>OX451737.1:1319478490-1320809110 GCA_948472305.1 Vicia faba | reverse complement strand
AAGCTATGAGTTAACCTAACTCTAGCTTAAGTCGACGCAAACAGTGAAATCTCCCAAAAATGAATGTTTCTAGAGATCTTCATTCCAAACATTCCACTATCAAGTTTGTCCATAGAACCAACCCAAATCAAGAGCAAGCAATAAACGCTTTGACATCACTCACTACTACAAAAAAGGGAAAAGACAACGCTTTTTTAGGCTTTTGACAGCACTTTAATGCGCTGCCTAAAGTAGCGCTGCTAAAAGAAAAGACATCGCTTTTTTTTCAATGTAAAAGCGCTTTCTTATGCCCATTTTAGACAACGCTTTTAGAATAGACAACGCTTTTTTATATACTCATTTAGCAGCACTTTTGCTTTAGACAACACTTTGTTATTTTTTAAGTTAGGCTTTAGACACCGCTTTCCTTTAAAAGCATTGTCTATTCCCCCACTTTAAGACAGTGCTTTCACACTTTAGGCAGGCACTTATTTTTGAGTTTTTTACAGCGCTTTTCTCCTAAAGCGTTGTCTATTGGTCACAATTTTTTTAAATAAAATATCTATTTTGACTTACAAAAGCGTCGTCCAATATATAAAATGCATTTAAATCAGAATTTTAACCATATTTAAATCAGGTTTTCACCATATTTGGTAGTTTCATTCTAATAAAATATGCATATATAAAAATTACACATATATATAAATTGATGATATATACAACAACAACTACAAAATTTATGATACAAGTTAAAATTCTACAAGTTAAAAATCCTAAAATTCAAAATTGATGTTACACCTGTACATCTTTCTATCTTCGAGAATTCTCATGAAACAACAATAACAACATGAATATCTTAGCTCTATCTTCTATGCATGCACCTATAAACCTGGGGGAAAAAAACCAAATGATCGAAATTCATAACATGATAATATTAACGTTGCACTTTATTCGAATTTAATTTATACTCAAAACTCGAAAGTTCTCATCAAAGGAAATAAGACAATATACCTTAGCTTATAAAATTCTCAACCCGATAATGAATTGACACCATTCCTCCATAAGTTCATCCAATTGATCTTTTGAGTAATGTGCACAATTGAATTCCTCAAAGTACTACATATATAATAATATAACATAGTATGTGATTTAGTTAAAATAATATGTCATTTTATGAGAAACACAAAATATAAAAATAGTATGTAATTCCTAAGTTAGAAATCCATATCGTGGATGGAGTCTCTAATCGATCCAAAAGAATAGTTTCTTTCATAAACCTCAACATAAAATAGTCGTAATCTATACCATTACGCTGGCGAGGATACTACACATGGAAAGAAAATACGAATATATATCAGGATATACCCCTTAAATTGTTTTATCAAGTATCATCACTAATGTAATCAAAATTGAATATCTCTTTGTGAAAATATACCTCCACTCTGATCCATGTAACGTTGTTGGCTTTAATTTTTGGCACTTGAATATCTCTTTGGGAGCGAAAAGCTAGTAGAACGCTATAATAAAATATAAACGACTGTTTAGAATAATCTCACATAGAAACATAAACATAAACATAAACACAAATCTAGATATGTTGACCATAAACATAAACATAAACATAAACTTGAATATCTCTTTGGGAGCGAAAAACTTACGTGTCAATCATCTGCTTCAAATCTGGATATGTTGATCAATCATTGTATAACGAATCCAGATAATACACAGTTTCTCTCATAGGATTAATCGCAACCAATAACCAGTGTCCACTGTAAGATTAAACAAAGATTAAACAATGGCCAAAAATGGAAAATTATAATAGATCAAGTTAGGATGAAAATCTAACACGTTGCCAGTATTATATGGCAAAAAGAACAACTTCTCAGTATCTTTGCTGGCCACGAATAAACCGAGTACATATTCTATGACATCATCTGGTCTCGTTATAATTAACCTTGAAGTGACAGTGTTGGGAGCTAAGAAGCCAAATCTTGCTTCTAATCCACGCGGGCGCACAATGTTGTCATACATAAACCTTAAATTAAAACATCATTAACATTATACTATATTCATTGAAATGAGGGATTGAATTGTTCATCTAATTAAACAAAGTTGATCGGAGTATACCTGATGTATATACCGATAACACCGAGGCCTAATTCCAAATGTCTAAAAACTTGCTCCATATCCTCTCTACCAATTTCTTCCAGGTATTCAAAACCAAACATGTCTCCACTCATAGGTATAAGGCGGGTACCACCATCCGGAATATCTATAATTCCTAAATATATCCGAAGGCACGACCTGAACTGAGCAGTAGTTTTTTTTCTAGCCACGGTCTTCTTAGCAACATTCTTTTTTTTGTATGGAAATATTTCTAATTTCAGGCGCCTTACCCCTACTGGCTTTTGCAGTCTCTTTAGCATGAATCTAGTTATCATATAATTAGTTAGGGGAAGTATAAAATCACAAATTAGCATTTCTCATAGCATAAATGTCATATAATTTTGTTGTACCTCAATTGATGAAATTGACTCGGTCTCCCGCCTAATCCCCTTATCTTTTGGAATGGATTTTGTTGGAGTCTAACATTACCATGTAAACAAAATGTAAGTATAATTGCCTTAAAAAAATTGAATAGTAAACGATTTTAAGCATACCTTATTATCTATGCAAACGAGGCTTGACGTCCATACAACAAACGATCCTATTGCATCTGCCACCAATGTTGCATCCGCCACATCGTCAGGTAGTGGTAACAACGCACCCCCTCTAAAACAACATCAACTGATACTTTCAAAAATCCATCTGGGAGCGGTTTATGGTGAAGCATTTCTCCCGAAGTATTATACACTTTTCCCTTGCCAACCATCCGATAAGTCGGTGCCAACAAATAGAGTTGACACTGGGAAATGCCCTATAATTTAATAAATATGGTTATATAATTAATAAATATGGTTATATAATTAATAAATATGGTTATATAATTTATAAATATGGTATATAATTACCTCGAGAACATTTTGTCCAAAGTTACCATTGATACTACCTTTGTCACTAGTATCTTTAAAACCTGTAGCTTGATCTATTTCCTTTTCCATTCTCAGCTCATAAACTTCTTGTTGTAACTTTTCTAACTTCTCCTGAAGTTCTTTATTGCTTGGAGCTTTTGTCTTTGATTTTTTTTCAAGGATGTTGGAGTGGTACCAAATCCCTTACCCCTCACCCGACCAGAATACTCCCGAATATCTAATGCTCGTGAGAGTATTCTCCTGCAATCATTATCTTCATCTGGAAGTATAGACTGGGAAAGAGTCTCCTGAAATTCATATAAATATTGTAATTAAAGAATGATATGTTAATAAAAGAATTATGTAATTAAATAAATTAAATTATGATGTAATTAAATAAATAATGTTATACTTACACATCTCTCAAAAATTTGTTGAACTTTTTCTTCAACAGCTTCATCCTTACACACACGGGCTTCCTTCCACAAAATGTGTTCCGGAAGAGATGTTTCAGAACTATTCTCCTTTGTTAGCTACACATTAAGACAAATAACATGATCAAATATAAGCGTGCGTATATTATAGATACTTTGCAATTTATAGATACTTACAATAGATTGTTGTAAGCGTGCATATCCCATACGCCTTTTTCTGTATGGATATGCTGGACTTGATGCTCGTTGTCGATTTACGACACTTAAGCTCTAAAATTTTTGGTTATTTCTTTTGGATTTAAAAGTTTCTCATTCTTCAGCTGTAACCAAATCTGCATATTTCTTTGGAAGCTCTGCATCAACAAAAAATTTATCGGCATCCCTAAGAAACTTGTTTGACAAGAAAGCTCTAAACCCTCTATGTAGTTTCCCGACCAATTTAAGAATATAATCTCTCCTGGTATCCTCAATGATGAACGACCTCTACGAAAATCATACACAAAGTGCGTTAGTATAAGTAATTTAGAGACATAATCATCATTAAAAACAAATAACATCACATATGGTACATGTATCTCACTCCATATTTTATCTTTAGCGTCGTCCAACACTCTTGCTCTCCAATCTTCACATGTAATTGGAATTTCTCTCCTTACCACCGAACCGAGATAACTCGTCAACGTTGAACCGTTAGGCTCAATTAGTTGGCCTTCTTGACTCCAATGCACATCATACTTTATGCCTTGGTCTCTATCCCGGATTATTCTCTTCATTATTGTTATTCCTCGTCTATATTCCATTTTCGTTTTACTAACGGCCTTATCTCCATCATGCACAGAATCATCACGCAGGTGATCATCGTTAGTAGCCATCTAACCTGTAATAAACATAAACATAAACCCAATATAAAATTCCACAGTCATTTAAATATATATAAAATGACAATGCCAAAAATTAACATAAACTTAAACTTAAACGTAAACACAAACATAAACATTTTAATATGCTACCTCTTTCACTAACATTGTAAGTGTCTTTGTTTGGGATTGGCTCATCTCTTGTAAAACAAATAGCAACAATAATGTAATGTAATGTACAATAGGAACAGCCTGAAAATTCTATTGTAAATGCCTAAATATGCTCTGGAACAACATGTCTCAAGAGATGTCACAACATCATACCAGACATCAAACTACTGAACTGTCAAGACTGATGCAGTTCTGTTCCTAAAGTTATGCAGAATATTCTGCCAAATAAAATGCATAACAAGTAGCGAAAATTGAAGGCATACGTGGAGCCCTAAAAGATTCAATCAGAAGCTAAGGATAAGGAGAAAAGCTCGATTGAAGACCTAACTTGTAGCAGAAGTTTTCTGCTTATTTTATGCAGGTTGTTAGAGCTGCATTGCTGTTATGTGAAGGCCCAAATCCAGCTGGGTAAAGAGGGTTATAAATAGAAGCATTGTAACCTAATTTAATGTGGTTCGCTGATTGACAAGATGTAATTACTTAGGGCTAGTTGTGAACCACCCGGGCTGTGGGATGGTCACCATACTCCTTGAAACCTGTAGGTAAAAGGATGTATGCATTGTACTTGACTGAAGCTTTTAAGCATGATCAAGATGTGTAATGGAAGTGTATCTTCTGAACAGTATGTGTACTGTAGAAAGTTATCACTGTGGTGATTGAGGGGGAGTGAGAGGGGTCTCATATCTAGGATTGGATCTTAGGTAAAAGTGTCATTGGGTAGTGATTAAGTGAGAAGGCTGTCAACGGGTATGTTGGCTGTAGGGTCTTTGAATTGATACTACTAATAGTGAACTTTATCCCTGGCTTGGAAGCCCCCAGATGTAGGTTGGTTGAACCGAACTGGGTGAACAATTCTGTGTGTTATTTACTTTCTGTATTAGTCATTTACTTTGATGTCACAGCATTCCTCGTAACATCAATGCATAAGATTAACCTTAACTGTTCTGAACTTCAGTAAATCAGAACCTGCGTGTTACTGGCTCTGGTATGTTAGTCCTGTGACTGTTGTAGAACAGATATCAAAAGTACAGCCTATTCTACCTGTACAGCGCTTAATGTCAGATCAGAGGTCTTAACATTCCTTTAGACATTCTGAGTCTGTGACATTCCCGGAATTTCAATTGGTATCAGAGCAGGCATCCTGTCTGTTTCTGGATGAGATCCATGGGGGATACTTTCCGATTGTGTACAAGGTAGAATATTGTTTGAACCAGTAGTGTTCATATTGTTTGGTCCCTAGGAGTGGAGGATGGACCAATTTGGGAAAAACTAGATCAATCTGATCAGCAATGTTGAAGGAAGATGAAAGTGTTTGAACAGATTCAAAGACCTCATGCGGGAGTGAAGATTTTGGAGTGCATTGTTCAACCTATATTCAGCACAAAGAAGAATATTATCAAAACCTTCATGCGGGAGTGAAGATATTGATAAGGTATCATATGTGTTTGTAAAGCCTTCTTTTAACAGGGCTGTAGAGTTGGGTCTAGAAAGTTGCTTGGTGAAGAAGCAAACAACTTGTAGGATTGATTTATTTTCAATCCTTATGTGTCATGCTTGCTATATGGAGTAAGCACTGCGTAAGTTCTGGTGAAGTACTGCTATTCCGCTGCATAGCTTCTGATACAACGCCTAAAGTGAAAGAAGAACTCTAGGGTTATTATTTTCAACAGAATTTGTAAGCAGATTTTGCAATCTATCAATAATGTCCTCAAGTCCACTCACAAAGGCAAGGCATTTATTATTAGTGTTGATAAGTATCAATTGATCAATGATTCTCGTATACGTCTACAAGCTGCTTGAAGATTATCAAGGATGATGTGTTCCAAGGAGATGGAACTGATATGCTTGAGGATGTTAGAACATCATGCAACTGCCAGTTGAAGAACAGATGTTCTGGGTGCTAAACACTTGTAGTGCGAATACATATGTTTGGAACCTACTCCTGATCTGGAAGAGGAGACATCTGGTTTGAAATAATTGATCAAGGGAGTATATGTACTGAGCTAAAAGCACTTAAAAGGACTTTAAAGTGTGATTTCCAGGCTTCCCCTCATATGATTTCTGTGTCTTCAGCCAAGTAAATATACTTAACAAATATGAAGAAGTAATCAGTCATGATCATCTAGTATTTAGTGAACATCCTCATGATTGATAATGAAGTTTCTTCTAGTATAAGTTACAGAATGTGGCAACTTGAAACTTGTACAGCAAGTAAACTAAGGACTCTTAATTTGAAACCTGTGGCAAATTCCAAATGAAGAGTACTTACTATGTGTCTAAAGTAAAGAGCTCAACACTGTATGATCAAGCTGATATGAAAGGGAGTTCATCTTACCTTATTCTATAAGATGCTTGAGTTTATTTCTCATGATCTTAGTGACTTCCTAAGAGGATAGGAATAGAACAGGGTATGTCTACCAATCACATAAACTGCAGCATGTGAAGGAGAATTCACTTAAGTCTCTACAAAGATCTGATCTGAGGATCAGGGGGAGTCCTTAACCTGAAGATCTTGGAAGATATGTCATACAAAATGTCTTGACATCCTGGACCAAAGTCAAATGGTGGATATCTACACTTTGACAAATCATCCCCATCACCTAGGATGAACTTGTTAGTTGAGTATGGTACGATTAACTCCTTGTACTGTTCAAGGGTCAAGGTGAGGGTGATACATGCTAGTTGCTGCATGGTTATGTGGTTGTTGTGGGTCTGATCATAAAGGATGTAAGAAAAGTGTGCTTTGATTGCTTTGGATGTTCATCCAAAACCATAGCATAAGCCAGGTTCATATGGTTGAGATCAATGTCAGATCTGATGGTGCAACATCATCTCAAACGAAGGGCCGCTTCAGCAGTTGGTTTTTCATGCATGGAGCAGAAGATTGTTAGAATAATTATCCTACCTTGAGAAGATGGCATAATCTAACTAATAATGAATACTTTGACGGGAGACTAAGTATTCATTAGGATCTTGCATAAAGATATATATATAAGCACTTTGATGGGAGACTAATTGCTTGTCTAATATATATATATGCAAGGCTGTATTCTGAACCTATTACTCAGAACTTGGTAGAGAGTTTATTCTGGTGAGTAATCACACTTTTCTTATGGGGAATATAAAAGGGCATCATTCCCCTGGATGTTAACTTCAGAACCCAAGCAGACAGGGTCATGCTGTAACATAATTTATTGTTAGAAGTCCGTGGCAGAGACTTGGAACTGTGAATCTTAATATTCTAGTGTGGCAGTTTTATTGTTGGTTTGGAATAAGTAGATTCTACTTGTGTTTAAAAGAAGTATGCTTAACAACGCATAACTACTGTTGTGCTCTGAAGAAATTTACCAGTACAGAAGGATGACATGATCAAAGGATAATCCTTCTAGAAAGTCTAAATCTTAGTAAAGCTTGTAAGCACACTAAGAAGGTTGGAGGTTGGTTTCAGACTATGGCTACATGAGAGACATGATAAGTGTGAAAGCGCAAGGGCATGAATCAGAGATGTTCTTACTATTCTAAGACTAGTTTCAGGGTGCTTGAAGTTACCACCTCAGAGCTAGTGCTACTGGTTTCCATGCCACTGTTTTGATTGGCCTTAACAAGGGAAGTCACTGAGTGTTGCACTTTTCCAATTATAATATACATTGAAGGGAGATTCTGTAATGTTGGACTTAATCTGAAGATCAGAAGTCAGAAGAGGGCAGTAGTATGCTGATGCTTATGTGTTTTGATAATATGATATTGTAAACTTCTAAGTGAAGTCATGGAATGTCTCAACATCAGGAGATTGAAGAATTGCTCTTGTTATCTGTCTGGGTTTAGGAAGAAAATCTCAGAGATTCTTAAAAATATCATAAGTGGCAATTCTGATACTTTTGAGCAATTTGGAAGATTCAGAAATGCTATTGTGGTAAAGACTTCACTAGCTCTAGCAACTACTAGTGAATGGAAGATCAGAAGAAGTAAATCAGATTAAGAAATCTGATATATTCAGCATATGTTCAAAGAGTTCTTTTTACTACAAGAAATAGAAGTGGGATCTAAATTCTGTGTATTAGAACTAATCTGTGATGTCTTGTGAAGCATTTTGGAATCTTCTGGTTTTTTCCCTCCTTCCTTTGCTAGCTGTTTAAAGGGTCCTTTTCTCTGCCTACCTAAGAGAAGTAAAAAGAAGGCAGCTGTTGTTGAAGAATGTAAAGTAATGTCTAAGTAAGTGTCATGACATTACCAACGACATTGCAACCTTGGGAAAATCAAGAAGAATACGTGGAAAATAACTTCACCACGTAATGGTAGCTATTCAGGAGCTATATTTGGTGTTCTGTTTCCCAGAAGGAATAAATCTTCAGCCTTAAAAGTCAGTCAAAGGCTGATTTTATTCAGGAATTGCTTTGACCCAAACCTATGCATGTATTAGGACTGGTTCGTTTGGCAGAAACAAACAAATGCATGCACAGTCAGTCTGAAATATGCACATGCTTTAACAGGTATCCTTGACCAAGATTTTATATTACCATCGTCTTGAACCGGGTATCCCCTTATATAACCTCCTGTCACACATTCTTTTCTCTCACAACCATCATGGGGTTTATACGGATTTGGGAAAACTGTTCTTGGATCTGGTTTTGTGAGGGCTTTCTTTGGCAATTTTTGGCCAAAAAGGGGGAGAAAGGAGTACTGTTAGAAACTCTGTCCTCGTTGCAGCAGCTACTACTCAAAATTTTGATCACAAAGACTTGTCACAAACTCAGCAGAAATTCAAATGGCGTGAATTTCCTTGTGACTTGTGATCTGAGTTATGAACACAGTTGTGACCTGTGTTCTGAGTTACAAGGGAGATATTCTGGGCACTCCTTAAAGGTTCTCTGATGCCTCTGAAAGGATAGTTTATCTCCCACGGTCCTCTTTTTCCACCATCAGTGACAAGAAATGGTTCGTGGTCTAAAAGGGAATAAGGTGCATCCTCTTCCTCCTGTGCCACAAGAGGTCCTGAATGGTGAGTATTATTGTTGTATTTGTTTTAGCCAAAATTAGCCAAAGGGGGAGATTGTAAGTGTCTTTGTTTGGGATTGGCTCATCTCTTGTAAAACAAATAGCAACAATAATGTAATGTAATGTACAATAGGAACAGCCTGAAAATTCTATTGTAAATGCCTAAATATGCTCTGGAACAACATGTCTCAAGAGATGTCACAACATCATACCAGACATCAAACTACTGAACTGTCAAGACTGATGCAGTTCTGTTCCTAAAGTTATGCAGAATATTCTGCCAAATAAAATGCATAACAAGTAGCGAAAATTGAAGGCATACGTGGAGCCCTAAAAGATTCAATCAGAAGCTAAGGATAAGGAGAAAAGCTCGATTGAAGACCTAACTTGTAGCAGAAGTTTTCTGCTTATTTTATGCAGGTTGTTAGAGCTGCATTGCTGTTATGTGAAGGCCCAAATCCAGCTGGGTAAAGAGGGTTATAAATAGAAGCATTGTAACCTAATTTAATGTGGTTCGCTGATTGACAAGATGTAATTACTTAGGGCTAGTTGTGAACCACCCGGGCTGTGGGATGGTCACCATACTCCTTGAAACCTGTAGGTAAAAGGATGTATGCATTGTACTTGACTGAAGCTTTTAAGCATGATCAAGATGTGTAATGGAAGTGTATCTTCTGAACAGTATGTGTACTGTAGAAAGTTATCACTGTGGTGATTGAGGGGGAGTGAGAGGGGTCTCATATCTAGGATTGGATCTTAGGTAAAAGTGTCATTGGGTAGTGATTAAGTGAGAAGGCTGTCAACGGGTATGTTGGCTGTAGGGTCTTTGAATTGATACTACTAATAGTGAACTTTATCCCTGGCTTGGAAGCCCCCAGATGTAGGTTGGTTGAACCGAACTGGGTGAACAATTCTGTGTGTTATTTACTTTCTGTATTAGTCATTTACTTTGATGTCACAGCATTCCTCGTAACATCAATGCATAAGATTAACCTTAACTGTTCTGAACTTCAGTAAATCAGAACCTGCGTGTTACTGGCTCTGGTATGTTAGTCCTGTGACTGTTGTAGAACAGATATCAAAAGTACAGCCTATTCTACCTGTACAGCGCTTAATGTCAGATCAGAGGTCTTAACATTCCTTTAGACATTCTGAGTCTGTGACATTCCCGGAATTTCAAACATCTCTTTCTTTTCTTGGTTGGAACATGAATTACTTGTTTCTTAACAATGCAGACGGATGGATTTATCCAAATTCCCTCATTATGATCATTTCTGATATATGATTCATCCACTATAATATTCTCATCTTGATCATTTATAATATACGACTCATTTTGTCTAATACATGACTCATTCTCATCATCAATATCACCTTGGTCTACACCGTTATCATCAACCACTTTGTTAGATAAAATCACTATAGACCATTTTGTACTCGTCGGGTCAGTGACATAGAACACTTGTTTAGCTTGAGAGGCTAGAATAAAAGGCTCATCTTTGTACCCCTCCCTATTAAGATCCATTTGCAAAAATCCTGACTTATCCATTCGTATGCCACCACTACTTACCCACTTGCAACCAAAGATAGGAATCTGAAACTTCTCGTAATCAAACACCCAAATATGCTCGATAACCCCAAAATATGACCGATTTTCATATTTGGGGTTTAGGTCCTTCATACTTGAAATGTGCATTGCTTCAGCAAGCACAGTGACACCACTATTTTGCATAGTACTTTTATCATCTTGTTCTTTGGTATAAATGTGTATCCATTAATTGCGTATGCGCTATAGGAAAACACATGCAAACTTGGACCATATGCCAAACATCTCAACCTTTCTGTTATTGAAACGAGATCTGGATGAAGATTTTAAAAAATATGATCCTTAAACCATGGTATAAAACTTTAATTGTGCTCCCGTACTATCTAATTTTCATTTCTATTCTGATTTACCCTCGGAGTACATCCTTGTGCATTTCAACATATGGCTCAACCTCACTGTCATTGTGCAGAACATACAGATGCACTTGATCCCGTTCATCTTTTGATATTGTCACAATTTTATTACCAATTAATCTTTTACCTTTCTTTTTTTCAAAAATATGACTTTTGGGGAGTCCAATGGATTGAACTTTGGACAAATATTCAGTATAAAACTCAACCGCTTCTTCAACAATGTATCGCTCAATAATACAACCCTCTGGGCAACTTCGGTTTTTCACGTACCCTTTTAATACTTTCATATAAAGTTCAGTAGGGTACATCCATCTTATATAAGTTGGGCCGCACAACTGTGTCTCTTTCACAAGATGAACAACTAGATGTACCATTACGTCAAAAAATGAGGGAGGAAAATACATTTCAAGCTCACACAAAGTAATAACAATTTCTTTTTGCAATGTTGGTAAGATCTCAGGATCAATCACCTTACTACAAATTGACCTAAATAAAAAACACAACTTAGTTATTGCGCTCCTTACTTTATCTAGCAAAATAGAACGTATACCTATTGGTAGAAAATGCTCCATTATAACATGGCAATCATGTGTCTTTAAAGTCTTTAACTTGAGGTCTTTCATAGACACAAGTCTTCTAATATCTGAAGAGTATCCTTCTGGAACTTTAACTTCACTTAGAAACTTACACAATATCTTTTTCTCCTATCTAAATAGAGTAAAAGCAGCAGGTGGTAGATATGTTCGGCTTCCTTTCTTCATGGGTCCTAGTTCAGTTCGTATTCCCATCTATGATACGGTGGGAGAACTGACTTAAGGGTTTTGTGTTTTTGTTTGCAAATGTTGCGGTTTAGCAAGAGTCGCCATTGACTTTTCTTTTATCCAATAAGGAAAGGTAAAAAAGCACAGGAAAGACCTTTCGAGATGTTTTCTTGAGTTCGGGGGGTACATTATGAAAAGGGAAGGTATTAGCACCCTTTTCATCCATGGTTTTCCATGGGCTCTTAGTTACTCGCTAGATCACTTGCTTTTGTTTGAATGTGCTTTGTGGTGTGATTTTTGAAAGTATTTTTAAAATATAACTTTGTAATGATTCTCGTTTCTATAAGAACGCATACAAAGTGTTTATTTCAAAAATAGTTCAAAGAGGTGTTTGTGAGATGTGTTTTTAAAAGTGATTTTGAAAAGGTGTATTCTTTGTAATGGTTCTCGTCTCTATAAGAACGCGTACAAAGTGTTGTCTTTTTAAAAATGTTTCAAATGGAAGTGTTGGTGTATAAAATGTTTTTGTTGTGAGCAAGCGAGTAACTGAGAGCGAACCTACCTACTCAAAAGGTCTTAGATGTGCTTTTCCTCCTCCTTTAGATGTTTCTATCTTACCATTGATTTGGTAAGAAGCCCCATCGTTGGATGTGAAGGGACGGGCGTTGGGTCATCGTATGACCATGATAGCAATGTTGTGAGATAACTTAGCATTTTTCTTTAGGGACTAAGATCATTTTGAAAGACAACATTTATAGCGTCAATGAGGGACTGTGATCTTGTATTTCGATTGTTTGTGCTAAGACATCCCACATGCATAACATGGCCATTTTTAGGCAACAAGTGGAGTTAACCTTAAGGGTGCATGTATGCAAGTGTGTTTGATTGCATGCATTTGTCTTTGATTTTTGGTGGTCTACTTGTTGGTTTTATCTTGCCATACACGCCTAATTACTATACAGTATAAGGAAAACAGTAAATTGCGGAAAATAAAATTCTACGCTATTACAATATTTAGGGGATGGGGATACATATGTACGAATGGGGATTGCAAGTAAAATAAGTCCTAAGTTACTATTACAACCATATTGAAATAATGTACAAGAAACGTAAAATGAACTTGTTTAGAAAATGTTTTTGTCTTAAGGAAATAAAAAGGAAAATATTTTTATGTTTTTTTATGTTAAAAATAAGTTAATATTAAAAATGATGAAAAAAGAAAATAAGTGCAAAATAGAAACAACGCTACTGCAAGCGAAAATAACAAGGATCAGAAGTTCTGAGGTCAGCCGCGTGGTGACTCAGAAGGAAGCGTCAGAATCAGAAGTTCTGGAGCTAAGAGCGCTGTGACTCAGCAGGAGACGTCAGTGGGTATCAAAAGTTCTGAATTGGTAAACTCTGAGGTCATGCAAGAAACGTTAGAGGGAAAACACAGAAGTTCTGGGTGGTATTCAGACAATGGGCCACAAGTCATAAATTATGTATTACACTAAAATAGTGAGCAAATGTCAGCAGTTCAGTGCGTTATCAGCATGTAAAAATCAGAAACTCTGAGTGTGTAAAATAGCTGATGGAAACATCAGAAGTTCAGTGTATTTGACATGTAAGGAGAACTCAGAAGTTATGTGTTGTGCTAACAGTATGTAAGCATCAGAAGTTTAGTGTGTGTTAACAGTGAGTGAAAAACAGAAGTTCTGTGTCTAGTTTCAACTCTTAATCAGCACATCAGCAATTTATTCAGTTCAGCAAATCAGAATAATCACAGCGCAACAAATCCAGAAGTTCCAATCCTAAGTCTGAGCCTAGCATTATTCTAGAAGTTCTGATCCATAGTTTTTCTATTCATACAATGATATGTACAACATTAATACTATGCTATTTACATGCTAATGATGTTCAGAATGAAAAGCAAGTAAAGTCAGAAAGACTTACCTGGGGCGTTCTTGGAGCTTTGAATGGCTGCCTTTGGATGTTCTGAGTCAGCAAGAGAAATGGAAGAGTGGTTGTATTCTTTGGTTCCAAGGTAAGAACAAAGGTTTGTTTTTATGTATGAGAAATCTAGATTTTTATGAAGATTTGACAACTTCTTTTTCTCTCTTGATCGTTCTCTCTTTCCAAAATCTAGCCTCTAACCTTCAACCTCTCGTTCAAAAAAAAGCCTCTTTGAACGTATGATGGAGCCAAGTATTTATAGATGAATTTGTTGTGATTTTGGGGGGAAAACAAATAGGATTTGAACCTGTTTTGGCATCCTGTTCCTTTGCTTTTTCATCACAGTTTTTGTATGCTAGTTTGGTGTAATCATGGGATGCAGGCGTAGGCTGAACCAGCTGTTGGTCATATGTTTGCAGCAAGTTGTATAAACAAGGTTTTGGGATTTGGTCATGTTCTGACCAAAGCGTTGAATATATCCCTCAAGTGCTGAAGCACTGCCTTGTTTTTGAAGCAAGCATGGTGGTTGTCAGCGGGAATTAAGGAAAAGCAAAAAGCAAAGCATGGGCTTAGTAGCAAAGTTGCTATCCCAAGACAGTAGAGGTACACGTGGGGGAAATCCTTTGGATAAAGACTCAGAAGGTGGTTGTGAGCATTAAATGAGCATTAAATGATGATGAGACTTATCACAACCAGAAATCCTGCAACGTGAAACTCTACACCAAGGCTTAGTTCTGGATCAGAAGTTCTGCTTCAGCGTAGCATCCCATCTTCTGATCCTCTTATCTTCTGGCTCCAGCATGTTCTGAAGGAGCCTTCATGCTTTGTATCACGTTTTATAACCTTCTTTGCATTACCTTGGCAAACTCTGACTGAACTTGCGTAGATGCTGAAGAGCCATGTTCTGACTGAAGGCCATATTCTGAACCAAGTTTGCAACTTTTGACTGCACCTGCCTGAAGGCTGGCTCAGAAGTTCTAAAATGTCATTTTTTCTTAAATACTTAGAAAAATCCCAAGTATTTAGAAATTTGACTTTTCCATAGTAAATTTGACTTTTGAATTTCTTGATGAAACAAACTTCATATTCCAATATGTTTTGATGAAATATGATTCTTGAGATTTGATGTTGTTCCAAAAGTCAAAGTTTGACCTTTTAATGTGAAAATGACTATTTTGCCCTTGTGAATGGTTTGCTTGGAAAAATTGATAATTCAAGGCTTGGAATTGGATGGAAGCAATCATGAGGATCCAAGGTGATTCCTTGAGAAATGAGAGGGCAAATTTTGGGGTGCAACACCATCTTTAACATGTCCTCCCTTGCTTTAAGGCCATCCTTAGACTTTCCTTTAATATTGAGTAACGTACCAATAACATTTTCAAATACATTTTTTTCAATATGCATAACATCGAGAAAATGTCTCACATACAGAGACTTCCAATATGGCAATTAAAAAAATTGATCTCTTCTTCCACCCACCTTTGACAACCATGTGCGCAAAAGGCTTTCCAAACTGAGTACACACATCTTTCACCTTTTCAAAAATTTGGTCACCTGACAATGCAGGTGGAGCTTTACATTGTTCGGTGTCTCCATTGAATGCTTTTCTCCATGCATGGTAATGATGTTTAGAATGTAAGAATCTACGATGACCGAGAAACACATTCTTCTGACAAAGTTCCAAACGCGTCGTATCAGTTCCATCTTCACAAACAGGACACGTATGTTGACCTTTAATGCTATACCCAGATAGATTCCTGTATGCTGGAAAATCATTAATTGTGCCAAACAACATCGCCCTCAAATTGAAACTTTGTTTCCTATATCCATCATAAACCTCCACCCCGTTCTCCCACAAAATCTTTAAATCTTCGATCAAAGGTGTCAAGTATACGTCTATGTCATTCCCTGGTTGTTTAGGCCCAGATATTAACATAAATAACATCATGTACTTATGCTTCATACATAGCCATGAAGGTAGGTTATAAATCATAAGAATCACAGGCCATGTGGTATGTGAGATACTTTGAAGACCATGCGGGTTCATTCCATCAGTAGATAAAGCCAAGCGAAGGTTTCTTGCTTCTTCTCCAAAATCAAGACAATCATTATCAATTTTCGACCACTATGGTGAATCTTCCGGATTTCGATACTTTCCATCAATAATTCTTTCATCTACATGCCAAGTAAGGTGTCTTGCATCGGTTTCACTATGAAACATGCGCCTAAATCTCGGAATTATAGGAAAATACCATAAGACTTTTGCTGGAGACATTTTTTTCTTATATTGAGACAAACCGCATTTAGGGCACTCATTTAATGATGCATATTCGTTTCGAAACAAAACACAATCGTTTGGACAATCATGTATCTTATCATAGCTCATGCCAATAGAGCACACCATTTTTTTGGCCTCATAGGTTCGATTAGGAAGAGCATTATCCTCCGGAAGCATATCTCTCATAAGGGCTAATAACTCTGAAACTTTTATCTGACCATCCATTGCCCGCCTTTAAGTTGTACAACTTTAATACCGCAGACAGTCTTGTGAATTTAGTGCAACCTTTATGCAACGGTTTCTCTGCATCGCTTACCAATCTCTCAAACATTTTGGGACAATCCTGAAGATCTTCTTCAAGTGCATCTTCAATCTCTTTGACTCGATCAAAATCATATGTATTTTTGTCCTTGTCATCTGAAGCATAGGCCGTACTACTTTTCTCCCCCGGTTTAACATTGTCGTTACTTTTTTCACCATGAAATATCCAACACGTATAACTTCTATCAATTCCACGCATTAGTAAATGCGATTTCAATCCATCTGTGTTAACCCGACCCACATAACAACAACCCAAGCAAGGACACTTCATTCGACTGGGGTCGTTGGCGTGTTCAACAACAAACTTAACGAATTCTAATACCCCATTCTCGTACTCTTGTGACAATCGATCGGCAAACATCCATTTTTATCCATTTTTTTCTACTAATTCGAGTAAACAAAAACACTATAAACGGATTATTCTCTTTTTGTTTGAATTAAACGAATTATTTCTAGAAATTTATTTCTAGAGTTAATAACATGGTGTTGCACCCCAAAATTTTCCCTCTTAAATCTCTCTTATGCTGGCTTGGACTTTGCACTCCCCTGCATCATTCCAATGAGTCACGTGCATAGCACACATTTTTCATAAAATAGATCGCCTGAGGTTCAAAAGACCAGTGGTTAGGAAGTTAGGGTTTACAGCTGATTTGAGGTGTATGGGTTGAATAGGTTTGATTATCCAGGGTCTTCCTGATATACAAGACCAAAGAATTAGGGTTTTGGAGCATGCCCACTTTTGGACTTCTTCACCATCCAGTTTCATCAGTTCTAAAGATTAGGGTTTATTTCCCTATGTCAGGCCAAGGAATCAGGGTTTCTATTCGTTGATAAATGTTCAAGTAATTGAAGATCAGGGGAAATAAAGTTTCATGTTAATCTTGATCATATTCTTTCGTTACCATTTATGCCCATCTTTGATGATTTGAGGTCATCAATTAGGGAAGGACTTCATCAAGATTTGTGGACTGAATCAAGAAATATGAGTCATAATTCAAAAGGCAAGGCCATGAATTCTTTAGGATCGAGATCTTATTAACTATTCGAATTACTTATAATACAAATTGATTTGGATCCAAGATTGAAGTTTGGATTTAAGATTTGAATTTGAGTCGAATTTGTTATTGTGAATTACCCATCACAGTGACTACTTAGTACCATGAGTTCATAATTTGCAAATATGGAGTGCTTGGAGTAACAAAAACAAAGTTCATCATGATCCTAGGTATACTGTCTGATAAGTTTTGTTGCTTAAGACTCGATTATTGAATAATTTGGTACAAGCCAATCCTTTTAGGATGTTCATTCGAAGGCTTTAAGTTCAAATTGAGTTGTTAAAGTCCATAATCAAAGGCTCATTAGAATGCTGAGGTTTTGGAAAAGGGGAATGAATTTCGCTTAAACGGCGTTCAAGACTACGTCTAAACCCATTCAAGTCTCTACTTTGAACGCGTGGAATGCACAAGTGAGAAGTTAATATTCCAAAATCATTTTGATTGTTTGACGAATATCTTGTTGAAATCACTGCATGATTACAAGATCTTATGTAGAACCTTAAATAATAAAAAAAAGGGATTAGATGATCAAGTATAGGTACTTAGTCATTCAAAGTCAAGAATTCACAAGGTTACATAACCATTTAAGTTGCATTCGTATCTTCACTCAAGTTCTATTTTTTCCATTACAAGAAGACTGCATATCTCATTCCAATTTTCATCACTATTTTCCAAAAGAAAAGAAACCAAATATTACTACATTCAAAGTGTATCAAACACATGAAAAAAGAAAGAAAAATATATACATAAACTATTGAAGTCAGTAGGAATCTTCCTGATGTAGCAAGGAAAAATTGTGGGGAAGCAACATGTGAGTTCTCAGATGCTGGATCCATCTCAAAGGATTCCAAAGGACGTTCAACTTCCATGCAAAAGCTTTTGACAGTAGTGATCCTCTGTGTTATTTTCATGACCGTTGAACTAAGCTGGTGGTATCAAAGCTAACAGTCTTGCAATATTGACTAAGGCAGCACGTCTTCTCTCTGATGTTGCAGCCTTTGTCATTTCCTTGTTTTCTTTATGGGCTGCCAGGTGGGAGGCTACTCCTCATCAATCGTACGGGTTTTATAGAATAAAGATTCTCGGTGCTTTGGTTTCTATCCAATTGATATGGCTGCTTGCCGGGACTATTGCATACGAAGCCATAGATAGACTCATTACTGGTTCTAAAAATGTGGACAGGTTCATGATGTTTCTAGTCGCTGCATTTGGTCTTGTGGTTAACATAATCATGGCCACAGTCACGGGATTACATTTTCTACTCATAATCTTACAAAAGATGAGCACCATCGTCATGCTCACGACAACCACACTTGCCATGACAAAGAAAATCATTCCGAACCTGCTTCCAAATCAGCCCTGCATAGAAAAATGGAAAACAGAGAATCAATAACAGTTAACAGTTCTAAGAAATTTTAACAAAGTAATCACTCTAACCAATTTCCAGCAGAGATAACTGAAAAGAGTATGAAAGGAAAAACAGAATTGTAACAGAATTTCCAACTAACTTCCAAAACCTTCAACCAAACTCCTAACAAATTCCTAGCAAACTTCAACAGAATATCCTAAACAGAACCCAAACTCAACAACTAATTTTTTTAGCTCACCCAAGTGCCCAATTGAATTTAACCTCATTCACTAACAGAACCATTAACAGAATTTTCCAACTCAACAATAAATAAACTAAACATCTAACATAACTGTACCAAACCTCCAGCTAACGGAATTTCCTAACCGTTTTCATAACAGGATCTGAACAAATTTCCTAACTTTATCTAACAAATACTAACTAACAGAATTTTTTTGATAACTAATTCCTAACTGCCATATAACCAATCCCTAAATTGTCCAGCAGAAAAATAACTAAACAGCAACCTAAATACCCTGCAAAATAGAATTGCAATTAACCTTTTAACAACCAATCTTCTAACTGTTTTTTTTACAGTTTCCAACTTCTAAATTTCCCATAACAGTCTAAACAGAAAAAAAAACTGAGCATAACAACCTCTAAACAGCCCTAAAAACTCCTAACTAACTCTAACAACTTCTAACAAATTCACAACCTCCAAACTGTTTTCCTAAGCCAATTTCTATAACAAACTCAACAGAAAAACTATACTACAAAAAAGGATATAAAAAGGAGGTCCATAACAGATTGAAAGGGGATATCATTATTCAGTTTCAGATTCATAATCATTATTCACCAAGAAAAACTCAGAGAGGATTCATTCCTAAAAACCAAAAAAAAAAACTTTCACAGAAACTCACCTTGAAGTTCTTCATTCTTCAATCTTATGAAAAGAATCACCATCCACAAAATTCCCAGAGACTCCAAAATTTCCCTACACTCACTCTTCATCACCATCAAGAATCATGTTTCAGATTTCAACAAATTCATAGAAAAAACTCCTCAAACTCTGCAATCTTCATCCTCACATTTCTGCAACCTTCTATTTCATTACCATAACTTCAGAACAACTTCAACATCAATGTTTCGTCAACTTCAATCTTCACCTGCTTCATCACTACAACACCTTCTCCATGTTTCTCTGTTCAACAATATCATCACATCACTGCTTCCTCGACGCTCAAGAACAAGCAAACAACAATAACGATATCATCATCATCTTCGGATTTCGTTTCTAAAATCAAGACACAACACTTATGCAGACAAGGTAGAATACGAAGTATAAAGTTCAAAGTGGGAGAAAAGATTGAAACAAAGGTCTCAGAAGCGTACCTGTGAGTTTCGTTCAAACCTCCTCCATCTCCTTCGGTGAAGGTGCAATTTCCGATACCTTTTCAGTCCATTCTTGATATGGTTGCATCGAGGGAATTAAGAGGAGTGGTAACCCCTTTTAATTGAGCTTTGAAACGCTATCATGGGCATTTAATCTGAGTATAAAAAAACCTAGGGTTTAGTCTGTTCTTGTTGGATACGAGCAAAATCAGAAGAAAAGAGCCACACATATAAACTTGGTGAGATGAGATTGAATAAAGGTTGCTTGAGGAGAGGTAGAGAGAACGGGGCGGAAGA
The DNA here is from genome assembly GCA_948472305.1 of Vicia faba. Lineage (NCBI taxonomy): Eukaryota > Viridiplantae > Streptophyta > Magnoliopsida > Fabales > Fabaceae > Vicia > Vicia faba. The sequence continues at coordinate 1,320,788,320 of OX451737.1, read as the reverse complement.
TGAGATGAAGGAGAGTTGATTGACAGTGGAGATACGACACCATTGAGTATCGCGAGAGAATATGAGATTTCGTGTTGTTACAAGGAGCTGGATAGCCACAAGCTGAAACCTTATCCCTTTCCAAACGCACCATTTTATAATTTTTTTCTTTTAATTGTTCTTAAGTATTTTTTATTCAATATTAACAAATCATTGTTGAAATACTTGATGGGCTTGTGTTGTTGCAAATTGAACCGAGGCCCATTGGGTTCGTGTGTTTTTTTGTTTAGACAGAATGAAGCAAACAAAATTTGGTCGTTGTTATTGTACTTTGCTTGGGCCTGTATCATTTTTTTTGCAGCTTGGAAGCTTGCAACAAAAAGGCCTTCTTGGACTTATTCTGCATTGAGCTCAACACCAATTTGTTTCAGCACACATGTTTCCAGACTCGCACCCCCTGACTCTTCTAGTTTCCTTTTTTATTATTTTTATTTCAGTTTTTATTCTGGTTTAATTTTATTCTCTTTAATGATAAAAAGTTGATACAAAAATAGTATAATTTTTTTAGAATTTTTTTTAGGTTTTCTCTTTAGAATTTTATTAGAATTTTCTATCATTGCTTTTATATTTGGTAATCATTTTTGTTGCCATTTTTAGCCAAGATTTTGTGATAGAATGTTGATGTGACTTTCACAATATGGAATGCTTAGAGACTAATTCGTTTGATCACTTATGCGAAGTAGCTTCTGTAGAGTTTTCTCTTGACTTGTATGGTTTTGAAGTGGCAACGAACCTTCTCCGTTAGCTTCTGTAGAGCTTTCTTATCGCTTGTATGGTTTTGAAGAAGCAACGGACCTTCTCCATTCGGTATCATTGCAATCTCATTTTATTCCTCATTTTCACACTTTATTGCCTCCTAGAGATTATGTAAAGTATGATAACATTAGGGATAGATTTAGGTTAGTCTCCCTGTGACTTTTCTTCCCTTTTTGCATATGCATTTAAAACAAAAACTTCTTTGTTCCTTTTCAAACTTCAAAATACTTAAAAATTTAATAATAAGAGTCATGTCTTTGCTTAGTATGGGAAAGGATAAGCGGGTCTCTTCTCGATCTTATTGTTCTTCATCTCAAGCCTAGGTGTGGTTCAGTTTGCAAATACTCATTTCATGAATAAGTAGAGAAATGGCTAAAATCTCTCTCTTGAGATTAAATAGCTGATATCTATGAGCAAAAAACACCAACAAATATAAACTCTTTTTTCCTTCGGGCCTTTCTTTCAAAACCTTTTCAAAAGAACAAATTAGTTCACTTTTGTGCTGACGCGTAAGTCTCTGAAGGTCGAGTTGCGGCAAAAGGCGAAATTAATATTGTTCCTTAAAACAAACACAAACCAATTCAAACTTTTTGTGCGCCCAAGCACATTTTCTCCAAACCTTTTCAAAAGAGCATGTTAATTCACTCTTGTGCTGACGCGTAAGTCTCTGAAGGTCGAGTTGCGGCAAAAGGCGAAATTAATATTGTTCATTAAAAAATACAAACCAACAAAAAACATATGAGCCGAACTACGACTGCTCTGATTCCTTAAAAGGGATACGTAGGCATCGGGGTAGGGCCCGAACGAGCACAATTTTATTTTCCCTACATTCTTTTTCTTTTCTTTTGCATGCATTCTCCCTTCAGTAGTATAGTAAATAGTAAGTATAGATTAAACACACCCATGAGATAGATAACAAGAGTGGATACCGTAGAATACTACGGGCGTGTGGGGTGCTAATACCTTTCCCTCGAGTAACAGACTCCCTTACCCTTATCTCTCGGTCGCAAGACCATGACTTCTTCCTTCTCAGATTTTTTCGATGTTTACCTTTCCATTCCTGTGGGATAAAAGACGTTCGATGGAGACTTCATTGTTTGATGATTTTCAGCCGGTTGTTTCACATGGACTAAAAATAAATGTATCTATATAAAAATGATTGTATTTTTTAATTGATCGATACAGATAGAATTTGAACTTGACTTACCAAAGAAAGAAAATGGGCTATTGGTATCGACGACGGATGATGCGGCTTTGATGTTCTTCGAATCGGTGATGATCTTTGACTAACTACACCAATACAAATGGATCATCAAAAACAATTTATATATATATATATATATATATATATATATATATATATATATATATATATATATATATATATATATATATATATATATATATATATATATATATATATATATATATATATATATATATATATATATATATATATATATATATATATATATATATATATATATATATATATATATATATATATATATATATATATATATATATATATATATATATATATATATATATATATATATATATATATATATATATATATATATATATATTATTATTTTTTTTTCAAAATACTAGTAAAAAATACTAGTTCATGGAGAATATAAACATGATAAACAATTCAGAAACCAATTAAAATAACAAAAAAAACCATCATATATATCATCTTTTTTATTCTAAAACAAAGAACCAAAAGAAAATGCAATAATGATGCTAAAAGTGTTGCTATTATATATCAAACCCTACCAAGAACCCAAAAATCAAAATGCATACATATAACTCAGGTTGGACATCAATAGGAGGATAATGTCTTAGATGTTAGTATAGTACATTATCAATAGGAGGATAACTCAGTTTGGACACTAATGGAGATAAAGACATTTTCAAGAAAGAACCTACCTTGAGAACCGGTCGGTGTGGGTGGAGGACAACCGAGAGAGACAGTGGAGGACGGATGGAGATTGGTACGACGACGAAGGATTTATGCTTTCTGTTCAAGGGGAGTGAAAGGGTTTACGCTTTCTGTTTAAGGAGGGATTTACGCTTTCTGTTCGTGAATCTGTGAAATAGAAACAGTATACACTGATTCTATTTTTTAATTTTCATTTATATGGCTTTAGACAGTGCTTTCTAAAAGCGCAGGCTAATATGGACCTTTAGCAGCGCTTTTGAAAAACGCTGGCTAATAGGGTCCTTTAGCAGCGCTTTTCTGATTTTTTTAAAAAAATTTTATGACTTTAGACAGCGCTTTCTTAAAGCGCTGTCTAAAGTGGTCCTTTACCAGCGTTTTTGAGAAAGCGCTTTCTAAAGCAATACTTTAGCAGCGCTTTTTAAAAGCGTTGTCTAAGGTCATATTTTTAGCAGCGCTTTTACTAATTATTTTATACAGTTTCCGTGTGTTTTTTTTAAATTCACTTATAGCAGCGCTTTTGTATAAAAGCGTTGTCTAATATGCGTTGTTAAAAATCACTTTTGGCGTAGTGATTAAAACAAATATAGAAGGACCTTGCCCTCACATATTTCTCTTATATTCGTCGTGATCCTTTTGATTCGTGGCACATTTGCGCAATTGGTCTAAAGGGTTTTCTGTTGTCGTTGCTTCATCTTGGTGATTTTGAGGAAGTTGTTGTTATTAAGGAGCTTCAGATTTGTACATTTTCTAGCGCATTGCTTAAGCTTGAGAGAGATTCCACTAGCGGCTCTTCCTCTGCTATTGCTCCACCTGCTGCTTCTGTGGCTTTTCCTCTTAACGCTGCGAGATTCATATTCTCTCAGCATTGGCGGCATATTTTATACATCACGTTTCTGAGGGAGTTGACCGTGCTTGATTTGCAGTACGAGTGTGTGATCTTTGCTTCCATATTACCTTGTGGATGTGGCAAGTTTCTAAATGTGTTACCTGATCCGTGTAATGAGTGGATCTACTGTGCTCATGTTGTGGCAAGCTCATCACATGGAGGAGGAAACCGTAAGCGTTTTCTTGTCTTAGAATTTTTTATGTTTGGATGCTTTTGTTATCAATATTAGTATACTCAAATGCGCACACATTATCAAATACATCACAGTGATCGGTAGTTTCACATATTTTCGGGGATGTGACTAATGAAAGAGTAATATAATGATGCTTTAATTATTCATATATACTGGCAGTATCCCTTGCTTGGAACTAGAATCTTTCTTTATATGTTGAGTTTGTAATTGCAATTTTTGTTTGTCAAATTCTGGTTGCTGCAAACACACTTGAATTCTACGTGTTTGAGAAGCCTGTGTGATAATGATGGAATTTGATCTATTTAAGTTATTCTGTTTTAACATCCATGTTTCTTCTTTCATACTGAGGGCATTTTATAGAAGCCACCAGAGACAAATGATTGGTTTTTGTCTTTGCTAGATCTCAGATTTGCCGTCTTCTGTGTCTCTTACAAATGGGAGGTTTCTTTCTACGAGAATTGTTGACTCAATGTTTAATGCTTATGCAGACTGACCCTGGTGTGCGAATTGTATACACCGGTTTTTTGGCTCTAATGCTCACTACTTGCATCAACTACTTATCTCACTCACAGACGAGTCTATACATTTATATAATTCTTTTCTATGGTACCCTTCAACTAATATTAGATTACTTATATATTTATCTTTGTTGGGGTTAGAAACTGATTTTAGTAAAACAAGAATAATATGCTTTTTTTCTAAACATATGTGCACAAACAACATATAATGTAATTATAACTTTTTCTCCCTGCAGCAAGCAGTTGAGAACTATGTAGCAATGAAACTTCATATTGAATTTGTGCTCAGCGTTTGAATTGACAACACATATGACTATGTTCAAAATATTGTCTCATGACATTGCTACAGAAAAGAAGCTTAAGGTAATTCAATCAAGTGTCTTCAATACATATATACATATAGCTTGCATATATATATATATATATATATATATATATATATATATATATATATATATATATATATATATATATATATATATATATATATATATATATATATATAAACTTGAATTTGATGAGGTTAAAGATTTGGATTTGTTTGTCTTCTTTTAGGATATTGAAAAAAAGAGTCTGAAAAGAAGTCGATGAAGCCATTTCAATCAATGATGCTGCAGACGTTTATGGCATCAAAGCTATTGGAATTGCAGCAAAATACTAGTATATTTGTTACAAAGGGGAAAGCAATGATTGTGTTGTTGAATCAAGTTCAAAGGTGGGAAGAAATGTCTTCTCGTCTAACAGTTTTTACTAATGAAATTGATATTAAAAAGATTAAAATTGCTAACTTTAAACTTGATGATGAAAATATGGTTTTAAGCATATTGGATTAGATTGCATTCACAGTTAACCACTTAATTTTCTCTCAAATTAAGTTAATGGTTTTTCCTTTGATTTCAATTTGTCACTATTTCTTGTATGTCTTAGGACCGTGAAAGTATGGTAAAAGTAATATATATTGGTTCTGACTTTGTTGATTCTTCTAATACTGATGGCGATGTTGGTGTGATTTTGGAATCTACTAGCTTCTATGATGAGCAAGGTGGTCATATATTCAACATTTTTAATACTTCATATATTCATATATATGTTCTGGTGCATGTTAAATTTATTTGTATTAATGTAATTGAAGGTTATGGTTAGTGATCATTTATTTAATTAAAATTGTAGAACTCATTGTGTTAAGGTTTCCATCCATGTTAGTTTTGATAATGGTATAGCTTATTCTTTACAAAAAAATTTCTATCAGATGTAAAACCCTCTTTATTTAATGACTTTCCGCATGGTCAATTTTCAACATGTTCTAAGGGAGCTTCCCTCCTCTCCAGTTCCAGCTTCATTATATACTGCTTTGTCACTATGTTTTGTACTTCATTGTGCATTGGCAACCCTCTCTCTATAAACAGAAGTCAAATTTTGTGGTAGTGTTTCTATCTATTAACTTTTTGTAAATTTTATGTGTAGATTGGTGATGCCTTGAAAAAGTTGTTTGCTGATGGAGTAGTTAAGCGCGAAGAGTTTTGGATCACATCTAAGCTATGATTTGTCTTTTTATATGTACTTTACTAATATTTGCTTAACTATTTTGTTGGCAAGGTTATGTATGCAATAAATCGCCATGATTGAGGGTCAAGGAGAACTTCTAATACAATGTATCATGGTATTCTTCTTGCTTCAGTTATCGAGTTTCGTTATAGACACAAAACACTGATGGTGAATCTTAATAAGGACTTATTGTGTATGTCTATTAATTTATGGAATTTGGGTGATAATTTCTATGATGTTGCATACTCAGGATATAAATTTTGCAATAAAGGCTGCTAAAAAATCTCATAGCACTTTCTCCGCTGCCAATGCGACAATGGAAGAAACATATAACTTTTATTTGAAGGGTTATTGATTTCAGCTTCCAGGACGTAGATAAGCTTGCATGCATGGCTCGTAATGCAACAAAGGCAATAAGTGGTACTGGTCTTAGTGGTGCTAGAGATTAACTTTGTCGTCATCATGTATATATATCGTATTTTTTTGGAACTCGCTTCTCCACTAAAGACGACAACATATTCTGAAAGGAAGAAGATTAACACAAGGAAATCTATAAAGTTTTACCCTATTTTTTAATTATAATAATTTATTGTGTTTAATTATAAGAACTTATTTAATTTTCTTTGATAGGAAATTGCATCCAGTATATCATGAATGTAATGCAATTATGTTTTTCTTAATCATATAGTGAAAACTAATTTTAATATTCTCCATAGGCTGCAGTTTTCAATCAAACTGATAGAGTTTTCATTCCCATGGATTCCAGGGCAAACATGGAAGTATAAAAATGCACAAGGTAATTAATACTTTACCTTTTTAAAATTCAGCAAATTACAGTTTTCCCAGCTCACTACTACGAAAATGGGCTTTCACAGCGCTTTTTTTTGCCCTTTAAAAGCGCTGCCGTAGCCAGCGCTGGCGTAGGCTACGAAAGCGCTTTTTTCTGGCCAAAAGCGCTGTCGTAGGTGGACCTATCCCAGCGCTTTTTCCTTAAAAAGCGCTTTGATAGGGGGGTCTTTCCCAGCGCTTTTTGAAAAGCGCTTTGATAGGTGTGCTATTTAAATTTTTTTTTTTATTTATCAGGCCTTTTACAGCGCTTTTTATGGAAAAAGCGCTTTGATAGGGGGGTCTTTCCCAGCGCTTTTTCCATAAAAAGCGCTTTGATAGGGGTTCTATTTAATTTTTGTTTTTTTATTTATCATGGCTTTTACAGCGCTTTTTATGGAAAAAGCGCTTTGATATGGGGGTCTTTCACAGCGCTTTTTCCATAAAAAGCGCTTTGATAGAGGGTTTCTATTTAATTTTTTTTTTATTTATCCTGCCTACGAAAGCGCTTTTTAGCCAAAAGCGCTTTCGTAGCTCATACAAATTTTTTAAAGTGAAACCTATAATTTGAGGTTCCCTGTGCGGCCTGTAATTTTTTTTTGGTCCAATAATTTAACCTGTAATTCAATCCTTATCTATACATATATTTTAAGAAATCGGTATTATATTAACAGAAACCGGTATACCATATAATATTCAATCCTTATCTATATATATGTAACTAAATCATATATAACTAAATTTGTAACCATATATACATTTGTAACCATAACTAAATCACATACAAAGTATCGTGTTAATTTATAACCATATATATATACATATGTAACTAAATCATATATAATTACATCGAAAATAATGCTCCACCGACACGGTCGTCATCCTGCAAAGTATGAATATGAACAACACGGTAAATTAAACAAACAATATTAAAGGCTCCAACACAATCAAACTAACACGTACAATAATATTTTATTCATACCCATCAGAATAATCTGTTTTCAACATAAAATTGACATATTTCCTCTTTGACTTCTTCCACTTGAACTTTCGTGTACGACATAGTATAGAGGTCATCAAAGTACTACATAAGAAATTATTACTTCAGTATATGCATGATGTTATTAAATGTAGAAATCATACAAAATTATTCTAAGTTATAAATCCATACCGTGCTTGGAATCTCTACTTGATTTTTATGAAGGATTTCTTTCATAAACCTCAAGCAAAAGTATCCGCAATCTACATCGTTATTCTGTAACGGACACTGCATAGAAAAACAGAATATATTTTATAGTTGTCGTGTAATTTTATCAAGTAACATAACTATTATTATAAGCAACTAATTTTGTACCTGCACTTTGATCCAAGTAATATTTGATGATTTACTCCGGGGTACCTGTGCGTCCCTTTGACTACGAAATATTTGTATTGATCTAAGAAAATAAAAACATATATTTAGATCAATCTCACAGAAATAATTAAATATATAAATATACACGAATAGTTAGAACGATCTCACTTACTGATCAACAGTTTCCTTCATAGCGGGATAGTTAGTCCATTCCCCGTATACCGAATTCAGAAAGTACACAACTTCTTTAATCAGATCGATAGCCAACAACAACCAGTGTTTTCTAAAAATTTAAGCAACAGTTTAGAAGAAAAGTTTCTACGCAAAATAAACAAAGATATATTAGAATAAATGAAAAACTCACCCCACTGGAACAGTGTTATACGGCAAAATAAACAAGCTATCTAGGTTGCCGACGTAGGCCGTGTATCGATTCACTAAGTACTCCCTAACTGAACCCGGTTCCCTGACAATTGTCGCTCCGCTGACAATATGGGCAGACAAGAAATGGAAGCGTCTTGCCAATACAGTCTCGCGCATTTTTTTATCGTACAACAACCTTAAATAAAAACATATAAACATTAGACTATTTTCATTGAAATGTGTAAATAAATTGTTCAACTAATTAAATGATATATTTATCGGAATACCGGATGTATGCGTGAACATTGCCGATGCCTAATTCACCATGCGTCATAATCTCAGTCATTTCGTCCATTCCTATCGTTTCTTGGCAGTCAAGACCAAAGATATCTGCATCCATAAGGATTCGACGAATACCACCTGACTTCAAATCTGAGGTTTCCAAAAGTACTCCAAGTGTATTCCGATATTGAGGTACAAAAACGCCTCTTCCCCCGCCTCTTCCCCCCTTATGCATTGACTTTTTCGGGGGTGGTCTGCTACGAACAGGCTGGGTCACTTGTTGTGACACTTTCGTAGATACCTAACAATCATATAACTTAGGTAAATTATAAAATCGTTCAGTTTTAAATTCATATCATATAATAAACAATTTAAGTGTACCTCTGGAATTGATGCCATAGACTCGCCGCCTTGCTGCAAAATCTCCTTACCCTTATTAGCGGGTTTTGTAGGAGGCTAATATTAAAAAATAATTAACTTAACGGTTCAGAATTGACATTTGAAATCTAAATGATTCATATTAACGGTTTTAAACATACCTCATCATCAATGAAAATGAGGTCTAAGGGCCATGCAACAAACGACCCTACTGCGTCTCGCACCGATCTTATATCCAAGGCCACGTCAGGTACCGGTACCAACGCATCGGGATCAATAGGATAATCTACTGATACTCTCAGGTGTCCAGCCGGGATCGGTGTATTATGAATTAAATCTCCCAAAGTGTTGTACACTTTTCCCTTGCCAACAAGGTGATAATCTGATGCCATTACGTATAGTTGGCAAGATGAAATGCCCTAAACCAATATGCATACATATTACTTTTAATTCAATAATAGAAAGAGGTGGAATAAAAATGAGAAACTTGAACAATAGAGATTTATCAATATATTTATAATTACCTCAGGAAATTTATTCTGACGGTTGATACTAGCGTTGTCACTAGTTTCTTTCGCCATTGCCGCATTGCCCTTTTCCCTCATTAATACCTCTTTATCTCTTTCCAATGCATTGACTTTTGCTTGTAATTCCATAAGTACATTCATCACTTCTGCATTGGTAGGATTTCTTTTCCGAGGATGCTGGTAGAAAGAGGTTGGAGTCACACCATGACCTTTACCCCTCACCCGACCGGAATACTCAGTAACATTCAGTGCTTTACTAAGTACGCTCCTCGTATCCTGGTCGTCACCGGTGGACTCCGTTTGTGACAATGTCTCCTGAAAATAATGGAGATAAAAAAATCAATTAAATAGTCATAAAAATTTGATTTAATTAAAGACACAATGTTATACTTACGCATTCATCATAAATTCTTAGAACACTTGGATCAACAGCTTGATTCTTGCCCACACGAGCTTCCTTCCACAGCAAATGTGCTGGAAGTGAGGTTTCATCACTTTTCGTCTCCTCTAACTATGCATAGAAACAAACGGTTAGATCGTCAAATACAACACATTTAGACAATTAATAAGAACATATCATTTCTATTTATTACTTACAATTTTTTCCTCTAAGCGTGCATATCCCAAACGCCCTTTTTTGTATGGATACGCGGGCTTTGATGCTCTCTCACTATTTTTGGCACTCTTTTGCCGGAATTCGTCATCTCTTTGTCTAATAAACTCAGTCCAATCTTCTTGTTTAATGAAAAGATTATACTTTTCTGGCCTTCCGGCCGGGAACTCTTCCAGCCACTTTCCTTTGTCATCCTTAAGATAGGTGTTCGTCAACAGATTTTTCCACCCTCTAAATCTTTTCCCGGCCAACCCAAGTACGAAGCCTTTACGCTCATCTGGAACGTTAAAAGACCGCTGCGTATAAACCATATAAACATATAAGTAATTTAAAAACCATATAAACCATATAAACATATAAGTAGTTTAAAAACCATATACACCATATAAACTTATAAACTTATAAACATATAACCATATAAACCATATAACATACATACCTTAACATCTTCCCAAAACATTTCTTTTCCTTGCTTCAATGCTTCACATTGTTTCTCATTCCATCTAGATATGGAGATTGGCACATGCATACGAACAAGTGTACCAACGTAGCTTGTGAATTTTGAAGCATTAACCCCAACTACTTGATTTGAATGATTCCAATCTACATTATATATCACTCCCTTATCTCTAGCACGAATGATTTCGCGCATTATGGTGATGCCTCGTGCAACATCATTTGCTGAAGTATCATCCGCTGCATGATTTGATTCTTGTGAGTTTTCATGATCTTGTTGGTTTCCTGGTGGGTTTTCTTGTTGGTTTCCTTGCGGGTTTTCTTCATTGCTATCCATTAGACCTGTAACAAAAGTCAAACAAGCACATTAGTACACTACATGAAAATGGATAGTCGAAAAAGATATGAATAGCACTAAAGGAACTCAAAATTGAATAAAATGCTAAAAAACCAAACTTGCAAGAAATAAACCTCACCATCAGCTCCGGAAACATTGTTCTACTAAATAAACACTAGTCACATTCGCAAAAATTCAAAACGGTTCAAAAGATATGCCAAAAATTCAAAACATTATTCACATATTACTTACAATATTAGGCTATAATTATAATAATACCTTTTTCACTAACGTCTCTTTCTTTTCTTGGTAGCAATATATTTTACGCTTCTGTTAACAACTCGGATGGTTGGATTGATCCAAATACCCTCATTATGATCATCTCTAGTACAAGGTTCATTCTCATTTTGATCGTTTCTTGTACAAGATTCAATGCCAACGCCAATATCACCTTGATCTCCAATGTTTTCATCAATTACTTTGTTAGACAAAAGCACTATAGACCATTTCGTACTTGTCGGATCATTGACATAGAACACTTGTTTAGCCTGAGAGGCTAGAATAAAAGGTTCATCTTTGTACCCCACCCTATTGAGATCCACTTGCAAAAATCCTGACTTATCCATTCGTACGCCATTATTATTTTCAACCCACTTGCAATCAAATACAGGAATCTGAAACTTCCCGTAATCAAACAACAAAATGCGCTCGATAACCCCAAAATATGACAGATTTGCAAATTTCGGGTTTAAGTCATTCGCACTTGATATGTGCATCGCTTCAGCTACCAAGGTAACACCACTATTCTGCATAGTACTTTTATCATCCTGTTCTTTGGTATAAAATGTGTATCCATTAATTGCGTATGCGCTATAAGAAAACACAATCATACTTGGACCATATGCTAAACATCTCAACCTTTCTGTTACTGAAGCAGGATCCGAACGATACTTTGAATAAATTTGTTCCTTAAACCACGGTATGAAACTTCGATTGTGCTCTCGTACTATCCAATTCTCATTTCTATTCAGATTTAAACCTCGAAGAACACCCTTGTGCATTTCAGCATACGGCTCAACCTCAATCTCATTGTGCAGAACATACAAATGCACCTGATCCCGTTCGACCATTGACACTGTCACAACTTTATTTCCAATTAGTCTTTTTCCTTCTTTTTTCTCGACAGTATGAGATTTGGGGAGTCCAATTGATTGAACATTTGACAGATATTCAGTGCAAAACTCAACCGCTTCTTCAACAATGTATCGTTCCGCAATACAACCCTCCGGTCGACTTCGGTTTTTCACGTACCCTTTTAAAATTTTCATATAACGTTCAGCAGGGTACATCCATCTCATATAAGCTGGTCCGCACAACTGTGTCTCTTTGACAAGATGAACGACTAGATGAACTATTATGTCAAAAAACGAGGGAGGAAAATACATTTCAAGCTCACATAAAGTAACAACCACCTCTTTTTGCAATGTTGGTAAGATCGCAGGATCGATCACCTTGCTGCAAATTGACTTGAAGAAAAAACACAACTTAGTTATTGCGCTCCTTACTTTTTCTGGCAGAATAGAACGTATACCTATTGGTAGAAAATGTTCCATTATAACATGGCAATCATGAGTCTTTAAACTCTTTAACTTTAGGTCTTTCATTGACACAAGTCTTCTAATATCTGATGAGTAGCCTTCTGGAACTTTAACTTCACTGAGGAACTTACACAATATTTTCTTCTCCTTTCTAGATAGAGTGTAAACAGCAGGTGGTAGATATGTGCGTCTTCCTTTCGTCACGGGTGCCAATTCAGTTCTAATTCCCATGTTTAACATGTCCTTCCTTATGTTAATGCCATCCTTAGACTTTCCTTGTATATTGAGTAACGTACCAATAACACTATCAAATACATTTTTTTCAATATGCATAACATCGAGGAAATGTCTTACGTACAACGACTTCCAATATGGAAGTTCAAAAAAAATCGACCTCTTCTTCCACCCACTCGTGACAAGTCTATGTGCAAAAGGCTTGCCAAACTCAGTACTCACATCTTTCACCTTTTCAAAAATCTGATCACCTGTCAACATATGTGGAGCTCTACCGTGTTCTGCCTCTCCATTGAATGCCTTTCTCCACCCACGATAGTGATGATTAGAATTTAAGAATCTACGATGACCGAGAAAAACATTCTTCTGACAAAAGTTCAATCACATCGTATCGGTTTCATCTTCACAAACAGGACACGCTTTTTGACCCTTAATGTTGTACCCTGATAGATTTCCGTACGCCGGAAAATCATTAATTGTTCCAAACAACATCGCCCTCAAGTTGAAACTTTCTTTCCTATACCCATCGTAAACCTCCACACCGGTCTCCCACAAAAACTTCAAATCTTCGACTAAGGGTGCCAAGTACACGTCTATGTCATTCCCTGGTTGTTTGGGCCCAGAAATTAACATAGATAGCATCATGTACTTACGCTTCATACATAGCCACGGAGGTAGGTTATATATCATAAGAATCACAGGCCAGGTGCTATGCGAGATACTTTGAATACCATGCGGGTTCATTCCATCAGTAGACAACGACAAGCGAAGATTTCTTGCTTCTTTTCCAAATTCAGGATAATCAATATCAACTTTCGTCCACTGTGGTGAGTCTGCCGGATGTCGCAACTTCCCATCAATAATTCTTTCATCTGCATGCCAAGTCAAGTGTCTTGAATCGGTCTCACTACGATACATGCGCCTAAATCTCGGAATTATAGGAAAATACCATAACACCTTTTCCGGAGACAACTTTTCCTTATATCGAGGGGCACCGCATTTAGGACACTCATTTAACACTGCGTACTCGTTTCGAAATAAAACGCAATCTTTTGGACATGCATGTATCTTTTCATAGCTCATGCCAATAGAGGACAACATCTTTTTGGCCTCATACGTTCGATTGGGAAGAACATTATCCTCTGGTAGCATTTCTTTCACGAGGGCTAATAACTGTGTGAAACTTTTATCCGACCATCCGTTGTCCGCCTTTAAGTTGTACAACTTTAACACCGCAGACAATCTTGTGAATTTTGTACAACCATCATACAACGGTTTCTCTGCATCGCTTACCAACCTCTCGAACATTTTGGGACAATCCTCAAGATCTTCTTCAAGCGCTTCTGCAATCTCTTCGACTCGATCATAATCGTATGCGTCTGCGAAATCCTCATTTGAAGCATACGTCGTATTATAACTCGATTCAACATTCCCGCTACTTTTCTCACCATGCAAATTCCAACATGCATAACTTCTATCAATTCCATGCATCAGTAAATGCGATTTCAACTGAACCGCGTCAACCCGTCTCCCATAACAGCATCTCAAGCAAGGACATATCATTCCATTGGGTTCTCTGGCGTGCGCAACGACAAACTTAACGAATTCTGATACCCCATCCTCATACTCTTTCGACAATCGATTGGCAGTCATCCATTTTTTATCCATGGTTTGACTATAGCAACTAATTAGTCACGCAACTATAGCAAAATAATAATTAATTACCTGTAAAGAAATTCAACATATCAGGTAATCAAATTCATAGTTATTCTTGCCTCACCTTAAGCATGTGCTAAACAACTCATAACTAATTACTAACTAGTGAAGTCGGATACTAGTGATTCAGTCTTGGATACAGGTAATAACAATTATATTCAAACAATAGTGAAGTCGGATTTCAAACCTTACGGTAAAGATTTCATCGGAGGAGAAGCAACCGGAAGATTTAGCAACGGAAAAATCCCGTCAGATATTTTTGGTATAGTCCTATAGTCCTAAATTCTAACATCTACACGCTAACTAATGTGTTGCATGGTTCATTGTGTTTAAGATTTTCATTGATGTTTGATGAATCCCTGAAACGTGCTCGTTTCAATGCTATCAATACTGCCATACTGCCATATACAGCTCTATACTGCCATAACAGTCTAAATATAAACAAAAACACAACCGCAGCTCATGAATTCCACTCAACTATAATCATTAGAAATTCACACTGAGCCGGAAAATAAAAGTAAAAACAATCAGTTATTCAAGTCAGTTCAAGAATAGGATAGAAACCTTTGAAAATGTTGAGAGCGTCCCGCGTACACTACGATCAAGGACAGTTCGAATTTCTTCAATCGGAGAAAGTTTCACAGCTTTTTCCTACCACAATAACACTTAAAATCAATCTCCCACAAAGGAGTCACACACAAATTTAAATTACAATAACTGATGTAATTTTTATCTAAAAATCGATATTAAATCGTTGAACTATCACTCATTTGTGGTTGTCTCTAATATTAAAAATGCTATTGGTACACTTTACTAAGTTGCACATAACACAATCAATTAGTTTCAGTAGAAAAAAAAAGTATTGCGGACGCAAGGGTATTGAATTTCTATATACATTATTCTTTTTGAGATTAAATGATATTTTTCAATTCAAAAGTACTCAGACTCTTGCTTTTTTGCGCCAACTAAGAATATCCTTCACATGTGATCAAGTGCCATGATGAAAAGAAGCACTCATTTCTTGAAAAAGAGAGGCAAAAACAAGTAATAGGGGACACAGTTGCTAAAGGCCAAAGCATAGGATCAAACAACTCCTCTTATTATAACCCCTCCATCTCATAGCAAATGCTTTGTAAAATTCTGCACCTTCTTACCAAATGAATTTATAGAACTACTAATATTTAAAAATAAAATACTAGTATTTATATAGTAGTTAATTATTTAAAGTATTAGGAAACGTGATATCCGTTTTTATGGCTATTAGAGCCAAAGTCATTACTGAACCAATGTTCTCCATTATAATCTATATACCATTTAGCTCAAACACATTAGAGAAATGTTATTTACGTATCACTAAGATCTTGAGAATACATTATTTTAATTTGACTGAATTTCAGTCATAGCAATGAATCAGTAAGATATGAGAAATGATTGATTGTTGCTTCCAGTTTAAAAGACCATTCACATCATTGTCAGATGGTGAATTCTAAACTTAAAAATGATTAGAATTTTTTTATAAAAAAAAAAGTAAGTTGTACTAATTGTAGGGTGATCTCAACGATAACCAAGTGAAAAAGATGGATTAGTTTCAACTAACCAACAAATTGAGTGCAAAGTATCTATCAGCAACAACATTATTAGCCCATTTTTGTTGTGATTCCAAATTTGTTTTCCATGTTTCCTATAAGTTAATGAAATTGCATCATCAGTAAGGAACATAAAAGCAAAGGAATTAGTGTTAATTTTGATCATGCTCCTATTAAGGTGGGGAATACTGTGCAGGCTAATAACAGGAAAAAAACTGATGGACAATGCATCTACTGTGGTGCACAGGAAAGTTGTAGTCACCTATTTTTTGAATGTGTTGAGACTAGAAAAATATGGTTGCAGGTGCTAAAATGGATGCAGCTAGTGCATACTCCCCAAGAATGGAAAGCTGAACTGAAGTGGGTATGCTACGGCATAAAAAAGCGGAACTGTCAAATAAAATTTCATAAGTAACTTTTATATAAAATTCCAATTTTAGATATTGAAGGAGATTAGGCAGTAATACATCAGTTGGAAGCCACGGACAATATTCCTCATTTTATCGAACAGTTTGCGTGCAAGATACAAAACAAGATTCCCGGCAACACAGACAAATCGAACAGAAGCAATGTATGAATGGCAAGGATTTTGAAACATACCTTTTGATACGACTCTAGACGAAAAAAGCTTCGTGCCGGCGAGGATGAGGAATCAGAACAAAAACGAGAATAGCTTCGTGCCGGCGAGGGTGAGTTGATGAACGGTGCTGATAAGGTTCGTGCCGGCGAGGGTGAGATGATGAACGGTGCTGAAAAGCTTCGTGCCGGCGAGGGTGAGATGGAGAAGACGATGAACAGGGCTTCGTTCTGATATTTCGTTTTGGGTTTCGTGGGTATTCTGAACTGTGCTGTTCAATATTTCATTTTATTTAATTTTGATATTTGAGCTACCACGGCGCTTTTAGCCTAAAAAGCGCTTTAGTAGCATCAGACCCTATGCCAGCGCTTTTGAAAGCGCTTTCAAAGGCCAATCTTCCACAGCGCTTTTTAAAAAGCGCCTTCATAACCCTATTATTTCGTTTTTATTAATATTTTTATTTGACCTACCACAGCGCTTTTAATGTAAAAAGCGCTTTCGTATCCCCCACCTATGCCAGCGCTTTTAAAAAAGCGCCTTCGTAGGTTTCCCTTTTTTTTAATTTTGTTTTTTGTGAAGGCTATGGCAGCGCTTTTTCAATAAGCGCTTTAGTAGAGGCGCTGCAAAAAGCAGTTTTTGGCGTAG
Organism: Vicia faba; assembly: GCA_948472305.1. Classification (NCBI taxonomy): domain Eukaryota; kingdom Viridiplantae; phylum Streptophyta; class Magnoliopsida; order Fabales; family Fabaceae; genus Vicia; species Vicia faba. The sequence goes on along the minus strand of OX451737.1, from coordinate 1,320,770,944 downwards.
TGGCTCATGACAGTATTGAAATTCCAAGCATAAATTTTATTCAACATATTACTATGCAGGTGATCAAGAGAAGATATCTTATTGCGAGAGTATAGAAGCCGATGTTTGCATCAATTACAAAATTGAGGACTTGGCTGCAAGGGTAAAGAAAGAAAATGGTGGTCAAGGTATGAAGCATGGTGTAAATTCTTGATATATTTGTTTTTTTAATTGTTTGCATAGAGACTCATGAGGTAATATTATACCATTGATGTGGTTGTAGGTGTTGATGTGATTCTTGATTGTACTGGAACACCTTACTTTCATAAGAATATTGATAACTTAAACTTTAATGGAAGGATTTTCATTATCGGTACTCTAGGGGCATCTTTGTATGCATAGATGAATATAAGGGTTTTAGTTACCAAGCGTCTCACTGTCCAAGGTATTACAATCTTTTTTGCTTCATTTTTGCCTGCACAATTCAAGTAAAAACATGGTTTGATAGATAGGATTTGGTGGATTATAGGCAGTGGATTACTTGCATACTATAAGTTCTAGAAGTAAGTAATTGATCATTGATGGTATGATGAAGAATCTTTGGCCTGCAATTGGATATGGGGATGGAAAATATAAAGTCTTGGGTCCACCAACGTTTCCATTTTTCTGAAGCAGCTGAGGCTCACGAGCTTGTGGAAACTGGTCCGCAGATTGTGTTTGATGTACATTTGATGTACATGAAACATATTTTTTGATCGTTTGAGTTTAGATCTTTCTTCAATCGATGTACGAGAAACAACATGTTCTTTTGAATCATTCGAGTATAGACCTTTGTTGATTGCCGTGTACATCAAACACAATTGTTTTAGATCTTTGTGTAATTATGACTTCAAAGTTGTGGTTTACAATTTTTAGCTAAATATGTTAATATCTGTGTATAGTAGGGATCATGTTTGAAATTCTTTCTTCTGTTTTTGTTTTTCTTCGCTTATCCATCTTACACTGCTTAATTGAAACTTAAATGCTTTGATAACAAATTGAGTGAGAAGAAATTGGCTATACACATATTAATTACTAGATTGTAAATAAAAGGACAGAAAATTGTGATAGTGAAATTGAAAGTGCTGCTTGTTTCACTCCATTTTGTGTTTGTTCATGAATAGACTTTTACATGTTTAGTTTCTTTTAAATATAATTGGTTTTGTTTTTAATTTTTTTAAAAATGAATTTAGAATTTATAACTTTTTAAATATGATATGAATGTTTTTTAAAACTTCATATAAATATATTTAAACATAAATTACTTCAAATTTTTTCATTAAATAAAATTAATCTTATTAAATTGATTTTGATTTATGCATAATATGATATTGTAATCACATGACAACAATGTAATTAGTATACTGAACTTACTCTTATTGACTAATGAAATGTTTTTTTTTTGGCTTTTTTTCAACATCATAATTTACACGTGGTACTTAAAAAGCATTTTCTTAATCAAAAGCATTTAAAATTTGGATGATATCTAAATTAAAAATTATGGTTAAATTATATAATATAATAAATTATAATTTAAATAATAAATTAAATTAATAATTTGTTAAACTAACTCAATAATATTTTTACATATTATTAATCCATTTTTAAATGGGTGTACGATTATAATTGCTTAATTATATCAATTATATTTTTTTACTAAATTAATCATATTTGTTCAACTAAATCAATTATCACATTTTTTTTTAAATTTATGATTGTTTAATTATATTAATATTATCGGATATCGGTTGTCAACGAACTATATTTGAACATGACAAATGTGTTTTTTAAACATAGAGATTCAAACATCATCTTAATAATTTAATTTATTGTTGGAAAAATCAAGATTATGAAGATTGACAAATAAATGTCTATTAGTATTTTAAAAAATTAAACTATTAACGGAAATATGAAATTACTTATCAAAATATTGAATATTAAGAGGAATATGAAGCTACTAATCAAAATGTAGAATATTAACGGAACATGAAGCTACAAATAAAAATATTGAATATTAAGAAGAATATGAAGTTACTAATCAAACTATTGAATATTAACGAGAATATGAGGTTATTGATCAAATTATTGAATATTAACGGAAACATGAAGTTACTAATTAAAATATTGAATATTAACGAAAACATATAGTTATTGATCAAACTATTGAATATTAACGAGAACATGAAGTTATTGATCAAAATATTAAATATTAACGGAAATATTAAATTACTGATCAAAATATTGAATATTAACATAAATATTTAATTAGTGATCAAAATATTAAATATTAACGGAAACACGAAGTTACTAATAAAATATTGAATATTAACGGAAACATGAAGTTGCTGATCAAAATATTGAATATTGAAAATATTAAATTACTCATCAAAATATTGAATATTAACGAGAATATGAAGTTACTGATCAAAATATTGAATATTAACGAAAATATGAAGTTATTGATCAAACTATTGAATATTAACGGAAACATGAAATTATTAATTAAAATATTGAATATTAACAAAAACATGAAGATATTTATCAAACTATTGAATATTAATGAGAACGTAGAGTTATTGATCAAAATATTAATAGGAGAATACTTAAATATAATTTCATATGTGTGGTTCATACTTTTTCACCAATAAAAATATGACAAATATACCTAAATATCTTTTAAGGAGTAAAAATAAGAAAAAATTGTATATGTGTAAGAGGAAATTATACACTTCTCATATTTTCATTGAAAAAAAACATAAACCACACCAAAGAAAATGCACCTAACTTTTTTCTATATTAATATTAACGGAAATATTAAATTACTAATCAAAATATTGAATATTAATAGAAATATTAAATTACTAATCAAAATATTAAATATTAACGAGAACATTAAGTTACTAATAAAAATATTGAATATTAAAGAAATATGAAGTTATTGATCAAAATATTGAATATTGGAAATATTAAATTATTGATCAAAATATTAAATATTAACGAGAACATGAAGTTAGTGATCAAACTATTGAATATTAACGGAAACATGAAGTTATTGATCAAAATATTTAATAATAACAGAAATAAGAAATTATAAATCAAAATATTAAATAATAACAAAAATATGAAATTATTGATCAAAATATTAAATAATAATAAAACAATTATATTATTAATTAATTTTTTTAATAATAATTAAATATAAAAATAATATTTATTTAAAAAATTATTTTTTAAAAACAAATATACGTATGGTACCAACACATAGATATCCCTAATAAAATGCTAAACAACTACAATAATCCCTATAAATTTTATCATACGAGGAAAAACTAACTATAAAATCCATCAAAATCGCATAACGTAACAAATAATCCTAATTAATATATATTTTTAAATAATATCGTACCAACACATAGATATCCCTAATAAAATGCTAAACAACTACAATAATTCCTATAAATTTTATCATACGAGGAAAAACTAACTATAAAATCCATCAAAATCGCATAACGTAACAAATAATCCTAATTAATATATATTTTTAAATAATACAAAACTTTTATAAGTTAAAAAAAAACTTAATTGATAATTAGAGAATTAGGGCTTTATTCCATTTTTATTGAATTATTTTAATAAATTCATAATAATTACGAATATTTAAAGTGGGAAGATGCTAAGAAGAAGAATAAAGAGAAGTGGGTTTGTATTGGGTGACTCTGGAAGTAAGTTCTAACCCATTCTCCACGATCATCTTCTCAAAAACACACAAATCAATATTTCTCTTCCACTCTTGGATTCATCATCAATTTCATTACGATCAACCATGCATCAAGGAGATTACAGTTCCGCTCCATACTACCAATTCCCTCACATGCAAAACCCCAACCCTACGCCACCGCCTCAATCCGATCCAATTCCCAACCACTACGCTTCCGCACCACCGTTCACCCCCACCCCCAATTACGATTACCCAAACCCTACCTATTCTCCATACCCTCCTCATAATCCCGATCCTGTTCCGGTTTCCAACCCTAATTTCAATCCTCAGTTCGATTCCAATCCTCCTTATCAGCCACCGTCACAACAACCCTATTATCCTCCGTATGATCAACATCAAGCACCTCCAAACTACGCCCCACCAAACCCTAACCCTAATCCCAATCCTATTCACAACTCATCGTTGTATAATTCTGCTCCCGCTCCCGCTCCGTATTCCCACATTCATACCGCCTCTTCGGTTCCTCCGATTCCGACTTATGAGTCGTATGAGAATCCGGTGAAATCCGATTACGGTGCTGGTGCTTATTTTGATGACAGATACGGAGGAAGTTTTAATCGGAGCCAGTCTGATTTAGGAATGGAATTATATGGTAAGCGTCACGATGGTGGTTTGTCTAGATATGAATCCGGCGGTGCTGCTGCTGGTGGTTTGTCTAGATATGAATCCGGTGGTGGTGGTGGTGGTGGTGATGAAGGTTATGGAGATGGAGTGTATGCTTATCAAGGGGGTAAAGTGGAGCCATATGGTGCGCGTGGTACGGGTTCTAAGTCTTCTACTTGGTCTTCCACACCGTCATTTGATGATTTTGGGAGGCCGATTAGTTTTAATTCTGGGAAGGAGTCTTCGGTGGCAAGTAAGATTGTGAAGGCAGTTCCGAAGGTTGATACTCAGGAAGATGTGAAAAGTGGGGTGCAAAAGTTTCGTATCAAGATGTTGGCTGAGAGTGGTGGTCAGAGTACAATGGATGTTCTCTGCCAGGTATGAAGAGGATATATCAACTAGAGGCATTTATTTTGATTCTGTGTTTTCTTCTGCTAGTTTTGCTTTCAATTGATCAAGTCCAGTTATTTATTAGTTTAGGGTCCTGTTTGGAATTGCTTATATGATCTTATCTACGGATAAATTTTTAGGAAAACTTATGGAGAACAACTTATGATCCATAAGTTGACTATTTTATACGTTATAGAAATAGCTTATTCATAAGCACTTAATTAAGCTGTTTATCAAAACATGACATAGATACAATAATGCAATATGGCTATTTGTTGGGTACCCGGGTACAGTGTTATCGAATATCGGCCTTGGAGGATATCAGTGGCGGTTTTTGGGCTCACCTCAATGGTAAATATGGGCCAATATTGTTGGTTTTTCTGCCATAATCCTCTATCACGACGCCACAAAGCTGCCGGTATGGCAGTATTTTGGCTCGCCATGGACCACCGTTTGCAATTGACAAAACTGCCTGGGTGGCCTGTGCTGCTTTTGTATTTGTATAAGTATGTTAATTAGTTCTAGATCTGGGTTTTTGACCTTGAGCCATGATAGAAAGTGAAAGAGAGAGTCTCATTGATTCTCAACAATTTTTCATTGAACTGAAAGTTAGTTACAAAATGCTAACTAACTTTCGTTTATTTACAAGATAGATGAACTGCTGTAGCAGGTTAGGGCTACTGACACCTTGACAGGAGTCAGTTACATGATAAAAAAATATCTAATAGCCTTAACTAGCTACTACTTCTAATACCCCCCACAAACTCAGGGAGTGGCAACAACTCTGAGTTTGTGCCTTAGCTCGAAGAACTTAGTAGATGCCAAAGGCTTGGTGAGCACATCAGCTATCTGATCTGTCCAGGAATGTGCACAACAGACAACTTCTTGGCTAACACTTTCTCCCTGACAAAAAATAAGTCAATTTCCATATGCTTTGTCTTGGAGTGCATGATGGGATTGTGAGCAAGTAATACTGCAGATAGATTGTCGCAAAGCACAACCGGAGGCTTGGTAACAATGTTGAGTTCCTGCAGGAGAGTTTGAATCCATTACAAGTCTGCTGTAGCAAGGGCCAGGGATCTGTATTCAGATTCAGTACTAGAACAAGCCACAACTGGCTGTTTCTTTGACCACCAGGTGATGAGATTCTCACCAAAGTAAATAGCAGCACCAGATGTGCATCTTCTGTCATCTGGGTCAGATGCCCAGTCTGCATCACAGAAAACCTGCAGTGATGGAGGGGAGGAGGAAATAGGAGTTAGGCAAAGACCATGACCAATTGCCCCTTTCAGATACCTCAGAATATGCTTGACTGCCACCCAATGCGCCTCTACAGGGCGTGCCATGAATTGACACACTTTGTTAACTGCATAGGCTAGCTCAGGTCTGGTAATGGTTGCATATTGCAGAGCTCCAACCACAGAACTATAGAAAAAGGGATCTGAGAGTTCAGCAGAGCCTGTTTTAGTAAGTTTGCAAGTAGATTGCATGGGAGTGGTGACATGAGAAGCCTCTAGCATGTTGGTTCTCTGAAGCAGATCTCTAATATATTTGGATTGAGTTAACATAGCAGAGAACCATTAGCAGCAGATTTCACCTCAATGCCAAGAAAATAATCAAGATCACCCAAGAACTTTAGAGAGAAGGCCACGTTGAGTTGAGTAACAATAGAGGTCAGGAGAGATTTAGAACTGCCTGTAATTATTATGTCATCCACATATACCAGAAGATAGATAGTGTGCCCATTGGCCAGATAGGTAAACAAGGAGGGATCACACTTACTAGGCTGCAAATTAAGTTCGAGTAGAGCTGCTTGAAGTTTCTCAAACCATTGCCTAGGAGCTTGTTTTAGTCCATAGATGGCCTTGTTCAATTCACAAACATGGGTGGTATCAGCACTAACAAACCCTTGAGGCTGTTGCATATAGACTTCCTCAGCCAGAATTCCATTTAGAAATGCATTATTGACATCCAATTGCTTAATTGGCCAATGATGGGTGATGGCTATGGTAAGAATAAGTCTGACTGTGATAGGCTTCACAACAGGTGAGAAAGTTTCTATGAAATCAAAGCCCTGCCTTGGATGAAAACCCTTAGCCACCAATCTGGCTTTAAATTTGTTTACAGTTACGTCTGGATTTTCTTTAATCCTGAAAACCCACTTTATAGCCTATAGCTTGTCTGTTAGGTGGAAGAGGGACAAGAGACTATGAGGGCATCAAATTCAGCTTGCATAGCTGATTGCCAGTGCCTGATAGTTTTAGGTTCAGTATGTGTAAGAAGCAGCTTAAGCCGAAGTCTAGGTTGAATGAAGCCTTACTTGGCCCTGGTTTGCATACTATGCTGATTGACAGGTATGACAGGGACATGCATGGCTAAAGGAGGTATAGATGGAGGACTTTCAGCAAAATCAGTAGATAACTGAGATGAATGACTGGAACTGGCAGTAGACTCAGGGCTACTGGGAGATGAAGGACCCTGAGTAGATGGGGAAGGGTCAGAGACAGGTGTCACAACTTCAGGAGGTTCAGAATTACTGAAAGAGGAAGGATCCTGAGTGTGACTGTCAGCAAGTCTGCTATTGGAGATACTTCTCAAGTCATTAGAGGAACTGGAACAATGAGAAGGAAAATTAAAAGGAAGAGCAGGAATAGTAGCACCCCTGGTGGAAGAGTCTTTAGGTATAGATTGAGATAATAGCTCATGATAAGGAAATTTGGACTCATTGAAGATTACATCCTTGGAGATGTATAATCTTCCTTTTGGAGATAAGCACATATACCCTTTATGAGAGGTAGAATATCCAAGAAACAAGCATTCTTGAGACCTAAAGTCCAGTTTGTGAGTGTTGTAAGGCCTCAAAAGAGGAAAGCAGGAGCAGCCAAAGACTTTGAGAAATGTATAATTAGGGGAGACATGAAAAAGAAGAGTGAAGGGCACTTGAAAATTTATGGAGGTAGAAGGCAGTCTATTAATGAGGTAGACAATAGTTGAAAAAGCATAATCCTAATAGGCTAAGGGAAGGGAAGCTTGGCTTAACAGGGTGAGGCCAAGATCAACTATGTGTCTAAGCTTTCTCTCCACAACACCATTTTGGTGGTGTGTATGAGGACAGATAACCCTATGAATAATCCCTAAATCAGTTAGGAAGTTAGTGAAGGGTCTAACTCACCACTCCAATTTGATTGAATGGCTTTAATGGGAAACCCTAGTTGCAATTCAGCCATGGTTTTGAATTGCTTAAAGATATTCAAAGCTTCAGATTTGTTTTTAAGCAAATAGATCCAAGTAAACTTGGAGTAAGCATCTACAAAAGAAATATAATAGCTGTGACCAAGTGTGGAAGGACTGGGAGAAGGTCCCCATAGGTCACTATAAACAAGTTCAAGAGGTGTAGTGTAAGTGGTGTGTAAGGCAGGTGAGTGTAAACAGTGAGCTTTACCCATACAACAAGCAGAACAGAAAAGAGAATGGTCTTTATTTGAAAAGGGAATGTTTTTGCAAAATAAGCTTCAAAGCACGAAGATTGGGATGTCCTAACCTAAGATGCCACACATTAGGTAACTTAGGATCTACTCTAGTATATTGAGTACTAGGTACACCAGTTTTTTTGGCAGAAAAGCAGGGAAAGAGACTAGCTGGTTTAGCAGAGTTGGACAGCTGCACATTAGGAAACTCATACAGGCCATCACTGCCAACAGACCCTTCAAGGAGTGTTTCACCCGAAACCTGAGATTTGACACAACAAGTATCAGCATTAAATGGAAAATAGACATCGTTATCTTTGCAGAATTTGCTTACACTCATGAGATTTTTAGTTATGGAGGGAACAAGCAGAAGGTTTTTGAGTGTTAGTGTGTGTGGTTGATAGGGTGAAGGAAAAGTACTAGAACCAGCAGATTTAATATGCAAACCTTGGCCATTGCCAATGAAAATCTGATCATGACCTTCAAAAGGTGTTAACTGCTGCAGATTTTTGGCATCACTGGTAACATGATAAGAGGCTCCTGAATCAGGAAACCAACCAGCAGAGGATGATGGCATAGCATTAGCAACCAATGTGCTTGGAGGCAACATAAGAGGAGCAGCCATTCTGGCAGGTCCTGGAGCTCTAGTCCACACATTGGGAGCATAATTTGGCCAGGATATAGGGTTGTAGAAGTTTCCACCCATATTTGGTGACTGAACTTGTTGATTTCCACCAGCATGTGTAGGCTGAAATTGCTGATTGTACCTATGCCAGCAGTTGAAGGCAGAGTGACCAAACTTAGAACAAACTTGACACTGCACATTGGAGTTGCGGCCACCTCTACCTCTACCATTTCTCCCTCCTCCTCCTCTACCAAATCTACCACCTCTGAAGCTGTTATATTCTGGTTCAGCCGTAGGAGGAGCCTGAGGAGTGGAAGAATCAGAACTGAGCACAGTGTTAGAGTCACTGGTAGCAGGAACGTCAGGTACAGCCTGAGTAAGGTTCAGGGAAGCAAGATCAGGCACAGAGACCTTTTTGAACTTAGTAAGACGAAGTTCATGAGCAACCAGAAGAATCTCAACTTCATCAATGTCCATAACACCAAACTTGCTTTCAATTACAGAGACAACTGGAGCAAATTCAGAAGGTAATCCTTCAAGGATTACATCAATATGATGAGAAATTGGTAATGGATCACCAATTGATGCAAGGGCATCAATAATCAGTCGTATCTTGAGCAGATAATCCTGAATAGTCATAGAATCAAGCTTCATAGCACGAAGTTCAACACGTAGTTGTCTAGCACGAGCACATGTTTGTTTTTGGAAGTACTGAAACAGACGATCCCATAGTTCATGAGCATGAGTGCAACCTAGCACTCGAGAGAGAATTTCGCTCGATAACGTGGATTGGAGCCACGATAACAGCAATTGATCTTTCTGGAGCCAAACAGAATAATCAGGATTTTCAGATCCAGATTTGCAAGCCTGATCATCAATGAATCAAGGCGGAATTCGCGAACAGACAACGAATTCAGTGAGACCATGCACATTGATGAATGGTTCGACTTGTTGTCGCCATAGATGGAAGTTTTTCTCGTCAAGCTTTTGCGAGAGTTTAAGCGCGAAATTGAAACGGCGAAGATCATCGGAAGCTACCGTCGCAGTCTTCACCGGTGTTGGAATTTCATTATCGGAATTGGAACGAGAGGCGGAAGGTGACGGTGGCGGCGAAGGCGCCATAACCGTGGATCGAACGGAGCTACTCTACTTCTACTTATACCATGATAGAAAGTGAAAGAGAGAGTTTCATTGATTCTCAACAATTTTTCATTGAACTGAAAGTTAGTTACGAAATGCTAACTAACTTTCTTTTATATTACAAGATAGATGACCTGCTGTAACAGGTTAAGGCTACTGACACCTTGACAGGTGTCAGTTACATGATAGCAAAATATCTAATAGCCTTAATTAGATACTACTTCTAATAAAGCCATAATAGAAGTAACTTTATTCCATACAGATTTGATAATATGAAACCATAAGAGGAAAAGCCTTTGTTCGTTTATTATTACTTATCTTGTCCACTAACTGTTCCGGTGAATTTTATTAGAAACTTGTAGGCATTCACTAATATACAGACCAATTTCTGTTTTTTTTTGTCAAAAGAATGTTTGCATATCGTTTGGTATTGCTGCTAGTTTGATTATGCTTTTCTTAATGCGTGTTCTTTCAGGTTGGTTTGGATGGACTTCGCATGCTAGATCCAAATACCAGTCGCACTTTGAGAATATATCCTCTTGAGAATATTACTAGATGTGATGTGAGCTTCTTGATTACTTTCATGTTACTGAATTGTATATGGGAGATTCATTTTCCTAATCAATCTCAATATAATGTTTTGTTAATTGAATAACGCAGAGATTCGATTCAACTACCTTTGCATTTTGGTCGAAGAGCCCTGTAGACATTGAGCCAAGACGGATCAGATTGCAGTCTAATAGTTACACTACGAACACTCTTTTGGATACAGTGACTGCTGCAACCATACAGGTTTTCAAAGAATTTCATCCTTATGTTATGACAGTAGATACGACAGTTCATATTTTCGATTAATTGGTTATACAACATGTTTCATTTTAGTAAACTTTCTGGAAAAGATATCAATTTTTTGTATTTTTGAGGTTGACTTGGGAAAGGATTTAGTTTTAGTTGCTTGCCATGTTTGAGTTGCAATGAGATTGAATAATGAACTGGAACTATATGAAAATAAATCTGAATTATATTTCCTCTACTGTACTAATATTGCCCTGTTTGGATAAACAATTTATTTGCAGCTTATAGCACAACGGCTTATCATGATGATAAACACTTGTGTTTGTGCATAAGCTCACATAAGATATTTCTACGGAAAAAGATATAATTAATTTAAATTGTTTTTATATATGCTATAATCTGTTTTCATAAGCTATCGTGAGTTAAAATAAGCTGAAAAAAACATATGAAAACACTTTCCCAAAACCTATGCCTGTTGATTATCTTAAATCAGTCAATCCAAACAGGCCATATGCATGACAAGAGCAGGGATATAAGTGAGTTACATAAATGAACAAAAATAGGAAAAGTGCATATTGCTTTGAGAATGCTTGATTCTCTCCCTACCTAAACCTTATATTCTTACATTCCACGCCCTTCACAATATCTTCTCTTCTGTAGCCTGATTTCCCCCCCTTTATAAACCCTTCTTGTGCTTTTCACGCCTCTTACATTTCCTCTCTCTTCTATAACTGAATTCCTTCTACCACTTGACCCTCTTGCCGCACAGGCATTTAATCAGCTCAAGTCACAACATTAACATTCCTACGCAGTCTCGGGGTTCAGATCTCTGAATATCTTTGAACCTCTTCATAAAATACATCTTATATGGTGGTAGGGTTATCACAAATGGAAAGCGTTTCTTGAACCTTTTCCCCTCTGATCCTCTATATGAAGACTGAATAACAATCTGTATAATTTATTATATTTGATGTTACATATCTACCTCAAATTTTCTATCTAATTGGTCTCATGAAAATGTAATCCATTTTTGAGCAAGTGAATTATCAATGAACATTGTTTAGTAAAAACAAAACAATCTGGGGCTTCACTGTTGCTTACACTGAATCCATCCTGATGCAAGGATCACTAGACAAAACAGTCATTCCTTAAAACTTAAAAGTCGTGTAATAGTGTTGACCATGTCTCTCATAATGAATTCATTGTTTTGGCTGTTGACCCTAACAAGCCAAACAACGGAGTAGACAATTTAATTACATTAATCACCAAAAAATAAATACATCGTTTCATATTCTTTAAAAAGCTGCCAGTTTCTTCCGGTGTCTCTTGCAATTGATTAAAATACTAATAACTTTTTTATCATTATTCCTAGCCCAGCTCCTAATCTACTTAAATAGCTTGAAGTTGTTTTGTTCTTGGGGTCTTTGGCTACTTATCAAATTCCCCCATATTGTTATCAATGACGACAACTGTTTATTATACATGTTTTAATTACTCATTTTTTAACGCAGTTCAAGGAAATGGGTGGAAACAGGAGGCCTGCTGAATCATTGAAAACAAATGAGCAGTCTACAGAAAGAAAGAAAGGCCTTGGTGATTGGATGAATATGATTAAACCTGCCAATGAAGAGAAAGATCATTGGGTAACAATAGATGCAATTTGAATTTTCTCCCCCCTTTCCCTAATTAAATGATCTTCAGGTTTTATCATTAAAACCATTTTCATTTTTACTAGAATGCAATTTGTAATTTTCTTATTTTCTGGTAGTTTATTGTGATTGTTCTAAACATGTGTAATCAGGTGGTCTCTAATATGGACCTACTCGAACAACAAACCTCTATTTTTCCCATTTTTCAACAGTATTCTGCATTCCTAACCCCTCAACTATTTTTTATTGGTTTGCACAAATAAATGAAAGAATTTAAATCAGATGTACCCACTCTTAACCACCTTTGGACCCCTAAAATATTGCTCATATTAGGGGCGGTCTTATTATCCAGTTAATTTATTGAATGTTAGCCTTCCTCTCTACTAACTCCTGGAAAACTTCTAAATACCATGTAGTTTTGGTAAAAATTCATTGGTCAACTGTGTTATCATAATTTAGTTTAACCAGGGCCCTTCATTAGTTCTTATCTTTATTGGAATCTTTACCCAGTTCTTTTCATGCACAGGTCCCAGATGAAGCAGTCACAAAATGCACTGCATGTGGCACTGATTTTGGGGCTTTTAATCGCAAGGTTGGTTTTCTTGTTTCCTTTCTTATGCTATGCTTTCTATGTTTTGTGTTGTGTTTCTAATGAGTGTCCTCTGCTTGTACCAGCATCACTGTAGGAACTGTGGCGATATTTTCTGTGACAAATGTACTCATGGTAGAATTGCCCTAACTGCTGAAGAGAATGCTCAGCCAGTACGAGTTTGCGACAGATGCATGGTATGTGTGACATTTTTTAATTGATACGAACCATAAATCAGATGCATGTTTGTGTGGGAACTCAATTAATAGAAGACGGATCCACTTTACAAGATACTGTTGCAACTGAGAAGGGATTAAAATGACAATGGAATGGAGCTATACTCCTTGCAAGATGATAATAACAAAATATTTAAAGATAAAAGCCAATTCGGAGAAAACCATTTTCTCTCTGACCAAACCACCCAACCCAATTGCTGACTTTCAAACATTATCTCTGGTGCCCCCTGTTTCCTTCATATAGTTCTCCCACTCCTAGAATATTATCTGCATATCATCTTATGCCTCCTGCCATTTCTGATAGTGCCTAGCCTACTGAGACTCATCAGTTTTTCTGTTGATCTCTTTGGAAATAACGGAAAAGAGGATAATTCTTGAAAGTGTCCACTTTTGTAATTGCCGATGTAGTAAATTAGTACTGACATCAACTGTGATCAGTTAGGAATTCTCTTTTGTCAAAAGGCATCTTCCATTTCCTCCACACTCATTTTTGTTATTTATTTTTCAATTGATTTAGCGTGTCATTTGTTGAAGCCATGTTCTTAAGTTTTTTATTATCTCACTGCACAGGCAGAAGTGACTCAGCGGCTGATCAGTGCCAAAGAATCATCAAGTAAACCTCTTTTGCAGAGCCATGAGGATCTTGCTCGGAAACTTCAGGTTTAATTTTGGGCATAGTTGTACAATTGGTGTCTTGGTTTTTCTTGCCCATGAAAGGCTTTAAATTTATTAATATATTGGTAAATCTTACTTCTGTTGTGTAACCATATACTGATTTGTTTTATCGCTGAATGTCTTGGCAGGAGGAGCTGGAGAGAAATCGTAAGACATCTGGATCAGGTAATGTTATCTAGGTTCAATTTTGGGAGTCTGTTGTAATATTGCTCAAGATTTTTTATTCACATCTTTTCTAGGGATGTAGGTTTCAAGTAATCTTTTATGTGGGCAAGGCGTAGTTGTTGTAAGATTTGCAAAATAATAGTTGTGGCTCAGTTATGTGATCTGATTTGTAGGTTCCAAGTCTGACGGATCTGGAAGACGGATGAAGGAAGTTGCATGTCCTATATGCACTGTCCATCTGCAGGTTTGGATATATTGCTTATTTCCCCTGCTGATATTCTTCTGTATCAGTATGTATCCCTACATCATTTTCATTTTCCGTTTTTGGCTTTGTTTTGGAATATTTGCAGGTTCAGGTACCTACCTCAGGTTCAGAGACCATCGAGTGTGGAGTTTGCCAGCATCCATTTCTTGTGAGTTCTTATTGAGTTCAAATAACATGGATACGAAAGGCGTCTTCAAGTATCAAGTTCAAAAATCAATTATTTTACCAATCTATTACCCCTTGCACATTAATGATATACCGATTGGGATTGCCTTATGTTTACTTTTTTATCTTTGGGCTTGTTTTGTGACCATTTGTTACGTGCATCAATTTATTTTTGTCCTGTGAGCTTTTGGTATTTATATATTTTTAACTTTTGATCTTCTTGTGTCCTGTATAAAATAGAAGCTGAACTTTGATGTATATGTGAAATTCATTCCGGTTTGAGTCAATATGATGAATTGTTAGTGCTGAATTTAGGCTGAAAATCAGATAACTTGTTATGTGTTAGGTCAACTGGTCTGCAATTATTTTTCACTTAAAGCTCTGCTTTATATAATGGAGTAACCGAATTTGGCTGTGACTGAAATTTTAGAAAGATGAGTAGGAATAACTCGCGAGTTTTAGAAAGAAATGTCTTTAACCTAAACAGAAATAAGACATAGTATATGAAATAATAGTATATGAAATGTAAGTTTAACAAAAGGAGAAGCGTTCTTAACATAGTTCTTAACATAGAGGTGAAAGTTGAAGACCATAACATCTTACAAATTATGCACAAGAGAAGGGCTTCAAGAGCTTTTATGTGACACAAATGTATCACTCAAACTGGAGAGAAATTTTTATCGTACTGAGATAAAACTTGCGATGGTGTACGAGTACAAGACAAAGATGGTGAAAATAGAGTTAGGTGATTTAGGTATGTAGAGGGAATACTTATAGATTATGTAGTAAGGAGTGTAGAACAGACTTTGAAAAATTAATTATTCGAGAAATTATTAATAAAGATCTCCAAATTAATGAGTTGGATAGACATTATGACAAAAATTGACTCATGTAGTTGATTCTACTTTGTGAGATAAGATTTAATTGTTGTTATATTGAATGTATTTGATTTTTTTTTTTTGTAAAAATGTCTATATTAGGTTGGATTTTAAATTAAATTCAATATCAAATCAAACCGTATATATACTTACTATTATTTTATCCTTACAATTTTATTTGTTTTGCTATAATCGATTGTTGGCATTTTGTAATATATTATGTATTATGTACTGTATGCCATTTATTATTTTACTTAATTTTTATAATAATATTTTAAAAATTATAATTTATAATTTGAATATAATTTTTTTAAATAAGTTTACAAAAAACTAGACCGAATTGTATCATATTATTTTATATAAAACCGAGACTAATTTTATCTTTGAATTGAAAGAATATATAACTCAAAATTGATTAAAAATGCACCTCGAGCACACTGTTAAATGTATGGTTTCTCTTTGGATAGGTTTTATTAACCAATTAAAAATAATTTCTATATAACTTTAATTATTTAATTTTTAATATATATATATATATATATATATATATATATATATATATATATATATATATATATATATATATATATATATATATATATATATATATATATATATATATATATATATATATATACTGATTAGATCTACTTTAGAAGGTTTTGAGTCGAGCGTGAAAATTATCATTCTAATGATCACTAGTAATCTTAGTTGTAAATATATCAAACGACTCTCTACATTTCACTCCTAACTAATAACGACTAAGTTAATCTCTTTCTATATATATATATATATATATATATATATATATATATATATATATATATATATATATATATATATATATATATATATATATATATATATATATATATATATATATATATATATATATATATATATATATATATATATATATATATATAAGGCGTAAAAATCAGGTAAGGAGTTTTAAATACAATTTAAATTCACTCTTCTTTCTCACATATTAATTAGAGCGTTGGAATGTTCATCTTCTCATTTATGATTTCAGAATGCAATATTGGTTGTATGTGTGGGAATTGATAAGCAAACGATTTTCACGAATTCACATTCACTCTAACTTTCGTAGTTTGTAAGTTACTCTAAAAACTTAGCAGTATCTCAATTTCATTTCCTCAGATTTTCATATTCTCATTTCTTACTTTCACTGTGATGGTTGGATCTAACGTTACTAGATTCGTCGATGCACGAGAAATTTTCGCTGTTGCTTTAGCAGCAAGTAGTTAACTTTCTCTTCCTCAATTACAAAACATTGTAGATTTCAAAGCGGTAGTTTCTCTACATCTAAATATGGTTCGTGCTTCATAATTGGTCAAATCTAAAGTTAATCCAATAGAGACTCATGTTCCACTTCCAGCTACGCAACCTGAAAATTTACAAGCGAACCTCGGTATGCAAGGCTCCAACGAGCTGTTGAACAATATGTTTAACATCACTCGGCAACAAAACTCACACTCTTTAAGAAAGGCTTCAATGCTTGGAAGAAAGTATTCACAACCCTCTCTCTCAAGAAAATACAGTTCAAAAAGTTACTTAAAAGAAGATTATATTGACATCCCAGAGCCAGCCAGGATAAAAAGAGGTGAGGCTCCTCAATTGAAGGACCGACATAAAATCATGAAGCATCAAATTCCTCCTTAAAGCCATGCTTCCTCCTCGATTTAGGCAAATATTTACTTGAAAAAGGTGCAACCAAAGCACCCGTTATCAATAAGAGTATCAGAGATGGAGAACAAGATCCCAAAGTCTTTGGAGAAGCTTCTCAAGATGAGCGATTATGATGAAAAAGGAAATTTCGACAAATATAACACCCTTCTAATCCCACAAGAATTAATCATATAATTTATGAAATTAAATCAAAATAGAATCACCACTCGAGGGTGTCACACTTTATAGAAAATAATATAACAACAATCCTGCTCTGTAACACGGGTTACATCAATTTAAAACATGCATTTGTTCGTAATTCATCACATCATTTAAAACTTCGCAGCGGGAATCATAGTCATAATATAAATTTCATTCATCTTTCAAAATTCAACTATTATGATCTCATCAAATGTTATACTTAAGACCACTTTAACATCCAAAAGAAATCTCATAAAACACGTTATCTAACGTAACATTTGCAAAACATAGCGTTTCCAACCCAATATTACATATCAGAGTAAGACACCTCTAATAAATGAAAATTAAATAAAACACTGTGAAGATATCCTCAAAGCTTCTACGAACTACTCCTAGTCACCTGCACGTTACTCACGTGGAGGTAACATTCAAAAAGAATGAGTGAGTAATCATAATCAATTATAAAAAATATAATAGAAAAGTAAACTTTAAGGTTATCGTCTACGATTCAAATAGAAACCACACATCATATACTCACACTTTTATGTTCGTCGTTAAACCATCACATAACAATCATAATTATCATCACCACACATATTTATACCCTATTTTTTGCCTCTAAGATCCTATACTATTCCATATCATTACAATGCATCGAGATCACGCACTAGGGTTGGGTATCTCTTTTACTCTCTCTCTTATCTTTAAATTTGTTCTTGAGGGATCACTAAGCACCCTAATTGTACATCTTGTATATATGTGTTTTATATTTTTATCGACTTCTAACCAAAATAAAAAAATATGTCTTGTTTATTTTATTTCTTTTAGAAGACAGGGTTTCCGATCGAGAAATAAAGGTGAAGGTTCCTTGATTAGGGTTGTGGGTTGTTCAGGTCAAGGGTTGGTTCTCAAAGGCCTATTGTTCAGAGTGATAATCTATAATCTTAGGTCACGCTATCCTCAAGCTTTATTCAGCATGGTTAAGGCGAGTTTGGTTGCTTAAGTCTCGAGAATCTTTAAGATAGGTTCATGTGTTTATTTCCATGTCTCATTCGTCGAGTAATCTCAAGATTCTGACAAGTGTGAATTTGGTTTAATTAAGATTTTATCATCTCAAGTTTATATGTGCTTAAGAATACTTTGGGTTGTGGAAAAAGATCAAGTTCACATGTTAATTCAAAGTTGGGTTGACCAAAAGTCAACATTTGCAAGTTCGAGTTCAAACAATCATAACTTCTTTATTATCCAATATTTTTGATTGATTCTTCGAGTATATTAATCTCCTTGACATCATCTTCAACTTCTCTTTACAAGTTAAAAGCTAATTATGTATGGAAGACCATTAAAAGTATGAGAATATTAAAGGTTGTTTCGTGACTTTGACCTAAATTCAAAAGACTTTCGTCCAACTTTTGAAGATCATAACTTTTTCAATTTTCATCATTTTGAGTCGATTCTTTTTGCACGATACTCTTCAAGATGTTATCTACAAGTTTGCTTCAAAGAGAAAAAATGAATTGCACTTAGAAATCCATGAAATTCATTGAAATATTGCAGGTTATTTTTTGGCTTATAATATTCTTAATCTCTAATTTTTCAGATATCTTTTTGTGATCGTTCAAGTTAAGAGTCGTGTTTATTTGTCAAGGCATCCATACAAGACAATTCAAGATTTCTTTTGGTCTAAAATTTCAAAGAACTTCATCGTTAAAATTTCAAACACTTTTTCAAGACTCAACTCTTTTCATTATTCATCATTCCAAATCCAATTGTTTCAAATCCTTCCATTCAATTTATCATTCAAAGTGTTGTTTAAGATCAAAGAATATTCAATTGTTCAAGTTTCATACAAGCTTCAATGACTATTCTCATTCAAGATTAAAAGTTGTACATGTGGATCAAGTTCATTCAAATTTGCAAGAAGATAATTCGAAAGCCACAACAAGTCTTCTACAACTTTTGCCTAAAGATTTATGGTATGGTTCCTATAAAACTAAGGACTAAGTTGCATCATGATATCTCTAAATCTTCTCTAGTCCATCGTCTTTGAAGCTCCATGACATGAATCTTTTCTCTATTTCTTCAAATTTCGCGCATAATCTCGGGTTCACCATATTTCCTTCAATTTTTCTTTCTCGAATGCTCATAATAATTTGCCCAACACATGAAAAAGAGTAAGGAAATAGAAAGAATGGTAGAATTTCTATGTCCACAAGTTCAAGCAAACTTCAACAATTCACATTCAACGAAAGCAACAAAATTGGTTCTATTTCTTTCAACAAAGTCACCATTCAAATTTCACAGAGCCGATTTGAGCATGAATTTGGCATCAAAATGTTAAAAACAAGAGGGTGAAAAGAGAGAGGTTATTGAATCGGGTGAGGATTTTCGTTTGGGCTGGTGAAAGCAGAAAAATAACATTTCAAATTTCAACCCAATCTCAACAGATTTTTGTTCACAAAAGCCTTAACTCATAAGTTCTATAAAAGGATCCATTACACATTGATTAAAGGGACCAATTTCAAATTGTTATTTTTCACTAACTTAAAAAAATTCAAGATATTTTCAAAAAAAAGATTAAATAGAATTGCTATCAAACTAAACTGCGAACTGCGTCTACAATCACTCTTTTCAAACTTAGACAAGGTTCAATGATAATTCAAAAGTAATCCTATATTTTCCTATAAAATAACTAACCAAACACATAACGAACTACGAATGGACTCTGATTTTTGCGCAAGAGGATACATAGGTACGCGGTTAAAACAAAGGTGAGTCTCATAACTAAAAAATTAAACCTTTTCATATATTTATGATAATAACATATTTTAAGTAGAAAATTTCGTTAAGTTCTAAACTTAAAAAGGGGAGTCCCTTTAGAAAAATGGAGATGAAGGGTGTATAACACCTTCCCTTTATCTATCCAACTCATAAATTTAGAATCTCTAAAAATTTAAGTTTATCCATTCTTTTCCCGTCTTTAGGACAAAAAGTAGTAGTGGCGACTCGTATTTTTTACCGGTTACGACAAATAGGTCACTTTCATTTGGTTTTCTTCCCTTCCAATGCTTTCTTCATTAGATCCATGGCTTCTTCCCCACTAAGTTCCACAATGTTAATTTCAACCTTAGGACCGTCAATGATACTGAACCTTTGGAATTAGAGCCAGAGGCTTTCAATATCCTCTATTGTTTTAACACTCTGATTGAAAGTCTACGTAGTTTTGTTAGTACCATGTTTTTGGATTGACATAATTTTTGATAAAACATAGTTTTACTGATGTTATGCAAGATGTTATAGCATCTGCATGATCTGTCATAACAGTTCAGCTGTTATGTGTTTTTAACTAGATGTCGAAGACATATGTCATGACATCTTGGTCTAGTACATCAATAGTTAATATTTTATTTTTTGACAAGATTTGATTTTTTGAGATTTTTTTTGGATATATCTCAGTTATTTTTACAGGTCAAGGTTTTTAAATCTGGAACACTTTGATTTATCTCCAGTTGTATACAAGTTGCCAAAATTGGACTTTGAGACAATTAAGAAAACCTTGTATTATGTTCCAAGATTCATGGATATTTTTATGCATAGATTGATGCAACTCTTAGCATGGATAACAAGGAATATTTGGGCGAAGATTCAAGGCCCAAGGATTGATGAGGAGTATTTAAAGAAACTACCTAGACCTAATAGTCTTAAGAACTTTGTAAAAAATAAGGGGAAACTGAATTTTCTTAGTTTTGGGTTTGAGGGTTCTTCAAGGGAGTTTCTGGTTTTGTTTGTACGTCCTCATGTATCTTTGATACATTTAAGTTGATTGATTGTTACTTGATAGTTTGTTAAGTTATTGTTCTCGCTTTAAAGCTTTTAAGCAAGATTTTAGTATTGTGATTGAAGTGTTAACTTCAGTTTTGTTTTTGGTTTCGAGTCATTATGATTGTGGATTGGTTATAGACTGTCATTGGGATTGGGACATGTCTTTTATCACTGTGGTGATTGTAAGTGAGATGGAGATTTTTCATATCTAGGAGGTTCCTAGGTAGAAGTTGTACTTGGTAGGGATTAGGCGAGAAGTTGTAAATGAGGGAGTTTAACTTTGAACTAGTACTACTGATAGTTGATTTCCTTCCTGGTTTGGTAGCCCCCAAAGTATGAGAGTTGCACCAAACTAGGTTAATAATTCTTTTTGTTCTTTTACCTTCTGCACTTTATAATTCTGCATAGTTTTAATTTTGGTAAAAGTTTCTGTTATGTCCGCAGATGTTATAACACCTGTCGTGCCATTGCGCATGTGTTGTTAAGATATCAGTCTTGACTTCTGATATTATGCGTGTGCCAGGATTTCAATTGGAATCAGAGAAGGCACCTTGTTCTGCTTATTGGGTGAGCTCAATGGGAAATATTTTCTAGAACTATGGACAAGGAAGGAGGATACTACAATAGGCCACCCTTGTTGGATGGTTCAAATTATGACTGGTGGAAGGTTAAAATGGTGGTTTTCCTGAAATATATGGATATGAAGGTATGGATATCTGTTCTGAAAGGATGGGATCCTCTTGGCGTGAAGGACAAAGATGGGAATGTGACCTTAAATCTAGAGGAAGACAGGTCTGAAAATAAGGATGAATTAGCTATTGGAAACTCAAGAGCTCTAAATACACTATTCAATGGAGTGGATAAAAATGTCTTCAGGATGATCAATACATGTACTATAGCCAAGGACGCTTGGGAAACCCCCAGGACAACTTGTGAAGGTACAAACAAAGTAAAAAAATCAAGGCTTTAGATTCTCACCTCCAAATTTGAAAATCCCAGGATGAGTGATAATGAGACCATTCAGAAATATCAGAGGAAAATTCTTGTTATTGCCAATACATCTTACTCCTTGGGAGAAAAAAAATCAGGATAAAGGCTTGTTAGGAAGATTGTTAGGACCTTACATAGGAAATTTGATATGAAGGTAACTTTCATTGAGGAAGCTCAAGACATTAACAGCCTGAGAGTTGATGAACTTGTTGAGTCGCTTCAAACTTTTGAAATGACTTTGAGAGACAAGTCTGAGTATAATAACAAGAGCACATATTTAACATCCAATGCAGAGAATGAAGAAGATGAAGTGGATCTGGATACGGATAATGGAGTAACAAATATTATTGTGTCTATTGGGAAGTAATTCAAAAGAATCCTAGAAGGACTAGACATAACAGATAGAAAAAATGTTGGGAACATCTCATCTGATATCAGTAAGAATTCTGTGTCTAAAAGGCAAAACAAAAGTGACAAGACATTGAATCAAGAGAAGAAAGTTATGTGTAATATATGTAAAGGATTTGCACATATTAGAGAAGAATGCACAACATATTTCAAGAAACAACAAAAGGGAATATCTGCTACTTGGGGTTGTGAAAAATCAGAAGTAGAATTCATCAATCATGTTAAAGCTTTTTCAGGAAGATGCAGGCCTATTAAAATTCTTAGTAAGGAAAAGAGGATGTGTTCTAGAATGACTGATCTCCAAAAGAAGATATTAATGTTGTCAGCTGAAATTGAAAACATGGCCAAGTCTATCAGAATGTCAAACAAGAAAACACTAGATGATAAAATTCATACTGGTATATGTTTTGTACAGTTAAGAAGCATTATATATGATAAGGAATCTGAACCAAAAAATATCCATCCTATCAAAAAGAAGGATGCTATGATGTCAAAAAAGAATTTAAGATGTTCTAAGAAACATCAGGTCCTGAAGTGTCATCACTATAAAGGATATAGTCATATAAGACCCTTCTATTACAAGTTATATGGATACCCTAAACGTGTTGAAAAGAAGGGCAAAAAAATGGAAATCTAAAAGTCTGAATGCTTGTATTTTTACTCAAATCCATTACAGTAC
Organism: Vicia faba; assembly: GCA_948472305.1. Taxonomy (NCBI): domain Eukaryota; kingdom Viridiplantae; phylum Streptophyta; class Magnoliopsida; order Fabales; family Fabaceae; genus Vicia; species Vicia faba. Next base: position 1,320,747,717 of record OX451737.1, on the reverse strand, counting down.
TTCAGTTGACAAAGTGTATGATAAGCCTCAGACTGAGGAAAATCACTGAAATGTCATAAGAGATGTTATGACATTGGAATATGATTACTTGAGTGACATTAATAGAGTAAAATGTATTACTCAACATGAATGCTCAAAGTAAGATGAGACCTCTTATCAGCCCATCAATGAGGTGCCAAGAGGAAAAGGAAGTGTTGTTCAATGCGTGGTCACAGTAAAAAATATTAAAATAAATGTGACAAGAATATAAGAGAAGGTGGAATTAGCACTACTAAGAGATTATGGAAATCACTAATGTGGAGGTATGCAACAGACAGTTTTGTCTCTCGTCTTTTATTGTATCATGAAAAATCATTAACATCATTTCAAAATTTTGATTTACCCAAGCTGATATGTTACCTAAACCCCATACCCTCTACACTATTCACAAGCCCTATTTCTTCAGTTCTCACTGCAACCACCACTATGTTAGTTCCAAAAATATTATTCAAAACCATACTCTTAATACTCCTTTTTTAGAATTTCAAAATCCCAATATGGCTAACAGAGAATAGATGTCCAGTCACACTTGCTATACTGTTGAAACGGCTGAAGGCATGACGAATGATATACTCGATGTTACTCCTCTTTCGATCATTCCTACTGAATCTCCCAAGAAGACCAGAATGAAGTCTCTTGCAGGAAGAAGAAAACCTAAATCTATTAATGTAAGTAACCCTACTATTCCTGAAGAAAAGGTCTCTGAAGAAATCCCATCTGCGAGTAAGAATAAGGTTTCAACAAAACCTAATGTTCTCAGAAAAACTAATCAGAAGGATGTTCGAATTGACCAAAGCATAAGAAGGATAATGACTGGCATTTTGGGTAGTAAGACTACTCCAAATGACGCACCTAATGTTGGAACATCATTCGACATGTCTTTGGATGATAAGGTGCATGAAAATCAAGATGTGGGTGAAACTGTGGATAAAGATTTTAATGAATCAGGTGGTGAAGGTAATGATGTTGGTAACAAGGTAGTCAACCTTGATGATATCCCTTTGATGATGAAATCATCAGCCAACGATTGGCCCCTGATGTTTCCAAGAAATTAAGGAATAGAAAAGAAAAGGTTGATTATGTAACTAAGAAGTCTTCCCCAAAGAAAGATGTGAGGATAGAGCCAAAGAAATGGAGCAAGGTAGTGGTATCTGATTCTAAAAAGAAGAAATTAAAGAGAAAAATTCTTCTTCTAGTGACTCGAAGTATGACGCTGATGTTGATGTTAAAGACATCATAGATAAATGTAAGAAGAGAACTACATCAAAAAGGAGTCTTGCTGGAATTCCTGAGGTTTCTCTAGGCAATGTGTCGTTTCATTTTGCAGAAAATGATAAAAAAATGGAAGGTCATATGTCAGAGATGTATTACTCTAGAAAGAGAGTTGGGTGAAGATATATTAAGGTGAAAGGAAGTCATTGATCTTATCAAAAAGGCTAGTTGCAGAACCAAGTAATGCATAATGCTTTTTCATAGGGGCAGAAGGCTCTTTGATAGAGGCAAGAGGTGGAAGACCACCTGAAGTTGGCCAAGATGTTATGTTTCCATCTGGTGATCATGATTGGTGGCTCTTTATTTTCCTCCGTCTTAAATGTGCATGGTTCCTTTGTTTGTTTCCACCTAGTGCTAATGTGTGTTTCCACTTATGGTATTGCTTGTGTGCAATATGTGCTCGTGCAATTTGTGTTTCCAGTGAATATATTTAATCTATTTCTTTTTGTCAATATTTTGGCTAAAAAGGGGGAGTAAAGTGTTGTGTCCTGATGTTACATCACATGTCTTGACATGTTGATTTAGCATTATGATATGACTGTGTGCTATTGCTTGTGCGAGAGTAGTTGTTTGTGGTTGCTAATGCAACTATTTAGGGGGAACATGGTAGTCATGCTTACCTTGTGTTTGTGCTTCTGCTGTTGCTACTAATGTTGTTATGCGTGTAGGATGAAGATGTCTTAGAAGATGTTCCAACATCATATGTCTGTGTGTATTGAGAATTCTGATGTTCATAATTTCTCTTTTGACAGGGGGACTGCTGACCTGCCTGTATGTGTAACTACTGTAACTATGATATGTATCTTCATGAGGTAGCTTGTTTTAGTTGTGGTTTTGTTCCTCTCTCCAGATTAATTGGTCTTTGGTTGTTTTAGCCAATATTTTCCCAAGGGGGAGATTGTTAGTACCATATTTTTTGGATTGGCATAATTTTTGCTAAAACATGGTTCTATTGATGTTGTGCAAGATGTTATAGCATATACATCATCTTGTTAGACGAAAATGCGTATCTAGAGAGGGGTGAATAGAGGCGCAAAAATATTTCTAGACACAAATCTAGAATTTAATTTGTTTGCAAATTTTTTTGACGTGGAAGCAATTAATTAGATAAGTCGTCTAAAAGCAACTTATTGGAAAATCGGATATACAAATTATGAAAGATAAATCTATGAGATTAAATTGAGTAATTGATTAATAAAAACTCAAATCAACAATCCACTTTATTCATACATAGATCTATTGCCCAGGCTAGAAGAGATAAAAGGAAAGGCATGATTGAAAGACCGAGAAAAGCAAGTAGACAATTAACCGGTTACCACCCCGAGTCGAGATCATAAGGCCTAAATCAGGTTGTGTGATCAGAGGGTCATGTAATCGGCCATAGAAGAAGATGAAGTGGTAGTAGCCAGGCTCATACCCTGGATCCAAAGGTTACCCTAAGCCCGACCTTAATGGAGTCGTTACACAATGGCTGCTCCATTGAGGGTGTAACCGCTCATCATTATACGATGGTGCATGTTATGATAATAGGCATCATTAGCGACGACAAACGTTACTTGCCTTTAAGGAAACTCAGTTACGTAACTTGGAAAGCCACAATAGTTACATGCAGTAATCAATGAGGTTCATGCACCTCTATATATAGGAATCTCGACTGAGGGGTAAGCAAGACACATTGCTTGGAGCTCACACATACTTGTGTAAGCTTCTGAATCCCTCAATATCATAGACAACATCCTCTCACTTGTTTAAGGCTCTCTGTGTCATCCTAAAAGTAGCAGGGAAGTTTCATATTTGGTGTTTAGCAAGAACATTTGGCGCCCACCATGGGGCCTGGTAAAACTATCCCAGGCCGCATTAACCAACCTTTGAACGATGTCTTTTGAGGGGGACCCTCCTCTAGACATGGCACAACTATTGGCCATGATAGATGATCTTCGCCAACAAAATGATACACTACAAGATAATGTCCAGGTCCTGCAAATGAAGAGCCAGGACGACGCTGAGCTGGGGCTCGAGCTTTTGTAGCCTCAACCATTGTCCCAAGCCATTTGGGATGATCAGGTTCCAGAGAACTTCAAGCCCCCGATGTTCATAACTTATGACGGTAAGTCCGACCCCCATGAGCATATCATTATCGTCAATAATATAATTGCAATAATTGGGGCTAACGATTCCCTAAAGTGTAAGCTTATGGACGGAACCTTCAAGGAATCATCCTTGAGATAGTACATGAATCTCCCTAGATACTCTATTGTCTGTTACCAAGACTTCACAAAAAAGATGGTTCAACAATTCTCGATGAGCGACATTGAAAGGTGTCGATTACAACATTGTTTAATGTCCGTCAACTCCCATCAGAATCCCCGAGGGATTACATGGTCCGATTCAACGAGAAAACTATAAAGGTCTCTCATCCAAATAAGGAGATATTTGTGGCAGCTTTCCAACGCGATCTCTGGGCCGGCCAATTCAACGAGTCACTAGCCCAGAAACCGGATGCCAGCATGGACGAGATAATCACTCAGGCCGAATGCTGCATAAAGGAAGAAGAAGAAATATGGAAAAAAGAACTAGAGACGCTAGAGAAAAAGGAAGAACATGAGAAGAAAATTTAAACTAGAAGAAGGAGAAAAGCAGGTCTCGTAATTTACCACCACCTCGGGAACGACTTCCCTAACAATCATCCTGGAGGACTTTGGTTTTGGACGAAGACCTCACTCCTCTAAATGCTAGAAGTGAGGACATCTGGAAGGATGTGAATCACCTCAACTTACTTCCCATACTGTGGCGCCCCAAGGAAGTAAATGCAATCTTGGGTGATGACACCGAGGCATGATGTGCATATCACCAAATCCGAGGACACCACATCGAGGAATGACAACTTATTACTATGCACATGCATGTGTTACCAATGGAGCAGAACTCCCAACTTAAAAGTCTTGCCAATAAATAGAGGCATCAACAAGGCATTCAACTTAATATTTTGCCAATCTAGGCCAATTTAACAAGCATCAACTCCAACTTGATATGCGGTGTATGCGACAACATGATTAAATGCAACATAAACAACAACAACAACATAACAATATTGACATAAGCCTCCAACTTAATAATTTCCAATCAATAGAGGAAACACAACAAAATTCACCACCTGCAACTTTAATAATTAATAATAACAACACAACAATTTATACATGCCAATAATGATATTAACACGTTCCTACGAAAGTAATTCTACTAAATTATTCTATTGATAAGCCTCATTAATAGTTTTCTACTAAATTAGTGAAGCTATTATTTTTCTGCTACTTAAGTTATCTCTACTGCTAATATATTTTGGGTACTAATACTACTGCTATTTACTACTAGTTCTGCAACTAAAACTATACCTGTTATTAATTATGCAATTTATTAATTATCCTTGCTAAATATCTACTGCTATTACTTTCATAAAATACTGCTAGCAACAATTGTCATACACTGTCTGCTAATTACTAATTTTCTGCTAATATTACCAAGTAAAGACACGCACAGGAAACACGGGAACAATTAAAGAAACTCTGGCCGTTGGGTTCATGCCCCTCGACATGTAAACTGTACCCCTCGACACAGAACATGGTGCCGGTCGGCACCCTTCATCAACACACATGTGCCGCTCGGCACATGTCCATAATTCCAGTTGCAGTTCTGCAACTACGTCCAAATTTCCTGCGATCAGTAATTCCTTTCCTTCCCATGATCTCAGACCAACACAATAACTATACCCACATCAATATATCCAAATTTCCAACACTTGATTCATCAATTGAATTACTGCAACGTTAGCATAATTATCACAGATACCAAACAACAATTTATCCATAAAACAATCACACACAACAACAATTTCACACAACCCAATTCTCACATAACATGTATTATATACCCAATTATAGAGTCATAACCCCACCCTTACCTTGGATTGAAGGTCGCTCTACAATTTTCGATCGAATCTCGCTTTGCCTCTTTTCTTCTTTGCTCTACAACTTCTACATTCTCTTTCTCTCTTCCAACCCTTATTCCTCTTCTTCTTGACAAAAATCTATTTTTCTATTATTATAACTAAACTCAATAATAATAGAATTATTTCTATTTGGCTTAATTCTCACACCCCCTTAATACTACATCTATTACCAACACCAGCCTAACAACTAATACAATTAATTCCAACATTAATATTATTATTAATCAACTAATTAATTAATTAGTAATAATCTAACAACTTATACCATAATTATCAACATATCACAACTTCAAAAAATAATCCAAAAATAATTTAATTAAATAATTAGTTAAGTTAACTGACATTACAACACATCCAATACACTACATAAAAAGCAATCAAAGGAAGTGTACTGGAATATCATTTGGCGCGTCAAGCTGTAGATGACTACCAATCTATGAACTTCAAGTTCTCGGATGAAATATCATGCTAATAGCAGAGGGTGAAGAACCTAGACTGTATGAAGGACCTGAGCAAGGATCCCGATGGACTATGGTTTTTGATGGAGCTTCCGATGCACTGGGTAACAGAATTGGTGCTGTAATAATTTCCCCCAAAGGTTGCCATATACCTCTCACTGCCAGATTTTACTTTGACTGTACCAACAACATGGCTGAGTACGAAGCGTGCATCTTGGGTATTAATGTTGCTATCGACTTGAGAATTAAATTCCTGAGCGTATATGGGGATTCAACCTTGGTAATCAGTCAAGTCAAGGGAGAATGGGAAACAAAACATCCAAATCTTATCCTTTACCGAGAACTTGTACTCACCTTGATCCCTTACTTTGAAGAGATTACCTTTGAACATGTCCCAAGGGATGAAAATCAGTTGGTAGATGCCTTAGCTACCATGTCATCCATGTTCAAGGTCAAGTGGGACAACGAAGCTCCTAGAATTACTGTCGGAAGATTTGACAAACCAGCGCACTACTACGAAATTGATACCGATGGAGTAGAAGAGAAGCCATGGTTTCATGAAGTGAAAAGGTACCTTGAAGCGCAAGAATACCATGAGGGGGCATCAACCAATGATAATAAATTCCTACAGAGGTTCTCAGCTAAGTTCTTCCTGAGAAATGGGATTTTGTACAAACGCAATCATGATTTAACCCTGTTTCGTTGTATGGACAAGAAGGAATCAGAGAAGATTATGGAGGATATGCATGAAGGCATCTTTGGTACTTATTCTAGTGGATATACTATGACTAAGAAGGTTCTGAGAGCTGGTTACTATTGGTCGACCATGGAAACCGACTGTCATCACCACTTGAGGACTTGTCATAAGTTCCAAATTTATGCTGATAAGGTTCATGTGCATCCAATTCCTTTGAATGTCATGACTGCCCCTTGGCAATTTGCAATGTGAGGAATTGATATGATCAAAGAAATCAAGCCTACTACTTCTAATGGACACCGCTTCATTCTCGTCGCCATTGACTACTTTATAAAATGGGTCGAAGCAGCTTCATTTGCCTCAGTTACCAAGAATGTTATAGCCCAGTTCATCAAACATAACCTTATCTGTCCGTATGGTATCCCTGAAAGAATCATCACTGACAATGGTACCAACCTCAACAACGCCATGATCACTGAACTCTGCATGCAATTTAAGATCAAACACCACAACTCTTCTCCATACAGACCGAATATGAATGGCGCAGTGGAAGCCGCCAACAAGAACATAAAGAAGATTGTACAAAAGATGGTGGTAACCTATAAAGACTGGCATGAGATGTTACCATTTGCTCTTCATGGCTATCGTACTTCGGTGTAAACATCAACTGGGGTAACCCCATTCTCTCTAGTCTATGGTATGGAAGCTGTCATACCTGTGAAAGTTCAAATCCATTCTCTAAGGATTATAAAATAAGTAGACTCAGACGAAGACAAGTGGATTCAGACTAGGTTGGATCAATTGAATTTGATTGACGAAAAGAGGCTGACGGCTGTCTGTCATGGAGATGTATCAAAAACGTATGATCAAGGCATTCAATAAGAAGATCAAGCATCAGGTATACTTGGCTGGTGACTTGGTAATAAAGAGCATCATTCTACCACAAGGCGATCCTAGGGGAAAATGGACTCCCACTTACGAGGGGCCATTTGTTGTCAAGAAAGTATTCTCGGGCGGTGCTATGATGCTAACCACTATGGACGACGAAACTTTCCCACACTCTGTGAACGCGAACATAGTCAAAAAATACTACGCATAAGAATGACCCGCTAGGTTGACATACCTAGGCAAAAATAAGGGCATCCCGGTGAAACAAAAGGGTTTGGGCAAAATTTATGGATATATACAAAAGATTGTACACCCGACAAGTCGAAAACTGAAAGGGCGGCTTGGGCAAAAAAGGGTATCCTAGTGGACTGAAAACTTGAAAGGGAGGTCCAGGAAAAAATTAGGGATTAAAAGCGTATGACTATGTCCCGTCAGATCACTTAGATACAAGCTTTATTACCAAAGTCGAAAGTTCAAAATGGTTCAATCAACTTCTTCCGATGGCAAGAAACGAGATGTTCGAAGACATAGGGGTAACAACAGAGTTTGGAACCTAATGAGATCACTTCCACATGGCTATACATTTTGTTTTCACTTTGTACTCTTTTCTTTTCATGACGACTTCCTCTTATTAGGATTTCTGTCTCTTTGTACAAAATCGCTTGTTCATAGGCAAGTTATTAATACAAATACATCTTAATGTTCAAACTCTTGGTTTTTTCTGTTTTATTTGCAAAAACATCCAATGACTAAATTGAATGAACATATGCATATGAACATGATTAATTGTTAACAAATATACGCATAAGAACATGAATAAGCATTTACTCAAGATTCTAGGAGCTAGAATGACACTCAAGCTATCTATAAATCCCCACATAGCTACTTCTATGAGATTATCCCCACAAAATAATCTTCACAAAGTTCACCCCAATAAGGATGCATTCCCCAAAATTTCCTTACGGAGTTCCAATAAATAAACTTCATAAATTTTTTTCCCCAGTCGAGTTTGAAAACGGTAAAACCCCTGCAGATTTCTTCTCTCTAGCAAATTTCAATTCCCCCAAGAGAGTTTGTTTCCTCAGCAGGATATTCTAACAGGATTTATTTCCCCAACGGGCTAGTCTCCCTAACTGGAGTCTATTCCTTAGAAAACTACAAATCATTGACAAAGTTCTTCTCCCTAGTGAAATTGCCACTATCCCCAGAAAATCGCTATGAAACCTAGAACTAGACCGAATACTAGTTAACTTTTTCCTCCCCAGACGAGTCGGAAGATTATCAATCTCTTTTATCCCCAGTCAGGGTATATAGGAATTATTCTCCCCAAACGAGTCGGAAGATTATACATTTCTTTTATCCCCAGTTAGGGTATATAGGAATTATTCTCCCTAGACAGGTCAAAAGGTTATCCATCTCTTTTATCCCCATCCAGGGTATATAAAATTAAATTCCCCAGTAGAGCAATGGACAACCAAGGTTCCTGAACTCTTCTCCCCAAAGTAGAAATCAATATTCCTCAGTGGGGTTTCCTCAAAAAAGTAAACAGAAACCTCCAACGGAAGCAATCTAGACAAGATTGAAGATACGCATACTCTTCATCCCCAGCAATAGCGAGGGATTTATTTTCCTAGATAGAGATACTACAGGAGTTTACAATACACTTCAACAACATTTCATATTCATATTCAACAACATTTCATATTCATACGTCATAGCATGTGTATACGAAACACATATAGCACAATCTCATTTATTTTGAGAACATCATTACGCAATGCATTTCATACATCATGATATTGCACACAACTAACTTTTACCTTTTCAGGTAAGATCAGTCAACAGATGAATATTATCAACAATTTTCAAACAGGTCCGAGTTTAATTCCCGAAGCAAGACGGGGCAACTATCTATGTGACCAGGTCAGAGATTAATTCCTGAAACAAGACAAGGCAACTATCTCAACGGCCAACAAAAATTAGGTTCCAAATTAATTCCCGAAACAAGACAAGGCAACTATCTGAATGACCAGCAACAAGTTAATTCCTGAAACAAGATAAGACAACTATCTGTAAAAACAAAACTAATTGTAGATCAATTCCCTAAACAGGACGTGGCGACTATCTACATGAACAATTTGAATATTAATTCCCGAAACAAGATGGGGAAACTATCTTCCTTACTCTTTGGTCAGATAAAGATCAATTCTCGAAACAGGACGGAGCGACTATCTTTATCACCAACAGATTAATTCCTGAAACAAGACAGGGCAACTATCTGTGAAAAACTGATTGAAGATTAAATCCCGAAAAAGGACGGGGAAACTATCTTTCTTTCTCTTGGGTCAGATAAAGATCAATTCCTGAAATAGGATGAGATGACTATATTTATCACAAATGGTATGAACTCCCAAAACAAGACGGGTTTACCAACAAACTGATTATAGATCAATTCCTAAAACAGGACGGGGCGATTGTCTATATGATAAGAAGCTACTCAAACACCTTTCTAGAGGTTCATTTTGGAAAGCATTCTTCAGATACAGTTGAAAATAGACTCGTTCTAATATTTCTATCAACGGTTACCTAGGATGGCATCTATAAGCCAATCCCCGACTAATCTCCTTCATTTCTCCAAATTTCATCTTTAAGCCCATTCCCGATATAATCAACAAACAGTTTTACTTCATGCACAAGCGAGTGCAAATTTCTGGGCACTTAAGTGTTCAATCATCTTCCACCTTCAAGTCGCGAATGGAAAACATGCCAATCTAATTCTTCAAGTTTAAGAAGATTGAACAAGTGAAGCTGTTGTACCACAAAATTTTCCCTCCCTTTTCTTCAACACATTTCTCACAAAAGATCTCAAATGCTCAAGGATCCTCAAGAGTTGATCAGACAAGGTCACCTCCTAAGCACTGAGTCCACAGATTAGGGTTTTGGTTTTCACAAGGAAAATTGAACTTATAATTCCTCAAATGACTTTCATGGTTCATCATAGACCTCCAAGAATGCTCATGACAATTTTAAAGTCTTGCATCTCAAAATTGCCCAGTCAATTGCTCAGATGACTAAAAATCAACTGTATTGGGTAAAAAGTCAATTGTGGTCAACATACAGTCAAACTTCAATATTTTTGGCCAATATCAACATTTTGAATTCATATTCATCATTTGATCAATGGTTGATAATAATTCCTCAAGGAAAGCATTCAAATCATCAAAGGGGCAAAATTGTCAAAATTAGGGTTTTAACTAAGAATGACTGATCATTGACTTTTGACCTAGTACATGACCTAATGGATTGAAGCATGATATTAAGGATTAAAACAAAATATATTGACCTAATTTCATGGCTCAAATCATTTCTCAAGGTCAATGGATTGATAGTTGAAATTTGGATCAACTGATGAAAAGTCAACTGACACACAAAAGTCAAACTTTGACTTTTTAGTCAACATTGAACTTCAAAGATCAAGATTCATCAAGACATTTAAAAATATAAAACTTGATCATCAAGAATCTATAAATTCAATAAAAGTCAACAAAAGTCAACAAAAGTCAAGATTTTCAAACTTAGAAAAATTCAAAGTGTTTTTTAACCTTGATAATTTCATTACTTCATGACCATTTTTCACTATTATGCAAGATGATTCAAGGAAAATTTTCAACACGAAATTTGTAGATCTTGATGAATTCTACAACTTTGTCCTTGAGGGTTGATGTCCAAAAAATGCTTAGATTTAGAGATATAGGCTCACGAAGTCATGACATTTTTACCAAAACACTTAGTGAAATTTTCAACAAGTTTGTTCAGATTTTTGTCCCAACTTATTGTCAATTTTTCACCAAGTTCCAAGTTGATTTAGCCAAAGTGGTCAACATGAAGTATGTAGACAATGTTTCAAGCTTTCCAAGATGTCAAAGAACTTGAAGAGATCATGCTCGAGCTAGAAGTTTCGAAGAGATGAAGATGGCATCATAAACATGAATTTTAGGTCATTTTGTGATGAACCTTATGATCCAATCTTCAAGCATGCTGCATAATCTTTCTTTGCAGGCCTTATAACTTACAAATCACTCAATAATTTAATATTTACACAACTGGTTAAGCTATGATCCAAGTGCTTGAGCCATTGTCCAAGTGATCATTCCATTAATGGAATAAAGTTACCATTTCCATATTAGAAAAGTGACTTTAATCACAAAGTCCACTCTCCTTGAGCCTTGCACTTGTTTATTTTAAACATACACAATATCAAATCCATAAGCAACATCTATACAACTCCTAAGCACCCTACAAGCCCTTGTACTATGCATTGGAACAATGTGTTTTAAGTTTGCTTCAAAACCAAGTCACATAACCATAACATGTGATCTTTGAAATCTGGTTACTTGAGCCTTCCAAACCTTTTCTATATAAATAGAGAAGTTATTTGCAAGATAACAGACGGAAAAAGAGCCTCCTAACCCTCTCAAACTCCCCCAAACCAGAATTTGCATCCAAAACTCCATTGCTTGCCATTTCTGACTTTGAACACCAAACACATGACCCACTTGTGTGTTTTCCGTTTTAATCAATCAAAGATCATCTATACACCATATATAAATGATCAAAACACTTGAACCACTTCTGTAATCCATCCATCACCATCCAGCATTTTCAAAACTCAGCTCTGCAACTTGACTTCTCCAGAAAGATTCAGGCACTTTCAGCACAAAGTAAGCATTGCAATAGCTTCCTAGGAGTTCAGTGAAGCTATCCAGATCATCATAACACCTCCAGGAGTGCTCAAAATCCAAACACGATTTCCAGTATTGAGGTAAGTTTTCTCAACTTTGAACTCCTTATACAAGCATCATTAATGGTTACTTTGTGAATGAAAAATGTAGACATTATTTCCCTGAAGCTAACCATGCCTTTATTTTTCATTTATATTAACTGTACATGGATAATTTTGAGGTTGAAGTTTCAGAAAAATTAGGTTTTAATTTGGTACCAAACAAAATTCATGCTCATCTTTGATTTATAGTTTAAGTTATTTACATGGTTGAATTCGGGGTGAAATTTGGAGCAAGTTTCATGTTTACATTTTTGAAAATGGTTGAGAAATGAAGGAGTTACAGATTTAGCCATGGTGATGTTCATCCTTGCGCGTGCGAATGAAGAAGATGAAGCCATGTTCAAATTTTCAGAATTTGAGTTTACTTTAAATTTAATGCAAGTTGTATTATGAATGGATGAAACAGCCACCTCAGTGATAGAGAAGCGCGCGCTAAGTCACTTGCCTATAGGGACCTGGGTTTGAGCCCCAATAGTACCCTTTTATTTTTCACATTATTTGTTATTTCAGATTCAATGCAAGCAGGCTAGGGATGCACATGGTGTTCCTCTCACCATCGCCACATGATCATCACATGGCTGAATTCCCCGCATCCAAAAGCAAGCGCATGATGCACTTCCAAAAGGCTGGCCACACATGATCTCTACAAGCGCTGGACTTTTATTCTGGGCCTGGACTATTTTTGATTTCTCACCCCCCAAATTACTCATAATAACGCAGGCCCATATTTTTATTATTTTTTCTGATTTCAAACAAATTTATTATGGGCTTGTCAAAAATTGTTAATTATAAAACCTTTTTCCATCAAAACACAACTTGCACCCATGCACCTCTAGGGTTAACCTCACTTGTCTCCTCAGATATAAATAATCATGTCCCTCGAACGTGGGATGTTTTAGCAAAGACCATCGATTAAAAGATTGTAGTCCCTCGATGACCCTTCGATGTTGCCTTTGATAAATGATCTTAGTCCCTTACGACAATTGCTAAAGCATCTTACAAGTTGCCTTCTATGACTGTACGATGACCCACGCCCGTCCCCACATCCAATGATATGGCTCCCTACCAACTAATGGTAGGATAATACTATCTAAAGGAGGAGAAAAAGAACAAAGACTTTTTGAGTAGGTAGATCGCTCGAAATTTCTTGCTGTCAAACCAAAATAATCTTTACACCTCACACTTTCAAAACAAACCATTTTCAAAACACTCTTCAAAATAAACATTTTGTATACATTCTCAACGATACGAGAATCATTACAAAATTACCTTACATTGGCATTTTAAAAACATCTTTCCAAACACTCCCTTTCAACAAATATTTTCAAAACAAACATTTTGTATACATTCTCAACGATACGAGAATCATTGCAAAATTACCGCACTAAGGCGTTTTCAAAATATTTCCAAAACAAACATTTTGTATACATTCTCAACGATACGAGAATCATTACAAAATCACCACTTTCAAAACATTTTCAACATATTTTCAAACTTACAAAAAACTCAAAGCATTTCAAAGTGAGCTAGCAATTAAGATCCTATAGATAACTACGGATGAAAAGGGTGCTAACACCTTTCCTTTTCATAACCTACCCCCCGAACTCAAGAAAATTCTCAAAAGGTCTTTTATGTTATTTTCACCCTTTCCTTTATTGGATAAAAGAAAAGTTGGTGGTGACTCTTGCTATCTGCAACATTTGCGACAAAATGCAAAACACCCAAGTTAGTTTTCCCACCGTATCACACCATGTAACTTCACGATTTCCTCGATATACATCTTAGTTAACTTCTTCATGGAATAATTTATCTTCATCGGTAAGAAATGAGCCGAATTAGTTAACCTATCCACTATCACTCAAATATAATCATTGCCCTTAATAGCCCTCGGAAAATACGACACAAAACCCATGGAAATGTTATCCCACTTCCATTTTGGAATATTCAGTGGTTGCATCAGACCCAAAGGTTTCTGATGTTCAATCTTTGACTTTTGACAAGTCAGACAAGCATAAACAAACTCAACAACTTCCTTTTTCATACTAGGCCACCAAAACAACTTCTTCAAGTCTTGATACATATTGGTAGAACCAGGATGAATACTTAATCCACTTATATATCCTTCCTCAAGAATGCTCTTCTTAAGTTCTAGAACATCCACAACACATACTCTATTTTCGAACCTCATTATGCCATTCTCATCAACTCGAAATTCACCCCCATTACCTTGGTTAACCAATGTCAACTGACCAACCAACTTCAGATCGTATTTCTGACCTTCTCGGATCTCTTCAAGAATACCACTAGTCCGTTTCAACATTCTTAAATTCACACTATTAGACGTCTCTTCACATACTAAACTCATATCTCTGAATTGTTCAATCAATTCCAAATCATGAACCATAAGCATCGACATATGTAAAGACTTTCTACTCAATGCATCGGCCAACACATTTGCTTTACTAGGATGGTGTTGTACCCCAAAATTTTCCCTCCTTTTTTTCCACAAGAAATCACAGCCTCGGGCTTTTCCTGATTTTTCAGACTGGCTCAAGAATCGGTCAAACAGACTTTTCTCGGCAGTCAGACAAAATTTAGGGTTTTCATTTATTTTAAAGCAGTTCAAGTAGATTGCTAAGGTTTGGTTGAGTTGGCTCAGGTTTTGATCAGGCGGACGCTTCTTTGACATTTAACCAAGAATCAGGGTTTTGTATGCGCATTCTCAGAAAGAATTAATTTTACAGTTCTTTTCAGTTTACTCTGAGATTTGGATTGAAGCATTTGAATTGAGAACTTGCAGTGTTTTGTTTAATCAGTAAAGGCATATGGACGTTTGTTTGATTTGACTGTGCATTGCTGTGGCTATTTGAAACGCCAGGTTTATTATTGATTGATGCTAAGACCACAATGTTTATTAATTGTTTATTTATTCTAAGTTAGAATAATTGGGATTTATTTCCATTTTATTATAATTTAAGAATTATAAATAATTAAATAAACAGTTGAAGAAGAAAAAGAATTAACTGATCAAAAAGGATTTTTTTATTCATCTTTAATTGTTTTGTTACAAATTATTATTTGAACAACTGTAAATTTATTTACATTTTTGTTTACAATAATAATTTTACAAATGATTAAAATTGAAATAAAGTTATCCTAATTATCCTAAATCTTCATCCTCTATCTGATGCTCCCTTGTTGCTCAATTATTGTTTTTATCTGCAAAAGAAAAGAAGAAAAGTCAACGCAGATGAAATAAATAAAAGAGCAGACACAGTTAAAACTCATCATTAAAAGTAACTGGCCGGAATCGGTTGTCCCCCTCTCTGCAAATCACGAGATTTCTCTCGGTTCACAAAGAGGAATAGAATATGCTTGCAAATAAAGTATAAAATGCACAAAAGTTATAATTGCACAAATTCAAATTTTCAAACATACTGCATTGTCAACAAATTGCCCATTTCAAAAAATTCCAAACAAAGTCCAAAGGCAAACTGAACTGAATTGCCTAACCAAATCAAAAGGGCAAACTGAATGTCAAAGCAACTGTCCAAAGATATCAAAAGATATCAAAACATTAACAAGTACAAAAGGCTATCCAAAAGCTGTCAAAGAAGCACAAAATACTGTCAACAAGATGCAGGAAAACTGGAAAATATGCATTGCAAGCAACATCAAAATATCATCATTTTCCTAGGCCAGCTACTTTTTCAGCATAGTACAGTTTTAAAGCAATATTTTATGCTTTTTTAATCTGTCAAGAGAGAGAGAGAAGAGAAAAAGAAAAGGCTTACAGGGCTTAGGCTTAAGATATAAAGAAAAGATACCAACACAATACAAAGAGGAGGCAGAATATTACATAACAAAAAATATAACACAAACTGTGATAGAAATGGCCTGCCTCCAAACTGTGTAAAACCTTTCAAATCAGAAGCTTCAAACAAAAAGTTGTATCAAGGCAACCATCATCCTGCATTAACATCAACCTTAAACCAGAAATAACATAAACCAAAATACCACAAGCTTCAAACCTAAAGCCATAACCTGTTTCTAACCAGAAGCCTAAAACATCAAACCCTTGCTAACCTGCATAAGCCTTTGTCCCAAACCTGCATAAGCCTTGGTCCTAAACCAACATCAAACCAAAAGCCATACACCAGAAACCTGTACAGAAGCCTAAACATGTTTCAAAGCATCAAAGCCATCAACAAACCTGCCAGTCTGTAACACAAGCCTAAGCCACAAACTGAGGCCTAGAACTTCAAGCCTCTAAACAACAAACAGAACCCTCAAGCCCTGTAAAACCCAGAACCAGCACATAACAAAATTCCAACCAAACCTGCTAACTCATTACAAGCTTTTCAAAGCCTAAAATTCAAACAAGCTTACAAACCAATCCAAATAGCAAAATGTCCAAACAACCCTAAAGCCTCAGAATCAGATTCATCATAGGCAAGAAAATCCTAAAGCTTTCAGAACTGGAAAGTTCATCATCAAGCATACAAAGGCAAACAGAAAGAGAGGAAAAGCAGTGAAACGAAAGCCAACAACCCTCAGAACTGTGTTCATCACTAAACATATCAATACCAGCAAACATATCCAGCAACTCAAATCAAACACCCAAGCTCTCAGAACTCAAAGAGTTCATCATCGAGTAACCAACAAAAACAGGGACTCAGAGCAAACATCATCATCTCAGAGCATACAGAAGCAGGCAACCAGAAGATGAAAAGAAGATAAAGAAGTGTTTTCAGATAATCATCATAAAACAACCCATAAAAGCAAGATACTAGACAAACCGGAGCAAGCCTTGTCATCGTATCCCTCGCCTCCGGCCGTCCTAGGGCGCCTCCGATTCGTCCTCCTCCATCTCCGAAAGCCTCCGTCTCCAAAAGGTATAAAATTCTTTCCTTCCCTTAAAACACCTCACAAGAAATCAATAATCACACAAAGAATCAAGACATGCAAGGAAGGGAAATCAATAACATATAAAAACTTGAAACCCTAAATGCGTTAAAAGCAGAAACCGTCACCTTACAATATCGCTTCGCTAGACCAAGGAGGGAAGAGGGGAAGAATGGTGACGCCTGGTTGGCCTTAGGCGAAGAGGAATTCATTCAGAAAGCTCAGGCGAAGGAAGTGAAGAAGATAACGACGCCGCTCAACACAAACCCTAAATCCCCAAATGAAACAAGACAACTAGAACCCTAAACAAAACAAATGTGTCAAACGTTGGGCCTTGCCCCATTCACTGCCTAAGCCCATACATTACACGCCTCACCCCTCTTTTTTGGCTTTGACTTCCCCTTTTGTTTGGGCCAAATCAGTGCACCAGGCCCATTCAAACTCTTCTTTTCGTTTTTTACAAATCACCCTTTTTTCTTACTTTGCCATTTTTATACATAATCTACAATAATACTTTTTTTGTTTTGTTAAATAAAATAACACCTTTTTACAAAATATTATTAATTGTTACATTTTAGAAAATATACAAACATTAATTTTTCTTAAATTTGAAACATTTTTCTTTTCTTTTAATTAAAATTTTTATACATAAGAATATTCATTAAAATACATAAATATTAATATATAATTAGGTTAATAGATTTTATCTTAAAACTCTTTTAATAAATCTTTTTTTTACATATACATAAAACATTAATTTTTCCTAAAACATTTCTTTTTAACTCTTATATATAAAACCTTAACAAAGTATATAAAAAATAAACTTTTTAAAGTTAAATACTTTTCTTTAAACTTAAAACTTTTACTTTCTTTCAATTAAAAACTTTTGTACATATTTAACAAAAAACACAAAGAAAATACAAGAATACGAAATAAATAAACAATACTTAAGTTTTTCATTAAGTCAAACATCATTCTCACTTGTAAATAAATCATACACTTACACAAATACAATACACATTTGCTTATCTTTTATTCTTGTACATTTGATACATTTTACATTTGAGATCGCAATTCGATTTGGTTGTAAATTATTTGGACACTACTCTCCTATTAAGTCTCATCCCCATTTGTAAATATTTGTACCCCCACTCCCGGATACTTATTTGTAATAGCATAGACTTTAAATTCTCGCAATTTATCGCTTTCAAATATACCATGGTTAGACCTAGGGTTTGTATGTAAATAAAATCAAACGCTAGATAACCTAATACAAAGATAAATGCATGACAATCAATACATAATTCACACTTGCACCCCTAGGGTAATCCCGCTTGTTGCCTTCCAAAATGGGCCATGCTTGCACATTAAGTTCTTTGGCAAAACAAAACAAATCAAAATGATCATAGTCCCTCGATGACGCTTTCGAAAGTTGCCTAAACGAAATGATCATAGTCCCTTCACGCAAATTGCCAAAGACACTTGGCACCATTGCATTCATGGTCTATACGATGACTCGCGCCTGTCCTGTTAACATCCTAACGTAAGATTGTCCATCAAATACAATGGTGGACCAATACTGTTAAAAGGGTTAAAACATGAGAAAAATCTTTGAGTAAATTTAGGGGTAGATAACTCTTAAGTTACTTGATCAACTTGCAAAACACGCTTGCCCACTTTTCAAAACCCACTCCACAAACACTTTCAAAAACAAACTTCCAAAAAACATTTGAAACATCTTTTCGAAAAGATACACACCTTTGTATATACTCAAACACGAGTCATTACAATGGTTGCCTAGACAAGGCGTCTTTTTCAAAACATTTTCAAACAAACACACACACACACCATTTCAAGCAATTGAAAATCAAAGGCAAGTGATCTAAACAAGTAACTAAGAGCCCATGGATAAAAAGGGTGCTAATACCTTCCCTTTTATAATCTACCCCCTGAACCCCCGAAACATCTCAAAAGGTTTCTTCCTGTGCTTTTTAACCTTTCCTTTAGGATAAAATAAAAAGTCGGTGGCGACTCTTGCTAAACCGAACAAGTGCGAATACAAATGCAAAACCCAAGTCAGTTCTCCCACTGTATCACAGATGGTAATTCAAATCAAAATCATAATCCTTCAACAACTTAAGCCGTCTCCTCTACCTCATATTCAACTCTTTCTGATCAAACAAGTACTTTAGACCCTTGTGATCACTAAACACTTCAAATTTAGAGCCAAAAAGATAATGTCTCCAAATCTTCAATACAAACACTATAGCTGCTAACTCTATGTCATGCATAGGATAATTCCTTTCATGAACCTTCAATTGTCTAGAAGCATAGGAAACAACATGTCCATTTTGAATCAGTAAACCACCAAGACCCATCATAGACGCATAACAATACACCGCAAAAGATTCACATGAATTAGGAAAAATTAACAGCGGAGCTGTCATCAACTTCTTCTTTAAGACTACAAAACTTTCTTCACACACAACATCCCACACATAAGCTTGACCCTTTTGAGTCAATTGAGTTAACGGTAGCTCCAACTTCGAAAATACTTCAATGAACCTTCGATAATAACATGCTAAACCAATAAAACTTAGAATTTTAGTTGCAGACTTTAGAGTCTCCCATTGTAACACAACATCAACTTTAGAAGGATCTACAATAATCCCACCACTAGAAATCACATGGCCAAGGAAACTCACTCCCTTCAACCAGAACTCACACTTTGAAAGCTTTGCATATAACTTCTTTTCCTTAAACACTTGTAACACAACTCGTAGATGATCAACATGCTCTTCTTCTAATTTAGAATAGATCATAATATCATCAATGAAAACAACAAAAATTTATCTAGATACGAATGAAATTTTCGATTCATATACTCCATGAAAATACCTGGTGCATTCGATACACCAAACGACATCATATTGTACTTGTAATGACCATTTCTTTTTCTGAAATCCATCTTTGGAATATCATCTGGTTTAACACAAATATGATGATAACCCAACCTCAAATCAATCTTGCTAAAAGCACGAGCACCCACCAACTGATCCATCACATCATCAATCCTCAGGAGTGGATACTTATTCTTAATAGTCACTTTGTTCAACTACCTATAATTCATACACAATATCATACTTCCATCTTTCTTCTTAACTAACAACACAGGCGCACCCCACAGAGAAGCACTCATTCGAACAAACTTCTTCTCAAGAAATTCTTCCAACTGTTTCTTCAACTCATTCATCTCAAAAGCTGATATTTTATAAAGAGCCGTCAACACTGGACTCGTATCCGGTACCAACTCTATAGAAAACTCCACCTCACGTTCTGGAGGCAAATCACTTATGTCGTCTGGAAATACATATGGGAATTCACAGACAACAGTTAGCTCAATACTCGCGGCTTCATGATCAACTTGTCATGATGCAAACATTGCAAACATCAAGGCATGATCTTCCAATAGTTCATCCATTTGCTCTGCAGACAAAAACATCAGCTCTCCACCATCACCAAGCTCTGGGAACCTCACAGTTTTATTGTAACAATTGATATGAAAATAGTTGAACTCCAACCAGTTCATTCCAAGAAGGATATCAATTTGGTGTAGGGGCACACACACCAAGTCCATCACGAAACTCCTACCATAAATGGTCAGAGGACAACTCAAACAGACAAAATAAATGAATGAAGGACAATTTCAATTCCAACATAGTAGTAACATAACCACTAGTATGAGTATCTATCACCATACTACCATTCATGGAGGACAATTTCAATTCCATCATAGTATCTCATTCACGCGAAATAAATGAATGAGTAGTATCAATGTCAATAATAGCAACAAACTCAACAATGTTAGTAAAACAAGTACCTCAAATCAAGTTGTCCTTCTTGGAACCCTCTGACCCACTCAAAGCTAACACTCCACCATTAGTCTAGGCAGCAATATCCTTCTTTGGCTTTTGACACTGGGTACTTGTAACACCCCCTTTCTACCCCGCACAAATATATAACATAATCAGAGAAAATTAGCATGCACACCATAAAAGGGTATCACATTTACTTCACGGCAATAAATCTAATACACTGGTCATATTCATAACACGCACTTAGAATCATGTTCCATACCATAACATATAAGCATCTCGCAGCGGAATACTTCTTAACTCAAAATAAGAATTTTGATGATTGAAATCCCATACTGACAATCATATCATAAAGTACTAGGCACTAAAAGCCATCATCACATACATCTCAATCAAACATAAATATCCAGAGAGTTTAACAACATCTCACAAATAAGCATGAATATCATAACATAACATGAATCAAAAGGTTCCCCGTGTTACATAGACCAGAGCAATGACTCACTACCTAAGAAAACAGATAAATAGGAACTAGCTCCTTAGTCTA
Organism: Vicia faba; assembly: GCA_948472305.1. Taxonomy (NCBI): domain Eukaryota; kingdom Viridiplantae; phylum Streptophyta; class Magnoliopsida; order Fabales; family Fabaceae; genus Vicia; species Vicia faba. The sequence continues at coordinate 1,320,726,187 of OX451737.1, read as the reverse complement.
ATCCTCGCTAGAAGCGCCGCTAACTTCGATACCAGAGCGATGTCGTATAAAACATCATTCCAATAGAAGGGTGAAAATTCATATCATTATAGAAATATATAATAATAAGTAATGCATAATAAACATACATCAAAATAATTCAGCACACTTCACATAATCATGTATTCAACATACCTCAACATAACTCACATGATCACATATACAACATTGCTCAACGATACAAGATTCAAAGATAATTAATCACAAATACCGCAATATGTAACATTCACACCAATATCACATAATGCACACCAATTCACATTTCACATCGACACATGTGACTCCAATGCAACTCAAACAATGCAATATGCATGTGGTACCAAATCTTATCCTTACCAGTCCAGCCGGGTCCATCCCCCAGACAGATAACCACAAATAAAAGCTCAATTCGGCCTTAAGATTTCAAACCCCATTCGACTTTAGGTTTGGGACAAGTCAATGATTCCTACAAAGTTACCAAATATTGCCTCTTGACACAAATGATGCATGTACATGTGCAATCTCAACAGTCATATGCAATTAAGACCATCCCTTAATCTTAATCATACAAACATATTTCACATAATTCAACACATTCGAATAATCTTCACCAAATTTCATAACATACATCAATCATATTGAAGGGGTAAGAAAACACTTAGAAGGGGGGGGGGGGGGTGAATAAGTGACTCTTTTCTTTTTAAATACAAAGCTCAAACAATAATGGAATAACACAGTTATTTTTATCCTGGTTCGTTTGAACTCAAACTACTCCAGTCCACCCGCCAAGGTGATTTCGCCTTTCTCAACAAGGACTTAATTCACTATAATCAACTGATTACAATCACACAACAACTGTTGTGACTAACAATGCACAAGTAATCTAACAAGTGACTAACACCACTAAGACTTAAATCTAGTCCTAGTTTGCTTGAGAAATGTGACCAAACTTGGTCTCTCAAGGAACAAATACAGGAGTTTAATCTTTTACAGATAATGAAATAGAGTTTTCTTCTAATCAAGCTATATCACAACTGTGATTTTTCACTTAGAATATAATACACAAAATGTATGAACAATGAGTTTGTGAGCTTTTGGATTTTTCACGTAGTTTCTTGTTTGAACGTTGTTGTTAGCTTGCAATAAATGTCCTTCTACTTATAGTAGGAATAATAAGACCGTTGCTGCCTTCATAGAAAATGGAGAGCATTAAATGCTTTGCGTGTATCCTTGCAATATTCCATTTTCCAAGAAACTAGTTGTAGGCACTTGAGTGCTTTCAGTCGTCTTTGCATTAATGAGCAAACGTCAAAATGTAAGAACGTGTTTCCTTTGCTTTGACAAGACAAGTTGATTTAGATGTTGTTTAAGAATTTGCTTCCAATGTCTTTAAGTCAGAACATGCTTCATTCAACTTCTGGGCAGAGCGTTGTTTGTTAAGAACTTTGAACATCGCTTGCTTTCAAGTTATCTTCAGAATCAAGGAGCCTGCTAGAAGTTAGAAGATACATTTAACAAGTAAAGGTTCTTACCAGAGTCAGCAGATGAGTTTGAATAAAAGGTTCTTTAATCAAAGAACTTCTTCATAATCTTTGCTTAGTACTTTAGAATATTTTCTGTCAGAACATTAACTAAGACTTTCAAACACATTCATTAGAGCATAAATTATCTTAAATAGAATTTAGTTATCATCAAAACTCTTGAGATAGGTCAGAACTAATCTTGTTCTTTCAATCTCCCCCTTTTTGATGATGACAAAAAATTATTTTAGATAAAGAAAAGAAACAGATTAAGAGATAAGAATCTCCCCCTGAAATGAATATTTCTATGCATAAGACATCCTGAGATTATTTAGTCAGATTAATACACAGCCTTTTTGAATTTATTCAGAACTTCTTCAAGAAGATAAATCTTAGCTGGAATATTCTTTCAGAGTTAAAGTGATACATGCAAAAAAAGATTCTTTTGCACAGAAAGAATTCTTGAAAAATTGTTAGAATGTCTGAGACATAGTCCCATAACTGTTAAACAATGATTAGTTCAAGAATGCACATTTTCTCCCCCTTTTTGGCATAATCAAAAAGTGTAATAAATGAGAAATTTTGAAAGATTTCATAAAAAAAATAAATAGATATCCAGAATTACAAACAAAACATCCAAATAAGAGACAAAAAGAGAACTAGGATTTCTTAGAGACAAGAGCCATCAAAAGATTCTTGATTTCAGAGGCAGATTCGTTTTGCATTTCCATCCAGTTCTTGAACTCTAGATTTGTTTGATCTTACTTATCCATGTGTTTATTCAAGACTTCATTCTCCTTCTTTAGCTCTTTCAGAGTGTCTATAATGAGTGAGGTAGGAGCAGAAGATGATGAAGCTTCAGTAGAAACAGGGTCAGAAGCAGCAACTGTTGAGTCAGACTTCACAAAGGTGGAGAGCAGAGTGCCTAGATCCATTGCAAGAGTTGGCACAGGTTCAGGTCCAACCTTAACTAAAGGTTGATTCAATAGAACAATAGCCAGAGGATTTAAATCTTTAGAGGATTCTTCAGATTCATCTTCTGATATGTCCATCTTATCAGGTGGTGTATCAGCAATCAATAGCGAAGACTTCTTATTCCAAGTATCAGCAACTTCTGTCTTGAAAGCATGCAGAAGTTTGGAAAAGTTGTCCAGCACCTGAGAATGGCACAAATCCTGTAACTTCCGTGATTCAGCAACCAAAGTTCTTCTGAAAGTTTCCCATAGAAGACTTGTTGCTGCTGTGTTCACACTTCTGGAGCAATCTTCTTTCAGTGGTTGTAACCATGCTTGAACATTTGTTATAAAATTCTGAAATAAAGTATTTACATCTGGCTGAACAGGTTTAGGGACAACTGTTCTGTAAGTTTTGTTTTTCAAGAATTGTAGAGATTGAAAGTCCACTACAGTTCTTAAAAAGCTATTGGGTTCAGGATTATTTGTAGGTTCAGGTTCAGGTTGGTTAACACAAATAGGAGGTTCTGATATTTCATGAGGTACGGATGGTTCAGCAGTTTCAGTTTGTTCAAAAGGTTGTTGTTCTGGAATTTGAGGAGTTGAGAGTGGTGTTGTATGTTGTGGTAAAGTGGGTGGAGTGACATCAGGAGAAATTATTATTGTATAAGCAGGAGTGGGAATAGGATTTTGAGGCTGTGGTTGATTCATAGCAAAAATATTCTCAGATGGTAGGTTGAAAGGAGGTTTTATGGTTGCTAGAGGTTCATTTATCCCTGGAATTCTCCAAGAGCCAGCATCATATCGTCCAGTGGGTCTGGGTGATAGAGGTCTGGGAGGGGGTCTTGAAAAATGTTCAGCAGGAATAGGTTGAAAAACAGATGGTTCAGGAGGTTCTGATTGAGAGGGTTCTGATTGGCTGTCAGAATGTTCATCAGAGTCAGAATCACTTAAATCTGTTGAAAACTGATTTTTACAAGGGTTGTCAGCAAGGGGTTCAGATGGTAAGGTCAGATCAATGTCTACATCTAAGTCTCCTAAGGTTTGAGAGGGTTTAGCAGATGCAGATACATTTTCAGAATTATAAACAGGTATAGTTTCAGCATGATTACCTGTCTTCTTTTTCTTCTTCTGAGGAGTGTCAGAAGGTCCTTCTACAACTTTTCTCTTCACAGATTCTTGGAGAACAACATCAGGAGCAGCTTGATTTCTTCCTTGAAGCCAAGCTGGATCAATGGGTGATCCTGTTTCTTTGCAGGTCTCAAGATAGTGCAAAACCATACGAGGGTGCTCCCCTGAGTTGAACATAGGAAAGTCAGCAATAGGAATTCTTCTCCTCTTCACAATAGTTGATAGACATGGAGTGGGTTCCACCAGCAGTTTGTCAATAATTTTCCTTTTCAGCAAGTTCTTTCCAGTCATAGTCTTACCACAAATAGGTTCGAGCTCCCCCAAAATATTTGCTTCTTTTAAGTGAGCAATCAGACCATTCTCAGTTAGAATGTCCGATAATAACCTCCCCATAGGAATCCAATTCCTCTTTGATTTTGGATTCTTCATCCTTTCAGCTTCTCTGGTTTCTTTGACATGGTTCCAGAGATGTTCAAAAATCAAGTAGGGCAAATCAATTTTGATATTGGTTCCAAGGCAAAATAACAAATATTGTTGATCAGCATTGATGTAATCAAGAGAACTGGTGTCTTTCCTGTGGTGAATACATCCATGAATAATCCTTGCCCAAATCTTATATTTGTCTTTCAAGTCCCTGACTTTGGAAGAACCTTGACCGTTGGTAAAAATCTCTGAATATACCCTAGACATCTCCATTCTTCCACTGGGCATTCCTGTAACTCCAAGTCCTTTAAATCCCAACAACCTTCTGATTTGATTTTCTCTAATGGATATTTCCTTGCCCATTACAAAGGAGAGAATAACCTTGGGAGTTGCAATAGCGTGAATCCAGAATTCTTTTACCAAAAGAGGAAAGACAAGACCAATAAGACGATCAAAGTAGCTTTACCAACCTTGAAACTTCACAGCAGGGAACACGTCAAATCCATTCTCTCTGAGATTCTCAAAGTCTACCATTAGCTCACTCAAAACTTCCAAACTTTCTACCGGAATGAGAGTTGTCCTTTCAGGTATAATGTATTGCTCAGAGTGGGTAGAAGAAGAAGAAGCCATTAAAGTTCTTTAGAAATGAGAAATAGAAGAAAAGGGTTTTAAGAGAAAAGTACAGTAAAAAAACTTGAGTTGAAAGAGATAGTAAAGAATGAAAAGGGTTTTTCAAAAAGTATTTATAGGCATTAATTTCAGAAAATAGGTTAAGAATTAAAATTAAAAGTATTTAAGACATAATTAAAATAAAGATTAAAACGGATTTAAAAATGAATCTCATCATTACTTGTATTTAATGATTTGCTAAAAATGAGGGAAAACGTGAGATTATGGCTAATCATCAACAGTTACCTAGAACGTCATCAGTAGCTTTTGCATGCTTGACCTTTCAGAAACACACCACGTGTTCATCTCCTGAAGGATGCATGTAACAAATGTTTGTTCTAATGAATTTCTGAACTACACTTGGACGTGAAGCGTTAGAATGTTTCATAACTTTTCATATAGCTTCTGTTACAACTTCTCTTCTAACTTATGAAGAGTTGTTGATCAGAGCATTCATTTCAGAAAGTTCTGAAGTCAGTCACAGAAAATAAATATTATTTTATTCAGGACATAATTCCATACAAATATTTTTCAGAATGAAATTAAATCTATCTTCTGAAAGGGGTTTGGTAAAAATGTCAGCCCATTGATGGTCTGTTTTTACAAAAATCAAGTTTAATATTCCCTTATGAATATAGTCCCTTATGAAATGATATTTAATTTCTATATGTTTGGATTTAGAATGTAAGATTGGATTTTTAGAAAGACAAATAGCAGAAGTATTGTCACAGAAGATATGAATCTTACTTTCATAAAGGTTGAAATCTTCTAGTTGACTTTTCATCCAAATCATATGAGAGCTACATCCAGCAGCAGATATATATTCAGCTTCTGTGGTTGATAGAGCAATTGTTGCTTGCTTCTTGCTGTACCATGAGATAAGATTGTCACCCAAAAACTGGCAGCTTACAAAGGTGCTTTTTCTTTCAATTCTATCTCCAACAAAGTCAGCATCACAATAACCTACTAGTTTGTAATCTTGTGATCTTCTGTAGCACAGACCAGGATTAGCAGTACCTTTCAGATACCTAAGAAATCTCTTAACAGCTGTTAAATGAGATTCTCTAGGATCTGATTGGAATCTAGCACACAAGCACACGCTAAATAATATATCAGGTCTAGATGCAGTCAGATAGAGAAGGGATCCAATCATACCTCTATAGAGCTTCTGATCTACTTTCATACTTACCTCATCTTTACCTAGAATGCAGGTTAGATTCATAGGTGTCTTGGCATCTTTGCTTTCTGACATTTGAAATTTCTTCAGAAGTTCTTTAACATACTTTGTCTGATGTATGAAAGTACCTTCTGGAGTCTGGTTGATTTGAATTCCAAGAAAGAATTTCAATTCACCCATCATGCTCATTTCAATTTCTGCCTGCATGGTCTTAGCAAATTCTTTTCCAAGGGAGATATTAGAGGTTCCAAATATTATATCATCAACGTAAATTTGATAGATTAAGATATCATTTTTAAATGTTTTTCTGAAGAGAGTTGTGTCCACTTTCCCTCTTGTAAAATCTTTTTCTAATAGAAAATTACTCAGACGATCATACCAAGCTCTGGGAGCTTGTTTTAAACCGTACAAAGACTTTTTCAACTTAAAAACATGTTCTGGATGCTTTGAATCAGTAAATCCAAGAGGTTGATGAACATATACTTCTTCTTCAATATAACCATTTAGAAATGCACTTTTAACATCCATTTGATATAGTGAAATGTTATTTTGTACAGCAAAAGAAATTAATAATCTTATAGATTCTAACCTGGCGACTGGGGAAAAGGTTTCATTATAATCAATTCCTTCTTGTTGACTATAACCCTGTGCAGCCAGTCGTGCTTTGTTTCTGATTACTTCTCCTTGTTCGTTCAATTTGTTTCTGAAAACCCATTTGGTTCCTATAACATTGAATCCTTTGGGTCTTAGAACTAGATTCCATACATCATTCTTGGAGAATTGATTAAGTTCTTCTTGCATTGCTAAGATCCAATCATTATCTTCCAGATCTTCATCAATGGTAGTTGGCTCAATCAGAGAGACTAAACCAAACAAAGATTCTTCATTGATTCTGAGAGATGATCTTGTTCTGATGGGATCTTCTTTTCTTCCAATGATTACGTCTTCTTTGTGAGGTGAAGATATTCTAGGAAACATTTTCTGTGTGGGTTGGTCAGAGATTCTGAGATTGTTCAGAGCATTGTCAAGAGGATGATCTGCTACGTCTTCTTTTGCTTATGAACTTTCAGAGTTTGAGTGATGATCTTCTGTACCTAAAGAAAAATCAATTTGCTTTGGCTGTTGTTGGCCAAGCTTATCATCAAACCTGACTTTGATTGACTCTTCAACAATCAGAGTTTCTATGTTGTATACTCTATAGCCTTTTGAGCGTTCAGAGTATCCAAGCAGGAAACAATTTTGTGATTTGGAATCAAACTTATTTAGAGTTTCTTTGGTGTTTAGAATAAAACAAGTACATCCAAAAGGATGGAAATAAGAAATGTTGGGCTTTCTGTTTTTCCATAATTCATAGGGAGTCTTTTCGAGAATAGGTCTTATAGAGATTCTATTCTGAATGTAACACGCTGTGTTCACAGCTTCTGCCCAAAAGTGCTTAGCCATATTTGTTTCATTGATCATGGTTCTGGCCATCTCTTGTAATGTTCTATTCTTTCTTTCTACAACTCCATTTTGCTGGGGAGTTCTAGGACAAGAAAAATTATGAACAATACCATTTTCTTTAAAATATTTTTCAAAATAATGATTTTCAAATTCACCACCATGATCACTTCTAACTTTTGTGATTTTAAAATCTTTTTCATTTTGCACTTGAGTACAGAAGTCAATGAATACAGAATGTGACTGTGATCGGTGGATCTGGAACTGACTGTTTAACGCTGGTTCGCGAAATGTCGCGGAAGCAAGAGTCGCCACCGTCTTTTATTTTCTCCAACATGGACAGGACAAAATCACATCAAAATTCCTTATGAGATAGTTTCTCGGTTCGGGAGGTAGATTTATAGAAAGGGAAGGTGTTAGCACCCTTTCTATCCATGGTTAACCATGGGCTCTTAGATACTTGCTCATTGGTGTTTTCAAAAATGTTTGCTTTTCAATTGTGAGTGAGTTTGAAAAAGTTTCGTTTTAAAGATTTCAGATCGACTCTTGTATCAGTCCTCAAGAGTGTTTGAAAAATTGTTTTTGAAAGCTTTTTGAAAGTGTCGGTGTGAAAAGAGTTTTTTTGATTTGTTTTTGAATAGAGCAAGTATCTATGAGTCATCCACCAACCCTAAGGAATTAGGCTGTGTAGAAGTCCTTAAGGTAGTGCCATCCCACCATTGAGAGGTAGGTAGCACCACCGTTGGAGGTGTTCGGGTCAATTCGAGTTAAGGGACATTGTGGTCACCAGAGCAACAGTAGGACACCTTAGAAGCTACCCCTATGCCATAGATCATGGACATAAGGACTTACTAAAACGTCCTATACTCGACGACCACGTTTCGAGGGCAAGGCAACAATGAGGCGTACCCTAAGAGTGGTGTGTGAATTTGTGTGTTGTTTTCAGGTTAATATTTATCTTGTACATGTATCATGGTGCTCTACGCTTGTTTTTAATTTAAGCCATACATTCTTTCATGCAATTATAATTTAAAAGTGCGGAAATTTAAATGCGGAAAGATAAATCCTACGCTATTACAAGGCGCGGGTCTATACATCGCCAAATTATAAAGACCCGTTTTTAATAAAATGCGGAAAGTAAAACCTAGTTACTATTACATGGCTTGAACAGTTACATAATATTTACAAGAAAAATAAGAATAAATGCGCGAAAAAATAGAAAATAGAACGTTCGAGGGCGTTGGACCCTTTTGGAATTAAATTGAATGAAAAGTTAATTAATTATTAAATTAAAGAAAAGAAATGTTTTTTTGATGGTTTTTGTATTTATGAAATAAAGAAAATTAAAATTCAAGAGAAACCCTAATTCTAAGTTGTTTTTAATTATTAAAGAAAAATATTAAAGTTTAACCTAATTTACTAAATATTTAATGTACATGTTTATTTACAAAATAAATTAGTAATTAATAATAATGATAATAAGAAAAAAAATTATTTATTAAGAAAAGTGATAAGAAGTTAAAAAAAACCTAATTTCTACATATTTTAATTTATTGAGAAAAAGATTAAAGTTTTAAAACCTAATTTACTAAACTAATTATTAAAGTTTATTTACAAAGTAAATTAATAGTGAAATAATAATAATTAAATATATTTTAGTTTCTGATTTTTTTATCTTATGAAAATTAATTTATGAAATTAAAGAAAACAATTGAAAACAATTAAAAGAATAAAAAGGAAAATCAAATAAAAAAATAAAAATGTGCAAACCATGGGGGGTATTCAGACCCAAAGGGAGGTTTTTTGTGAGAAATCTGGCTCATTAGACAAAAAGCCTTGTTTGACTTTCTGGCATCACGTGCATGTTCATTGACTCCTAAGTACCGTGGTCTGCATTCTTTGGCCATTGGATTGGGTTTCATGGCCATTTGTGTTCTGGCTGTTGGCCATTTGTGTTCTGGCCTCACCGTTCCTTAATCTTCTCAGGATGTCTGTCTCGTCATGCATAAGTTGTTCTTTTAGCCATTTGACTTTTGGCTTTTGGCTTTTAGCTTTTGGCCATTTGGCTTTTGGCTTTTGGCCATTTGGCTTTTGGCCTCAACGTTCCTTAATGAACCTGCATGAGATCCTGTCTAAATCTGCAGTGTTGAATCTCACGAACACATTAAATAAAATCATAAAATGCAAATAAAGCCAATATATGAAGAAATTTAATGTTTAGGCACAATATGACATGTATGAATGATTATACCCTTTTGATCATGGAGATCAAATCAATCTTACTCTTACTGGGAAATTAGTGACCTGAATGCTTTTATGCCCTTTGGATCATGGAGATCAGGCCAGCCTTATCCTTACCGAAGAAGTAGTGAGATGTTGGTTTGTAACTGTGATGGCTTGTTTGTAGTGAGAGAGGGGTTTATAATAAGGGTTTCAAGGTTTTAGGATTCTTGAAAGAATTTGATATTCTAACAGTGTTGTGGCAAGATTTTTTCTCTCTTTTTTTCTCCTTTCTGGTTTGTGTGAAAAGAAGGTGATTATATAATGGAAATTAGGGTAAAGAAAATGGGCTTTGAATGTGCAATTGGGCCTCCAATGTTCACTTGAGTTCGTCACTTTCCAGGCTAAATCGCAGGGACTTAAGTGCAATTTTTGAAGTTTAAATGTGAAAACAAAATGTAGCCGACATCGATAACTAACTCCTGTCCGAAAATCGGCTCAATCGGATAAACGGTGAATTAGTTATGAAATTTTGAAGTTTCAGCTCAGACAAACTTATTTTGGGCTCCAGTGTCGACTCTGACACGTTCTTCAATAAAAAAATGGTATTGATCGGAGCATAATCCGGTCCCGACTTTTGAAGCAAAGTTGTAAATCTATGAGTCAGTGACCTTGTGTAAAAATATGAGCCCAATCTGATAAAAATTGACCGAGTTATGAATTTTCGAAGTTTCGACCCAGATGAAATAATATTCAACATTCAAGATTTTCAGCGTGTTACGCACTCTGAGCAAAAAACGAAGGCCTTTTGAATACCGTTTGAACTCAATACCTTCTGTGAAAATGAAGTCACCTCAATTTGTGAAATTTTTGCACCAGAACCAGCTCGATACGATGAAAATCGACCAAGTTATGATTTTCTGAACATGACGCAAATAAATTTCTGTCACAAATTTTCTGTGCAAAAATACTTGATAAATCCACATTTTTGAAGACCTTATGATCGAAATTGGCTTTCATCCGTGAGAGATGAAAACATAGAAAATGTCAAGTCGGAATTTTGGCCACCGGAACGGGTTCAATACGAGCCACGATCTTCAAGTTATGAATTTTTTAACGCGTAAAAACTGCACTTTCAGCACACTTTTTCACCATATTTCTTCGAGAAAACTCACACATTCGGATACCTTCTTTAAAGAATTGACTCTTGAGCCAAACCTGAATTTGAGAATATGTTATCAGAGATATCTTGGCGAAAGAACACTTGAATATGATGCGCCGGGTTGGACTTTTGAATTTTTCTTGAAATGTTTTGAGAAATATGGGAGGGCAAATTTTGGGGTACAACAGTTGCCCCTGTTCAATCTTCTTAGACTTGAGGATGTAGATTGGCTTGCGTGCCTTTCGTGATCCAAAGGTGGAAGATGATTGAACACTAGAGTGCCCAGAAATTTGCACTCGCATAGTAGAATATCAGCAATGTGATGTAGGGGGAATGGGCTTATAGATGCCATTTGGAAGTGATGGATGGGGGGATGGGCTTATAGATGCCATCTGGAGCTGTGATGGAGCTTTGTCGGGAATGGGCTTATGGATGCCATTTGGAGACTGTTGGTATGTGGATGGGCTTATAGATGCCATCGAGAGGTTGTCGATCGCGTAAGAGATTCCTTAGCGAGAACTTGCGTACCTGAGAAAGAAAGATAATTACCTGGCCTGTTACAGGGGTTGATCTTCAAACTCTTCGTGTAGATGTGCCCTGGCTGGATATAGGTATCGAATCTTTAAACTCTTCAGACGTGCCCTGGCAAGATACAGGAATCGAGTCCGGAGAATAGTCGTCAACAGATACACCCTGGCAAGATACAGGAGTCGGATCTTCAAACTCTTCAGACGTGCCCTCAACGGGACGATGAGAGAACCTTGAACGATTTCTACCTCAACGGGACGATGAGAGAACCTTGGACGATTACTACCTCAACGGGACGATGAAAGAACCTTGGGCGATTACTACCTCAACGGGACGATGAGAGAACCTTTGGGCGATTTCTACCTCAACGGGACGATGAGAGAACCTTGGGCGATTACTACCTCAACGGGACGATGAGAGAACCTTGGGCGATTACTACCTCAACGGGACGATGAGAGAACCTTGGGCGATTACTACCTCAACGGGAAGATGAGAGAACCTTGGGTGATTACTACCTCAACAGAATGATGAAGGAATCTTGGATGTCTTCTACTTCAAAAGGTAAAGACTTTTATCTGTTGATCGTTCTTTTCCTGAAAAAGTAACGAGTTAGTTGTATGCAATGTCATAATGTATGACATGCATGATGTCATGATGTTCTCAAAAATAAATGAGATTGGGGTGATACGATGCGTGTATGCATGTATCATAATGTATGACAAGGTGATGTTTATGAATGTATTTTCGTCTAGGAAAATAAATCCTTGACGGGTGCCGGGAAGTCAAATCCTGGGCTGATGTTGAAGAGTGAGATTCTTCGTTTCCGTTGGGGATGATGATTGCAAGAATACCGGTCGGAGAAGATAACTCCGTTGGGGAATAAACTTGGCGAAGAGATTACTCTGCGGGGAATTACTCTGTGGGAAGAGATACTTCGCTGAGATTTGATGATAACTCCGCTGGGGATTTCTTTGTTGTGCTCTGTTGGAAATGAAGGTATCTTGGTCGCATTCTTCAGCTGAACTTACCTTGGCACTTCGGTGGACAGGGCAACCGGATCATTTAGACAACTCATTATTGCCCCAGTTTCTGTTGGAGAAGAAGGTACCTGTGAAGGTGTTTGATGACTGCCAATTGACAAATCTTCTTCTGGTAGGCAAGTGACGAGATGACAGGACATAGTCGTACGCTTTGATCCCTAACTTTTGCCTGGACCGCCCTTTCGGGTTTTCAGTCCACCGGGATACCCATTTTTGCCCAAGCCGCCTTTTCAGGTTTTCGACTTGCCGGGTATACAGATTTTTTTCATTTCATCCCTCATTTTTGCCCGAACCCTTTTGGTTCGCCGGGAAGCCCTTATTTTTGCCTAGGTGTGTCAACCTAGCGGGTCTTTGATTACGCGTAGTATTTTTTCCGACTATGTCCATGCTCTCAAGATGTAGGGAGGCGCCCCTGTTATTGTGTTGCCACGCTACCAGAAGATGTTTGGTCATGCAAGATTTGTTGCTGGGAATTCATGTCCAATGCCCCAAGTGGCTCAGGCGGAGGTTTGCCCCTGGCTGTTTGGCATCTTGAGAGATTCCTTGAATCTTGCCTGGACTGCCCCAGATGATGGACAATGATCAGGCCATGCCTCTTGATTGGAGGTGCTTTTGTTCATTAGGCATTCGTCGTGCGAATTTCTATGCTGTTCAAACAAAAAGTCATATGCAAACAAAATTATGTTAAAAATGCAAAGCTTATGTCTGTCTTGAAGTTTTTGAAAAATGCATTTTTTAGTAAAACCAGCAAATTTTGTAAAATGTGATGTCAACTCAATATTTTATAGCAAGCCTTAAGGAGTCAGGATACCTTTGGTAACAGTATGCTTTCGAACTAACCCATGCTTCAGCTATGACTTTTAAAGGTTGTAGCGTGGCCTGGTTCACGGTTTAAGAAACAAAGGATAAAGGCTCAAATTATTTGTACCCACCCGCTCTTTGTGATGTTCTTCAAACCTAAACTCAGCTGATCGTGCGTTAGACCTTGTTTGAGTCTTTGCTCTGAAATTCCAATGATGGTTCGGATGTTGAACGTTTATTTGAATAGGCAGTCATTTTCTTTTTGTTGAGGGTTTGTAAGACCTCTTTCTTTTTTTGATTTTGTTATCCCTGTTTTTTTCCTAAACTGTTTCTTTTGTGATTACAGTCAGCGGGATGCCCCAGTTTTGTAAGTCTCCTTCATAGATTTTGACTTGTTGGGCTTTAGTTTTTTTTTTGGTAGTGACTGCCTGTCTTTATGATTATTCGGGACCATCACTGTCTTTTGCTTTGTAAGGACTTCTTTGGTGCTATTCGTTGTGCACTTGGATCAGCTGAGAGAACTACCCTGCCCCAGGTTATGATTAAGGGTTTCAATTTTCGAAAAGAAAAACTCCTACTTCTTTGGCTCAGAGGGGTTGTCGAGGGATTATCTTCCTTATAACTCCAGTGTTTAGGGAATTGAAACAATGCCTGTACCTCATCAGCGGGGTCTATTCAAAAGCATACTGTAAAGATCGTGGTAACGTTTTCGTCATCCTCCCTCAAGAGGCTCAGAATTATTAATTGAGAGTTGACATCAAAAAAAAATGGAAGCAGTTTGAATATAGCGAATGCGAATATATTGATTCAAAACAGACATATGCGATGCATTAATGCAATAACAGCGTTTGACATGATAATCGTTTGAACAATCAAAAGAAAATTACAACTTGAAAATTCTAATGGACAAAAAGTCTTCTCATCTCAGGACTTAATACTTCAAATGGTGAATCCTGTAGGGATGGTAGAAGCACTCAGCCTGACCCACTTGGGTTAAATCCACTGCTCCTTCATTAATCAGGTCCTGGACCTTGTTCTTCAGAGCCCAGCAGTCGGCAGTGTCATGTCCAGGACTATCAGAGTGGTACGCACATCTTCTATTGGGATGATAATTAGGAGCAAAGATGTTGGGGTTCCGGGGAGGAGCCCTTAGTGTAATCAGGTTCAAACTCACCAAGTGTTGTAAAGCTTGAAACAGCGACAAGTTGAGCTGGGTGAATTGCCTCTTGGACCTGCTTGGCTTACTCTGATCAACCTGTTGCTCTGGGCGAGGTTGATGCTGGGCTTGTGAAGTGGTAGCAAATTGGGGAGGTCTATTCTTCACCATACCAGACTCCTGTCCTCTTGGAAGCTGACCAATGACCTGGTCCCTGACTTGGGCTGGTTGCTTCATGTTGTATCTCTCTTGGTGGAACTGACTGATCATGATCCTCAACTCTTCTTGCTCCCGAGCTAAACCTTGGATGAGGGCCATTTGCCCCAGCATTTGGGTTCTCATAGCCTCTACTTCAGCCTGCAGACGTTTCAATCGTTCGTCCTTGTCATCTTCGGGACTTTTCTTGGCCAAGTTCCCCAAGAGGAGTGTCCTTAACTCTTCCTGCCCCTTGGACAGGCTTAGGAAGATCTCCCTGAACTGAGTTTCTTGAGCGTGCAGACCCTGGTCATCTTGTTGGGAAGCCATTGCTGAAATAAACAGCGAAAAATGTAAGCGACCTGCAGAAAAGAGTACCTGTAATGCAATGATATGTTTGATATGCATGCAATGTTTTCAAGGATCTCGCGGGGTAGACAAGAAAATTGTTAGAATTGGGATCCGGTGGCTTGATTGAAGGAACTTCATGTTGTTGAGAGTCTTTCTTCAAGGGTCAAAGGCTCACCATATCGAGTGGGTCATAGCCCCTGACAACCTTGGCTAGAGGAAAATAAATCCCCTTTGCTCCTTGCTAGACAGTTGGTTCATCATGACCTGCATCACAAGCCCTTGAGATCCTTGAAATGGGTTAGTCCTTATGTAGGATGTATGCAATGGTATGATGTCATGCTATGCATGGAGTAATGTAGGTAGGCCCTGTAATGAGTCCCAAATAAGGACTGTAAACAAAACCTGTAAGAAACTCAAGTGTCAGATAACAAGCATGCAAATAGTCAAGTTTGAAGGCACACAAGTCACACAAGAGAGCCCTTAGAGTTTAGGCCAGCATGGGGTCTGGGGTACTACCCTCTTGAAGTTAGTGGGCTCAAAACCTGTCCTATCAGAAGTAACCGGGTTCTAGAGGATCCCAATATCACTGACTACCCTCAATCGGTCATAACTCCAGCATCACAATCTTTTCTTGCGGCCAGAACCATCACGAGAGTTTAGCCTCAATGGGTGTAGCATACTGCTACTGTTCTATTGGCCAAGTTGGGTCATTTAAGGTTCTAAGGTCGGTTGGTGCTTAATGACTCCTCAGAAGACCCATACTCTCCTCGTTGCGACACAAGGGATATCGGTACAGACCAAGGTGCCACACCAATGTAGCCACTGCTTCACCCATGTCGGTCTACGCCGGACAGGTCCCTCACAGCTTATGCTACCTAACAGGGTATCCCCAGATCTGGGTTAGGATCTATGTAACTCCGATGCAGCCCACAAATATAAAGCAATCAAACACAGCAATTGGAAACACAAGTGATCTTAGTCCTAAGGTACACCTCACTTTAAAAATTTCCCCAGCAGAGTCGCCAGTTATGTGATCGGTGGATCTGGAACTGACTGTTTAACGCTGGTTCGCGAAATGTCGCGGAAGCAAGAGTCGCCACCGTCTTTTATTTTCTCCAACATGGACAGGACAAAAGCACAGCAAAATTCCTTATGAGATAGTTTCTCGGTTCGGGAGGTAGATTTATAGAAAGGGAAGGTGTTAGCACCCTTTCTATCCATGGTTAACCATGGGCTCTTAGATACTTGCTCATTGGTGTTTTCAAAAATGTTTGCTTTTCAATTGTGAGTGAGTTTGAAAAAGTTTCGTTTTAAAGATTTCAGATCGACTCTTGTATCAGTCCTCAAGAGTGTTTGAAAAATTGTTTTTGAAAGCTTTTTGAAAGTGTCGGTGTGAAAAGAGTTTTTTTGATTTGTTTTTGAATAGAGCAAATATCTATGAGTCATCCACCTACCCTAAGGAATTAGGCTGTGTAGAAGTCCTTAAGGTAGTGCCATCCCACCATTGAGAGGTAGGTAGCACCATCGTTGGAGGTGTTCGGGTCAATTTGAGTTAAGGGACATTGTGGTCACCAGAGCAACAGTAGGACACTTTAGAAGCTACCCCTATGCCATAGATCATGGACATAAGGACTTACTAAAACGTCCTATACTCGACGACCACGTTTCGAGGGCAAGGCAACAGTGAGGCGTACCCTAAGAGTGGTGGGTGAATTTGTGTGTTGTTTTCAGGTTAATATTTATCTTGTACATGTATCATGGTGCTCTACGCTTGTTTTTAATTTAAGCCATACATTCTTTCATGCAATTATAATTTAAAAGTGCGGAAATTTAAATGCGGAAAGATAAATCCTACGCTATTACAAGGCGCGGGTCTATACATCGCCAAATTACAAAGACCCGTTTTTAATAAAATGCGGAAAGTAAAACCTAGTTACTATTACATGGCTTGAACAGTTACATAATATTTACAAGAAAAATAAGAATAAATGCGCGAAAAGAATAGAAAATAGAACGTTCGAGGGCGTTGGACCCTTTTGGAATTAAATTGAATGAAAAGTTAATTAATTATTAAATTAAAGAAAAGAAATGTTTTTTTGATGGTTTTTGTATTTATGAAATAAAGAAAATTAAAATTCAAGAGAAACCCTAATTCTAAGTTGTTTTTAATTATTAAAGAAAAATATTAAAGTTTAACCTAATTTACTAAATATTTAATGTACATGTTTATTTACAAAATAAATTAGTAATTAATAATAATGATAATAAGAAAAAAAATTATTTATTAAGAAAAGTGATAAGAAGTTAAAAAAAACCTAATTTCTACATATTTTAATTTATTGAGAAAAAGATTAAAGTTTTAAAACCTAATTTACTAAACTAATTATTAAAGTTTATTTACAAAATAAATTAATAGTGAAATAATAATAATTAAATATATTTTAGTTTCTGATTTTTTTATCTTATGAAAATTAATTTATGAAATTAAAGAAAACAATTGAAAACAATTAAAGAATAAAAAGGAAAATCAAATAAAAAAATAAAAATGTGCAAACCATGGGGGGTATTCAGACCCAAAGGGAGGTTTTTTGTGAGAAATCTGGCTCATTAGACAAAAAGCCTTGTTTGACTTTCTGGCATCACGTGCATGTTCATTGACTCCTAAGTACCGTGATCTGCATTCTTTGGCCATTGGATTGGGTTTCATGGCCATTTGTGTTCTGGCTGTTGGCCATTTGTGTTCTGGCCTCAACGTTCCTTAATCTTCTCAGGATGTCTGTCTCGTCATGCATAAGTTGTTCTTTTAGCCATTTGGCTTTTGGCTTTTGGCTTTTGGCTTTTGGCCATTTGGCTTTTGTCTTTTGGCCTCAACGTTCCTTAATGAACCTGCATGGGATCCTGTCTAAATCTGCAGTGTTGAATCTCACGAACACATTAAATAAAATCATAAAATGCAAATAAAGCCAATATATGAAGAAATTTAATGTTTAGGCACAATATGGCATGTATGAATGATTATACCCTTTTGATCATGGAGATCAAATCAATCTTACCCTTACTGGGAAATTAGTGACCTGAATGCTTTTATGCCCTTTGGATCATGGAGATCAGGCCAGCCTTATCCTTACCGAAGAAGTAGTGAGATGTTGGTTTGTAACTGTGATGACTTGTTTGTAGTGAGAGAGGGATTTGTAATAAGGGTTTCAAGGTTTTAGGGTTCTTGAAAGAATTTGATATTCTAACAGTGTTGTGGCAAGGTTTTTTTTCTCTTTTTTTCTCCTTTCTGGTTTGTGTGAAAAGAAGGTGATTATATAATGGAAATTAGAGTAAAGAAAATGGGCTTTGAATGTGCAATTGGGCCTCCAATATTCACTTGAGTTCGTCACTTTCCAGGCTAAATCGCAGGGACTTAAGTGCAATTTTTGAAGTTGAAATGTGAAAACAAAATGTAGCCGACATCGATAACTAACTCCTGTCCGAAAATCGGCTCAATCGGATAAACGGTGAATTAGTTATGAATTTTTGAAGTTTCAGCTCAGACAAACTTATTTTGGGCTCCAGTGTCGACTCTGACACGTTCTTCAATAAAAAACTGGTATTGATCGGAGCATAATCCGGTCTCGACTTTTGAAGCAAAGTTGTAGATCTATGAGTCAGTGACCTTGTGTAAAAATATGAGCCCAATCCGATAAAAATTGACCGAGTTATGAATTTTCGAAGTTTCGGCCCAGATGAAATATTATTCAGCATTCAAGATTTTCAGCGTGTTACGCACTCTGAGCAAAAAACGAAGGCCTTTTGAATACCGTTTGAACTCAATACCTTCTGTGAAAATGTAGTCACCTCAATTTGTGAAATGTTTGCGCCGGAACCAGCTCGATACGATGAAAATCGACCAAGTTATGATTTTCTGAACATGACGCAAATAAACTTCTGTCACAAATTTTCTGTGCAAAAATACTTGATAAATCCACATTTTTGAAGACCTTCTGATCGAAATTGGCTTTCAGCCGTGAGAGATGAAAACGTAGAAAATGTCAAGTCGGAATTTTGGCCACCGGAACGGGTTCAATACGAGCCACTATCTTCAAGTTATGAATTTTTTAGCGCGTAAAAACTGCACTTTCAGCACACTTTTTCACCATATTTCTTCGAGAAAACTCACACATTCGGATACCTTCTTTAAAGAATTGACTCTTGAGCCGAACCTGAATTTGAGAATATGTTATCAGAGATATCTTGGTGAAAGAACACTTGAATATGATGCGCCGGGTTGGACTTTTGAATTTTTCTTGAAATGTTTTGAGAAATATGAGAGGGCAAATTTTGGGGTACAACAGTGACTCATCCTTGTGTTTTAAAAAATTTACCCATGTCCATCTGCTGAAGTCATCAACGATGACCAATCCATACTTCTTGCCTCTGATGGATGCAGTTTTAACTGGCCCAAACAGATCAATATGAAGTAACTCTAATGGCTTAGAGGAAGAGACAACATTCTTAGATTTGAAGGAAGGTTTTGAAAATTTTCCTTTTTGACATGCTTTGCACAGAGCATCTGAATTGTACTTCAGATTGGGAAGTCCTCTGACTAAATTTAATTTATTTAGTTGAGAGATTTTTCTAAGACTGACATGTCCCAATCTTCTGTGCCATACCCATTACTCATTGCTAACAGACAAAAGACATTTAACATTTTGAGATTTAAGATCTGATAAATGAATTTTGTAAATGTTGTTCTTTCTCTTTCCAGAAAAGAGGATTGATCCATCCTTTTGACTTACAGCTTTACAAGAGTTTTGATTGAAGATAATGTCATAGCCATTGTCACTTAATTTACTTATGGACAATAGATTATGAGCTAATCCTTCTACTAATAAAACATTTGAGATATAAGGAAGGTTACCGTTTCCTATGGTTCCAGAACCAATAATCTTCCCTTTCTGATTACCTCCAAACTTCACATCTCCTCCAGCTTTAAGTTCTAGGCTTTGGAACATAGACCTTTTTCCCGTCATGTGTCGTGAGCACCCAGAGTCCAAGTACCATGACTGGTGTTTCAATTGAGCTGTTAAGGACATCTGCAACAAATATTATTTTATCCTTAGGTACCCATATATTTTTGGGTCCTTTTGGGTTAGCATAAGAGTTTCCAGAATGTGATGTATATTTTATATCATGTGAGTGTCCAAACTTGAATTGCTTATTCAGAGGTTTGTAAGTGAAGGTCATTTAAGAAACAGGTTTTGGAATGTATGTCTCCTTCCCTTTGGGAGGTTCATATCCAATTCCTCTTCTGTTTTTCCCACTAACTCCATAGATCATTGAAGCCATTTTGCTTCTGTCTATGCCTTTAGCAAGAAAATATTGAAAGCTATAGTCATATTCTTTCAGAATATCTTTTGAACTAGACACAAACTCTGAACTAAAATTCTTTTGAACAATTTGAATTTCCTTTTCAAGTTTAAGATTGTTTTCTAAAAGTTCAGATTTTTCTGTTTCAAATTTCTTAAAATCAGATGCAAGACTCTTCTTGAGTTTCTTGTATTTGATTTTGAGCTTACTATAGTTTTCCAGAAGTTCTGATAAACTATCAGCAAGTTCTTCTCTAGAAAATTCAGAAAATACCTCTCTTTGTTCTGACTCACAATCTGAGTCATCTTCTGTGATAGCCATTAAAGCTAGGTTGGCATTTTCATCTTCAGAACCAGATTCATCTTCAGAAGAATCTGAGTCATCCCAGGTTGCCATCATTCCTTTCTTCTTTCCAAATCTCTTCTTTGGTCTTTCTTTTTGAAGCTTTGGACAATCACTTTTGAAGTGACCAGATTCTTTGCATTCATAACAGATGATCTCTCTTCTGTTTGACTTTTTGTGTCCAGAAGATTCTGGTTTATCTTCTGACTTCTTGAAGTTCCTGAACTTCTTTTGTCTGTGCTTCCACAGATGATTGATCCTTTTGGAGAGCAAAGATAGTTCGTCTTCTTCTGAAGCTGATTCTTTAGAGTTTTCTTCTTCAGCCTGAAAAGCGTTAGTATTAAATTT
Source organism: Vicia faba (assembly GCA_948472305.1). NCBI lineage: Eukaryota > Viridiplantae > Streptophyta > Magnoliopsida > Fabales > Fabaceae > Vicia > Vicia faba. The sequence goes on along the minus strand of OX451737.1, from coordinate 1,320,705,358 downwards.
CTTAATTTATTTAAGGGCTAGAGACTTACCTTTCTTCTGAGGCTAATGCTTATCCAGTTCAATCTCATGACTTCTGAGAGCACTGATGAGTTCCTCTAGAGATACATTATTCAGATCTTTTGACACCTTGAAGGCAGTGACCATTGGTGCCCATCTTCTGGGTAAGCTTCTGATGATCTTTTTCACACGATCTGCTTTGGTATACCCTTTATTCAAAACTCTTAGACCGACGATAAGAGTTTGAAACCTAGAGAACATTGCTTCTATAGACTCACTCTCTTCAACTTTGAAGGCTTCATACTTCTGAACTAAAGCCAGAGCTTTAGACTCCTTAACTTGAGTGTTTCCTTCATGAGTCATTTTGAGAGACTCAAACATATCATGCGATGTATCTCTATTAGTGATTTTTTCATATTCTAATTTAGAGATAGCATTTAAAAAAATATTTCTAGCTCTGATGATTTTTAAAATCAGCTTTTTGTTGTCTATCCATATTTTTTCTATCCACTTTGTTTCCTTCTGAATCTGTAGGACGTTTGTAACCATACAAGACTATATCCCAAAGATCACTATCATGACCTAGAAAGAAACTTTCTAGTCTATCTTTCCAGTACTCAAAATATTCTCCATCAAACACTGGATGTTTGTTGTAACTATTATTGTTTTGTTCAGCGGCAATTGTGTTTTCTTCTGGATCTTTTCCTCACACGGTTAAGTGTTGTGCTCAGAGTCAAGCTCTGATACTAATTGAAGGGGTAAGAAAACACTTAGAAGGGGGGGGGGGGGTTGAATAAGTGACTCTTTTCTTTTTAAATACAAAGCTCAAACAATAATGGAATAACACCGTTATTTTTATCCTGGTTCGTTTGAACTCAAACTACTCCAGTCCACCCGCCAAGATGATTTCGCCTTTCTCAACAAGGACTTAATTCACTATAATCAACTGATTACAATCACACAACAACTGTTGTGACTAACAATGCACAAGTAATCTAACAAGTGACTAACACCACTAAGACTTAAATCTAGTCCTAGTCTGCTTGAGAAATCTGACCAAACTTGGTCTCTCAAGGAACAAATACAGGAGTTTAATCTTTTACACATAATGAAATAGAGTTTGCTTCTAATCAAGCTATATCACAAGTGTGATTTTTCACTTAGAATATAATACACAAAATGTATGAACAATGAGTTTGTGAGCTTTTGGATTTTTCACGTAGTTTCTTGTTTGAATGTTGTTGTTAGCTTGCAATAAATGTCCTTCTACTTATAGTAGGAATAATAAGACCGTTGCTGCCTTCATAGAAAATGGAGAGCATTAAATGCTTTGCGTGTATCCTTGCAATATTCCATTTTCCAAGAAACTAGTTGTAGGCACTTGAGTGCTTTCAGCCGTCTTTGCATTAATGAGAAAACGTCGGAATGTAAGAACGTGTTTCCTTTGCTTTGACAAGACAAATTGATTTAGACATTGTTTCAGAATTTGCTTCCAATGTATTTAAGTCAGAACATGCTTCATTCAACTTCTGGGCAGAGCGTTGTTTGTTAACAACTTTGAACAGCGCTTGCTTTCAAGTTATCTTCAGAATCAAGGAGCCTGCTAGAAGTTAGAAGATACATTTAACAAGTAAAGGTTCTAACCAGAGTCAGCAGATGCGTTTGAATAAAAGGTTCTTTAATCAAAGAACTTCTTCATAATCTTTGCTTAGTACTTTAGAATATTTTCTGTCAGAACATTAACTAAGACTTTCAAACACATTCATCAGAGCATAAATTATCTTAAATAGAATTTAGTTATCATCAAAACTCTTGAGATAGGTCAGAACTAATCTTGTTCTTTCACATATCATCAATCACATACAAAGCATCCTCATAGAATTAATCATATCAACACATCATTATAACATGTAGCGAACAAGTACGAACCATGTTATCTTCAATCAACATCAATTCCCAACAATTACATACACAAATCAAGTATCATGTTTTTCATCAAAATCCATCCAAAACCAATTCGAAACACATCGAGTAAATTGTTTAAACTCATGTAAATCAATGATAAATCATAACATACAAGAACCCCATCCAATTAATTAAAAAAATATTTTTGTTCCCAAGAAATCGCGCTAAGCGCCCTTCACCGAGCTAAGCACCCTTGCGATTATGCAGAAAATCTTCTTGCAGACAATTCTGTCTTGCTACAGATTTTTCACCCAAAATCCATTCTAACACCCATTTTCACCAATTAAATATATTATGACTTATATCTAACATGTAGTATCCATTACTAACATAAAACATGATTTTCAAACATCAATTCATGATTCACATCTCAAAATATAAGTTTATCAAAAACCTAGAAATTGAAATTGAAATCCCTAATCCATATTACTACCCATTTCATACTCATATATAATCCCACAATAACAAGAAATCTCACCTTTACCTTAGATGTAGATCCTTTCTATGTTTTTCCTCTTCTCTTCTCCTCTTCTCCCTTCTTTTCTTCTTTTCTCCTTTTCTTCTCTTCTCTTATTTTACAATTCTAATTCTATTTTCTCTTACAACTCTTACTAACCCTAATTTCACTAACGGTCTTATCTTACCCACCCATTCTAGTGTGATAGTCTCGTTTCTAGGGAGACTTACTGTTTTTAGTCACTTATGAAGTTCCAACTCTCACACCGTCAACATCGACATATGTAAAAACTTCCTACTTAATGCATCAGCCACAACATTCGCTTTATCCGGATGTTAATTCAAACCAAAATCATAATCATTCAAGAATTTCAACCATCTTCTTTGCCTCATATTAAACTCTTTCTGATCAAACAAATATTTCAAACTCTTGTGATCACTAAACACATCAAATCTTGATCCAAACAAATAATGCCTCCAAAGTTTCAACACAAACACAACAACAACTAACTCTAAATCATGAGTCAGATAATTCCTTTCATGAACTTTAAGTTTCCTTGAAGCATAAGCTACAACTTGCCGATTCTACATCAACACACCTCCTAAACCCATAAATAAAGCATAACAATACATAACAAATGGTTCTGCCGGGTTAGGCAAAATCAAAATAGCAGCGGTTGTCAACCTTCTCTTAAGCTCTTGAAAAATAGTTTCACATTGAGCAGTATAAATAAAAGCTTGACCCTTCCTAGTCAAATGCGTCAACGAAAAAGCTAACTTGGAAAAGCCTTCAATAAACTTTCAATAATAACCAGCTAAACCAAGAAAAATTCTAATCTCAAAAACAACTTTTGAAGCTCCCCATTGAGATACAACCTCAACCTTCAACGGATCAACAAAAATATCACCACTTGATATCACATGACCAAGGAAACTCACTTCTTTCAACCAGAATTCATACTCAGAAAACTTAGCATAAAACAACTTCTCTTTCAACACAGATAACATAATCCTTAGATGCTTGACATAATCCTCTTCATTTTTAGAATAGATTAAATTATCATCAATGAAAACAACCACGAACTTATCCAAATACTGATGAAAAATCATGTTCATATATTCCATAAATACACCAGGTGCATTGGTCACCCCGAATGACATCACAGAATACTCATAATGACCATATCTTATTCTAAAAGTAGTCTTCTGAATATCTTCAGCCTTCACACAAATCTGATGATACCCAGACCTCAAATCTATCTTACTAAACACACAAGCACCCACCAACTGATCCATCAAATCATCAATCCTTGGACGTGGATACTTATTCTTGATAGTCACCTTGTTTAGTTATCTATAATCCATACATAACCTCATAGTACCTTGTTTCTTCTTAACCAACAAAACAGGTGCACCCCACGATGACACACTAGGACGAATAAACCTCTTCTCAAGCAAATCCTCAAGTTGACTCTTCAACTCTTTCAACTCAGATGTTGGCATCCAATACGGAGCCATCAATACCGGACTAGGAGCAGGAATCAAATCAATCGCAAATTCCACCTTAAAATTTGGCGGGAAATCACTTACATCATCAGGAAATACCTCTGGAAAATCTCAAACTAACGAAAATTCACCAATCATTCATTTTCCAACAATTTCTAATGTTGCCATCAAAGCCAACAACACAACACCATCTTGCACAAAATCATTCACTTGCTTGGCAGACATAAACAAATATATCTCAAAACTAGAATCAAGAAAGATAAGTGTCTTATAAAAACAATTAGTATAAAAATGATTGAATTCCAATTAGTTCATCCCAAGAATAACATCAATTTGATCTAACGGAAGACACACTAAATCAATCCCAAAGTCTTTACCAAAAATACTTAATAGACAATTTAAACACACATAAGGAGTAGTCCCTGAATCTATAGCAGGAGTGTCAATAACCATACTTCCATTCATATCAGATAACTCAAGATTCAACCTCTTAACACAATCCAAAGAAATGAAAGAATGTGTCACACTAGTATCAATAATAGCAATCAAAGGTGTACCATTAATAAAGCATGTACCTCAGATTAGTATATCCTTAGCAGTAGTTTCGAAACCAGATAAAGAAAAACTTTTTCCTGTAGTTTGGTCCTTCTTCGACTTGTCACACTTGGAACTAATGTGACCTTTCTCACCATAGTTGTAGCAATTCACACTCGAAACACCTCTATAATTAGGAGACTTGTGGCCTAGCTTGCCACACTTGAAACACTTCTTGTCAGCACTTATGCACTCAGGAGCACGATGTCCTTCGACACCACACATGTAGCACCTAACCAAAGTAGAAGCTCCTCCACCACTCGGCTTCTTGTCATCACCAACTCTCTGTTTCCCTTTACCAGAACATGGCTTTCCTCTGAATTGCCCATTACCTTTCTTTTCATGCAAAGCCTTATAGTAAGAAGCACTATCTCGACTATCCTCATCATATATCCTACTCTTATTAACCAGCTCCGAAAATCTAGTAATATGCTGATAACCCATAGGCTTCTTGATTTCATGTCTCTAACCATTCATAAACTTAAGACACTTATATTTATCATCATTATCAGTGTTTTAATAAGGACAAAACTTAATTAGTTCCTCAAACTTTGCAGCATACTCCTCCACAGTTCCGTTACCCTGCTTTAGCTAGAGAAACTCAATCTCCTTCTTGCCACGCACATCTTCAGGGAAATACTTCTCTTGAAATGCATCCCTAAGAAGTTCCCAAGTAACCTAAATCCCGTCTTCATCAAACCTCTTAACAGTGTTGTTCCACCAATCCTCAACTTTCTTCTCAAGCATATGGGTGCCAAACTGCATCTTTTGCGCATCAGAATAATTCATGACCCAAAAGATATTCTCAACCATTTTCAGAAAAACCAGTGCCTTGTCAGGTTCATGAGCTCCTTCAAGGATTGGCGGATTATTCCTATGGAACTTCCTCAAAGCACACAATTCATCATCTTCATTTATGTTACCAGCATTCACGTGTGGTTATTTCCTAATCGCACCGGCTAACATAGACAACGCTTCAGCAATGGAATCGTTATTCCTTCCGGCAACCATCAACCTAAAATTCCAAACAACCAATAACACTTATGATAAAATAGCACCGATTGTGTATATAACACACATTGAATACAAAAAGGAAATAAACACATTAATAACATGGACAACTAAGTGACCATTGCTCTGATACCACTATTGTAACACCCCTTTCTACCCCGTACAAATATATAACATAATTAGAGTAAATTAGCATGCACATCACAAAAGGGTGTCACATTTACTTCACGATAACATATCTAATACACTGGTCATATTCATAACACACACTTAGAATCATGTTCCATACCATAACATATAAGCATCTCACAGCGGAATACTTCTTAACTCAAAATAATAATATTAATGATTGAAATCCCATACTAACAATCATATCATAAAATACTAGGTACTAAAGACCATCATCACATACATCTCAATCAAACACAAATATCTAGAGAGTAACAACATCTCTCAAATAAGCATTAATATCATAACATAACCTGAATTCAATGTTCCCCGTGTTACATAGACCACATCAATGAGTCTTTACCTAAAAAAACAAATAAATAGGAACTAGATCATCCGTCTAATCCTCACTAGAAGTGCCACTAACTTCAGTACCTGAGCGATATCGTATAAAACATCATTCCAACATAAGGGTGAGAATTCATATCATTATAGAAATTAATAATAATAAGTAATGCATAATAAACATACATCAAACGAATTAATCACACTTCATATAATCATGTATTCAACATACCTCAACATAATTCACATGATCACATTGTAGCGGTAAAAATGTTGAGATTAAGCCATTGGATTAACTTAACTCGCACATATCAAAAGGAAAATCGCCACCGCACTTTATTGTTTCCAAATGAATGTGAAAAGAGCGAATAGACAAAAAAAGGGGAGAGAATATAAGTTCGGGGGTTGGTTATGCAAAGGGAATGTATTATCACCCTAAACATCTATGGTACTTCGCAGGAACCTCTTTGAAAACCTGTGTATTTTGGCTATAAATGTTGTATAAAAATAGATTGTAGGGATGAGAAAAAGAAGTATTTTTTAGTGATTTTTGCACCCGCCGCGGTTGCGAATCTTTAGTTTCTACGTACCACCTTCCGTGCAATAGGGGATCATGGTACTCATAGTTCACCTTTAAAAAGTTTAAAAAACATGTCTGTTGGTTTATTTTAAGAGACAAGTCATCATCGTGTTATCTGAGTTGAATGAAATACTTTCTACCCATAAATATGAGAATGGAGAATTTGCGTCATCTCAAAGTGGAGGATATATCTTGGATTTTAAAATCAACAAAGCCTCACTCAACACCCAAGTGGAAAATATCTCACTTCACTACATATCGTAGAAGTATAGTAGTTCGCATCACTACCAGGATTGACAAGAGTCTAATATTTTGAGAAATGTTTTAAGGTAAAAGGACAAAGTGGCAAAATGGTTTGAATGAGATTGATTGACTTTTAGTCTTCTCACAAAAAATGTCAAGGTATTATTAAATTAGTTAAAAATTGATTAAGAAAATATTTTTGAAAAAGGCATGGAACTAAGTCCAAGTTTATTGTGAAAGCGGTTCAAGTTTAGAAAACAAGAATAATTTTGGAAAGGAGGGAGAATATTTTTGAAATTAAAGAAGGCGGAGGGAGATGAAGGGACTATCCTAAAGCATAAAGTAAAAGCTAGGGAAAAGAATTGTCTAACCAACAAGAAGCCAACACTTGACATAATGAGTCAATGTAGAATTCCCATCCTTTGGATTTGAAACCAAACAACCAAAGATAATAAACCTCTTAAGAAAACCAAGCTTCAATTGCATTAAGTCTTCAAAAAAATTGGACAGAGTAACAAATGTATACAGATGAATTCATGATTACAGAAAAAGCATGTAACCATAATAACCTGCACACAAAGCAAAAAAAGAACCCAATGTCTTGGGGTAAACCCCAAGAGCTCTAGACAAAATAACAGTTGAGGTCACAAGGTTCCAAGATAGGTCAAGGTCTCTAATCCTAAGTCCAAGAAGTCCACGATCTCCATAATGCCAATGATAGTAACCAAGTAGTCCAAGTAACATTAAAGCTTTTTATTGTTCAAGTTGATTATTAGGTATCTTCAAAAAGAAATGAGAGGCTCAAGTGAGCAAAATAAAAAATGACATAAAATTAAATGCTCAAGTGAGCAAAGATGAAAATAGCATGAAATGTAAATGCTAAAATAAAATGGTGCATAAAGTAAAGGCATAAAATAAAAACATAAAATAAGAAGGCATAAAATAAAAGTCAAATGTTAATGAATTAGTAGTTAGTTGAATGACCATATTGAAACTTGCATTTAAAACTCATTAGAGGATTGATAAAATCAAAGCCTCTTAACAACAAGTTTCATTTGCTTTTGTCAAGTATATCATTCATTTTTCAAAATCTCAAGGCAACAATAAATGATCAATGATGTTTAAGTGATTCACTTTGACCAAAGCTTATGAAGATTCATTAGAGGATTGATAAGGCCAAAGCCTCCTAACAATGAATCTCAAGGTTATTGGATAAAAGGATTCAAATTAAGATGTTTGGGCTTACAAACATGGGTTTGGGCCACGAATGATCATTTCTTGAATTGGGACAAAATTTAGCGCTACGTTAAGCAATCGTAAGTGGACTTATATAGAAGTCACACCTATTTTGAGGCCGGTCAATAGAAATTTATGTATCGTATGTTTGGAGAGATGATATGTATATTATCCTCTAACAACATGTGACACAATAAGAAGAGGATAAGATGAAGAGGGATAGGATAAGAATTAAGCCACATTTGAACCAAAAATTTAATCAAGCCATCATTAAAATCATCCATCCATTTTGGTGGAGTTAAACTCAACACCCAAGATCCAATGATGTTAACGAAGCTCAATGATCAAAATCTCATAGTGCAAGATCAACCAGAATATATACAAAATAAAATTGTATTTAAAAATAAAGAAAAAGATTTTTTAAATGGTTTTTAAATGGAAATAAAAGGGGAAAATAGAAACTATATTCAAAACATTCAAGAAAAATTCAATGAGACCATAGAAAAATTAGAAATGAGCTCAAATATTTATATAAAAATTTTGGTAATTTTTTAAAGTGAGAAACTATTTTTAAACTAATTAAAACTACTCAAATAAGCGAGAAAGGCGATTTCCGACTACGGAGGTGTGATTTACAGCGTTCTAGGGTTCCATTTTCTAGATCCCATCCTTGTGGTGGTGATCCCGGTCAGGTTTAAAGTCCTAGCCTCCGGGTTTAGGGACCAACCGGGGTTGTCGTTGCGAATGGTGGTTGTATCTTTCACCTTTGGTAATGACGTGGGGGAGAGGAAGGCCAAATAAGAAGGCGTCTTCTCCACCGAATACTCCCCTGAACTTTGAGAATATAGTGGGGTCAAGTCTTGGTTCAGGTACTGGTAATGTGGGTTCGATTGAGACTGTGGCTGGGGCAAGGTCGGAGCAAGAGCTCATTTTCCATGTCCTTTCAGAAAACCCTAAATTGGATACAGTGGTGGAGGAGGGTAAGAAAAAGCTCTAGGTGGATGTAGTTAGCGGTAATAGATTGCCCGTGAACAGTTTTACTCTAGGATTTATAGCCCCCAAAATTGTAGATGGGGAGTTTGAAGTGGAAATCTAACAGGAGGGCGTCGAATCTGAATTGAAGTTCTAGGATTCTACATTGATTATGTATGCTCTTGGTAAAGACTTAAGCATGAACGCTGTTAATCAATTCATGGTTAAATTCTGGAACTTCGTTCATTTTCCTGGGATTTTCTACCATGAGTAAGGGTATTTCCTTCTGAGGTTTAACTCACACAAGGACATGGATCAAGTGGCCATGAGAGGACCTTACTGAATTCACGGTTCCCGTATGATTCTGAAAGAATGGTATCAAGGATTCGATTTCAGCAGGGATATGCTGAGGAACTTACCAGTTTGGGTGACCCTGCCTAACCTGCCCCTTCACCTTTGGGGGGAAAGAAGCTTAAGGAAGATTGGAAGTGTTCTAGGTACGCCTATTTTCTCTGATGAATGCACTACTAACAAATTAAGAGTGACTTATGCTAGACTGCTTGTGGAAGTTGATATCACTACTGTGTTGAAGGAGACCATCATTATTAAAGACGATGAAGGCAAGATACTAACTCAGAAGGTCAAATACGAATGGAAACCGAAATACTGCAAGAACTGTAGGAAAGTGGGCCACCAATGTATGGTAGAAAGACCTAAATCTGTGAAGGTTTGGAATGCTAAAATGGAGCAGGAAAACCTAAAGGTTCCCCCAGATGAGAATGATAGTGGTAAAACCACCCATAAAGAGAGTATTGGTGATGTGCCTAAAGCATCAGTTCCCTATATTGAAGTACCAACAGTGGGAAAAAAGGTAAGCCTCAATCACAAAACTCCCCTACTGATGCTGACTTTGCGTGTGAGAATGGGTTCGACACTCTTAGATTGCGGGATGAATCTGGAGTGGACTTGGAGCCCCCACCATGATTATAGCTTGGAATGTTAGGGGCATCAATAATGCTGGCAAATGTAGAGAGGTCAGTGCCCGCCTCAACAAGCTACATCTAGATTTGGCTATTCTGTCTGAAATAAGATTTAAGAACAATAAAGTAGATTCTATCAGGAATAAATTTGGGGACCATTGGTCTTGGCTTGACAATTACTAGTGCCATGCAAATGGGAGAGTTTGAATGATGTATAATGCCAACAAAATCCAGGTTGCCCACCATAGGAGCACTGATCAGCTGATTCACGTGGGAATTCACAATTTAGCAGGGAACTTGCTTTTTTGGTGTACTGGGGTTTACGCTTGGAATACCCTAAAGGAGAGGAGGTCCTTATGGGATGACATCACTAATCTTCAACCACTGGGTAATGATCCATGGTGAATTTTGGATGACTTCAACAATATTTTAAGGCCCAATGACAGAATTAGAGGCAAACCTGTTATGGAGTATGAGTATGAAGATTTGGTCAGCATGATGGACTCTCTTAATTTGTTTGAGAAGGATAGCCAGGGTGATCATTTTACCTGGTCCAATAAACAAGCTAGTGGTACGATTTATTCAAGGATTGATAGGCTCATTGGCAATGTTAGCTAGCACCAGTTGCACCTAAACTCTACCATGTTCATAATGGAACCAGGTACATTGGACCACACTATGCTTTGGCTAAAAGACCCTGCTCTGACCCATTCTAAGCGTCCTCAATTCAAATTTCTGAATATCGTGACTGAGAAGGAAAGTTATCTGGAGAAAATCAAGGATATTTGGGAGATTCCTCTAATGGGTGGCAGCATGTATACCTTCTGGAAAAAGCTGCATAGACTCCAACCTGTTATTAGGGAGCTTTGCAACTCTTTTAGGGGTATTCAGGGGCAAAATCCATAATGCTAGAGACAAGTTGCGTGTTTCCTAAGAGCTGATGAGATTGGATAGAATGAATCCTTATATTATTGAGCAATTGAGAATCAATTATGAAGAGTTGGTATACCTTAATAACCTTGAAGAACATATGTTGATGCACCGTGCAAAAGTAGATTGGATTAGGCAAGGTGATGGTAACAATTGTTACTTCCATGCTACCCTCAAAGAAAAAACTAGGCAGACTCAGATTCTGAGTTTGGTTAGGGAGAATGGTTCTCAAATTACTGTTTAGAAGGAGTTTATGAAGGAAGTGGTTGATTTCTATAGTAAGTTGGTTGGCTCATTGAATCCTAACATGATGGGTATTGATGTGGAAGCTATGAGAAGAGGTATACAACTAACTAGAGATCAAGGTGACTCCATGGTTGCGCCTATATCCAAAGAGGAGATTTTCACTGGTCTGAAAAGCATAAAGGATATTACTGTCCCTGGGGGAGATGGCTACAACGCTAAATTATATAAGTCATCTTGGAGTGTTATTAAGTTGGATTTCTGTAATGCTGTGAGAGAATTATTTGAGAAAGGAAAAATGTACAAGGCTATTAACAATACCATTGCGACTCTCATCCCTAAGAACAATAATGGTGCTAAAGTTAGTCACTATAGGACGATTTCCTGCTGCACTATAATCTATAAGGTTATCTCTAAAGTGATGACCAACAGGCTTAGTAGGGTTATCAGTCAAGTTGTGCATCAAAGTTAAGTAGCCTTTATTCCAGGTAATCGTATCCATGACAATATCTTGCTGGCATATGAGTTAATTAAAGGGTATAATAGATGTAGTGGCCCCCTAGAGTTATGATTCAAATTGATCTCCAAAAAGCGTACGATTCGGTGGAGTGGTGTTCCCTAGAAACCATCCTCAAAGAAATGAACTTTCCTCATAAATTCATTGAGTGGGTGATGCTTACTATCAACACTGTTTCTTGTAAGTACAAAGTTAATGGAGAGCTCATGAACCTTCTGGTGGCTAAGAGGGGGCTCCGTCAAAGAGACCCTCTCTTTCCTTTGCTTTTTGTATTGGTTATGGATTACCTCCACAGGGTACTGCTCAAGCTTAGTGAGAATCCCAACTTCAATTTCCATGCTAAATGTGAGAAGATGGATATTATTAACCTATCCTTTGATGATGATCTCCTTCTTTTTGAGAGAGGCGACACTGTTTCGGTTCAGCTCCTTATGAAGGCGTTTAAGAACTTCTCTGCCTCAACAGGTTTGGCTGCTAACCTCCTTAAATGAAAAATATTTTTTGGCAATGTAGACAATGGCACTAAAGTGGAAATTATGCATTTGACTAGTTTCCACGAAGGTTCTCTTCCATTTCTATACCTTGGAATTCCTCTTTCTAGTAAGAGACTCACGATAACTCAGTGCCTTATTATAATGGATAAGATGGTGGCTCGAGTCAGACATTGGAGTTCTAAGCTCCTTAGTTTTGCAGGGCGGGTGCAACTTGTAAAAAGTGTGATTTTTGCCATGACAAACTTCTGGATCCAAAGTATTCCGCTGCCTAAGTTTATCATTAAGAAGGTGAATGCTATCTACAAATCTTTTATATGGTTGGGGGGTGAGAAGATTACGAGGAAAGCTCCTGTCGCATGGAAAGATTCTTGTAAACAAAAAAACCAAGAGGGTTTAAACATAATTGACATCAAATCCTGGTGTACTGCATCTGCCTTGAAACTGCTCTGGAATTTGTCTAGCAAAGCGGACAACCTCTGGATTAAATGGATTCATTACTATTATGTCAAGGGGGATACAATTATGTCTGTCCAGGTGAAACCCAACTGTTCTTGGATCTTAAAATCGATATTGAGGAGAAGATTGGTAGTTGGGCAACTTGATAACTGGAACAACTACCTGCAGCTGGACAAATTCAACACTAGAAGTGTTTATCTCGAGTTGAAAAGTATGGATCCGGAAGTTTTCTGGAAAAAGATTTTTTTCAATAACCTGGCTAGACCGAAAGCTTGTTTTGTACTATGGGTTGATTGTCATAACATACTATCAACCAAAGAAAGATTACATATGTTTAAGCTGTTGGATAATGAAAATTGTGTTTTTTGCGCTGATAACGAAAGTCTACAGCATTTGTTCTTTAATTGCAAAACAATGATGACCATTTGAAAGGAGGTTCTGACGCGGCTCAACGTGCAGCACCATCCGAGCGGTTGGATCAAGAGGTGAACAAGATGCTTGTTAATAGTAAGGGCAAAGGCACTAAATCTGCAATTTTGAAAGTGGCATTTACAGAAACGGTTTATGAAGCTTGGAGGTTTAGAAATATGAATTGTTTTGGTCCAAAAAAGATAACTCTAGCATAGGATAGAAGATTATTGATATTGTTATATAGAGATGTTGGGTAAAGCCTAGGATTAGGAATTATCTAGCTAATCTTATGTTGCCTTAGGTTTTGATAGTTGCGTTGGGGCTGGATCTTTATATCTCCTTGTGTATATCTGTTTTTGGCTTGAAATAAAGTTGTTACATTAAAAAAAACTACTCAAATAAGTAGAAAAAAGAAAAAAAATAGTAGAAGTCAGAATAAAATTCTAAAAAAAATTCAGAAAATCAAGAACAATGAAAATGATATTTATAAAAAGTTTCAGAATTTAAAAATATCAGAAAATATTTTTTAAACAATTAAAATGAAGCAAACAAAGCAAAAATTATGAAAAATATCAAACCTTAAAATAAAAATATGAAAAAATATTCACAAAGTCAGAAATAATTCAAAGTATTTTTGTATATTTTTTTTATAATTTTTGGATAAAAAATAAAAGAGTTATGAATTTTTGAAATTAAAACAAATTTTAAACAAATTTTATAAAAATAAATAAATCAGAAATAATGTGAGGCGTTGGATCCAATTCACTAAAACATGCTGGCATATCAAGTGGCTCAGAAACGAAGATGTATGGTGATCCCTGGTCAACAAATGCACACTGAAGTCACGAAAGTCAGGCCAATCACATTTCAATTGTCACGCTTTCATTGGTTGAAGAGGCCACGTTGGTCATCTTCAACCTCCACCTACCCTGCAACTAGGATGAAATCATAATCCTTAAATCTATAAATTTAGATGCTGATAGTGGTATCATTAGACGCGCCTCTTCAAGATGATCACAACCATATCCTCGCGCCAAATTTATATAAAACACAGGTTACTCGATTTGAAAAAGATTAGAGATGTTTTAAAAAATTTGAAATCGAAAACAGAAGTATCAAACACATTGATTCACCAAAATTGAGTTAATAGCAAGAAAAAATGAACATCATAGACCATTCCAGTAATTTGAGTTAGAAGATTTGATTCCTTAAACTACCTGAACAAAGTCAGATGAAGTTGCTCTGTAAATGGACTTGGCTAGCATGATTCCGGGGACCTCAAGGCTTGATTCTTCTTCTGTTAGCTTCAGGGAAGTTCAAGGATGAAAGATCAATGAAGAAATTGAATTGAGAAGTGGAGAAAATAGGAATTCGAAATCTCAGAAAGGGTGTTATGGAGGGAGTTTGACAGAGTGATTTTGGCTCTTCAAGCTTTCCAAAATGAATGAGGTATGATCCTCTATTTATAGGGAAACAAGTGTGATGCTCAAGCATGTGGAATGATAAAATTTGGAGGGAATTCGTGTGAAACTGATACATGAGGAGTGTGTGACTTGTTTAGCATCAAAAATCACTCAATCCTTGCGTTTCAAGGCTCTAATCCATTTTGGCTAGTTGGTTAAACAAGATTAGACCAAAAATGCGTGCTAATTTGATGTTTAGAAGCCACAACATGAATTTCAAATTCTGACTTGAAGTGAAACTTCAGTTTCAAGGTACATTTTTAAATCAATGGCATTCACAACTCAAGGAGTCTTAGGGTATGATTCTTGAAGCTTTATAAAGATGAGATCACAAGCTTTAAAATGTGAAAATAATTGGAATTAATGAATGTTTGAGCTAAGAGTTGTGATGAGTCAAAGTTGAGAAAAAGATGCTGACTTTTTGTACTTAGAAAAATTTCAAGTTTTCTCTTCAAAATGACTTGTAATGTTTTGAGATCAAACAAGACTTTCCTCCAAAATTGAGCTTTGATCATTTATGCCAGCTTGAAATAGACTTCCTAAGGATCATTTTGAAACTTTAATCACACAAAAACACCAAGTATTGAAAAAGTTATGGTCTTGCAAAATTGGTGAAAATTCATGAGATGACCTATAATATTTTGCATCCTTTGAACATCTTCCATCCATTTTCAAGCTTTTCACATAAAAGAAGAGTTGAAGTTCACACCCTTAGGATTATTATGGAAAAGGAATGGCCTTAAAGAGATACAAATTGACCAAGTTATGCTCTTTTGAAGTCGCATAAGGGATTTTGATGGCTTATCTAGAGGACTTGTAATCTTTCTTCATTATTAGATATCCTCCATAAACATTTTCTTGAAACTAAGTGATTTATTGATAACCCTTTTAAGATAATAATGTTTTTGGAATCACTCAAAAATACCAAAAGATGAGCAAGGTATAGCCTTTAGAAGTTCAAAACCCTAGCTCATAGAGCAACAAAATGCCTTGGAAAACCTTTTCAATTTTGACAAATCTTCTTGCAAAAATAATCTTGTCATGTAAGTATAAGTTTTTTAGGATGATAATGTGAAACCATGTAAACCATAACCACTTACAAATATTGAGAATTTGGGGAAATATGCACTTGTGATCAAGAAATCAAAGACTTGTCCAATTAGGTCAAACTTCTCCAATAAACCCTTGCATCTTTGGACTATTTTTGACAACTTGAGGCATGATGGATCATAATAGACTTTGTCATTATATTACTTCAAAACATCTTCAATGATGAAGCTTGAATCTCAATGATGATTTGTTGAAGAAGGCATGGAAATAAACTCATGAACCTGTAGATCAACTTGATGGAATGTGCTGTGCTTTATAATATCAACAATTAGAGAAAACATTCATTGTATTTATTAGTTAAGAGTTAATCAATACAAAACATAGATGATCACAAAATAAAATTCTAGGTGCTTGGTGATTCCCCATGAGTAAAGCTAAAGATAAGGATAAGAACCAAACCCTAGTGTGATCTTGTTGTGATTGAGTTGATATGATATGATAGAGGAATCTTAGGGGCAAAAATTGGGGTACAACAGCTGCCCTTATTTAAGTGTCTTCTATCCGGAAATGTGAAGGTTAAAATCTTTGTGTTGACGCGATTGAAGATACTTAAATATAAAACAAACCCTACTTTTGGCCCTAAGATGCCATGCAATGCTTATGATTATGAATGCAAATGAACAAATCTAAAAAAAACGCAAGACCCCACCGGGGATGTAGTAAATAAAAACAAGGATCAAAAGAAAAAACCGACCAAGAAAATAAATCACTGGAGAACAAGGGACCTAAATCTATTGGGATAAAGCCCAAAGAGGAAATAAGGCGTCAACAACTGAAAGATTGAGGAGAGAAAGTAAAGGATAACTGTGATCGACAAATGACTGCGAACTATTCACTCATTGAGGAGATAGCAAAAAAGCAACGTCGACCTATCGGGGAAAGAAATGGTAAGATAATACCTTTAAATACCAATATTAGGGGTGGTAACAAACAATTAGAAGCAATACTCACAAATAGAAACAAATGAACTTCTTCAGAGTAATGCTAATCTCAACGACGAACTATCTCCCATAATGATGAGACTACCATCCATCGGAAAAAGATCTCAATAACGAACTACCTTCCATAATGACAAGGCTATCATTCATTGGAGTAACAAATTTTAACAAAAAAATACCTTCCATAATGACAAGGCTACCATTCATTGGAGTAACAAATCTCAACAACAAACTACCTTCCATAATGACAAGGCTATCATTCATTGGAGTAACACATCTCAACGACGAACTACCTTCCATAATGACAAGGTTACCATTCATTGGAGTAACAAATCTCAACAACGAACTACCTTCTATAATGACAAGGCTACCATTCATTGGAGTAACACATCTCAGCAACGAACTACCTTCCATAATGACAAGGCTACCATTCATTGGAGTAACAAATCTAAACAATGAACTACCTTCCATAATGACAAGGCTACCATTCATTGGAGTAACAAATCTCAATCTTCTATGGGAACTGACAGACTTATCGAGGAAGTACATGTTGCTCAAATAAAGAGACCTGCCACTTGCTGTTACGAGAAGGAATTGCAATAATGATTTCCCGGGGAAAGAAATAGTACTTCCCGGGGAAATATAAATATATTCCTATTGAGGATATAAAGTTTTCTCGTGGAAAAATAAATGCACATTCTCAAACCAGGGCTCAAAGCTTGCAAAAATCAAAATAATAATATTGCTGGGGACCATAGATTCAATCCAGAAATAAATTGGAATGAATCAGTCAACCAAAATAACATCTCATGAGAAATAAACTCAAGAGGGGACCACTTTCTATCCAGACAAAGAGCTGTACAGGAAGGCTAAAGCAAAAATCTTCCAAGAGGGATAACTCAGTGGGGAAATTGAAAGAATATACACTTTTCGGCCTAAGGTTAACATTCTATTGGAGAGAGGATAACACAACTCTGCAAAACAGGGTAATATGCCAACAAGATATTAATGAATGCAAATGAGCAATGATTTTCTAAATTCAACTATGCATGATGTATGTATGAATGTATGAACGTTATCATGTAAACGCTGACAAAACAAACATATAACACTAGGGATAACCAGACAAAACCAACTTAGGTAAAGTCAATACTTGGCTAAATCACATCCAAGATGAAAATTTCATAAGAAAGTAAGCACCAACTGAGGAAACAGATTCCTATTTCGCGGCTTAACTTCACTGGGAAGGAACATAATCCGAAAATAATCAAATCATAACAATAAATTAGTACAAATACAGGGATATAACATCCTCCTCTAGGCTTCAACGGGGAATATCACATAGTCTTTAATAGGGAAAACAAATGCTCCAACGTCTGTACTTCTACTAGGGATTGCAATACTGATTTCAATTGGGTAGATGAAAACCACATCATCGAGATATCAACTGAAGATTTCATACCGACTTCATTGGGGAGGGAAACACTACATCGTCGAGGGGAACCCAAAATACATTCTTCAATACTGAGGGTGATGATTGCACCCACTTCTCTGGGGAGAAATTATGAAACCTCATGGGGGTAGCAATTTTCAGAGAGACCCGTTATCTTGACTTTTCTTGAAGATTTAAGAAGCCAAACAATACAACAAGAAATCAAAATTATGGGGATTTTAAATCAAACCCAACACTTGGTGGGAGACAATCCAAAAAGTTGACAACTGTTTCAACACTTCTTAGGAAATATATTGACCTTGTATGGTTGCCTGGAAAACAAACAACGACAAAATGCTAACACTGCAAAGGGGAAGAGACTTTCGTCATGTGAGTGAAGACCTTACTGGGGAATCTGGGATAGAGACTTCATACCATGCAAACCCGGAATTAAAATGAACCAAAACCTGACTGGGGAAAATAGGATCACAAACCCAACACCGCACCACACATCAATTGGTATCATCTTCAATTATCTGAGAAGCACAATAAGATCATACTCATACCAGTAAAAGTGACCTGGGAGCCTTCCTGGGGAATTCTTACTTCCAAAATTTCAGAGTTCGTCCATCCTTGGAGTCACTATTTTTGTTCTCCTTGAGTCACAAAATCTAAAGCAAGAAGTAATTTGTAAATTCTTAAAAAAAAACAATTTTTTTATTTAATCAGTTTGCTTTGAAAATTACTATCAATAATAAATGGAGTCTTTGTAAGCAAAATAAAATAAGAATTGCAAATAATTGGACAAAAGCTCAAACTTTATTAATAGAATGGTAGTTTGCGAATGGAGAGACTCCATAGATGATTACAAAGTTTAGAAAATGGTAATATATATTGGAAAAGATACATTGAAATACAATGACCACTATTCTCCCTAACAACTTTGAATTCCTGAGCAGCGACTTTGGTGGAAGAGTGGTGAGGATCCAAAAAGATTATTACTTCAATGATCAAGTCTTGTCTGATGTAGTTACTTGCCAAGAAATCCCTAACTTTTACCTAGAATGCCCTTGCATGTTTTCAACCTACCAGGAAAAATTTATTCTGTTTATGTCTCTAATTTTTGCCTAGACCACCCTTTCAGGTTTTCAGCCTACCGAGACGCTCTTTTTTGCCTGAGCCGCCCTTTCGGGTTTTCGACTTAACGAGCTATTCTTTTATTTCTTTAGGCGAAGTATTTCTTAACTGCATCAACATTCACGGGACGTGGGAACTCCTCGCCATCCATAGTTTCAATATTGTATGCACCACCAGAGAAGGATTTCTTGATAACATATGGACCTTCAAAATTGGGAGTCCACTTGCCCCTAGAATCAGCATTAAAAGATATGATCTTCTTGAGCACGAGGTCGCCTTCTCTGAATTCACGAGGCCCAACCTTCTTATCAAAAGCTTTCTTCATTCTCTTCTGGTATAACTGACCATGACACAAAGCCGTCATTCTCTTCTCTTCAATTAAGTTCAACTGGTCAAACCTGTTCTGGACCCATTCAGCCTCTGACAACTTTCCATTATCGCGCGTAAAGAGGGGATCTCAACCTCAACGGGGAGCACTTATTCCGTGCCATACACAAGAGAGAATGGGGTTGCACCTGTTGAAGTGCGGACATATGTTCGATACCCATGCAGAGCAAAAGGGAGCATCTCATGCTAATCTTTATAAGTAACAACCATCTTCTGGATGATTTTCTTGATGTTCTTATTAGCAGCTTCAACAACCCAATTCATCTTTGGCCTGTAGGGAGATGAATTGTGGTGGACATCTTGAGTTCTTCACAAAGTTCCGTCATCATTTTGTTATTAAGATTTGAGCCATTATCGGTGATAATCCTGTTTGGCACACCATATCGACATATGAAATTGTTCTTAATAAAGCGTACTACCACCTGCTTAGTAACATTAGCATATGAATCTACTTCCACCCATTTGGTGAATTAGTCTATTGCCACCAAGATAAAATAATGTCCATTTGACGCCTTTGGTTCAATCATTCCGATCATGTCAATACCATACATAGAGAAAGACCACGTGGAAGAAATAACATTGAGAAGTGTCGGAGGCACATGAACTTTGTCAGCATAAATCTAACATTTATGGCTTTGCAAATTTGTAACAGTCAGATTCCATTGTCAGCCAATAATAACCTACTCTAAGCATCTTCTTTTCCATTGAATGTCCATTAGCATGGGTGCCAAAGGGACCTTCATGGATCTCATGCATCAACATGTCTGCTTTGTGTCTATCCACGCATCTGAGCAAGACCATGTCATAATTTCTTTTGTATAGCACATCTTCATTGAGGAAAAATATACCTATCAACCTTCTCAATGTGTTTCTATCTTTATTTGACACATCGGCCTAGTATTCTTGAGTCTGGAGAAAATGCTTGATATCATAATACCAAGGTTTATCATCTGAAATTTCATCTGCTGCAAATAAATGAGCCGGTCTATCCAAATGTCACACTGTGATACGAGGCACATTGTTCCAAGTATTCACTTGGTACATAGAAGCCAAAGTTGCCAAAGCATCCGCCATTTGATTTTCATCTCTGGGAATATGATGGAATTCAACTTTATTAAAAAAGGGTAATAATCTTCTGGCATAATCTTTGTAAGCGATCAAGCCAGGGTGATAAGTATCCCATTATCCTTTAATCTGATTTACTACCAAAGCTGAATCGCCATACACATCTAGAACTTTTATTATGAGATCAATGGCCTCCTCGAGACCCATGATACAAGCCTCATACTTTGCCATATTATTGGTACAATCAAATGTCAGCCTTACCGTAAAAGGAATATGTGATCCATGAGTAGTGATAATCACAACACCAATTCATTTCCCATAAGTATTCACAGCTCCATCAAATACCATGCCCCAACGAGATTCAGGATCAGGACCTTCCTCAGGAAATGGTTCATGATAATCTTTCACTTTCAGAAACATAACATCCTCATCAGGGAAATCATATTTAACAGACTGATAGTCATTAACTGGTTGGTGAGCAAGATAATTTGCCAACACGCTGATTTTTATAGCCTTCTGAGTACAATACTCAATATCATATTCAGACAACAACATCTTCCAACAATCAATTTTCCCAGTAAGAGCAGGCTTTTCAAAAATGTACTTAATTGGATCCATTTTGGAAATCAACCAAGTAGTATGATTCAACATATATTGCTCCAACCGCTTTTCTGCCTAGGCCAGAGCACAACATGTCTTTTCCAACATAGAATACCGCGACTCACAGTCAATAAACTTCTTGATGAGATGATAAACGGTGTATTCCTTCTTTCTTGTTTCATCTTGTTGTCCCAAAATACATCCCATAGAATTATCTAACACTGTCAGATACATGATCAATGGTCTTCCTTCAATAGTGGGAAGCAAGATTGGAGGTTCAAGTAGATACACTTTATACTTTCAAATGCCCTTTTGGAAATCATCTGTCCACACACAACCTTGATCTTTCTTTAACATCTTAAAGATCAGTTCACACGTTGCAGTCATATGGTAAATGAATATAGAAATGTAATTCAGATGTCCAAGGAAGCCTCTAACTTGCTTTTCAGTTCTTGGCGCAGGCATTTCTTGAATTGCTTTGACTTTATCAGGGTCAAATTCAATTCCTTTTGGGCTGACAATGAAACCTAACAACTTCCCTGACCAGACACCGAAGGTGCATTTATATGGATTTAACCGGAGGGCATCATTTTGTAACAGAATGTTCCCCAGAGTGTGATAAACGTTGTTTTTTCCATGTCCTCAGGAGCCATTCTAATTTGATTATATCCGGAAAATCCATCCATGAACGAGAATACATTGAATTTTACTGTACTATCAACCAACATATCAATATGTGGTAATGGAAAATCATCTTTTGGACTAGATTTATTTAAATCTATATAATCAACGCACATGCAAACTTTTCCGTCTTTCTTTGGTATTGGGACAATATTGGTAATCCACTGAGGGTACACTGATATCACAAGAAAACTGGCATTAATCTGCTTTAAGACTTCTTCTTTAATTTTTACTGCCATATCTGGGTGAGTTCTTCGTAATTTCTTTAATATTCGTATCCAAACCCGGAATATCTTTGTATGACCAAGAAAAGATGTCCACATACTCTTTCAACAATTCAATCAACTCGCTCTTTACATCGGGATGCAACAATGCTCCAATCTTGACTTCCTTCGGATCTTCCTCTGAACCCAAATTGATTGTCTCCAACGACTCTTTATACGGCTGAATGGCATTCTCCTCGCACTCAAGCAACCTTGAAACCTCTTATGTAATTTCACCATATTCTTCTTCCTCGACCTTATACACAGGATATTCAAAGTTGGGAGAGGGTCCAGGGTCATTGTATTCAACATATTTTATAATTAATTTGCATATATGATTTATGACTGCTTTTAGAAACTGACACATATATCAAGTGATTATGCAGATTTATTTACAATCATTATTTATTCCAAAGGGTTTTTTATGATTACCATTTTTCCAAGAAAAAGAAGAAAATAAAAACACAATTTAGGAATCAAAGACAACTTTTATTAATGATTTTAATGATCAAAGCAAACAGATAAGCCCATACAAAATCAACTTTCACGTTGGGCAGAGTGAAAGCTTTTTGAAAATATTAACAAAAACAAATTACTTTGAGACATGGATGCAAGAGGGAACATTAATAGTGATCCAGTTCTGGACTCTGACTCCATGTGTCACATAGTTAGGCATTTCCTGCTCTTCTTCATCCTCCACAATAACATTGATCCTGAAAACAGTTGGATAAAGGTAACCTCCTATGTGGAAAATATCCCGATACTTGCCCAGAGAAGTCTTTGGCTTCATGCTCTCACATTTGTCATTCTTCATAAAGAATCCCAAACCAGCCCCATTCTTATTCATCGGCGGGTCAATAATCTGTCCCCATACTTTACTAGGACCATTACGCACAACCTGCTGAGCATCATTGAATGAAGCTATAGAATTTTCATTTCCTCTTATATTATCAATGGGTAAAGCTTGGAACTGAGTCTCAAAAATAACTTCATCCGCTTCCACAACACTGAAAGAGGGTAAATGAGATATTAACAATGCCTATTCCCAATTTATGATAACAACTTTTCCTTCACGCATGAACTTTAGCTTTTGGTGCAAAGTTAAAGTGACAACCCCTGCCTCGTGTATCCATGGTCGTCCTAGTAAATAGCTGTAAGTGGGCACAATATCCATAACTTGGAAAGTAATCTAAAACAAGTGCGGGCCTATGTGAATAGGCAGATCCACTTCCCCAATAAAAAACTTCCTTGATCCATCGAAAGCTTTTACAATTATACCACTTGGGCGCATGGGAGCTCCTTGTTACTTTAGCTTCATAAGCGTGCTCCTCGGTATGACATTTAAGGAGGAACCATTATCAATCAACACATTTGACAATGAATCATTCTTACATTTCATGGATATATGGAGGGCTAGATTGTGATTCCTTCCTTCATCAGGCAATTTGTCATCACAAAAACGTTGGTTATTACAGGATGTAATATTCCCTACCACATAGCTGAATTGGTCCAACGATATATCACTTTCCATGAAGGCTTGATCCAACACTCTTATTAAAGATTCTCTATAGGCAGAAGAATTCATCAGCAAGGCTAGAATAAATATCTTTGAAGGAGTCTGCAACAACTAATCTACGATACTGTAGTCACTCATCTTGATAATCTTCAATATATCATCCAAATCTTTTCCCGGGTAGCAGCACTGGATTCTCCTACTACTTTCTGTAATACGATGGGAGAACTGACTTGTGTGTTTTGTGTTTTATCATAATTGTTGCGGATAGGAAGAGTCTCCATCGACTTTTCTTTTATCCAATAAAGGAAAGAATGAAAAGAACAAGAAAGATGTTTTGAGATTTTTTTTGAGTTCGGGGGGTAGGTTATGAAAAGTGAAGGTGTTAGCACCCTTTTCATCCGTAGTTATCTACGGACTCTTAGTTACTAGCTCACTTTGAAATGCTTTGTTTGAAATGTGTTTGTGATGTTTTTGAAAGTATTTTTGAAAGTGCCTTCATTTAGGCGAACTTTTTAATGATTCTCGTCTCTATAAGAATGCATACAAAGTGTTGACTTTTGAAAATATTTCATGGAAAGTGTTGGTGTGTTTGAAATGATGTTGTTTTGAAAATGGTTGTGAGGAAGCAACTACGAGCGTTCTACCTACTAAAAAAGTCTTTGTTCATTTCCTCCTCCTTTAGACATTGCTATCTTACCATTGGTTGATAAGAAGCCCTATCATTGGATGTGAAGGGACGGGCGTGGGTCATCATATAGTGATAAAATACAATGTTGTGAGATACCTTAGCATTTTTCTTAAGATTCTAAGATCATTTTGAAGGCAACATTCGAAGTGTCATCGAGGGACTATGATCTTGTATTTTGATTGTTTTTGCTAAAGTGTCTCACATGTATAACATGAACATTTTCTCAAGGCAACAAGTGGAGTTAACCCTAGAGGTGTAAGTGTGCAAGTGTTTATTTTTCATGCATTGTTGTTCTTGAATTAGGTTTGTCTAAATATTTATTTTAAATCTTTCCATACACACTCTAATTACTAGCATTTTATATAAAAGTGGTAAATTTCCGAAAATAAATGTCCTACGCTTTTACATCATTTGGGGGTGGGGTATACAAATTTACAAATGGGGCTGGAAAGCAATAAAAGTCCTAATTATTACAACCATATTGAATATCAATGGAAGAAAATATATAGAAAATTTAAAAACAGTGTAAAAGAAAGAAAAAAACATTTTTTAACCATTTAGTGTCCACACATGCATCTTAGCATCGACACATAAACTTTCATGCTCCTGTAAAACTAAAATCAAATTAGTATGAGTCGATACATAATGGTATGTGTCGACACATTCGTATTTTGTGTTGACTCATGCACCTTTTGTCTTTCTGTCTTTGGGTGTGGATAGAAGTATGTATCGACTCATAAGGACATGTGTCGACTCATACCCTGTTCTATCACTAAAATGAGTCGACTCATGTGAGGATGTATCGACTCATGTTGCAGTTTTTTGTCTTAAAGATTGCTCTATTGTGTGTGCAGGCCAGTTCACAACATATGATTGATAAAAATGAACAACAAGTAAATGGTTAGTGTGATGCAGTGGGAGAACTGACTTGAGGTTTTGCGTTTGTGTTCGCAAATGTTTCGGTTTAGCAAGAGTCGCCACCGACTTTTTATTTTATCCAAAGGAAAGGTCAAAAAGCACAGGAAAGACCTTTGAGATTGTTTTTGGGTTCGGGGGGTAGATTATGAAAAGGGAAGGTGCTAGCACCCTTTTCATCCATGGTTTTCCATGGGCTCTTAGTTACTTGTTTTAGATCACTTGCTTTTGCTTTTCAATTATTTGAAATGGTGCTTTTGTGTGTGGTTTTGAAAGTATTTTGAAAAGAGGACTTTGTCTAGGAAACCTTTATAATGATTCTTGTTTGAATGTATACAAAGGTATTTGTCTTTTGAAAAATGTTTCAATGTTTGAAAGTTTGTTTTGGGAAATGTTTTGAAATTGTGTGTTGAGTGTTTATGAAAATAACAAGGATGTTTTGCAAGTTTGATCAAGTAACTAGGAGTTGTCTACCCTACTCAATGATCTTTCCTACACATTTTTAACCCTTTGACATTGTTGTTTTACCATTGTATTTGGTAAACAACCTTGTATTTAGATGTTTAAACGGGACAAACGTGGGTCATCGTATGACCATGATAGCAATGGTGCTAAGTATCTTAGCAAGTTTTTGAGGGACTATATCATTTTTGTATAGGCAACCAAGATAGCGTCATCGAGGGACTATGATCTTTTTGTTTTGTTTTTGTTTTCCCAAGATACCTAGCACGCGTACCATGGCCATTTTTAAGGCAACAAGTGGATGAAACCCTAGGGGTGCTTGTGTGCATTATGTTGTCATTTTTCATGCATTTTTGTCTTGTGTTTAGTCATGCTATTTGTTTTGATTTTTAGTTATCATACAAACCCTAGTTTTACTATCATGGCATTTGAAAGCGATAAAATGCGTAAAAGTAAATCTACGACTATTACAATATTATTATGGGGAGGGGGTTACAAGTTTGAATAAGCGGATATTTGCAAGAAAATAAAGCCCTAAAATTATTACAACCATATTGAATTTATTTGTACAAATAAATAGACAATTATTTAAATATGCAACAAATATAAATATGCAAAAATGTTTTTTGTATTTATTTCATGTATGTAAAATAAGTTATTTAATGTATCAAAAATAAGAAAAATATTAATGATTATCTTTGAAAGGGTAGAAACCCTAGTTTTGTTTTAAGAAAATATATATATTATATTATTTATTTATGTACAAGAATATAAAATAAAAATATATACAAGAGTGTTAAAAAATTAAAATGTGTGAGAAAATATTATTTAAGTATATAAATAATAAAAATAAAAATATATAATATTTTTGTATTATTTATGAATTTATTTTAAGAAAATAAAAGTATATATTATTTAATAAACTATTTCTATGTCCAAAAAATAATAAAAATAATAAAATAAAATGTGAAAAATTAAGAGAATATTTTTTGTGATTTTAAATATTTAGAAAAATAAATAAAAAGTCATAAATGCAAAAGAAATAAAAAAATATACAAAAATAATCAAATGGGCCAAGGGGGTGCAGAAAGCAAGCTAGGGGGTGTAAAAAGTAGAAACAAGCCAAGCCCAACCCATTTCCACTTCGTCCCTGTCCTCCAGAACAAAAATGCGCGCGTTGCAACTTCAAACCTGTTCTCTCTATTCTTTGCTTGAAATCAAAAACTCATAACATGAAAATTATAGAGCTTTAAACCACGATTCTAACCATATAAAAAACTTGATCTAACTCTAAGAAACCAGGAAGAATTTTATCACCCCCAATTTCTGACCTAAAAAATTCAGTAACTTCAACATCCAAATTCTCCTAGCTCAGCTAACATAAATGAATTCTATGCATATGTACAGTTCAAGGACATTAAGGGCTACATTTTTGCTTCACAAACCTAAGCCTAATGATTCCTAAATAAGGAGATAGAAGTTTGAAAATTACATGCTTCAGCCAAGTTTGGATATGGCAATGTATGGGTTTTTGATGAGGCCTGAAGGCCGTGTTAGCTTGCCTGAGGTTCACTCAACCTTTCCCAATGCTTGGCTTACTTTGAAATGGCCTGAATATGCTTGTAGAACTCAACCTGCAAAGCTTCAAAGCAAAAATGGTGAAGTGTGAAAATGGAGTTACAGTGGCTTGAGAATGGTTGGGATAGTTTAAGTATGTTGTATGGAGTGTGTTGGAACTGGTTTCAAGAAAAACGCACGAGTGGATTTTGTTTAGAAGTGAATCTGCAGAACCTGCCCTATTTTTGCAAGAACTTGTGATTTCGTGCTTAAGGGTGTTTGAGAGGCTTGGAGCTCATGTTTTGGACTTAGTATATTGTGTTGAACTTGTTTGTAATGTGCACAAAGTTTGTTCTTATCAGATTCCAAAGATATGTGGACTTTTGCAAGTTACTTGGTTTTGAAGCAAAAGTTGAAGTTGACAATGCCAAGGGCTGTACTTGCTAGCTTGAGGCCTGCTGATAGTTGGTATACCTTTCCTGATATTAGTGAACTTTTTTTTCATAAAGAAATCAGGTCTATGGCTCAAGACAAACAAAATTGCCAAAAGCATGCTTTATGTAAATGGCATTGTTAACTTTTTGCCAAAAATGGATTAAACCTTTGTATAATGCTTCATAGATCAGAACAAAGCCTTAATCCAATGTGTTTGAATTTAATTTATGAGTGTGGAAATGTTTAAGGACATGTAAACCAAGTACAAGCATGGTTTGGACAGAATTGCAAGTTGTATCAATGTGCAAAATGCCTTGGCCAAAAGTGATAATTTCACATTTTCAAACTTTCGATTCTCCCTAACCATAAATGATTTTGGAGAGTTATTGGACATTTTGGAAAGCTTGTAACATTATCTACAATCTATATTTGAAATGCATTTTTATATTCCACTTGGAACTATGTGAAAAATTGCCATGAAGATAGGTCAAAATCCTGCCTAAACTAGGGTAAAATTCCACTAAGTTAAAAGTTTCATGGACCCTTGTTCACAAAATTATAACTTGAGATCCAAGTATATTTTTGGAAAAATTTGTGAATCAAAGTTGTAGATTTTCTGGAGCACTACAACTTTCATGTTAGAAGTTTTGTTTGAATTCAATTGCATCATGGTGAAAAAGTTGGGC
This sequence comes from Vicia faba, assembly GCA_948472305.1. Classification (NCBI taxonomy): domain Eukaryota; kingdom Viridiplantae; phylum Streptophyta; class Magnoliopsida; order Fabales; family Fabaceae; genus Vicia; species Vicia faba. The sequence goes on along the minus strand of OX451737.1, from coordinate 1,320,676,919 downwards.
AAAGTTGGGAAAAAATAAGAAATTTTCATAACTTAGAAAATTTCTAAGTTATGAAAAATTTCCATTTTAAACCCTAATTTTCAAAATTAGGTTTCTTGGTGAACAAGTTTCATGTTTTGACACATCTTGATGAAAAATGACCCTTGGAACTTGATTTTGACCAAAAAGTCAAAGTTTGACTTTTCAGTGTACAGTTGATTTTTGATCAGTTGATTAGAAAATTCATTTGTCAATCCAATGCAATTGAGATCTTTTGAAGCTTGTGATTAGGTCAAGATGATTCTATTGAGTCCTTGAATCCATGCTTGAACCCAATTTGCCATTGGCTAGGTGAAAAATCAGAAATTGCCCTTCTGCAGTCAAAACCCTAAAAATGACCATTTTGCCCTTTTGATGATCTGATCAAATTTCTTGAGGAGTTGTGGTCCAAACTTGATCAAATGGTTCATATGAGTCTATAATGTTGATGTGGATAAAAAATTATGAGGTTTGACTGTAAATTGGCCAAAGTTGACTTTTTCCCCAATACAACTAATTTTTAGGTCAACTGTCCAATTGACTGGGCAAAAATTTGATTCAAGGCTTGAAACTTGGTTTGGGCAATCTTATAAGTCCAACATGAAGTATGAAAGTCACATTAAGCATTGAAAGTCCAAAAATCCTTGTGCAAACTCAAACCCTAATTTCAGGTCAACAATGCAAAGAGATGTCTTGAGCAGAGCAATCCCTAATCCTGTCTGGAGTCCAAAGAGTCTTATGAGGGGAAATCTTGATAAAATGAGAGGGAAAATTTTGGGATACAAAAGCTGCCCCTGTTCAATCTTCTTGAACCTGAAGAGTTAGATTGGTGAATTTGCCGTTCGTGACTCGAAGGTAAAAGATGATTGGACACTAGAGTGCCCGTAAATTTGCACTCGTCAAAACGTAGTTGAGGGAATGGGATTAAAGATTCCATTTGGAGATGGTAGAATCTTGTTGGAGATGGGCTTAAAGATGCCATCCAAGAATGTTTGTTGAAAATCAGGAGAATAAACATCAGAATGGTATCTGTATCTGGAACGTATCTGAGTTGTATCTGGAGATTGGATCTGTATGAGCAAGGGAATGGCGTCCGTGTCTGAAGCGTATCCAAGCTGTAACTATATTTGATTCTTGAATGAATAGAAGAATGAATTCCGTGTCTAGAGTGTGTCTGTATTGTATCCGAATCTGAAATCTGAATAAGCGAAAGAATGACATCCGTGTCTGGAGTATCTCTGGGATGGGGAAAAGGTCTGAATGAGTGATAGAATGACTACCGTGTCTGGAGCGTATCTAGACTATATCTGAAATTGATATCTGTATGAGTAGCAGAATGACTTCCGTGTCCGGAGTGTATCTGAACAGTAACTGGGATCTGAATAAGTGACAGAATGACTTCCTTGTCTGGAGTGTATTTGGACTTGAAATTGATAGTTGAATCTGAATGAGAAATAGAATGGATTTCGTATCTGGAGCGTATCTAATATGTATCTGATTTTTGAAGTCTGAATGAGTGACAAAATGGAATCCGTGTCTGGAGCGTATTCGTACTGTATCTTGACTTGAAATTCTGAATGAGTAATAGAATGACCTCCATGTCTGGGGTGTATCCATACTGTATCTGAAATCTTTGAATATTTGTTAAAGATAGATTTTAATCTTATCCTGAAAAGGGTAAAATGTTAGCTGAAACACAAAGTTATGTTGCATGAAATGTATGATGCAATAAAATGTGTTTTATCAATGTTTATGATATATGAATGTAATGTATGCGCATGTAAGCTGATTAGCTGTATCGTTGAGGAAAATAAATCCTTGATAGCTAGAGATAATGAAATCCTTGACTGCTGCCGGGGAAAATAAATCCTTGACCGATGCTGGAGATTCAAAATCTCTGATTGCTGAGGATGAGAAATCCTTGGACCACTGTTGGGGACAGAAAATCCTTGGCAACTCGCGGGAATTATCAAAAACTTTGACAACTTTTGTGAGGATGTGAGAATCCTTCACGACTTTCCTGGGGATAGGGATCCTTCAAGTCTTTGGAGGATGACAAATATTCTGTTGTGAGAATAATGTCAAGTGTCGTTTGAGAAACCTGCTTGGGGAATCCTGAGACCTTTGATGACTATGGCTGGAGATTACACAATTGTAATCCTTACTCGGCTGGGGAATAAGGATACTCTGACGAATCTCTACTGGAGATTAGATGACAGAAATACCTTGATCTGCTGGAGAATAAGGAAAACTTTGATGGCTTCTGCGAAGAATTAAGAATGAGAAACTTCGATCTCGTGGGGAAATTGAAACCTTGGGGGGGCTTCACTAGAGAAGTGAGAATGATAATCTTCGATCTGCAGGGGATTAAAAATTCCGACAAATTCATGCTGGGAGTGGTGTAAACTCTGGCAACTTCACTGGGGAACCAAGAATGAGAATTTTCAATCTGCCAGGGGAATTTGAATCCTTGGGGACTTCACTGGAGAAGTGAGAATGTTCATTCTGTTGGGGAGTAAGAACTCTGTGGGGGGTAGCTATACTACTGGGGAGTAGCTATCCTGCTGGAAAGTAAGTTCAAGACTCTCTGGGGAAAAAGCTTATTCCTGTTTGGAAAAAGTTCAGGAGTTTGGGTTGTATGCCAATCTACTGGGGAATTATCCGGAGGTTGGGGATAAAAGTTAACTGTTATCTGGTTGATTCTCAGATTTTTAAGACAACTTGTTGGGGAATCTTGGGAAAACTGAATGGTTTCCGCTGTGGATTGATAGTTAGAAACTTGACTCCGTTGGGGAAGAAGGTTTCATCTCCTCTGAGGGTCTGTAGTTCAAAGTTTTGTTCCGCTGTGGATTGGGAGTTTGAAAACTTAGCTCTGATGGGAATTAAAGGTTTGAAAATATAACTCCGCTGGGGATTGGGAGTTTGAAGATTAGACTCTGGCGAGGATTTTGAAATTTAATTCCACTGGGGATATGTATTTCAAGGTGTTAGCTCCGCTGGGGATCTAGATGATGTGCTGCAGGGGATTTCTCTTGGAATATCCTAAAGACATTTTCCTATCCTTTCAACCTGTCAGTAATTATTCTTTCACATTTCGTTTATTTGTAAACAGTGATTATATTCAAATGCATATGCTCATTTAATAAACCATTGGACGTTTTCAAATAAAACACAAGTGTAAAGAAAAAGAAAAGGAAAATAGCTTTATGCACTTTGAAGTATCTTTGTATTAACTTTGTGTAAGTATTTTGTACAAAGGAGACAAACATCCTAGTAAGAGAATGTTGTCATAAAAAATGAGAAAAATTTATACAAAGAAAGATGGCTATGTGTAAAAATTCCATGGGGTTCCCATTCTGCTATGGCCTTCGTAACTCTGGATATCTTGTCCATTCGTTGCTTCGTCCGAAGATGATTGAATTAATCCGAAGCCCGGAGCTTGTTTGTGAAGAGATTGTCCTTAAAGTGATCCGACGAGACATAATCATACACTTTAATTCCCTAACTTTTTCCTGGACCGCCCTTTCGGGTTTTTAGTTCATCGGGAAACCCTTTTTTTCCCAAGTCACCCTTTCGGGTTTTCAACTTGCTGGGTGTACAAATTTTTTTATTTATCCCTAACTTTTGCCTGAACCGCCCTTTCGGGTTTTCGATTCACCGGGATGCCCATTTTTGCCCAAGTCGCCCTTTTGGGTTTTCAACTTGCCGGGTCGTTTATGCGTAGTATCTTTTGACTATGTCTGCGTTCGTAGGGTGCGGCAGGTCGTCACCGTCCATGGTGGTTAAGATCATTGCCCCACCAGAAAAGATGTTTTTGATCACAAATGGTCCTTCGTAAGTAGGAGTCCATTTGCCCCTGGGATCACTTTGCGGCAAGATGATCTAATTGATCACAAGATCCCCGACTTGATATACCTGGCGCCTGACTTTCTTGTTGAAAGCCTTGATCATCCGTTTTTGATACGCCTGACCATGGCAAACAGCAGTAAGTCGCTTTTCGTCAATCAAGTTAAGTTGATCAAGTCGGGTCTGAATCCAATCGTCTTCACTCAAACCAGCATCCTTCATGATTCTCAAGGAGGGAATCTGAACCTCGATAGGTAAAACAACTTCCATGCCGTATACCAAAGAATAGGGTGTTGCCCCAGTTGATGTTCGTGCTGTGGTACGGTACCCGTGCAGAGCAAACGGTAACATTTCATGCCAGTCCTTGTAGGTGACTGTCATCTTTTGTATGATCTTTTTTATACTTTTGTTTGCAGCTTCGACAACACCGTTCATCTTTGGCTGATAGGGAGATGAATTGTGATGTTGAATCTGGAACTGCTCGCACAGAGCGATGATCATAATATTGTTAAGGTTTGTACCATTGTCTGTGATGATCCTTTCGGGGATGCCGTACCGACAAATGAGGTTCTACTTGATGAAGCAGGCAACCACATTCTTTGTAACGGATGCGACGGAAGCTGCTTCGACACACTTGGTGAAGTAGTCAATGGCCACCAGGATGAAGCAGTGTCCATTGGATGCTGTAGGCTTGATATCTCCAATCATGTCAATTCCCCACATAGCGAATGGCCAAGGAGCTGTTAAGACATTGAGAGGAACCAGAGGTATATGTACCTTGTCCGCATAGATTTGACATTTATGACAAGTACGGGAATGTTGATAGCAGTCAGCTTCCATGGTAGACCAGTAATAGCCTTCCCGTAGAATATTCTTAGCCATTGTATGTCCGCTAGAGTGAGTGCCAAAGGTACCATTGTGCAATTCAGCCATGATCTGCTCAGCCTCAAACTTATCCATACAACAGAGTAGAATGCAATCATGATTGCGCTTGTATAGGATACCATTGCTCAAGAAGAACTTAGCTGAGAACCTCCTTAAGAACTTTTTGTCGTTGACTGAAGCTCCTTCAGGATATTCTTGTGTTTCGAGATACCTTTTGACGTCATGAAACCAAGGTCGGTCCACTACTTCTTCAGTATTAATCTCGTGACAATGTACAGGTTCGTCCATCTGTTTAATGGTGATTTGGGGAGCCTCATTATCCCAGTTAAGTTTAAACATGGATGACATTGTAGCTAGCGCATCTGCTAGCTGATTCTCTTCTCGCGAGAAGTGCTCGAAGGTAATCTGCTCGAAATGTGGTAACAATGTCAGGACATGTTCTTTGTAAGGGATGAGGTTTGGATGCTTAGTATCCCACTCTCCTTTGATTTGACTGATAACTAAATCAGAGTCCCCAAATACAATCAAAGATTTGATTCCCAAGTTAATAGCGGCCTTGAGACCAAAGATACAAGCTTCATACTCGGCCATGTTGTTGGTATAGCTGAAGTAGAGTCTGGAGGTGAAAGGTGTATGGCAACCTTCTGGAGATATAAGCACCGCACCGATACCATTGCCAAGTGCGTTGGAGGCACCATCAAAGTACAGGGTCCATCGGGATCCTTGTTCAGGTCTGTCATACGGTCTGAAGTCTTCAATGTTGTCCAAAGTCATGATGTCCTTGTCGGGGAAGTTGAACCTCATAGATTGGTAATCTTCGACAGCTTGATGGGCCAAATGATCGGCTAGCACACTCCCCTTTATAGCTTTTTGGGTCGTGTACTGTATATCGTATTCCGTTAGGATCATCTGCCATCTAGCGATTCTTCCGGATAGAGTAGGCTTCTCAAAGATATACTTGATCAGATCCATCTTAGAGATAAGCAAAGTGGTATGTATCAACATATACTGCCTTAGCCGGCGAGCAGCCCATACCAAAGCGCAAAAAATTTTCTCGAGCAGTGAGTATCGGGTCTCACAGTCGGTAAAATTTTTGCTAAGGTAATAAATGGCATGCTCTTTTCGGCCAGACTCGTCATGTTGGCCTAGTACGCACCCCATTGAATTCTCTAGGACAGTCAGATACATGATTAGCGACCTTCCTTCGACGGGTGGCATCAAGATATGAGGTTCTAGCAAATACTCCTTGATTTTATCGAAAGCAACTTGACAATCATCATTCCATTTAACCACCTGATCTTTCTTCAACAGCTCGAAAATTGGTTCACAGGTAGATGTTAGGTGAGAAATGAACCTTGCAATGTAGTTTAGGCATCCTAAGAAACCTCTGACCTCCTTCTCAGTGCGAGGGGCAGGTATTTCTTGTATAGCTTTGACTTTGGCAGGATCAACCTCGATGCCTTTATTGCTGACAATGAAACCCAAGAGTTTACCGGACCTGACTCTGAAAGTGCACTTGTTAGGGTTCAGTCTAAGCTTGTACTCTTTCAACCTGACAAACAGCTTTTGCAGATGGTCGAGGTGTTCTTCTTCAGTTTGTGAATGGGCTATCATGTCGTCTACGTAGACCTCTATCTCATGATTTATCATATCATGAAACAAAGCTACCATGGCGCGTTGATAGGTTGCCCCGACATTCTTCAGTCCGAATGGCATCACTTTGTAACAGAACGTACCCCACTGTGTAACAAAATTAGTTTTCTCCTTGTCTTCAGGTGCCATTTTGATCTGGTTATACCCTGAAAATCCGTCCATGAAAGAAAATACCTTGTGACGAGCTGTATTGTCAACCAAGATGTCAATGTGTGGTAGTGGAAAGTCATCTTTAGGGCTGGCCCTGTTTAAGTCTCTGTAATCCACACACATTCTCACTTTGCCGTCCTTCTTAGGCACATGCACAATGTTAGCAACCCATTGTGGATAGGAAGTAACATCGAGAAATCCAGCATTGAACTGCTTCATAACTTCAGCTTTGATCTTTTCAGACATGTCGGGCCTCATGCGGCGAACTTTCTGTTTAATTGGTGGACAATCTTCTCTTGTAGGGAGACGGTGAACCACAATATCTATATCAAGTCCCGACATGTCTTCGTAGGACCAGGCGAAGATCTCAACATATTCATTCAACAGCTGAACTAAGCGTTCTTTGACACTTGGCTCTAGGTTGGCACCCACTCTAACTTCTTTTCTGTCTTCCTCTATACCCAAGTTAATTGTCTCTAACAACTCCTCGTGAGGCAGAATAGCCCTTTCTTCCTGTTGTAGCAGTCTAGCCAATTCTCCAGGCACTTCACAGTCTTCATCACCTTCGTACTCGGCATGGTAGACCAGATCTTCAGAGTCACTGAAGGCCATAACATAATTGTTACCCATGGAATCCGGAATGGATGGGTACTTGCATTGGTGAGTGTGGGTGTGTGTAAGGGATAGCCACCTTTAAACAGATAAAATGTAAAAAGAAAGAAAATGAACACAAAAGTTTATATGTGAAAACATCCATGATTCATTAAAATGGCATATGAAGATGAAAAATCAAACCCTTACAAATGGACCTATGTGCCTCGGGTAAGGCACAAGGTTAAAAGTGTACGAATTGTTCAAGAATTATTACAAACCAACAGAAATGTTTGAAAGATAAATTACTGATTGATGAAAGTAATGGGAACAAAGTCCTTTGCCTCCCAATTTCATAGTCCTCCTTCAACAGTGGGGAAAATCCATTCTTCCAGGTTGCTCTCCTCTTCACCATCCTCCAAAGCATTGACTCCATGATGGGTGATCTTCACTGGTGGCCCTCCAGCCCGGGAGCGACGCACAACCTTTTGAGCAGAAGCAGTGAAACCCAAGCCGAATTTATCAGATTTGAAAGTAAAATTGGGAAGTTGCCCCCAGGTTGTGCTTCCTCCTTCTTCAATCATAGCCTTCGCATCTTTGAGTGACGACATCCGAGGCAGAGGTCGGGTAATCATGGGTACAGAAGGCACTGTCTTGGTTGCTGCAATCTCCTGAGCTACCTCTTCAAAATGCTGAAAGGGGGTTTCGATGAATTCACCATCCAATTCCACATAGCGGAAAGAATTAAGATGGATTATCGTGTATTCCTCTTCGCCGTGAACAGTTACAATTTCCCCCTGGACAGGGTACTTGAGCTTCTGATGCAGAGTAGAAGTAACGGCTCCAGCATGATGAATCCAGGGTCTTCCCAACAAGCAAGAATTGGAGGGACGGATGTCCATGACATAGAATGTGGAGTTGAAGGTTTCAGTTCCCACTTTAATCGGGATGTCCACCTCCCCGTGGACCATCCTTTTAGAACCATCAAAGGCTCTCACAATGATGTTGCTGGGCTTCAAGGTTAAACCTTCACAATCTAGCCTATCCAATGCCTTCTTTGGTAAGACGTTCAGCGATGAACCAGTGTCTACCAGAACGTGTGCCAGAGTAGTCCCTCTGCATTCTACCCAGACATGCAAAGCGTCATTATGTTTTCTCCCTTTGATTGTTAGATCAGCATCGGAGAACCATAAACCATTGTCTGCTGTTAGGCTAGCTACACATTCTTAAAACTGATTCGCGGAGGTTTCCTGGGGCACACGGGCCATCTTCAAAAATATGATCAAAGCTTTGGCATGAGCTTCTGAACAAAGTAGCAAGGCCAACATAGAGATTTTTGAGGGGGTTTGCCCCAGTTGCTCAACAACATTATAATCTCTTTTCTTTATTATTTTCAAAATCTCCTCCATTTCTTTTTGAGAGGTCTTAGGGATGATCAACGGCCGAGCCCTCGTCCTGACAGGATCTTCTTGGATCCCTTTCCCTCTATCATCATCAGCAGCAGAGGGGACAACCACAAGAGTCACAACTTCTTCAATAATTGGAGTTCTTGCAGATATGTTGACCGGCACAAGAGTAACCTTAGGAGCAGTTGACGGTCCGAAGATTGCCTTTGGAGGGGAAATCTCTGGAGAGAAAATTCTTCCACTGCGGGTGATTTTACTCGTTCCGACAATGTTTCCAATGTCGGAAGTCTCTTCATCATAACTCTCTTCAGTTGATTCAATTTGTTTAACACCGTGGTAAAAGATCTCTCCCCCATAGTTCCACGATATTGATTTGTTGGACTTGTACGGGATAGGCCCCGTCATAGTTATCTTCAAAGGTACAATCTTTGGATCGGATGTAATCTTAACAGGTCTTTTGGAGACCTTGGAAAGATTGGCGGATATGGTAATTATCGAAACATCATTGACAGGAGTCAGTGTAACAGGAGTCTTTTAAAAAAGGATTTCTTGGTTATCTATTAGGCGTTGGATGTCTAACTTCAACAACGGACAGTCGGTTGGTAAGGACAAACAAAGGCAGCAATCTTCTTTACAACCTGGGAAAATCCCAGCCTTCAGCAAATTCAACTTGATTATCGGTAGCGGAGTCATAAAATCATCAACAGTAGCCACAAAAAGATCTTCTTCAACAGCATGGGCATTGTGACCATGTTTTGGCATTGGAGCAGAGATCACATTAGGCTTTTCAGGGACATCGAATTCAAATTCTTTAGCATCTATCAAGTCCTGGATCTTATTTTTTAGGGCCCAAAAATTGTTGGTGTCGTGCCCCAGGCTGTCTGAATGATAAGCACACTTGGCATTTGAATGGTAGTAAGGAGAAGATATATTCGGATTCTTCAGTGCCTCTTTCAAGCTGGCAAGGTTTAACTTCAATAGATGAGGGAGGACCTGAGCAGGTGTCATGTTGATCTGGGTAAATTTCCGTGCAGGCCTTTCTACCTTGGCTTGGTTGGTTCTGGGTTGATTGTTTCTAGGCTGATCAGCTGCAGACTTCTGAATCATTACAGCCCCCACCGCTGGCCGACGCTCAACTCTTCCTTGAATTCTTTGGGAGTAGACAGTTGAGACTTCTTTCTTTGCTGGAAATGTCTTTTTGATGGCAGTGGAAGCAAATGCATCCTTTTGAATTTTCCCGCTCTTGATGCTGGCTTCAACTCTCTCACCAGTCAGAATCAACTCGGTGAACCCCACAGACGAACTTCTAATCAGGTGATTGAAAAAGGGGCCTGACAGTGTACCCAAGAACATATCTACCAGCTCCCTCTCAGATAGAGGTGGTTGTACTCGTCCCTCCAAGTCTCTCCATTTCTGGGCATACTCTTTGAAACCTTCATTTGGGACCATGCCCATACTCTGTAATTGAGTACGGGTTGGTGCTAAATCTTCATTATATTGATATTGTCTGTAAAAGGCGCAGCCAAATCCTCCCAATTGTGAACATCAGACCTCTCTAGCTGGTAGAACCAATCTAACTGCGTCCCCGAAAGACTGCCCTGGAATAAATGAACCCATAGATCCTTATCAAAAGAATGAGGTTGAATTTTTCTGACGTAAGATCGCAGGTGCATCTTTGGACAAGACAACTCATCGTATTTAGAAAAAAGAGGCACCTTAAACTTAGGGAGAATGACAATCCCAGCAACCAATCCTAGCTCCTCAGAGTCCAGCCCAGGCACTCTTTGTACCTCCATGGCAGCCAGACGCTCTTCCAGATTCTTGTATTTGTCGTCTGCAGGAGGGTACTGCTGTTCAGAATAGTCTTCATCCTCTTCTTCTTCTTCTTCTTCTTCTTCAGACTCAGAGGGCACTGCAGCTCCCTTTCCTTTTCCTACCCCTTCATCAGATGTTGAGGGGAAATCCAGGACCCTTCTAGCTTGACCTTCAAATCTTCTACCAATGGTAGCCACACCAACCCTCTTCTTTTTCTTTTTCTCCTTTTCCTTTTCCAGTAGAGTTTTGAGCTCCTCCTGACCCTTTGCCAAGGTCATGAGTAGCTGTTGGAACTGTGAATTCTGCGCTTGTAAGTCTTTGACCGTCTGCTCTATATCCATCTTGCTGAAATAAACAACAGAGATAAGGAAACCTGGTGTGAAGACCTGTTTATGCATATGATGAATGAGATGTATTCATGTAATGCATTCAAGGATTCAGAAATTCAAATTTGTTTTAAACAAAAAGAAACACACGTCATATTAATAAGATAGAATTTGTTAGTACATAAATGCCCCATGGGAAAAATAATACAAAATTCTAATGTAAAAAGACGTTGCGCATCCTCTTTGGTGCTATGTAGGTGTTGAGAGTCTGCTCTTCGTGAAGTTGGCGAGTAAGTTCCAAAACCTTCTTCTCACTTGCGTAGAATTGGGCTTCAAAAGTATCGCGTTCTCCCTTGAGCTGTATCCAACTCCTTTGCAAATCTTCTAGTGATGTTGGAGGGTGTATGGAACCTCTTCTTCCATAACAAGCTCTTTGATCGCAGGGAGAATGTAGGGGTAAGGCATCATAAGACTTTGGGTGCAGGTTCGTACCCACTTGAGGTAAGGCTCAAGGGGGATGGAATTCTTGTGTCCCAAGGACTTACTGTCCACCTTGTTGGGCATTCTCCAAGCTCGGATAAACCTTTGTCGAAGTCCTTGATCGCCGTTGTCGAAGTCAAAAACCAAGTCTGGAATCAGCATGTCATGTGGGCCATCCCTTAGGGCATACCCAAACTGTCTCAGAGCCAAGCAGGGGTTGTAGGTAATGCCTCCCCTAATTCCTAGTAGAGGGACATTAGGAAATTCCCCACAACGATCAATGATGATAACATTTTCTCTGGATCGAGAACACCAATGAACATCTGAATGTGTAAGAGTCATCAATTGTTGTGACCACCTCAAACCTTGCTCATTCTTCAAAACTAATTGGGGAAGATGAGAAATAAACCATCTTGACAGTAGAGGAGTACAACACATGAGAACACCTCTTTTCCTCATTGTTCGAGTGCGAAATGAATGGAGGATATCCCCAAGCAATGTAGGCACCGGGTTGCGAGCCATGAAAATTTTGACAACACTGACATCTATAAGCTGGTCAGGGTTTGGGAACAAGACCATCCCATAGATGAGAAGAGCTACGATCTCCTCAAAATCTTGTAAGTCCAATGAATTCCAGCAGCTTTGGGCCTTCTCAAACAGAAACTTTGACAAGAAACTTTTAATACCACTTCTAGTTTCCCAATGGCCTATGATATCATATGGTTGCAAGTGTAGGGCTTGAGTAACATCTTCAGGCTTTGGATCTCTTTCCATACTGTTGTAGGGTAGTTGATGGAGAATAGGAAAACTCAGGAGTTGAGAAAATTCCTCCAAAGTAGGCACTAACTGGTAGTCAGGAAATATGAAGTAGTGGTGTAGGGGGTCAAAGAACTGGAAGAGAACTTTCACCATGTCTTCCTCAGTGTTGGTGTTGACTAAGTTGAGAAGACGACCATGCCTCTCAGTGAATGGAGAATTCTCAGGAATCCTTGAAGCTAGCTCCTTGAGTTGAGGAGGAATTCTCACAAGGTTGACTTGAATTGTTTTCCTGCGAAGTGAATCCATTACCTAAAAAACAGGAACAAAGATGAAGATCCAAATCCTTGAAATGGTTAGTGGATGCATATGATGCTTCATGATGTTATGCACAAGTGTATGTACAAACAAATCACACAAGTTCCTAGTTTCAGGCTTGCATGGGGTTTCATAGGTAAGTACCCTCTTGAAGTTTAGTTGGCTCAACCTGTCCTATAAATAGTAACCGGGTTCTAAGGAGCTCAATATCACTGGATTATTTTCTGTGCTCATTATTTCAGTTTATCCACTTTACTGGCGACCGAAATATTCCAAGAAAACAACCCTCAATGAGTGTAGTATCGAGTATCTACCAACTTCGGACTGCACCAAAGCCGGTCATCTCACTACCCCCAAAAAGGCCAAGTTGGTCAAGTAAAGGTTCTAAAAGTCCATTAGTGCTTCATGAGATCACTCATCGGCCCCGTATTCTCTTTGATTAACTCAAAGGCTACCGGTACCCACAAATATGTCGCACTAATATAGCTATTTCTTCAACCATGTCAGTATACCCCGCACAATTTCCACAACGTATTGCTATTTACCTATGAATGTTTCCCAAATCCGGGTAGAGGATTCAAACCCAAACAATAGAACCAAATGTAAAGCAACCAAGTCAAGCAAGATAAGCATGTAAAGGTGATCTAAAACCCTAAGGTAACCCCACATTTATAAAGGTCCCCAGCAGAGTCGCCAGTTCTGTGATGCGGTGGGAGAACTGACTTGAGGTTTTGCGTTTGTGTTCGCAAATGTTTCAGTTTAGAAAGAGTCGCCACCGACTTTTTATTTTATCCAAAGGAAAGGTCAAAAAGCACAGGAAATACCTTTGAGATTGTTTTTGGGTTCCGGGGGTAGATTATGAAAAGGGAAGGTGCTAGCACCCTTTTCATCCATGGTTTTCCATGGGCTCTTAGTTACTTGTTTTAGATCACTTGCTTTTGCTTTTCAATTTTTTAAAATGGTGCTTTTGTGTGTGGTTTTGAAAGTATTTTTAAAAGAGGCCTTTGTCTAGGAAACCTTTGTAATGATTCTTGTTTGAATGTATACAAAGGTATTTGTCTTTTGAAAAATGTTTCAATGTTTGAAAGTTTGTTTTGGGAAATGTTTTGAAATTGTGTGTTGAGTGTTTTTGAAAATAGCAAGGATGTTCTGCAAGTTTGATCAAGTAACTAGGAGTTGTCTACCCTACTCAAAGATCTTTCCTACACATTTTTAACCCTTTGACATTGTTGTTTTACCATTGTATTTGGTAAACAACCTTGTATTTGGATGTTTAAACGGGATAGGCGTGGGTCATCATATGACCATGATAGCAATGGTGCTAAGTATCTTAGCAAGTTTTTGAGGGACTAGATCATTTTTGTATAGGCAACCAAGATAGCGTCATCGAGGAACTATGATCTTTTTGTTTTGTTTTTGTTTTGCCAAGATACCTAGCATGCGTACCATGGCCATTTTTAAGGCAACAAGTGGATGAAACCCTAGGGGTGCTTGTGTGCATTATGTTGTCATTTTTCATGCATTTTTGTCTTGTGTTTAGTCATGCTATTTATTTTGATTTTTGGTTATCATACAAACCCTAGTTTTACTATCATGGCATTTGAAAGCGATAAAATACGTAAAAGTAAATCTACGACTATTACAACATTATTATGGGGAGGGGGTACAAGTTTAATTAAGGGGATATTTGCAAGAAAATAAAGCCCTAAAATTATTACAACCATATTGCATTTATTTGTACAAATAAATAGACAATTATTTAAATATGCAATAAATATAAATATGCAAAAATGTTTTTTGTATTTATTTCATGTATGTAAAATAAATTATTTAATGTATCAAAAATAAGAAAAATATTAATGAATATTTTTGAAAGGGTAGAAACCCTAGTTTTGTTTTAAGAAAATATATATATTATATTATTTATTTATGTACACGAATATAAAATAAAAATATATACAAGAGTGTTAAAAAATTAAAATGTGCGAGAAAAATATTATTTAAGTATATAAATAATAAAAATAATAATATATAATATTTTTGTATTATTTATGAATTTATTTTAAGAAAATAAAAGTATATATTATTTAATAAACTATTTCTATGTCCAAAAAATAATAAAAATAATAAAATAAAATGTGAAAAATTAAGAGAATATTTTTTGTGATTTTAAATATTTAGAAAAATAAATAAAAAGTCAGAAATGCAAAAGAAATAAAAAATATACAAAAATAATCAAATGGGCCAAGGGGGTGCAGAAAGCAAGCTAGGGGGTGCAAAAAGTAGAAACAAGCCAAGCCCAGCCCATTTCCACTTCGTCCCTGTCCTCCAGAACAAAAATGCGCGCGCTGCAACTTCAAACCTGTTCTCTCTATTCTTTGCTTGAAATCAAAAACTCATAATATGAAAATTATAGAGCTTTAAACCACGATTCTAACCATATAAAAAACTTGATCTAACTCTAAGAAACCAGGGAGAATTTTATCACCCCCAATTTCTGACCTAAAAAATTCAGTAACTTCAACATCCAAATTCTCCTAGCTCAGCTAACATAAATGAATTCTATGCATATGTACAGTTCAAGGACATTAAGGGCTACATTTTTGCTTCACAAACCTAAGCCTAATGATTCCTAAATAAGGAGATAGAAGTTTGAAAATTACCTGCTTCAGCCAAGTTTGGATATGGCAATGTAGGGGTTTTTGATGAGGCCAGAAGGTCGTGTTAGCTTGCCTGAGGTTCACTCAACCTTTCCCAATGCTTGGCTTGCTTTGAAAGGGCCTGAATATGCTTGTAGAACTCAACCTGCAAAGCTTCAAAGCAAAAATGGTGAAGTGTGAAAATGGAGTTACAGTGGCTTGAGAATGGTTGGGATAGTTTAGGTATGTTGTATGGAGTGTGTTGGAACTGGTTTCAAGCAAAATGAACGAGTGGATTTCGTTTTGGAAGTGAATCTGCAGAACCTGCCCTATTTTTGCAAGAACTTGTGATTTCGTGCTTAAGGGTGTTTGAGAGGCTTGGAGCTCGTGTTTTGGACTTGGTATATTGTGTTGAACTTGTTTGGAATGTGCACAAAGTTTGTTCTTATCAGATTCCAAAGATATGTGGACTTTTGCAAGTTACTTGGTTTTGAAGCAAAAGTTGAAGTTGACAATGCCAAGGGCTGTACTTGCTAGCTTGAGGCCTGCTGATAGTTGGTATACCTTTCCTGATATTAGTGAACTTTGTTTGCATAAAGAAATCAGGTCCATGGCTCAAGACAAACAAAATTGCCAAAAGCATGCTTTATGTAAATGGCATTGTTAACTTTTTGCCAAAAATGGATTAAACCTTTGTATAATGCTTCATAGATCAAAACAAAGCCTTAATCCAACGTGTTTGCATTTAATTTATGAGTGTGGAAAGGTTTAAGGACCTGTAAAACAAGTACAAGCATGGTTTGGACAGAATTGCAAGTTGTATCAATGTGCAAAATGCCTTGGCCAAAAGTGATAATTTCCCATTTTCAAACTTTCGATTCTCGATAACCATAAATGATTTTGGAGAGTTCTTGGACATTTTGGAAATCTTGTAGAATGATATACAATCCATCTTTGAAATGAATTTTGATATTCCACTTGGAACTATGTGAAAAATTGCCATGAAGATAGGTCAAAATCCTGCCTAAACTAGGGCAAAATTTCACTAAGTTAAAAGTTTCATGGACCCTTGTTCACAAAATAATAACTTGAGATCCAAGCATCTTTTTGGAAAACATTGTGAATCAAAGTTGTATATTTTGTATAGGACTACAACTTTCATGTTGGAAGTTTTGTTTGAATCCAATTTCATCATGGTGAAAAAGTTGGGCAAAGTTGGGAAAAAATAAGAAATTTTCATAACTTAGAAAATTTCTAAGTTATGAAAAATTTCCATTTTAAACCCTAATTTTCAAAATTAGGTTTCTTGGTGAAAAAGTTTCACGTTTTGACACATCTTGATGAAAAATGACCCTTGGAACTTGATTTTGACCAAAAAGTCAAAGTTTGACTTTTCAGTGTACAATTGATTTTTGATCAGTTGATTGGAAAATTCATCTGTCAATCCAATGTAATTGAGATCTTTTGAACCTTGTGATTAGGTCAAGATGATGCCATTGAGTCCTTGAATCCATGCTTGAACCCAATTTTCCATTGGCTAGGTGAAAAATAAAAAATTGCCCTTCTACAGTCAAAACCCTAAAAATGACCATTTTGCCCTTTTGATGATCTGATCAAATTTCTTGAGGAGTTGTGGTCCAAACTTGATCAAATGGTTCATATGAGTCTATAATGTTGATGTGGATAAAAAATTCTGAGGTTTGACTGTAAATTGGCCAAAGTTGACTTTTTCCCCAATACAGCTAATTTTTAGGTCAACTGTCCAATTGACTGGGCAAAAATTTGATTCAAGGCTTGAAACTTGGTATGAGCAATCTTATAAGTCCAACATGAAGTATGAAAGTCACATTAAGCAATGAAAGTCCAAAAATCCTTGTGCAAACTCACACCCTAATTTCAGGTCAACAGTGCAAGGAGATGTTTTGAGCAGAGCAATCCCTAATTCTGTCTGGAGTCCAAAGAGTCTTGTGAGGGGAAATCTTGATAAAATGAGAGGGAAAATTTTGGGGTACAAAAGTTATCTTCAAAAGTAAATGATTACTACATTTATTTTCAATAATGAATTATTAATGATGTTTGGAATGAAAAGTTCAAAGTCAAGAAAACTTACCTTGATGCCGAAATTTGTATTTTGAGTTTGAACTGTTGTGTTGGCTGTTTTTGAGCTTAGAAAATGGTAATAGTGATGTTACATAAGTTGTTCTTGTGTTTGAACAACTTTTATATGAGGTAGACGAAGTATGTGAATGGTTTATTTGGACAGAACTTTGCAAGGTGTGAGAGGTTCAAAGTTTTTGACTTCAAAACTCAAGGGTGAAGGCTTTGTGGACAGTTATGGCTTTTTAAGAGTATGAGATTTTGAGGGTTTGTCTACACAACAAAAACTTCTGGCCACACAAAAAAACTTCTTCTTTTTTTAACTTGCAAATAGCCTCTCTATTTATAGAGAAGGTTTGAGACTTGAAACAACTCAGATTTTGAACTCACATGTTATGGCTATCTTGCTTATTTTTGAATCAAGCATGAAGAAGATGTTTCCAATATTTGTACCCATCTATCTAAAGTGGTTTATCACTTTAAACATGTTTGTTCTGACTTGTAGAAGTTGAGTGTGATCAGAACAACAAGTTAGAGGCTCAAGAAATTGACTTTGTGATTAAAGTGAACTTTTCAAGAATGGATATGGTACTTTCTTCCAAAAATGGAATGATCAATTGGAAAAAGGCTCAAACACTTGGATCATAGTTTAATCAGTTGTGTTAGCAATTAATTAAGGAGTGATATACAAGTTTGAGGCATGCAAAGTGAAAATTATGCAACATGGCTATGGATTTGGTTCTTGTTCATCACAAAATTTGCCTTGTAATTCAAGAATGAAACCCTAACTTCTTGGCTTTGATTCTCTTGGCTCAAGTATGATATAAATAAGTTCTTTGACATTTTAGAAAGCTTGTAAAATCCTATACAACCTTCATTCTTTCTATTTTTGAAGAATCCAATTGGAACTTGATGAAAATTGGCCAAGAACTTGGGATAAAAACCTGATCAAACCTGCTGAAAATTTCTCTAAGTGTTTATACAAAAAGGCCATGACTTCATGGATTTATAACTCAAAATCCAAGCACTTCTAGGACTTGATCAGCAAAGAAAAGTTGTAGATATCATCAATATCTACAACTTTCACGTTGAAAGTTTTCTTTGAATCATCTTGCATCTTGGTGAAAGAATGGCATGAAGTAATGAAATTATCATGTATAAAAAATACTTAGAAAAATTTCTAAGTCTTGAAAAGTTTGACTTTTCACATTGACTTTTGAATTTCTTGATTTCTTGATGATCAAGCTTTTTAATTTTAATTTCTTAATGAATTGTGATATTTGAAATCAAATTTTTACCGAAAAGTCAAAGTTTGACTTTTGGTGTATCTGTTGACTTTTTCATCAGTTGACCAAATTTCATCTATCAATCCAATGATCTTGAGAGACGTTTTGGGCCATGAAATTGGGTCAACATATTATATTTGAGTCTTTGAGATTATGCTTCAATCCATTAAGTCATGTATTAGGTCAAAAAGTCAATGATCAGTCGTTCTTCGTCAAAACCCTAATTTGTGGTCTCAGTGTTTCAGAGGTGATTTCGTCTGATCAATTCCTTGAGAATCATTGAGCATTGGAGATCCTTTGTGAAATGTCTTTGAGAAAAGAGAGGGAAAATTTTAGGGTAAAACAAATGCCCCTGTTCAATCTTCTTAAACCTGAAGAGGTAGATTGGCGAGTGCACCATTCGTGACTTGAAGGTGGAAGATGATGGAACACTTAAGTGCCCAGAAATTTGCACTCTCTTGTGCATGAGGTGAACTATTTATTGATTCTCGGGAATGGGCTTAGAGATGCCATTTGGAGAAGTTACGGAGAGTTTGTTGGAGATGGGCTTACAGATGCCATCTGGAGAGACTGTCGAGGGAGAACTATCAGAATAGATCTTTGGTCGATTTATACTGAAACTGTGGATGTCTTCTACCTGTTTTTAACTGGAAGAGATACATCTAAACCAAAAGAGGTGTTTGCTTGGTGACTTCGCTGGGGAAATAACTCTAACCAGAAGAGGCCTGTAGATTGCCTATTATTAACTGGTAGAAGCAAATCCATCTAGAAGAGGACTTTTGTTTTGTTGACTTAATTTTTCCTGCAAGGAAGAGGGTTAGTTTCATGCAGATGTATGCATGGCATAATGACGTCCTCAAAATAAATGAGATTATGCTGTATGCATTTGTCATGTATGTGCTATGATGAATGAATGTTATTGAAATCTAACTTTGTCTAGGAAAATGAATCCTTGACAAATGTTGGGGAGTAAAGGGAAGCTGAATCTCGAACTGTTGCTGGAGATGAAGAGTAGGTGTATCTTCAAACCTTGTTTAGAGTGTTTCCACTGGGGATTCCTATTTTGCTGTTTGAGGAGAAATCCGTTGGGGAACATTGACTTTGCTTGAGGAAACTCTACGGGGAGCGTTGATTTCTGCTTGGGGAATAGAGTTCAGGAGTTTTAGTTGTCCATTTCTATACTGAGGAGATATCTCTTGATTAGAGAGGAAGAAAGTTTAGCTATTATCTAGTCGGATTCTAGGCTTCACAACAACTTTCTAGGGATAAAGAAGTTAACTGTTATCTGGTTGAATTCCAGGCCTTGCAGCCACTTACTAGGGATAGAGGCAAACTCTACTGGGGAAAAGGAGTTTTGTTAGTGATTTGAAGAATTTAAACTATTATCTGGTCGGGTCCAGGTTTCATAGTAACTCGAATGGTTATCTGGTCGGGTCCAAGTTTCATCAACTCAAACTGTTATCTGGTCGGGTCCAGGTCTCAGCAATTTGATCTTGAGGTTAACTGTTATCTGGTCGGGTCCAGGTTTCAGCAACTCGAACTGTTATCTAGTCGGGTCCAGGTTTCAGCAATTTGATCTTGAGGTTAACTGTTATCTGGCCGGGTTCAGGTTTCAATAACTTGAACTGTTATCTGGTCGGGTCCAGGTTTCAGCAACTTGAACTGTTATCTGGTCGGGTCCAGGTTTCAGCAATCTGAACTTGAGGTTAACTATTATCTGGTCGGATCCAGGTTTCAGCAACTTGAACTATTATCTGGCCGGGTCCAGGTTTCAGCAATTTGATCTTAAGGTTAACTGTTATTTGGTCAGGTCCAGGTTTCAGCAACTCAAACTGTTTTCTGGTCGGGTCCAGGTTTCAGCAATTTGATCTTCAGGTTAACTGTTATCTGGTCGGGTCCAGGTTTCAGCAACTCAAACTGTTTTCTGGTCGAGTCTAGGCTTTGAAGTAATTGAGGAAGTTAAACTATTATCTGGTCGGGTCCAAGCTTTAGTAACTTAAAATTGAGATTTACTGTTATCTGGTTGGGTCCAGGTTTCGACAACTCAAACTGTTCTCTGGTCAGGTCCAGTCTTCACAGTAAATTAAGGGTAGGATGAAGTTGAACTAGTATTTGGCTGTTCCCAGCCTTCGTAGTAACTCGCTTTGAAAGAGATGAAGTTGAACTAGTATTTGGTCGGATTCCAGGCTTTGCAGCAACTTGCGATGATAGTAACGACTCCGTTGAGGATTGTAAAGATTTTGTCGGGGATTAGAGGTTTTGGTCCCTTGATATTAGTTTGAGAGGTAAATTCGAGTTGGGGAATTTGTAGTTTATTAGGGAAATAAACCCGTTTAAAGAGAACATTTTGACGACTTTCTAGGGAAGTGACTTCTTTTAGGTAGAACTCCATAAGGCTTCTTTCTAAGACCAACTCAGCTGGGGAGAGGTTTTTTTTTAGAGAGTGGAATTCTGTTTGAGGATTGCATGAATCCGTCTATGTGGCAATAATCTTATCTTTGTGGGGATATCCCAAATCCTTAAGGAGATGCTTGTTACTGTTTTTATGTATACATTTGTTAATAGTTTAATCATGTTCATATGCACATGTTCATTCAATTTTAGTCATTGGACACTTTTGCACTCAAAACAGAAAAAAAACAAAAAGTTTGCACTTCAAATTATATTTGTATTGATGTTTGCCTATAAACAGGCATTTTTGTACAAGGAGACAGAGATCATAGTAAGAGGAAATCATCGAAAGAGTGAAAGGAATACAACGTGAAATAGCCATGTGGAAGTGATCTCATTGGGTTCCAACTCTGCTATTGCCCCTATGACTTCGAACATCATCCCTTGCCTTTGAAAGAAGTTGATTGGATTGATCTTGGATCATTTGAACTCAGACCTTAGTAACAAAGCTGGCTGTAGAGATTCCACGGGACATAGTTATACGCTTTTATCCTTAACTTTTTCCTGGACTGCCCTTTCGGGTTTTCAGCCCACCAGGATACCCTTTTTTTCCCAAGCCGCCCTTTCGGGTTTTCAACTTTCCGAGTGTACAATCTTTTTCATATATCCCTAATTTTTGCCCAAATCTTTTTGGTTCATCGGGATGCCCTTATTTTTGCCTAGGTGTGTCAACCTAACAGGTCATTTTATGCGTAGTATTTTTTAAATATGTCCGCGTTCACAGGATGTGGGAAGTCTTTGCCATCCATAGTTGTCAGCATCATGGCTCCACCAGAGAAAACTTTCTTTACAATAAATGGTCCTTCGTAAGTGGGAGTCCATTTACCCCTGGGGTCTCCTTGTGGGAGAATGATGCGCTTTATCACCAAGTCACCAGTCTGATACACTCGAGGCTTGATATTTTTATTGAACGCCTTGATCATACGCTTTTGATACATCTGACCATGACAAATAGCAGCCAATCGCTTCTCATCAATCAAGTTTAGCTGATCCAACCTAGTATGCACCCACTCGTCTTCGCCTAGATATGCCTCTTTCATAATCTTTAGGGAAGGAATTTGAACTTCTATAGGCAAGTCAACTTCCATGCCATAGACCAAAGAGAAAGGAGTTACCCCAGTTGGCGTTCGAGATGAAGTATGGTAGCCGTGGAGAGAAAATGGTAACATCTCATGCCAGTATTTATATGTTACCACCATCTTTTGTACAATCTTCTTGATATTTTTATTGGCAGCTTCCACTGCACCATTCATCTTAGGCCTATATGGAGAAGAATTGTGATGCTTGATTTTGAACTGAGTACAAAGTTATGTAATCATAGCATTGTTGACATTGGTTCAATTATCGGTGATGATCTTTTAGGGTATATCATAATGGCATATGAGGTTATGCTTGATAAACTTAGCTATAACATTCTTGGTAACTGAGGCATATGAGGCAGCTTTGACCCACTTGGTAAAGTAATCAATGGCAACAAGGATGAAACGGTGTCCATTGGAAGCAGTAGGTTTGATCTCTCCAATCATGTCAATGCCCTATATTGAAAACGGCCACGGAGCAGTCATGACATTCAGAGGAATTGGGGGTACATGGACCTTGTCAGCATAGATTTGACACTTGTGACAAGTCCTTGAGTGATGATGACAATCAGTTTCCATTATGGACCAATAATAACCAGCCCTCGGGATTTTCTTGGCCATAGTGTGCCCACTAGAGTGATTCCTAAAGATTCCATCATGTATGTCTTCCATAATTTTCTCTGCCTCCTTCTTGTCCACACACCGGAGTAGAGTAGAATCATGATTTCGCTTATACAGGATTCCATTGCTTAGGAAGAATTTGGCTGAGAATCTTCGCAAGAATTTCTTATCACTGATGGAAGCTCCTTCAGGATACTCTTGTGCTTCAATATATCTCCTTACTTCATGGTACCATGGTTTCTCTTCGTCAGTGTTAAGCTCATAGCAGTGTGCAGGTTCATTAAATCTTTCGATCATAATCATAGGAGCTTCGTTGTCCCATTTGACCTTGAACATGGAAGAAATTGTCTCCAAGGCATCAACCAACTGATGTTCTTCTCTAGGGAAATGTTCAAAGGTGATATCCTCGAAGTATGGTATCAGGGTTAACACAAACTCCTTGTAAGGAATAAGGTTAGGATGCTTAGTGTCCCATTCTCCTTTGACTTGACTGATCACTAGAGCAACATCTTTGAATATGTTCAAGAACTTGATCCTTAAGTCAATGGAAGCCTTTAGACCTAAGATGCATGCTTCATACTCAGCCATGTTATTCGTACAATCGAAGCACTATCTAGAAGTGAAAGGAGTATGGAAACCCTCAAGAGAAATAATCACAATACCAATTCCGTTACCCAAAGCGTTGGAAGCCCCATCAAAAACCATAGTCCATCGGGATCCTTGTTCAGGTCTGTCATACAGTCCTGGCTTTTCACAGTCAATTACTAGCATGATATTCTCATCCGGGAATTCAAAGTTCATGGATTGGTAATCATCAACAACTTGATATTCCAAATGATCCGCCAACACACTTCCTTTGATGGCCTTTTGTGTAGTGTACTGGATGTCGTATTCAGTCAAGATCATTTTCCATCTAGCTATTCATCGGGAGAGAGCTGGCTTCTCGAAGATATACTTGATAGGGTCCATATTAGAAATCAACAAAGTGGTGTGAGTCAATATATACTGTCTTAGCCCGAGAGCAGCTCATGCCAGAGCGCAACAAGTTTTCTCGAGCAGTGAAATCTGGCTTCGCATTCGGTAAATGTTTTGCTCAGGTAGTATATTGCATGTTCTTTTCGGCCAGACTCGTCATGTTGGCCCAACACGCACCTAATTGAGTTATCTAATACAATCAAGTACATAATCAGAGGTCTTCCTTCAATTGGAGGGATGAGGATAGGAGGTTCTTGCAAATATTCCTTGATTTTGTCGAAGGCAGCTTGGTAGTTGTTGTTCCATTTGACTACTTGATCTTTCTTCAAGAGTTTTAAGATTGGCTCACAAGTAGCAGTTAGGTGAGATATAAAGCGAGAAATTTAGTTAAGACGACCCAAGAATCCTCTAACTTCTTTCTCAGAATGGGGAACATGAATTTTTGAATGGCTCTAACCTTTGCAGGATCAACTTCGATGCCTTTACCACCGACGACAAAACCTAGAAGCTTTCCATACCTTACTCCGAATGTGCACTTATTGGGGTTCAACCTTAACTTGTACTTCTTCAGCCTCTCAAATAACTTGTGTAGGTGATCGAGATGCTCTTCTTTAGTTTTCAACCTTGCAATCATATCATCCACATAGACCTTTATCTCATGATGGATCATATCATGAAATAAAGCTACCATAGCTCTTTGATATGTTGCCCCTACATTCTTTAATTCGAATGAAATGACCTTGTAACAAAAGGTGCCCCATGTGTAACAAATGTGGTCTTCTCCATGTCTTCGGGAGCCATCTTGATTTGGTTGTAGCCATAAAATCCATCCATAAAGGAGAATACTTTATGTTGAGCGGTGTTGTTAACCAAGATGTCAATATGAGGTAGAGGAAAATAATCTTTAGGGCTTGCCCTATTTAAATCCCTATAGTCTACACACATATGAACCTTTCCATCCTTCTTCGGCATGGGGACAATGTTTGCAACCCATTAAGGATAAGATGTCACAGCTAGGAATCCTGCATCAAATTGCTTCATCACTTCCGCTTTTATCTTTTCAGAAATGTCAGGCCGTATCTGACGAACCTTTTATTTGACAGGAGGGAAATATTCCTTTGTCGGTAGACGATGAACCACAATGTCAGTATCCAACCCTGGCATATCTTCATACGACCAAGAAAACACTTCAACATAGTCATGTAGCATCTGGACCAACCTGCTCTTGATACCGTCTTCTAAGTTGGCACTGATCTTGACCTCTTTCTTGTCTGTCTCAGTACCAAGGTTGATAACTTCGACTGGTTCTTCATGAGGTTGAATAGTTTTCTCTTCTTGCATTAGAAGTCTGGCTAGTTCCCTGGCATTTCACAATCTTCCTCGCCTTTGTCTTTAACTTGGTTAATTGGATGTTCGAAGTCATAACTGGCAATAGTAAAGTCGATGGCAATGAGATCTGGAGTGGACGAGGATCTGCAAGTGTGTGTGTGCGCATGTAAGATACATGGATATTTGAAAGATGCAATCAAGAAAAAAGAAAGACAATGAGCCCAAAATTTGAATGCAAAGGTCCAATGTTTTTCATTAAATGATCATATGACAAATTAATATGAACAAAACCCTTAACAAATGGACCATGGTGCCCCGGGCAAGGCATATGGCTTAAAAGTCATTGTTTGGAATTAAGATTACAGACAAAAGTTCTTGAATTGATAGAAAACAGTAAGCAATAATTATTCCTCATTGAAGGAGATGAGAGTGAAGTCCTTTGCGTTCCAGTTGCTGAGTCCTTCACCGATAGACGGGTAGATCCATTCTTCAAAAGCACATTCATCGTCAGAGTCTTCCACAACATTTACCTCATGATTTCCGATGCGAAGAGGTGCCTTTCCTACGTGAGCGCGCCTGACCTCTTTCTGAGCTTTCATGGTAAAACCCATCCCAAATTTGTCTGCTTTAAACGGAATGTCGGGGAGTTGTCCCCAGATAGTATAACTTCCATCTTCGACCACGACACTGGCATCTTTAAGTGAAACCATTCTTGGTACAACTTCATCAGCTTTTGATATATGAGAGAAGATTTTGGTGGCGGACCCCATTGGAGGAAAAACTTTGAAAGCCTGGCACAGAGTTTCTATAAATTCACCATCCATTTCCACATACTTGAAGGATTTGAGGTGGCTCACCATAAATTCCTCTTCACTACAAACAGTGACAATCTTTCCTTTGACTGGATACTTCAATTTTTGGTGGAGGGTGGACGTCACTGCTCCTGCCCCATGGATCCAAGGGCGCCCAAGCGAACAAGAGTAGGCGAGATGTATGTCCGTTATATAAAAGGTGGAGTTGAAAATTTGTGATCCTACTTTAATGGGGAGATCCACCTATCCATGAACCACCCTTTTAGACCCATCGAAAGACCTTACAACTATATCACTTGGTTTCAATACAAGGCATTCACAATCTAGCCGGTCCAAAGCACCTTTGGGTAACACATTTAGAGATGAGCCAATATCAACTAAGACATGAGCCAGGGTAGTTCCCTTCCATTCAGTAGAGACATGCAAAGCCTTGTTATGATTCTTTCCAACAGGAGTCAAGTCAGTGTCAGAGAAACCTAATCCGTTGTCATCCGTTAAACTCACCACACAATTCTCGAACTGGTCAGCTGTAGTCTCTTGGGGCACATGAGATTTCTTTAAAAACTTGATTAAAGCTTGGGCATGAGCATCAGAACAAAGTATTAATGACAACATGGAGATTTTGGAGGGGGTTTTCCCCAGCTGTTCGACTATTTTGAAATCACTCTTCTTTATAATTTTCAGGATTTCTTCCGTCTCTCGAGTGAAGGGCTCTTCATCATCAACATCTTTGGTAGGTGCCTCTATCCCAGCAGGCTCACTTACTTTTTCTTTGCCTCTAGTGTTGGGATTGAGCTTGTTATTGGTTATGTGAACATGAGTTGTTGTAGTAGTCGGAGGTGAAATATCAGGGGAGAAGATCCTCCCCGTTCTTGTTACCTTACTAGAACCTACAATATTTGTAACATCGCTGGTATTGTCTTCATTGATCCATGAATCTTGCTTTATTCTATGATAGTAAACTTTGGAACCATAGTTCCATGGAACTGCTTTTTCGGAAGAGTAAGGAATTGGCCCATGGGAAATTATTATTAAAGGAGAAATTGTTGGTTCATTTGAAATCCTAATAGGACCCTTTAAGGAGATCCTAAGAGGCTTGTTGGAAATTTTTATGATGGAAAGGTCTTCAACTTTATTGATTAAACTTTTGATGGTAGGCATTTTTTGAAACAGGACTTCGTGACTATCTATCAGGTGTTAAACACCTTCTTTAAGCCATTTGCATCCGTTAACTTATTCGGCGCATCAATTACAATCTTTCAAACATCTAGAGAACACCCCGCTCTCAGCAGGTTCTCTTTAACAATGGTCAGTGGAGTAGTCAAATCTTCAACGGAGGAAACAAAAATAGTGTCTTCAATTGCATTAACACCTTTGCCATGGTTCGGAATTGGTGCAGTTATCACATTTGGAGTTGTAGGTGGATCAAACTCGATAGTTTTATTGTCGATAAGATCTTGAATCTTATTCTTCAGAGCCCAGCATTGATCAGTTCCATGCCCATGGCTGTTGGAATGATACGCGCACTTGGCATTTGGATTGTACTTCAGTGATGTAATATTTGGATTTGATGGCGGATCATGCAATGCCACTAAGTTGGCCTTCAACAGATGTTGCAAGGCTTGGGATAATGACATATTAATCCTCGTGAACTGTCTTCTTGGAACCTCAGACCTTTGATGGTTGGCTTGTTGTCTTTGAGCAGATGGAGGGTTGGATATTAACGCAACATTAACAGAGGGTCGATGATCCTTCTTGGTACGGGCCCTTGCCCCATACACAACATTGGTTTCTTTCTTCCCAATAAAGAGCTTCTTTACAGAGTTGGATGCAGAAGCAGATGTCATGGGAATTTTTCCACTCTTAGTGCCACTTTCAACCCTTTCACCAGTTAGGATTAACTCGGTGAAACCATACGAAGAAATCCCAATTAACAGTTGAAAAATGGGCCAGTTAATGTACCCATGAACATATCAACTAGTTCTCTGTCAGTTAGTGGTGGTTAGACCCTACCAGCAAGATCCCTCCATTTTTGCGCGTACTCTTTAAACCCTTCATTAGTGCCCATTGTCATTCCTTTAAGTTGAACTCTAGTTGGTTCCAAATCAACATTATACTAATATTGATGATAAAAAGCAGTGGCCAGATCTTCCCATGTGTGAATGCAGGAATCCTCCAATTGGTAAAATCATTCTAGCTGAGTCCCAGCCAGAATCTCTTGGAAGAAATGGACCCAAAGCTTCTTGTCAGTAGTATGTGGTTGTATCTTGTGGACGTAGGACCTCAGATGAAGTTTTGGGCATGAAACTCCGTCATACTTAGCAAAGACTGGTATTTTGAACTTGTGGGGGATGACAACCCCATGTATTAAGCCCAAATCACCAAAATCCAATCCAGGCATGGCTTGAATTTCCACAGCTTTCAACCTATCCTCTAACTTCTTGTATTTATCCTCAGCCGGTGGACACCGTTCATCAAAGTAGTCTTCATCCTCAAAAGCTTAATTGTTTTCACCTCCAGTGCGGGTACTCGTTGCCTCTTCATCCTGGTTCTCGTCTTCCTCAGATGACTCTTCAACTATCTGCACCTGACGGACTGGGCCTTTAAACCTTTTCCCCGTGTTGATCAGGGATTTCTTCTTAGTCTTCTTTTTGGCTGCCAACAGTGTCATCATCTCTTGTTGTCCCTTGGCCAGGGTCAGCAAGGTCTCTCGGAACTAGGAATTCCGTGCTTGCAAATCTTTCACGATCTGCTCGATATCCATCTTACTGAAATAAACAGTAGAAAGATGAGGAAACCTGTTGTGAAAAACCTGCTTATGTTATGATGCATAAAATGCGTATGCAAATGATTTCAAGGACTTAGAAGATTTAAATTCGTTTAGACAAAGAAGGAACAAACATTAATTGCATTAATAAGTTCGTATTGATTACAACATGCCTCTTGGGCTTACATTGAAACAAAATAAACAAATGAACTAAATACAAATAAAAAGGCTCAAGTCTCTTATGGGCGCTTCCTTTTTGGATTAATGTAGGCATTCATGTTTCTCTCCTCGTAAAGTTTCCTCGTGAGCTCCAATGTCTTCTTTTCGCTTGCATAAAACCGGGCTTCAAAGCTTACTCGCTCCCCCTTTAGCTGAATCCAAGCTCTTTGCAAATCTTCGAGGGAAGTAGGCATATCAGGATGAAGGGCAGTATATGGAGCATCTCCCTTGGCAACAGGCTCCATGGTAATAGGTAGGATGGCTTCATAAGGCATCATAAGGCTTTGGGCGCGAGCTCGCACCCACTTGAGATAAGGCTCCAAAGGAATGAACTTTTTATGCCCCAATGTATTGCTATCAACTTTGTTAACCATGCCCCAAGGTCGTATGAGTCTCTGACGATAACCTTGGACATCACTTTCAT
Organism: Vicia faba; assembly: GCA_948472305.1. Classification (NCBI taxonomy): domain Eukaryota; kingdom Viridiplantae; phylum Streptophyta; class Magnoliopsida; order Fabales; family Fabaceae; genus Vicia; species Vicia faba. The sequence goes on along the minus strand of OX451737.1, from coordinate 1,320,647,976 downwards.
AGTCAAATGCAATTCCTTAGATAAGTGCATCATGAAGGCCATCCCTCCTAGCATACCCAAACTTCCTCAAAGCCAAACAAGGATTGTAGGTGATACCTCCCTTAATTCCAAGTAGAGGGACATTAGGGAATTCCCCATAACAGTTAATAATAGTAATGTCCTTCAAGGATCGAGAACACTAATGAATATCAGAATGCGTGAGTGACATCAATCTATTAGACCATCTCATGCCTTGCTCATTATTCACAACAGATCGAGGTAGGTGCAAAATAAACCACCTAGCCAACAAAGGAGTGCAACACATAAGAAGTCCTCGTCTCTTCATGGTGCGAGAGTGAAGAGAATGTAAGATATCCCCTAGTAAAGTAGGCACCAGATTGCGAGGTATAAATTTTTTGACTGTGTTCACATCTATGAGTTGGTCAGGATTGGGAAACAGTACCATCCCTTAGATGAGAAGAGCCAACACCTCTTTAAAGGCTTGTAAATCAAGAGCATCCTAAAAATCTTGAGGCTTCTCCCAACAAAAACTTGGATAGAAACCCTTTGACACCACTTCTTGTTTCCCAATTTGCCATAACATCGGATCGTCGCAAATGTAGAGCTCGAGCAATCTCCTCAGGTCTTGGATCTCTTTCAATATCGTTGAAGGGTAGTTGATCAAGAATAGGAATTCCCAAGAGTTGAGAGATTTCTTCCATAGTAGGCACAAGTTGGTAATCAGGAAAGGTAAAGCAATGGTGTAAAGGGTCAAAGAATTGAAAAAGCACCTTTATCATGTCTTCATCAAGGCTTGAGGTAACCAAATTGAGAAGTCGACCATGTCTCTTGGTGAATAGAGAATTCTCAGGAACCCTTGACGCTAACTCTTTAAGTTGAGGAGGCACTCTTATGAGGTTGATTTGGATAGTATTCCTGCGAGTGGAAGCCATGTCCTACAAAACAAAACAAAGATAAATCTCTAGGTCCTTGAAATGGTTAGTGTAAAATTCCATGGTATGATGTCATGATGTTATGTACAAGTATACATATACAAAAAAATAAAACAAGTCCTTAGGTTTAGGCTTGCATGAGGTTTCATTGGTAAGTACCTCCTTGAAGTTTAGTTGGCCCAACCTATCCTAAAAAGTAACCGGGTTCTAGGGAATCTCAATATCACTGATCTTTCTTCATCGGGTATTGTTTCAGTGCAAGTCTCTTTACTAGCGACCGAAATATCCCGAAAGTCTGATCTCAATAAGCATAGAATCCAGTATCAACCAACTTCGGACTGCACCAAAGCCGGCTATCTCACTACTTCCTAATGGCCAAGTTGTTCGATTGAAGGTTCTACGGTCAGTTAGTGCTTCATGACACCACACAGTGACCCCGTATTCTCCTTGACTGGACTCAAGGGATACCGGTACCAACAAATGTGTCACACTAACATAGCCATCGCTTCAACCATGTCGATATACCATGCACAATCTCTACGATCTATTGCTACTTACCTAATAATGTTCCCCGATCCGGGTAGAGGATCAAAGCAAACCTAAACAAGGACCCATAAATGTAAAGAAAACAAATCAAATAAAGAAATCATTTAAAGGTGATCTAGATCTAAGGTAACCCAACTTTTAAACACTCCCCACCAGAGACTCCAGTTCTGTAATACGCTGGGAGAACTTACTTGGGTGTTTTGAATTTTATCGCAATTGTTATGGATAGCAAGAGTCTCCACCGACTATTCTTTTATCCAATAAAGGAAAGGGTGAAAAGAACAGGAAAGACCTTTTGAGAATTTTCTTGAGTTCGGGGGGTAGGTTATGAAAAGGGAAGGTGTTAGCACCCTTTTCATCCGTAGTTATTTTACGGGCTCTTAGTTACTAGCTCACTTTGAAATGCTTTGTTTGAAATGTGTTTGTGATGTTTTTGAAAGTATTTTTGAAAGCGCCTTCATTTAGGTGAACTTTTTAATGATTCTCGTCTCTATAAGAATGCATACAAAGTGTTGACTTTTGAAAATATTTCATGGAAAGTATTGGTGTGTTTGAAATGGTGTTGTTTTTAAAATGGTTGTAAGCAAGAAACTATGAGCGTTCTACCTACTCAAAAAGTCTTTGTTCATTTCCTCCTACTTTAGACATTGCTATCTTACCATTGGTTGAAAAGAAGCCCTATCATTGGATGTAAAGGGAAGGGCGTGGGTCATCGTATAGTGATAAAATGCAATGTTGTGAGATACCTTAGCATTTTTCTTAAGGGTCTAAGATCATTTTGAAGGCAACATTCGAAGCGTCATCGAGGGACTATGATCTTGTATTTTGATTGTTTTTGCTAAAGTGTCTCAAATTCATAACATGACCATTTTCTAAAGGAAACAAGTGGAGTTAACCTTAGAGGTGCAAGTGTGCAAGCATTTATTTTTCATGTATTGTTGTTCTTGAAGTAAGGTTGTCTAAATATTGATTTTAAATCTTGCCATACACACCCTAATTACTAGTATTTTATATAAAAACGGTAAATTGTAGGAAATAAATGTCCTACGCTATTGCATCATTTGGGGATGGGGTGTACAAATTTACAAATGGGGGGTGGAAAGCAATAAAAGTCCTAATTATTACAACCATATTGAATATCAATGAAAGAAAATATAAAAACAATGTAAAAGAAAGAAAAATACATTTTTAACCATTATGTGTCGACACATGCATCTTTGCATCGACACATAAACTTTCATGCTCCTGTAAAACCAAAATCAACTCATTATGAGTCGATACATAATGGTATGTGTCGAATCATTTTTTGTATGTGTCGACACATTCGTATTTTGTGTCGACTCATGCACCTTTTGTCTTTCTGTATTTGGGTCTGGATAGCAGTATGTATCGACTCATAAGGTGATGTGTCCACTCATACCCTGTTCTGTCACTAAAATGACTCGACTCATGTGAGGATGTGTCGACTCATGCTGTAGTTTTTTTGTCTTAAACATTGTTCTATTATGTGTGCAGGTCAGTTCACAACATATGATTGATAAAAATGAACAACAAGTAAATGGTTAGCTTAAAAAGACAATGATTTCTACATTTATTTTAAACAATGAATTATTAATGATGTTTGGAATGAAAAGTTCAAAGTCAAGAAAACTTACCTTGAAGCTGAAATTTGTATTTTGAGTTTGAACTGTTGTGTTGGCAATTTTTGAGCTTAGGAAATGGTAATAGTGATGTTACATAAGTTGTTCTTGTGTTTGAACAACTTTTATATGAGGTATATGAAGTATGTGAATGGTTTATTTGGATAGAATTTTGCAAGGTGCGAGAGGTTCAAAGTTTTTGACTTCAAAACTCAAGGGTGAAGGCTTTGTGGACAGTTATGGCTTTTTGAGAGTATGAGATTTTGAGGGTTTGCCTACACAAGAAAAAACTCTGGCCACACAACAAAACTTTTTCTTTTTTATCTTGCAAATGGCCTCTCTATTTATAGAGAAGGTTTGAGACTTGAAACAATTCAGATTTTGAACTCACATGTTATGGCTATCTTGCTTGTTTTTGAAGCAAGCATGAAGAACATGTTTCCAATGTTTTTACCCAGCTATCTAAAGTGGTTGATCACTTTAAACATGTTTTTTCTGACTTGTAGAAGTTTAGTGTGATTTGAACAACAAGTTAGAGGCTCAAGAAATTGACTTTGTGATTAAAGTGAACTTTTCAAGAATGGATATGTTTCTTTCTTCCAAAAATGGAATGATCAATTGGACAAAGGCTCAAACACTTGGATCATAGTTTAACCAGTTGTGTAAGCATGTAATTAAGGAGTTATATACAAGTTTGAGGTCTGCAAAGTGAATATTATGCAACATGGCTATAGATTTGGTTCTTGTTCATCACAAAATCTGCCTTGTAATTCAAGAATGAAATCCTAACTTCTTGGATTTGATTCTCTTGGCTCAAGTATGATCTTAATGAGTTCTTTGACATTTTATAAAGCTTGTAACATCCTCTACAACCTTCATGTTTTATATTTTTTGAATAATCCAATTGGAACTTGATGAAAATTGGCCAAGAAGTTAGGATAAAAACCTGACCAAACCTGCTGAAAATTTCTCCAAGTGTTTATATAAAAATGCCATGACTTCATGAATTTATAACTTAAAATCCAAGAACTTATAGAACTTGATTAGCAAATAAAAGTTGTAGATATCATCAATATCTACAACTTTCATGTTGAAAGTTTTCTTTGAATCATCTTGCATCTTGGTTAAAGAATTGCATGAAGTAATGAAATTATCATGTATAAAAAATACTTAGAAAAATTTCTATGTCTTGAAAAGTTTGACTTTTCACATTGACTTTTGCATTTCTTGTTTTCTTGATGATCAAGCTTTGTATTTTGAATGTCTTAATGAATTGTGATCTTTGAAATTAAATTTTGACCGAAAAGTCAAAGTTTGACTTTTGGTGTATCAATTGACTTTTTCATCAGTTAACCAAATTTCATGTGTCAATCCAATGATCTTGAGAGATGTTTTGAGCCATGAAATTGGGTCAACATATTATATTTGAGTCTTTGAGATTATGCTTCAAGCAATTAAGTCATGTATTAGGTCAAAAATTCAATGATCAAACGTTCTTAGTTAAAACCCTAATTTGTGGTCTCAGTGTTTCGGAGGTGACTTCATCTAATCAACTCCTTGAGAATCCTTGAGCTTTGGAGATCCTTTGTGAAATGTATTTGAGAAAATAGAGGGAAAATTTTGGGGTACAACACTTTCGTAGTTTCAACACTTTCGAAAATCTTCTTATCGACACTTGCGAACACACGACCACTGCGGGTCACTCTCTGGCCTCAACACTATTCTCGACATTAGACAAAGGTTGGATGGGAACTTCCACACCATCCTATAGAATTGTAGAATTGTATTTGTACGATACGACTTTGTATGATTTGTAAGGAACATGACCCAACAAGCAAATCACTACCGGAGAAACAACTGGCTTGCTACGGTATTCAATCTCGATAGGGGCGGGATCACTGAAACAAGGAACAATTACATTCACCCCTTCTTTGGAATATTTGGTCATCACAGAATCATTGCTGGAGAACATATCTTCATATGAGGAAAATAATTCATCCGCAGAAGCATATTCATCATCCAACACAGTCTCAGCCAAGCAATCTTCAATCACATTAATCACATTGTAGTCATCTCTATGGCCTGAAACCTTGATGGTACCATTATCCAATAACAACTAAATACCTCTTATCACAATGGAGCAACCTAGAGAATCTCTGTAGCAAATCCGACAAGATCCATAATGGTGTTTTACTTGACCATCCACGTGGAAGAAAGTAGCGTGCAACTACACCAAATCATCATTCATATGGTTTACGTCAAAGATCCGAAATTCTCCGGGACATCCAAAGACCATGTTTACTTCTTCCTCGTATTCTTCCCTAGGCTAGATTATATGAATGTGGCCTTCATCCATCATTTCCTGAAGACTAGCTTTTATCTTATCACACCTCTGTATATCTGTACTACAGATGTCACAACCAGCATGGTCATGCGCATAGTAACTAAATTCATAGAGGTCAGCGTGAATCTTTACCAAATCTCCTCTAACCAGGTTGATATCAAAAATTCGGAAGTCCCCTGGACAACCAGCAACCATGTTGACAACATTTTCTCCTCCATGTTTTGGTAAAAGATTATCTTTTACATTAGAGCCGACATCTTTAAAGGACAAAAGGCCAAATCTCACCATTTTTTGTACCTCCGATTTCAGAGGATAACAGTTTTCCACATTGTGCCCTGGTGCACCCTGATGAAAAGCGCACATCTGATATACCTTATAATACCAAGGCAAAGGTGATGGTATAGTAGGGGGTGGTCTAGTCTGAACCAACTTTTTTTGAATCAATGCTAGGAGTAACTCTGTATAACTCATGGGGATAGAATCAAAAGCCTTTCTCCTTTGATTATGCCCTTGATTTTCCTAAGGGGATGGTCTTTGATAAGCCATTGTGGTCGGAGCCGTATTGACAACTGGTGTTACCGAAGCAACCTGTTGGTGGTGCTGATGATTTCTTCTAGGAGGATTAACCATTATCTCTTAAATAACATCATTTGTCTCTCCTTATTTCTTTTTAGAAAACCCGTATGGTGGTTTCTTCGTACTGCCAGAATGTTCACTTCTTGTCAAGCGACCCTCTCTTATAGCTTCTTCCAAACGGACATCCATGCCCACCATCTCGGTAAAATCACTTGGCGCACTCGCAACCATTCTTCCATAATAGAAAGCACCTAGAGTCTTCAGAAAAATATCCGTCATTTCTTTTTCTTCCATTGGAGGAATCACCTGGGCGGTTACTTCATGCCATCTCTGTGCATATTCCTTAAACGATTCCTTATCTTTCTGGCCCATTGCCCTGAGTTGATCACATTCAGGCACCATGTCCACATTATACTTGTATTGTCTAATAAACGCTTCACCCAGGTTGTTGAAAGTATGAACATTGGCACTATCCAAGCTCATGTACCATTTCAATGCTGCACCAGTCAAACTGTTTTGGAAGAAATGAATTAACAGGCGTTGATCATTGATGTGAGTAGACATCCTTCTCACATACATCACTAAGTGAGCACGAGGAAAATTATTTCCCTTGTACTTCTCGAATTCCAGTACTTTGAATTTCACAGGTATTTTCACATTTGGAACCAAACACAGATCATTCACATTCTGCCCAAACAATTCTTTTCCTCTGAGGGCCTTCAACTATTTCTGCATTTTATCAAACTGATCCTGAAAATCGTCCATTCGATCATAGACACCCAATATTTCACTTGGTGGAGGAATAGGGTGATACATTTCATCATTAACAAACGGCACAACATTCACCGAAGGAGGTGCAGCAAAGTGAATCTCATTTCTAGCAGCAGGAGTAATATGTACACATGAGGTGTAGGAGTAGTAACAGTCTGAACAACTGGAGAAGCTTGAGTGACAAGATTAAAACCTTCTGGCATGAAGTTCTCTAACATTCCCCACGGATAACCCTGAGGCATACCATTCTGAATAACAGTAACTAGAGTAACAGAAATAGGAACTATCGGAGTTTCAGAAGTAACCGTTGTATGTTGAAGTTGAGCAAGTGGTGGCTGATTTTGAGAAGCCACCAACGATTCCATCAAAGCAGTGAGGTTGGCCATACCATCCTTCAGAGTAGTAACTTCTTCGTGCAACTCACGATTCTCTTATTCTAGATTATCCATCTTCCTTCTGAAATTGGCCCGAGTATTGTACTGGTGAGTCAGCTTGCTGAATGAAGTAAAGAAGTACAATAAGACACCTGGGTATGAACAAAAATGCAAGAAGTATGTATAATATGATGCATGATATGCAATGCACATGATTTATTTTATTATTAATATTTCAAGGAACTCAAAGATTTATTTATAGACAATTTGCAAATCTTAAAGTACTAACACATTTGAAATACTGAAAATCTCATTATAATAACTTCAAAATGGATTACAACTTTTTAGTACAAGTTTCAATAATCCCAAGTACAAGACAAGAATCTAAGATCCTAAGAAAGCAAAGCTGATGAAGATCACTCCACACACCGACGTTTCCCTGTGAGTCTTGCAATCCGAGCCTTTAACTGCTTGTTTTCTTCTGCATACCTGCTGGCGACCTCTTTCCAATCACCAAAGTCAGGAAGTGGAAAACTAGGTCTTGACTGAGCTCTAGAGGAAAATAAATCCTCTTGATTCTCCATCGTCTCTATAACAAGACTCTCAAGAATCTCAATCAGGTCATCTTTCTCTTTCAAGTCTGCTAAGTAGGACACCTCTAACGTCTGACACTTGTTCTTCCAAGCCTCCTTTTCCTGCTGCATCCTGACTAAGGCAAGTTGAAGCTCTTCTACATCATCTAATAGGGGAGGAGTGGTCTTTACAAACATATCAGGCATGGGTGTTTTATGGGAATACGGAATATTCAACTGGATGGCTCTTGCTTGTACCCACTGAAGATAAGTCTCCAAAGAAACAACCCCTGTAGGTCCCAAGTCCTTCATGCTCTTCCTATGAATGTGACGCCAAGCCTTCACAATCTCCTCCTTAGCTTCCTTATGAACTTCTCCCTCTTTAAGGAATAAACCACTCAGATGAATACTATTTGGCTTATCCCTCATCGGATATCCAAGCTGTTGTCGTGCAAGAACTGGATTGTAGTTAATTCCTCTCTTTATACCAAGAAGAGGTACATTGGGGAAACTACCACAACTGTCAACAATATCTACATCATGGTAAGATTTATGGTACCAAACAATATCTAAATGAGTGAGGGCCATAATTTTCAGAGCCCAACGAGGTTCCTTCTTGACATCCCAGAAAGCATCAGATCGAGGCAAGTGAGAAATAAACCACTGATACAACAAAGGCGTGCAACAAATGATCACCCCTCCATGGTAATATCGAAGATGAATGGAGTAATAAGCATCACATAATAATGTAGGAACTGGATTCCCAATCATAAAGACCCTAATGGAATTGATATCCACAAACTTGTCGATATTGGGAAATAAGAATAACCCATAAGAAAATAGAGCAAAGACGACCTCAAAAGCAACCGTACTCTTCATCTTACAAAGTAGAAAGCTTTCTCCAATAAGAACTGAGAGGGTAATCCTCTAATCCCTCCTTTGGTAGCCATGTGGGCTTCAACCTCAGACTTCCCCAAATGGATCAAAGCAGCAATCTCATGAGATTTTGGGTCCCCCTCCAAACCAGTAAAAGGAACACGATCGGTAATAGGCAAACCCAATAGATAATAATACTCTTCCAATGTAGGCATCAACTGATAATCAGGGAAAGTAAAGCATCAATACATCAGATCATAGAACTGTACCAAAGTTGAGAGAATACCCTCCTTCATCCCGAGCTTCATAAGAGAAATGATGGACTCATACTTTCTCTGAAAATCTGTAGAACTCTCGATCTCGGGAATCAAACTTATCAACTCATCTATCTTGGGATCTTTGAAACTGTACTTTTTAGTCTTTATTTTTCCAGAATCCATAGTCAAAAAGTACCTGGGATATTCACAAAGAGTCAACCTTTAAGTCCCTTGAAACAAAATGTTTTAAAGGATGCTCATGGGTGCATGAATCCATGATGCAACAATCACAAACAAGATCACAAACACAGGGTTCATAGGTTTGACGTCATGAGTATGAGGTCAAAGGTACTACCCACATGGTATGATCTAAAAGTTTATCACCTGTCGAACAAGGTTCTAAGAGGTTCCCAGAGTCTACATCCTTCCTTCGGATATTACCAACGTCCCGATTAACTCAGTAATTAGCAATACTCTCAGGAAAAACTTGTTCGAGCATAGTATTGCATGACAACCATCTCCGGATTACTCCATCATAGCTTCCTCACTACACCTAAAAGGCCAAGATGGGTTAAAGGTTCTACAGTTCTCAGTTTCAGCAGGCTCCCAGGTTGAAAACAACACGTCTTCTCGATTACTCGGTAAACGACACTACAGTCAAAGAGGCCTCCACTGAGTGGGGGATCTCACACCTCCTTTTTTGGGATTACTCCCTCAAAGTTAACATGACTATACCGCCCGTCCTATCTTAAGGTTTCCCAAGTCTGAGTAGAGGACTTATGAGAAATCACCAAGCATCCTGAAACCCAGGAAAATCTAGACAAACATATATACAACACATAATATACAACATATAATAGCACATACATAAATAAGAAAATATAGACTCAACCCACTTAGGGATGAACCAACAATAGGTCAATATTTCCCTAGTGAAGTCTCCATTTTTTTCTGTAGTGGTAGAATTGTTGAGACTAAGCCATTGGATTGACTTAACTCACATAGATCAAAATAAAAATCGCCACCGTGCTTTATTGTTTCCAAAGGAATGGGAAAAGAGAGAATAACCCAAAAATAAAGGGGAGAGAATCTAAGTTCGAGGGTTGGTTATGTAAAGGGAAGGTATTAGCACCCTAAACATCTACGGTACTCCACAAGAACCTCTTTGAAAATCTGTGTATTTTCACTATAAATCTTGTATAAAAATAGATTATATGGATGAGAAAAAGAAGTAATTTTTTTAATGATTTTTGCACCCGCCGCGATTGCGAACCTTTAGTGCCTACATACCATCTTCCGTGCAATAGGGGGTCAGGGTACTCATAGTTGACCTTTAAAAAGTTTAAAATACATGTGTGTTGGTTAATTTTAAGAGACAAGATATCATCGTCTTATCCGAGTGGAAGAACATACTTACTATCCACGATTATGAGAAAGGAGAATTTGCTTCATCTCAAAGTGGACGATATAACTTGGATTTTAAAATCAACAAAGCCTCACTTAACACCCAAGTGAAAAATATCTCACTTCACTACATATCGTAGAAGTATAGAAGTTCACATCACTACCAGGATTGACAAGAGTCTAATCTTTTGAGGAAAGTTTTAAGGTAAAAGGCTAAAGTGGTAAAATGGTTTGAATGAGATTGATTTACTTTTAGTCTTCTCACAAAAAATGTCAAGGTACTATTAAATTGGTTAAAATTTGATTAAGAAAATATTTTTGAAAAAGGCATGGAACTAAGTCCAAGTTTATTGTGAAAGCGGTTCAAGTTTAGAAAACAAGAATAATTTTGGAAAGGAGGGAGAAGATTTTTGAAATTAAAGAAGGTGGGAGGAGATGAAGGGACTATCCTAAAGCATAAAGTAAAAGCTAGGGAAAAGAATCGTCTAACCAACAAGAAGCCAACACTTAACATAATGAGTTAATGTAGAATTCCCATCCTTTGGATTTGAAACCAAACAAGCAAAGATAATAAACCTCTTAAGAAAACCAAGCTTCAACTGCATTAAGTCTTCACAAAAATTGGGCAGAGTAACGGCTGTATACAGATGAATTCTCGATCACAGACAAAGCATGTAACAATAATAACCTGCACACAGAGCAAACAAACAACCCAATGTCTTGGGGTAAACCCCAAGGGCTCCAGAAAAAATAACAGTTGAGGTCACAAGGTCCCAAGATAGGTCAAGGTCTCTAATCCTAAGTCCAAGAAGTCCACAATCTCCATAATGCCAAGGATAGTAACCAAGTAGTCCAAGTAACATTAAAGTTTTTTATTGTTTAAGCTGATTATTAGGTATCTTCAAAAAGAAATGAGAGGCTCAAGTGAGAAAAATAAAAAATGACATAAAATTAAATGCTCAAGTGAGCAAAGATGAAATTAACATGAAACGTAAATGCTAAAATAAAATGGTATATAAAGTAAAGGCATAAAATAAAAGCATAAAATAAGAGGGCATAAAATAAAAGTCAAATGTTAATGAATTAGTAGTTAGTTGAATGACCATCTTGAAACTTGCATTTAAAACTCATTAGATGATTGATAAAATCAAAGCCTCTCAACAACAAGTTTCATTTGCTTTTTGTCAAGTATATCATTCATTTCTCAAAATCTCAAGGCAACAATAAATGATCAATGATGTTTAAGTGATTCACTTTGACCAAAGCTTATGAAGATTCATTAAAGGATTGATAAGACCAAAGCCTCCTAACAATGAATCTCAAGGTTATTGGATCAAAGGATTCAAATTAACATACTTGGGCTTACAAACATGGGTTTAAGCCACGAATGATCATTTCTCGAATCGAGAAAAAATTTAGCGCTATGTTAAACAATTGTAAGTGGACTTATATAGAAGTCGCACCTATTTTGAGGCCGGTCAATAGCAATTTATGTGTCATATGTTTGGAGAAATGATATGTATATCATCCTCTAACAACATATGACACAATAAGAAGAGGATAAGATGAAGAGGGATGGGATAAGAATTAAGCCACATTTGAACCAAAAATTTAATCAAGCCATCATTAAAATCATCCATCCATTTTGGTAGAGTTAAACTCAACACCCAAGATCTAATGATGTTAATGAAGCTCAATGATCAAAGTCTCATATTGCAAGATCAACCAGAATATATAAAAAATAAATTGTATTTAAAAATAAAGAAAAAGATTTTTAAAAATGGTTTTCAAATGGAAATAAAAGGGGGAAAATAGAAACTATATTCAAAACATTCAAGAAAAATTCAATGAGACCATAGAAAAATCAGAAATGAGCTCAAATATTTATATAAATTTGTTGGTAATTTTTTAAAGTCAGAAACTATTTTAAAACTAATTAAAACTACTCAAATAAGTAGAAAGAGATAAAAAATAGTAGAAGTTAGAATAAAATTCTAAAAAAATTCAGAAAATCAGAAGCAACGAAAATGATATTTATAAAAAATTTTAGAATTTAAAAATATCAAAAAGTATTTTTTAAACAATTAAAATAAAGCAAACAAAGCAAAAGTTATGAAACATATCAAACCTTAAAATAAAAATATGAAAAAATATTCACAAAGTCTGAAATAATTCAAAGTATTTTTGTATATTTTTTTAATAATTTTTGGATAAAAAATAAAAGAGTTATGGACTTTTGAAATTAAAATAAATTTTAAACAAATTTTAAACAAATTTTATAAAATAAATAAATCAGAAATAACGTGAGGCGTTGGATCCAATTCACTAAAACACACTGGCACATAAAGTGGCTCAGAAAAGAAGATGTATGGTGATCCTTGGTCAAAAAGGCGCACTGAAGTCACGAAAGTCAGGCCAATCACAACATTTCAATTGTCACACTTTCATTTGTTGATGAGGCCATGTAGGTCATCTTCATCCTCCAGCTATACTGCAACTAGGGAAAATCATAATCCTTAAATCTGTAAATTTAGACGCTCATAGTGGTATCATTAGACGCGTCTCTTCAAGACGATCATAACCATATCCTCCCGCCAAATTTATATAAAACACAACTTACTAAATTCGAAAAATATCAGAGATGTTTTGAAAAATTTGAAATTGAAAGCAGAAGTATCAAACACATTGATTCACCAAAATCGAGTTAATAGAAAGCATCCGTGAACATCATAGATCATTCTAGTAATTTGAGTTAGAAGATTTGATGCCTTAAACTACCTGAACAAAGTTAGATGAAATTGCTCTATAAATGGACTTGGCTAGCACGATTCCAGGCACCTCAAGGCTTGATTCTTCTTCTGTTAGCTTCAGGGAAGTTCAAGGATGAAAGATCAATGAAGGAATTGAATTAAGAAGTGGAGAAAATTGGAATTCGAAATCTCAGAAAAGGGTGTTATGGAGTTAGTTTGACAAAATGATTTTGGCTCTTCAAGATTGCCAAAATGAATGAGGTATGATCCTCTATTTATAGGGAAACAAGTGGGATGCTCAAGCGTGTGGAATGATGCAATTTGGAGAGATTCGTGTGAAATTGATACATGAGGAGTGTGTGACCTGTTTTGCATCAAAACTCACTCAATCCTTGCGTTTCAAGGCTCTAATCCATTTTGGAAAGTTGGTTAAACATGCTTAGACCAAAAACGCGTGATAATTTGATGTTTAGAAGCCACAACATGAATTTCAAATTCTGACTTGAAGTGGAACTTCAGTTTCAAGGTACCATTTTTGAATCAATGGCATTCACAGCTCAAGGAGTCTTAGGGCATGATTCTTGAAGCTTTAGAAAGATGAGATCACAAGATTTATAATGTGAAATGAATGATAATTAATGGATGTTTGAGCTAAGAGTTGTGATGAGTCAAAGTTGAGAAAAAGATGCTGACATTTTTGTACTTAGAAAAATTTCAATTTTTCTCTTCAAAATGACTTGTAATCTTTTGAGCTCAAACAAGACTTTCCTCCAAAATTAAGCTTTGATCATTGATTCCAGCTTGAAATATACTTCCTAAAGAGCATTGTGAAACTTGAATCACTCAAAAACACCAAGTATTGAAAAGTTATGGTCTTGCAAAATTGGTGAAAATTCATGAGATAACCTATAATCTTTTGCATCCTTTGGACATCTTCCATCCACTTTCAAGCTTTGCATATAAAAGAAGAGTTGAAATTCACATCCTTAGGATTATTGTGGAAAAGAATGGGCTTAAGGAGACAAAAATTGACCAAGTTATGATCTTTCAAAGTCACATAATGGATTTTGATGGCTTATCTAGAGGACTTGTAATCTTTCTTCATTATTAGGTATCCTCCATACAAATTTTTCTTGAAACTTTTGAAGTGATTCATTTATAACCATTTCAAGAGAAGCATGTTTTTGGAATCACTCAAAAATACCAAAAGATGAGCAAGATATAGCCTTTAGAAGTTCAAAACCCTAGCTTCTAGAGCAACAAAATGCCTTGGAAAACCTTTTCAATTTTGACAAACCTTCTTGCAAAAATAATTTTGTCATGTAAATAGAAGTTGTTGAGGATGATAATGAGAAACCATGGAAATCATAACCACTTCCAAATATTGAGAATTGAGGGAAATATGCACTTGTGATCAAGAAATCAAAGACTTGTCCAATTAGGTCAAACTTCTCCAATCAACCTTTGCATCTTTGGACTATTTTTGAAAACTTGAGGCATGATGGATCATAATAGACTTTGTCATGATATTACTTAAAAACATCTTCAATGATGAAGCTTGAATCCCAATGAAGCTTTGTTGAAGAAGACATGGAAATAAACTCATGAACCTGTAGACCAACTTGATGGAATGTGTTGTGCTTTCTCCTATAATATCAACATTTAGGGCAAACATTCATTCTATTTATCAGTAAAGAGTTAATCAATACAAAACATAGATGATCGAAAAATACAAGTCAAGGTGATTGGTGATTCCCCATGAGCAAAGCTAAAGATAAAGAGAAGAACCAAACCCTAGTGGGATCTTGTTGTCATTGCGTTGATATGATATGATAGAGGAATCTTAGGGGAAAAAATTAGGGTACAACACACATATACAACATTTCTCAATGATATTAGATTCAAATATAATCAATCACAAATACCGTAATATGTAAAATTCACACCAATATCACATAATGCATACTAATTCACATTTCACATCGACACATGTGACTGCAATGCAACTCAAGCAATGAAATATGCATGTGGTACAAAATATTATCCTTACCGGTCCAGCCGGGTCCATTCCTCAGACAGACAACCACCAATAAAAGCTTAATTCGGCCTTAAGATTTCAAACCCCATTCGACGTTAGGTTTAGGATAAGTCAATGATTCCCACAGAATTACCAAACATTTCTTTTTGACACAAATGACGTATGTACATGTGCAATATAAGCAATCATATGCAATTAAGAACATCCCTTAATCTTAATCAACCAAGCATATTTCATATAATTCAACACATTTGAATTATCTTCACCAAATTGCACAATATACATCAATCACATACAAATCATCCTCATAGAATTAATCATCTCAGTACATCCTTATAAAATTTAGCGAACAAGTACAAACCATTTTATCTTCAATCGACATCAATTCCCAACAATTACATACACAAATCAAGTATCATGTTTTTTCATCAAAATCCATCCAAAACCAATCCAAAAACACATAGAGTAAATTATTAAAATTCATGTAAATAAATGATAAATCATAACATACAAGACCCCCATACAATTAAACAAAATAAAATATTTCTATTCCAAGGAAATCGCGCTAATCTCCCCTCATCGCGCTAAGCGCCCTTCACCGTGCTAAGCACCCTTGCGATTATGCAAAAAATCTACTTGCAGACAGTTATGCCTTGCTACGGATTTTCACCCAAAATCCATTCTAACACCCATTTTTACTAATTAAATGTATTATGACTTATATCTAACATGTAGTATCCATTACTAACATAAAACATAATTTCCAAACATCAATTCATGATTCACATCTCAAAACCTAAGTATATAAAAAACCTAGAAATTGAAATTGAAATCCCTAATTCATGTTACTACTCATTACATACTCATATATAATCCCAAAATAACAAGAAATCCCACTCTTACCTTAGATGTAGATCCTTTCTAAACTTTTCCTCTTCTTTTCTTCTCTTCTCCCTTCTTTTCTTCTTTTCTCCTTTTCTTCTCTTCTCTTGTTTGACAATTCTAATTCTATTTTATTTTACAACTCTTACTGACCCTTATTTTACTAATGAGCTTATCTCACCCACCCATTCTAATGTGACATTTAAGGCCCAATACTCAATATTTCTATTCTAATACTTATTGACCCAAAACACAATCACACAATTAATCCAAATGTTCACAAAATCACACAATATAATTAATTACTATGTTAAGTAATAATTAATAAAAATAATAATTATTAAAATAATTACTAAAGAAAAATGGGGTGTTACAATATTGATATGACCATATTCTCCATAATTAAAACAAGTTGGACCATCGTTCTTGCACTCCAAAGCACGATGACCCATCTTACCACACTTGAAATATCTCAGAGCTTTATTCTCACATTCATTAGAATGGCAACCCTGTTCACCACACCTAAAACACTTGACAGGAGCGGGAGCTACTCCCCCACTTGCCTTCTTCCCATCGAAAACCTTATGTTTCCCTTTATCAGCTATAGCAATATAAGTTTTCCCATGGTCCTGGAAAACTATTCTCGAACTTGATACACTTCGAGAATTCAGCAGTCGCTTAACTGTATTATGGATAGAACTTCACTAGTTCCACGCACCTAACATCATATTCAGTTATATACAAAACCCTTGTTTCAACTCTAGGAATTCAATCTCTTTATTCTCGCACACATCTTTGGGAAAATACTCCCTTAGAAACTCTCTATTGAACCCAACCCAAGTAAACAACCTCGCCTACCGCTATTAATCTCTTACGGGTGCCAACCCACCAGTCACCAGCTTCTTCTTCCAGCATATGCGTACCAAACCGTAGTTCCTGTGCCTCTGAGCAATCTATGACTCGAAAGATCCTTTTAATATATTTGAGCCAAGCCTGTGCTCCACCAGGATCATACTTACCCTTGAAAGTAGGTGAATGGTTCCTCTGAAACACTTCCAAGACACGAGACCCATCATTCCTGCCAACATTAGGCTGATGTTGCACAACCTAAGCAATAGCCCGCAAAGTAGTATCAATCACAACATCGTTCCTTCCAACCATTCTACACACAGGAAACTAACGATAGAAAAACAACGTATCAAAAGTATACTCACACATGAACATCATAAGAAAACCTAGTCGTACTGACCGACCTGATCTAATACCACTAATGTAACACCCTTCTAACCTCAACAAATAATTCATGAATAATATAATAAATAATTAAACACGAAACCATCATCATGGGGGTCACATCTTCATAAAAACATCAATATAAATCATCTTGCTATGTAACACGGTGTTGTACCAAAAGTTGTTCCCTCCCATTTTTATTCAAGACATTCTCCTAGGGTTCTCAAATGCTCAAGGTGGCTCAAGAATTGATCAGACAAATTCTCCTCCTAAGCAAGGGGTCCATAACTAGGTTTTGTATTTGTAATACGGTGGGAGAACTGACTTTACTAGGTTTTTGCATTTTATCGCAAATGTTGCAGATAACAAGATTCGCCGCTGAATTTTCTTTTATCCAATAAAAGAAAGGGTGAAAAGAACAGGAAAGATCTTTTGAGAATTTTTCTGAGTATGGGGGGGGGGTAGGTTATGAAAAGGGAAGGTGTTATCACCCTTTTCATCCGTAGTTATCTACGGGCTCTTAGTTGCTAGCTCACTTTAAAAATTATTTTGGTATAAGTGTATTTAAAAATATTTTTGAAAAAGACGCCTTAGTGTGGAGAACTTTGTAATGATTCTCATATCGTTGGGAACACATACAAAGTGTTTTTTATCTTTGAAAATATTTAGAAAATATAGTGTATGTGTGAGAAATTTGTTTTGTGAGCAAGCAACTACAAGCTTTATACCTACTCAAATGGTCTTTGTTATTTTCCTCATTTCCTTTAGATAGTGCTATCCTACTGTTGCACCCCAAAATTTGCCCTCTCATGTTTTCCAAAGTCTTCCCCCTGCATGGTTGATCACAAATTCTTGCCTAAGGAAAAAGAAGATTTTTGAGTGGTACTTCAAGTACCTTTCGATTGGCATCCTGAAAGACACTTCGATTGACATTCTGGACAAGTATTTCGACTGGCATCCTGAAAGACACTTCGATTGACATTCTGGACAAGCATTTCGATTGGCATCCTGAAAGACCCTTCGATTGGCATTCTGAAGGAGTCTTTCGATTGGCATTATGGACAAGCATTCGATTGGAATTATGTCAAGGCAATTTCGACAGGCATGTCAACCATGTCCTTCGATTGGCATGAACAACACCTTTTGATTGGCCTGTTAGCAGAGCCTTTTGATTGGAATCCTTCGATTGATATTTGGGCCAGGCCCATTCGAAGGGTACGCAGGGAGTCCATTCGAAAGAGGCAAATCAGGACTAATCGAAGAGCATGGCCTGAAAGCATTCGAAATCCAAGCGTCCAGGTTCATTCAAGGGACATGAATGTTTCAAAAGGGGAAATAATTTAATGTGTTTGATTTTTATCCAGAGCGTTAAAGGCCTGTTTTAATGGCTGTCCCTTGCCATTACTGCACCCTCACACCCCTATAAATACAGAGGCCAGCATACATTACCAACACAAAAAAATCACACAAAAATTACACACGAAAATCAGAGAAAAAATTATATCCAATACACAAAACTCTGCAGGAGAACACACAGAAAAATTGCCTCAAAGAGCCAAAGCAGTCCTTCAGATTAAAGGTGCCCACGCCCAGAAGCCCAGATCGAGAGTGCCTGCATCCAGGAAGTGCCCAGATCGAAGGTACCTACGTCCAACAAACGTCCAAATCGAAGATCCAATCTGCTGGTAAGAAAGGGTAAATTATTCAACCTCATATTTGCATAATACATTCATACTTGTTGTTACCTCTGATTTGCCATCCTAGACAGGATCGAAAGGCCTGGGTTTGGCACCCAGGTCATATTTTTCGTGTGCTAACATTTGCTGCAGATTTAGCCTGAAGAGACCCCAACAAGTGCAGGATCGAAGGGATTGGGATTCAATACCCATGCCCTGCATTTTTGTTTCGCTCACATACTTTTGCAGGTATAACATCCCAGATCGAAGGAGAGCCCTTCTCTGGATCGAACCCATTAGCGTGCTGGATCGAAAGAGGCATTTCATCCCTGGATCGAAAGCCATGACCTCCATGATCGAAGGGCAATCCTCTTCCCTGGATCGAAGGCTACTCACTCCTTATTGTCTGGCCCAATCGAAAGGACCAGGACCCTCTCTGGATCGAAGCAATCCATTCCCTCCCTGGGTCGAAGCTCCTTTTTTCCTTGGATCGAAGGATCCCTCTTGCATTTTATTTTTGTTTTCCATATACTTCTTTTTTTTATCTTTTTAATTAACCTTAAAATCAAAAAACCACAAAAACATTAGGCTAGTTCTTTTTCTATTAAATTAACTTTGTTAATTAACCCTTAATTATCTTAACATTTTTCCAAAACTAAAATTAAATAGATTTAGATTATTTTTCCCAAAATAAAATAAAACAACAAAAAGAGTTCTTATTCTTAGGATTTTTTAGATTCGCGCGCATTTATTTTATTATAATTGCCTACTGGGATGTAATAGCTTAAACTAAGACTTTTACATTTTTACTGCTTTATTCCCCCAATTTTGGACATGTAAATAATCCCCCTCCCCGAAGCCTTGTAATAGCGTAGGATTTACAATTCCCGCACTTTAAATCTCTGTACATATATTAACTGCTTAGATGTATGCTAACTAGGATTGAATGACAAGATCTGTCCTAACGTAAAATCAACAGTAGCTCACCATAACATGTACAAAGATAACATAAACTGAAAAACAATACACTCGCACATGCCACTCCTAGGGTACACCTCATTTGGTTGCCTCGAACGTGGTCACTAAGTATAGGATGTTTTAGAGGTCGTCCTTTGTCCCAAGGTCATAAGTTGCCTCGAAATGGTCGCCTCGATAAAAATGATCTAAGACATTAGGACTACCACTAAAGCGTCCTAACGTTGCTTTAGTGACCACACGTCCCTAAAATCGAATTCACCCGAAAACTCCAACGACGGTACTACCTACTCCTCAATAGTAGGATAGTACTGTCTAAAGGACATTTGCACAATTAAATTCCTTTTTGAGTAGGTAGAGGTTCTTAAGTACTTGCTCCTTTTAAAAACAAAACAAAACTTTTTGCACCTACACTCTCTTCAAAGACAAAACTCTTTTCAAAACCAACAAACACAAAGAAAAGCAAACTTTTGAAAACATAGTGAACAAGTACCTAAGAGCCCGTGGATAACCACAGATAGAAAGGGTGCTAACACCTTCCCTTTCTATAATCTACCTCCCGAACCCGAGAAACATTCTCGAAAAGGAATTTTTTATGTGCTTTTGTCCTTTCCCTTGTTGGATAAAATAAAAGACGGTGGCGACTCTTGCTTACCGCGACACTTTGCAAAAACAAACGCAAACGCGAACCAACATTCCAAAAACAGTCAGTTCTCGTTCCCACCGATCACAGAACTGGCGACTCTGCTGGGGATTAATTAATAAGTGAGGTGTACCTTAGGATTAGATCACTTGTGTTTTCAATTGTATGCTTTGTATGCTTTAAAATTTGTGGGCTTGTATCGGAGTTCTATAGATCCTAACCCGGATCTGGGGGTACCCTTTTTAGGTAAGTAGCAATAAACTGTGAGGGATCTGTCTGGCGTAGACCGACACAGATGAAGCAGTAGCTATGTTGGTGTGGCACCTTGGTCTGTACCGATATCCCTTGTGTTGAAACGAGGAGAATATGGGTCTTCTGAGGAGTCATTAAGCACCAACTGACCTTAGAACCTTAAATTGACCAACTTGGCCATAAAACAGTAGTAGTATGCTACACTCATTGAGACTAAACTCTCGCGATGGTTTCAGCCACAAGAAAAGGTTGCTAAGCTGGAATTATGACCGATTGAGGGTAGTCAGTGATATTAAGATCCTCTAGAACCCGGTTACTATTTTTTAGGACAGGTCTTAACCAACTGAAACTGAAAGAGGGTAGTACCTGAGCTTCATGCCAGCCTGAAATCTAAGGGCTCTTTTGTGTGACTTGTGTGCTTTCAAACTTGAACTACTTGCACATTCTTATCATCTGACAACATGAGTTCCTTGCAGGTTTTGTTTACAGTCCTTATCCAATAATTTGGACTTATTGCAGGGTTTACTTACATCCCCTCACATTTTTGCTTAAACGCATAGCATATACATCATAACATCATACCTTAGAATTTTCCTTAACCATTTCAAGGATCTCAAGGGCTTGTGATGCAGGTTATGATAAATCAATTGTCCAGTAAGGGGCAAAGGGGATTTATTTTCCTCTAGCCAAAGTTGTCTAGAAATCCAAGCATGATAACTTGAGTCAGGGGCTATGACCCACTCGATATGGTGAGCTTGACTCTTGAAGAAGGACTCTCAGCAACATGAAGTTCCTTCAATCGAGCTACCAAATTCAGATTCTAACAGTTTCTTGTTTACCCCGCGAGATCCTTGAAAACATTGCATATATATATCATACATATCATTGCATAACAGGTCTCCCAGTACAGGTCTCTTATCTTCTTCGCTGTTTATTTCACCAATCATCATGTCTGCTGAACCTTCCACTGAGCAAGCTATCAAGGCCCTCCAGGCCCAGAACGCCCAATTTCAAGAGTTGGTCATGAATCTAGCTAAGGGTCAGCAGGACCTGAAGACCTTGATTCTGAAAGAGAGGAAGAAGAAGAAGAAGAGGAACATCTTGTTCAATACTGGACGCGGGTTTGGAAACGGGTTGCAAAACGAAGTTGATCTGACCACCCCATCTGGAGAGAAAGACAATCCACAAGAAAGGAGGGCTCCTAGCCCTGAAGTCTCTGACAACGAGACAGACTATGATGAAGAACAATATCCTCCTGCTGAGGATAAGTACAAACAGCTGGAAGACCGCTTGAGCGCTATGGAGATACAGAAGGTGCCCGGTCTGGACTTCGGAGATCTGGGTCTATCATCTGGGGTGGTGATTCCCCATAAATTCAAGGCACCTGCCTTTGCCAAGTATGACGGAGCTTCCTGTCCAAAGCTGTACCTCCGGTCATATGTGAGGAAGATCCAACCTTACACTGCTGATAAGAATTTGTGGACCCATTTATTTCAAGACAATCTCTCAGGGATTCAACTTGAATGGTTCTATCAACTGGAAGGAGCTAACATCCGCAACTGGGAGGACCTTGCTGCTGCTTTTTACAAGAAATACCAGTATAATGCCGACCTTGCTCCCACATGTACTCAGCTTCAGGGTATGTCTATGGTTATAGGCGAAGGCTTTAAGGACTATGCTCAGAAGTGGAGAGATCTTGCTGGAAGAGTCCAACCCCCTCTGTCTGATAGGGAGTTGGTGGACATGTTTCTTGGGACTTTGTCTGGTCCCTATTTCAAACACTTGATCGGAAGCTCTTCAGCCGGATTCACCGAGCTAATACTGACCGGCGAAAGGGTCGAAGCTGGCATCAAAAGTGGGAAGATTCAAGAAGCTACACCTTCTGATGCTCAGAAAAAGCCCTACAATGGGAAGAAAGAGTCCAATGCTGTGTATGGCCAAAAGAGTCGTCATGATGTAGGGGAAACCCTGATCTCCGATCCCACGTCTGTTCAACAAAGACAAAGCAATAGGTGTAGGGTAAGATATCAAGAAAGGTAGTATACTAACATCAACATGCCTTTGTCTCAAGCGTTACAACATTTGCTGGAGTTGAAGCTAATCACGCTAAAGGATCCTCCTCAAAATCCTGATACTTCCTCTTCCAAGTATAATCCGAGTGTGAGATGTGCCTACCATTCTGACAGTCCTGGGCATGACACCGACGACTGTTGGACTTTGAAGAACAAGATTCAAGACTTGATTGATGCCAAGGAGATCAAGTTTGATCACTGATCCTACGCTAAATCACTGAGAATGTCTTTGTTTCATTTTGAATTTTCAAGTTGTAATCTCTTTGTTATTCAAACAATTATCTATTAATGTCAAACTTTGTTTCATTAATGCATTGCACATGTTTGTCTTGATTTGATCCAATCATTTTCATTATATTTAAACTATGCTTTTTACTCTCTTTATGACATTTAACTCTTGCTAAAAGTTACAAGCCTTTAGAGGGAGGATGACGAAACAATGCCATAATCTCATACAGTATGCTTTTGGACAGACCTTGCTAACGATGTACAGGCATTTCTTTCAAATCCTAAACACTGGAGTTATAAGGAAGATAATCCATAGTCAACCCCTTCGAGCCAAAGAAGTAGGAGTTTTCTGTTTTTAAACAAATTGAAACCTTTGATTTAAACTTGGGGCAGGGTAGTCTCTCAGTTAATTCAAAAGATATGCATTGAAGTCACAAAACTCTTAGTTCATAATACAACAAATGACATCAAAAGCATTCCTCTGGAATCAAAAGACAGTGGTGGTTCCTTATCTCATAGGCAATCAATCTCTCAAAAAAAAAAGCCCACTGAGCCAAAACCTATAAGGGAGGTTTAAGAAAGCCGGGGCATCCCGCTGACTGTAATCTCGAAAACAGGAACAGTCGGGCAAAAATTAGGGATAACAAATCAAAAGAACGAGGTCATTACAAATCCTCGACAACATGAAAAATGTTGAAAAAATGACTGCCTTCCAACAAATTCAACTTGTGTGAACCATCATCAAAAATGTCGTTACAGACTCATTTGAAGTTCAAACGCACAATTAACTGAGTTTAGGATTGAAGAACATCACGAAGAGCGGGTGGGTACAAATATACTTTGAGCCTTTATCCTTTGTTTCTTAAACCGTGAACCAAGCCACATTACAACCCTTCAAAAGTCCTAACTGAAGCATGGGTTAGTTCGAAAGCATACTGTTACAAAAGGTATCCTGACTCCTGTAAGGCTTTGTCCTAAATATTGTGTTGAATTTGTCTTATAAAAAGTTTTCTGCTAAAAAACGCATTTTTCAAAACTTCGAGACAAGCATAAACTTTGCATTATTTGAATATCACTGTTTGCATTTGGCTATTTGTTTGACAGCGGAGAAATTCACACAATGAATATCCTATGAACGAAAGCCCTCTCAGTGAACAAAATCGCTTCAAAAAGGATGACACTTCCATTGACAAATCTCCTACCAACAATGGGACTTGACATGTCACTATCTAGCACACCTGGGGCATTCCAATCAAGATTTCAAGAAATCTCTGAAGAAGTGCAGAGTAACCAGGGGCAAGTCTCCATCTCTGTCACTTGGGGCATTGAACATCAATCTCAGTGAAGGGTTACATACATTCAAACATTTCCAGGCAGTGCCACAAATGTTCGCCACTAGGGGAAGTGACGAATCTCCCCAAAATGCTTCTCATAGGATGACTCCCAGCAAGGGTTTAATCTCTGAAAACCTTTCCCCAGCTGAATCAACCTCAAGAATCCTCGAGGACTTCCCCTAACGGAGATGTCACCTCTCTAGCGGACTGACGACAAGGTTTATTTCCCCAACAACACCAGGATTCCCCAGCTTGAGTTTGCCTCTATGACTACTACAAATCAAAGGACCACAACTCCTCTTCCCCAATAGACTACTCTACAATCTCCAGCAAGTTACTGTGAAACCTGGACCCGACCAGATGTCAGTTTAACTCTGACTCCCCAGTAGAGCAACGGACAACCGAGACTCCTGAACTTGTTCCCAAAGAATGAATCAATACTCTCCACAGAGTTCACAACTTTCCCCAACAAAGTTCTCCTCAACAAAACAAGGATCCTCAGTGGAAACATTCTAAGCAAAGTTTGAAGACATACCTACTCTTCAACAGCGGTCCGGGATTTAATAACTCCCCAACACTTGTCAAGAATTTATTCTCCAAGACAAGATTACATTTCAATAACATTCATAACATATGCATACAAAATACATATAACATGAATCTCATTTATTTTGAGAACATCATTACACAATGCATACATCATGACATTGCATACAACTAACTCTTTACCTATTCAGGAAAGATCGATCGACAGATAAAAGTCATTACCTTTTGGAGTAGCAGTCGTCAAAGATTCCTTCATCATCCTGCTGAGGTAGTAATCATCCAAGATTCCTTCACCATCCTGCTGAGGTAGTAATCGTCCAAGATTCCTTCATCATCCCGTTGAGGTAGTAATCATCCAAGATTCCTTTATCATCCTGCTGAGGTAGTAATCGTCCAAGATTCCTTCATCATCCTGCTGAGGTAGTAATCGTCCAAGATTCCTTCATCATCCTGCTGAGGTAGTAATCGTCCAAGATTCCTTCATCATCCCTCTGAGGTAGAAGTCATCCAAGATTCCTTCATCATCCTACTGAGGTAGTAATCGTCCAAGATTCCTTCATCATCCTGCTGAGGTAGTAATCGTCCAAGATTCCTTCATCATCCTGCTGAGGTAGTAGTCATCCAAGATTCCTTCATCATCCTGCTGAGGTAGTAATCGTCCAAGATTCCTTCATCATCCTGCTGAGGTAGTAATCGTCCAAGATTCCTTCATCATCCCTCTGAGGTAGAAGTCATCCAAGATTCCTTCATCATCCTGCTGAGGTAGTAATCATCCAATATTCCTTCATCATCCTGCTGAGGTAGTAATCGTCCAAGATTCCTTCATCATCCTGCTGAGGTAGTAGTCATCCAAGATTCCTTCATCATCCTGCTGAGGTAGTAATCGTCCAAGATTCCTTCACCATCCTGCTGGGTAGTAATCGTCTAAGATTCCTTCACCATCCTACTGAGGTAGTAATCGTCCAAGATTCCTTCATCATCCTGCTGAGGTAGTAATCATCCAAGATCCCTTCATCATCCTGCTGAGGTAGTAATCGTCCAAGATTCCTTCATCATCCTGCTAAGGTAGTAATCGTCCAAGATTCCTTCATCATCCTGCTGAGGTAGTAATCATCCAAGATCCCTTCATCATCCTGCTGAGGTAGTAATCGTCCAAGATTCCTTCATCATCCTGCTGAGGTAGTAATCGTCCAAGATTCCTTCATCATCTGTTTGGAGTAGCAATCATCTCAGATTCCTTCATCACACATCATTATCAAAAAGACCTCCTCTAGTTAGATTTATTTCTTCCAGTTAATGACAGGCAATCATATACCTTCAAATAATAGTCCAGATACGATCCAGATTCGAATGTAATTCTGTCACTCATTTAAATATAGTCCAACAATCGCCCCTGGATGGCATCTTTAAGCCCATCTCCAAATGACTATCCATCACTCCTGCAGATGGCATCTTTAAGCCCATCCTCCTACCAACAATCTCCAAATGGCATATGTAAGCCCATTCCCGACGTCACAATGCTGATACTACACCATGCGAGTGCAAATTCCTGGGCACTCTAGTGCTCAATTATCTTCCACCTTCGGATCGCGAAAGGCTAGAAAGCCAATCTATATCCTCAGGTTTAAGAAAATTGAACCGGGGCAACTGTTGCACCCCAAAATTTTCCCTCTCATGTTTTCCAAAGTCTTCCCCCTGCATGGTTGATCACAAATTCTTGCCTAAGGAAAAAGAAGATTTTTGAGTGGTACTTCAAGTACCTTTCGATTGGCATCCTGAAAGACACTTCGATTGACATTTTGGACAAGTATTTCGATTGGCATCCTGAAAGACACTTCAATTGACATTCTGGACAAGCATTTCTATTGGCATCCTGAAAGACCCTTCGATTGGCATTCTGAAGGAGTCTTTCGATTGGCATTATGGACAAGCATTCGATTGGAATTATGTCAAGGCAATTTCGACAGGCATGTCAACCATGTCCTTCGATTGTCATGAACAACACCTTTTGATTGGCCTGTTAGCAGAGCCTTTCGATTGGAATCCTTCGATTGATATTTGGGCCAGGCCTATTCGAAGGGTACGCAGGGAGTCCATTCGAAAGAGGCAAATCAGGACTAATAGAAGAGCATGGCCTGAAAGCATTCGAAATCCAAGCGTCCAGGTTCATTCAAGGCACATGAATGTTTCAAAAGAGGAAATAATTTAATGTGTTTGATTTTTGTCTAGAGAGTTAAAGGCTTGTTTTAATGGCTGTCCCTTGCCATTACTGCACCCTCACACCCCTATAAATACAGAGGCCAGCACACATTACCAACACAAAAAAATCACACAAAAATTACACACGAAAATCAGAGAAAAAATCATATCCAATACACAAAACTCTGCAGGAGAACACACAGAAAAATTGCCTCAAAGAGCCAAAGCAGTCCTTCAGATCAAAGGTGCCCACGCCCAGAAGCCCAAATCGAAAGTGCCTGCATCCAGGAAGTGCCCAGATCGAAGGTGCCTACATCCAGCAAACGTCCAAATCGAAGATCCAATCTGCTGGTAAGAAAGGGTAAATTATTCAACCTCATATTTGCATAATACATTCATACTTGTTGTTACCTCTGATTTGCCATCCTAGACAGGATCGAAAGGCCTGGGTTTGGCACCCAGGTCATATTTTTCGTGTGCTAACATTTGCTGCAGATTTAGCCTGAAGAGACCCCAACAAGTGCAGGATCGAAGGGCCTGGGATTCAATACCCAGGCCCTGCATTTTTGTTTCGCTCACATACTTTTGCAGGTATAACATCCCAGATCGAAGGAGAGCCCTTCTCTGGATCGAACCCATTAGCGTGCTGGATCGAAAGAGGCATTTCATCCCTGGATCGAAATCCATGACCTCCATGATCGAAGGGCAATCCTCTTCCCTGGATCGAAGGCTACTCACTCCTTATTGTCTGGCCCAATCGAAAGGACCAGGACCCTCTCTGGATCGAAGCAATCCATTCCCTCCCTGGGTCGAAGCTCCTTTTTTCCTTGGATCGAAGGATCCCTCTTGCATTTCATTTTTGTTTTCCATAGACTTCTTTTTTTTTATCTTTTTAATTAACCTTAAAATCAAAAAACCACAAAAACATTAGGCTAGTTATTTTTCTATTAAATTAACTTTGTTAATTAACCCTTAATTATCTTAACATTTTTCCAAAACTAAAATTAAATAGATTTAGATTATTTTTCCCAAAATAAAATAAAACAACAAAAAGAGTTCTTATTCTTAGGATTTTTTAGATTCGCGCGCATTTATTTTATTATAATTGCCTACTGGGATGTAATAGCTTAAACTAAGACTTTTACATTTTTACTGCTTTATTCCCCCCAATTTTGCACATGTAAATAATCCCCCTCCCCGAAGCCTTGTAATAGCGTAGGATTTACAATTCCCGCACTTTAAATCTCTGTACATATATTAACTGCTTAGATGTATGCTAACTAGGATTGTATGACAAGATCTGTCCTAACGTAAAATCAACAGTAGCTCACCATAACATGTACAAAGATAACATAAACTGAAAAACAATACACTCGCACATGCCACTCCTAGGGTACACCTCATTTGGTTGCCTCGAACGTGGTCACTAAGTATAGGATGTTTTAGAGGTCGTCCTTTGTCCCAAGGTCATAAGTTGCCTCGAAATGGTCGCCTCGATAAAAATGATCTAAGACATTAGGACTACCACTAAAGCGTCCTAACGTTGCTTTAGTGACCACACGTCCCTAAAATTGAATTGACCCGAAAACTCCAATGACGGTGCTACCTACTCCTCAATAGTAGGATAGTACTGTCTAAAGGACATTTTCACAATTAAATTCCTTTTTGAGTAGGTAGAGGTTCTTAAGTACTTGCTCCTTTTAAAAACAAAACAAAACTTTTTGCACCTACACTCTCTTCAAAGATAAAACTCTTTTCAAAACCCACAAACACAAAGAAAAGAAAACTTTTGAAAACATAGTGAGAAAGTACCTAAGAGCCCGTGGATAACCATGGATAGAAAGGGTGCTAACACCTTCCCTTTCTATATTCTACCTCCCGAACCCGAGAAACATTCTCGAAAAGGAATTTTTTTCTGTGCTTTTGTCCTTTCCCTTGTTGGATAAAATAAAAGACGATGGCGACTCTTGCTTACCGCGACACTTTGCGAAAACAAAGGCAACGCGAACCAGCATTCCAAAAATAGTCAATTCTCGTTCCTACCGATCACACCTACCATTAGTCGGTAGGTATCCCCATCATTGGATGTTTTGAGGGACGGGCGAGGATCATCGTACTGTCACGAAGGCAACTCGTAAGACACTTTAACAATTACCCTAAGGTATCAAGATCATTTACCGAGGCAATATCAAAGGGTCATCGATGGGCTATGATCTTGTAACCAAATGGTCTTTGCTAAAACTTCTCATGTTCGAGAGACGTGACTGTTTATTTTCCGAAGGCAACAAGTGAAGGTACCTTAGAGGTGCACATGTGCGAGTATGTTGTGTTTCATTTATTTTTCTTGGAGTTGTAGGTTTGCTAACGTTTGTTTTTAAGTCTTTCCTTACAAGCCTATTAGCATACATCTAGCAATTAATTGTATATAAGTACGGAAAATAAAGTGCAAAAAATTGAATCTACGCTATTATAAAGCTTCAGGATGGGGGAAATTACAAACCAAAAATGGGGAAAGAAAAAATATAAAGGGTCCTAAATTAAGCTATTACAACATTTGGACAATTACATAATTTATTAAAATAAGGCGAATATAAATAGATGAACGCACGAAGAAGAAAAGAGGAGAAAGATGTAAAACCTAAAAATAATCTAAGTGATAAACAAAAATATTTTTGTTGTTTTTGTTTAGGAAAAACTAATAATTAAATTAATAGAAACCTAATCCTAATTGATTAATTATATTCAAAAGAAAGTGATTAAATAATTAAATCAAAATTAATTTAATTAAAAAAAAACCTAAATCTAATATATTTTTGTGATTTTATGATTTTTTATGATTAAATAATAAATGATAAAAAAAAGAAATAATTAAACTAGAAGAAAAAACAAGAAAGAAGGTTAGTGGGCCCGCGGTGAGAAAAACAAAATTGGGGGGGTGCAAAGGTCCGAAATTACTTGGCCCAATCAAAAAGTCTCGAACATTTGTATAGGATCCGGTGTAGATGATTCAATGGAGTGCACCGTGGGGAAATCATCAACAACCTCAGATCTGGGTTGATTGAGATCCAATGGTTGAGTTGAAGATACATGGTGAACGCTTGAATCTGGATTGCGCTGGGTCTGAAAAGAAAATATGAAAAAAACAATATGCAAAACCTAGGGATCAAACCCAGGCTCCTAAGCTTTCCACACACGCGTTTTACCACCAGACCACTTTGTTCATTCGTTAGTATGATAACATGATAACATTATATTACAAAACCAATTTCAAAATTATTTAAATAAACAAATGCACGCCCAGGTGGGGCCCTGGTGTTTGGATGAACCCACCAGGATGCTGCTTTTATCCATGCATGCACTGGCCGGAGTCAAGGAGACTCGGGGACGCTGGAGTCAAACTCTAGTCGTCTTCTCCGACCAGTCAAAATCCCAACCTGTAAAAATCGCAACAGTCAAAACGTAAAAGGAATGCTATTCCACTTAAAATTCTTCCCTTAGTCTAAATCTGACATTGGTTAGGGCTGAAAATTCTTGTGTAGGGAGATACGACCAAAATGTTGCATGCTTCCCTAACAATGATGTTTTAGTGTTCCTACGTCAAAACTTAAAAACAATGGGTCTAAAACGTTCCAAGCATTAGTATGAGCATGTATGAATACTTACAAACAATTTGTAATGTGTGAATTAAAAGTTCAGGATCAAGGTATTTTACCCAACCAGAGTGATTTGGTTCACGCGTTCTAGGGCTTTTCAGGCATCAAGAAGGACTCGGATGAGTCTTGGGAGTCTCAGGAACACGAATGTGTGAATGGTTTTGATGGAGGATGGCTGGAAGACTGGCTTTTGAATTTTTCAATTTTGAGATTTCTTGTGAAATTTTGAGAGCTTTCTTTAGGCAATGTATGCATGTCTTTCTTGCTTCTAACTTGTGTCTTATATAGAGGGAGAAGAGGAGTGAAAACCAGCATGGAAAGAATCAAGCCTTTAAGACATGGCTTCAATATAAAAAACAAATTTGAAAAATGACCATATTTGTTGTATTCTTTCCATTTCCATCTCTTGCATGAACCTGGTCATTTGTGATGTACCTTGCACAAATTTTTGGGCCTCATGATGGATCAAGCCAAGCCTATATGCACTAGCCCATTTGGTTTTTATTTTTTTTGATTTAATTCATATTTAAATGAATAAAAAATTAAAATAAATAAAAATCAAAATCAAAATAATGCATGGATGGGTTTAGAGGCTCTTGGATATGTCATGAGTATGTTTGAACTCTAAAAAGTTAAGCCCAATAACCAAAAATCACAAATTGCTCAATTGAGATTTCATGCATTTCTTAAACATTTCCCAACTTGTGCACCTTATAACTTTCTTAATTTAAATATTTTGAAGATGATATTTGACTTTTTGGAAATCCCAATATGTCCTCTACAATATATATGTTTATCATTTTTGCTTTTTAAGACTTTATCTTGATGTAAGTTGCCTTGACAAAAAGTGTCTTTTGTTGACTTTTGAAAATGACCTATAATGTATGAGCTCATATCTTCCAAATGAAACATTTTTTGGACTTGAGAATAAAAGAAAAGTTGTAGGGAATTTAATTTTCTTTAAAAGGAGCTTTGGTTGGGGAAAAGTTGATGAATTATGTGAAAGGTATGCCTAGTCAAATTTCAGTTGACTCCTCCCAAGGAAACCCTAATTTGACAATTCTTGACTTTTGATGATTTGAGAGATTTCCTTGGGGAATCATGCTCAACCCTTGATAAAATGATGAATATCATCTCAAAATGCTGATGTTGACCAAAAATCTTGAAGTTTGATTGTATGTTGACCATAGTTGACTTTTTGATTAATATAGTTGATTTTCAATCATCTGAGCCATTGACTGAGCAAACTTTTGATGTAGGGCTTGAAACCTGACATGGGCCTTGTTGAGGACCTATGAAGAACCATGGAAGCCACTTTAGACCTTTTCAAACCAAATCTAATTTTAGAAACTCAAAACCCTAATTGTGGGCTTTTGGCTTAGAAGGTGCATCTTGACTAGTCAACCCTTGAGTGTCTTGGGTATTTGAGAAGCCTTGAAAGAAAGTATTAAGAAGAAAATGGGAGGGAAATTTTTGGGGTACAAAAGTTTCCCATGTTCAATCATCTGAAACCTGAAGATTTAGATTGGCATGTTTGCCATTCGTGACTTAAAGGTGGAAGATGATTGAACACTTAAGTGCCCAGGAATTTGCACTCGCCTGTGCAAGAAGTGACATTATTGGTTGATTGTATCAGGAGTGGGTTTACATATTCCATTTGGAGAGGTGACAGAGATTCATCGGAGATTGTCTTATATATTCCATCCAAAATAAATGTTGACTTCAACTAGAAGAAGAATCAGAATAAATCTTTGGTTGATTTAAACTGAAACAGAGAAAGGACTACTGGAAAAGCGTCAGGATAAATCATTGGTTGATTTAAATTGAACCAACAGATGTCTGTACTTAACTTTAACTGGATAAGAATCAGAATAAATCTTTGAGAGATTTAAGTTAAACCAGAGAAAGGTCTCCTGGAAAAGCATCAAGATAAATCATTGGTCGATTTAAACTGAACCAACAGATGTGTGTACTTAACTTTAACTCGATAAGAATCAAAATAAATATTTGAGAGATTTAAAATCAAACATAGAAAGGTCTTGAATTGTCTTTAACTGGATAAGAATCAGAAAAATCTTAGGGTCGATTTAACTAAACCAGAGAAAGTATCTACCGGAAACGAATCAGGATAAATTATTGGTCGACTTAAATTGAACCAACAGAGGTCTTGAATTTTCTTTAACTGGATAAGAATCAGAAAAATATTAGGGTTGATTTAATTGAACCAGAGAAAGTATTTACTAGAAATGAATCAGGATAAATCATTGGTCGATTTAAACTGAACCAGCAGAGGTCTTGAATTGTCTTTAACTGGATACAGATTAGAAAAATCTTAGGGTCGATTTAATTGAACCAGAGAAAGTATCTACTGGAAATGAATCAGGATAAATCATTGGTCAATTTAAACTGAACCAGTAGAGGTCTTGAATTTTCTTTAACAGGATAAGAATCAAAAAAATCTTAGGGTCTATTTAACTTAACCATAGAAAGTATTTATCGAAACCGAATCAGGATAAATCATTGGTGAATTTGAACTGAACCAGTAGAGATCTTGAATTTTCTTTAACTGGATAAGAATCAGAGAAATCTTAGGGCCAATTTAACTGAACCCGAGAAAGAGTCTACCAGAAAACGAATTAGGATAAATCATTGGTCGATTTAAACTGAACCAGCAGAGGTCTTGAATTCTCTTTAACTGGATAAGAATCAGAAAATTCTTAGGGTCGATTTAACTGAACCAGAGAAAGTATTTACAAGAAACGAATTAGGATAAATCATTGGCCGATTTAAACAGAACCAGTAGAGGTCTTGAATTGTCTTTAACTGAATAAGAATCAGAAAAATCTCAGGGTCAATTTAACTGAATAAGAGAAAGTATCTACCAGAAACGAATCAGGATAAATCATTGATCGATTTAAACTAAAGCAACAGAGGTCTTAAATTATCTTTAACTGGATATGAATCAGAAAAATCTTAGGGTCTATTTAACTGAACTAGAGAAAGCTTCTACCAAAAATGAATCAGGATAAATCATTGGTCGATTTAAACTGACTAGCAAATATATTTTGAGAAAGACCTTCTGAAGAAAATGCTGAAATAACGCTTCGTCATATGTAGTCTTTAAGAAGATTTTCAGGTCATATAAGTAGTTGATGGTGTTCGTCTGTCAATTGATCTTTCCTGAAAAGGTAAAGAGTCAGTTGTATGCAATGCCATGATGTATGAAATACATTGCATGACAATGTTCTTAAAATAAATGAGACTGTGCTATATGTGTTTCTTATGCATATGCTATGACATTGGTACATGATGTATGAATGCAACATATTTTTGAAGTGCATTTGTAAACTCGAGCAACATCTTTGTCTGGGGAAAATAAACCCCTGACTGTCACTGGGGATGAAGAATATGTGTATCTTTGATCTTCTGAGGATTGTTTCTGCTGGGGACCCCTGTTTTCTATTTGAGGAAACTCCACTGGGGAACATTGATTTTTGCTCTTTGTTTGAGGAAACTCGGTTGAAGAGTATTAATTCCGCTTGGGGAGAAGAATTCAAGAACATTGGTTGTTCATTGCTCTATTGGGGAATTTATACCCTGATTGGGGATGGAAGAGGTGGATAACCTTTTGACTTATCTGGAGGAAGATAAGGTTGATTGGTATTTGATTTGATTCCAAGTTCCATAGCAACTCTCTAGGGATAGTGGCAACTTCATTGGGGAGAGGATTTTAGCTGGTGATTTATGGTAAAAGCATACTCAAGATGGGGAGTGTCAGAATAGATCTATGCCTTGATTGTATCTGAAGATGTATTGAATGGGTATCAGAATGATATCCATATCTGGACTGTATCTGAACCATATCTTAAAGATGTACTGAATGAGTATCATAATGAATTTGTATCTTGATCGTATCTGAACTGTATCTGGAAGATGTATTGAATGAGTATCAGAATGAATCTGTGTCTTGATTGTATCTGAACTATATCTGGAAGATGTACTGAATGAGTATCAGAATGAATCTGTATCTTGATTGTATCTGAACTGTATCTAGAAATGGATCTGGAATGAGTGTCAGAATGAATCTATATTTAGATTGTATCTGAAATGTATCTAGAATATGATAAACTATTGGAGAAATAAACCATGTTGGGGAAATACTCTTGTTGAGAAAACACCATTGTTAAGGAAATGAACTCTGTTGGAGAACAGAAGTCTGAAAGGGTGTTTTGCAATCTCGGAGGAATAAGCTCAGCTGGGGAAGAGAACTTCCATGAACTGTACTGATCAGGATTCTGTAGGTTGGTGACATTGTTGGGAAGGAGATCATACCGCCAAAACGATCTGTCGGGGAAATTGTGGGGAACATATGAACTTATGAAAATTACTCTGTGGGGATTTGTGGATGGCTTGAACATTATCCCAACTCCTAGAGTCTTGAGTAAACGCTCATCGATGTTTTTACGCATTTGTTAATAGTCAACTGTATTCATATGCATATGCTCATTCAATTTTAGTCATTGGACATTTTTCAAATAAAACAGAAAAAGTAAAAACATAATTTAGCTTTGAAATTGTATTGCATTGATAGTTTTTCCTATAAACATGCGATATTTGTACAACGAGACAGAAATCCTAGTAAGAGGAAGTTGTCGAAGAAAAGATTTACAAAGTGAAAACATATAGCTATGTGGGAATAACCTCGTTAGGTTCCAACTCTGCTATTTCCCCTATATCTTCGAGCACCTCATCCCTTGCTGTCGAAAGAAAGTGAGTTGAATTGATCTGTACCATTTGAACATTGACTTCGGTAATAAAGCTCGTTGTAGGTGATCCAATAAGGACATAGTCATACGCTTTAATCCCTATTTTTTTCCTGGACCTCCCTTTCGGGTTTTCAGTCCACCAGGATACCCTTTTTTGCCCAAGCCGCCCTTTTAGGTTTTCGACTTTCCGAGTGTACAGTCTTTTCATATATATCCCAGATTTTTGCCCGAACCCTTTTGGTTTGTCGGGATGCCCTTACTTTTGCCTAGGCCCGTCAACCTAGCGGGTCATTTTTAGGTGTAGTATTTTTTGACTATGTCCGCATTCACAGGGTACGGGAAATCTTCACTGTCCATGGTGGTCAGTATCATAGCTCCACCAGAAAATATCTTCTTGATTACAAATGGTCCTTCATAGGTAGGAGTCTATTTGCCCCTGGGATCAACTTGTGGTAGGATAATTCGCTTTATTACCAAGTCACCAGCCTGATATATCTGATGCTTGATCTTCTTGTTAAATGCTTTGATCATGCATTTCTGATACATATGACCGTTATAGACAACCACGAGCCTCTTCTCATCAATTAGATTTAACTGATCCAACCTGGTCTGAACCCACTCATCCCCACCGAAGTCTGCATCTTTCATGATCCTCAGAGAAGGAATATGAACTTCGACAGGTAGGATAACTTTCATACCATAGACCAGAGAGAAAGGGGTTGCCCCACTGGATGTTCTAACTGAAGTGAGGTAGCTGTGACGAGTGAACGGTAACATCTCGTGCCAATCTTTATATGTCACAACCATCTTCTGTATGATCTTCTTTATGTTCTTATTGGCAGCTTCCACTGAGCCATTCATCTTTGGTCGATACGGAGAAGAGTTGTGATGCTTGATCTTGAACTGCATGCAGAGCTCAGTGATCATTGTGTTGTTGAGATTGGTACCATTGTCTGTGATAATCCTCTCGGGGATGCCATACCGATAAATAAGGTTGTACTTAATGAAACAGGCGACCATATTCTTAGTAACAGAGGCAAATGAGGTTGGTTCAACCCATTTTGTAAAGTAATCAATGACGATGAGGATGAAGTGGTGTCCGTTAGAGGCCGTGGGCTTGATTTCTCCAATCATATCAATGCCCCACATGGCGAATGGCCAAGGAGAAATCATGACATTCAAAGGTACTGGAGGCACATGAACTTTATCGACATATATTTGACACTTATGAAATGTTCTCGAGTGATGGTGGTAGTCAGTTTCCACAGTCGACCAATAGTAACCATCTCTCAAAAATCTTTTTAGGCATAGTATTCCCACTGGAATGAGTACCGAAGACACCTTCGTTCATATCTTGCATAATCTCTTCTGCTTCCTTCTTATCCATACAACGAAGCAGGGTTGAGTCATGATTGCGCTTGTATAGAATTCCATTGCTTAAGAAGAATTTAGCTGAGAACCTTCGCAAGAATTTCTTGTCATTGATGGATGCCCGCTTAGGATATTCTTGAATTTCAAGGTACCTTTTCACCTTGTGAAATCAAGGTTTCTCCTCTACTCCATCAATGTAAATTTCACAACACTGCGCAGGTTCGTCGAACCTTTCAATGGTAATTCTAGGAGCCTCATTGTCCTATGTGACCTTGAACATGGATGATATGGTTTCCCGAGCATCCACCAACTGTTTCTCTTCTCTTGGTATGTGCTCAAAGATAATCTCCTCGAAATACGGGATCGGGGTTAGTACATGCTCTTTATAGGGAATGAGGTTTGGGTGCTTTGTATCCCAATCTCATTTAACCTGGATGATTACCAGAGCTGAATCTCCATACACACTTAAGAACTTGATTCTCAGGTCAATAGCATCCCTAAGACCCATGATGCACGCTTCATATTCTGCCATATTGTTAGTGCAGTCGAAGCAAAGTCTGGCAGTAAAAGGTGTATGTAAACCTTCGAGGGAAATGATCACAACACCAATTCCATTTCCAAGAGCATTGGAAGCTCCATCAAAAACCATAGTCCATCGGGATCCTTGTTCAGGCCCTTCATACAGTCCAGGTTCTTCATAATCTGTTACCAGCATGATGTTCTCGTACGAGAATTCAAAGTTCATGGACTGGTAGTCGTCTGCAGCTTGATGTGCCAAATGGTCAGCGAGTACACTTCCCTTGATTTCCTTTTGAGTGGTGTACTAGATGTCATATTCTGTTAAGACCATATGCACTCGGGCTATTCTTCCGGAGAGAGCTGGCCTCTCGAATATGTACTTGATGGGATCCATTTTAG
Source organism: Vicia faba (assembly GCA_948472305.1). NCBI lineage: Eukaryota > Viridiplantae > Streptophyta > Magnoliopsida > Fabales > Fabaceae > Vicia > Vicia faba. The sequence continues at coordinate 1,320,610,148 of OX451737.1, read as the reverse complement.
AGATCAACAAAGTAGTATAGGTAAGCATATATTGTCTTAGTTAGTAAGCAGCCCATGCCAAAGTGCAACAAGTTTTCTTGAGCAGTGAATATCTTGTTTCAAAGTCGGTAAACTTTTTGCTAAGGTAATATATTGCATGCTCTTTTCGACCAGACTCGTCATACTGCCCCAGTACACACCCCATTGAATTCTCTAGTATTGTTAATTACATGATTCGCGGTCGTCCTTCAACCGGTGGAATCAAAATAGGAGGTTCTTGTAGGTAATCCTTAATTTTATCAAAGGCTATTTGACAACCGTTGTTCCATTTTACTACTTGATCTTTCTTCAGAAGTTTGAAGATTGGCTCTCAAGTAGCAGTCAAATGCGAAATGAAATGGGCAATGTAATTCAGCCGTCCTAAGAAACCTCTTACTTCCTTCTCAGTAAGAGGAGCTGGCATCTTTTGAATAACTTTAACTTTCGCAGGATCAACCTCAATACCCTTACCACTGATGAAAAAGCCCATGAGTTTACCAGATCTTACCCCAAAGGTGCACTTGTTCGGATTTAGCCTCAGTTTGTACTTCCTTAGTCTTTCAAACATTTTGTGTAGATGATCGAGATGCTCTTCTTCAACTTGCGACCTGGCTATCATGTCGTCAATGTAGACCTCTATCTCGTGGTGTATCATATCATGAAATAAGGCTACCATGGCACGTTGATAGGTTGCCCCGGTGTTCTTTAACCCAAAAGGCATAACCTTATAACAGAAAGTGGCCCACTGTGTGACGAAGGTAGTTTTCTCCATGTCTTTAGGCGCCATTTTGATCTGGTTGTAACCTGAGAAGCCATCCTTGAAGGTGAATACCTTGTGCTGGGCGGTGTTGTCGACTAAAACATCGATATGCGGTAGTGGGAAGTCATCCTTAGGGCTCGCCATGTTTAGATCCCTGTAGTCTATGCACATACGCACTTTATCATCTTTATTTGGTACCGGAACAACATTATCCACCCATTGAGGATACGATGTTACTGCTAAGAACCTTGTGTTAAACTATTTTATAACTTCAGCCTTGATCTTTTCTGACATTTTAGGACGCATGCGACAAACCTTCTGTTTTATCGAAGCACAACCCTCCTTCATTTGTAGGCGGTGAACCACAATATTGGTGTCTAGCCCTGGCATGTCTTCGTATGACCAGGCGAAGATTTCAACATATTCATGTAGCATCTGAATTAACCTGCTCTTTACACTACTCTCTAGGTCAACACCTATCTTGACCTGTTTCTTGTCTGTCTCAGTACCCAGGTTCACCACTTAGATTAGCTCTTCATGTGGTTGGATAGTCTTCTCTTCCTATATCAAAAGTCTGGAAAGTTCTCCCGGTATTTCACAATCTTCCCCACCTTCGTCTTCGGCTTGGTAGATCGGTTTTTCGAAGTCATATGAGGCAATAGCAGAATTTTTATCAACGAGATCCAGAGTGGATGAAGATCTATAATGTAGTATGTGGGTGTGTGTAAGAACACATAGCTATTTAAAAATGTAATAAGATGAAAGAAAAACAGAGATCACAAAATTTGTATGCAAAACATCCAATGTTTTTATTGAATGAACAAATGTTTATGAATTGTTAATCAATCCTTTAACAAATGAACCATTATGCCCTGGGTAAGACACAAGGTTTTAAAGTCATTGTTTATTACATAGCCAAAAACTTTTGAAAACAAAAAGACAGGAATATAACTTATTACTCTTGACTAAAGGAGATGGGAAAGATATCTTTTGCCTTCCAGTTTTCCACTCCATTGCCCATGGTCGGGAATATCCATTTATTGAAGTCACAATCACTATCTGCATCCTCTATAGCATTGACCCCAGTATTTCTGATGTGGAACGAAGGTCTCCCAGCGCAAGCCCGACGAACAACCCTCTGACCTTCTGCACTAAAGCCCAGACCAAACTTGTTAGACTTGAAAGGGATATCCGAAAGCTGGCCCCAAATTGTATCACCATCTTCTTCAATAGTGGCCTTAGAATCTTTCAAGGAGGCGATCTTGTGCGGAGCTTTGGTGATCTTCGAAATGGCTGAGACATCGTCAATACCAGCAGGAGAGATTACTTCAAAGGTTTGACATGGCATTTCAATAAATTCTCCATCCATCTCGGCATATCGAAATGAGTTGAGGTGACTGACCATATATTCCTCCTCTCCACAAACAGTAACAACTTTCCCTTTCACTGGATATTTCAGCTTCTGGTGTAGGGTGGAAGTGACAACATCTGCCCCATGGATCCAAGGGCATCCCAATAAGCAAGAGTAAGCTGACCGGATGTCTATGACATAGAAAGTGGACTCAAAAATTTGTGATCCTACCTTGATTAGGAGGTCCACCACTCCATGCACCATTCATTTCGATCAGTCGAAGGCTCGAACTATGATACTGCTGGGCTTTAGCACCAACCCTTCACAATCTAACCGATCGAGAGCGCCTTTCGGCAGAACATTCAGAGATGATCCTGTGTCAATCAATACATTGGCCAATGTAGTGCCTTTGCACTCTATGGAGACGTACAAGGCCCTATTTTGATTCCTCCCCTCTAGAGTCAAGTCAGCATCGGAGAAACCCAAACCATTGTCAGTTGTCAGACTGACAACGTAGCTTCCAAATTGATTTGCCAAAATTTCCTGCGGTACATGAGCAGTCTTTAGGATTTTCACCAAATCCTTCGCATGGGCTTCGGAACACAACAATAGTGACAATATAGATATTTTGGATGGGGTCTGCCCAAGCTGTTCAACAATTTTATAATCACTTCAGCGAATGATCTTTAGAACCTCTTCTAAATCTTCTCCAGAAGCATCTTTGACAGGAGCTTCTTTTGGCGCCTCCGTCCGGGCAGGCTCTATCACTGGCTCTTTACCCCGAGCCTCAGCAGTCGCCTTGGAAACTGTAATCTGAGCGGGTGGAGAGATTTTCGGGGAGAAAATCCTTCCACTTCTTGTAATTTTACTGGTCCCCGCAATATTGAAAATACTGGGATCATCTTCTTTGTTTTCTTCATCGGACAATTCTTGCTTGACGCCATGGTAATAGACGTCAGATCCATAGTGCCACATAATTGCTTTATCTGAGGAATACGGGATAGGCTCGGGTGTTGTAATAACTAGAGGAGCAGCTTTCGGATTAGTGTTAATCCTTATAGGACCTTTGGAAGGGATCCTAAAAGGAGTACCGGAGATAACAGACAGATCTTGGCAGAGATTGTTGGTAGACGGAACTTTTTCAATCAGAATAATGTGTTCATTCGTTAAGCTTTGAACACCCTTTTTAGTGACTAGCAGCCATTGGGTTCGACTGCACAATAATAACAACCTAGAAATAAACCAGCCTGTAGAAAATTCTTCTTTATTGTAGAGAGTAGAGTAATCACATCATTCACAAAAGTAACATACAAAATATCTTCAACAACTTTTACGCCTTTATCATGTTAGGCATAGGTGCTGTAATCACATTTGGTGTCTCTAGAGGATCAAACTCAATCTCCTTGTTGTCAAGCATGTCCTGAATTTCGTTCTTCAAAGCCCAACAACTGTTGGTGTCATGACCAGGACTATTTGAATGATAATCACATCTTGCATCTGGGTTGTACTTAGGAGAGGCGGTGTTGGGATTTGGAGGAGGATCCCGCAGCGAAATGAGCTTGGATTTTAGTAAGTGTTGTAGTGCATGAGATAAAGGCATATTAATCTTGCTGGATTTCCTTCTCAGAGGGTATGGCCTTTGGTAGTTACCCTGCTGTTGTTGTTGTTGAGTAGCTGGCAGATTGGAAATGAATACTACTCCACAGATTGGTGGCGACTACTTTTACCACGACTCTTTTGGCCATAGATAGTGTTGACCTCTTTCTTCCCTTCAAATGACTTCTTCACAACATTTGAAGATACAACCATCAGGATCTTCCCACTTTTGATACCATTCTCTATTCTTTCCCCAGTTAGAATCATCTTGGTAAAACCAGATGAGGAACTCCCGATCAGTAGATTAAAGAACGAGCTTGTCAGAGTGCCCATAAACATGTCTACCATTTCCCGATCATTCAGAGGAGGTCGTACCCTTCCAACTAAGACCCTCCATTTTTGAGCATAATCCTTGAACCCCTCATTAGAGCCAATGGACATGTTTTGCAGTTGCACTCGAGTTGGTTCCAAGTCAGCATTGTATTGGTACTGCTTGTAGAATGCAGCAGCCAAGTCCTCCCAAGTATGAATATTGGTTCCCTCCAGCTGAAAGAACCACTTCAGTTGTGTGCCAGCCAGACTTTCCTGGAAGAAATGGACCCATACCTTCTGGTCAGCAGTTTGAGGCTGGATTTTCCAGACGTACGACCTCAAGTGGAGATTAAGACAAGACACCCCATCGTACTTAGCAAAAACAGGGACCTTGAACTTAGGTGGGATGACCACCCCAGGAACCAAACCTAAATCACCAAAATCCAGTCCGAGCACCTTCTGGACTTCCATTGCCTTGAGCCTGTCCTCCAACTGTTTATATTTCTTATCCGCAGGAGGATATTATTCATCAATAAAGTGTTTGTCTTTAGGAGTATTCTCATAATCCTGCTTGTCCTTGACATCTTCATCATTGTTGTCATCCTCTTTGGAGGAGTCATCTTCTACCTGGACTGGTTGAGCAGGACCCTTGAATCCCCTCCCCAGGTTGAGGACAACAGGATTCTTGGTCTTCTTTTTCTTGGCGACAAGCGCCAACAGCTCTTTTTGTCCTTGGGCCAGATTCATGAGATTTTCCTGGAACTGGGCGTGTTGATCCTAGAGATCCTTTACGGGTTATTCGAGGGCCATTTTTCTGCTGAAATAAATAGCGAGAAAATGAAAAACTTGTACGAAAGACCTGTTATGAAATGATGCATGCAATGATTTCAAGGATCTTAGGAAATTTAAATTTGCTAGACAGGAGGAAACAAGAAACAAAAATTTTATTAGCAAAGTTCAAATTACAACGACCTTTTAGGCTTACAAAGCTTTCAAAGATAATATGAACTCCTAGAATCTAAGAATAAAATCTCCCAAGGACACTTCCTCTTTGTACTAATGTAAACATTAAGACTCCGCTCCTCTTGAAGTTTACTTGTGAGTTCCAACATCTTCTTCTCGCTTGCATAGCATTGGGTCTCAAAGATGTCCCATTCTTCCTTCATTTGAATCCAAGACTTTTGCAACTCTTCAAGATTAGTAGGCATGCCAGGGTGGAGAATGGTATAAGGAACATCCCCCTCAATAACAGGGTCGATAATTATTGGTAGGATGGCTGGATATGGCATCATGAGACTTTGAGCACGAGCTCGTACCCATTTGAGATAAGGCTCAAGAGGGATGGAATTCTTATGCCCCAAAGTCCTGCTATCCACCTTGCTTACCATGCCCCAAGCATGTATGAACCTTCGATGATAAGCTTGGACATCATTCTCGTAGTCGAATATAATACCTTGAATGAGTGCATCACGGGGACCATCTCTTCGAGCATAGACAAATTGTCGTAGAGCTAGAGAAGGGTTATAAGTGATACCCCCCTAATGCCTAAGAGTGGAACATTATGGAACTCCCCACAACGATAAATCATAGTAATGTCCTCTTGAGACCGAGAGCACCAATGTACATCCGTATGAGAAAGAAACATTAACCTTTGTGACCACCTCAAACCCCGCTCATTCTTCAATACTGACCGAGGAAGGTGCGAAATAAACCACCTAGACAGCAAAGGCAAGCAACACATAAGAGTCCCTCACTTATTCATAGTGCGAGTATGAAGAGAGTGCAAAATGTCTCCGAGCAATGTAGGCACAAGGTTACGAGTAAGGAAAATCTTGACAGCATTCACATCTATGAGTTGGTCAGGATTAGGAAAAAGCACCAACCCATAGATTAGAAGAGCCAAGATATCCTTAAAAGCTTGTAAATCCAAAGCATCCCAAAACAATCGAGCCTTCTCCATCAGGAATTTAGCCAAAAAGCCTTTGACCCCATTTATTGTCTCCCAATCATCTATAATGTCAGAACTCTTCAGATGTAAGGCCTTGGCAATAACTTCGGGTCTCGGAGTTTCCTCTAAACCGGTGAAGGGTATTTGATCAAGAATAGATACTCCTAGTAGTTGAGAGAATTCTTCCATTGTATGCATCAATTGATAATCGGGGAAAGTGAAACAATGACGTACAAGGTCAAAGAATTGAAAGAGCGCCCTTATCATGTCTTCTTTAAGGCTTGAGGTAACCAGTTTGAGAAGTCGACCATATTTTTGGTGAACGAAGAATTTTCAGGAACCCTTGAAGTTAACTCTTTGAGTGGAGGAGGCACCCTTATGAGGTTTATTTATATGGTATTTCTGCGAGCGGAAGCCATAGTCTACAAAACAGAACAAAGATAAATTCCTTGGTCCTTGAAATGGTTAGGAAATGGAATGGTATGAATGTTATGATGCATGATGTTACGTTCAAACAATTTAATCACACACAAACAAAGCACACAAGGCATTAGGTTAAAGATTGCATGGAGTTTATAGGTAAGTACCCTGTTGAAGTTTAGTTGGTTCAACTTGTCCTAAAAGAAGTAATCGGGTTCTAGGGGTCTCAATATCACCGATCTTTCTTTCAGGCATTGTTTCAGCACAAGCTTCTTTATTAGCGACCTAAATATCCCAAAAGTCCGATCTCAATGAGTGTAGCGTCGAGTATCAACCAACTTTAGTCTTGCACCAAAGCCGACTATCTCACTACTTTCTAAAAGCCAAGTTGTTCAACTAAGGTTCTACGGTCAGTTAGTGCTTTATGACACCACACAACGGCCCCGTATTCTCCTTGACTGGACTCAAGAGATACCGGTACCAACAAATTTGTCACACTAACCTTTAACCATGTCGATATTACGCTGCATAGTCCCACAATCTATTTCTACTTACCTAATGTGCCCCAGATCCGGGTATAGGATCTATACGAGAATGACCCAAACATAACCTGAAATGTAAAGCAAGCAAGCAAAACAAATAAAGCATTTAAATGTGAACTATCTCTAAGGTAAACCCCACTTTTAGTTCTTTCTCCAGTAGAGTCGCCAGTTATATAATACGATGGGAGAACTGACTTTACTGGTATTTTGCGTTTTATCGCAAATGTTGTGGATAGCAAGAGTCGCCACCGACTTTTCTTTTATCCAATAAAGGAAAGAGTGAAAAGAACAGGAAAGACCTTTTGAGAATTTTTTTGAGTAAGGGGGTAGGTTATGAAAAGGGAAGGTGTTAGCACCCTTTACATCTGTAGTTATCTACCGGCTCTTAGTTGCCAGCACACTTAAAAAATTCTTCTGGTGTAAGTGTATTTGAAAATATTTTTGAAAAAGACGCCTTAGTGCGGCGAACTTTGTAATTATTCTCGTATCGTTGAGAGTGCATACAAAGTATTTTTTGTCTTTGAAAATATTTAGAAAAGAGAGTGTATGTGTGAGATTTTTTTTTGTGAGAAAGCAACTACAAGCTTTCTACCTACTCGAATGGTCTTTGTTCTTTTCCTCATTTCCTTTAGATAGTGCTATCCTACAATTAGTCGGTAGGTAGCCTCATCATTGGATGTTTTAAGGGACGGGCGAGGGTCATCGTACAGTCACGAAGGCAACTCGTAATATGCTTTAAAAATTAAACTAAGGTATAAAGATCATTTATCGAGGCAACGTCGAAGGTTCATCGAGGGACTATGATCTTGTAACCAAAGGGTCTTTACTAAAACTTCTCACGTTCGAGAGACGTGACTGTTTATTTTTCGAAGGCAACAAGTGGAGGTACCTTAGAGGTGTGCGTGTGCGAGTATGTTGTATTTCAATTATTTGCCTTTGAGTGTTAGGTTTGCTAACTTTTGTTTTTAAGTCTTTCCGTACAAGCCTATTAGCATACATCTAGTAATTAATTATATATAAGTATGGAAAATAAAGTACGGAGAATTGAATCTACGCTATTACAAAGCTTCAGGATAGGGGAAATTACAAACCAAAAATGGGGAAAGAAAAAATGTAAAGGGTCCTAATTAAGCTATTACAACCTTTGGACAATTACGTAATTTATGAAAATAATGCGAATGAAAATAGATGAACGCGCGAAGAAGAAAAGAGGGGAAAGATGTAAAACCTAAAAATAATCTAAGTGATAAACATAAGTATTTTTGTTGTTTTTGTTTAGGAAAAAATAATAATTGAATTAATGGAAACCTAATTCTAATTGATTAATTATATTAGAAATAAAGTGATTAAATAATTAAATAAAAATTAATTTAATTAAAAAAATTAAATCTAATATATTTTTGTTATTTTATGATTTTTTATGATTAAATAATAAATGATAAAAAAAGAAATAATTAAACTGGAAGAAAAAACAAGAAAAAAGGTTAGTGGGCCTGCAGTGAGAAAAACGAAATTGAGGGGTGCAAAGGTCCGAAATTACTAGGCCCAATCAAAAAGTCCTGAACATTTGTATTGGATCCGGTGTAGATGATTCAATGGAGTGCACCATGGGGAAATCATCAGCAGCCTCAGATCTGGGTTGATTGAAATCCAGTGGTTGTGAGTTGAAGATACATGGAGAACACTTGAATCTGGATTATGCTAGATCTGAAAAGAAAATAGAAAAAAACAATATGCAAAGCCTGGGGATCAAACCCAGGCTCCTAAGCTTTCCACACACGCGTTTTACCACCAGGCCACTTTGTTCGTTCATTAGTATGATAACATGATAACATTAAATTACAAAACCAATTTCAAAATTATTTAAATAAACAAACGCGCGCCCAGGTGGGCCCCTGGTGTTTGAATGAACCAACCAGGATGTTACTTTCATCCACGGTTGCACTGGCCAGAGTCAAGGAGACTTAAGGACGCCAAAGTCAAACTTCGGTCGTCTTCTCCGACCGGTCAAAATCCCAACCTGTAAAAATTGCGACAGTCAAAACGTAAAAGGCACCTTATTCCAATTCAAATTATTCCATGAGTCTGAATCTGGCCTTGGTTAGGGCTGAAAATTCTTGTACAGGGAGATACGACCAAAATGTGGCATGCTTCCCTAACAATGGTGTTTTAGTGTTCCTGCGTCAAAACTTAAAAATGATGGGTCTAAAACATTCCAAGCATCAGTATGAGCATGTATGAATACTTACAAACAATTTGTAACGTGTGAATTAAAAGTTCAGCATGAAGATATTTTACCCAACCAGAGCGATTTGGTTCACGCGTTCTAGGGCGTTTCAGGCTTCAAGAAGGTCTGGGATGAGTCCTGGAAGTCTTAGGAACACAAATGTGTGACTGGTTTTGATGGAGGACGGCTGGAAGATTGACTTTCAAAATTTTCAATTTTGAGATTTCTTGTGAAATTTTGAGAGCTTTCTTTAGGCAATGTATGTGTGTCTTTCTTGCTTCTGACTCATGTCTTATATAGAGGGAGAAGAGGAGTGAAAACTAACATGGAAATAATCAAGCCTTTAAGACATGGCTTCAATACAAAAATAAAATTTGAAAAATGACCATATTTGTTATATTCTTTCCATTTACATCTCTTGTATGAACCTGGTCATTTTTGATGTACCTTGCACGAATTTTTGGGCCTCATGATGGATCAAGCCAAGCCCATACGCACTAGCCCATTAGGTTTTTATTTTTTTAATTTAATTCATATTTAAATGAATAAAAAATTCAAATGAATAAAAATCAAAATCAAAATAATGCATGGATGGGTTTAGAGGCTCTTGGATATGTCACGAGTATGTTTGAACTCTAAAAAGTTAAGCCCAATAACCAAAAATCACAAATTGCTCAATTGAAATTTCATGCATTTTTTTAAAATTCTCCAACTTGTGCACCTCATAACTTTTTCAATTTTCATCTTTTGAATATGCTCTTAGACTTTTTGGAAACCCAAAGATATCCTCTACAATATCTATGTTTATCATTTTTTCTTTTTAAGAATTTATCTTGATATAAGTTGCCTTGACAAAAAGTGTCTTTTGTTGACTTTTGAAAATGACCTATAATGTATGAGCTCATATCTTTCAAATGAAGCATTTTTTTGGACTTGAAAATAAAATAAAAGTTGTAGGGAATTGAATTTTCTTCAAAATTAACTTTTGTTGGGGAAAAGTTGATGAATTATGTGAAATTTATGCCTGGTCAAAGTTCAATTGACTTTTCCTAAGGAAACCCTAATTTGACAATTCTTGACTTTTGATGATTTGAGAGCTTTCCTTGGTGAATCATGATCAACCCTTGATCAAATGATGAATATCACCTCAAAATGCTTATGTTGACCAAAAATATTGAAGTTTGACTATATGTTCACCATAGTTGACTTTTTGATCAATACAATTGATTTTCAATCATCTGAGCCATTGACTGAGCAAACTTTTGATGTAGGGCTTGAAACCTGACATGGGCCTTGTTGAGGACATATGACAAACCATGGAAGCCAATTTAGACCTTTTCTAACCAAACTTACTTTTAGAAACTCAAAACCCTAATCGTGGGCTTTTGGCTTAGGAGGTGCATCTTGACTAGTCAACCCTTAAGTGTCTTGGGTATTTGAGAAGCCTTGAAAGAAAGTCTTGAGAAGAAAATGGGATGGCATATTTTTTGGTACAACAATATTTCTCAAGGTATATTGGGTTTCCAAGGTCTCAAGTGGTTTTCATGGTTTTTCACATGTCCCTAAGAATGCTCATGTCAAATTTCAAGTGTTGCATCACAAGTTTACTCAATCAAGGGCTCGGATGATTGAAAATCAACTGTATTGGATAAAAAGTCAACTATGGTCAACATATAATAAAACTTCAATATTTTTGGTCAACATCAAGGTTTTGAAGTCAAATTCATCATTTGATTAAGGTTTGATCATGATTCCTCAAGAAAAGCCCTCAAATCATCAAAAGTCAAAAGTTGCCAAATTAGGGTTTTCTCAAGAGAAGTCAACTGAACTTTGACCAAGCATAACTTTCACATGCTCATCAACTTTCCCCCAACCAATGCTCATTTTTAAGGGAATTCAATTATCTACAAATTTGAATCTCTAAGATCAAATCCAAAAAATGCATCATTTGAGAGATATAAGTCAATACATTATAGGTCATTTTAAAAGTCAACAAAAAGACACTTTTTGTCAAGGCAACTTAAATCATGATAAATTATTCAAAAGCAAAAATGATCGACATATAGATTGTATAGGACATCTTGAGATTTCAAAAGAGTCCAAGATCACCTTCAAGATAAAAATTGAGAGGGTTATGACCATTGCAAGTTGGGAAATTTTGAGCAAATGCATGAAGTTCGAATTGAGCAAGCTTGATGTTTTAGGCTATTGGGCCATGGTTTAAGAGTCCAAACGTGCTCTATACTCCTTATACACCTAAAAATTAATTCATACATCCCTTGACCTATTTTTATTTTAATTATTTTTGATTTATTTCATTAACAAAGAAAATTAAATAAAATAAAATACAAGGCCTTTCTTACAAAGATCAAGCCCATTCCTTTTGCCCTAATTTTCACTATATAATCTCATCCATTCTCATACAAGATGACACGGAAAAAACCTTTGCCACCAACTTGTCAAAATATCAAACTTTTTTCAAGAACCCTAAAATTTCAAATTCGTATTACAAACCCTCTCACTATAAACTGCCACTCTATTCACTCTTAACAAGCATACAAAGTTAGGTTGGAATAGATTTTGAGGTCCCATAACGCATGAAAACACCATACCATGCATCTTTGATTTCATAACTTTGAAAATTTCATATTTTAATTTTTTTATCGTTTTAATCATATTGGTGTAACTAACGTGCTTGTGAGATATGTTTGAACAGGTTTGGACCATCACAATGATCCCATGCATGCTAAATCATGAACCACCATGCTAGCACCAATTCCATACATTTTTGCCATAGCTCTTGATCCCTTGAGTTTTAGCCTACAAAAATACTTCCATTAGATTCTCAATCCTTGATTTATAAGGGTAGGACATTTTTGGATCATTAATGCTTTGATTTGCAGGTTTTGAAGGAAACAGGTCACCGAAGAAGACGACCGGAGCTAGGGCTCCGACGCCTCTCCGGCCAATATATTCAGGCGTATAATATATATTTATTGATTCAATTAAATAAATTGATGTATAGACATCCCAGCGGCAGAAGCGCGCATGCTAAGGTATTGGTCTCCCAGGTCACGGGTTCGATCCTCGGTTTTGGAAAAATTCTGATATTTTCATATTTTTTGCAGGAAAGAGTAAAAAACACGTTGGATATGTATCCTAACACCAAGGCGCGCCTGGCCTGGTGGTATGCTAGGCGTGGAGAATTCTGAAGGGCGTGGGTTCAAGACCCACCCCTGAAGAAGGAAAAAACACAAGGGGGGGTGAATTGGGATCTCAAAACATAATGAAAAGAACACTTTGATGTTTATCCTGGTTCGTTTGAACTCAAACTACTCCAGTCCACCCACCAAGGTGATTTCGCCTCTCTCCAAAGAGGTCTTAATCCCCTAATAAATCTTGATTACAAATCTACTTTGACAACTGCCAAAGTCTTCTTGAGTCTAAAACCACAACCCGGTTTTCTCAAGGAATTACAAAATAATATAATTGAGCGTGTACAAATATGTTTTCTAAATAAAACAATATCACAACTGTGATGTATTACACAATTTAAGATTGCTAGGTAGGACTGGGTAAATATGATTTTCTTTTACGTGCACAATAGTTCGTCACTTGAATTCTTCTTTTTGTCTTCTTTATATATGCCATGCAACAGTGACATAAGAAGATGCTTTTGGAATGTTCATAACACGAATTAATGATCTTTCTAAACCAGGGTATTCTTGTCTATTTGTAGCCGTTACTTTTGATATTGAATTGATAAACTGTAACGCTTCAGAACTTCTTACGTCAGAGGATGAATGTTATCGTTGAGAGTCCCTTACTGCTTGTATCAGAACTTTACAGATCAGAGTATCAGAGATCCTGTTTCATAACGTTGGTGCATTCAGAAGTTGTAACAGAACTTCTTCATATAAGCGTGTCACACATATTTGCTTCTAAGAAGAATGCGTCTGATTATATCATAATACTCTCATCTTCTATGCTCGCATAATCAGAACTTCTAGTGATGTTCTGCCAGATCGTCTATGCTCCCTACATCAGGACATCTTTTTCACATCAGAACTTCCTGCATATAAAGATACTTTTATTAGTGAGCATATTTATTATTTATATATATATATATATATATATATATATATATATATATCATGTGTTTGTTATCATCAAAACTCTTACAGGGATGCAGAACCAAATTATGTTCTAACAATCTCCCCCTTTTTGATGATGACAAACACTTGTATATTTTGATGGAATATAAAGAACAAAGAATTAAAAAAACCCCTGAGTAGAATACTTAGATAGCGAGAAAATAAAATACTTCCCTGAAGATCTTCTGATATAGCTTCTGATAGGAGTCAAAATATCTTTCATTCTCCCCCTTTTTGTCAATAATCAAAAAGTAAGAAAAACTCTATTTGTCTTACTTTGATAGAGGTTGCTTGAGAAGGTGTGACATCCTCTTCTGGATTCAATTGAGATTCTTTAGAGAGGTTCTGATGTTGTATTCTCATTACCGTTCCCAATAGTTCCTGAGCCAATAACTTTTTATTTCTGATTGCCTCTGAAACTTGTGAATCCTCCAGATTTAATTTCCAGTCTTTGGAACACATGCTTTCTTTCCACCATGTGTAGAGAGCATCCAGAATACAGGTGTTAGGAGTGGTGTTTCAACCTTACTATTAAAAATATCTGCAACATAAATGATTTTATCCTTTGGTACCCATATCTTTTTGGGTCCATGATTGTTAGAGTTTCCAAGATTCTATTTGAATTTTGGTTTAGCATAAAACGCCTTACTGTTATATTTTATATCATGTGTTTGCCCAGTAGTGAAGTGAGGATAAAGAGGAGTGCGTTTAATAACCACATCCTTAACTTTATTAGGTTAGGATACTTTAACTTTGTATCCTATACCTTTTCTGCCATTTCTGCTAACTCCATAGATCATTGAAGCCATCTTGCTTCTATCTATGTTTTAGTGAGGAATTTCTGAAAGCTATGATCATATTCCTTTATGATCTTATCAGGGTTACTAGGAACTTCTGAGATGGTTTCCTTCTGAGTATTTTGTAACTCATTTTCAAGTTTTGCAATTTTTTCTATCAACTCAAAGTTTTCCAATCTCAGAGTCTTAGTTTCGTCAGAGTCAGAAACTAGATCCTTTTCAGGTTCATGTTTATGACTCAAAGTTTCTGATACCTTTCTATAATTTCTGACATACTCTCTTCTAATTGAGATTTAGAAAAGTTAGAAAATACCTCTTCTGACTCTGAGTCTGATTCTAATTCTGATTCTGATTCAGAGGATTCAGAGACATCTGATAAGTTGTCCGTTTGAGCTATATTGGCTTGTTCATCTTCTGATTCCGTTCCATCTTCAGAGGATTCAGAGTCATCCCACGTTGCTGTAAGACTTTTTTTCTTTTCCTTAAATAGCTTCTTTTTAGGTTTCTCTATTTGAAGATTTGGACAGTTTCTCCTGTAGTGACCTTGTTCATTTCATTCATAGCAGGTAATGTTTTTGTTACTGGATTTTCTGTATCCAAAAGATTATTCAGAGTCATTCCCTGTTCTTCTGGAGTTTCTAAATTTCCTATGCCTGTGCTTCCACAGTTGATTGATTCTTCTGGATAGAAGGAACAATTCATCTTCTTCTGACGAGGATTCACCAGAGTTATTAGCTTCTGCTTTTGCCTGCAAAAATTTGGTTTCATATTTATTAGATTTCAGAGCGAGAGACTTACCTTGCTTCTGGGGCTCATCATCTTCTAACTCTATCTCATGACTTCTGAGAGAGTTGACAAGTACTTCTAGAGAGATTTTGTTCAGATCTTTTGCTAGTTTAAGAGTAGTGACCATGGGTCTCCATTTCTTTGGTAAACTTCTGATGAACTTCTTTACATGATCAGCAGTTGAGTACCCTTTTTCCAAAACGTTTAGCCCAGCAACCAAAATTTGAAATCTTGAGAACATTTTTTCAATGGTTTAATCTTCTTCCATTTTGAAGGCTTTGTATTTCTGAATGAGCGCAAGGGCTTTGGTTTCTTTAACTTGCGTGTTGCCTTCATGCATCATTCTCAAGGAATCAAACATGTGCTTGGCTGTCTCTCTGTTTGTGATCTTCTCATACTCTGAGTATGAGATGGCACTCAAGAGAATAGTTTTGGCCTTGTGATAATTTCTGAAATCCCTCCTTTGATGATCTTTTATTCTTTTTCTGTCAATCTTCTGACCGCTTTCATCAATAGGATGTATGTACCCATCCGTTACCATATCCCAAAGGTCGGCGTCACACGCTAGAAAGAAACTTCTGATTATGTCTTTCAAGCAATCAAATTTTTCACCATCAAATATTGGAGGTCTGCTGCTGATTCTATCTTTCTCATCATGATAATCCTTGCAGATGTTTTGACTTGGTCCCACCATAGTGTTTTTTATCCTTGGGTCTTTTTCTGACACGTTTAAGTGTTGACACCCAGATCCAGGTGCTCTGATACCAATTGAAGAAGGGAAAAACACAAGAAAGGGGGTGTTGAATTGGGATCTCAAAACATAATGAAAAGAACACATTTTTATCCTGGTTCGTTTGAACTCAAACTACTCCAGTCCATCCGCCAAGGTGATTTCTCCTCTCTCCACCGAGGTCTTAATCCACTAATCAATCTTGGTTACAAATCTACTTTGACAACTGCCAAATTCTTCTTGAGTCTAAAACCACAACCCAATTTTCTCAAGGAATTAGAAAATAATATAATTGAGCATGTACAAATATGTTTTATAAATAAAACAATATCACAGCCGTGATGTATTACATAATTTAAGATTTCTAGGTAGAACTGGGTAAATATGATTTTCTTTTACGTGCGCAGTAGTTTCGTCACTTGAATTCTTCTTTTTGTCTTCTTTATATATGCCATGCAACAATGACATAAGAAGATGTTTTTGGAATGTTCATAACATGAATTAATGATCTTTCCAAACCAGGAGATTCTTGTCTGTTTGTAGCCGTTACTTTTGATATTGCATTGATAAACTGTAATGTTTCATAACTTCTTACTCCAGAGAATGAATGTTACCATTGAGAGTCCCTTACTTCTTGTATCAGAACTTTACAGATCAGAGTATCAGAGATCCTGTTTCACAGCATTGGTGCATTCAGAAGTTGTAACAGAACTTCTTCATATAAGCGTGTCACACAGATTTGCTTCTAAGAAGGATGCCTCTGATTATATCATAATACTCTGATATTCTATGCTCGCATAATCAGAACTTCTAGTGATGTTCTGCCAGATCGTCTATGCTCCTTACATCAAAACATCTTTTTCACATCGGAACTTCCTGCATATAAAGATACTTTTATTAGCGAGCATATTTGTCTTATATATATATATATATATATATATATATATATATATATATATATATATATATATATATATATATATATATATATATATATATATATATATATATATATATATATATATATATATATATATATATATATATATATATATATATATATATATATATATATATATATATATATATATATATATATATATATATATATATATCATGTGTTTGTTATCATCAAAACTCTTGAAAGGATGTAGAACCAAATTATGTTCTAACAACCCCTACCCTTTGGTTTATTTTCTACGTTTCTCACTCTTTTTCACCATTTTTTCTTTAAAACCTTTTTATAAAATCTTTTTCTTTCAAAACATTTTTTTAATAAACTCTAATTTAGGTTTTAGGTTTTTTTAATTAACCCTAATTAAATTTTTTTGGTTTTTCACTAATTAATCATTTTAAAAAAATAAATTAAAATCAACTTAGATTTTAGAGTTTCGTTTTAATTTAATTAACCAATTTCTTTTTTAATTAAAATCAATTAGGGTTTTAGGTTAATCATCAAATCATTCTCTTTCTATCAAAATCACGAAACAATTTCCTTTTTCCCTTTATTTTCCAATCTTTGCGTACTTTATTATTTTCGCGTTATTTTTTCCGATTATATAACTGCTACAATTTGTAATAGTTCAAACTAGGGTTTTACTTTCTTTCTCCTTCAATGTTTACTATTTGTATCCCCACTCTCGAAGCCTTGTAATAGCGTAGATTTTTATTTCCCGCACTTTACTGCTTTGTTATTGCTATTACTATTTAGGTAATAGGATTGTATGGCAAGATCTAAAAGCAATCATAGCTAACCCTAAATGCAAGATAAATAAACTGAACATGAATCACTCTTCACACACGCACCTCTAGGGTAACCTCACTCGTTGCCTCAGAAATTGGTCATGTCCCTCGAACGTACGGATATCCTTAGTAAAGACCCTTGGTTAAAATCATCATAAAGATCATAGTCCCGCGATGTCCCTCGAGTTGCCTACGAGAAATGATCTTGTCCCTCGATATTCCTTATGAATATATGACGATAGTCCCTTCGAATTGGTAAGGTATCCCTACAAGTTTCCTTTTTGACAGTACGATAAACCGCGCCTGTCCCTCACACATCCAACAATAGGGATTCCTACTAACTAATGGTAGGATAACACTATTTAAAGGAGGAGGAAAATAAAACGAAAGACTTTTGAGTAAGTAGATTGCTCGTAACCGCTTGCTCACAAAAATAAAACAAAACATATTTTTCACAAACACTTCTTCTGAAATATTTTCAAAAACAAACACTTTGTACATATTCTTAACTGATACAAGAATCATTACTAAGCTTGCCATACTTAGGCATTTTTCAAGATATTTTCAAACACATTCACAAAGCATTTCAAAACAAAAGTCAGCTAGCGATTAAGAGCTCGTAGATAACTACTGATTAAAAGGGTGCTAACACCTTCCCTTTTCATAACCTACCCCCCAAACTCAGAAAATTCTCGAAGGTCTTTCGCGTTCTTTTCACCCTTTCCTTATTGGATAAAAGAAAAGTCGGGGGAGACTCTTGTTATCCACAACATTTGCAATAAAATGCAAAACCAAGTAAGTTCTCCCACCGTATTATAGAACTGGCGACTCTACTAGGGAAAAGTAAAAGTGGGGTTACCTTTAGAGTTAGATCACTTTTGAATTCTTTACTTGCTTGCTTTGATTGATTTATATTTCTGGGTTTACTCTAATTTGTTTCTTGCAAATATCCTACACCCGGATCTGGGGGAATTGTAGGTAAGTAGTAATAGATCATGGAAACTATACGGCGTATACCGATATGGTTGAAGTGATGGTTAGGTTAGTTCGACACATTGGTTGGTACTGGTTTCCCTCTAGTCACTCGGGGAGAATACTAGGCTGTCGCATGGTGTCCTAAGCACTAACTGACCTTAGAACCTTAATTGACCCAACTTAGCCATTAGAAGGTAGTGAGATGGCCGACTTTGGTGCAGTCCGAAGCTGGTTGATACTCGATACTACACTCAATGAGATCAAACTCTCGGGATATTTTGGTAATAAATCAGATGCTGTGCTAAAACAATGCCTGGGAGAAAGATCGTTGATATTGAGACTCCTAGAACCCGTGAGAAGTTTTAGCAAAGACCCTTTGTTACAAGATCATAGTCCCTCAATGACCCTTCGATGTTGCCTCAGTAAATGATCTTGATACCTTAGGGTAATTGTTAAAGCGTCTTACAAGTTCCCTTCGTGACTGTACGATGACCCTCGCCCGTTCCTCAAAATATCCAATGATGGGGCTACCTACCGACTAATGGTAGGATAGCACTATCTAAAGGAAATGAGGAAAAGAACAAAGACCATTCGAGTGGGTAGAAAGCTTGTAGTTGCTTGCTCACAAAACAAATTTCTCACACATACACTCTCTTTTCTAAATATTTTCAAAGACAAAAAACACTTTGTATGCGTTCTCAATGATACGAGAATCATTACAAAGTTAGCCACACTAAGGCGTCTTTTTCAAAAATATTTTCAAATACATTTACACAAAAATCATTTTTAAAGTGAGCTAGCAACTAAGAGCCCGTAGATAACTACTGATGAAAAGGGTGCTAAGACCTTCCCTTTTCATAACCTACCCCCTTACTCTAAAATTCTCAAAAGGTCTTTCCTTCTCTTTTCACCCTTTCCTTTCTTGGATAAAAGAAAAGTCGGTGGCGACTCTTGCTATCTGCAACATTTGCAATAAAACGCAAAAAACCAGTAAATTCAGTTTTCATATCGTATTACAGAACTGGCGACTATGCTGGGGAAAGAACTAAGAATGGGGCTTACCTTAGATATAGTTCACATTTAAATGCTTTATTTGTTTAGCTTGCTTGCTTTACATTTCGGGTTATGTTTGGGTTATTCTCGTATAGATCCTATACTCGGATCTGGGGCACATTAGGTAAGTAGAAATAGATCTTGGGGACTATGAAGCGTAATACCGACATGGTGGAAGCGATGGCTATGTTAGTGTGACAAATTTGTTGGTACCGGTATCCCTTGAGTCCAGTCAAGGAGAATACGGGGACGCTGTGTGGTGTCATAAAGTACTAACTAACCATAGAATCTTAGCTGAACAACTTGGCCATTAGAAAGTAGTGATAGCCGACTTTGGTGAAAGACTAAAGTTTGTTGATACTCAATGCTACACTCATTGAGATTGGACTTTCAGGATAGTTTGGTCGCTAATAAAGAAGCTTGTGCTGAAACAATGTCCGAAAGAAGATCGGTGATATTGAGACCCTGTAGCGGTGAAAGTCGGAGATCAAGCTATTAATTAACTTGACTCACAAAAGCAAGAGTCGCCACCGCGCTTTATTATTTCCAAGGGAAAAGGGAAAAGAGCGAAATAAAACCCTAAAATCTGCAATGTAAAGTAATATTTAAAAGTAATGAAAATACAATGCGTTTTTAAAAGAGATAGAGAGTTCGGGGGTTGGTTATACAATGGGAAGGTATTAGCACTCAATGCATCTGCGGTACTCCGTAGGAACCTTTTGAAATATCTGTTTTTGGTTAAAATTGTTTGTTTAGTTAAATGGGTATGGATGAGATTTTGAAGATACGACGACCTAGTGTTGAAGTTTTAACTTAAAAGGGGTGTGAGTTTAAAAATTGATTTGTAGGAGATTTGTCTTAAGATTAACAAAACTAAAAAAAGTATGAAGGGATTTCACATAATCGTATTAAATACTCGATGACATGAAGTCAACAAATTAATTCTTTCCCTTAGATTTAAAGCCACAGACAGATAAGTAAGCTAAGAGTATACCAAACCTTAGATGAAAATAAATCACAAGCCGACAGCATCAAAAAAAACCTGATGTGAGATAATACTCCAAGCATCAGATAAAGCGCATCAAGTGAAAATAAATCACATACGAGAAAAGCGTGTCAGGAGAGGAATCAGATAAAGCGCAAAGGCGATGGATAAAGCTCACGGTATCAGATAAGAATCCCTGCATCACAAGAGATATACCGACAAATCTAATAGCACGGGGAAACTTATGTGCGTCCGCACAATTTTCAGAAGTTAGTTGGAATTAAAAATAAAATCACAATGCGGTGAAAGTAATATTTTCAAAACCTAAATTTATTTACAAGTGAAGTGAATAGACAGTGAAAATATTATGTACAAGTATATATTTACAGTACCAAATATTAAATCAGAATAATAAAATACAATAAAGAGGTAAAGGGAGAAGTGTAGGAATTGTTTGTGCGCTATGTGAGAATGCATACTAGAAACGATTTTTTAGAAACCTTCACAATAACAAACGCATTAGTAGCATAAGCAGTATTAAAATGAAACGATTCTTTTGTAAGAAATCAATTCTTTTGTTGCATCCTCATAACTACCAGTAAAATAAATAATTAGGGCTTTAAACAAATCAAGACAAAAATCTCATTTATTTACAACTAATTATTCATGTGTTAATTAACTAACAAGAACTTAATTAAAACTAAAAAAACAAACAACAAAAAAAGAATTTGAACATAACATGCAAATGGTATAAGATAAACATGTAATACAGTTAGCTATCCAAACGTGCATCTTAGCTTCCGCTTATATCACGCTTTTCTCAGTGTAAAACGAAACAAAATCTCATCAATTAATTTCAACATTTGCTTCAAATCAAAACAGCCTAAAAACTAGTTAAATAAAGAAGTGATATTGAAATTTACCACTCAAGTGAAGTATTGTTGTTGTTCTGGGTTGTTCAATTGGACAAAGAGTTCGGAGGAGGTTGTTGGTGGATTGGTGAGTGGAATAGTGCAGAGTAGGGACCGATGGTGTTGAATCGGTGAAGGGGGGTTAAAAGGAAGGGATAGAAATTGAAGATGGTGATACTGTGTTGGTGATGGAAGGTGGGTTGTTGTTTTTTGTGTTGTTTGAAAAAGAGGAAATGAAAGCTGTTTGGGAGGAGAGGAGAAGATAAGATGGGTTTTTGCGCAGAGAGAGAGAGAGAGAGAGAGAGAGAGAGAGTAGCTATGCAGTATTGCTTTGTGTTACTTGTTGTCATTTTTACAAAGAAAATTGAGTGCTTTATATAGGAAATGGAAAGAAGAAAAAAAATGATCCAAAAATCCATCTCATCCATTCAAAATTTCAATTCAATGTACCGATCCCTAACTTTTGCTAATAACCAATGAGAATTAAGCAAAGTGAAAATAATATATTTTTGTGACCAAATAGCCCTTAAATGATAAAAATAACTAAAAAAACTAAAAGTATTAAAATTAACTCAATTTAAAATAATATTTTTGAATTTTTTCTGAATAAAAAATAAAGACCCAAAATGACTAAAAACAATAAAAAACGGACGAAAATTTATCCGAAAAAATAAAATGAACACATTAAAATAAACTACATGTAAAAAAGATTAAAGAAAAAATATTCAAAAAGTCAAAGTCAAAATAAAATGAGAATAAAAATATCAGGCTGGACAGACGTTTACGGTTAAAAATGAGACTTCAAACTGCACCGGAAAAATAAAGCGAGCATACCGTCATAAACTACGTGAAACGCATATTCATAAAATGATCGGTAAAAGGTTAAAACGTGAAATATTTTTCTCGCTAATTTTCGTATAGTGTCGAATCGCTTTTAACAGCCTGCCTGTAAAACCGGAATATTTTTATTATTGACATATAAGAAACTTGGAGCCATGCAAGAAATGAGTAAACAGATAAAAGTGCATGAAGTGAAATGCCGTGTATTTTTCAACTACAGAATAATACAAATGTCGATTTAAACTGACTTTTGGTCAACTTAAACACGATTAAATGATGCAAATGTGATGAATAAAGCTATTTATTAATGATTGTGACCAAATGACAAAATATGGTATGAATGTGCGACTGAAAAAATTAGGGGCGAAATTTAGGGTGCAACGGTTGTGCCTTGATGAATCAATCTTCGAGAATCCACAATCAACCGTACTTTTGGCTTGGGAGACTCAAAACCTTAATTGAGGCGCGACACCTGATGCTCTTGATTCAGACCTATCTCTGCACATGAAACAAAAGAAAACATGAACATACACCTTTGTATGCGATTAGAAATTAGTGATACATAGGCTAAAAATGTTCAAAACACTTGACAATCTTCGCATAGTCAAAGCTTGAATGTGAGAGGTTAAAACTGACTGTATTTCGTGACCTTGACTTCTGTATAAAAATGCAAAAAAATAAAAAATAAAAATGGGATCTTAGGTCAAAAATTGGGGTATGACAGCTGCCCCTATTTAAGTTTATTCTATCCGGAGATAGGAAGATTCGAATCTTCATTTCGGCGAGATTGAAGGGACTTAAATATAGAATACACAATTTTTGGTCTTAAGATACCACAATTATTTTTATGATCTGATATGAATGTAATATTTTGAATTTAATAAGCAATGATGCCGTATGAGACAAACTACTGCTGGAGAAACCAAGCACATTATACAGTAATCCCACATAGGAACAGATTACAATTCTACTGGGGAAACAGAGTCACAGACTTCAAATGAGAGACTCTTGAATGATTTACATCAGTATTGAGACTGGAGAAGGGAAAGGATTGACATTAACATTGTGGATGGAAAAGGAAATGATTGACATCAGTACTGAGACTGGAAAATGATTGACATCAGCACTGTGGCTGGAAAACAAAATGATTGACATCAACATTGTGGCTGGAACACAAAATGATTGACATCAGCACTGTGGCTGGAAAACAAAATGATTGACATCAGCACTGTGGCTGGAAAACAAAATGATTGACATCAGCACTGTGGCTGGAGATAAACATCTCTGATTTCTGAATTTTACCAAGAACGGTAACACATTTCTTCTTTAACCAAGATATCGCTTGAAAAGGATAAAATAACAAACTTCCCCACGGGACTTTTCCTAAGGGATGCCATTTGCTGAGTAGACATTATTGTTGGGGATACACAAGCTGCTCAAATAAAGAGGCCTCCACTTGCTTCCTTTCAAAGGTGTCAATAACATACAAGCTGCTCATGAAGAGACCGCCACTTGCTGTCTTCAAAGAATATTAAAGCACATAAGCTGCTCATGAAGAGTCCACCACTTGTTGCCAAAAACCCACAAGCTGTTCATAAAGAAGCTGCCACTTGCTGTCTTTAAAGAATATCAAAGCACACAAGCTGCTCATGAAGAGTCTGCCACTTGTTGCCAATAATCCACAAGCTGCTCATAAAGAAGTTGCCACTTGCTGTCTTCAAAGAATATCAAAGCACACAAGCTGCTCATAAAGAAGCTGCCACTTGTTGCCAATAACCCACAAGCTGCTCATGAAGAAGATGCCACTTGTTGTCTTCAAAGAATATCAAAGCACACAAGTTGCTCATGAAGAAGTTGCCACTTGTTGCCAATAACCCACAAGCTGCTCATAAAGAAGCTGCCACTTGCTGTCTTCAAAGAATATCAAAGCACACAAGCTGCTCATGAAGAAGCTGCCACTTATTGCCAATAACCCACAAGCTGCTCATAAAGAAGCTGCCACTTGCCGTCTTCAAAGAATATCAAAGCACACAAGCTGCTCATGAAGAAGCTGCCACTTGTTGCCAATAACCCACAAGCTGCTCATAAAGAAGCTGCCACTTGCCGTTTTCAAGGGAACAATAACACACACGTTGCTCAAATAGATAAGCTGCCACTTGCTGTCTTCCAAAAATACTAACGTACAAGCTACTCATGAAGAAGCTGCCACATGCTGTTTTCAAAAAGTGTTGATAACATACAAGTTGTCCATGAAGAGACTGCCGCTTGCTGTTTTCTCAAAGATACCCATAAAATATCATGAAGATATTGCTGGAGGTGAGAATCAATAATTTCATCGAGGATGGACAAAATGCTCATGAAGAGACCGCCATTTGTCGTAGAGAAATCAGAAATAATCAAACTGCTCAAATAAAGAGTCAGTCGCTTGTTGTCATGTCGATATTCCAGAAGAAGGTTGTGATAACACTGCTGGGGAATAAAGTTCATCTTCAATGGGGAACCATGAATAAATCCTTCTTGAGGAGACCAAGTATTTACGTTGCAAAATAAATGCACTCTCCATCTAGGTTTCACAGCCTAGAGAGATCCACAGGGTATCGTTCACAAGAGACAAAGCTCAATCCAGGAATAAACTGGAGAGAAAATAGTCAAACAAGACTCCACCCAATGAGGAAACAACTCAAATGGGGATTTATCCTATCCAGAGATGGAAAAGGAAAGCTAAAGCAAGATTCTTCCACGAGAGTTAACTCAGTGGGGAATTAGAAAAGAGGCGCACTTTCTGCTTAAGTTGACACTCTATTTGGAAAGATCAAATATGCTATTTGAATAGACATAACCAAGGTATACGAACTCAAAGATATCAACAAATACAAATGTGCGTGCATGATGCAAGTATGAAAGAATGAATGAATGTCATGTATATGTTGACTGTTGTACCCCAAAATTTGCCCTCCCATATTCTTTAAGAAATTACCAAGTCAAGCTTCAAAATTCCCCAAGGGTTGCACAGTGCAAGGTCTCCTATACAGTCAAGATTAGGGTTTGTGTTATGATCAGGAAAATGAAGTTTCCAAAGGTCCAATCAAGTCTCACATGCCTACAAACATGGTCAAGTATCCTCATATCAAGTTTCAAGACATTCAGCTCAAAATTGCACAGTCAAAACCCTAAATTGCACTACAGTCAACTGCAGGGGCAAAATGGTCATTTGGCAGTCAAAAGTTCAAAATTTTGGTCAACATATCATTTTGAAGCCAGAAACATCATTTGATCAATGCTTGATCATGATTCTCAAAGTTTGGCTCAAAAATCATCAAAATGCAAAAGTTTCCTTATTTGGACAGTTGAAAAAGTCAACTGAAATTGACCAGGGCATAACTTTCACATGGATTATCAGAAAAATTCCATCCAAAGCTCATTTTTAAGAGAAAGACATTTCCTACAACTCATCTTCTTACTTCAAGTCCAAGAAATGCTCTCATAAAAAGTTATCAATTTCAACATTATAGGTCATTTTCAAAAGTCAACAAAAAGGGACTTTAAGTCAAAGGCCATAATTTGAGATTGGTAAATCAAAATGACATGGGACCAAAGGAATTGGTTAGAGGACTCAAAGACCTTTCCAAAATGTCCAAGAACATGAGAAAAGCTTAAAAATTGAGCAAGTTATGCCTTGTAGAAGTTGGGAAATTTTTGGATATTTTGAAAAGTCAACATTGATTCAAATGACCTAAAATTGCTAATGGGCCCATTTTTTTTCCACAAATCACCATCCATGGCATGTGCACGACCACTTGGCCCAAAGGGAAGTTGTTATTCATTTTTTATTTATTTATTTGAATTTTTATTTATAATATAATTTAAATCAAATTAAATATATGAAAAATGCCTAACCTAATTTTTTCAATCTTTTTGTGCACATTATATCATCAATAATTCGTGCATATCCCAACATAGAAAGATTTGGATTGATTGGTATGATTGAGAACAAAAAACACATGGAAAAGATTGAAAAAAGATATTGAAAATCAAATTTTCAAAATCAATGAATGCAATGGATTTGTTCTATTTTTCTTGACCTAATGGACTCAATACAAAAGCCTAAACACAACCCTAATCATCATACACACGCAGCTGCTCAAAAACCTGGAAATCAAACTTGAAATTTTTCTCTAAAAACTCAATTCTGAAAACTAACTTGCAGGTTGATTCAAGGCATAATTTTTGTTTCATTAGCTTGCTGAAGGTCCATTGAACGTGTCCCAATCAAGAACATCCATCAAAACCTCAGGAATTGGTATACTGAACTGGAAATATCTCATGAAAAATCCATGATCGTATTTTAACATCTACGCATTCTCATGGCATTTTAATTGTTGATTTACATTCCTTATGATATTCTGAAGCTAACCCATATATTTAATTGCATTTTTATGTGCTATACGCGATTTCGCCATTGATGGTTTTTAGGGTTTACAGAGCTTCAAATTAGGGGTTTCAAGATGAGGCAAAATTAGAACACTACAGGGCCATGGTTGTGATCAGCACATTTGGACGAAAACAATGGGACTCTCGCGCTCAATTTATGAGCGTCCTAGGCCTAGTCGCTATTTTCCCATAGACGGTCTAGGAGAACGCGTAGAAAAACGTTGCCTAATGTTTTGTATTGCAGGGACAATGAAGAAGACAACCTCGTGGCAAGACGTGATAGGCCAGTTCAAATTTCCGCGCGCAGACCCACTAACATTCTTGTTTTTATTTATTATATTTGTTTGTTTATTATATATTAACATGCGTTGAGTGGCTCAGATGGCAAGCGAAGTCATTGGCAAAGCACATGACCTGGGTTCGAGCCCCAGGTCTTCCATGTTTCCATATTATTTTTCAATTTACAATCATACGCAGTTTCAATAATAAAGCGCACCATACACCTTCTCCACCAAGACATCCACGTGTCCAAGGATATCAGATCAAAGGCATAGATTGGAAGCGCATCATAAGCCTGGTCAACGCTTCAGCATGCTACCAGAAAAAGTCCAAACAGGCCAAAATAAATGGGCCAGATTACTGAACTTTAACCTCCATATTGGGGACTACAACCCCCCCAGGTTTGCTTTATTTAAATATTTTCTTTTATATTATTTCTATTTTCTATTTTTTATTTTAATTCTTGTATTTAATTAATTTTATTATTTCCACAAAAATATAAAAACACCATAAAAATCAGAAAAGACCAAAATTAAAATATATTTAATTAGTTAACATTTTGTAAATAAATTTGCATGTAATTAATTAGTTTTAAATTAGGTTTGAAATTTTAATTCTTTTAATAAAAATCTAAAAAATGTAGAAATAGGGTAATTAATAATTTTTCATCTTTTTATTTTTCTTTTCATGATAATCAAACATTTAATATTACTTATTTATTTATTTTTATAATTAAACTTGTATATACAAATTAGGTTTAACTTAGGTTAAAAACTTCAACATTTTTCTTAACAAATTAAAAGTCATTAGAATTAGGGTTAGTATTAATTTTAATTAATTCTTTTTTTATTAAATCCTAAAATACTAAAAAATGCCAAAAAAACAAATTCTTGCCTTCTTTTTAATTAATTAATTCATCATTAATTTTGCAAAAGGGTCCAACGCCCTCGTTTCGTTTTAATTATTAATTCGCATATTATTTTATTTCATTATAATACTTATGTATCTCTCCCGAAGCCTTGTAAATAATTGCTCGCATTTTAATTCTTTTACATTCTTTATTTCTTCTGTCAAATCGGGTCCTGGTTAATTTTGGCGATGTGGACCCGCGCCATTTGTAATAGCTTAGAATTTACTTTCCCGCAAATATTTTAACTGTTAATCAAATGACATGAAAGAATGTATGGACAAAATAAAAACAAGCGTAGAACACCAATAACATGACAAGATAAATTCAAATGAAAACGACACACGAATCGCACACACCACCCCTAGGGTACGCCTCACTGTTGCCTTGCCTCGAAAGGTGATCGTCGAGTAGAGGATGTCTTAGTAAGTCCTCATGATCCGGGAACCTGGCATGAGGGTAGCTTCTAAGGTGTCTTCCTATTGCTCCGGTGATCACCATGTCCCGAACCTTCGAATTGACCCGAACACCTCCAACGGGGGTGCTACCTACCTCTCAATGGTGGGATGGCACTACTTTAAAGGACATTTACACAGACGAATTCCTTAGGGTAGGTAGGTTCTCGTAGATACTTGCTCTAAATTTCAAAACAAATCAAAAATACTTTTCACACCGACACCTTTTCAAAAAGCTTTCGAAAGCAAATTTTCAAACACTCTTGAGGACCGATACAAGAGTCGAACTGAAATTTTCAAAGAAACTTTTTAAAACCCACAGTTGAAAAGCAAACAAACCATTTTTGAAAACACAAATGAGCAAGTATCTAAGAGCCCATGGATAACCATGGATAGAAAGGGTGCTAACACCTTCCCTTTCTATAACCTACCTCCCGAACCGAGAGAAATCTCTTTAAGGAATTTTTCTGTGCTTTTGTCCTTTCCATTTGGAGAAAATAAAAGACGGTGGCGACTCTTGCTTCCGTGACATTTCGCGAACCAGCGTTAAACAGTCAGTTCCAGATCCACCGATCACAGAACTGGCGACTTTGCTGGGGACTAAACTTAAAGTGAGGTGTACCTTAGGATTAAGATCATTGTGTTTTCAATTGTCTTCTTTGCTTGCTTTATTATTGTGGGTTGCATCGGAGTTACATGGATCCTAACCCGGATCTGGGGATACCCTGTTTAGGTAGCATAAGCTGTGAGGGACCTGTCCGGCATAGACCGACACGGGTGAAACAGTGGCTACGTTGGTGTGGCACCTTGGTCTGTACCGATATCCCTTGTGTCGCAACGAGGAGAATATGGGTCTTCTAAGAAGTCATTAAGCACCAACAACCTTAGAACCTTAATTGACACAACTTGGCCTTTAGAATTGTAGCAGTATGCTACGCCCATTGAGGCTAGACTCTCGTGATGGTTCTGGCCGCAAGAAAAGATTGCGATGCTGGAGTTATGACCGATTGAGGGTAGTCAATGATATTGGGATCCTCTAAGAACCCGGTTACTTTGATTAGGACAGGTATGAACCAACAAACTGAAAGAGGGTAGTACCTAGACCTCATGCTGGCCTAAACTTTAGGGGCTTGCCTTGTGTGACTTGTGTGCCTTACCATGTTTTCCTTTGTATCTATATGTGGTGTGCTTTATCATAACATCATAGCATCATGAGCATTGCATGCATCCTGCATAAGGACTGACCATTTCAAAGACAAGAGGGTTTCACCTTTGCTCTGTTTTGTAGGACATCATGATGCCTGTGCGAAGGAATACTATCCGGTTCAACTTTGTTCGTTCACCTGAGTTGCTTGATGAGTTGGTTAGCAGAATTCCAAATACCACTTCCTTCATTCAGAGGCATGGTTCTCTTCTCAGTTTAGTCACTGCAAAGCGGGATCAACAGTTGAGGAGTGTTCTGACCCAGTTCTATGACCCTCTGTACCAGTGCTTCACCTTTCAAGACTTCCAGTTGGTCCCTACCCTGGAAGAGTTCTCTGATTTGCTTGGTATCCCTATCTTGGATCAGACTCCCTTTACTGGTTGGGAAAAGACCCTCAGGCTTAAGGATGTTGTTGCAGCTCTTCCTTTGACCCATCAAGAGGTAACAGACAACTGGGTGACTAGAAGCGGAGTTAAGGGTTTCTTGGCCAAGTTTCTAATTGGTAAAGCTAACAGTTTCTGGAGTGACCTGGACTTTAGGGCATACGAAGACATCTTGGCTCTCCTAATCTATGGGTTAGTCCTGTTTCCTAATCCTGACAACTTCATCAATGCCACTGCCATAAGGGTCTTTATGTCTCAGAATCCTGTGCCCACTCTCTTGGGTGACATCTTGCAACAACTTCATGCCCGTACTACCCGAAGACGAGGAACCCTATGGTGTTGTATCCCTTTGTTGGTGAGGTGGTTTATTTCGCACCTCCCTAAGTTCGTACTGAAGAATCAAGAAGGAAGAGGTTGGGCTCATAGGTTAATGTCTCTCACCGATAAAGACATCATTTGGACTTGCAGAGGTTTGGATGAGATAGCTATTATTGATCGATGCGGGGAATACCCTAATGTTCCTCTGATTGGTACCCAAGGAGGGATCTCTTACAATCCATGTCTAGCACTCCGTCAGTTTGGAAGAGCAAGAAGAGCAGGTCCCCATCAGATGTTAGTGCCTCACATCAGTTTTGAATTTCAGGTGGATAGTGACGAGCTGCGTCGTAGGTTCATCAAGGCTTGGGACAAGGTTCATAAAGCTGACCCACAGGAGTTAGGGCCAAAGACTTCTTTACCTATGGAAGCCTACTACAAATGGGTTCGCACCCGTGCTCAGAAGTTAGGCATGCCGTATGAAGCTGTCAGACCCGTCATTCTTGAGTGTCCTGACAAAGATGGTGTTCCTCCAACTGTCCTTCCTCCTCAGATACCTACTGATTATGAGACATTGAAGAGATCTTGGTCGCAACTGCGAGAAGAGCGGGATTCTTACCGGGAAAAGTTCAACGAGCAGGAATCAAAGATCCAGAAGCTGACCAAACAGTTGGAGAATGAGAGAGCTCTGAATGCCTACATCCGTACTGAGAAGAGGAGACCATGGGATCAATAAGGAGCTCCAGATGTGCTTTTACAGTTCTATTTCCTTTTTAGTATTTCCTTTCATGTAACGCCTAAGGGCAACCTGTTGAATAATTTCAGTTTCAAAGTTGAATCTAATGAAGTGTGTTCCTTTTTGTTTACAAAGTTGATTCCCGATTGTCTTTGAAAACATAATTCATGCGCATTTCATTCATCATGTGCATAGCAGGTTTTTCCTCTTTTCAGGTTGCTTACAGTTCTTCGCTGTTTATTTCAGCATCATGAATCCGACTCTTCATCAACTGAGACCTCCATCAAGGCTCTTCAGGCGCAGAATGCGCAGTTCCAAGAATTAATCAAGGGTCTGGCCCAAGGCCAAGAGGAGCTGAAGGCTATGCTCCTGAAGAAGGAGAAGAAGAAGAAGAGAAGAACTGTTCTGTTCAACTCGGGCCGAAGGTTTGGAAATACTCTGCAGCATGAAGAGGCTGGTTCTTCTGTTGGCAAGAGTTCTCCTCAGGCAGAAGCAAGGGTTCCTAGTCCGGTAGTCTCCGACAACGAGACTGATTTTGATGAAGAGCAGTACCCTCCTGCAGAAGACAGATACAAGCAACTGGAGGATAGGTTGAAAGCTATGGAGGTTCAACAGGTACCTGGGCTGGATTTCGGAGATCTGGGTTTTTCAACTGGTGTAATTATCCCTCACAAGTTCAAAGCACCATCCTTCTCTAAGTATGACGGGGCGTCTTGTCCCAAGCTGCATCTGAGGTCCTATGTTCGGAAGATTCAACCGTACTCTGCGGATAAGAATTTGTGGATCCACTTCTTCCAGGAGAGTCTTTCAGGGACTCATCTCGAATGGTTCTATCAGCTGGATGGGACCAAGGTTCGTAACTAGGAGGAGTTGGCTACTGCTTTCTATAAGCAGTATCAATATAATGCCGACCTTGCCCCTACATGTACCCAACTCCAGGGTATGTCGTTAGGTGCAAGTGAAGGTTTTAAAGAGTACGCTCAGAAGTGGAGGGACCTGGCTGGCAGGGTGCAGCCACCGTTGACTGATCGGGAGTTGGTAGACATGTTCTTGGGGACCCTATCTGGGCCATTTTTCAACCATCTCATTGGGAATTCGTCTGCAGGGTTCACTGATTTGATTCTGACTGGAGAGAGAATTGAAGCTGGGTTGAAGTCTGGGAAGATTCCGAAGGGTGCATCATCTAGTTCCGAAAAGAAACCCTTCAAGAAGGAGGCTAGTGCCGTGTATGGTTCCAAGAGATCAGAGAGACCTGAGCGCCGCCAATCTGTCAGTGCGGTAATGATTGCTAAGCCTGCTGCCGCTCCTCGGCCGACCAATCCTCAAAGGGCTAAAAGACCCCGGAGGGAGTTTACCCGGTTAAGCATGACCCTATCGCAGATCCTGCCACAGTTGCTATCCACCAATTTGGTGATTGTCAGGGAGGCTCCGAAGTTCCCCAATACTGCATCTCCCAAGTACAACCCGAATGCTCGTTGTGCTTACCATTCAGATAGCCCGGGGCATGCCACTGATGACTGTTGGGCATTGAGGAACAAGCTGCAAGACCTTATTGACGCCAAGGAGGTACAGTTTGAGGCATCTGAGAAGCCTAATGTAGTGACAGCTCCCCTGCCTGCTCATGGAGTGAATGCTATTGGGGACGAAGAGGAAGTTGATGAAGCTGAGTTTGATAGCTGGATCTACCCGGCAACCGACGGTGGACTTAACAATTGGAGTGCAAAAGACAATCTCCCTGTTTCTCTTGTTACTGAGTAATGAATTCCTATGTTTTGTTATTTTGTAATAAACAACAAATAAACTCTATGGCCCGGTGTCTTACCCGAGGCACCGTGGTGTCATTTGTGAGGGCATATAAATTGTCATTTCATATATCATGAATGAAAATCTTGGACGTTTTCTCGCATTGCAAATTTTATGCTCCTTTTCTATCTTTTCTTTCCTTTACATATATTTCAAAACAGCTGTATTTACACACACACTCACTCATACAGGTTTCAATCCACTCTGGATCCCACTGACAACAACCCTGCTACTGCCAGTTATGACTTCGAAAATCCGATCAACTTAGCCGAAGACGAAGGTGAAGATGATTGCGAAGTGCCTGGTGAGCTTGCAAGACTGTTGCTTCAGGAAGAGAGGGCAATTCAACCACACGAAGAGCCAGTGGAAACAGTAAATTTGGGTACTGAGGCAGACAGGAAAGAAGTAAAGATTGGTGCCAACCTAGAGCTCAGCGTGAAGCAACGGTTGACTCAAATGCTGCATGATTATATGGAGATCTTTGCCTGGTCCTACGAAGACATGCCCGGGTTGGATACCGATATTGTGGTCCATCACTTGCCAACTAAGGAAGACTGCTCTCCAGTTAAGCAAAAGGTTTGTCGGATGCGTCCAGGGATGTCTGAGAAGATTAAGGCCGAGGTTATGAAGTAGTTTGATGCCGGGTTTCTTGCAGTGACTTCTTACCCTCAGTGGGTTGCTAATGTAGTGCCGGTACCTAAGAAAGACGGTAAGGTCAGAATGTGTGTCGACTACAGGGATCTGAACAGGGCCAGCCCCAAAGATGACTTCCTTTTACCTCACATTGATGTCCTTGTTGATAATACAGCTCAGCACAAGGTATTCTCTTTCATGGATGGCTTTTCAGGTTACAATCAGATCAAGATGGCACCTAAAGACATGGAAAAGACTACATTTGTTACTCAGTGGGGCACCTTCTGCTACAAGGTCATGCCATTTGGACTAAAGAACGCTGGGGCAACCTACCAACGTGCCATGGTTGCTTTATTTCATGACATGATCCATCATGAGATAAAAGTGTATGTTGACGACATGATCGCAAGGTCCCAAACTGAGGAAGAGCACCTAGATCATCTGCAGAAATTGTTTGACCGGTTGAAACTGTACAAGCTGAGGTTGAACCCGAACAAGTGCACCTTCGGGGTAAGATCTGGGAAGTTGCTAGGCTTCGTGGTAAGTGACAAAGGAATTCAAGTGGACCCTGCTAAGGTCAAAGCTATTCAAGAGATGCCAGTTCCCAGGACAGAGAAAGAGGTCAGAGGCTTTTTAGGACGCCTGAATTACATTGCCCGGTTCATCTCACATATGACTGCTACCTGTGAGCCAATCTTCAAGCTGCTGAAGAAAGATCAGGTAGTACGTTGGAACGATGAATGTCAGGCTGCTTTCGACAGAATCAAAGAGTATCTCCAAGAACCACCTATCCTTATGCCACCGGTTGAAGGGAGACCTCTGATATTATACCTGACAGTGCTTGACAATTCAATGGGGTGTGTGCTGGGGCTGCATGACGAGTCTGGCCGAAAAGAGCATGCCATTTATTACCTTAGCAAAAAGTTTACCGACTGTGAGACCCGATACTCACTGCTTGAGAAAACTTGCTGCGCTTTGGTATGGGCTGCTCGCCGGCTGAGACAGTATATGCTGACTCACACTACCTTGTTGATCTCAAAGATGGATCCTATAAAATACATATTCGAAAAGCCTGCTCTGTCTGGGAGAATAGCAAGATGGCAGATGATCTTGATGGAATACGACATTCAGTATACGACCCAGAAAGCCATCAAGGGAAGTGTATTGGCAGACCACTTGGCACATCAGGTCGTGGATGACTATCAGTCAATGAACTTCGAGTTCCCGGACGAAAGCATCATGATAGTAACTGACTGTGAAGTACCTGGACCAGATGAAGGACCTGAACCAGGATCCCGATGGTCTATGCACTTTGACGGAGCCTCCAATGCTTTGGGAAATGGTATCGGCGCCATAATCATATCACCTCAAGGTACTCATACTCCGCTCACTGCCCGGCTATGTTTCTACTATACCAACAACATGGCGGAGTATGAGGCGTGCATCATGGGTCTCCAAGCTGCGATCGACTTAAGGATCAAGTTTCTGAGTGTCTTCGGAGATTCCGCTCTGGTGATCAATCAGATCAAAGGAGAGTGGGATACGAAACATCCGAATCTTATCCCTTACAAAGAATGTGTGTTGACCCTGATCCCCCACTTCACAGAGATAACCTTTGAGCACTTTCCAAGAGAAGAGAATCAGCTGGCGGACGCGTTAGCTACAATGTCTTCTATGTTCAAGGTCAAATGGGATAATGAGGCTCCCTGGATCATCATCTGGAAACTGGACGAACCGGCATACTGTTGCGATCTCGAGACTGAATTGGTGACTGAGAAGCCTTGGTACCATGAGGTGAAGAGATATCTAGAAGCTCAGGAATACCCTGAAGGTGCATCTATCAATGATAAGAAGTTCCTGAGAAGGTTCGCAGCAAAGTTCTTCCTTAGCAACGGCATCTTGTACAAGCGAAACCATGATTCAACCTTACTGCGTTGTGTGGATAAGACTGAAGCAGAAAGGATCATGGGAGAGCTACATGAAGGGACCTTTGGTACACATTCCAGTGGACACACAATGGCAAAGAAGATCCTACGGGCAGGATATTACTGGTCCACCATGGAAGCTGATTGCTACCAACATTCTAGGACATGCCATAAGTGCCAGATTTACGCAGATAAGGTGCATGTTCCTCCAGTTCCCCTGAATGTTCTAACTGCGCCATGGCCGTTTGCAATGTGGGGCATAGACATGATTGGTGAGATTAAACCTACGGCATCTAATGGGCATCGCTTCATCCTAGTGGCGATTGATTATTTTACGAAGTGGGTTGAGGCAGCATCCTATGCTACGGTAACCAAGACTGTTGTGGCACGGTTCATTCGGCACAACCTGATCTGTCGGTACGGCGTCCCTGAGCGGATTATTACAGACAACGGTACCAATCTGAACAACAAGATGATCGCTGAGCTCTGCGAACAGTTCAAGATACAGCACCACAATTCTTCTCCTTACAGACCGAAGATGAATGGGGCTGTAGAAGCAGCAAATAAGAACATCAAGAAAATCGTGCAGAAGATGACAGTGACTTATAAAGATTGGCACGAGATGTTACCGTTCGCTCTACATGGGTACCGTACCTCAGCTAGGACGTCAACCGGGGCAACTCCCTTCTCTCTGGTTTATGGTATGGAGGCAGTCTTACCGATCGAAGTACAAATACCATCTCTCCGGATAATGAAGGATGCAAATCTGAACGAAAATGATTGGATCCAGACACGACTTGATCAGCTCAACCTCATTGATGAAAAGAGACTTGCTGCTATCTGTCATGGTCAGACGTATCAGAAACGGATGATCAGGGCATTTAACAAAAAGGTCAGACCACAGGAATATCGAGTTGGGGATCTGGTAATCAAGAGAATATACTTCCTCAGAGTGATCCAAGGGGCAAATGGACCCCTACGTACGAAGGGCCATTTGTGGTTAAGCATGTGTTCTCGGGAGGAGCAATGATATTGACCAACATGGATGGTGACGACCTTCCTCACCCCGCCAATGCAGACATAGTAAAAAAATACTACGCATAAAAAAGACCCGCTAGGCTGACATGCCTAGGCAAAAATTAGGGCTTCCCGTCGAACCAAAAGGGTTCGGGAAAAATGAAGGGATGAAAATGAAAAAAATCTGTACACCCGGCAAGTCGAAAACCTGAAAAGGCGGCTTGGGCAAAAATGGGTATCCCGGTGGACTGAAAACCCGAAAGGGCGGTCCAGGAAAAAATTAGGGATAAAGCGTAATACTATGTCTCATTGACCACTTTGCATCCAGAATCTGGTATCTACATCAAGTTCAGACGGCATCGATCAGTCAGCTTCACCTTCAACCAAGGTCATCAAGTGATGAGACGCTCGGAGTTATAAAGGCAATAGCAGAGTTGAAACCCAGTGGGATCATTTCATTTCACACAGCTGTTTTATTTTCTTTTGTACAAAATTTGTATAAACTCTCTTGTTCGGCGGCGTTCCTCTTACTAGGACGTCAGCCTCTTGTACACAAAACGCCTATTTTCAGGCCATTCAAAAATCAATACAAATATACTTTTCAGTTAAACGTGCCAAGTGTTTTTCTTTTTCTATTTTGTTTTGCGAAGAACGTCCAAGGTTCAATTTGTGATATATGCATTGACAATAATTTGCTAACTCATAAATATCTGCATACGAAACAAAGGAATTAATTGCAGGTGACACTAGAAACAGGGGCAATAAAAGAGTTGTCTAAACAATCCAATTGTTCTATCCTCCAAGGTACCAAGGTAGGTTCAGCTAAAGAATATGACCAGTACATATTAATTCCCCAGAGAGTGATTCAGCAAAACAGTGCATTCTTCTCCAGGCAGAGTTATCAAGTCTCAAGGAAATTGGGTATCCTCCAGCAGATCCCAACATTCCCCAGCAGTATACATATATTCTTAATAAGCATCCCCGACAGTCTTGGTCTAAAGATTGTTCCCCGGCGGCAT
This sequence comes from Vicia faba, assembly GCA_948472305.1. Lineage (NCBI taxonomy): Eukaryota > Viridiplantae > Streptophyta > Magnoliopsida > Fabales > Fabaceae > Vicia > Vicia faba. The sequence continues at coordinate 1,320,572,893 of OX451737.1, read as the reverse complement.
ATCAACATTCAAAGGAACCACTTCCCCCATATATCAAAACTTCCCAGAAGAGTCCAATCCAGTTTCCCCAGGAAAAATGGAATTCATCCCCCCCAAGCAGTAAATTTATCCCCAGTAAATTCTGGAAGCTTATCCTTCGCAGAGCACGAACGCGTCTCCCGGCTTTATTCAAAGAGTTATTCCCTTAACAGGATATAACTGGGTTATCCTCAGCCAAAAGCCACGGAAAGAGCGTCCTCGACGAAGTCTTCTTACCCCAGCGAAGTCCATCGACACTTCCAACAACAAGGGTATCCCCAGCAAATTATTATCAACACTCAGCAAGGCATCCCTCTTCCCACAGAGTATTGCTTCCCAGCATGGTCGCTAGAGTATCTTTTCTCCCCGCAGAATCTTCCATTCGCCAAGTTTATTCCTCAATGGAGTCATCTTCTCCTACCGGTATTCTTGCAGTTATCATCCCCAGCGGAAGCAAAATCTATTCTTCAACATTAGCCCAGGATATGACTTCCCGGCACCCGTCAAGGATTTACTTTCCTAGACAAAAACATACATTCATAAAACATCACATACATCATTATAGCATGCATAGACGCATCATATCATACAAATCTCATTTATGTTGAGAACATCATTGCTTGATCCGTATCATGCATTGCCTATGACTGACCTCTACCTTTCAGGAAAGATTCAGCTAAATTCTCAATCATCTTTTAAGACCTAGACCGGTTCAGTTAATCGACTTCAAAGATTTCTTATCCAGTCCAAGGCCTTCTCTAGTCCAGCTAAATCGACCCCCAACAGATTTTTCTGATGAAGATTCAGTAGAAGTTATTTCAGGACATAATTTCCTTTTGGTTCTCTCTCCGACGGTGCATGAGATTTCCATTTTAGGTTTTTCTTTGAGATTATAATTCCCTTTTGGTTCCCTCTCCGACGGTGAGTGAGGTGATAATTCCTTTTCAGATGGTTCCCTCTCCGACGGTGAGTGAGGTGATAATTCCTTTTCAGATGGTTCCCTCTCCGACGGTGAGTGAGGTGATAATTCCTTTTCAGATGGTTCCCTCTCCGACAGTGAGTGAGGTGATAATTCCTTTTCAGATGGTTCCCTCTCCGACGGTGAGTGAGGTGATAATTCCTTTTCAGATGGTTCCCTCTCCGACGGTGAGTGAGGTGATAATTCCTTTTCAGATGGTTCCCTCTCCGACGGTGAGTGAGGTGATAATTCCTTTTCAGATGGTTCCCTCTCCGACGGTGAGTGAGGTGATAATTCCTTTTCAAATGGTTCCCTCTCCGACGGTGAGTGAGGTGATAATTCCTTTTCAGATGGTTCCCTCTCCGACGGTGAGTGAGGTGATAATTCCTTTTCAGATGGTTCCCTCTCCGACGGTGAGTGAGGTGATAATTCCTTTTCAGATGGTTCCCTCTCCGACGGTGAGTGAGGTGATAATTCCTTTTTAGATGGTTCCCTCTCCGACGGTGAGTGAGGTGATAATTCCTTTTCAGATGGTTCCCTCTCCGACGGTGAGTGAGGTGATAATTCCTTTCAGATGGTTCCCTCTCCGACGGTGAGTGAGGTGATAATTCCTTTTCAGATGGTTCCCTCTCCGACGGTGAGTGAGGTGATAATTCCTTTTCCTATGGTTCCCTCTCCGACGGTGAGTGAGGTGATAATTCCTTTTCAGATGGTTCCCTCTCCGACGGTGAGTGAGGTGATAATTCCTTTTCCTATGGTTCCCTCTCCGACGGTGAGTGAGGTGATAATTCCTTTTCAGATGGTTCCCTCTCCGACGGTGAGTGAGGTGATAATTCCTTTTCCTATGGTTCCCTCTCCGACGGTGAGTGAGGTGATAATTCCTTTTCCTATGGTTCCCTCTCCGACGGTGAGTGAGGTGATAATTCCTTTTCAGATGGTTCCCTCTCCGACGGTGAGTGAGGTGATAATTCCTTTTCAGATGGTTCCCTCTCCGACGGTGAGTGAGGTGATAATTCCTTTTCAAATTATAATTTCCTATGGTTCCCTCTCCGACGGTGAGTGAGGTGATAATTCCTTTCAGATTATAATTTCCTAGGGTTCCCTCTCCGACGGTGAGTGAGGTGATTCCCTTTCAGATTATAATGGCCTATGGTTCTCTTCCCGATCCTGCGAAGATGGTAATTCCCACCAAGATTTTCTCAGCGAGCGTCGTTGAAGTTAAAGTCACCCAAGGTTCTCTTACCGTTCATGCTAAGGTAGTAACCATCCCTGGTTCATTCATCATCTTGTGAAGCTCCAGACTTAGCTCCTATAACCAGTCAGGACATATCCATACCAAGCATCTGAGAACCAGCTCCTGCAACGTGCCAGGTACTCATTTTTCTTTTGCAGGTATGCAGGTTCTCGCTAAGGAATCTCCTATGCGATCAACATCCAGATGGCATCTATAAGCCCATCATCCTATTCATCAATCTCCAAATGGCATCTATAAGCCCATTCCCATCAACACTGCTACTATGTGAGCGCAAATTTCTGGGCACTTTAGTGTTCAATCATCTTCCACCCTCGGATTACGAAAGGCACGTCAGCCAATCTGCATCCTCAGGTCTAATAAGATTGAACTGGGGCAACTGTTGTACCCCAAAATTTGCCCTCCCATATTCTTTAAGAAATTACCAAGTCAAGCTTCAAAATTCCCCAAGGGTTGCACACTGCAAGGTCTCCTATACAGTCAAGATTAGGGTTTGTGTTCTGATCAGGAAAATGAAGTTTCCAAAGGTCCAATCAAGTCTCACATGCCTACAAACATGGTCAAGTATCCTCATATCAAGTTTCAAGACATTCAGCTCAAAATTGCACAGTCAAAACCCTAAATTGCACTACAGTCAACTGCAGGGGCAAAATGGTCATTTGGCAGTCAAAAGTTCAAAATTTTGGTCAACATATCATTTTGAAGCCACAAACATCATTTGATCAATGCTTGATCATGATTCTAAAAGTTTGGCTCAAAAATCATCAAAATGCAAAAGTTTCCTTATTTGGACAGCTGAAAAAGTCAACTGAAATTGACCAGGGCATAACTTTCACATGGATTATCAGAAAAATTCCATCCAAAGCTCATTTTAAGATAAAGACATTTCCTACAACTCATCTTCATACTTCAAGTCCAAGAAATGCTCTCATAAAAAGTTATCAATTTCAACATTATAGGTCATTTTCAAAAGTCAACAAAAAGGGACTTTAAGTCAAAGGCCATAATTTGAGATTGGTAAATCAAAATGACATGGGACCAAAGGCATTGGTTAGAGGACTCAAAGACCTTTCCAAAATGTCCAAGAACATGAGAAAAGCTTAAAAATTGAGCAAGTTATGCCTTGTAGAAGTTGGGAAATTTTTGGATATTTTGAAAAGTCAACATTGATTCAAATGACCTAAAATTGCTAATGGGCCCATTTTTTTTCTACAAATCACCATCCATGGCATGTGCACGACCACTTGGCCCAAAGGGAAGTTGTTATTCATTTTTTATTTATTTATTTGAATTTTTATTTATAATAATTCATTTAAATCAAATTAAATATATGAAAAATGCCTAACCTAATTTTTTCAATCTTTTTGTGCACATTATATCATCAATAATTCGTGCATATCCCAACATAGAAAGATTTGGATTGATTGGTATGATTGAGAACAAAAAACACATGGAAAAGATTGAAAAAAGATATTGAAAATCAAATTTTCAAAATCAATGAATGCAGTGGATTTGTTCTATTTTTCTTGACCTAATGGACTCAATACAAAAGCCTAAACACAACCCTAATCATCATACACACGCAGCTGCTCAAAAACCTGGAAATCAAACTTGAAATTTTTCTCTAAAAACTCAATTCTGAAAACTAACTTGCAGGTTGATTCAAGGCATAATTTTTGTTTCATTAGCTTGCTGAAGGTCCATTGAACGTGTCCCAATCAAGAACATCCATCAAAACCTCAGGAATTGGTATACTGAACTGGAAATATCTCATGAAAAATCCATGATCGTATTTTAACATCTAGGCATTCTCATGGCATTCTAATTGTTGATTTACATTCCTTATGATATTCTGAAGCTAACCCATATATTTAATTGCATTTTTATGTGCTATACGCGATTTCGCCATTGATGGTTTTTAGGGTTTACAGAGCTTCAAATTAGGGGTTTCAAGATGAGGCAAAATTAGAACACTACAGGGCCATGGTTGTGATCAGCACATTTGGACGAAAACAATGGGACTCTCGCGCTCAATTTATGAGCGTCCTAGGCCTAGTCGCTATTTTCCCATAGACGGTCTAGGAGAACGCGTAGAAAAACGTTGCCTAATGTTTTGTATTGCAGGGACAATGAAGAAGACAACCTCGTGGCAAGACGTGATAGGCCAGTTCAAATTTCCGCGCGCAGACCCACTAACATTCTTGTTTTTATTTATTATATTTGTTTGTTTATTATATATTAACATGCGTTGAGTGGCTCAGATGGCAAGCGAAGTCATTGGCAAAGCACATGACCTGGGTTCGAGCCCCAGGTCTTCCATGTTTCCATATTATTTTTCAATTTACAATCATACGCAGTTTCAATAATAAAGCGCACCATACACCTTCTCCACCAAGACATCCACGTGTCCAAGGATATCAGATCAAAGGCATAGATTGGAAGCGCATCATAAGCCTGGTCAACGCTTCAGCATGCTACCAGAAAAAGTCCAAACAGGCCAAAATAAATGGGCCAGATTACTGAACTTTAACCTCCATATTGGGGACTACAACCCCCCCAGGTTTGCTTTATTTAAATATTTTCTTTTATATTATTTCTATTTTCTATTTTTTATTTTAATTCTTGTATTTAATTAATTTTATTATTTCCACAAAAATATAAAAACACCATAAAAATCAGAAAAGACCAAAATTAAAATATATTTAATTAGTTAACATTTTGTAAATAAATTTGCATGTAATTAATTAGTTTTAAATTAGGTTTGCAATTTTAATTCTTTTAATAAAAATCTAAAAAATGTAGAAATAGGGTAATTAATAATTTTTCATCTTTTTATTTTTCTTTTCATGATAATCAAACATTTAATATTACTTATTTATTTATTTTTATAATTAAACTTGTATATACAAATTAGGTTTAATTTAGGTTAAAAACTTCAACATTTTTCTTAATAAATTAAAAGTCATTAGAATTAGGGTTAGTATTAATTTTAATTAATTCTTTTTTTATTAAATCCTAAAATACTAAAAAATGCCAAAAAAACAAATTCTTGCCTTCTTTTTAATTAATTAATTCATCATTAATTTTGCAAAAGGGTCCAACGCCCTCGTTTCGTTTTAATTATTAATTCGCATATTATTTTATTTCATTATAATACTTATGTATCTCTCCCGAAGCCTTGTAAATAATTGCTCGCATTTTAATTCTTTTACATTCTTTATTTCTTCTGTCAAATCGGGTCCTGGTTAATTTTGGCGATGTGGACCCGCGCCATTTGTAATAGCTTAGAATTTACTTTCCCGCAAATATTTTAACTGTTAATCAAATGACATGAAAGAATGTATGGACAAAATAAAAACAAGCGTAGAACACCAATAACATGACAAGATAAATTCAAATGAAAACGACACACGAATCGCACACACCACCCCTAGGGTACGCCTCACTGTTGCCTTGCCTCGAAAGGTGATCGTCGAGTAGAGGATGTCTTAGTAAGTCCTCATGATCCGGGAACCTGGCATGAGGGTAGCTTCTAAGGTGTCTTCCTATTGCTCCGGTGATCACCATGTCCCGAACCTTCGAATTGACCCGAACACCTCCAACGGGGGTGCTACCTACCTCTCAATGGTGGGATGGCACTACTTTAAAGGACATTTACACAGACGAATTCCTTAGGGTAGGTAGGTTCTCGTAGATACTTGCTCTAAATTTCAAAACAAATCAAAAATACTTTTCACACCGACACCTTTTCAAAAAGCTTATGAAAGCAAATTTTCAAACAATCTTGAGGACCGATACAAGAGTCGAACTGAAATTTTCAAAGAAACTTTTTAAAACCCACAGTTGAAAAGCAAACAAACCATTTTTGAAAACACAAATGAGCAAGTATCTAAGAGCCCATGGATAACCATGGATAGAAAGGGTGCTAACACCTTCCCTTTCTATAACCTACCTCCCGAACCGAGAGCAATCTCTTTAAGGAATTTTTCTGTGCTTTTGTCCTTTCCATTTGGAGAAAATAAAAGACGGTGGCGACTCTTGCTTCCGCGACATTTCGCGAACCAGCGTTAAACAGTCAGTTCCAGATCCACCGATCACATTGACAAAACAGACAGGGGAGATAGACAGAAGATGATAAGACGTCCCAGTACAACCCGACGCTCAGCTAATCTCAACAAAAGGGGAACATTACTGGAGATAAAAACAAAAGCCATCATTGGAGCAAAGTCCTTTTACAAGGCTTAAATCTCTTTGGAGAGGAAGATATTTTTCGGTAGAAAGCCCAAAGTTCAGTCTTCTATCACTAACAATCCCTTGAAAGGATGACAACACGAACAATGTTTCGGCTGGAAAAAGTCATGTTTAGCTGGAGATGCTGGGAACACCACCCTCTGATAATGTGTGCAAAGCATATCACATATCTTAACAAATTTGGATTTCCCCTGGGACTAATTTTGGATGCCCCAAGTTTATTGTTGATAAGCTGCATGTTGCACGACAATTCTTGCGAATAACTTCACTTCTAAAATGCCCCAAGCTATATGGTTAATAAGGAGAAATCGTCTCAAGAGGATTTTATAAAAGACCTGGCATTCACTATGCTCTGGTGTCTTCAAACTCTTAGAGAGATTCATCAAATCTCGATGTGATTGCCCCGGATTGACTGTAGTTGGCACAACAAAGTCTTAAAATTTTGCCCCAAAAGAGTAAACAAGTTGGGAAAAGCATTAACTGGGAGAAGCAACATGTCTGTGCTTAAGGTTTTCATGTGACATTCCCCCTGATATGATTTTTTCTTAAAATGATACTCCAATTACTCAATCATAGTTTCAGGCCTTAAAAGAATAAACTCATCACTAGTGCTTATATGTGAGCTTCCTTGATATCAAACAAATGTTTTGTAGTTAGAAAAGTTTATTATGAGAATGGAAATTCTAATGCAACAGTTATGTAAGTCTTGAAGGTTTTGAAAAGATATCGCACAAATTTTGCGAGTTAGAGCACCATTTATTTTTGTATAGGAAAAACATATGATACCAACATAACTATTTAGAACATTCATGGGAGTCAGGAACACTATCTCATTGAAATATGCTTTTAAAATAACCTTGCTTCAATTAGGACTTTCGAAGGTTGTAACGTGGCCTGGTTCATGGTTTTTAGAAAAAAAAGATTTTTAAGGCTCAAAATTTATAGGTGCCCACCCATTCTCCGTGATGTTCTCCAACCCTATGTTCAGTTAATTCAACATGAGTGTTCATCTCTCAAAAGGATTTTGTGACGGTTAAGGAAACAACGAGGCTTTCAGAGTAGAAACCACCCTTATGTCTTCGTGTTTGTAGTCACCAATTTGTTCTTTGCTGAGGACTTTTCTTTGTAGTCCTTTCTTTGAAATTTTGTTTATTTTCCCTAACTTTTGCCTGAACTAATTCTTTTGAATTGATAGTCCAACGGGATGCCCTAATTTTTGCCTAAGTCACTTGTTCTCAAGTTTTTTTTTTTGCGACTTAGCAGGCTTTTTTTCTTGATTTTTTACTTTTGAACAAAATGGGTGACATTAGCTTGTCTTTACTGGTTGAGAGGATTGTGACTGCCTCGTTTCTTGATGAATGAGGGATAACATTGTGGTTCCACATCTTCTGGCTTCATTATACATGAAGGATGGCCCTCGCAGTTTCTCTTCAGAAATATCTTCCTTATGAATTTTGAACACTCAATCGGATTAACTGAAAACTACCCTGCCCCAGGTTAAAATTCAAGGTTTTTTTGTATAGAAAAGAAACTCCTACTTCAAGGCTCAAAAGAGGTTAGCAAGGGATTATCTTCCTTATATCTTCAGTGTTTAGGGATTTGAAACAATGCCTGTACATCATCAGCAAGATTTTATCCAAAAGCATGCAACCAGAGATTTTGTGTTCTTTAGATCATCATCCTCCCTTCAATCTCTGCCTAGGTAAGAGAATGGGAAACAAGTTAGTATCATAATGCAAAAAGCAATTTAGAATTTGAAAACAAATATGTGTGAAACAAATGAATTTCTTCAAGACAAACATGCTCATTGTATTAAGATAATCATTCAAATGCAAACAAGTTCTTACATGCAAACAATGTTTTGATAAACAAGAAAAATTGCAACAAGAAGAAATAAGTTAATGATCGGGGAAGGCTTTACATCTGGACTTGAATCACCGAAAACATCCTTCAAAACTCAAAGTGACCATCAATCGTGTTTACTCTTTGGCACGTGCTTGATTTGAACTTCAAAACCAACGTCCTTGAATGACAATCGGTGAATACTTTTATCATCGCTTCCTCCTTCTTAGAAGGATTGACTTGGGCAGCAACCAAAATTTCAACCAAAACAGTTGAGTGATCCATACCAGCTTTCAAAATAGTCATCTCTCTACGGAGTTCAGAAACCTCTTGCTTGATATTCTCCATTGTTCTCTTAGCGCGAGTGTTGTACTGGTGAGACCAAAGGAAAAATAAGACTCGGAAAAAGACCTTTGAAAGTGAAACAAAAAATGTAGAATGATGTATGATATGCAAAAGAGAGTTTTTATTTGATTTTCAAGGAACTCAAGATATTAAGTTGTAAACATCAAAGTATGAAGATAGAAGATAAATTTTAAATTGGCTCCAAACATTGATCAAGTTATCATCAAGATCAATCATCCATTTTGGTGGATTAGGGTTTTCGCCCTATCAACACCCAAGATCCATTGAGCTTGACGAAACTTGTGATGTTTACAAAGAAAGACCTCCAAATTCCTTCAAAGTCAAGTGAAAAGGGTTTTATGGATGCATGAATGCATGGCTATGCAACAACCACAAGCAAGGTCATAAATAAAGTCGAAAGGTTCAACGTCACGAGCATGGAGTCAAGGTAAGGAACACCCCCAAGGTATGTACTAACGGTTTAATCACACCTGTAGAACAAGGTTCTAAGAGTTCCCGGAGTCTACATTCCTCCTTCGGATATTACCAACGTCTTGATTACTCAATAATCAGCAATATTCTCAAGAGAAACTCATTTGAGTGTAGCATCGCATAACAATTACTTCCGGATTACTCCGTTATAATCTCCGCGCTACACCTAAAAGGCCAAGATAGGTTAGGGTTCTACGGTTCCCAGCTTCTCTGGCTCCCAGGTCGAAAATAATAATGTCTTCTCGATTACTCGGTAAACAAATATTACGTTCAAAAGGGCCTTCCACTGAGTGGGGGATCTCATGCCTCCTTCTTCGGGATTACTCCCTCAAAGTTAACATGACTATACCGCCCGTCCTATTCCTAAGTGTAACTTAGTCCGGGTATAGGACTTGTCCTTTGTAAATATTATCAACACCCAAATAATCATAATATATACATATAATCAAACAATCAAATAATGATAAAACAGATAAAACAAATTAGGCTTAACCCACTTAGGGATGGACCAGCAAGAGGTCAATCTTTCCCCAGCAGAGTCGCCAATTCTGTAGCGGTGAAAATCGGAGATCAAGCTATTAATTAACTTGACTCACAAAAGCAAGAGTCGCCACCGTGCTTTATTATTTCCAAGGGAAAAGGGAAAAGAGCGAAATAAAACCCTAAAATCTGCAATGTAAAGTAATATTTAAAAGTAATGAAAATACAATGCGTTTTTAAAAGAGATAGAGAGTTCGGGGGTTGGTTATACAATGGGAAGATATTAGCACTCAATGCATCTACGGTACTCCGCAGGAACCTTTTGAAATATCTGTTTTTGGTTAAAATTGTTTGTTTAGTTAAATGGGTATGGATGAGATTTTGAAGATACGACGACCTAGTGTTGAAGTTTTGACTTAAAAGGGGTGTGAGTTTAAAAATTGATTTGTAGGAGATTTGTCTTAAGATTAACAAAACTAAAAAAAAGTATGAAGGGATTTCACATAATCGTATTAAATACTCGATGACATGAAGTCAACAAATTAATTCTTTCCCTTGGATTTAAAGCCACAGACAGATAAGTAAGCTAAGAGTATACCAAACCTTAGATGAAAATAAATCACAAGCCGACAGCATCAAAAAAAACCTGATGTGAGATAATACTCCAAGCATCAGATAAAGCGCATCAAGTGAAAATAAATCACATACGAGAAAAGCGTGTCAGGAGAGGAATCAGATAAAGCGCAAAGGCGATGGATAAAGCTCACGGTATCAGATAAGAATCCCTGCATCACAAGAGATATATCGACAAATCTAACAGCACGTGGAAACTTATGTGCGTCCGCACAATTTTCAGAAGTTAGTTGGAATTAAAAATAAAATCACAATGCGGTGAAAGTAATATTTTCAAAACCTAAATTTATTTACAAGTGAAGTGAATAGACAGTGAAAATATTATGTACAAGTATATATTTACAGTACCAAATATTAAATCAGAATAATAAAATACAATAAAGAGGTAAAGGGAGAAGTGTAGGAATTGTTTGTGCGCTATGTGAGAATGCATACTATAAACGATTTTTTAGAAACCTTCACAATAACAAACGCATTAGTAGCATAAGCAGTATTAAAATGAAACGAAATAGAAACTTACATTGTTTACATGTATTAATAATCACAAGGTATAAAATCAAAATCAAATTTGAATGAATGCATATTTATAAATAGGGATGAATCAATTTACAAGTTCATTTAAATGTATAAAAAAGATAGCATTAATTCAATAATCATAAGCAAAATTAACTCTAAGTAAAAGAGAAATTTGTATTTTTTTTATGAAAGACAATTAAACAAACAAACAAAAAATGTATACAAAAAATTAATTCACTTTTTTTCTTATTACTAAATAAAAGGAGGTTATATTATATATATTTTTTCTTCTAACTTACGTGCATTACTTATTATAAACAAAAAAAATTAAAAGTCAAACAACAGTAAATAAGGTTGAAGAGTTAGAATGCTACATACTACATAGCACTCGTTTAGCAAGAAAGTAGAGTAAAGAAATCAATTCTTTTGTTGCATCCTCATAACTACCAGTAAAATAAATAATTAGGGCTTTAAACAAATCAAGACAAAAATCTCATTTATTTACAACTAATTATTCATGTGTTAATTAACTAACAAGAACTTAATTAAAACTAATAAAACAAACAACAAAAAAAGAATTTGAACATAACATGCAAATGGTATAAGACAAACATGTAATACAGTTAGCTATCCAAACGTGCATCTTAGCTTCCTCTTATATCACGCTTTTCTCAGTGTAAAACGAAACAAAATCTCATCAATTAATTTCAACATTTGCTTCAAATCAAAACAGCCTAAAAACTAGTTAAATAAAGAAGTGATATTGAAATTTACCACTCAAGTGAAGTATTGTTGTTGTTCTGGGTTGTTCAATTGGACAAAGAGTTCGGAGGAGGTTGTTGGTGGATTGGTGAGCGGAATAGTGCAGAGTAGGGACCGGTGGTGTTGAATCGGTGAAGGGGGGTTAAAAGGAAGGGATAGAAATTGAAGATGGTGATACTGTGTTAGTGATGGAAGGTGGGTTGTTGTTTTTTGTGTTGTTTGAAAAAGAGGAAATGAAAGCTGTTTGGGAGGAGAGGAGAAGATAAGATGGGTTTTTGCGCAGAGAGAGAGAGAGAGAGAGAGTAGCTATGCAGTATTGCTTTGTGTTACTTGTTGTCATTTTTACAAAGAAAATTGAGTGCTTTATATAGGAAATGGAAAGAAGAAAAAAAATGATCCAAAAATCCATCTCATCCATTCAAAATTTCAATTCAATTTACTGATCCCTAACTTTTGCTAATAACTAATGAGAATTAAGCAAAGTGAAAATAATATATTTTTGTGACCAAATAGCCCTTAAATGATAAAAATAACTAAAAAAACTAAAAATATTAAAATTAACTCAATTTAAAATAATTTTTTTGAATTTTTTCTGAATAAAAAATAAAGACCCAAAATGACTAAAAATAATAAAAAACTGACGAAAATTTATCCGAAAAAATAAAATGAACACATTAAAATAAACTACATGTAAAAAAGATTAAAGAAAAAATATTCAAAAAGTCAAAGTCAAAATAAAATGAGAATAAAAATATCAGGCTGGACAGACGTTTACGGTTAAAAATGAGACTTCAAACTGCACCGGAAAAATAAAGCGAGCATACCGTCATAAACTACGTGAAACGCATATTCATAAAATGATCGGTAAAAGGTTAAAACGTGAAATATTTTTCTCGCTAATTTTCGTATAGTGTCGAATCGCTTTTAACAGCCTGTCTGTAAAACCAGAATATTTTTATTATTGACATATAAGAAACTTGGAGCCATGCAAGAAATGAGTAAACAGATAAAAGTGCATGAAGTGAAATGCCGGGTATTTTTCAACTACAGAATAATGCAAATGTCGATTTAAACTGACTTTTGGTCAACTTAAACACGATTAAATGATGCAAATGTGATGAATAAAGCTATTTATTAATGATTGTGACCAAATGACAAAATATGGTATGAATGTGCGACTGAAAAAATTAGGGGCGAAATTTAGGGTGCAACGGTTGTGCCTTGATGAATCAATCTTCGAGAATCCACAATCAACCGTACTTCTGGCTTGGGAGACTCAAAACCTTAATTGAGGCGCGACACCTGATGCTCTTGATTTAGACCTGTCTCTGCACATGAAACAAAAGAAAACATGAACATACACATTTGTATGCGATTAGAAATTGGTGATACATAGGCTAAAAATGTTCAAAACACTTGACAATCTTCGCATAGTCAAAGCTTGAATGTGAGAGGTTAAAACTGACTGTATTTCGTGACCTTGACTTCTATATAAAAATGCAAAAAAATAAAAAAATGAAAATGGGATCTTAGGTCAAAAATTGGGGTATGACAGACCCCTAGAACCCGATTACTTCTTTTAGGACGGGTTGAACCAACTAAACTTCAAGAGGGTACTTACCTATAAACTCCATGCAAGCTTGAACCTAAGGATTTGTGTTCTTTGCTTGTGTTTGATTATCTATTCGAACATGACATCATAACATCATGACATCATTCCATATCATTTTGACTGACCATTTCAAGGATCTCAAGGGCCTGTGATACAGGTTATCATGAACCAGACGTCTAGCAAGGGGAAAGAGGATTTATTTTCCTCTAACCAATATTGAGTAAAAGGCTAGGACCCATTTGAAATTGTGAGCTTGATGGTCATATAAGGACGTTTAACAACACGAAGTTCTTCAGTCAAAGCTGCAGCCAGACTCAACTTCTAACACTTCTCTCTATTTACTCCATGAGATCCTTGAAAACATTGCATCTACATATCATGCATCATTACATAACAGGTTTTCCCATACATGTTTTCTCATCTTCTTTTTATTTATTTCAGTAAAAGATGGCTCTAGAATAAACTGTCAAGGAACTCCAAGCACAAAATGCCCAATTCTAGGAAACGCTATTGAACTTAGCTCAGGGGCAGAAAGAGATGATGACGCTTATCGCCAAAAAGAAGAAGACTAGAAAACTAGTTGCTATCCTCAATATAGGGATAAGGTTCAAAGGTCCTGCTAAACCGGTTCAAACTGCTGATATCTCCTCTAATGAAGATGACAATCAAGAGGAAGACGGTAGAAGTGTTAAGGTTGAAGGTGGAAGAAACCAAGGTTCTGGGAAAATTCCCGAGGACGAAGACTTTTCTGATGAACAGTATCCACCCGCGGATGATAGATATAAATAGTTGGAGGATCGCCTAAAGGCCATGGAAATCCAGAAAGTTCCTGGACTGGATTTTGAAGAGCTGGGTCTTATTCCGAGGGTTTTTATCCTTCACAAGTTCAAGGTCCCCACCTTTGCTAAATATGATGGTGTGTCTTGTCCGAAACTTCATCTAAGGTCCTATGTTGAGAAGATCCAACCCCATACTGCTGATAGAAAGTTATGGATTCATTTCTTTCAAGAAAGTTTATCTGGTACATAACTTGAGTGGTTCTATCAGCTAGAAGGAACCAACATCCATACTTGGGAAGACTTGGCTGCTGCTTTTTACAAGCAATATCAATACAATGCTGACCTTGCACCAAATTGTGTGCAATTACAAAACATGACTATGGGTTCGAATGAAGGGTTCAAAGAGTATGCCCAGAAGTGGAGAGATCTGGCCGGAAGAGTGAAACCTCCCTTATCTGATAGAGAGCTGGTGGATATGTTCATGGGCACTCTGACAGGTCCATTATTTAACCATCTGATTGAAAGCTCCTTATCTGGTTACAATGAGCTGATTCTAACTGGATAACATGTCGAAAATGGTATCAAGAGCGGAAAAATTCCAATGGTTATGTCTTCAAGTGTTGTGAAGAAGACATTCAGTGGTAAGAAGGAGACTAATACATTTTATGGCCAGAAGGGCCATGCTAAAAGTGACCGGAATTAGTCTGTGAGATAGGTATTAATTTCTAATCTTGCGCCTATTCAACAACAACAGCAGGGAGATCAGCGTAGGTCGGACGCTCCGAGAAGACATTTTACGAAGATCAGTATGCCATTATCTCAAGCATTACAACATTTACTAAAAACTGAGCTAATAACATTGAGGGATCCTCCGCAGAATCCCAACACCTCCTCTCCTCGTTATAATCTGAATGCGAAGCGTAGCTACCATTCCAACACTCTTGAGCCCTAAAAAACAAAATTCAGGATATGATTGACAACAAGGAAATTGAGTTTGATCCTCCAGAGACCCCGAATGTGATTACCGCACCCATGCCTAAGCACGACAAGGGTGTTAATGCTATTGATGTTGTTTCTACTATACAAGATGCTGACAATAATTATGATCTTGACAGCTGGATCTTTCCTACCATTGGCAACAAGCTTAGAAACTGGAAGACTGAAGACCGTATCTCAATCTTCTTTAGTCAAGAGTAATTTCTACTTTCTGTTTTTATTGCTTTCAAGTTTTGGCTTTGTAATATTTAAACAATGACTTTAAGCCTTGTGCTTTACCCGGGGCACAACGGTTCATTTGTTAAGGGTTGTCATTTCATAAACATATTATCATTTAATAAAGCATTAAAAGTTTTGCATTAAAATATTGCGCTCTCTGTATTTCTTTTTACTTTTACAATTTTCAAATAGCTATGTGTTCTTACACACACCTACACAACACATTGCAGATCCACGTCCACTCTGGATCCTATTGATAACGACTTTGCTATTTCCACTTATGACTTTTAAAATCCGATCTATCAAGTCGAGGACGAAGGTGAGCAAGATTGTGAAATACCTGGAGAACTTTGCAGACTGTTAATGCAAGAGGAAAAAGGCTATACAACCACATGAAAAGCCGATCGAGGTTATGAACTTGGGTTCTGAGAGAGATAGAAAAGAAGTCAAGATAGGGTCCAACTTAGAGGGCAGTGGCAAGAATAGGTTAATACAGATGTTTCATGAATATGTTGATATCTTCTCTTGTTCATACGAAGACATTCCAGGACTTGATACTGATATTGTGGTTCACCGTCTGCCGATGAAAGAGGGTTATGCTCCGATAAAGCAGAAGGTTCGTCGAACGTGTCCTGAGATGTCATAAAAGATTAAAGCCAACATTATGAAACAATTTAACACAGGGTTCTTAGCAGTGACATCCTATCCTTAATGGGTTGCGAATATGGTTCTAGTACAGAAGAAAGACCACAAAGTACGCATGTGTGTAGACTATAGGGATCTGAGCAGGGCAAGCCCCAAAGATGACTTCCCACTTCCACATATATATGTCTTGGTCGACAAAACCACTCAACATAACGTATTCTCCTTCATGGACTGTTTCTCAGGTTATAATCAGATCAAGATGGCACCTGAAAACAGGGAGAAGACTACTTTTGTCACACAATGGGCCACTTTCTGTTACAAGGTTATGCCTTTTGGGTTAAAGAATACCGGTGCAACATATCAATGTGCCATGATAGCCTTATTCCATGACATGATTCATCACGAGATAGAGGTCTACATCGACGATATGATAGCTAGATCACAGACTGAAGAAGAACATCTGGACCATCTACATAAGTTGTTTGAGAGACTGGAGAAGTATAAGCTGAGGTTAAATCCGAACAAGTGCATCTTTGAGTTGAGGTCCGGTAAACTCCTGGGTTTCATCATTAGCAGTAAAGAAATTGAGGTTGATCCCGCTAAAGTCAAAGCTATTCAAGAAAGGCCTACTCCCCGTACTGAAAATAAAGTCAGAGGTTTCTTGGGATGAGTGAATTATATTGCCCGATTCATTTCTCATTTGACTGTTGTTGCACCCCAAAATTTGCCCTCCCTTTTTCACAAGAAATCACAACATCAGGGTTTTCTCTGATTTTTCAGATTGGCTCAAGAATCGATCAGACAAATATTTCTTTGGCAGTAATCCAGGATTAGGGTTTGCACTCGCATTTCTCAGAAGAAACTGAATCCTCAGAAGTTCAATTGACTGTTACATTATTTTTACGCTTGTTCAAGATTAATGGTTATTTCTCAAAACCTAATTATCTAGGATAAGAACTGAGACTTTTGTTTGGAACATTAAGGCGTTTGTTTGATCAGTGGAGTGAAAAGTTTATGGAATGTTTGTTAGTTTAACTGTACAACGCATATGTTAATTGGAATACCAGGCGTATTGTGATTAATGCGAGATGACAAAGTTTGTTGATTATTTATTTCATCTAGATTAAAGTTATTGGGATACAGTTTCAATTATTTTAATTTAAGAATTTTAAATAATTAAAATGCAAGGAAAAGTTGGAAGATATTTGACAATGACTTTTTATTTATTTATTTCAAATGTTGTTACAAATTTTATTCGAATATTGTAAATTTATAACTTACAGTATTTACAATAATATTTGTTTACAATAAATGAAAAAAAATAAATCTAAGCCTAAATCTCTTGAGATCTTTGACTTCTACTTCTACTGCTTCATCTATCATCCAACTGGTACTTACCTGCAAAAGACAGAGAAAAAGAAATTAGTATAAGAATTTTCAAGCAGAAAAGGAAGAAAGAAAAATCATCATTAAAGCTTGTTGGCCGGAATCAGAATGCTTTTGGATTCATCATGTTTTTACTTTTTCTCCTTGCAAATCACAAGAAGATTTCTCTTCTTGGTTCACAAAGAGAAAAGTAAAAAAATAAATGCAAGCATGTCAAACTAGATGCAAAAACATGGTTCAAATACAAAGGTACAAAGTTGCATTAACCAAGTAAACTGAACTGCAACTGAGTTTCAAAATGCATTAACCAAATGTCAAACTGAGTTTCCAAACTGTCACAGCAAGTACAATGCAGAAGCATACAAGTAACCAAAGTGCAATGCAGAAGCATACAAGCAACCAAGTACACAATGCAGGAAATATGGAAACAAGTACACAATGCAGCAAGATAAACCAAGTTACAAGCAAGAAGGCTTGTCAATTTCATCATCATTTTCTGGCCCAACAAGATTTTCAGAAATATATTATAATAAGCAATTAAAAATGCTTATGGAGAGAGAGAAAGAGGAGTACCAGTGAAAGTTTGCAGTTTTTGCAAAAGCAGGCTATTGTTCAAGACAATAAGAGAACACAAAAGATATAAAAGAGCAAGACTGCATAACAGTCCAAAAGGAGGAGATAGAGCCCACAAAAACAATTCAAACCCGTAGTTTTCAAAACTACAAAATAACAAGTTCAACAATCATACAGTGGAAGCCACAAACTGCAATTTAGTCACAGCCTGCTTCCAAAACTACTGCAGAAAACTCACAAATCTGCAAAACACCTGCTAACCCAAAGCAAACCTGCTTACCAAAAACTCAAACTGCATCTCAAATAACAAAAACTCAAACTGCTGTCAAAACCAAAAACTTCTCAACCTGAAGCCTGCCTCCAAACTCACAAGCCTACAAGCCTGTAAAGCAAGCCTGCCTTAAACTTACCACAAACCTGCTCCCAACCAAAAACTCAAGACTACAAACTTGCATAAACTGCAAACTTCTGAAAAAACACTCAAACCTGCCTGTAACATATCACTGCAAATAAAAAACCCAAAACAAGCAAGCAAACCTGTTTAAACAACAACCTGCTTACCAAAAGCTTACAAAAACACAAGCAAACCTGTTTAAACAACACCCTGCATAACCTCCAAACTGCAAGTAAAAAAAACCAAAACCACAAACTGGTTCACCAACAAAACAAAACCTGCATCTCAAGCTAAGCAAGGCCAACCACTCAGGCCAAACCCAAAGCTGCCTGCAAAACTGCAAGAAGCCTGCTTGCTCACACAAAAGCTAACAACAAACAATGACAGTCTCAAAGGCTATCAACATCATCAACAAGAGCATTTCAGAAACTGACTAACAACAAATAATAGCCAGTTTTCAGGTTCATTATCATTAAATTATCAGGGTCTACAAAGAGGGAGGAAGAGTTTAGAAGCAACTGAAAATAGTTTTAGAACTTCTTCATCATTAACCTCAATAGCCAAAAGAGAGGAAGAGTTTAGAAGCAAGCAAGTTTCAGAGTTTCATCATTATCAACCAAAACAAAGAACAACAACAATAGCAAATTTTTTTTAAAATACATCTTCATCATCAAAAATCAAATAATCTAGAAGAAAGAGGAAGAGAAAATCAGAAGCTATTCAAAGGGGTTTCAAAGCCAACAACAATAGTTTCAGATCTAAACTCATCATTAACAAGGGAAAGATTCAGAAGCAATATATATTTTCAAATTCATCATCATCAAATAAATCAAAAGAACGACAAATACCAGAAGCAAGCAACCATCACGCTCTCCCTCCGCTCCGACCACCAAGGAGGCACCACCAAGCCCTTTCCCTCCCTCCATCGTTCTCAGAAGCAAGACGTTCAAGGTACGTCTCTCAAACCCTCAAGCTTTTACTACATATAAACATCAAAAAACCATAAGAATCAAAACATGCAAACGGTAAAACGTACAAGAATCACACAAAGGTAAACTGTAAAAACGCGTTTAGAACAAAAAGAAACTGTACCTTTCAAACCATTGCCTTGAACAGTCGTGGAGAGGAGAGGGCGGAGGCAGCGCACCGGTAGCTAGGCTCGTGAGAGAGAAATCCAAAGCTTCGTTTGAGAGAGACGAAGAGAACGAAGAAGATGAGAGGAGGCGCCGCTGTGTACGAAGACTGCAAACCCTAATTCCGAGCATACCACGCATTAACCCTAAAAACGTTGTACATGTCATTTGGGCCTTCGCCCCACATAAAACTTAGCCCACAACGCTTATGCTAACCCCCCCCCCCCATTTCATCCATTTCTCCCTTTTGTTCTTGTTATTTCATTTGGGCCCATGAACCCCCAATTTAATCCAAAGCCCATTTTTCTTTTTTTAAAAAAAAGCTAATATCATTTTCATCAATTTATTTTCTTTAAACTAATACTTTTTATTATTTACTTTCATTTTTTAATGATTTGATTTCTTTTCTTTGTTAATAATAAAACCAAAAAAAACATAGTAAAATTTTGTTTTAATTTAGTTTTCTTTTTTTTAATAACTATTACCTTTAATAAAAATATAAAATAATAGAAACATTAATAATTTTCTTTCTTTAGAATTTTTCCTCTACATAATCAATAAAAAACACAAAAGATAATAATCATACTTAATCTTCACTAGGTTAAATTTTGTTTGTTCATTTGTAAATAAATACACGCATCTCATATTTCTTTGATTTTCATTATCTTATACTTTGTTATAATTTCACATTGAAAATGCGACAGTTCAATTTGGTTGTAATATATATACTTGGACATTATTATTCTGATAAGACTCATCCCCATTTGTAAACATTTGTACCCCCATCCCTGGATACTGTTTTGTAATAACTTAGACTTTAAATTCCCGTAATTTATCGCTTTCAATATACTGTATAGTAATTAGGGTTTGTATGCGAAGATTCAAAATCAATCGCTAGATAACCTAATATAAGATAAATGCATGAAAATCAATACACAATTCACACTTGCACCTCTAGGGTAACCTCGCTTGTTGCCTCAGAAAATGCAATCATGTTCCTCGAATACGAGACACTCTAGCAAATGCCCCTTCGGTAAACAAAGATCGTAGTCCCTCAATGACCCTCGATGTTGCCTTCGATAAAATGATCTCGTCCCTTACAAAATCGCTAGAGCGTCTCACAAGTTGCTTTCAATGATTGTATACGATGACCCGCGCCTGTCCTGTTTAACATCCTAACACAAGGTTATCCACTAAATACAATGGTGAAATAACACTGTCAAAAGGGTTGAAAACATAAGAAAGATCTTTGAGTAAAATAGGGTAGACAACTCTTAGTTACTTGATCAAAAATCTTGCAAAACATCCTTGCCATTTTCAAACACACTTCACAACACAACTTCAAAACAATTTCAAAACAACTTTCAAAACATTGAAATATCTTTTCAAAAAGGCACACACCTTTGTATATGTTCAAACAAGAATCATCACAAAGGTTGCCTAGACAAGGCATCTTTTTCAAAACATTTTCAAAACCACACACACAAAGCACCATTTCAAAAAATTGTAAAGCAAAGGCAAGCGATCTAAAACAAGTAACTAAGAGCCCATGGATAACCATGGATGAAAAGGGTTCTAGCACCTTCCCTTTTCATAATCTACCCCCCTAACCCAAGAAAACATCTCAAAGGTCTTTCCTGGGCTTTTTGACCTTTCCTTAGGATAAAATAAAAAGTCGGTGGCGACTCTTGCTAAACCGAACAAGTGCGAACACAAACGCAAAAATCCCAAGTCAGTTCTCCCACCGTATCACAACTGCTACTTGTGAGCCGTCTTCAAGTTGCTAAAGAAATATCAACTAGTAAAATGAAACGACAATTTCCAGATACCCTTTGACAAAATCAAGGAGTACGTACAAGAACTTCCGATTTTGATGCCACCAGTTGAAGAAAGACCTCTAATCATGTATCTAACAGTGCTAGAGAATTCAACGGGGTGTGTACTGGGCCATCATGACGAGTCTGGTCAAAAAGAGCATGTAATATACTACCTTAGCAAAAAGCTCACCGACTTTGAAATAAGATACTCACTGCTCGAGAAAACTTATTGTGTTTTGGCATGGGCTTCTCGTCGACTAAGACATTGTATGTTGACTAATACTACTCTATTGATCTCTAAAATGGATCCCATCAAATACATATTCGAGAAGCCCACTCTCTCCAGAAAAATAGCCAGATGGAAAATGGTCTTGACAAAATACGACATTTAGTACACCACTCAGAAAGCAATCAAAGGAAGTGTATTGGTAGATCATTTGGCTCATCAAGCCGTAGACGACTATCAATCTATGAATTTCAAGTTCCCGGACGAGAAGATTATGTTAGTTACCGATTATAAAGAATCTGGACCGTATGAAGGACCTGAGCCAGGATCCTGATGGACTATGGTTTTTGACAGAGCATCTATTGCACTTGGTAACGAAATTGGTGTTGTAATTATCTCTCCTCAGGGTTTTCTACGCCCTTCACCGCCAGATTATGCTTTGACTGTACCAACAACATGGATGAATATGAAGTGTGCATCATGGGTATTAAAGCTTCTATTGACCTTAGAATCAAGTTCTTGAGCATATATGGGGCCTCAGCCCTGATGATCAGCCTGATTATGGGAGAATTGGATACAAAGCATCCGAACCTCATTCCTTATAGAGAGCATGTGTTGACCTTAATTCCGTACTTCGAGGAGATCACTTTCGAGAACATCCCACGAGAAGAGAATCAGTTGACAGACGCATTAGCAACCATGTCGTCTATGTTTAAGGACAGATGGAACAACGAGGCTCCCAGAATTACCATTGAGAGGCTAGATGAATTGACAGACTGCTATGAAGTTGGCACTGATGGAGTAGAAGAGAAGCCTTAGTTTCATGAAGTAAAAAGATACCTCGAAGCTCAAGAGTATCCTGAAGGGGCACCTATCAATGACAAGAAATTCCTACGAAGGTTCTCTTCTAAGTTCTTCCAAAGTAACAAGATTCTATACAGGTGTAACCATGATTCAACTCTGCTTCGTTGTATGGACAAGAAAGAGGCGGAGAGATTATGGCAGATATGCACGAAGGTATCTTTAGTACTCATTCCAGTGGACATACTATGACTAAGATTCTGAGAGCGGGTTATTATTGGCCGAATATGGAAACTGATTGCCATCACCACTCAAGAACTTATCACAAGTGCCAGATCTATGCTGACAAAGTACATGTGCCTCCAGTACCTCTGAATGTCTCGACTGTTCCTTGGTCATTCACAATGTGGGGCATTGATATGATTGGAGAGATCAAACCTACTTCTTCCAACGAACATCACTTCATCCTTATCGCCATTGTTATTTCATAAAGTGGGTTGAAGCATCCTCGTTTGCCTCTGTTACTAAGAATATGGTCGCCCGGTTCATTAAGCGTAACCTTATCTATCGGTATGGAATCCCCAAAAAGATTATCACATACAACAGTACCAATATCAACAACACTATGATCATGAAACTCTGCGCAGTTCAAGATCAAGCACCATAATTCTTTTCCGTATCGACCAAAGATGAATGGCGCAGTGGAAGCCACCAATAAGAACATTAATAAGATTATACAGAAGATGATAGTAATGTATAAAGACTGGCATGAGATGTTACCATTTGATCTCCATGGATATCGCACTTCAGCTCGGACATCAATTGGGGTAACCTCATTCTCTATAGTCTACGGTATGGAAGTTGTCCTACCTATCGAAGTTCATATTCCTTCCGTGAGAATTATGAAAGATCTGGACTTGGACGAAGATGAATGGATTCAGACTAGGTTGGACCAGCTGAATCTGATTAACGAGAAAAGGCTTGCAGCTGTTTGTCACAGTCAGATGTATCAGAAGCGTATGATCAAAGCATTTAATAAGAAAATCAAGCATCAGGTATATCAGGTTGGTGACTTGGTAATAAAGCGCATCATTCTACTGCAGGGTGATCCCAGGGGCAAATGGACTCCCACCTATGAAGGGCCATTTATAATCAAGAATATATTTTCGGGCGGTGCTATGATACTTACCACCATGGACGGTGAAGATCTTCCACACCCCATGAACACAAGCATAGTTAAAAGATATTACGCATGAAAACGACCCGCTAGGTTAACTGGCCTAGACCAAAATAAGGGCATCCCGACAAACCAAAAGGGTTCTGGAAAAAATTAGGGATATATATATATATATATATATATATATATATATATATATATATATATATATATATATATATATATATATATATATATATATATATATAAAATACTGTACACCTGGCAAGTCGAAAATCTGAAAAGGCGGCTTGGGGAAAAAAGGGTATCTCGGTGGACTGAAAACCCGGAAGGACGGTCCAGGCAAAAGTTAGGGATTAAAGCGTACGACTATGTCCCGTTGGATCACTTACAACCAGCTTTATTACCAACATCAAGTTCGAATGGTGCAAATCAATTTAATCAACTTCTTCTGACAACAAGGGATGAGATGCTCGAAGACATAGGGACAATAACAGAGTTGAAACCCGACGAGATTATTTACACATAGCTATATGTTTGGTTTTACTTTGTACTCCTTTCATTTCACGACGATTTCCTCTTACTAGGATTTATGTATCTTTGTACAACAATCGCCTGTTTATGGGCAAACTCAATATAAATATAATTTCAAAATTCAAATTTCGTTTTACTTTTTCTGTTTTGTTCGCAAAAACGTCCAATGACTAAATTGAATGAACATATTCATATGAATACAATTGTTGTTAACAAATACATGCATAAAAACAGGAATAAGTATTTACTCAAGACTCTAGGAGACGGGATAACATTCAAGTCGTCCACAAGTCCCAACAGAATAAACTCCATGGAATAATCGCCACAGAGCAGTTCCCATAAGATCATCCCCCGTAGAGTCATCTCCACAAACTCGACACATTCCTCTCAAGTTTGAAATATCCTAATCATACTCACCAACAGATCCCCTACCAGATAAAGGAGTATGATCTTTTCCCCAACAATATCGCCAACCTATGGAGTCCTAATCCTCGTTAGAGAGTATGTCACCAGCACAATTCACATGAATTCTCTTCCCCAACTGAGTTTATTTCCCCAACACTGTAAAAACCCCTACATGATTCTCTTCTCCAACATGGTTCATTTCCTCAGTAGAATAAATTTCTCCAGTAGGTTTTATTTCCCCAGCGGAATTAAGTCTACCCAGCTTGAGTCCATTCCTTTGACTACTGCAAATCACCGACAAAGTTCCCCTCTCCAGTAAAGGGCAGTCCAAACCACTATCCCCAGAGAGTTGCTATCAAATCTGAAACCAGACCAAATATCGTTTAACCTTATCCTCCCCAGACGAATCAACATCCATATCGAAAACTCGGTTAGGCAGCACCTCGAAAGGTTATCCATCTCTTTTATCCCCAGTCAGGGTATATAAGAATTAAATTCCCCAGTAGAGCGGTGAATGACCAATGTTCTTGAACTTTTCTCCCCAAGAAGAAATCACATTCCCCAGCAGAGTTTCCTCGAACGAAAAGAAGGAATTCCCAACGGAAACAATCTAGACAATATTGAGGATTACACATATTCTTCATCCCCAGCAACAGTAAGGGATTTATTTTCCCCAGTCAGAAACGTTATATGGAGCTACCAATATGTTTCGACGACATTTCACATTTATACACCATTTACAAAATATCATAGCATATGTATACGAAACACATATAACACACTATCATTTACTTTGAGAACATAATTAAGCAATGCATTTCATACATTATGAAATTTCATACAGCTAACTCTTTATCTTTTAAGGTAAAATCAACAAAACAGACGAGTATCATCAATAATTCTCTAACAAGTCCAAGATTAATTCCCGAAACAAGACGACGAAACTATCTATGTGAATAAGTCAGAGATTAATTCCCGAAACAAGACGGGGCAACTATCTCTAAGGCCAACAAAAATCAGGTCCTAGGTTAATTCCCAAAACAAGATGGGGCAACTATCTGGATGACAAGACACATATTAATTCCTGAAACAAGATAGGGCAATTATCTGTGAAGGAAAATTGTAGATCAATTCCCGAAATAGGATAGAGCGACTATCTACATGAACAGGTTGAAGATTAACTCCCAAAATAGGACGGGGAAACTATCTATACGACCGAGTAAAGATTAACTCCCGAAATAGGACAGGGAAACTATCTTTCTATCTTTATGACCAGGTGAAGATCAATTCCCGAAACAGGACAGGGCGACTATCTTTATCACCATGTGGCATGAATTCTCGAAACAGGACGGGTTTACCAACAAAAATAGACTGTAGATCAATTCTTAAAATAGGACGGGGCGACTACCTACATGACAAACACTTCCCTTCAGAGACTAAATTTTGAAAAGTAGTTCCTTCAGATCTTCATTTTGAAAAGCATTTCCATCAGGTTAAGTCGAGCGTATACTCATTCTGGTACTCCTATCAACAATTACTTTAGATGGCATCTGCAAGCCCATCTCTGAAGACATTCCTTCGTCTCTCCGAATGGCATCTTTAATCCCATTTAAACAATATCATCAACCAACAAGATTACTTCTTGCACAGGCGAGTGCAAATTTCTAGGCATTTAAGTGTTCAATCATCTTCTACCTTCAAGTCACGAATGGAAGACATGCCAATCTAACTCCTCAGGTTTAAGAAGATTAAACAGGGGCAGCTATTGTACCCCAAAATTTTCCCTCCCATTTTCATTCAAGACATTCTCCTAGAGTTCTCAAATGCTCAAGGTGGCTCAAGAATTGATCAGACAAATTCTCCTCCTAAACAGGGGTCAATAACTAGGTTTTGTATTTCTCAAGGGAGATTGGGTTTCCAAGGTCTCAAGTGGTTTTCATGGTTCTTCATATGTCCCTAAGAATGCTCATATCAAATTTCAAGTCTTGCATCACAAGTTTGCTCTATCAAGGTCTCAGATGACTGAAAATCAACTGCATTAGGTAAAAAGTCGACTATGGTCAACATATAGTCAAAATTCAAGATTTTTGGTCGACATCAAGGTTTTCATATCATATTCATCATTTGATCAATGGTTGATCATTATTCCTCAAGAAAAGCCCTCAAATCATCAAAAGTCAAAAGTTGCCAAATTAGGGTTTTCTCAAGAGAAGTCAGCTGAACTTTGACCAAGCATAACTTTCACATGCTTCATCAAATTTTCCCTAACCAAAGCTCATTTTGAAGGGAATTCAATTATCTACAACTTTGTCTCTCTAAGCTCAAGTCCAAAAAGTGCACCATTTGAGAGATATAAGGCAATACCTTATAGGTCATTTTAAAAGTCAACAAAAAGACACTTTTTGTAAAGGCAAATTACATCAAGATAAATATTCAAAAGTGAAAATTATTAACATAGAGATTGAAGAGGATATCTTGAGCTTTCAAAAAAGTCCAAGATCACCTTCAAAAGATGAAAATTGAGAGAGTTATGACCATTGCAAGTTGGGAAAGTTTGAGCAAATGCATGAGGTTCAAATTGAGCAAGCTTGATGTTTTGGGCTATTGGGCCATGGTTTAAGAGTCCAAACGTGCTCTATATTCCTTATACACTTCAAAATTCATTCATACATCCCTTGACCTATTTTTATTTTAATTATTTTAATTATTTTTGATTTATTTCATTAACAGTGCAAAATAAATAAAATAAAATACAAGGCCTTTCTTACAAAGATCAAGCCCATTCCTTTTGCCCTAATTTTCACTATATAATCTCATCAATTCTCATACAAGAGGACACGAAAAAAAACCCTTGCCACCAACTTGTCAAAATATCAAACTTTTTTTCAAGAACCCTAAAATTTCAAAATCCTTGTTACAAACCCTCTCACTACAAACAACCACTCTATTCACTCTTAACAAGCATATAGAGTAAGGTTGGAATCGATTTTGAGGTCCCAAAATGCATGAAAACACCATACCATGCATCTTCGATTTCATAACTTTACAAATTTCATATTTTAATTTTTGTATCGTTTTAAATCATATTGGTGTGACTAACATGCTTCTGAGATATGTCCGAACAGGTTTGGACCATCGCAATGATCCCATGCATGCTAAATAATGGACCACCATGCTAGCATCGATTTCACGCGTTTTCGCCATAGATTTTGATCCCTTGCATTTTAGCCTACAAAAATACTTCCATTGGATTCACAACCCTTGATTTAGGGGGTAGGACGTTTTCGAATCATTAATGCTTTGATTTTGCAGGTTTTGAAGGAAATAGGTTGCCGGAGAAGACGACCGAAGCTAGGTCTCCGGTGCCTCTCCGACCAATATAATTAGGCATATAATATATATTTATTGATTCAATTAAATAAATGGACGTACATCCACCCCAGTGGCAGAAACACGCGCGCTAAGACATTGGTCTCCCAGGTCACGGGTTCGATCCCCGATTTTTCCAAAATTCTCATATTTTCATATTTTTTTGTAGGAAAGAGTACAATACGCGTTGGATGCGTATCCTAACACCAAGGCGCGCTTGGCCTGGTGGTATGCTAGGTGTGGAGAATGCTGAAGGGCGTAGATTTAACTCCCACCCCTACCCTTTGGTTTATTTTCTATGTTTCTCACTCTTTTTCACCCTTTTTTCTTTAAAACCTTCTTACAAAACCTTTTTCTTTCAAAACATTTTTTTTAATAAATCCTAATTTAGGTTTTAGGTTTTTTTAATTAATCCTAATTAAATATTTTAGGTTTTACACTAATTAATTATTTTTTAAAATTAAAATCAACTTAGATTTTAAGGTTTCGTTTTAATTTAATTAACCAATTTCTTTTTTGATTAAAATCAATTAGGGTTTAGGTTAATCATCAAATCATTCTCTTTCTATCAAAATCACAAAACAATTTCCTTTTTCCCTTTATTTTACAATCTTCATGTACTTTATTATTTTCGCGTTATTTTTTCTGATTATGTAACTGCTATAGTTTGTAATAGTTTAAACTAGGGTTTTACTTTCTTTCTCCCCCAATTTTTACTATTTGTACCCCCACTCCCGAAAACTTGTAACAGCGTAGATTTTTATTTCCTGCACTTTACTGCTTTATTATGGCTATTACAGTTTTGTTAATAGGATTGTATGGCAAGATCTAAAAGCAATCATAGCTAAACCTAAATGCAAGATAAATAAACTGAACATGAATCACTCTTCACACACGCACCTCTAGGGTAACTCACTCATTGCTGATAACACGAAAAGTTATAGCATTTTCCGCCCGATTTACATAGATAAAACTTTCGATTCTTTGTTTAATATGTCACATTTTATCTCTATTTGTAGTATTTGTAGCATATTTCAGGTACTTAGCTTTTGCAAGGCATAAATGAGAAAAAAAGAAAAACAATGAAGAAATGAAGAAGAAATGGCCTTTTAGCAGCATTTTAGGAGCATTTTGTTCCAGAAGGCGTGCCGCCCGTCACAATTGTAAAAGTGTGCCCCTCGGCACGCTTTATGTTACGGCCAGCACAATTTGAAGATGTGTTCCCCATGTCACAGTGTACATAACGCTCTCCACGACCCATACAACTGCTACGAAAATATCTCCACGAAACGGACAGAACAGACAGTTTTGCCGGATATTTCACCATGATGGAAGAACGAGGATCAAGGCGATTCCTCATATTTTTGCTATCTTTTAGAATCTATAAATTGAAACAGTTACCAACATTGCGAGGGTCAGAGATTTTGCACCAGTTTCCATTGTTTCTTCTATGTACTGTAACTTGCCATTATTTTCCAGTTTTGTAACATTACAATTATTTCAGTTTTGTAGTTTTTTTAATTTTGTTTTTCCAGTTTCGTAGAATTCCCGTAAGCATAGCAAACCCGCACCATTAAAGCAGTATTTCTTCACACCGGAGGGATACTACAACCTTAGTTTTCTTCATAGCTTCCAGAATTTGTTTAGGTCCATTTTATTTAATTCAAGATAATTCATTACAAGTTAATCCCGCCGGCTTGTGGAGGATACGCACTACGCAAATTATTTTCTTCAGTATTTAATCTCAGGTTCCTATTTTAAAGTATAATTTATTTTTTCTTACCATGCATGCGTTGTTAAATTTATGTTTTGATTTTATGTCGCCCAACAATAAAATTATGTCTGGCTAAATTCCCCGATACCGGTATGTAAATCTTAAACCAAAGGGATTCAGTAATTAATTGGTATTAATATTCTTACAAAAGCACATTTCTGGTTTTAATTTCCAATTTGGATATTTAATTGTTTTTGTATGAGAGTAAAAGACAGTCTAAGGTTAAAATCAATAGAACGAGAGTTTGAGGTTTTAACCAGATAGTGGTTATTAAACATTAATTTTAAAAACAATGAGAGCGTTTTAAAATTAATGGGACTCAATTTGTTTTCAAAAAATACTTTTGAATTTTAAATAAAACAGCGAGAGCGCTCGTTTGAGTTTAATAATATGACCTGAGCCGATAGAACGAATGTTTGAGACGAGTGTTTTTAAATAAATAGTTTCCACTGGAACAATGTTTTAATAGTGAAAACAAATTCCAATGACTTATTAAATCCCTGAAGGAAGAGTTCATACCGGTGTCCCGTTATTAATTATTAGATTTTAGTTAATTCCTTATTAAACCCAAACACCTAAATTTTATAATTAGCCTTAGCTTTACACAGTAACCCTAAGATAACAGTAGTTCGACCATCAGTCCTTGTGGGTTCGATATCTTTTAAAACTACGCAATAGGTTGTGCACTTGCAGTCACTACACCTGATAGACTCATAAAGTCGCGATCAAGTTTTTGGCGCCATTGTCGGGGACTGATTTTGTGAAATACTGTAAATCCCTTGTTACGTAGTATAGACTAAGGCAACCAATTTAATTTTATTTTATCCATTTGATTGTATGCCAAGCACTCGCTCTCAAGGCGAGGAATTAGAGAAACCAATCGACGGGGTCGAGCATTTTGTTAATATAAGACGCCAAATTAGAGAGTACCAAACCAAGTACAATCTTCTCGAATTCAATCCTCCTAACTATTCTCTTCCTGACCCAAGAATGGCTAAAGGACCCCAAAATCGTCCTCTAAAGGATTATGCTGCCCCATCGCAAGAGGAACCCCACAACAGTATTGCTTCTCCTGCTATCACACAGAACTATTTCGAGTTAAAACCTTTGTTATTGCAAGCTGTCCAACAAAACCAATTTTCGTGATGTGCTACGGATGATCCAAATCTTCATCTATCTGTGTTTGTGCAGTACGCCGACACAGTGAAAGAAAATGGTGTCAGCCCTGAAGCGATAAGACTTCATCTTTTTTCTTTCTTGTTACAATAAAGAGCTAGAGCATGGCTCTAGTCTCTACCATCCAACTCTGTTACCACATGGAACAAATTGAAGAAAGTTTTCCTAGCGCGATATTTTCTTCCGAGTAAGACGTCTATGCTAAGAGCCAATATCAACGGTTTTAAACAAAAGGAAAGAGAATCTCTTTTCGAAGCATGGGAAAGATATAAAAACATGTTAAGACTTTGTCTGCATCACGGTCTCGAAGAATGGCTGATCATCCACACCTCTTACAATGGTCTCTAGTACAACATAAGATTAATGATTGACGTAGTTGCTGGCGGTGCACTGATGGTTAACCATACCATGATGCCTATCAACTTATCGAAAGTATGGCTCAAAATCATTATTAGTGGGGAAGCGATAGAACCATGATGGAGAAACCTCAAATGAAAGGCGGTATGCTCGAAGTTAGTAGCTTAGACCAAGTTAACGCTAAGGTAGAAGCCCTTACCGAAAAGATAGAAAGCTTGAACAAAACTCCCACAGCCACCGTGGCCGTAGTAGCTCCAACCTATGATTTATGCGGACTTCACGCACATGCTACACCCGAATGTCCACTCTTAACAGGAGTACCAATTGATCAAGTGAATTATGCTCAAGGATACACCTATGGAAATAACTATAACCCTGCTTGGAAGAACCATCCAAAATTCTCATACAAAAGCAACAACGCTTTGTACGCACCAAGGCAAGCTCCTACTACACCCCCAAGATTTCAGAAAGCCACCCAAAGTGTCTCGACTATTCCGGATATCTCTAGGAAGTCCATTGAAATAATTATAGAAAACTTTGTAGCCACCCAAGCTCAAACTAACAAAGATTTCATGAATCAAAATATTTACACCAATGAGAAAATTAAGCAACTGACGAATAAGATTGACGCTCTTGCCACACACACCAAAATGTTAGAAACACAAATTTCCCAAGTGGCTCAACAGCAAGCAGCTACAGCTGCTCCAACTAGAACTTTTCCTGGACAACCCCAACCAAACCCAAAGGGGAATGCTAATGCCATAACACTTCGGAGTGGGCAGAACTAGGAGGACCAACTGAACCTAGAGTCGAGAACCCAACCATGTACCAGAAACATGGAAGAGGAACTTAGAAGGAAGCTGAATTGAAGGAAGTAGAAAAAGAAAGTGATGAAGATGCCATGGAAAAAGAAGAACCTTATGTGCCTCTGCCACCCTATAAACCACCTATTCCACATCCTCAAATATTTTCTAAGTCTAAAAATGTAGGGAGATTCAAGAAATTCATTGAACTTCTGAAACAACTTAACATTACCATACCTTTTACAGAAGATATCACACAAATGCCCTCCTACGCTAAATTTATTAAAGAAATCTTATCCAATAAGAAAAATCTTGAGGATAATGAAACTGTACTGCTCACTGCTGAATGCAGCGCTATAATCCAAAACAACATGCCTCCTAAACTTAAAGACCCATGTAGTTTTTCCATACCTTGCGTAATTGGAAAGTTTGTCATAGAAAAATCACTACGTGATTTAGGAGCCAATATTAGTCTAATGCCCATATCAATTTGCAAGAAACTCAACATGGGAAAACTAAGACCAACAAGAATGTCTGTACAATTAACATATTGATCAGTGAGATTTCCTTTAGGTATGTTAGAAAATGTTCATGTACGTATAGAACAATTCTATATCCCTACTGATTTCATAATCATGGACATTAAAGAAGACTCAAATATTCCTATTATATTAGGTAGACAATTTCTAGCCACTGCAGGAGCCATCATAGATGTTAAAAATGGAAAACTGACTTTCAAAGTCGGAGAAGAAAAAGTAGAATTTATCTTGCCTAAATTCTTTAAGGCACCAGCCATCGACGACTCATGTTATTTCTTAGATGAAATCGATAAATGCGTAAAAGAATTGGAGAAACAACAAACCACCTATTCGGAGGTATTGAAGATTCCTATACCTCCAATTCTCAAAGATGATAATTGACGCCCTGAATATCAAGATGAAAATCTGAGTGAATACCTAACTCTAACTCCTGATCCTATACCTTGTATAAAGAAGCCAACCATAGAACTCAAAACACTACCCAAAGACCCAAGGTATGAATTCCTATATACAGAACTTGAACGACCAGTTATAGTTAATGCAAACCTAGAACAAATAGAAACTGAAAATTTATTACATGTCCTAAGAAAATACCCAACCACTTTAGGATATAACATCTTGGATCTAATAGGAATAATCCTTCTATCTGCATGCATTGTATTATGCTGGAGGAAGACTGTAAAACCTCTAGGGAATATCAAAGGAGAATCAATCCCGTTCTGAGCAATGTAGTAAAAAAGGAAGTAGAAAAGCTATTAGAACAGGAATCATATACCCAATTTCCGACAGTAAATGGGTTAACCCAGTACATGTCGTACATAAGAAATGAGGTGTTACAGTTTTCAGCAACGCTAAAGGAGAATCCGTAGTGCAACAAACTTACATCGGGTGGAGAATGTGCATCAACTATAGAAAGTTAAACAAAGCCACTCATAAAGATCACTTTCCTTTACCTTTCATTAATCAAATGCTTGAACGGCTAACTAAACACTCTCACTTCTACTATTTAGACGATTATTCTAGATTTTTCCAAATTTCTATCCATCCTGACGACCAAGAAAAGATAACTTTCACTTGTCCTTATGGTACGTTCGCCTATCGGTGAATGCCGTTCGGATTATGTAATGCCACTGCAACATTCCAGAGATGTGTGATGTCCATCTTCTCTGATTTTCTAGATGGTATAATGAAATTTTTTATGGATGACTTCTCCGTCTGTGGAGAAAGTTTTGAAGGATGTCTATCGAACCTTGAAATGGTACTAAAAAGATGCGTAAGTGTAAACCTCGTGCTAAACTGGGAAAAATGCCACTTCATGGTCCGACAAGGAATTGTCTTAGGGCACATAGTATCCAATAGGGGAATTGAAGTAGATAAAGCAAAGATCGAAGTAATAGAAAATCTTCAACCACCCAAAACTGTTAGAGAAATAAGAAGTTTTCTAGGACACGCTGGTTTTTATCGGTGTTTCATTAAAGGCTTCTCTAAAATAACCAAGCCTCTGACCAAACTGCTAATGAAAGATGTTTAGTTCATTTTCACCGACAAGTGTTTGGACGTTATTACAACACTAAAAAGGGCATTATTTTCAGCACCTATTATGCAACCTCCTGATTGGAATGAACCATTTGAAATAATGTGTAATGCCAGGGACTATGCTGTAGGCGCAGTTCTAGGACAAAGAAAGGATAAAAAGCTTCATGCAATCTACTACACAAGTAGAACCCTAGATCCTGCACATACAAACTATGCCACCACTGAAAAAGAATTGTTAGCTGTTGTGTTTGCCTTAGATAAATTTTGTTCTTACTTAGTAGGAACACGAATAATTACCTATACCAATCACGCTGCAATTCGGTACCTCTTAAGTAAGAAAGACGCCAAAATAAGATTACTAAGGTGGATCTTACTTCTACAAGAATTAGATTTAGAAACCAAAGATAAGAGAGGCACTGAGAATGTAGTAGCTGGCCACCTATCCAGAATAGAAGGAATCAAACCAGATCATGTACCCATCAATGATGATTTTCCTTATGAACACCTTGTAGCCAAATTAGAATTAGAAAGTATTACAACAGAGTAACCTATGACTTATGGAGACAAGAACACAAACAAAATTATGGAAGCAGTCTACACTAAAACCATACTGCCATGGTACGCCGATTTTGTCAACTACTTGGCTGCTAGAGTGCTTCACCCTGATATGTCTTTTAACAAAATAAAACATTCTTTCATGACCTTAAACACTATTATTGGGATGAGCCTTTGCTTTTCAAGAGAGGTGTCAATGGTATTTTCCATTGATGTGTTCCCAAAAATGAAATTGAAAACATAAATTTCCACTCTCATGTTGCTCCCTATAGAGAACATGTGAGTACTTCAAAGACCTGTGCTAAAATATTACAAGTTGGCCTCTATTGGCCTAATATGTGGAAAGATGTCCATATCGCAGTTAAAAATCGCGACCAATGCCAACGCACTGGAAACATCTATAGACGCGATGAGATGCCTCAAAAAGGCATTCTAGAAGTGGAAGTCTTTGACGTATGGGGAATTGATTTCATGGGAACCTTCCCGTGTTCCTTTGGAAATCACTATATACTAGTTGCTCTCGACTATGTTTCAAAATGGATTGAAGCTGTAGCCTCTCCAAAAAATGACGTACGAGTAGTAGTCAGGCTTTTCAAGAACATGATCTTTCCAATATTGTGTTCCGAGACTCGTCATCAGTGACGGTGGATCCCATTTCATTTCCAAAATCTTAGAAAAACTATTAGCGAAGTATGGAGTCCGACATCGTGTCGCAACACCTTATCATCCGTAAACAAGTGGGAGATTAGAGGTCTCCAACAGGGAGATTAAGCAAATCTTAGGAAAAATGGTAGCAACCTCTAGGAAATATTGGTCATCTAAGTTACACGAAGCTCTATGGGCATATGGGACGATGTACAAAACTCTAATCGGAACCACGCATTTTAAATTAGTCTATGGGAAATCATGTCATCTCCTGGTGGAAATAAAACATAAAGCTTATTGGGCATTTAAGACCCTTTATTTAAATTACATTTCCACAAGTGAGAAAAGAATCTTAGATATCCACGAACTAGAAGAACTTAGACTGGACGCTTACGAGAATGCTCGAATTTATGAGGAGAGAACTAAAAAATGGCACGATAAATGAATATCTAGAAAAGAATTCAATGAAGGCAATATAGTTCTCCTATTTAATTCTAGACTTAAACTATTTCTGGGAAAACTTTGCTCTAGATGGTCTGGTCCCTTCGAAGTCACTAAGGTTTTTCAAAATGGCACAATAGAAATAGAAGGAATGTGTAGTAAACCTCTTATCATCAACGGACAACATCTAAAGCATTATCATAGCATCGATAATAAGGAATATTGCACAACATTTAGGCTAGATGCGCTGCCACCCCATTCATTAGACTAATCACCATGTTACGTCGAGCTTACGACTTTAAACAAAACACTTATTGGGAGACAACCCACTTTTTAGTTTTTCTTTTCTTTTCTTATTTTTTTGGTATTGATTATTTCTAATCTTATAAAATTATGCAATATTGTTTCTCTAATATTACTCACTACTAACTTAATGCTAACTTTCAACCTACTTCAGGCTAACTTTACTAGTATCTAATTGCACTAACCACGATGAATCCGGTTGATACTATGTGCATTGTTTTTAGAGGAAGAAATCAGCATATGAGGTTTGAGTCTTTATCTGATAGGGAGTTAGGATTGAGTGCCTACCCCGACGGACCTGCTATGATCACATTAGGAATCTAAGACAATGTCTTGTTCCTATTAAGCCATGTAAGCTGGGACACATCTTCCCTAAGAAGAAGGTTTAGTTCCTACCATAGATTGAACCTGGAGTTTCTAAGCTCTCTTGCCTACAAACCTAACCACAGTCTAAGGTTTAATAGAGGACTAATTAGGTTTAGGCTGTTTAATATTGAATACACCTATACCCATAGGGAGATGACAAAACTATTAGGATTTCCACACGTTCTAGATGCATTCACAATGATCCAAGAAGAACTTTTCAATATGGGTGAGCTAGACTATTTCTGGGGGGATATTATAGGTATAGGTAACCCTGAGCCTCATGACATGCACTCAAAAAACATTCATAAACCAACCTTAAGATATTTTCAAAAAATCCTAGCACACACCCTCTTTGGTAAGCTAGAAAATATAACCACAGTATCTAGATCTGAGCTTTTCATTATGTTTTGTGCTTCACAAAATCGTCCCATAAATGGATCTACCTTTATGATAGCCAACTTTCACCGTCTTGCAAGAGCCGTCCATGAACCAATCTCAATAGGTGGCTTAGTAACCATGATAGCAGATGTTATTAGCTTAAGACAACCACTGGTAAACCTTGTCCCTCTAGGTAGATTTCAACCAATGAATGTCAATTTTTGTTTCAATAGGTGAATAATTGGAAACCTAGGCCCGGGTAACTTTGAACTGCTCATTAGCAATCAGTTAATGCCCCTTCTTACCCTGCCTGACCCTAGGACTAGTGTGCATGACAGGAACAACTGGTTATATGATTGGGCCAAACCACACATTTCACCACCACCTACTCCGGAGACACCCATGATTTATGACCACCTTGACTCCTTCTTGTCTGATGAGGAAACTGACCTCGAAACCCCTCCTTTCTACCATCATTCTTCTTCTCCCAATTAGGTTGACTCAAACACCTCCATCGTGCCAGTTGCTACTCCACCTCCCGTATTTGATCACATGCCTGCTATAAATGCTTTACAATCTGAGCTTGATTTTTTTAGGGATGAGCTTATTATTCTGAGGATCGACTCCCATTATTTCATGGACATGGTAGTCGAACAGTTGGACCATCTTTACCAGCATATCTACTCCTCTTCTCTTCTTAACAATCGAAGTGGCTAATTTTTCAGATTTACTGCATATTTCCTTTTCACATTTAAACACTGCGGACAATGTTTTATTTAAGTGTGGGAAGAAGACTTATTAGATTAAAATATTCATTATTTTCTATTTCAATTTCTTAAGTATAATTTTTACCATTATTTGCTATTTCAATTTCTTAAGTACAATTTTTATTTATTTTCAATTCAGTTATATTTTGTTCAGTTTTTCATTCATTTACTTGTGGAATTTACATTACATTTCATTTAATGCACTACTATTATCATGTTCACACACAGGGGCATAGAAGCTGCGAGGAGATGCTTTAAAGTTACCTTAAAGGGGCTGAACTCTATCAATATGTCTCCCAGAACTGTCGACAAGCCAGCACGACCCAGCGACTCAGAGGAGCCAAAATTGATGCTTCATGTCAACTCAGTCAACCTCGGTAGTCGCTTCATCAAAGATGACTTGAAGGAACAAAAAAAGAAATAAAGAGAAGCCCAATTAGCAACAAAAAAAATCCTCAACACCAGATCACAGTGAGGGTCCTCCCCATCCTTGGTGCCATGTTCCAGACACCGAGTTTAAAGTTATCCTCCTCGGTAACGACCCAAACAAAAGAGTGAAGATTGACATTGTCCTTCCCGTCCTTGCAAGAAAGAATCTGAAAGCCTGCTTAAGAGAAAATGTTTACTTTTTCGCGTGGAGTGCTGATGAGATGCCAAGACTGGACCCTGAAGTCACCTGCCACCAGCTGACCATATACCCCGCTGCTAG
Source organism: Vicia faba (assembly GCA_948472305.1). Lineage (NCBI taxonomy): Eukaryota > Viridiplantae > Streptophyta > Magnoliopsida > Fabales > Fabaceae > Vicia > Vicia faba. The sequence goes on along the minus strand of OX451737.1, from coordinate 1,320,534,929 downwards.
GGCTGTAGTGAAACATAGGCGTAGACAGTCTCTCGAGAAAGCGGAGGCTACTGAAAATGATATAAAGACCTCCTTGAGGGAAATTTTATATCAGAAGCCCAATACACACTCTGGCTTTCAAACACTGTACTTGTGAAAAAATCTAATGGAAAATGGAGGATGTGCATCGATTATACCGATCTCAATAGGGCTTTCTCTAAAGATGCTTACCTTTTACCTAACATAGATAAACTAGTTGATAATTCTGCCGAATTTAAATTATTGCCTTTTATGGATGCATATTCAGGGTACAACCAGATCTCCATGGCAAAGGGTGACAAAAAATACACAGACTTATGACCAAGTCAGGAAACTACTACTATAATGTAATGCCATTCGACTTAAAAAATGTAGGCGCTACATAACAACAAATGATAAACAAAGTCTTCTGAGGTGAGATTGGAGACATGCTCGAAGTTTACATGGATGGCATGCGTAAAATCGCAAGAGGAATCCAACTGTATGTTTAACTTGAAGAGAGTCTTCAACCAGGCGATGAGATGCAAGATGAGGTTCAATTCAGAGAAATGCACCTTTGGCATTTGAGCAGGCAAGTTCATCAGCTTCTATCTAATAGACAAATGCTCGATCGTCTCGACATGGCTAGCACGATGCTCAAATGGTCATCGAAACTATCTAAATTCTACGTCTGGTACAAAAGCATAAAGGCCATTAAAGCACAAGTACTAGTCGACTTCGTGGAAGAAATGGCCACACCGGCCTCCCTGATATATGGAGCCGCTAAGTAGAACATCTTCGTAGATGGAGCATCTAGCTTGATAGGAAGCGGAGCAGGCACCATCATTGAAAATGAGGAGGAAATCCTGATCGAAGTTTCCCTTGACCTATCTTCCCCAACCTCGAATAACCAGGTAGAGTATGAATCCTTCCTCGCAGGGCTACGCTTGGCCAAAGACTTGGGAGCTAAAGAGGTAAAAATCTTTACTGATTCCCAGCTCGCCGCCTCTCAAGCACTGGGATAATATCAAGTCAAGAACGACAATATTGCAGAGTAATTATCTCTGTTTCGAGAAAGAATAACAAATTTTGATTTCACTGAATTAAACACGTTCCTCGCGGGCATAACACCCGAGCAAACATCTTGTCTAAGCTCACAAGCACAAAGAAGAAAGGAGGAAACAAGTTTGTCATCCAAGAGCTACCTTCTCGCCCAAGCATAGAAAAACCATTTGAAACTCTCGACATAAAGACATGGGACTTACCTCGTAATAGAGGAACTACCCCCAAACAGAAAGAGGCTAATTTGATCAGGTGCAGAGCTTGCGCCTATGTCTTGGTCAAATACAAGTTGTACAGACGGGATTTTCCATCCCTCTCCTCAAGTGTGTCGAGTAATCCAAGGTCACCCACATCCTACACGAAATCCACGAAGGAATTAATTCCCAACACCCCAGAGGAAGATCCCTCACACAGAAGGCCCTGCGTGCAGGATACTACTGGACCACCATGCAACACGACACAAAAGAACATATTAAAAAATGCGACAAATGACAACACCACGGAGACATGCATTTGGCATCGCCCAATGATCTTAAAACCCTCTTGTCCCCTTGGCCCTTCGCCTGGTGGGGAATAGACATCCTCGAGCCATTTACCACATGGTTAAACCAAAACAAGTACATGATAGTTGGCGTCGATTATTTCACGAAGTGGATAGAGGCAGAAGCACTTGCCAAAATCACAACACACAATATAATTCTTTTCTACAAGTGAAACATACTTTCCCGATTCAGGATACCATAAGCACTCGTCACCGACAGCGGGACACAGTTCACCGACAAAAATTTCCAAGAATTCGTTTCCAAACTGGGCACCAAATAACATTTCACATCTGTCGAGCATCCACAAACAAAGGGAAGGATGAAGCCACGAACAGGGTGATCATACGAGGCCTAAAATGAAGTTTAGGTGAAGCCAAAAAGAAATGGGTCGAGGAGCTACACAATATACTCTGGGCCAACAAAACAACACCACACTCAACCACTAGGGAGGCTGCGTTACGACTAGCCTATAGGAAGAGGCAGTAAACCCAGTGAAGATCAAAGAACCTTCTAGCCAAACTGAATTCCCCCTTGACGAGGAGTTGAACGATGAGGTTCTGAGAGAAGAGATCGACCTTGTCGAAAAAATTTGATCGGGAGCTTCCCTCCATGAAGCCTCGTAAAAACAATAGATAGCCATACAACATGATGCCAAAGTCATAAAACGAGAATTCAAAATTGGCAGCCTAGTATTGAGGAGAAATCACAAAGCTTCTTGCAAGGTAAAACTTGTTGAGAATTGGGAAGGATTGTATCGCGTCCGAGCAAAAATGGAAAATAAGGTCTACTACCTTGAAAAATTGCACGAAGAAGAACTTGCTCGAACATGGAACACCGAGCTACTGAAATAATATTACAATTAGGCCTGACATTCGATGAACCCCGTTCAATAATGATAGGGTACGTCCTGACCACAAAGGCGTGCTCGGGTACAAGCACAATGTCCCAAACTTAAACAAAAAGTCAAGTTTCCACTCTTTGACGATCAGACTCTTGGCCTGACGGGGAAGCCTCAACCGAGCTCCGTTGTCACCGTACCATTGAGGCAAAATTCCCAACTCGTGATGGGAGGTTCACGTCGTAAAGCTAAGATCCTGAACGATATATTTCCACTGCTATCACCATGAAACTCTACTCCAGTCACTCGACGAGTTCCCTACACTTTCGAGCAAGAATGATGTCGAGCAAGACCCCCAAAAAAAGCAAAAATAATTTGCAAACATACATCTTGTTACAAGCAGCTCAAATTGACGAGCATCCAGAACGCCTAACCAAAAAAAATAAGTACTTGGAAAACAAGGCATACAGGTAAACAAAGGCATACATGAGCATGTTGTTAGACGATGACAACATATCTAGAGGGGGTGAATACATACCTGTTCATCGTGTTTTCTGGTAAATAATCGTTGATCTTCCAAAAAGGGTAACTTTTGGTTACTTGCAGGATCGATCTGTTTGATCCTAGGACATATGCTAATTTGTGATGTTGTTTGCACATAAACGTTAATGTGAGTGAAGAACGCACGTTCGACTGGGAAAGGGATGAGTTTGAGTGCATAAAGTAAATAGAACAAAGGGGTTGAGGAGAGTTTAGGTGCAGGAATCTGGGTAAAAGTGCAGATAAAGTACAAACAAGATAAAAGGGCAAGAAATGTAAAGAGAGAAATAAAAGACTTTGATTGTAAAATGTGGTGTTTCAAACGTACATTTTTCAGTATTCTTTCTCACGCAGCGGGTACTTGAATATTATTGAATAATTTGTACGATCAGTTGAACACACGGAAATCTCCACAAACTTCCTATATTTATACTAAAACTAGGTAATCGTCGAGGAGTTGCCTTGCTCTAGGATGAAGACAAGTGTCTTCTGCATGCGCTTTGACCCCTCTCTTCATGCCACATTGCTTTCCTGAACTTCCAAGCGAACTGCTTTTCCCTCCTTTCTTCAGATTCAAAATCTTCTGGTGCAGATACAAAGTTTCCTTCTGGTCGAAGACCTTGGGGTCCTTTCAGTCGAAGGGATTGAGAACCTTCTGGTTGAAGATTCATTTTAACTCAGAATTTCTCTAAGTATTTTTCTACTCTTTTGAAGCCTTTCCAACTTAGACTTGTTCAATCTATTTTTGGCCCATAAGACCAACTTGTTGTAGGTGTCGAATTTAGGAGCTAACAAATTTCCCCTCAAGAATATCAGTTTCGACACAAGGAGACATGATTATTCTTTGAGATTCCCATTCGACACCTGTCTTCTCTTTGACCACAGAAATCGCTTGTGTGCTTTTCGCCTTCTACGAACCCCTGCTGGTATTCAGAGTAATCATTACCTTTTTCCCATTAGGGTATAACTCAGCGCCCTGTACTTTATCTTTCGTTCTGTCGAAGCTATGGGATTTTGCAAATAATCCACAATAGGATTTCTCCAATCTTGTTCTGTTAGATTATCAATGAACGAAATTTCGAAGTTTTCGTGATCAGCGTACCCCAACTTTGTTGTTTTCAAATCTGTTGGAGACAACTTGGTCAATGTCACTCTTCCTCTAACTTCGATTACCTGTTGTAATTTCTCTTTCGAAATTTTGTACCCGTCTGTAATCTGTGCTAAGTCATTAGCCACTTGATTCTCCAGCCTTGGTATATGTCGGATGTTGATCTTTTCAAAGTTTTTCAACAAACGATTGACTATTACAAAATACATGATAAGATTTTCTCTTATGCATTTATATTCTTTTGTAACTTGTTTTATAACTAACTCCGAGTCTCCCATTATTTTGACTCGAGTTGCCTCCAATTCCAACAATATTTCAAGGCCTACGATTAGAGCTTCGTATTCAGCCTCATTGTTCGAACAAGAACCTTCGATCTTGTACTTGATTGTTGTTGGAATTTTTTTGGATAAATAATTAGAACCCCTACCCCGATTCCGTCTTTATGACTAGAACCGTCGAAGTATAACTTCCAAGGCTCGATCTCCAAGTAGTCGATTGATTCCTCATTTATTGAATGATCAACTATAAAATCTGCTACAACTTGACCTTTCACAGCCTTAAGAGGCATAAAAGTTAATGAATACTCAGTTAATGCAAGTGAACATTTGCCAATTCGACTGTGCAAGATGGGTTTCGACAACATATATTTGAAAAAATCAAAATGAGACGAAACAAAAACATCAACTGGTTTAATATATTGCTTGAGCTTTGTACACAAGAAGTAAAGACATAAACATAGTTTTTCAACTTCGCTATATCTAGTTTCTTCATCGTTTAAAAATCTACTGAGGTAATAAATGGGTCTTTCGACACCATTCTCATCCTCTTGAGCTAACATGCTTACTAAAGTTTTATCGGATGTAGCTATGTACAATCTCATACTTCTATTCCTACAAGGAAGTACCATAATGGGTGGTTTGGCTAGGTATTCTTTGATCTTGTCGAAAGCCTCTTGTTGTTCTTTCCCCCACTCGAAGCCTCCTTTATTGAGTCGAAGTAATGGTGAGAAGGCTTGCATTTTCCCACTTAAGTTGGAAATAAATCTCCTCAGGAAATTTATCTTACCAAGTAGAGATTACAACTCCTTCTTGTTAGTTGGCGCTTTCGCTTCCAAAATGGCCTTGGTCTTGTTCTGGTTTACTTTAATTCCCTTCTTGTGGACCATAAAGCCTAAGAAATCCCCTGCTTTTACGCCGAAAGCACATTTTAGAGGATTCATTTTCAGACCATAGTGTCTCATCCTTTCGAAGCATTGTCGAAGATGGTCTATATGAGTCTTCCCTGAAACAGATTTAACAATAATATCATCAATATAAATCTGCATAAAAGTGTCGATGAAATCATGGAAGATTGAGTTCATTGCTCTTTGATATGTTGCCCCTAAGTTTTTTAGGCCAAAAGGCATCACTACCCATTCATAAGTGCCTAAAGCTCCAGGGCATCGAAAGGCTGTTTTGGACACGTCCTCTTCAACAATGAAAATTTAATTATACCCTGAGTATCCATCAAGCATACTCATGTATTCGAAACCAGCGGTAGAATCGACAAGCATTTCCGCCACAGGCATTGGATATTCATCTTTGGGTGTTGCAGTGTTTAAATCTCTAAAATCGATGCACACCCTTAAGGTACCATTTTTCTTTATAACAGGTACTATATTTGCAATCCATTAGACATACCTGGTTGTTCGGGTGAACTTGCATCTCAGCAGTCTTTCGACTTCCATCTTGATCTTCGACAAGACCTCTAGTGCAAAACCCCTTGGAGTTTGCTTGACAGGCTTTTTTCCAGGTCTTACTGGTAGTTGAAGCTCTACCACTTCCCTGTCAAGACCAGGCATTTCATTATAATCCCATGTGAAGCAATCTTTGAATTCATTCAACAATTGGATTATTTCGACCCTGAGCTCTGGATCTATCTTCGTGCTAATGTATGTTGGCCTTTTCGCCAATCCTTCGCCCATATCTATTTCTTCTAAAGGATCTTGCACTAACATTTTAACATTATTTGCTAACGGATCCTTTTCAAAACCCAGAGGCTCATTATCATAAATAGTATCTAGCCTCTGGTTTTGCATTTCTTCCTCCTTCGCGTTAGGTGGTTCTGGATCGAAGTCTTTCCCAGAACCCTCTGGAAGAAATACTTGTTCATTGGCTTCAATAGCCATGTATTTTACTTCAGCCTCTAAGGCCTCTATCATTCTACTTTCAGCTACATATGTCGAAATCTTTTGTAAGGCTTGTGATTCAGTCATCATCACCAAATTCCCTTCCCCGGCCAGTTGGATGTATGTCATTAAATCCTCCATAGTCAATGTTTGATAAGTCTTCTCTATCCCACTGGAAACCATGGTCAGAATGTAGGTAGAGGGAGCAAAAGGCATTTGGTGCTGGTGCCAAATCGAACTCAGGAGGATTGCATGGCCTTATATGAGCCAAGTTTCTGTCGAAGCTATTCTTTCCAACGTTATTAACTTCATCCAAGTAATAACTTTGGTCGGCTTCTATATTCTCTACAATTCCACCAGGGCGCCAAATCGTGACCCATTGATGCATCGAAGATGGCACTGCACCTATGCCATGTATCCACTCTCTACCTAAGAGTAGATTGTAGTTGGGCTTCGCTGAAATGACCATGAACATAGTTGGTCAAAGTATTGTTCCCACCTTGAGGTCTAATTGTATCACCCTTATAGTAGTTCCAATACCTCCCTCATAGTTCGACAAAACCATGTTGTGGGGTTTGATATCTCCATCTCTTGCCCATTTTCCTTAGCATAGATTGGGGAATTATATTTATTGTAGCTCCACAATCAACCAGAATTTTGTTGATTGTTATTTCCTCTATCTTTGCTCTTATGAACAAGGGTTTTAGGTGATTTATCATCGCCTCCGTAGGTGGCTCGAAGAATGCATTTTGCTCTTCGACGCAACCATTATTCATCACATAATAGCACATTGGCCTATGTTTGTCCATTTCTTGTTTGACTTCCCAGTCGGTATCTTCGACTTCGACTTGGAGGTCTTATTCTATGGGTAGCACTGATACTACATTGACCATAATGTCTAAAGTAGCATCAGATTCAGAGTTACCTTCGTCATCTGATTCACCTCGATCTGGCCACTCCAATCTTCTGGCAATTGGTTTCCTTTCTAAAGGCTTTCGTTGTTTTCCTTTTTCCATTCTTTGTGGCACGTTGGTGCTTGACTCTGGTCGAGGCTCTTCTGTAACCTCCCTTTCGGCCTTTCGCCGTCTTTGGAATCTTCTCCACTGGGAGCGAGACATGGGGTTCTTCCCCTTATAGTTGCTCGACACGTGATCCACTTTGTTTGTAGTCGTAGTTTGGAACTCTTTCCCATATGCCAAGGATGACCCTCTTATCACATCGAATGTTCGCTATTTCTCTTCACTTGGCCTTTTCCTATTTACTGTCTTTAGCCAAGTGTCCACAGGGACATTTGTTGGAGGCCTGAAAGTTGATGGCCTCTTCACCTGGTTCATTGGTCCTCTTCTGGGATCATATCTAACTTCAGAAACCGTGTGGGGTTGGGCATTCATGGCCCTTTTCTCTTTCATTACCCTTATGCCCTGTATGTGTTCTGCAGCCTTTTTGTCGAAGATGGAGTTGCATCTTGGACACAACATAACTTCATACTTTTTCTTCTGGCATCATTGTATAAAGTCAGCCAGATCCTCATTTTCTTTTGGAAATGCAGTTTTATTCACTTCCTCTTGTCTAATGGCTTCCTTTGAAGCCTTTGTCTCAGATACTTCGACCATGTTGACTTGTACGTTGCTCTTGGAAGCGAGATTCATTTTTTTCATTTTGGCCTCAAGGTCCTCTGTCGAACCCTTGACGACCGCCACATAAAACTTACAGTAGTCCTTTTGTTTGAGTCTTCAGTAACTCCTTTGCTTAGGCCTTCATTAGCCTTCTTGTTTAGGCCTTCTGTGGTCTTTCTAACCGCTTCTGCAGTCTTTCTGGAGATGTTCCTAGTAAAACTGCCAAAGACCGGCATATTGACAAATTCTTCAGAAGTTTCGACCATGTTAATGCCTGCTGGTTCAGCATAGTGGGCATCAACTCTCAGTGGGTCTGCATTAATTTTCATCTGGGGTTTGTCAGCAAATTTGAGTCTGCCTTCTTTGATCGCTCCTTGAACGAGATCCCTGAAAAGAAAACATTGTGAAGTTTTATGGCCCAAAAATTATGATACTTACAAAAACCTCTTTTCTTTCTTTGTTCTAAAGGATTCATTTTTTCCCCTAGGGGCACTATCATTTGGCCATCTTTTACTAATAAGTCGAATATCTCATCACATTTTGTGACGTCGAAACTATACATTTTCTTTGGGAATCTATCACTGTTCTTTTCAGACTCAGTAGGATTCTTCCCATCCGAGGTCAGTAACACTCTACAAGAGTATGTAGGCCCATGTTTTAGCTCTGCTAAATCTATTTCGCTCTCTTCGACGGCTATAGGATTACTAGATGTCTCTGGATCATCATCATCCATTTTGACATAGGCTACCTTTTCTCGTCGATGAGTCTTAGTTGCCTTTGCTTTTTCAATTTTAAGATGTTCTACTTGTCGAACTCTATCGGGCAATTGGGCCATGTCCCTAAGATATTGGGTATCTAGTTTCTTCCTAATAGAATAGTCTAGGCCCCCTGCACCCATTTTGACCAATTCATGCTCAGGCACTTGTGTAAAGCATCTGGCTTTGAGCAGTCGAAAACTATTTAGATATTCTTTTATTGGCTCAGTGAATCTTCTTTTCACGCTTTCCAATTCTTTCAGACTTATTTTGGTTTGCCCCATATAAAATTATTCATGGAACAATCTCTCCAATTGATTCCAATTGTGGATCGAATTGGCTGGGAGGGTGGTAAACCAAGTAAAAGCGTTTTTTGTTAGAGAACTTGGGAAATATTTAATCCTAAGGCTCTCATTATTTGATATTTCCCCAACTTCTATCAAATATCTCGCTATATGTTCGACAGTTGATTTTGTCGTATCCCCTGAAAACTTAGTAAACTTTGGAACTTTCCACCTAGGGGGTAAATCTAGTTGCAAGATATATTCTGATAGTTGGGATGTAAAATTTGGCCTACGAAAGCCAACGTTCATTCCATTTTGTATCATGATCCTTTCGATCAAGGCTGTCAGATTATTTTGTGTCATAATTATGGTGTCGAACTTACTGTATCAGTTCATCCGCATTTTGATTTCTATTTACCATCATTACACCTTGATCACCATCTCTAAGGATCTGTGGGGGAAGTATGGGTATTTTGACCCTAGGTTGTTCGACTTCTACTCTGAGGTTCCTCCTATCGAATTATGGATTTTGGTTAATAGTTACATCTTCTTCTAAGACTACACCTTGATCGTCTCTCATAGGAGCTCTCTAGGGTTGTCGAATAGGTTGTGGAACCCCAAAAAATTCAGTCATGCGCACCATCTGCGTTGTCATTTATTGGTTTGACTGAGTGGTATTTTGTATTAGAGGGTTCAATATTGTACTTAGAGTTTATGCCAACATTTACACCATGTCATGGTTGCTTTCATCCATCTGTTGCCTCAAAATTATTGTGGAAGCATTTATGAGGCTTGGCATTGCATGGGATGTCCCTCTTAAAAGTTGGTTCCTACCCATACCAGTTCCAGATCCCTTTAATGGCGAAGATGCACTTACCAAAGGTTCTAAAAATGTAGACACAACTTTCATAAGGATAGTCATTTCAGTAGTTGACATGCCATAAGGCTGGTCTCGACCCATCCAGGCTGTCGAAAATCCTGGGGGAGCGTGTGATCGAAATCCTGGATTCACCCTTGGTGGGGGTGTTCCTGTTGGACCTCTAGGATCTGCAAATGAAAGTATTGGTCCCGTTTGGGTTGCTGTTAACGTTGGTATCGAACCAACAATTGACGAGACAATTTCACTAACGGTTGGTATTACCGTTGTTCCCGTAGTAATTGATGGAGGTATTTCTCCATTATTTGGCTGATTAGCCATATTTATTTCACTATTTCTCTTTCTAGCTGTACACTCGTTGGTAGTTATTTTACCACTTCTTAATAGCATGCAAAACTTTGTAAAAGAAATAAAATCATGTGAAGCATTTATATTAAGATTAATAAGCAAAACGGAAGACAAAATAACTAAAACAACAATAATTAGCAACGTCCCACCAGGTGTGCCAATTTTTTCATCGTGTTTTCTAGTAAACAACCACAGATCTTCCAAAAAGGGTAACTTTTTGGTTACTCGCAGGATCGATCAGTTTGATCCTATGACATATGCTAATTTGTGATGTTGTTTGGACATAAACGTTAATGTGAGTGAAGAACGCACGTTCGACTGGGAAAGGGATGAGTTTGAGTGCAGAAAGTAAATAGAACAAAGGGGTTGAGGAGAGTTTAGGTGGAGGAATCTGGGTAAAAGTGTAGATAAAGTACAAACAAGATAAAAGGGCAAGAAATGTAAAGAGAGAAATAAAAGACTTTGATTGTAAAATGTGGTGTTTCAAACGTACATTTTTCAGTATTCTTTCTCACGCAGCGAGTACTTGAATAGTATTGAATAATTTGTACGATCAGTTGAACACACGGAAATTTACATAAACTCCCTATATTTATATTAAAACTAGTAACCGTCGAGGAGTTGCCTTGCTCTAGGATGAAGACAAGTGTCTTCTGCATGCGCTTCGACCCCTCTCTTCATGCCACATTGCTTTCCTCAACTGCCAAGCGAACTGCTTTTCCCTCCTTTCTTCAGATTCAAAATCTTCTGATGTAGATACAAAGTTTCCTTCTGGTCGAAGACCTTGGGGTTCTTTCAGTCGAAGGGATTGAGAACCTTCTGGTCGAAGATTCATTTTAACTTGGAATTTCTCTAAGTATTTTTCTACTCTGTCGAAGCCTTTCTAACTTAGACTTGATCAATCTATTTTTGTCCCAAAAGACCAACTTGTTGTAGGTGTCGAATTTAGGAGCTAACAATACCCAATTTAAAATTCCAAAAAATTCTTGTTTTGAAAGTTTTTTATCGAAGAGTTTGAGCAGAAGTGTTTTTGAAAATAATTCATCTATAGGAACCATTATTGTAAACTATGATATGTAAATAAAAACAATTTGAATATAGACTGAAGTTGATAATTAGAATTAATATGCTTGAATCAATTTACAACTTATTTAACGTTTATAGTAAGTTACTAGTAATGCTATTTCCAATGGCAATTTATCAAAAGAGATAACAAAACAATTTGTCGAACACTTGGTGTGCAATTGAGTTTTCGGAATTTTCTCTTAAGTTGTGTTGATACAAAAATCACTTATAATCAAAAGTGATTATAATAAATATCAACACTTGAATCAAGTAAAAAATATTCCGAAAAATTTCTTACAAATCAATTGATAACACAATACTATTAGACAAATTGATTGATAAAAATTAAAGCAAGTAAAAGCGATAAGAAAAGAGACATAAGGATTTGTCTTCACAGTTCCCTACTTTTGTCCTCGTGTGTGGGTACGTTTGCACCTAATTCCAATGGAATTAGGATAATTCTTACTATTTAAATAGTTTATACAAGAGAAGTATTCAATAACAACTCCAAAAAAACCTAATGATTGTTATTGATTCAATCCCTTCTCTTCCTTTGATATTGAGAAAGACCAAGACACAATAGATTTAGATTGAGTTGTCGATATTGATACTCTTTTGCATTATATATCTCCAAAGCTTTCGTGCACAAACAATCAATTGTACCTATTGCAACACAAGACTCTAATTATGATCTGCCATTCTCTTGCTACTTCCTTTGCGTTCTTTGTCTCCAAAGGATCCCTTGTGTTCTTTATCTCCAAAGGACTTCACTTGGTCGCAACCAACTTATGAATGTCTTGCACGAAAACCCCTAAATCAATCAATGATCTTGGAGGACAAACCCACAATTTTTCCGGATGAAGATCCCAACAAATATCAACCCAATATTCTCGACTACATAAGAACCTAATCAAACGTTATCAAACCTAATCTATATGGAACCCAAAAAAAAGATCATTACAATGGAATGTTAGTGTGTGTGTATAGATTAGACGTTGAAGATGAAGAGCAAATGTAGGCTAATTTTATGCTATCATCAAGTTGTAAAGATGCATGAATGATGTATTTATAATTTTGGAAATTTAGGGCAAAAAGGACTTTTTCGGAATTAAAAAGATTTGAAAAATTGACCAAAACAATCAATATGTGTCGACCTATAAATCGTATGTGTCAACATATATGTTAAGTTTAAGCTATATGTGTCGACCTGAAAGAAGGTATGTGTCGATTGAAGCAAGTCAGAGGCTACAGGCTTTAAAACAACAGTAAATGTGTCGACCTGAAATTCGTATGTGTTGACACATAAAATAAGAATTTTTGATATTTCATAAATGCTTCAATATGTTTCAACCTAAGCAATGCATATGTCAACTTGAGCCTTCTGGAGGCTACAGGCTTCAAAACTGAGTTGCATGTGTCGACCTGAAAATCGTATGTGTCGACACATGCAATGAAAATTTATGCAGAAACATATTTTTCATGACTTAAATGAATTTCAAAATGCTTTTTAATGGTTCCAAAGACCCTTAATGCATTGGAGTGCCACAAGACATATAGATACCATTCAATGTACATAAATGCTATATTTTCCCAGTTTTGACATCATGCAAAACATCTAATGATGAATTTGTTCTCACAAGCTCCCCCTTTTTGATGATAGAAAAACTTGCAACGATCTATTTCACGTAGTTGTCGAAGGCTCCCCCTAACTTTGTGCTTCCTAACTTCGTCTTTCATATGCTTCTCCCTCTTTGACAACATCAAAAAGAAAGAAACCAAACCGTGAGAGGTATCATAGTAAAATACAAATACTAATATATCACTCAGAGGAATTTTTGCATAGAAGAGTTGTGAGTGCAACTTCACTATTATATGTTTTGCATGATGTCAAAACTCGAAAAGCTAGCATTTCCGTATGAAAAATCACTTTTTGCACAAAAACAAGACTTATGTGTTGACCTGAAATTTCTATGTGTCGACACATAAATTCTGCATTTCTGCATTCTCTTAAAAGCTTCATTATGTGTCGACACATACGAATTTCAGGTCGACACATACAACATATGTGTTAACACATACGATTTATGTGTCATCATATGCACTGCATTATTAAAGCTTTTAGCCACTATTTCTCATGTGTCGACACATATTGTTTTATGGGTCATTTTTTCATTATTTTTTCATTCCGAATGTACCCACTTTTACCTAAAAAGAGTCCAACTATAAATATATCATTCATGCGTCATTCTAACTTGATGATACCATAAAATTAGCCTACTTTTTCTCTTCATCTTGAACCTTCCAATGTATGCATACACACCAACATTATATTGTGATGATGTTCCATCGGGGTTCCATCTAGACGAAGAATTGAATATTTCCAATTGGTTTGGGTTGAGCTCTTGTAAGGGTCTTTATCCAGAAAAACCATCGGGTTTTTCCGCCAACATCATTTGCTGAATTGGGGGGTTTTCGTGCAAGATCGTGTGAAGGATCGTCCAAGTGAAAAATCCCTTGGAGTGTTTGAAGTCTTTTCAAGGAACCTTAGAGTGGTTGAAATATTTTTAAGGAAGTAGCAAGAATTGTATGATAGAATCAGTGATCTTGTGTTGATAATTTGTAATCAGATTTACTCGAGTGAAAAATCCCTTGGAGTGTTTGAAATTTTTACAAGGAACCTTGGGGTGTTTGAAATCCTTTTAAGGAAGTAGCATAAGAGGCGAATATGTTTCATCTATTAGTCTTGGTCTTGTTTAAGATCAAAAGAATAGAAGGGGTTGAATCAACATCAAGAAGTTATGATTTGTAGTATTGCTCTTGAACATTTCTCTTGTAACTATACCATTGCAAAGCAAGAACTTATCCTAATTCCAAATTTGGAATTGGGGGGAGATGTAACCATAGCGAGGATGATTGGTGAACTTCCTGAATAAATACTTGTGACTATTTTCTATTATTTCTTTACTTGCTTTAATCTTCATACATCGATTTTTCAAATAACATTGAGTAATTTATCGGCGTGTAGGAATTTTCTGAAACTGGTTTTTTGTTTTGTTTTAAATTGAGTGTTGAGTTGCTGATAATCACTTTTGATTATTAGTTCTTTTTAACATTAACACAACACAAATGAAAATTCTGAAACTTTGATTGCACGCCAAGTGTTTGACAAATTGTTTAGCTTGTTTAATTCAAAGTAAAATTGCAATGTTCCATCTCTTACTTTCATTTACTCTATCTATGCAATATGTTAAATGTGTTGTTTGATCAACTGATTCATATAGAATTTTTCTTTTAATTATTAAAGTTTAAATTTCTTTGTTGATTAACCTATAATCACTTTGATTGTAAGGGCTTTTTCATATCAACAAATCTCAAAGAAAATTCTTAAAAATTGATTGCGCGCCACATATTTGATAAATTGTCATGTTATGTTTTTAATATGATTTCATTGGAAATAGGAAAATGTTGTGTTGAATATTAAAAGTTTAATTGAGATGTTATTATGTTGATTGATTTTATCATTATGTTAATTCCATATGGCTCATGCATATCCGAGTTTCCAATAACTAGGTTCGTTTAGACTACTATGTTGATCTAGGCCAAAATCCTTCCGCTCAACATTGTTTTTAAAGTAGGTTTTAAATAATCTTTTTGAAAGGTAATTTTTATTTGGGGATCTATTCAACCCTCTCTAGATCTGGTGACGTAGTCTAATAAGTGGTATCCGAGCTCCGGTTAATTATGTGCTTCGAAACTCTTATTAGAAAATGGCATACGAACCTAAACAGATTTATAAAACAACCCCAAATTTTTTCCGGAAGAAAACTATAGTTATTGGAAAGCTTGTATGCACATTTATGTTAATTCATATGAGAAGGATATGTGTGACACTGTTACTCAAAACAATGCTAATGGCGTTGTCACATCTAAGCCAGAAGCACTATAGAATAATGATGATAATAAAAACTCATCAAATCTCATTAGTTGTTTGAATGCACTTGGTATACCTATTTCCTGCGAAATCTCTACTAACAAAGTTTTGAGATGTCTTATTGGGAATTAGAAACCGAAAGTCACCATGATTAAGGAAGCTAATGATCTTAGAAAACTTGATATCACTATATTGTTTGGTAAGTTTGAAAAACATGAACAAGAACTCACTTGTTGAACAAGCATAGGAAAATGCTTGAGAAGAAGAAGAAAAAGGAGAAAGACACGGATAAGGAGGAAAGAACAATGTCTAAATTCTTAGGGAGTCAAGTTTAAGGTCCTCAAATTGAGCACGTAATATGATAATGATTTTAGTGATGGTGAAAATTTAAATTGTCATTATGGTTGTATTGCCCAAATGCAACTAATTGTTTCACTAACCCCCAAGGATTCAATGAAGATTGAGTACCTAGCTTGTCTTATTGTTTTGTAGGAACATTATCGTGACTCTATGAAGAGAATATGAGTTCTCATTTATGGTGGATCAATACATATGAACATATTCTAATTCTATTGAATATGGGGCAAGATGATGGATTATGTGATCTAGAAAGCAACAACAAATTTTGTTTTATTGGTAAAAGATGCATAAGTTACTTTTGATGTTGTATTAGTAAATACTCGAAAAAAGTATTATATTTCATGATGTAGGTTTATATTCAAGAGACATACTCAATAACGCTGAAGAAGGAATTGATCAAGCCGAATCGGTGAAACATGAGGAGCAGAAAGATAACTAACATGGAAAGGATAAAATATGAGAGTTCAATCAAAATGAATGATTATCAAATTAATGACCCTCTTGGACTCATCACAAGTTATACCTTTGGTTACTTTGTCAAGGTGAAAAGTGGTCAGATTTATTTGTTCTAAAACCTTTGTGGCATACTTTGTATTTGGTGCAACTTTCTTTCGAGAGTCCTATGTGAAATTCAAGTGCATCCTCCGTCATATTATACGGTGAGGTAGTATCGATTTAACTTTCACTTTGTTTGTAACTTCTCTCTTTTACTTGTTTATTTATCTAAATGCATGACATACTTGGTGTATGGTATATATATTATGAGTATTCATTTGCAACATAATTCTTAATTGATAATGATAATGACTTATCAATTTATACACTTGAAATGACCTCATCATATTACATTTTCATGTATTTCTTATAAACACTTATGTATACATAACCTTGTTTAGCTTTACTAAACATCAAGCATAACACATTTGACATTATATCATATTTGATTCTACTAACATGTAACTTGTCAAAGAGTTCTCTAAGTTTATGCATGGAGTGTTTGAAATGAGTCTTATGGGAAGTTGAATTAATTTCCTGGACTCTAAATATAGTAGCTCAAGGATGGAACATATGCGCGGGGAATTACCTTCACGATCATGTTGAAAATTGGGAATTATTAATGTCTCCAATGTTGCTTCCTTTATTATGATGCTTGCACTTTTATACTTTTTCTCTAACAATTCGTTTGAGTATTTTACATCATATGAGTGCAACTTTTATTCCCTCAAGAGTGAGGTAATATTATTCCAAATCTCTCCTTGAAAGTAAGAAGTTTATTAGTACATATTTTAGTTGATGAAAAATTCTTGCTATGTTCTCAAATGATGAAAACCATGAATGTTCATTTCCAAATTTTTTTATTGATAACCATTGCATGTTCTCAATGTATATGATTATAATGACTTCATGTATTAATTCTTACATTTGTATAAGTTTGTTCTTGTATGTACAAGTATGTATTTCTATTATTATTTCTTACATTTGTGCATGAGTTGAATGTAAGCATGTTAATTGCATGTACGGTTCATGTTGTAGTTGCGCTATATTTCATGGAAACATTTTCATTTTGGATTGAACAGTAACATGTTCTTACCACTATGCTAGGCACATGAATGTGCGGCATCCGGAGTTCCACTGTGTTGTGTTACAAAATCGTGACTCTATAGAAGCAACTTAACTAGCTTGCTCTTGCTTCACATATTATTCATGAAAATTGTATTGCATGTTTGGTAATATTTTATGCTTGTTATCTATTTTTTTGCATCATTACATATATATGGGGATATGTAATTGTATGCTCTTCTTTGAAAAAATATCTCTATGTGATATATTAGTATTGATATTGGAATATAATACTTCTCATGATTTTCCTTCATTCTTTTTGGTGTTGTCAAAGGAGGAGAAGAATATGCGATATGAAGATGGAAATCACAAAGTCAGGGGGAGCCTTCAATAACTACATGAAATTTCGTCGTTGCAAGTTTTTCCATCATCAAAAAGGGGGATTTTGTGAGTGCAACTTCACTATTAGATGTTTTGCATGATGTCAAAACTTGGAAATCTAGCATTTCATTATGGTGGATGGTATCCTTTTGTATTGTAGCACCCATTTACATTAGAGGTCTTAGGAATCATTTAAACCAACTTTAAAATTGATACCAATCATGAAAAATTACTTTTTGCACAAAAACATCACTTATGTGTCGACCTGAAATTTCTATGTGTTGACACATAAATTCTGCATTTCTCCATTTTCTTAAAAGCTTCAGTATGTGTCGACACATACGATTTTCAGGTCGACACATACAACCTATGCGTTGACACATACGATTTATGTGTCAACACATGTATTGAATTATTAAAGCCTTTAGCCACTGTTTCTCATGTGTCGAAACATAAATTTTTCAGGACGACACATACTATTTTGTGAGTCATTTTTTCATTCCAAAAGTACCATCTTTTACCTAAAAAGTTTCCAACTATAAATATATCATTCATGCATCATTCCAACTTGATGATACCTAAAATTAGCCTAATTTTTCTCTTCATCTTAAACCTTTCAATCTATGCATACACACCAACATTACATTGTGATAATGTTTTGTCGGGGTGCCATATAGACAAAGAATTGAAGATTTCCAATTGGTTTGGGTTGAGTTCTTGTAGGGGTCTTCATTCGGAAAAACCATCGGGTTTGTCCTCCAACACCATTTATTGAATTGGGGGTTTTTGTGCAAGATTGTGCGAAGGATCATCCATGTGAAAAATCCCTTGGAGTGTTTGAAATCTTTTCCAGGAACCTTAGAATGGTTGAAATCTTTTTAAGGAAGTAGCAAGAATTGGATGATAGAATCGGTGATCTTGTGTTGAGAGTTTGCAATCAGATTTACTCGAGTGAAAAATCCATTAGAGTGTTTGAAATCTTTGCAAGGAACCTTGGGGTGTTTGAAATCCTTTTAAGAAAGTAGCTTAAGCAGCAAATAGGTTGCATTTATCGGTCTTGGTCTTGTTGAAGATCAAAATAAGAGAAAGGGTGTAATCAACATCAAACGTTACGGTTTGTAGTATTTCTCTCGAACACTTCTCTTGTAACTATACTTTTGCAAAGTAAGAAATTATCCTAATTCCAAATTTGGAATTGGGGGGAGATGTAGCTATAGCGAGGAAAATTGATGAACTTTCTAAATAAATCATTGTGTCTCTTTTCTTTTATTTCTTTACTTGATTTAATCTTCAAACATCGATTTGTCAAATAGAATTGAGTAATTTATCTACGCGTAGGAATTTTCTGAAACTGTGTTTTTTGTTTGTTATGAATTATGTGTTGAGTTTCTTATGATCACTTTTGATTATAAGTGCTTTTTCATATCAACACAATACAAAGGAAAATTTTGAAACTTTAATTGCATGCCAAGTGTTTGACAAATTGTTTAGCTTGTTTAATTCTAAGGAAAATTGCAATGTTCTATCTCTTACTTTCATTTATTCTATATATGCAATATGTTGATTGTGTTATTTGATCGATTGATTCGTATAGAATTTCTCTTAGATTATTAAAGTTTAAATTGCTTTATTGATAAGCTTATAATCACTTTGATTGTAAGTACTTTTTCATATCAATAAATCTCAAAGAAAATTCTGAAAAATTGATTGTGCGACACATGTTCGATAACAGCCCAAACAAGCAAGGCAGCTCTCGGTAAGAAAATAACAGATATCACAAAGAACAAAGTTCAAACAGATAATAGAAACAAAGGCCCAATACAGATTTCATTCCAAAGTCTATCAAGCAATGTATCATAAAATAACGTATTAGAAATTCACATCTTAGAAATTTAACGAAACAGAAACAACATATCAATGTTAAGCCAAAAACAATTGCAAGCAAGCCTGTTACCAAAATTCAGAGTAAAAATGAAATTATTATTCCAGCTCAGCAAAAACTTCTCAAGGAAGCTAAAACTCAGAAGCAATCCTCACCCTCTAATCCTTGTAACAAACTTTCAACATTCAAAGGCCAAGATTGCCTCAATCCATAACTAACTTTCTCAAAATAACAGAACTATATAACATAATTTCTCACTTGAGATTTCTTATTCTCAAATTTCTGGAAGAATTATAGAAAAATCTCCACAAAAATTCTCTCTGCTCTCTTAACTTCATGATTCATTTTCATCATTCACAGAAAAACCCTAACTAATCATCATTTTCCTAATACACAAACCCCTCAGATCAAAGAAAGAAGAGGAGGAAAAGATTTGAATCCATGAATTCAGAAGAAGAAGAAGAGAGATATGGTAACCGTCATGAAGAGTAGAGAAGGAAGAATCTCAAACCATCACCGGAAGGAGAGTCACTGCCATTCTCCACCTTTAAAACCTCTGATCTCGCTACAGAGAGGTCGTTTCAACACTCTAGAGACCAGATCCTTCATCATCGTCAACAATTTCCATCATCATAAGCACTTACGATTTAATTTCCCCTATCAACATCTACGCGAAACAGTCAAGCATATGCAAAAATCAATACCAGATTAGTGATCAGAGAAGAGAGACAAAGTGAAAAATGTGAACAAATTGAAGATCATAGCAAGTTTACCGCGAGCTGCCGTCAGCGCCGCCATGGGCGGTTTTTGGTGAAAGGAATAATGAAGAGAGAAGAGATAGTAAACGAGAGAACGTAAAGGTAAGAGAGAGATATGATTTTTTTTAATTGGTTTTATTTAATTGAGTTTAATTAGAATTCTAATCAAGCGGTGAGACTTGTCACCGCTGTTGTGGCTGTTTGTTGATTTCGTGTAGGTACCTCACTATAAGCAACCATGCGCCCTCATATTGCCACCATTAAATCCCATCAGATATGGATCCAATGTCCAGAAGCGATTCCCCATGGTGTTCTATCTTGAGGCGTCATCAACAGATCTCATGCATCTCTCTCCATGAAGTGCACCATGCACCTTCGTGTCTCCAGCGTCAGATCTTCATCAAGCAATCCAGGAACGAGCTCCTCATGATAGACCCTCGCAGGATGACTACGCGGGATTAGAAGACTCTATCCAGCATATTGGACCTCTTGCATTAATGGGCCTAGTAAATTGCTATCTAGCACCCCCCCTAATTGTTGATTTCAGGCCCAATTATATCTTTTTCTTTATATTTCTATTTTGTATTGTTTGTTTGAATATTTTTCTTAGCAATCAAAAATACAAAAAAAAATAACTTTTGTATCAAACAATTAATTAGATTGAAAAATATTATTTGATATCATTAATTATTTTGTTAATTAATGTTATCAAATAAGATGGTTCAATTTAATTAAATTGTTTAATTAATTTCGGTTGGTTTGAATTATTTGTTTGTTTAGACTTTTAATAGTTTTGTCGATTTGATACCTCACCATTCATAAACTTGTACCCCCCTTTCCCCATATAGTTTGTAATAGTTTAGAAATTTTATTTCTTTGTATGTTTTAATTTTTTTCTCAAGTATGCATGTATCATCCAATTAAAACACATGGCCTCATCTTGGTCCATATACCAAGATTTTCATAAAGGGTTTCATAGTTGAGTTTGGGTATGGCCATTCTCACGAGATTAATCATGTTTTTCTCTTAGTTAATCATAACCCGAATCAATCACTTTGGTCCATATACCAAGTGTTCCACCCACAAAAGGGTCTCATGGTTGAGGATATGAGCAACTACTCTCACGAGATTAATCAAGTACATACCTTGGTTAATCATAACCCGATTCAACTCCTCTACACCCAACACTCCTTTATCTTGTGGATAATTGTGCTATATGTTATACCCCAATTTTTGCCCCTAAGATTTCTCATCATCTCATATCATCAATACCTCGAGATCACACATTAGGGTTGGTTCTCTCTTTCTACTTTATCCCATCTTTTAGTTTGCTTTTGAGAGGTTACCAAACACCCTAATTGTGTATCTTGTATACATGTGTTTTATATTTTACTGACCTCTAACCAAAATCAAAAAAATATGTCTTGTTTATTTTGTTTCTTTTAGAATACAGGGTTTCAGATCAAGGAGTTCAGGCAATAGTTCTCTGATTAAGGTTGTGGTGCGCTCAGGCTAAGGACTGGTTATCAAAGGTTTATTTTTATTTTCAAAAGTGGTGATCTATAATTTTAGGTTACGCTATTGAAGCTTCAGTTGGCACGGTTAAGGCGAGTTTGGTTGCTTAAATTCTCAAGACTCTTCGAGATAGGTCCATGTGTTTATTTCCATGCCTTCTTCGATGAATAATCTCAAATTCTTACAAGGGTGAACATGGTTTAATCAGAATCTCATTATCTCAATTCCATGCATGATTAAGAGTGCTTCGGGTTATGAAGAAAGACAAAGTCTGCAGTTAGTTCAAAGATGGTTGACGAAAAGTAAATGTTTACAAGTTTGAGTTCAAATGATCATAACTTCTTCATTATTCAGTATTTTTGATTGATTCTTCGAGCATATGAATCTCTTTGACATCACCTCCATCTTCTTTTTACAAGTCGAGAGCTAATTCTGTGTAGAAGGCCATCAAAAGTTTGAGTACATTAGAGGTCGTTTTGAGGAATTTGAGCTATTTTCAAGTGACGAGCATCAAACTTTCGATGATCATAACTCTTTTAATTTTTATCATTTTGGGATGATTCTTTTTACACGATATCATAAATGGTGTTGTCTACAAATTTGTTTTAAGGGTCGACGTCAAATTGTACTTAGAAGGTTATGGAATTTGTTGAAATTTTATAGGTCATTTTGATTTAGGTTGATTTTGATTTCTAAATTCAATTCATGCCACAACTATTATGTTGATATCATTCTACGACAAGTGGGTATTTTGAAGAATCATGGATTGGTTGATGCTTGTTTATGTTTTCTTTTTTATTGATTTTCTTTTGGTCATGCGATGATTATTAGAAATTCAAAAGCTTCAATATTTAATTGGAGTCAAACTTCTCAAGGTTCATTAAGGAACATTCAAAGAGGTTTTAAACCCTACGTTTCATCTCTTATTACCAAAGGTTGCTAACCATTCAAAGATGTTACATTTACACTCTTTCTTTAAGATCATCATGTTACACAGAGAACGATTTAATTTCTTTTTGGTCTAAATTCCAAACTTGTGACAAAAGAGTATTCAAAAGCTTCAAGAACCTCCATCAACTTGAAAGAGAATTTCAAGTCATCAATTTTAAGCAACATTACCAATTTTTCAAGTGTCCAATTTCAAATTCACTCTCAAGAATCCAAATTCTTCATACAAGTTTCAATATCCATTCTTATTCATGATTAAAAGTTATACATGAGAATAAAATTCATTCAAGTTCCATACATGATTCATTTAAGTTTCTATAAAAACTTCAAGAGATTTCTTTCATCGTACCAAGAATAATTCAAGAACAATTGAAGTCCTAAAAGAGTCGAATTTACAGAAGGCATTCAAGTGTCTATTACTACAAGAACAAGTATTTCTTTTCTATAACTCCAAAGTTACATCAATTCTACAATTTTTCCTAAGTCCTAATAGCCTTGATTGATTTATTGAATCACCATTTCCTTCATGACAACTTTCATCATCTTCTTCAAACATTACCTCGGCCTCTCTTTGATCTTCAAGCTCTATATGCCTTTTCCATCACCATTTTATTGCACAACACATACAAAGAGAAAGGGTAAAATTAGTGACATTCAAAAGGGTTAAAATTCAAAAGCAATTTCAACACAATTCAAGCATAAGGCCCAAAATTCTGCATTTCTAATAGTCATGT
Source organism: Vicia faba (assembly GCA_948472305.1). Taxonomy (NCBI): domain Eukaryota; kingdom Viridiplantae; phylum Streptophyta; class Magnoliopsida; order Fabales; family Fabaceae; genus Vicia; species Vicia faba. The sequence continues at coordinate 1,320,511,661 of OX451737.1, read as the reverse complement.
TCACGTTTGGTTCCTAATATATACAAAAAGTTTAAGCCCAATACCGATTTGGATTCAAGATCCGTCAATAAAATTTCCAACAACAACAAAAACAAGGCAAACAAAAACTTTTCTTGGACTTAAATGAGGTATTCCCGTATGGGCTCTAAAAGGGATTTTGACATGTTTCCTCAGAATTACATTTTTAGTCCAAAAATGTTTAAATCCAATCAAATTGTTATCAATTCAAAAAAACCTAAGTTACACATTTTTATACCCCAAAATTTGCCCTCTCATTTCTCAAAGGATCACCCTGAACCCTCCGTTTTGTTCCCATCCAATTTCAAGCCTTGAATTACAAATTTTCCAAGAAAGTCATCCACAAGGGCAAAATGGTCATTTGAACACTTAAAAGTCAAACTTTATCTTTTAGATCAAAATCAAGTTTCAAGAATCATATTTCATCAAGATATGTTAAAATATGAAGTTTGTTTCATCAAGATATTCAAAAGTCAAAATTACTTTGGAAAAGTTAAATTTCTAAATACTTAGAATTTTTCTAAGTGTTTAAGAAATATGACAAGCTCAGAACTTCTGATCAGATTATCACCTAAGAATGTTGGAATTTCAAGTTAGAAATGACCAAGGATACGTCCATGAAACTGAAACACTTAGCAAATTCTGGACATTTTCAAGTCAGAAGTTGTCTACAACTTTTGGGCCAGTTTTTACATAGGCTCAGTCAGAAGTTGCAAGAGAAATTCAAAGAAGGTTTACATAGCGTGTTGCAAAATTCCTGAAAAGTCTGGGAGCTCCTTCAGAATATGCTGGAGCAAAAAGATACAAAAATCAGAAGATTGGATGTATATTCTAAGCTACACTGAAGCTGAACTTCTGATCCAGAATTAAGCAATGATGCGGAATCTCACATTGCAGGATTTCTGGTTTGATAAATCTCATCATCATTTAATGCTCACAACCACTTTTGAGTCTTAATCCAAAGGATTTCCCCCACGTGTACCTTTACTATCTTGGAAAAGCAAACTTTTGTACAAAAGTGTGTTGGGCCCATGCGTTGCTTTTGCTTTTGAGGTTACCTTTCCTTAATTCCTGCTGACAAACCCAGCTTAGGCGCTGCTAAACCTGCTAACCACCCTACTTTGTGCCTTGAACCATACTTGTTTAAACTTACTTCAAGAACAAGTCAGCGCCTAGCATATGTTGGTTGTACCCTTGACCTCTCCAAGCTACTAAAACTTTTCCTATAAATTGAACTTCATTGGCCACTGTAAAAAGGTCGAAAATTTGAGAAAGAAAAGCCTTGAACCCCTGCAAAAATTCCAAGAGTCCAAAAAACTGCAAACACAAAAATACAAAATCTGTTAACTTTTGATTCTTGCATTCAAACTCCATTTTTCCTCAATTGTTTCTTGACCAAAACAACCCATACAGTTTCTGATATACATTCAAAAGCCATCCTAACTTCTGTAGTCAAACTGTAACACACTCTCCATCAATATCCACCTCAAAGAAGTCAAAACTTTTCCCCTTGGTTGTTACAAAATTTTCTAATCATTCACAACCCAAGTTGAAAGTTTCCAGCCTGCTGAACACGTGAGGAAGCTATTCAGAAAATCACAAGCGGTCAGAACCAGGTTCCAGCTCACAAAATATTTTCCAGCTGCAAGGTAAGCTTCTACTGACTCTCATCATATTACTTAGGCATTGTTAGACTTGTATGTTCAAAATACAATGTAGACATCCTGATTCTGATGATGTACATATTCTGAGATTTCGTGCATCTGTCTGCCTAAGTAGAGAGAATTTCAGTTCAGAACTTCTTGAAGAAATTAGAACTCAGAATTAGGGTTAGCAAACTCATGCTTGCTTCTGATTTATAATTCTGATATCTCTTATTTCTGAAACATCATGAAACCTGCCATAACTATTATATACACATCTTCTGTTTTGTTGAGAAATTACTAAGTTGCAGATGTTCTGACTAGCATGGAGAGGGAGACAAAGTTCTTCCAGTAGCATCAGAACTTCTGAAATCTTCTTTATTCCCAGTGGATCCAGAACTTCTGACTTTACCTATTTCTGCTAATATGGTTTCTGTCTTTTGCAGCATGTCAGAGTCAGAACTTCTGATCTCTTTTAGTTCAACAATGCGCTGATTCTATTTTCTTTTTTTCTCCATACTATTTTTGCTATTACTTCTATTTTCACTAATCAAAAACACAAAAAAGGCATTTTTACATTTTTATGCTTTATTTTATTTCTTAAAACAAAAAGATCAAACATATTTTCTTAAACAAAAGTTATTTCTTTTCTTAAAACAAGCATTTCACATCTTCTTGTACATCCTTATCCATTCAATATGGTTGTAATAGTAACTTAGGATTTAATTTTATTTGCAATCCTCATTTTTAAATTTGTACACCCCATCCCCCTAATGATTGTAATAATGTAGGATATTTACTTTCCGCACTTTTTATTGCTTTCATATATTGCTAGTAATTAGGGTGTGTATGGCAAGACACGAAATCAACAAGTAGCAAACCCTAATCAAAGACTAAATGCATGCAATAAAACGCACTATTCACACATACACCCTTAGGGTAGTCTCACTTGTAGCCTATCGAAAAATAGTCATGTCCCTCGAACATTGGCGTTTTAGCAAAAGACCCTCAATAAAAGATCGTAGTCCCTCGATGACCCTTGATGTTGCCTACGGTAAACGATCTAGTCCCTAAAACGACATTGCTAAAATGTTCCATAGGGGGCTTCTATGACTATACAAACGTCCCACACTCGTCCCTTAACATCCAACGATGGGGCTTCTTACCAAATCAATGGTAAGATAACAATATCTAAAGGAGGAGGAAAAGAACATCTAAGACCTTTTGAGTAGGTAGATTCGCTTCTAGTTGCTTGCTTGCTCACAACAAAAACATTTTTATACACCCACGCTCTCATCTTGAAAATATTTTCGAAAGACAACACTTTGTACACGTTCTTATAGAGACGAGAACCATTACAAAGATGTTTTCAAAATACTTTCAAAAACACATTTCACAAACACATCTTTGAACTATTTTCCAAACAAACACTTTGTACGCGTTCTTATAGAGACGAGAACCATTACAAAGACGTTTTCAAAATGCTTTCTAAACCCACACCACAAGCACATTCAAACAAAAGCAAGTGATCTAGCAAGTAACTAGGAGCTCATGGAAAACCATGGATGAAAAGGGTGCTAACACCTTCCCTTTTCATAATCTACCCCCCGAACTCAAGAAAACATCTCTAAAGGTCTTTCCTGTGCTTTTTCACCTTTCCTTTTGGATAAAAGAAAATTCGGTGTCGACTCTTGCTAAACCGCAACATTTGCAAATACAAACACAAAACAAAAAGTCAGTTCTTCCACCGTATCACACATATATATAAGCATTGATTGAAAGCTTAAGAGAGAGGGGGATTCATCAACTGACAAAACTCAGAACAAACTCAGAAAAGGAAAATAGAACCTCACCTCTGAATCCTCACCGGAGAAACTAGCTGAAATCCTTTCACCGAAACTCTACCGTGACTATTTAAACTCACCTGAACCGGAAAATCGCGCCGGAATTCCTTCTCTCGTTGGAAACTAACCAAAACTCGCTGGAAACACACTCTTCCTCTGCTTGAGACCGCGTTGGAACTCTGTTCTCCGCCTTCCTCGCCAAAATCCGCTGTTGAACTACCAAATCACTGTTTGCCCCTTTTCCACCATAGAAGATTGATTCTCCTTCTTCTTAAACCGAATCCTCCTTTTCTTTTACATTTTGTGACTATTGTTTTGTTTTTAAACAAAGATTTCAGAAGCTTTGGTTTCAGATCTATTGAGTTTAGTTAAATTTTTGAAGAAACTAATTTGACAACTGAAACAAAGGGGTTGAGATGGAGATAAAAATATTTATAAAAAAAATTGGACCAGAAAAAAGACATGGCGGCACCGCCAAAAACTCTGGCTGGCCTATGCCGTTGTTCTTCGTCCCTTCAACTCTTCACCTTTCTCCGACCGCCCTTCTCTCTCTCTCTCTCTATCTCTCTCTCTCTCTCTATCTATCTATCTCTCTCTCTCTCTCTCACTCTCTCTCTCTCTCTGGTTTTTGTTCTTTCTCATTTGTGAAATAACAATAATAATGATGATGATATTTGATAAGAGAGAAAGATGGTTGGTAATATAGAGAGATAAAGTTTTTTTGTCTTGTAAAATTAAACAAGTTAATGTTTATGGTGTTCCAACGTAACAACATCTTTGAGATGATTTTCTTTTTTTGTCTCTTCCTTTCCCTGCATAGGGATCCGCGTTGACATTTAGGTGATGACAAGTGGTCATCAGAACCACTTGTCATCATATCTGAAGAGATGATAGATTTTTGATTCTCTGTGCCTATATACATTATACTTACTGTGTACCTTCAATCTAAACCCTCTGATGTCATTACTGCATTAAAGTTGACCATATCCGAGGGGTAATATTTATTCTGTTTTAATTTGTTTTCTATCAATTCATTTTAACTTCTAAAATTCGTTTTAAATTCATTTTTCTTCATAAAATTCTGAAAAAATTCATACAATTCATTTATCTCATTTCTGACTTTGTGTTACTTTTCGGAATTTAATCCTACTTTTTTCTATTTTTAATTTATTTTTCACTTATTTGAGTGGGTTTTATTAATTAAAAAAATATTTTTATGCATTAAAAAATTCTTAAAATTTTTTGTCCATACTTCTTTACTGGTATTTGGCTTATGGTAATTTCTTGGAGTTTTCATTTGGTGTTTTGGATACACTTTGTGTTTTGGATATTTTTTATTTGTTTTGTTAATTGCAATTATATCTTATATATATTTTATTGTTGATCTTGAACCCATTGGATTTTTGGTCATAGGCTTCATTAATATCATTGGATCTTGGGTGTTAAGTTCAACTCCACCAAAATGGATCAATGATTTTAATGATAGTTTGATTAAATTCTTTGGTTCAAATGTGGAATTTAATCTTCATCTATTTCTTCTTCATCTTATTTCTTTTTGACTTTTCTTGTGCTATAAGTTTCATGAGTGTGGTTTCTATCATATCTCTAACTTGTGTAGTACATGCACTGCTATTGATCGACCTCAAAATAGGTGTGACTTCTACATAAGTCCACTTACGATTGCTTAACATAGTGCTAAATTTGTCCTGATACAAGAAATGATCATTCGTGGCCCGAACCTGTGTTTGCAAGCCCGAGTATGTTAATTTGAAACCTTTGATCCGATAACCTTGAGCTTCATTGTTAGGAGGCTTTGATCTTATCAATCCTCTAATGAAATTTCATGAACTTTGGTCTAAGTGAATCATTTAAACATCGTTGATCATATATGCTTGCATCGAAAACTTGAAATAAATGATATACTTTACAAAAAGAAAATGAGACTTGTTATTGAGAAGTTTTGATTTTATTAATCTTCTAATGAGTTCTCAAATGCAAGTTTCAAGATGGTCATTCAACTAACCTCTAACTTCTAATTCATTAATAATTGACTTTATTTTTATGCTTTTACTTTGTGCTTTTATTTTATGCCCTTTACTTTATGCCTTTAATTTTATGCACCATCTACTTTAGCATTTACATTTCATATTGTTTTCATCTTTGCTCACTTGAGCATTTATCTTTATGTTATTTCCTATTTTGCTCACTTGAGCTTTCCTTTCCTTTTTTGAAGATACTTAATAACCAACTTAAACGTTTAAAAACCTTAAGGTTACATGGACTATTTGGTTACCATCCTTGGCATTATGGAGTTGTGGAACTTAGGATTAGAAACCTTGATTACCCCTTGGGACCTTGCGATTCTGTTGTTATTTTGTCTGGAGTTCTTGGGGTTTACCCCAAGACATTAGGTTGATTTTCTTTATGTGCAGGTTATTCTGATTATATGCTTTGTTTGTGATTAAGAATTCTTTTGTATACAACTGTTACTCTGCCCAATTTTTGAAGACTTAATTCATCTAAAGCTTGGTATTCCTAAGAGGTTTAATATCTTTGCTTGTTTGGTTTCAATCCAAAGGATGGGAATTCTACATTGACTGTTTGTGTCAAGTGTTGGCTTCTTGTTGGTTAGACGGTTCTTTCCCTATCTTTTACCTTATGCTTTAGGAAAGTCCCTTCATCTCCTCTCATCTTCTTTAATTTCAAAAATCTTCTTCCTCCTTTTCAAAACTCTTCTTGTTTTCTAAACATGAACCACTTTCACAATATACTTGGACTTAGGTCCATGCATTTTCAAAAATATTTTCTTAATTAAATTTTAAACAACTTAATCATACTTTGATATTTTTGTGAGAAAACTAAAAGTCAACCAATCTCATTCAAATCATTTTTGCCACTTTGGATTTTTACTTTAAAAATTTCTCAAAAGATTAGACTCTTGTCAATCCTTGTAGTGATGAGAGCTACTATACTTCTACGATATGTAGTGAAGTGAGATATTTTTCCACTTAGGTGTCGAGTGAGGCTTTGTTGATTTTAAAATCCAAGCTACATCCTTCACTTTGAGATGACGCAAATTCTCCTTTCTCATAATCGTGGGTAGTAAGTATGTCTTCCACTCAGATATGACGATGATGTATAATCTCTTAAAATTAACCAACACATATGTGTTTTAAAATTTTTAAAGATGACCTATGAGTACCCTGATCCCCTATTGCACGAAAGGTGGTACGTAGGCACTAAAGGTTCACAACCGCGACAGGTGAAAAATTGTAAAAAATACTTCTTTTCTCACATCCACCGTCTATTTTTTGTATACAACATTTATATCCAAAATACAAAAAATTTCAAAGAGGTTCCTGTGAAGTATCGTAGATGTTTAGGGTTATAATACCTTCCCTTTGCATAACTAACCCTGGTACTTAGATTCTCTCCCCCTCTTTTTTTTGGTTATTCACTCTTTTCTCATTCCTCTGGAAACAATAAAGTGTCGTGGCAATTTTTATTTGATATGTGCGAGTTAAGTCACTCAATGGCTTAGTCTCAACATTTCTACTGCTACACTCTAATTTTGCGATCGACTCTTGACGCAACCCGGGTGCCTAATCATTGGTTGATGGAGGAAGTTCAAGGAGGCGTTCAATAGAGTTTTCTTATCTCATGCGCGTTGAAGAGGAAACGAACCTTCTCCGTTAGGTATCATCATACCTCTCTTTATCTCTCATTCTCATATATTGATACATGCTTCTTGATGTCTTGTCATCTCTTTGTGTGATGTTTTATCATCCCTTCTCCCTTCTTTATTAGACTCTCCTCTTGTATGCTCCCCATAGGATCTTCATTTCACTCTTTTCTAAGTTTTAATTGAATAGACCTTAGGCTTGTATCCATGTATGCCAATATTAGGTAGATGTTTCCCTCTTTTATCCTCAACTATAGGATCAACAACGCATGACGAATTTAGGGCTATTTTGCTATTCCCCCCTTACATATTTCTTTTGCTTTTGCATCTCATTAAAACCGAAAAAAACTTATTTTTCTTTCAAACTTTAAAACATTTAAAAATTACTGATGAGAATCATACCTTTGTTAAGTATAGGAGATGATAAGCAGGTTTCTTCTCGATCTTATTGTTCTTCCATTCTAGGATTTGGTGTGGTTCAAGTCTCAAAGAATCCTATCATGGATAAGTGGAGAAGTGGCTAATATCTCTATCTTGAGATCAAATAGCCATTATCCACAACAAAAACACCAACCAACACAAACTCTTTTTACTTTTGGGATTTTCTTTCAAACCTTTCAAAAGAACATGTTAATTCACTTCTGTGCTGACGCGTAAGTCTCTAAAGGTCGATTTACGACAGAAGGAGAAATTAATATTGTTCATTAAAAACACAAAACAAACGGAAACTCTTGAGCCGAACTACAGAGCTCTGATTCCTTAAAAGGGATACGTAGGTATCTGGTCACGGGGCTCAACCGAGCGACCTTTGTAATATTTCCTTCTTTCCCCCGTGTTTTCTTTTTGCATGCGTTCCCTCTTTTGCATCTTTCTTTTTAGCTCTTAAGCTTTAGACATAGATTTTACACACCCTTAGATTTGAACAAACATAAGTGGATCTTGTGGAGTACCACAGACGTTTGGGGTACTAATACCTTCCCCTCGCGTAACTGACTTCCTTACCCAATCTCTATGGTCACAAGACCGTGATTTCACCCCTTCAGGTTTACTCGATGTTTACCTTTCCATTTTGGCGGGATAAAAAACGTTTGATGGCGACTTTATTAAGTTTTATCTTTGATGATTTTTCCAGGTGTTTCAGCTGGCGACTTCACTGGGGATATGAGAGACCTATTGCTGGTCCATCCTTAGCAAGTCAGTCCTAGCTTGTGTTTGTTTGCTTTTTTATTGGGTTTTTATGTGTTTATTGCTTTCTAGATCTATTTGTTTATAGACTTTGATTATATGCTTTCATGCATCACATTTAATTTTATTATTTTCTATACTCTGGATACTGGTGTTGTGTTGTTTCTCTGTGGGGTTGGGATGTTACTTCTTTAGGTAAAAGGACTAGTACCCAGGCCAGAGTTGTGAACTCATAGGAAACCTAGGAATAGAGTGGGTAACATGATGGCTATAGGACGTGGTCTGATTAGTGAGGTCATGTCATATACCATGCTCGGATGAGGTTCAAGTGAAGGTATTTTCATCATACACGTTTGTGTTGTGATGATTTTACTTTCAGGAGGACTTGTGATTTTTGAGTTACCTTTGTCTTACCCTGACCTAGTCTTCACTTGTGAGCAGGAGTGATGATTTCATACAAGTACAGTTGATAACTTTGGTTCTGATGGTGACTCTAGATTCTGATGTTGACTATGATTCTGTTGGTGACTAGTGTTGGTGACTCATGTGTGTTTTGAGGATCTACCAGACCTTTAATCTTGTGATACTCAGTCGGTTTAGACAACAACACAACATCATCCAGTATTCTGGAAGCCTTGATCCTCTAATGTTGCATCATAGCATATTTACTTTTAAAAAAAATGATGCAGAAAAAAGTTAACCTGCATATGCATTGTCATTTTCCAAGGATATTCAAGAGTTAGTATCTTCATCATAGATGGCTACCAGACACATATTTTCCTATAGTTTCTTTCATGAGGACTTGATAGCGTTAAGATATTTAGGCGCACAAGTTGTCAAGCACAGTTCGAGAAGATTCACTCAAGACTATGGCAATATCTTGTCTCTCTTAATTACTACCATTGAGAAATGGGCTCTATTCACTCCTCTACAATTTTATGATCCAAAGTTGTGTTGCTTCACTTTCTAAGACTATCAGCTTCTTCCTACTCTAGAGGAGTGTGTCTTCATTCTTAACATCAAGGTTCAAAACTGGGTTCCTTTTGTCAACATTTTAGAGGTGTTTAATCTTGAAGTTATCGCTGAGGCTCTTTATTTGAGCATGAACAATGTGAAAGGGATTTGGAAGCACAAAAGTGGTGTCTTTGGCTTTCCGTCAAGATTTCTGACAATGTAATCTAAAGAGGTTACGAGTGAAAGAAATTGGTTGGCCTTCAATGTTGTAGTGGCTATCTTGACTTGGGGGATATTCATGAACCCAAATGTAACGAACTTTGTAGATTGCACTGTTGTTTATCTCTTCATGGATAAAAACCCCGTGCTGAATCTTCTTGCTGATGCTTACCACTCTGTTTATTCCAAGAATGGAACAAAAGGAACAACTGTTTGTTGTTTGCCATTACTGAATAAGTGGTCCATTTCTCACCTACCAGTAGGTGGACCGTTCATGGAAGTCTGAGGAACTTACTCATTTTCTCAAAGAATCACGAGTCTCACTCATCATGATAAAGTGGCATAACCCTAAGATGAATATCTCTGAGATCATTATGCGCAGCGCCTTATTGTGAGCTCTACCTTGTGGAGGCAACTGACTGTCATTAAAACCTAGATATGATCCAGATGTCATATTTTCTACAACATTGTTAAACGGATTCACTGTAATCTATTTCGCAACATGAGCAGAACTTAGAATCTTCATTTGAGAGTCTCGATACGCTTCTGAATTGATAAGCAACGAGAGTATTAAAACTTTGGCCGAGGTTTGGTGTAGTTGATCCACCACCCTATAATCACTCCTTTTGATTATTTTCATAAATTCTTCCACCTCTTGGTCAGTAAAATTCTTGCTTGGAGGTTCTTGTTCTTGGCTTGCCTCCACCATAACTTTCCCCTTATCTTTAATCATAACACCATTCCTTTCTTGTGATTCGGGACCATAGATTCGACCACTGTGTGTCATTCCCCCTATTCCTGCTATATTTGTGATTGCAGGTCCTTGACTTGTTGATTACTCATATTCCTTCTTTAAACCATTGACATATATAGTAGAATCATAACTCTATGATACTGCTTTGTTACTTTCGTAAGGGGTAGGAGATGGCCCCCTAATCACCATTATAGTCTTCAGAACCACTGGTATCCTTAGAGTTTGTCGTGGTATCACCACTGGTGCTTCAATTGACTCTCCCCCATGGAATCACAAGAGTTTTCTTATTAGGACTTGGCCCTTTGCAAGGAATTACCAATGGCTTCTTTATACTTCCATCGATCGTAGCTACATATTCTTCTTTAGGGTATTGCCCGAATTGGACTATCCCCTGATCCACCAATTTCTGTAACGTCTTCTCAAAAGCTTAATTATGTTCCAAGAGGAACCCATATTCAAACAAATATTCTTTCAAAAGGTTTATTGGAGCCTTTGCTCGTCTGGCCGCCCCAAAGTCAGTGACCACCTCAATTGCATTCACTGCTAGTCCACCATGTGGAGGCATGAGGTTTGTTTTGGTGTTTAGTTTGTCAAAAGGCCCAACATTTTTCTATGGTATGCCCCGAAGAATTGGCATGATATTCATACCAAGCATTTGCATCATAATTTAGTGGGAGTGCCCCAATTGGAGGAGCTAGTGGCTTTTACTCTACCAAAGATTCCTTGAGTAAGTGTTGCAGTAATTGACTGTGAGGCATGGAGAGAGGATCAAATCTTCTCGGAGGCCTTTCAAACCTGTTCTGTTGTTGTTGTTCCCGTGAAGTGATAACTAGCCGAGCTTCTCTTTGAAACTGCTTCAATCCTTGCGGTGCCGCAAATTTCCAGAATCGCTCCAAACCAGTCAAAATTGCAAAATAATTTTTTTCATTTATGTTTGGAAGGTGATGATAAGGATGTTACAAAAACTGTTCTTATGTTAGAAAAATCTCTATGTGGTGTATATGAGGTGTTTGGGTAGTTGGTTTAGGGGAAAGTTTGCAAGGTTGTGCAATAGTGAGTTGAGTATTTTTCTGTCTTGTGAGTCAAAACAGAGTTGAAGATGAGCAGAGCTTAACAAAATTTATGTTTTTCTCTTCTCTCTTTTCCTCTCCTTAAAAATAATTATCCCTTAAGTCTTATGAAACAGTCCCATTTGTAGATCCATGACTGAGGTTTATGAGGGAAACAAAATAAGTTATTTTGAACTGTTTTTGCCTACTACTTTGATACTTTTTCCACACAATTTTCTTTTTCCATTTTGGTGCAATTTTGTGGCTGTTATGATGCAGGTTGGAGCAGACTGCATAGAGCATTTTTGGACTGGTTTTTTTTGGACAGATTTTGGACTGTATAGGACAGCATATGCAGGTTTTTATGATAGGTTTGTGGTGCAGCATAGCATAAGATTTTTTTAGGACAACAATGGAGCAGGGTTTTGGAGTGTTATTGCAATGTATAGAAGTAGCATATCAAACTTTGTTCAACAATAACTTGGACATCATAGTTTGCAGCATGAAACAAGTTTGGTTTGTGGAGCAATTTATGCAAATTATATCAAAGACAAAGCATTGTGGCAAGGTTTTGAGTCAAAGGAAAAAGTCCAAAAATACAAAGTTTAGGATTTGTAAACTTACAAAAATACCACTTTGTAATAACTTGAATTATTTGTAACATCTTGAACTATTTTGAATTGTAGTGACAAGATGTCATGAAGCAATGAACTTGACTTAGAAAAATTTCCAAGTCTTGCAAAAGTTGGATTTTTAACTTTCTTGATTTTTGATGATCAAATTTCATATTTTGGATGTCTTGATAAGATATGATTTTTGGGACTCAACTTTGGTTAAAAGGTCAAAGTTTGACTTTTTAGTGTACATTTGACTTTTCCCACCAGTTGGCCGAATTTTGTCTATCAATCCACTAATCTCATGAGATGAATTGAAATATGAAATTAGGTCAAAATGACGCGCTCGGATCCTTGAGATCATGCTTCCAACCAATAAGCTAGGTATTAGGTCAAAAATCAAAGTTCGGTCATTTTCAGTCAAAACCTTAATTTTGCCCATTTTACCCTTTTGGTAATTTGAATGACTTTCTTGGAAAATTGTGATCCAAGACTTGAAACTTGACAAAAATAATCCTGAGGGTCCATAATGATCCATGAAAGTCATTTGAAACATTAGGAATCCAACTGCCTTTGTACAAACTCAAACCCTAATTTGAGGCATCAGTGCTGAGGAGATTATTTGACGTAGTCGATGCTTGCGCAAACTTGAGTCATTGAAGATCTTTGTAGGAAATATCTTGAGATATGAGAGGGAAAATTTTTGGGTACAACGTCTTCCCCTGTTCAATCTTCTTAAACCTGAAAAGTGAGTATGGCATGTTGGCGTTCATAGCTTGAAGGTAGAAGATGATTGAACACTAGAGTGCCCAAAAATTTGCACTCGACTATGTGTTAGTTGATTGTGTAGGGAATGGGCTTAAAGATGCCTTTTTGGAGAGGTGATGAAGAGTTGTCGGAGATGGGCTTAGAGATTCCATCCAAAGTAGACACTGACTTTAATAAGAGGCCTCTTGGTGGGGATTCCTATTCCCGTTGTCTGAGGAAGACTCCACTGGGGAATGTTGATTTCGGTTGTTCTTTCGCTTGAGGAAAACTCTATGGGGAATATAGTCTAGAAGCTATAGTTATCCATGACTCTACTGAGGAGTTATCTCTGGACTGGAGAGATGAAAGTTTGTTGTTTTTTGGTTGAAATCTTGGCTTCACAGTAACTTGCTGGGGAGAATGAAATTAAACGCTGCCTGGAAATGTATTAGAAGGAGCCTGTGTAGGGCTGTTTCAAGAAGAGTCGGTGTAAAGCTGCATCTGGAGATTGATAAGAAGGAATATGTGTAGAGTTACTTCGGGATGAGTCTGTGTTAGACTACATCTGAAAATATATGAACCCGTGTAAGATTGCTTCAGAATGAGCCCGTGTAAAGCTGCATCTGGAGAGAAGAAACCCGTGTAAGATTGCTTCATCTGGTTGTGTAGATAGTCACCTCTTCTTGTTTCAGGAATTAATCTACAATTAGTTGTTCACAGATGATTGTCTTGTTTTAGGTATTAATCCGAAACCTGTTTTTTTAGTCGTTGAGATAGTTGTCGTGTCTGGTTTCAGGTATTAATCCGGAACCTGTTTTTGTCGTTCGTTGAGATAGTTGTCTTGTATCGTTTCAGGTATTAATATATGGCCTAAGAGAGAGGAATATAGTTTTGTCGTCTTGTTTCTGATATTAATCTTCGATTTTCTCGTGTGGATAGTTTTCCTGTCTGGTTCTAGGTATTAATCTACAATCAGTCGTCCATAGATAGTTGTCATGTCTTGTTTCAGGTATTAATCTGGAACTTGCTTTTGTTGGTTGTTGAGATAGTTGTCTTGTCTGGTTTCAGGTATTAACCTCTGACCTTAGAGAGATAAAAATAGTTTTCCCTTCTAGTTTTGGATATTGATCTTTAATCTACTCATGTAGATAGTTTTCCTGTCTGGTTCCAGGTATTAATCTACAATCAATCATCCACGGATAGTTGTCCTGTCTTGTTTCAAGTATTAATCTGGAACTTTTTGAAAATTATTGACGATATTCATCTGTCCATATTTTCTGAAAAGGTAAAGAATTAGCTGTGTGCAATGTCATGATGCATGAAGTGCAAATGATGCTCTCAAAATAAATGAGATTGTAATATATGCAATCGTGTTGCATATGCCATGACGCTTGTAAAATGGTGTATGAATGAAATGTATGGACGTGTCATTCATTCTATTCCTGTATTATTGAACTAAGGAAAGTAAATCCCTGATTGTTGTTGGGGATGAAGAGTTTAAGTCTTCAAATTTTGTTAAAGTGGAAATGCTGGGAGATGGATTTCCGTTGTTAGAGAAATAAACTCTATTGAGGAAGGGAAACTCCATGAACTGCTTGAGGATTTTTATGAAATCCTGCTGGGGGTTCCTGAAAAGCTTGTGACCTAGGTTAGGTAATTCTCTAAGAGGTTGGGGCAGTAATTGGAGATTTTTGCTCCGTCGGGGATGTAAGAACACCTGACATCATTAAGTTGTATGCTGAGGATATGGCAGTGACTTTATAGTAGGATGCCCCTGCCTCTGTATCTGCTGGAGAAAGTATCTGCGGGGATTTTATGGATGGCCTTTAGACATTGTCCCGTTTCTTAAAGCCATTAGTAACTGTCTTTCTGTTTTTTATGTGTGTGTTTGTAAACAGTAATCACATTCAAATGCATATGTTCAAAAATACTCACTGGACGTTTTTGCCAACAAAACATAAAGATAAAAACAAATAGTTTTTCACTCTCAAAGAGGTAGTTTTTTTTATTAATTAGAATAGGTTTTGCCTATAATAGGCGTTTTTGTACAAGAAGACAAACATCCTAGTAAGAGAATGTCGTCGTAAGAATGAAAACTATACAAAAATAGTATACAGAGAAAAACAGCTATGTGAAATGATCCCAATGGGTTCCCATTCTATCATTGCTTTTATGTCTTTGAGTGTCTCATCTCTTTTGCTGCTTGTCCGAAGCTAACTGGATTGATTAGTACCATTTGAGCTTGATAGTTGATACTAAAGATTGGATGGAAGGTGATCCAACGGGACATAGTTATACGCTTTAAAATCCCTAACTATTTCCTAGACCGGCCTTTTGGGTTTTCAGTCTACCGGGATACCCTTTTTGCCCAAGCCGCCTTTTAAGGTTTTCGACTTGTCGGGTGTACAAATTTTTCATATGTATATCCCTAATTTTTGCCCGAGCCCTTTTGGTTCGCCGGGATGCCCTTATTTTTGCCTAGGCCAGTCAACCTAGTGGGTCTTTGTTCATGCGTAGTATCTTTTGACTATGTCCATGTTTACAGGGTGCGAAAGGTCGTCACCTTCCATAGCGGTTAAGATCATGGCTCCACCAGAAAATATATTCTTGATTACAAATGGTCCTTCGTATGTAGGAATCCATTTTCCCCTGGGATCACCTTGCAGCAGGATAATACACTTGATTACTAGGTCACCAGCCTGATATACCTAACGTCTGACCTTCTTGTTAAAAGCTTTAATCATACGTTTTTTGTACATCTGACCATGACAGACATCCGCGAGCCTTTTCTCGTCAATCAGGTTTAATTGGTTGAGTCGAGTTTGAACCCATTCGACTTTATTCAAACTTGGGTCTTTCAAGATTCTCAAGAAAGGTTCTAGAAACTGTATGGATGATTTGGTCAAGAAACACTTAAGGGAAATTGGAGTTTGAATGCAAAAAATCAGAAACTAGCAGGTTTTGTATTGGTGTTGCAGTTTCGGGTTCTTGGAATTTTCAGAAAGGTCTCAAGGCTTTTTTCAATCTTTTTATGAATCCTCTTTCAGTTTGCAAATGAAGTTTAATTTATAGGCAAAGGATTCAGAAGCTTGGAGAAATTAGGAGTATAACCATCATGTGTTAAGGCTCATTGACTTGTTTTTGAAGCAAGCTTAGACAAGCATGTTCCAAGGCAAGGTAGGATGGTTAACAGCTTTAATCACGCCTAATATGAGTTTCTAGGCATGATTTGTGGAGAAGTACACTCAGAAACAAAAGTAAATTATGGGCTCAAAATAAACTTTGTACAAAAGTTTGCTTTTCAAGGACAGCTGTGGTACTTTTATGCCACACGTGGTAGGGTCTCTGGGATAAGGACTCAAAAGTTGGCGTAAGCATTAAATGATGATGAGATTTAACAAACAGGAAAGCCTGCAACATGATATTATGCATCCTATCTTGGAACTGGATCAAAAGTTCAGCACAAACGTAACTTAGATTAAGAACAAATGTCTAACTTCTGATCTTTGAATCTCCCTGATCCAGCATGATCTGAAGGAGTTCTCAGACTTTTTAGAAATCTTGTAACATGCTTTGTAACCCCTCTTTGAATCACTTTTGCAAACTCTGATTGTACTTACGTGAAAACTAGCCCAGAAGTTCTAGCCAAATTCTGACTTGGGAATGCTCAGAATTTACTAAGTGTTTTAGTTTCATGGACATGTCTTCAAAGATTTATAACTTGAAATCCCCGCATTTCTAGGAGAATTTCTATTCTGCAACATTTTAGATCTCATTGAGATCTACAACTCTTGTGTCAGAAGTTCTTCCTAAATCATCTTGCATCAAGATGAAAATCTAGCCAGAAGTTCTGAACTTATCATGTTTTCTTAACACTTAGAAAAATTTCTAAGTGCTTAGAACTTTGACTTTTCCAAAGTAATTTTGACTTTTGATTTTCTTGGTGAACCAACTTCATATTCTAACATATCTTGATGAAATGTGATTCTTGAAACTTGATTTTGATTAAGAAGTCAAAGTTTGACTTTCTCAGTGTGCATTTGACCATTTTGCCCTTGTGCCAATTCCAACCCTAAATTGATGTGTCAGTGCTACAAACTTGAGTCATGGAGGATCTTGTGAGAAAATTCTTGAGAAATGAGAGGGAAAATTTTAGGGTACAACAGGTAACAACCTCACATGATCTTTGTGTTCCTGCTCGTATCCTGCTGAGGAAAATAATCCAAACTTCAATTGGAGACAATGATCCTGACTTCTGATGGAGGAATATCAATAAATGGACTTAAGTCTCTGATGAGCTAAGAATAATGATCTTGACTTCTCGACATGCTTTTCAAATTTATAAATTATTTAGCCCGCGCCTGGACTTAATCTGATCAACCCTTGAAGAGGAGAAAATTCCCCTGCATAATTTCTTGCCCCAGTCTGTAGGGCCTTTGAAGGAAATTGCTTCGAGATGACTTCATGAGATATGTACCGCAAAGATAATTTGCCTCAGTGTTATGAACTTCAGAATACTGCCCCTAGTTGACCAGTGTTGGAAGCGGTTTCAACCATGCTTGAGTGAATGCCCATGCATCTTCAGATTCTGAAATCAACAAATTCTCAGAGAGATTTTTCAAATCTCGACATAACTGCCCCATTTTGACTGCACTTTAAGGGATCGAATCCCGACTTGAATGCCTAAGATTGGTTGAACACTTACTTAAATAAGTATTCAATATGCTCTATGTGCCCCTTAGAGTAGTCAAACTCTGAGATACCTTTTCTTCTGCTCAACAGATTACTACCATTGAAATATCTTGCCCCTGCTCAGCAGAGTCTTGACAACCTATTTTCCCGCCTCATGCGCACAGAAGAATGAGAAGATCGAGGATTTTTTAAGACAACACCTCTTCATATTAATTGACTTATGTCTTGAAAGTATGCTAGTACACTACCATACTTCTCAACTTGAATTGCCTCATGTTTAAGCAAATACTTGAGGAAAATTGTCCTTTAGGACCAACTGAAAACGATACACCATTGCTCAATGGAGACTTCTGGGCAATCAAAGTGTCCACACAATCTGCTTCAGATCATTTCTCAAACTGGTCTTCTTTTACTCAACAGATTCAATAGAAGGTCTTCCCCTGATTAAGATCGTCTTTAAAAATGATTTGCGCTTCAACACATACCTGAAGCAATTTGTCCCTTCGGATACTCAAATTTTCATCTGATGCTCATCATGCAAGATTACTTGTTGTTTAAGAAATTGTTCATATGCAAAGAATGTTTATTCTAAGAATGATAATTCTAATGCAACGCTCATGTTTGTCTTAGAGTTTAAAAACATTTTATTGAAAAGATGTCGAAACATCAAATTTTTCTTGTGCAAAAGAAAGTAAAAAGATGGAGTGATACCAACTCCAAAGTTTTAGCAAGCCTCTTAGGAGTCAGATTACCGTACTCTCGTTAAAGTTTTGCTTTTGCATTAACCTGTGCTTCAGTTAGGACTTGTAAGGGTTGTAACGTGGCTTGGTTCATGGTTTTAAGGAAAAAAATATTTAAGGCTAAAAATATTTTGTGCCCACCCATTCTCTATGATGTTCTCCAGTCCTACATTCAGTTAACTCAATATGAGCGCTCATCTCTCGAAAATAGTTTATGATGGTTGAGGAGTCAAATGAGGTTTTTTGGACATGCAATCACTCACTTTCTCATCCTTCTGGTTTATCATCACACAACTTTGTTCTTGCTCAACAACTTTCATCGTCCCTTTTTCATTACTTTGCTATTTTCCTGCCTAAGTCATTTTTTTACCCTTTTTTTTTTCCGACTTGGCGGGCTTTCTTTCTTTCCTTTTGAACAAGTCGTTGATCTTAATTTCGTATTTGATGTGTTGTAAGTGATTGTAATTGTCTGAGTCCTTGGTAGATAAGGGATAACCATTATTGTATCGTCATCTTTGATCCTCCTGACGATTGAAGGATAACCATTGTGGTTAATCCTTACATGCACACTCTTGATGCGTGAGGGATAAGTTGTGGTGATCCTATGATGCTCACTCCTTATGAGATTTGAATTCTTGATCATATTAACTGAAATCTACCATTCCCGGGTTAAATGTGAGGATTTTGTCTGACAATGGATGTACATCGTCAACAGGGTTTTACTCAAAAGCACACCGTTTAAGATTTTTGGTATATTTCTCATCATCCTCCCTCCAGAGGTTCTTGCTTTGTTCACAAGAGTTGAGTATCAAAAGAAAAATAGAGATAGAAAAGAAAAAAAACATTTAAGAGGGAATCGAAATGGATTAATTCAAGACAAACATATTCAATGCATTATGATTACTATTAAAAAATAAGCAAGTTTTGCATACAAGAAAGTACTGAACCAAACAAGAAAGATTACAAATGAGAATGCAAATGTAATTTGAAATTGCCATGTTGAGGAGACTAGTCTCCGTACATAATGATTTCTTCTGAAGATTCACTTGGTAGTCTTGACCATCACTGAGTCAAAGGAGACTTCAAATCTGACCAACTGGTGCGAGAATGATAGCTTTTGCATGAAGTGATTCTTGCACTTCATCTTTGAATGGTTTACAACCTTCCTGGAATGGTAATTATAAAGGATATTCCCTCAAAATATATGATGAATTATTTATCAAGAGAACTTGCATAAACTTCATCAGAGTATCTTCTACCATAGAGAAGAAATAACAACCATCTTCTACTACACAGAAGAAATATTCATAAACTGTAACAAAGGATATTCTACTACACAGAAGAAAACAAACTTCACCTCATACTTCATAAAAGAGAAGTTTTAGCAACTGAATTCCGAGGAATCTCCTTCTTCATAAAATAATCTTCATCTTCTACTGCACATAAGCAATATTCAGAAAATGTAACAAATAATCGTTTACTACACATAAGAAAATAAACTCTGAATGTAGAATTCGACCTTTGAGGTATTTTTCTTATACACAACAGCAGATGTCCAAGAACTCGATATCTTATAATTCTTTATCACAGAAGCATCACCCTATCTTCTAATACACAGAAGAAGCACTCAGTTGAGGAGAAAGAGTCGAAAACAGTTTGTCGACCATGGAATGGACTTTGGAAAAGGAGCCAGCCAAGTTCCAGACTTTATACTTCATCCTCTTGTAGTTTTCAATATCATAACTAGGTTCCCCAGAATGGGAGACACATCTAGCATTTGCATCGAAATCGTGGAATAGGTTTGTAAGAGGAGGACCCAAAGAATAGAGCTTTACCAATTGAACTTCCAAAAGACGAGGTAGTAACTGGATGTAAGGAATTTGGATTGTATCAACATGCTTCTCTGGCTTCTTCTGTCTCTGTTGATAAGCTTTGTTCCATGGATTCACTTGGAGACCAGAAACTAGCTGCTAGCAAGAAAATCAGAGAACACAAAGTTCTGAATAAGACCCATAAAGTATCTCATGATTTGAAAAAGGTCCAAAATAATGGGGATGAATGACATCTCCTGTTGCAACAGCGTATACATGATCACTTTCCTTTGCTGACAATGTCTTTAGAACTTCCATACCCGACTCAAATGAGTCTTCAACTGCTGGTTATTTCTTCCTTAAGGATTTCTAACCAGTGGCCATTTCTTGCATGCCCACCATACACAGCCCCATCTGGACTTTCATCTCATCCAATTCCCCATGAAGTCGTTCCATGGCTATTTTCGAATAACAGTGTGGTGAGAAGTCAAGATTCACATTTCTGAAAAAGAATACCAGGCATGAATAAGAATTCCCCACTCTGAGTACCTGTTATGAATTCATGAAGATGCAGGAGGTGAATGAGTGAATGCAATTCCATATTCAATCATTTCCAAGGCACACACATGCTTTAATTTTGATTTTGATCCACTAAGAGATATACAAACACAACATAAGGCTCACAAGCACGATTCCATGGAAATGGAAATAACATTTGTGTTAACCTTTTTTTTATGCATGCACATCTTTTTATAAATTTCCTTTTTTGTAAAAAAAATGTTGTGATGAAAGTGCAATACTTATGGAATCAATACTTCCATAAAACTGACTGTTGGGTTGTACTGTCTCTTAACACACCAAGAATACTAGAATCAATGGTCCGGGACATAACCATAGAACCATAGTCACCAATAGAACAATACAGTCGCCATCAGAATAAATAGTCACCATATATACCTGTAAAGATTATTCCATCCCCACTCACGGGTGAAAACTAGGTCAGGGTAGGCAAAGGAGACTTGGAATCATGGGTCCTCTTGAGAAAACCATCATCATTACAACAGACATGTGTGACAATTGCAACTCATTTGAACCTCAACCAAGCGCATACCACATGACCGTGCTAGTATGGACCCGGGTCCGGTAGCATCCATGCTTCGCTCTATTCCTCGTGTTCCTATTGCACACCACTCTGGCCTGGGTACTTGGCCTTTTACCTCATGGTAATACCCACCTAGCAAGAAGCACATATCCAGTACAATAGATAATAGTATATGAAAAGCAATAAAATATGATGCATACATATGATAAAATAATCATCTACAAATGATTAAACTGAAAGCATAAAATCAAACACCCAAAGAAAAGAAAACAAGAGCTAGGAGCGACTCTGAGGTGGACCAATAATTGGTCAATCTCTCCCCCAATGAAGTCGCTAGCTGAAACAACTGGCTGAACATATCATCAAGATGAAATCAATGAAGTTGCCATTGAACGTTTTTTATCCCACGGGAAGGGAAAGGTAAACATCGAGTAAACCTGAGAAGGGTGAAATCACGATTAAACGATCAAGAGATCGGGTAAGGGAGTATGTTACGCGAGGGGAAGGTATTAGCACCCCACACTTCTGTAGTACTCTACAGTACCCACTCTTGTTGTTCTAATTAAAGGATATGTTCAAATCTAAAGCTTAAGAGCTATGAAGAAAAATGCAAATAGGGAATGCATGCGAAAGAAAACAAACACAGAGAAAAGAAGGAAATATTTATAAAGTTTCACTCTGCTGAGCCCCGTGACCAGTTGCCTACCTATCCTTTTTAAGGAATCAGAGTTCCGTAGTTCAGTTAACATGTTTTGGTTTGTTTTGTGTTTTTTTAATGAACAATGTTAATTTCGCCTTCTGCCGCAACTCGACCTTTGGAGATTCACGCGTCAGCATAGAAGTGAATTAATATGTTCTTTTGAAAATTTTGAAAGAAAGAGCCTGAAGGCGAAAAGTGTTTGCATTGGTTGATATTTTTTACCTTGAAAAAGGAATTGAAAGTTGTTAGATGTTTTATGCTTTTGCCAAAAAACAAAGGTTTAGTTTTAATACAATGATGCAAAAAGAAAAGAAAAACATCTAAGGGAGACTATCTTAAATCTATCCCTAATATTATCATACAATGATTGATCCTAAGGTTATGTTTTGAAAGGGACACCTCTACCCTATGTTAGCATGCATGGATCACAATCCTAATATCTATCTCGAATCACCACCAAAGGATGAACCAAAAACTCCCAAGGGAACATAGAAAATGTTCACAACATAAACCTATGTCTATCTCGAATCACCACCAAAGGGTTAATCAAGAGCTCCTAAGGTAACATGCCAAAGTTTCACAACCTAAGAAAACATGTACACAGGGATGGAAAGCAAGTTATCCACAAGCTGAAGAGAGCACACACATGTCATGAGTAGCACACGCTAACTCAAGTCAAAATTCCTAACCAAGATATTATGAATCGAGGTAGGAGATAAGAGGGAGCTTTAGCCAAAGGGTTATATCAACTGAGGCAAACACGCTATCTATGGGAATATAAGTGTCTATACCATGGTATTGTATTAAAAGGCAAGAAGATTAAGAGGGAAAAGTGATAAACACGGAGCGACAATGTCGACCAATGTGAGTTTAAGATAAAGTATGGGGATGGGGGGTCGATTACAAATCCCTTTTCCATCTGACCGACTCCATTATAGGAGCAGCACACTCTAAAGCATCATGGTGCGTCACCCGCTAAGGATGAAACTGGATAGAATCTGTGGGGGTTGATTGCGAACCCTTTTTTTGCTAGCCTTCTTTGAGGACTTATCAAGGGGAATGGGAATGTGCGCCTCTTTTTGAGGTCTTTAGGAAGAAATGTAAACACGCAGCAAAAATGCCTACTTCGAGGTAGGTCTTTAAACAAACCATAAACACAATTAGCAAACAAGTGCAAAATTTCCTTAAACAGGTCTTTAAATAAACCAGAGGGGTTCCTAGCATGATCAACAAGGGAAGTCCCCGTCATACAATTTTGTTCATACTTCTCATGATCTCTAGAAAGCGGTAAAGAAAGTTGTAATGAGCAAGAGTTTGTAGCAAGCAAGCAAGGAGAGCTATCTGAGCAGCTTCGAGCTATCTAGCAACAATCAACAACATCCAATTAGAATGTTTGTCAAGATATCAGAAAATCATGGTCGAAATGTGTAGCGTACACATCTGCATACAATAGTACACCTGCATCAGATATAAACCAGACAAACAAGCACGATAATGTACAACCATATACACATATAACACGGAATATGTATCGTACACATCCACACAATCAATGTACTTTCACCAAATACAGTTATACAACTACAAATAACAAATGATGCATATCGACGCAACTGTGCACCACCAATTAGTGACATAAGTGTATTTTCAATCATATGATTATGCAATAATCACATGAATGAAATAATGATCTCAAGGTACCTTTCACAAGTCAACGGAAGCATTAGAAGTAACAAGGAGATACTATCATAAGTAAGCAACAATACTCAAGTAAAGTACTAAAAATCTGCACATGAGAAATAATGAACAATGCTGAAAATATGCACCAGAAGGCGAATACAAAATGTGTTTTTGGCAATAATATGCAATCGAAAAATAGTCTCGGAACAGAATGAAAATTACATGGTAACCTATAAACTGTCCGACATACTCAAATACGCAATTGGTTCATTTAAATTCAGATACGCATGGTCAATTGTAAAAACGGTTAAAAAATGCTCGAAATCTCATGAAAATCGCATGGTAGCTTGCAAACGGGCCAACAATTTCGAAAAAATAGGTCCCGTGAATTAATTTCAAGTCTAAGTGCCTCGTATAGCCATTTTTCAGGTGCAGTTCGGCAACACTATAATATGTAGAAAACAGTCAAAATTGCGATCCGAAAGTGTGGAAATTGGTTTTAAATGGTATAAAAACATGCGACATAAGTATCTCAAACTTTACCGGTCAAGAGAAATGCAACTTTGTGTTCAAAATGCTCAAAACGGATAAAAATACACAAAACTCAAATATTGGTTTAACTCTCAGGTTTATGATTTTTGGCATTGGAAATATGATTTTAAGAGTGCATAGGCCTTGGAAATTAAGCCAACATATGATGTGCATTGAGTTTACAATTAATCCTATAATTGACATTAAGTTGAAAATTCGGTTTTTAATTGTTTAAATGAGTTTTTACCGAATTACAACTCCAACCTTATATCAGTCATGTAATTAAACAACAATAAGGTTCCTCTTAATCACAACAAAATTCACAAGTTAATAATCACATGCTATGAGTAATCAAGAGACTTTCATGTACAAAAAGTGGAATTAAAGTGAGTCTGACACATGAATTATCAATTAAGAACCAAGTTAAACCAAGTTCTCATGTTAATTTAAGCATTAAAATCAATCTCTAATGTCAACACCACTTTAATTCCTCAAATAAGCACTTTTATGAAAATCACTTAATCAAATAATCACTTATTTCAGCTATCCAATTCCAGATTTTAACATTATGATTCCAAATCAACTCACGTTTCCAATATTGAAATCAAATCCACAATTCACTTTTAAATAAAGCTCAATTCACTTTTAAATAAAGCTCAATTCAAGA
Organism: Vicia faba; assembly: GCA_948472305.1. Classification (NCBI taxonomy): domain Eukaryota; kingdom Viridiplantae; phylum Streptophyta; class Magnoliopsida; order Fabales; family Fabaceae; genus Vicia; species Vicia faba. The sequence continues at coordinate 1,320,487,029 of OX451737.1, read as the reverse complement.
ATTACCAAAAAGTGCTTATTCAAAAATGACTTATTCAAAAAAGCTCTTAAATCATAAATTCTTACCGTAAAAACATAGAGGAGACTGAGTAGAAGAGATTGTGAGAATCAAATCAAAGAACGAAAAGGAAATCGGATCGCAAAAGAAGATGAGGGAGGGGGTAGCGCTCATGATTGACAGAGGGAGGAATCCGACGACTTTTCAACGGCTGATCTGGTAGCGTACGATGGTCGTTGGTATTTGGTGGCTGACCGCCAACGATTATGGTGCCCGACGATGGTTGATTGGAAAAGAAGAGATGAAGGAGGGAAGTTAAGATTCAAAAAGTTGTTGAAGTTGTTGTTGTGATCTTGATGAAATGTGAGAAAAAGAGCTTTTGATCCTTGAGTAAAATGAGAGAGAGTTTTTTTTGTGTTTGAGAGAATTGGTGAAAAAAGAGACAAAAGTCTGATTTTCAATTGATATAATGAGTGTTAATGGGCCTTGGATGTGTAATTGGATTATGCCTCAATTTGAGAGTGTAAGCTTAATACGAGCACAAAATGTCACGTCATCATAGGTGCAAAATCTCGACTTGTGCTCAACATGAAAATCGAAGATCATAAAATTTGTGAGGCGCTATCGAACGAACATGCTCAATCGGAACAAAGAGAAATTTATGAATTTTTGAATATCGAGACATCGACATAGAATCCTTCAGCACCAGTTTTCATGTCAGTGTCAGACACAAATACCTTTTCGATCAAAAACTAGTACTTCTCGGAGTAGAATCTGGACTTGACTTTGAAAGAAAAGTTTTATATATCTGAGTCAGTGACCTTGTGTAAAAAGATAGGCCCGATCCGATAAAAATTGACCGAGTTATGAATTTTCTCGTGAAACGGAAATTAAATTTGAATTTCCTTTTTTCGGTTCAACAACTCTGTTTTGTGAACAAGCCAAAAGCGAGGGTCTCCAGAGTACCATTTGAATTTGGAATCTGAAGATAAATTATAGCTGACACCATTTATGAAATTATGCCGAAAGAACCGTCTCAATACGAAAAAATTGAAGGAGTTACAATATTTACAATGTTGGGAAACAATGAATAAAAATTCCGGTCCAGCATAATCATTTCTCTAGTAATCCGTTATTCTGGGGACCTTCCTCGAAGAACTAGCTTTCGGTCTGAATACGAGAGTTAAATAGGACATCAAGACGAAATTATTTTTTGCAAGAACCACTCCAAAACAGTATTCCAGTCAAAAGTTATGAAATTTTGAATGTCCGGAAAATTACAGTTCAATACAGTATTTTCATTATTTTCCACTGTATCACTTCCACAAGAATAGCATATTCGGAAGCCTTCCTCAAAGAATTAGCTTTCAGTCTGAAAATGAGAGTTGGAGAAGACATTAAAATGATTTTAATGCCTCCAGAATTTTCCAAAAACAGCATTCCAATAAGAAGATACGAGTTTTTGATTACCCACACGACGACGGACCAACAAATAAATTCAGTATACTGTATTCAAAGAATTAAAATTCCAGGAGATTTTTTTCCATACAATTAGCTTTTGATCTGAACATGAGAAATGATAAGAGAATCAATATTATCTCAATGCTCAAGGAATTCACTGAAAATACCAAATCGGATAAAAGTTACAAATTTCCAAACACTCGGTGAACAGATAACCAATCACTAAATCCAAATACCGCTTCAGAGAAAACAAATTATTCAGATACTTTCTGCACATAATTGACTTCTATCTGAACAGATAAAATAAAGAAAATACCGAGACGGTTCCAATGTCTGAGGAATTGGCTCGAAACAGTACTCTTATGGCAAGTTGCAAATTTCTTAGCTCAAACCAGCAAAGACGTTGTTTCTGGTTCACACTACCTCAAACTCGATTAAACACTCAATTCCCCCATATTTCAGAGTGCATTGAAATACATGAGAACTTTGATGAATACCTGCTTGGCAATTATTTGGATACCTTGGTGTTTCCAGTGATTTCTGGTAAACAACCGCTAGTCTTCCAAACTATCGAATAAACTTACTGACTGTTATTCAATTTCTTTGGTAACTCACAGGATCGACTAGATTGATCCTAGGATTCCTTGGTCATTAGGGTAACTCTCATGATCGAACATATATTCATGGTTGGTATTTGAGTGTTGCATGGGTGTTTGGCTTATTTCGATTTCTCTCTTAAAGATCTAAAGGTATAATCAAAATGTATGTGCGCGAAACTAACTTGCATGAATAAATGTTAATTGTAAAGACATGTAAAATTGCATAAAAGGCAAGTAGAAGGCTTCGAATTATAAAAACAGTTAATGTAAAAGATGCTCTGGAACGTAAAAGATTTGAAATATGAAGAAAGCGTTTAATGCAAGAAATCTGTAAATGACTTTAAGTAAAAATAGACTTTCGAAAGATAAAGCTTGAAGATAAAGGCATGGAAAGTATGACAGTTTTCTGAAATGTAAAATGCTTGAAACGTAAAGAAAGCATTGAAATGTAAAGCTTTAAGGAAAAGATTTCGAAATAAAAAGACTTTGAATGAGAAAACTTGTAAATGTTATTTGGCAGAAAGATAAAGGAAAGTGCTGGAAATGGTAAAAGGTTTTCATTAAATCATAAATATGTGGTGCTATCATACGTACATTGCTCTTGCATTCGTTTCCCTTGCCATGTGGTAGTTTGAATGTTACTGAGTATTTAGTACAATAGATATGACACCCGAAATCCTAATACTAAGACTTCTATTTATACTAATTCGACCATAACGGTCTTGCTATAGGATTATGCCACGTTCAGAACATGCAGAACAATGCCTCTCTCTTGTTTCCACGTGTCTCCAGATGCTCCAGCACATAAATTTCAAACTTCGAATGTCCCGCTTCCATTTGAATTTCAAATGCTTTGGTACTTCTCCGTTTCGAGCGCACTTCTCAGACACAACCTTGTTGTTATTTTGAGACTTCTTTAGATATGTTCCCATAATTGCCACTCGAAGCTTCAAGCTTTGATATGCTTATTTGAAACACTGCTTCTGCTACTTCGAAACATGACGCTCTGTTCCATTTCGATCGAAACGTTCAATTCGCTTGGCTTCTAATAATATTATCAAAATCTTCAGCCAACAAAATGCCCCTTTAAAATATGTATTTCGATCTCTCTGAGAAATACCTATTTTAAACATCTACACAAGATTTTGATGCGACCTTCGAATCATCGTAACATTTAATGCATTTGACTCCAGTCACGTCAATCATAGCACTTTTTGGATTCCTTAACCGCCTGGAGCCACTTCACAGTATGGTGCAGTTACAAACAATGATTATCTTTTAAATCACGCCTATTACCCATGTTAACTTTACGCCACCTCTTCATCACACCAACCCATGATTTCCACGTATCACACCCTTATTCAGTGGATGCTTAAACTTCCACATTATAAAACATCATCAACTTAGTCTTTTTCTTTTCTTTCTACATTCTGAATCTTTTACCCTCCTTCTCTCGCCAAAAACCCTAAGCTTTCAACATCCTTCAAAAATGTCTTCTTCTACTTCATCCCAACTCAAAAAGGTCTCCAAGAAGAAAGGAAAAACTGCAGGAACTACAATGGAAAGTAAGATTATCACTCACCAAGGTCAATCCGTTCTTGCTCCTCAGATGATCTCAAAGGAAAAAGAAATGCTGTATGCGTCACAGGTACTCATTCCTACCACCGTTGCTGGTAAGAGGTTAGCTTTAAATGGCCCTCTTACGGTTTTTGAAATATTAAAAGATACCAGGACAATTTTCCCAGTTTGTTATAGTTTCAAACCCTTGTTTAACAAAATGGACGCCCCTAAGGCAATAGAATCTTCTGGCTCAAACACCATAGAAAATCCAAATGTTCCTCCTAAGGACCCCTTTGTATTGGACTATGTAAAAAGTAATTTTAAACCGTTTCGATCTTGCCCCACCTCTGATACTGCTTATCAAAATTGGTTCAAGAAAGTAGAAGCTAAGAAATCCCAGCAACGGGAAGAATTAGGTATCTACAATTTGATTAAGCTATCGAAGCCTGGTTTCACCTACAGCCACCCTCTGCTATTCGCGTCCCTTTATTTCTGGGACAGTACCTATAATACTTTCCATCTCCCAGGTGGAATGATCACCCCCACCTTCTTCGACATAGCGGCCATCACTGGGCTATCGCCAGTAGGAGAAACATATATTCCCGACAACGAAGAACATTCCAGCATAATTGACTTCGAAGTCAAACTAGCAAGTTTTTCCAAATTTATCAGTCACTACCATGCTGAGGGAGACAATGTGTCTGACGTAGAACACATTGCTTTCTTAACCCTATGGCTGTCAAGATACGTCTTCTGCAGTAGATCCCTACAGGTAGCCAGTAGGTTCATTCCTCTAGCTAGGGATTTACATGAAAATCGAAGAGTGTGCTTAAGTGAACTGCTCTTAGTTGACCTCTATGAAAGCCTAAGGTCAGCTGTTACGAGCCTCAAATCCCATACCTCCAAGAATATCCTGTTGGCTGGCCCTTTTTGGTTACTTCAACTATGGCTAAATGCCATGTTCGAACCCTCCTTGTCAACTGCCAACACCATTGACGAACAAGACCCTGAGATAACTGATAGGATAGTCGAAGGCACTAGGCTTCGAAGATTAACTCTAAATGACGACAAAGATGACTTCAAAGTCCTATTTTCGAAGTACATCATGATATTCTCCAAAAGGCACAAGTTCGAAGAGAGCATGGCGCCTTTTGCTTCGAGGGTTCATGGACCTTCCTGGTTCACCATGGCTCTCTCAGAAGCTATCAAGAGCAAGGAGATTCAGGATGTATGGAGAGCTTTTTTGCTACCTAGACTCATTTCTTCAAGAATAACTCCAGCCAAGAACCAGATTTTTCTTTTCGCTTACCAGCCAAATTTTGTTTCGAGACAGTTTAGCTTATGCCAACTCATTCCTGAACCTTTATTCCACACTGAGAGTGCCATTACTTCTGGGCGAACTTTCAAGGCACGGGAAGCCAAAATACAGCAAGAACAATATCAAGGCTTTGCCCAGTTTGAGCTGATAACCTTTGAACCTACCCATCTCACAGGTAAAGGGTTTCTGGAATGGTGGACCAAGTTTTATCAAACTTATATGTTCGATACACTTACAATTCAACAGAAACTAATTGATGCCTTCGATGTGCAGGTACCAGCAAAGAAAGGTATGTTTACTCATGCCAAAGAGATTAAAGCTTTCCAAAATTATTTTGAAACTACTTACGACCCCACGCGCTTGGAATCCACTGTGCATCAAGTGGCTGAGACCTTGAAGGAAAAATTCAAACAAAAAGTTTCTAAGTTAAAACTTCCTTCAGGGTTGTCACCTGAGGATAGGTATAGGTTGGCATTCGAAATGCATCCACCTAAATTTCCTAGATTACCTACCTCAGAACTGGCTCTGGCTTGGTTTCCCCCATATCCTTGGTGGTTCACTTGCAAAGAGATGTTCAAACATCTTTAAAGGAAACCAAAGCCATCTGAGACTGTGACATGGGCTCGACACTGGCTTCACGATTTCCCAGGACACCTTCGATACGACCTTTCTGCCATGTCAATTAAATCTGATCAAGGCACAGGTGCGAATGCTTGGGAAAATCCCCAACGTCTTTTATTTCTATATCTTTAACCTTTGCTTTAATTGTTTCGATTTTCAGCCATCAGGATAAAGACAGCCGCCTCGAAGTCGAAAGAAGGGAGTGCCTCTCAAGCCTCCATCGAAACTACTGACAAAGTGACTCCACCCGAAACAACCACTATTGCTACAACCACAACAACAACAACAATACCAATAACAACCAGTGTTCCAACTCCAACGGTAATCACTTAGCCTTGATGTTTCGAATTCACTCATGTTTTATGGTTTGCATCTAACTCTTCGTTTAAAACTTTTCAGACCAACAAGCTTCCTCCTACTACTCCCAAGAAGAGGAAATCAAGCACCACTGGGGAAGACCCCAAGGCTGGAGGAAACTTAACAACTGCTTCGAAGAAGAAGCCAAAGAAAGATATTTCGAAAAGTACCGTTCCAACTAGTGTCTCTGGACTAGATTCCAGGGAGGCTGCTCCCTCACCCAAATCCAAAATTCCACCTTCGACCTCCAACGCAATGTTGGAACGCATAGCTAGTAACCTCTCCTCCGAGAGTCCACAGGTAAATCAAACTTCAAATCTCTTTGAAAAATAATAACTTCTTATTACCTTGGTACATGTTTTTAACATTCTGTTGCTCCTTGCAGAACATCTTGAATCCAGCTTCCACTACTTCAAACTCACCATCCAAAGCTGCTGCTCCACTCAATTCCTCCCCTCAAGGAGATTCCAGCAACCTTGTACAGAATAAAGGTTCCTCCAATATGGCAGTTCTGGCTGGAACTTCTGAGTAGCAGGATGATCAAGGCACCTCCATTCCTCTGAAAGAGACAAACGAAACACCACTTCAAACATCTGCAGAGGATTTGCAAAGATCTTCTCTTCAAAAGTCCCCTCTTGAAACTCTTCAAGAGGACCCAAAGGACACTCAAACTGAAGGAGAGAAAGCTGATTCTGGGCAAAGAGACGAAGAATCTGCAGGCGAAGAATCTGAGGAGGAGGAGGATGCCAATGATAGTTCGACTGCTGGGACGGAGTCCAACGCAAATAGCAGTGAAAAGGAAGGCATCGAAGTTGTGGACTTGGATGATGATGAAGAAGATCATGAGCACGAAACGAATGAAGGGGATGGTGATGCAACCAACGAACCCATGGAGGTTGAAATGGACGTGACTCCCCTACGTGTGGAACTCCCTCAATCCTCTTTGTCTCGAATGACTGACGAGGAGCTTGCACTCCTGAGACGAAATGACCCTATTGGGTATATGAAGGCAAAGTTGGCTCAAAGGGACGTCCCACTTGCTAGGGCTGGCACAAGTTCGACCAGCTATCCTCTTCCCACAGATGAAAGAATTGTACTTCTTAATAAGATTAGGAAAACAATTCTCAATGTGGATATATTCGAAGTGCTCAAGCAAGATAGTACTGCTTGCTATACTATGAAGGAGTTGCTTACAAAGGTCAATCTTTCTACCTGCTCCTTGCCAGTTAGTACTCTCTTGTTCGATCTTCAGGCTTTGCTGGATAACGTAACTGGTTACCTTCTCCAAGACGGATCTGCTGCCAAGAAGGTTCAAGAGAAACGCATTGCCATGGATGCTGCTTATGAACAAGCTTCGAAACTCTCTCAAGAAGCTGAGGATCAAGCTATACATCTGAAGCAGGCGAAAACTGATTATGAGGCTCGAGCTGAGTCCATACTTCTTTGGGAAAGGCAGATTCTGGAACTTCAACAGAAGGTTAAGGAGGCTAAAGAACAACAAATAGCCTTTGAAACCAATACTGCTGGTAACCAATTCGAAGAGCTTCCCAACCAGGGGCTTGCAGAAATGGAAACTGTAGAACAACTTAAAGGAGAAGTGGCAACCTTGGAAGGAGCCAGGCGTTTCGCTCAACAGAGGCTTGAATCATTTCGAAGCACTTTCAACCGATTGAAAAATAACTCTTATTTCTAAATTTCTGTGGTTTATTTGACTACAATTTTGGTTTCTTATATGTAATATTCGAACAACGCCATTTTGGCATCTTATCTTGCCATTTTGGCCTTTTTATAATATCTTGGTTACGTTGTTACTATTCGAATCTCCTGCAGGCGTGGCTTATATTTCTTTAAATATTTCCCATTAACCTTTAGGATACATTTATCATCCACCAGTTCTTCGATTTCGTATGCATTGTTTGAGAATACTTTTAATATTCGGAAAGGTCCTTCCCAATGAGGTGACCATTTACCTAATGCTTTATTTTTCTTGTCCATGGGCAATATGACTTTCCAAACTAAGTCATTAATAATGAATACTTTTTTCTTCACCCTTTTGTTGTATGTTCTGGCCACTCTTTCTTTTTGTCTCATCAAAATTTCCAATGCATGTAATCTAATTTCGTCCAACTCAACTAATTCATTCATCATCATTTCCCAATATAATGCAGCTGGGATTTCGTTTTGTCTCTGAATTCGAACTGATTGTAGATGAATTTCTACTGGCAACACTGCATCATGACCAAATGTGAGTTGGAAAGGCGTAGTGTTAGTAGCTTCCTTAGGAGATGTTCTACAAGCCCATAATATTTGGTCCAAAGTTTTGTGCCAGTTTCTTGGCTTTTTGCCAATATGCTTCTTGATTAATCCTATTATCACTTTATTAGCTGCTTCAACTTGACCGTTTGCTTGAGCATAATATGGCGTTGACGTTAGCAATCTAAACCCCATTTCTTGGGCAAATTCTTGCATCTTTCTACCAGTAAACACAGAGCCTTGGTCTGTGGTTATGCTCTCTGGCAATCCGAACCTATAGATAATGTGCTTTTGTATAAACTCAATAATAGCCTCTTGATCAGCAACTATCAGTGGTATAGCTTCGACCCACTTGGTAAAATAATCTATTCCTACCAATATATATTTCTGTCCTTTGGACGAAGCAGGATTTATTTCTCCTATCAAATCCAATGCCCATCCTCTAAATGGCCATGGTTTAATGATCGAATGCAACTCACTTGCAGGGGCATGTTGAATCCCTGCATGTTTCTGACATTCCTCACATCCTTTAGCAAAGTCTATGCAATCTTTGAGCATGCTAGGCCAATACAAGCCGTATCGAAATAACAACCATTTCATTTTATGGCCTGCTTGATGTGCCCCACATGCCCCATTGTGGACTTTTGACAATGCTAGGTATGCCTCACTTTCTCCTAGGCATTTCAATAATACACCCTCTTGGGTCTTTTTAAACAACTCGTTCCCCATGAGGAGATATGACAATGCTCTGTATTTTGTCTTTCTATCCACGTTCAGAGTTGGGTCTGCTAAATAACTCTTCAGTGGACTTCGCCAATCTGCATCTGACAAAGTATTTATGGCTAATATTTCGAATCCCTGTTTCTCAGCATATCCCAATTTCATACTTTCCAGATCTGATGGTGTGAATCTAGTAGCCATAACTCTACCCCTTAATTCAACTAAATCCTTAAAGTTCCTGGTAGACACTTTATAACCCGAAGTCAACTGCGCTAAGTCATTTGCTTCTTGGCTCTCTATTCTTGGTATATGTTGAATATCCATGTATTCAAATTTCCTTAATAGCCTATTGACTATAACGAAGTATACCATTAAGTTTTCCTTTATGCACTTATATTCCTTTGTAATTTGTTTGACCACTAATTTAGAGTCTCCTTTAATTTCGACTCTGGTTGCCCCCAATTCCAACAAAGCTTCAAGTCCAACAATGAGCGCTTCATACTCAGCTTTGTTGTTCGAGCAACAAGGACCATCTAATTTATACTTGAATTTTGTTGGAATTCCTTCAGGAGAAATTAGAAGAACTCCAACGCCACTTCCATTCCCGTGGGTTGAACCATCAAAGTACAATTTCCATGGTTGCATTTCGACATAACTCATGACAGTCTGCTCAACCAAAGAATGGTCCACAATGAAGTCAGAAATCACTTGACCTTTCATAGCTTTTAAAGGCATGAAAGTCAAAGAATATTCTGTTAAGGCTAAAGCCCATTTACCAACTCTGCTATGCATTATTGGTTTTGAAAGCATATGTTTAATGACATCGAAATGAGATGAAACATAAACATCAACAGGTTTTATATAATACTTGAGTTTCATACAAGAGAAATACAAACAGAGACATAGCTTTTCTAAATTGCTATATCTGGTCTCTGCATCATTTAGCACTCTACTTAAATAGTATATGGCTCTTTCGATACCATTGCTATCTTCTTGTGCTAGCATACCTATACTAACTTCAGAGGCAGATATGTACAATCTCATGGGCTTCCCCCATGAAGGTGGAGACAAAATAGGAGGCTGAGAGAGGTATCTTTTTATCCTGTCAAATGCCTCCTGGTGAGCTTCGTTCCATTCGAAGGCTTGGCCTTGCTTTAGACGAAGTAACGGAGAGAAAGCTTGGGTTCTTCCACTCAGGTTCGAAATGAATCTTCTGAGGAAGTTAATTTTCCCTAGCAGAGATTGCAACTCCCTTTTTGACGTAGGTGCTTTCGTCTCCGTTATGGATTTGGTTTTGTTCTGGTTGATTTCAATCCCTTTCTTGTGAACCACAAAACCAAGAAAATCTCCAGCCTGCACAAAAAATGCACATTTAAGGGGATTCATCTTTAAGCCATGTTTTCTCATTCGCTCGAATGATTAACTCAAATGATGCAAATGTGTTTCTGCAGATATAGATTTGATGACTATATCATCAATATACACCTGCATGAAGGTTTCAATGAAATCATGAAAAATTGAATTCATTGCCCTTTGATAAGTTGCCCCAGCGTTCTTTAAACCAAAAGGCATCACTACCCATTCGTAGGTGCCTAAGGCTCCTGGGCAACGAAACGCTGTCTTTGCAACATCTTCTTCAGCAATAAAAATCTGATTATACCCAGAGTATCCATCTAACATACTCAAGTATTCGAACCCTGCAGCAGAATCTACTAGCATTTCTGCCACAGGCATGGAATATTCATCTTTAGGGGTTGCAGTGTTTAAATCCCTAAAATCTATGCAAATTCTTAAAGAACCATTTTTCTTAATAACAGGTACTATGTTTGCTAACCATTCGACGTACCTTGTTGTTCTGATGAATTTGCAACGCAGCAACCTTTCGATCTCAGCTTTAATTTTTGTGAGAACCGCTGGTGCGAATCTTCTGGGAGTTTGTTTAATGGGCTTCTTGCCATCTTTGATTGGCAGTCTGTGTTCGACCAACTCCCTCTTTAAACCAGGCATTTCGTCATAATCCCATGCGAAGCAATCTTTATTTTCCTTGAGGACTTCGATTACTTCCTTCTTGAGGCCTGGGCTAAGTTTTGCACTTATGTAGGTTATTCTTTTCGTTTTTTCATCCCCTAAGTTGACTTCTTCGAGTGGATCTTGTGCCAACATTTTGGCACCTGAGTTTATGGGGTCCCTTTCGAAGCCTAAGGGTTCTTTATCATAGATGGCATCCAACCTTTGATCCATCTCAAACTCTTTGAAGGGTGAGCATTTCGAGCCATCCCCACTTACTTCGTTCATCTTTATAGTTAATTTATTTATTTCAGCCTCTAAGGCCGCTTTTGATTCGTTCTCAGCCATATAGGCCGAAATCCTTTCGAAAAAGGTGGACTCAGTCATGGATAAGGTTGTCGAAGTCCCAGCCTGCTGGCCGTTTTTGTATAGTGCTTTCGACTCCCTCTTCTTCACTGATTATTATTCTATCCCAGTAAAGGCCATCATGGCGAAGGGTCATGTAGTAGTGGGCGTTTCTGGTTTCGTTAATCTCATCATTTGGAACACACGGAGCAATTTTTGCCAGATTTTTATCATAATCCCTCTTGTCAAGTAAATTGATTGTTGACATAAAGTAACTCTGGTCTGCTTCGATGTTTTCCACGATTCCATCATCTCTCCACAAAACTAGTCACTGATGCATTGACGAAGGAACTGCCCCCACGCCATGGATCCACTCCATTCCCAGCAATAAGTTATAGTTGGCCTTGGCTTCGATCACCATAAACATGGTGGGCCTACAGCTTGAGCCTATTGTCAATTCCAACTGGACCACTCCTAGTGTTTTGCCCACTTTTCCCTCATAATTGGACAGAACCATATTATGGGGCTTGATGTCTCCTTCGCGGATCTCTAATCTTTTCAGCATGAAATGGGGTATCAAATTGACTGCAGCACCCCCATCTACTAGAACCTTGTTCACACCATGGACACCAACTTTTGCCCGAATAAAAAGTGGATTGAGATGGTTCTTCATAGCAGGTTCTGGACGTTCGAAGAACGCATTTTGTTCCTCAACAGCCCCATTGTCCATCACATAGTAGCACACAGGCCTATGTTTCATCAAATCTGTGGTATCTTCTTCCTCATATTCATCAATTTCGGTTTCCTGCCCAAATTCACAGGGAAGCACAGATACCACGTTACAGTTCAGGTTGAATGAAGACTCCCCCTCCGATTCGAAGTTATCTGTTATCATATCTTCGTCCTCTTCTGGGCCTGGAGTGTATTCCTTTGGTTCATCCCGTTGTACTTCAGAGAAAATCCTCCTATTAACTGGAGGTTTGTCTTCAGTTTGATTTTTTGGTATGTTGGTGCTAGATTCACCTTGGTTCTTTGTTGAAGTGACCCCTTTGTTTGCCACAGCTTCCCTTTCAGCCTTTCGAATCCTTTGTTGCCTGCGCCACTGGGATCTTGACATGGGGTTCCTTCCTTTGTAATTTTCTAATCTTACCTCCTCCCTTTTTGCTGTGTTAAATTGCCTTCTGTATGTCACAGCATGGCGTGCATTTCGTTCGGCGTTTCTCCATCTATCTTTGCCTTTGTCATTTCTGACTTGTAACCATCTGTCAGTTGGCACTTCAGCAGGGAGTTTGAAAGTCACTCTTCGAGCAGCCTTGGGGTGAGGGCTATCAGGCCTTCGTTGTTTGTGTCTGCTGTCGAAACGTGGGCCCATCTGGACAGTTTCTTGATGGTTCCAGCAAGGGGCAAAGGGAATGGTTTCGAAGGCTCTGGCCATGCTCTGATCATACACAGCAGAACACCTTGGGCAAATCAAGCACTTGGTTGCCCCTTTGTAGCAACGAAACACAAATTCCAGCAAACTTTCTCCAGCCTTGGGATAACACCTGAAAAGCTGGTTATCCTAGTGCCAATTGTTGCCAGTTCGAGTCCTCTGTACCCTCTCGAAATTCGCAACGATTCTTTGATTGCAGAGGATGCTGCACCTAGGGCACAATATCATGCCTGAATCTCCTTTGTGGCATGTCATGAGGTAATCCTTGAGACTAGCATCTCCAGTGTGATTATCCTCCATTCTATACTTCTCTTTTTCTAAGTATTTTTCTACTTCCTCCATCTCAGAGCGAGGCCTTTCCATATCCACCATATTTATCTCAACATCTTCCCCCTTAGCTTCATCATCGCCCCATCTTGTGGGCTTTATATCCTCAATCTGAACCTTCGAACTCTCTGGGGCAGAATATTTGACCAAATAGTCAAATTTTCCACTGGGTTCCCCTAGAGTGTCCCATATTTCCTTCTGAGGGGAAGTTGGCTTTGTGATTTGGACTTTCTCCAATTCCAGCCTCAAGCCTTCAGTGACCTGTGTTAGTTCTTGGTTTCGATTTCCCTGGCCTTCAGTAGCCTGGGTTTCTTTTGCAACAGCTACAGGTGCTGCTTCAATCGAAGTCTCTGGCATCTTCTGGATGTCTTCAGTGACCTCCTTATCGACTTCGACCATCACCCAGTTTTCAGTTTCAGTACCTTTCTCTCCTGTTAGGGCGTCGCTTTGGTCAGTTTCCACCATGTTAATCTCTCCAATGCATGCAGGCTCGGAGTAGTTGGTGTCTGCGACGTCCAAGGGATCTTCGTCCACTTTCATCTTTACCTTATCAGCAAACTTTAGTCTGCCATCTTTGATTGCATTTTGAATTAGGTCCCTGAAAATAAAACATTGTGAGGTTTTGTGGCCTAGGAAACTATGATATTTGCAAAACCCTCTCTTCTTTCTCTGATCTAAAGGAGGTATTTTGACATTTGATGGCACAATGAGTTGGCCATCTTTGACAAGTAAATCGAAAATCTCGTCACATTTGGTGACATCGAAGGTATAAACCTTCTTTGGGAATTTGTCACTTTTCTCATTTTCAACAATCTCTTTCCCTCTTGTGGGAACCAGTAATTTGCAGGAGTAAGGTGGGGCCTGTTTTAATTCAGCGAGGTTGATTTTGACCTCTTCGAATTCGAATTCAGGATATTCTTCTGCTTCCTCAGTTCCAACATAGGAGATCCTTTCTTTCTTGCTATTCTTAAAGACTCTGGCTTTTTCGGCCTTTAGCCTTTCGACCTGTCGAACCCTATCGGCTAACTGAGCCATATCCCTCAAATATTGAGTGTCTAGTTTCTTTCGAATAGAGTAATCCAAACCACCAGCGGCCATTTCGACTAACTCATGTTCAGACACTACTGTGTAACATCTGGATTTCAAAAGCCTAAATCTGTTCAGATAATCATCTATGGGTTCGGTGAACTTTCTCTTGACACTGGCTAATTCCTTCAAGCTTATTTTTGACTGTCCCATGTAAAATTGTTCATGGAATAATCTCTCCAAGAGAGCCCAAGTATCAATGGACCCAGGAGGCAAAGTGGTAAACCATGTGAAGGCGTTTTTAGTCAAGGAACTTGGGAAGTATTTGATCTTGAGATCTTCATTATTGGCTATATCTCCCGCTTCCGTTAGATATCTCGCTATGTGTTCGACTGTTGACTCATTGGTATCCCCAGCGAACTTTGTAAATTTAGGGACTTTATATCCCCTTGGTAAATCAGTATGCATTATGAAATCTAATATAGGAGAAGCATAATTTGGCCTTCTCATTCCTGTGTTGAGGCCATTCTGGGCCATGACTCTTTCTATCATGGTGGTTAGATTGTTTTGTGCCAAGATGTTATCATTTCGAATTCTATGAACGACAGCATCAGCATCTTGATTTCGACCAACCAGGACAACCCCCCTAGGTTGTTCTTCTCGAAACTCTGGGGCTTCTAGCCTTTCGACCCTTGCCCCTGGTTCCATAATTTCTCTTTGTGGGCCTGGGATTATTGGGGCTTCTAACCTTGGTGCCCTGGCCCCTAAGTTAACTTCTTCTCTAGGTGGTCCATAATTTGGTCGTTAGCAATTTGTTCTATAACAGGCATGTTTGCTCGAAATCCCGCCTGATTCTGCCTACGCCTTTCTGGGGGAGCAAAGAAATCTGCTATTCGACTCATGTTGTCAGCGTTTTCTCTGTTTGTCACAGTCACATTTTGAACTATTGGGGCAAATATTTCCTGCATAGTTTGTGCTAACTCCCCTATCATATTATGGTTACTGTCATCCATTAATTGCCTAAAAGCCAACTGGTTTTCTGTGGTTAAAATAAGCATTATGCTATAACCCACTGACCCTTGGTTATTTGTCATAAACTGATTCGCCCCAGACCCAGACCCTAATTGTGGTGATGAATTCGATGTGGAATTGTGTAAACCTGTCATAAAGGAAGTTGGCATCCCATAAGAGGAGTTTCTGGTTCTATTACCATCGAAATCGGGAGGTCTAGTTAGTGGAGTGGCGAAATGGGATTGTGTCCCTGATGGTGGAACAAATCCCCCAGGGTAACCAATGGTTCTAGTATTTCCTAAGATCGAACTATTAGTTGATATGCCACTTACTCCATTGGTGGCTATATTACTGGTTGAAGATGCAACAGACTGTGCATTCAAAGGGATCACATTAGACGTTCCCATCGAAGTGGACACATTAGTGCCTGTTGTATGTGGGGCATTTTGTTCCCCTTGTTGATTGTCAGAATTAGACATCTTGGTCAAACGTTTTCTTCTGGATAAAGGTTGGTTGCTGTTGGTTATTTTACCACTTCTCAGGTTCATAAAACAGCAAACTTCTTAGGTTCCAACGTTTTTATAATGGTTATGTCTCAACAATCTTTATTTCTAATGTCCAATTATTGGTCCCACCGGGTGTGTCAATTTGTTTCCAGTGATTTCTGGTAAACAACCGCTAGTCTTCCAAACTATCGAATAAACTTACTGACTGTTATTCAATTTCTTTGGTAACTCACAGGATCGACTAGATTGATCCTAGGATTCCTTGGTCATTAGGGTAACTCTCATGATCGAACAGATATTCATGGTTGGTATTTGAGTGTTGTATGGGTGTTTGGCTTATTTCGATTTCTCTCTTAAAGATCTAAAGGTATAATCAAAATGTATGTGCGCGAAACTAACTTGCATGAATAAATGTTAATTGTAAAGACATGTAAAATTGCATAAAAGGCAAGTAGAAGGCTTCGAATTATAAAAACAGTTAATGTAAAAGATGCTCTGGAACGTAAAAGATTTGAAATATGAAGAAAGCGTTTAATGCAAGAAATCTGTAAATGACTTTAAGTAAAAATAGACTTTCGAAAGATAAAGCTTGAAGATAAAGGCATGGAAAGTATGACAGTTTTCTGAAATGTAAAATGCTTGAAACGTAAAGAAAGCATTGAAATGTAAAGCTTTAAGGAAAAGATTTCGAAATAAAAAGACTTTGAATGAGAAAACTTGTAAATGTTATTTGGCAGAAAGATAAAGGAAAGTGCTGGAAATGGTAAAAGGTTTTCATTAAATCATAAATATGTGGTGCTATCATACGTACATTGCTCTTGCATTCGTTTCCCTTGCCATGTGGTAGTTTGAATGTTACTGAGTATTTAGTACAATAGATATGACACCCGAAATCCTAATACTAAGACTTCTATTTATACTAATTCGATCATAACGGTCTTGCTATAGGATTATGCCACGTTCAGAACATGCAGAACAATGCCTCTCTCTTGTTTCCACGTGTCTCCAGATGCTCCAGCACATAAATTTCAAACTTCGAATGTCCCGCTTCCATTTGAATTTCAAATGCTTTGGTACTTCTCCGTTTCGAGCGCACTTCTCAGACACAGCCTTGTTGTTATTTCGAGACTTCTTTAGATATGTTCCCATAATTGCCACTCGAAGCTTCAAGCTTTGATATGCTTATTCGAAACACTGCTTCTGCTACTTCGAAACATGACGCTCTGTTCCATTTCGATCGAAACGTTCAATTCGCTTGGCTTCTAATAATATTATCAAAATTTTCAGCCAACACTTGGAAACTGTGCGGAGCATATTAAAATGCGGAAAACCTTGAATTTCAATTTTTCTTGTACCGCTTGGTAAAACACTTGTCTCAGAGCTTGATGCCGATAAAATTCCATGATCCCATGAGTATAGATCCAATGAAATGTATGTATGCATATGGTAATAAAATATAAGTGAATTAAAATTAAAAATGAAGAGGAAAATTTTTGGGGTACAACAAGATTTTGGTCGAGTGATATTTGAATGGGCGGTGGAGATTGAAGGGAAATTAACCCGTCGGGACAAAAAATAACAGCTGGCAGTGTAGGACCATTAGAGGCACGTGAAAAGGCTGGCTGTTGTTTTATGTTCTCAAAGTGGTCTTTAAGAGTTGGTGTACTTTCATTTCCTTGTATCAATTTCTGTAAGTGTTCACTTCCAGATACACTTTTCTCTTCACCAAAATTGTTAAACACCAAGCGCTTATGTCCTTTTTCTCCTTTCCCTGTAAGGCTTTGGGGTGTTGGTTCTTGTATGTGTTGAGTGGTGTATTCTTCTTCACTAAAGTGGAAGTCGTGATCTGAAGGAAGAGCACGGAAATCGGCGTTAGGGTTTCCACCATGGTAGGGTTTGAGAAGTGGACATAGGCCACCAGGTGTATCTGTGAAGAAGATGGAAAATCCAACATATAAGCGACGATGTCGACACGTTTGATGATTTTGAAAGGTCCATAGTAATGTTTGGTTAGTTTCTAAGAAGTTCTCCGGCTGACGGTGTATTGATGGTACGACTACAACTTTAGTGAGACAAAATCGCCCTCATGAAAGGTAAAATGAATTCTGGATTTGTTTGCTTATTTTTCCATAGTGATTCGACTCTTTTTTAGATTTTGTTGTAACTGAGTGATAATTTGTGGACGTTGTTGTAGCAAAGAATACAGGGTCTCAGCAATGGCTGAGCCAGTCACATAATCGGGAATACTCGGAGGTCACGACCGTACAAGGCTTTAAATGGAGTCATGTGGATTGTAGTGTGAAACAAAGTATTGTACCAAAATTTTGCAAGGTGAAAAAACTTGTACCATTGTCGTGGATGGTCTTTAGCAACACACCTCAGGTATGTTTCAACAGATCGATTTACCACTTTCGTTTGTCTGTCAGTCTCAGGATGATAAGTGGTATTGTATTTGAGTGTATTACCTTGAAGCTTGAAGAACTCCTTCCATAAGGTACTTAGGAACAAGGGGTCATGGTCAGAAATAATGGGCTTGAGGAGACCATGAAGGAGAAAAACTTCCACAGCAAAACGAGGGGCCAAATCTTTAGCTGAGAACTTAGTTGGTAGCACAAGGAAGTGAACGAATTTGGTCAGACGATCACAAATAACCCATATTATAGTGTGGCCAAAGGAATTGGGAAATGAGTGATAAAATCCATGGTAAGTTCATCCCAAACCTTGTTAGGAATTGGTAAGGGTTGAAGGAGCCCTTTTTTAAGTTTCATATTTATTGTGTTGACAAATAATGCAGTGTTTAACCATTTGTTAAACAACAAGGAAAACCCCTGGCCAGCCGAAGGAGGAAGACAATCGTGCTAACGTAACATTCACACCAGAATGGTCTACCGTCATAGTGTGATGACATTCATGAAGGATGCTATTTCGAAGCTAAGGAAGGTCAAGTATGAAGATTTTGTCTTCATATTAAAGTAATCCATTATCAAATTTGTAACAACTATTGTTACCTATAAGCTGTTAAGTTTCCTTGACTAATAATGTCTTGCTTTGTCAGTAGCATAAAAGTGGTGGAGTATGGTAATGAGGGCGGGAATAGGAGAGGATGCAAATAGCAAGACGATATCATCTGGAAGAATTTTTCTACTAAGCGCGTCAGCTACGAGATTTGAACTTCTAGGTTTTTAAGAAATCTCAAAATTAAAACCTTGCAACTTGGAAACCCATTTTTGTTGCTCTGGTGTTTGAATCTTCTGCTTAAGTAGATTTCTTAGGCTTTTCTGATCAATATAAATATGGAATTTTTGACAAATAAGATACTGACGGCACTTCTTTACAGATTCACTGACTGCAAATATTTCTCGAACATACACTGAAGTTGCTTGCATCCTGGGGCACATCTTCTTGCTGAAGAAAGCAATGAGGTGATTGTCCTGAGACAAGACTACACCAATGGCCATGCAAGAGGCATCAGTTTCAATAATGAATTATTTAGTAAATTCTGATAGGGCCAAGACGGAAATGTCAGTCATTCATTGTTGTAACTCTATAAAGGCAAAAGTTGCCTTTGTACTCCAAGTGAATATAGTAGAACACAACAAGCCGGTGAGAGGAGGACGAGAGTAGCGTAATTATGCACAAAACATATATAAAACCCAGTGAGGCCCAAAAATCCTCGGAGAGTCGAGAGTGAACATGGTGTTGGCCAGTCAAAAATGGCTTTCACTTTTTCTAGGTCAGGTGCAACACCGTCTACAGAAATCACATGACCTAAGTAGTCAATTTTATCCACTACAAAGACACATTTAAATGGATTAACAAAGAAATAATTGGACTGTAATAAATCAAACACAACCTGCAAATGGGTTAGGTGTTCACTAAAATTAGGACTATAAATTAAAATATCATAAAAAAAAACTAAGACAAAACGCCTCAAATAAGGTCGTAACAAATCATTTATAGCAGACTGAAAAGTAGAAGGTGCATTTGTAATCCCAAAGGGCATGACCAGAAATTCATAGTGTCTATCAAAAGTGAGAAAAGTTGTATTATGCATATCTTCCGATGCAATGTAGATCTGGTGATAATCTGAACATAAGTCTAACTTGTTAAAAACAGTAGCAAAACCCAACTCGTCAAGTAGTTCATCTATGGTTGGTATAGAGAAAAGGTTTTTGATGGTAACAACATTTAATGCTCGATAGTCCATACAAAAAAGCCATGTCCCATCCTTTTTCTTTATAGTAAAACAGGGGATGAAAAGCGACTATGGCTAGGGATGATACTACCACCCTGCAACATATCTTAGATGATTTTGGCCATATCCTATTTTTGAGAATATGGGTAATGATAAGGTTTCACATTAATGAGGGGTGTGTTAGGTAAAAGGGGAATATGATGATCATGAGGTCTAATGGGAGGGAGGCTTGTGGATGTGTGAAAAATGGATTGATGTGAGGTGATAAAACTAGAAATTTCAGGATGTAGGTCATGAGGGAGGGAGTCGAAGGACATTGAAACTATCAAAGTGGTTTGTAATGGTGAGTTCAATGGTTGAAGTAGCATGAGGTGAAAAGAAGCAACATAATCAGTATGAATTAAATGGTGAAGTTGATGGAAAGAAGTATGTATAGGGTGGGAAGTGGGGTCACCTTTCAAAGTGATTATTTTGGTTAGGTGGTTAAAGGTGATTGATGGAATAGAGAAATCAGCTTGTATAAGACCTAGTGTGCATAACCATGCCATGCCAAGAACTACATCAGTACCTTCGATAAGTAATAAATAAAAAGGGAGGTTAAATGAACTGTCATGGAGAACAAGTGAAGCATTGTTGCAAATTCTTCACATTGTAAGTGTGAGCCATTATCGACCATAACTGAAAACTGTGGGATTGAGGTAGATTTGAGATTAAGGTGATGTGTAATGCGAGGTTGTATGATATTATTTGTACTCCTGGTATCAACAAGAACCATGACGGGAAGACCGCCAATTAGGACTTTGAATTTGAGTGTCTGCAGGGAGAATTGGCCCGTCATTGCTTATGGGGATAGTTGAAAGTAGGTATCTGTGATCGGTGGGAATGAGAACTGACTGTTTTGGAATGCTGGTTCGCGTTTGCGTTTGTTTTTGCAAAATGTCGCGGTAAGAAAGAGTCGCCACCGTCTTTTATTTTATCCAACAAGGAAAGGATAAAAGCACAGAAAAATTCCTTTTTTGAGATGTTTCTCGGGTTCGGAAGGTAGATTATAGAAAGGGAAGATGTTAGCACCCTTTCTATCTGTGGTTATCCACGGGCTCTTAGGTACTTGCTCATTATGTTTTCAAAAGTTTGCTTTTCTTTGTGATTGTGGGTTGAAAAAGAGTTTTTGTTTGACAGGAGTGTAAGTGCGAAAAGTTTTCGTTTTGTTTTAAAAGGAGCAAGTACTTAAGAACCATCTACCTACTCAAAAAGGAATTAAATTGTGCAAATGTCCTTTAGACAGTGTTATCCCATTATTGAGGAGTAGGTAGCACCGTCGTTGGAGTTTTCGGGTCAATTCGATTAAGGGACGTGTGGTCACTAAAGCAACGCTAGGACGCCTTAGCGGTAACCCTAATGTCTTAGATCATTTTTCCGAGACAACCGTTTCGAGGCAACTATGATCTTTGGACAAGAGGGCGACCTCTAAAACTTCCTATACTCAATGACCACGTTCGAGGAAACCAAGTGAGGTGTACCCTAAGAGTGGCATGTGCGAGTGTGTTATTTCGGTTAATTTTTATGTGTACATGTTAATGGTGAGCTATGTTGATTTTAGGTTAAAGATTGATCTTGTCATGCATTGCCTAGTTATCAAACATCTAACAGTTAATATTGTACGGAAATTAAATTGCGGGAAATTAAATCTACACTATTACAAGGCGTCGGGTATTTACATCGCCAAAAGCAAACCCTTTAATTTAAATTGCGAAAAATAAAAATAAAGCGATAAATTAAAGTCCTATTAAAACTATTACATGCCGGAAAACAATTACAATATTGGATCAAATGATACGCGTGAAAGAAATTAAATCGGCGCATTTGTAGGGTTTTGACCCTTATTGAAAGCAAACATGTTTTTGTTATTTTGAATTTAAAGAAATTAAAACTAAGTTACTTAATTAATTAAAAATATATTTTTGGGTTTTTTATATTTAAGGAAATAAAATAAGAATGATTAAAATTATTAAAAAACCTAATTCTACATTGATTTTAATTTATTGCAAAAATATTAATGTTAAACCTATTTAAAACTAAATTAATTAATTAATATTTATTTACAAAAATAAATAATGAAATTAATAATAAAAACAATATTTTTATGTTTTTTGATTTTTATTAAGAAAAATATTAATTATTTGGTTAGTAATTAATTAAGAGTAAAAATAAAACAAGTAAATAAATAAAATATTAAAAGAAAAGAAATAACCAAAAGGGGGGTGTTGGGCCCAATTTGAGTGTGAAAATAGCATTTCTGAGGCCCAATATGTCCAAGCCTTGTTTGACTTTCAGGGTCTCATGTGCGCCTGTGGACTAGAGTGTATGGTGAGCTTGCAGTTTTGACCAATGGATCTGATCTGAACCCAGGTCCCATTGCTCAATGGCCAGCGCGCTTACCAATCCAACCAACCTGCTCCTTTGTTATTAGAACACAAAACAAATATTATATAGGAAAACTTAATTATTATGCTGGAAAATAAAAAAACGCGCGATTTGTTTGAACGAGCCAATGGGAAGAGGACGCGTAGTCGTCTTCTTCATAAATCTCTAGTTTTATTACCTGCAGATTTTTATCCGCAGGAAGATTCGTGGGATGCTTCAAAAATTCATCCTAGGCCATGTAAACGCAAGCTAAGAACACCAACGTGTTCGTCTCTCCTCCCTGAGCACCCCTGTACCATTTATTTGTCTTGATTTTGCCTGTATCAAAAATGCCTAAAAAACAAGAACAAGAACCCTAGCTTCGGATCTAAGGTTATAGGCCATGAAAACAAAATTGAATAATGCAGACATGTCGGAAATTTGATGTTAAGCACGATTGTACAAAAAAATGGCAAAAAGATACAAGAACATGGATTCACGATTCCATGTTCAGAGCTATGTTCGTGGACACTTACAGCGAGTTTGGGGCTGCTTCAAGGCTTGATTTTGATCCCTTTGGCTTCAGTGAATGTAAGGCAATAAGGCTATGTGGAGATTTTGGACTGAATCGTGCTCTAATATTGATTTCAGATTCAAAGTTTTCAAGCTTTTTCTCAAGTTTTGTCTGGCCGTTTTTGCAGTGCTTAGGTCGTGTCCTTGATGTGTATGGCTTGTGTGTGTATATGGGAATGAATTAGGTCAAGAGTTGGGCTTTCAATCCATGTGCATTCAAGGTTTGGGATTTGATATGATCACCATTGATAAAGTTTCCATAATTGTAACAAATCTGATTTTTTGTGCATAACAAAGCTTGATACGAATTTGATTTGGTTCATGATGATAATTGAAGTCTATACCAATCACAAAGATATCATTCTATCAATTTTTAGATTTTATTTGAATTAATATTGATTTAAAATGAATTAAATCAATAAAAATTAAATAAAATAGAAACATTAATGAATGGACATGAAATTGAAGATAGGACACGTGTGTGCTGTGACAAGATCATATCAAGTGGAAAAAAGTGGGCCCTTTTGTCAAAAATTGGAGTTTGGAGGATAGTTGACTTTTAGCAATTTTGGGAAAATGCCCAACTTCAACAATGCATAACTTCTTCAATTTGGAACTTTTGGAAGTGTTCTTGGACTTTTTAGAAATCTTGAGATGTCCTATAATCAACCCTTTTGGTCTCATCTCATTTTTATATTCCATGATCAAGTTATAAGCTTTGGAAAAAAAGGTGTTTTTGTTGACTTTCAAAAATGACCTATAATGTCCAAATTTTTAACTTCTTGTGAGTGCATTTCTTGATCTTGGGGTGTGAATATGGATTGTAGGCAATTAAATCCTCTTAAAAACTAGCTTTGGATGGGTCATTTCTCATAAAGTATGAGAAAGTTATGCTTGGTCAAAGTTGAGTTGACTTTTCCTACAAAACCCTAATTTAGCAACTTTTGAATCTTGATGAATCTTGAGCAATCCTTGATGAATCATGATCAAACCTTGATAAAACGATGAATTATCTTTAAAAATGATAATGTTGACAAAAAATCTTGAGGTTTGACTATTTGTAGGTCATAATTGACTTTTGCCCTAGCACAGTCGATTTTTGGACCTCTTGAGCAATTAACTAACCAAACTTCCTCTGTAAGGCTTGAAATTTGACATGGATGAACTTGAGAGCATATTAGGACATTGGGGAGAACTTTAGACCATTTGGATGTGAGGACCTTGATGCAACACAAAACCCTAATTTTGAATTGACTGCCTTAGGAGGTGATTTGACTGTCCAACTCTTAAGCTATCTTGAACAAATTGGAGATGATTCTTGACATGTCTTGAGAAATATGGTGTTGTACCCCAAAATTTTCCCTCCCATTTCTCATTGATTTCTCATCACAAAGCCCTTGAAGCTCAGGATCCAGTTAGGGTTTCATCTGCTCAAGACCTCTCCTTGCACTGTGGACTCAAAATTAGGGTTTGTGTTTGCACAAAGATATTTTGACCTAGAATGCCTAAGATGACTTTCATGCCTCATATTGGACTCCCAAGTTTACCCATATCAAGTTTCAAGTCCTGATTCCAAGTTTTGCCCAGTCAATGGGACAGTTGACCTAAAAATCAACTATATTGGGGAAAAAGTCAACTGTGGCCAATTGACAGTCAAACCTCATGAAAATTGACCCACATCAACATATTGGACTCACATGAACCATTTGATCAAGTTTGGATCACAATTCCATAAAAAATTTGATCAGATCACCAAAAGGGCAAAATGGTCATTTTTAGGGTTTTGACTGTACAAAGGCAATTTTTGACTGTTTGACCTAGCCAATGGCAAACCAAGCCCAAGCATGGACTCAAGGACCCCATGGAATTATCTTGACATGATCAACAAGCTCAAAAGATCCCAAGTACACAAGATTGACAATTGAATTTCCCAGTCAATTGATCAATTTTGACTGTATACTGAAAAGTCAAACTTTGACTTTTTGGTCAAAATCAAGAGTCAAGATTCATTTTTCATCAAAACATGCCAAATCATGAAACTTGTTCACCAAGAAATCACAAAATGCAAATTAGGGTTAGAAATGGAATTTTTCATAACTTAGAATTTTTCTAAGTTATGAAAAACCCTAATTTTTTCCCAACTTTGCCCCACTTTTTCACCATGATCCATTTGGATTCAAACAAAAGTCCAAACATGAAAGTTGTAGCTTGTTGCATAATCTACAACTTTGATTCACAAAGTTTTCTCATTTGAAGCTTGTATCTCAAGTTACAATTTTTTGAATAAGGGCACTAAACCATTTTTAACTTAGTGAAATTTTAACCTATGTTGACAAGGTTTTCTACCCCACTTCAAGGCCATTTTCCATACACTTCCACTTGGAATTTCAAATTGCATTTCAAAGATGGATTGTAGTACACATTCCAAGCTTTCCAAAATGTCCAAGAAATTCTCAAACAACCTCATGGTTAGAGAGAATCGAATTTCAGAATATAGCAAAAAACCACTTTGTTCATGACCAAGTTCCATGTCCATAACTTTGCAAATTTGAACTCAGCATGCTTTAGGCTAGATTACAGGTCCTTAAACCAAGTTGCACTCAATAATTTAATGCATATTCATTGTGTTAAGGTGTTGTTCTATGAGTTTGAACATTGTATAAAGGTTTAATCCCAAACTAGATAAAGCAAATTAACCATTTTGGTAAAAGGTAGCTTTATGTCAATTTTGAAATCCAACAAGTACATTGCAAATCTGAATGGCACAAGTTTATGAACATAACACACTGATCAAGGAGGGATTATGCAGCACATTAGGGGCCCTCTACATGCCTAGGATCACAAGTTGCATTTTGTTGCTTAAGTGTGAAGAAAAGTCCCATAACTCATGACAACTCTGATATCAGCATAGAGACACAAGAACAAACTTATCAAACATACTCAGCATATCCCAACCAAGCTAACACACGACCTTGGCACCTCTCAAACACCCTCCATCTCAGAAACACCATCAAACTGCTCAAACAGAGCAACCCCTGCAGATTGAGTGCCATCTCTCAATCCCTCCAAGCTTTCTGGCCCAAACTTGTTCCTCTACCTTCCATACAACCTATGCAAGCTATCCAGAAGCTAAGGCATGATCTGTAATTGCTCTAACCACTTCCACCATTTTCTCATTTTTGACTTACAGGTTAAATTCTATAGCTTGATTCAGAAGCTTTCAAGACAAAGTAAGCATTGGAATAGCATCCCTGAACCTCAAGGAAGCTTTTCCAATCACCACCTTGCACTGAAAGTTCCTACATCTCCAGATAGAAGTTCAACTGAATAGGTAAAAGTTTGAATTCGTATCTCTCTTATTATGCATCATTAGTCTTAAGTTTGTGAAGAAATAATGTCATACTCATGCCACTGAACATGTCCATGTCTTTACTTTTCATTTCTTTTGCCTGAGTAGAGAGAATTTAGAGTTTGAAAATGACAGAAAACTTAGGTTAAGATTTGGGATCACTAAAATTCTCTCTCATTTTTGAGAGTTAGGAGATGTTCTTTACATATTTGGAATCGTGGTTTCATGCTTAACATCTTTTGTGTTGGAAGTTTGTTCAAAAAATCAAAGAATCAGGATTTCAAACGAAGCTTGCAGGCGCGCGTTTTGTTGTACAGAGGTTGAAGAAGAAGTGGTCTGGGCTGGGCCTGGAACTATTTTCTTTTCACACCCTATTTCCATGTTCATACCCCCCAAGCCCATTTGCTTTATTTTTATTGATTTTTGACATTTTCTTTTTTTATTTGATTCATTTATTTTTTCTCAGCATATTAAAATTTTGAAAATATTTTTCTCATCATTTTTCGATTTTATTTGGTATTTATTTGATTTTCTTTTGATTTATACATAAATGAATATATATTATTATTTAGAAAAAATAGTGTAAATACATTTTCATTTTCATTTTTATTTTATATTACCCTCTGAAAATATTTTATACAAAAAAAATACTATTTTCTAAAAATATTAAATATTATTATTATTTATCCATAATACATATTTAAAATAATGTAAATATAAATACCTATTTATTAATATACTTAGAATAAAATATCAAGTAATGTACATATTTTATTTTTTAATATTTAATACTAAAAAATGCCTTTTTACAAATATACCATATTTTATTTTATTTTTGTATGTAAATAATAAATATTATGTGAATTAATTAATTAATATACATTTTGATTAAAATTAGGGTTTTTGCCCTAAGTATGAAAATACTCCAAAAATAATACATTTTTATTTTCTTATTTTATTTTACATAAACAACATTTTTCTCATACATATAAAAACTTTCTTTTTGCATTTCGCATATTTTATCTCATTTCTATTTAATTATGCAATTAAATTACCTTGTAAATATTCAAAGCAAATGATGTAATAGCTTAGATTTAAATTCTTGTCTAAATATCCCCCATTTGAACATTGTACCCCCCTCCCTATATTATTGTGATGTAATAACGTAGGAATTTAAATTTCACACTTTTATCGCTTTCTAACATACTATGCTAGAATTAGGGTTTTGTATGCGAATAAAAATGAACAAAAATAGTTGGACCTAATACAAGATAAATGAGCATGAAAATAAACAACACATCTCACACTTGCACCCCCTAGGGTATTCCACCTTGTTGCCTTTCAAAAATGGGCCATATTGCATGTTGAACTTCTTTGGGCAAAACAAACAAATTGAATGATCATAGTCCCTCGATAAAACTTTTCAAAACAAACAAAAACAAATGATCAAGTCCCTTAAAGAAAATTGCCCAAAGACATTTAACACTATTGCAATTATGGTCCAAACGATGACCCGCGCCCGTCCCTTTCACCTCCTAAAGATAAGATTGTCCACCAAATACAATGGTGGAACAAAATTGTCAAAAGGTTTAAAACATAACAAAAATCTTTGAGAAAACTTTAGGGTAGATAAACTCTTAAGTACTCGTCAATTTGCAAAGAAAACACTTGCCTAATTTCAAAACCCACTTCACAAACACTTTCAAAATCAACTTTTCAAACCCTTGAAACATCTTTTTAAAAGATAAAACACCTTTTGTAAAACATTTGAGTAAAGAATTGTTACAAGGTTAGCCTAACACAAGGCATCTTTTCAAAAAAATTTCAAAACCATACACAAAGCACTATTCCAAACAATTGAAAACCAAGGCAAGTTGATCTAAGCAAGTACCTAAGAGCCCATGGATAACCATGGATAGAAGGGGTGTTAATACCTTCCCCTCCTATAATCTACTCCCCGAACCCAAGAAAAATCTCAAAGGTTTTTGCTGTGCTTTTTAAACCTTTCCTTAGGATAAAATAAAAAGTCGGTGGCGACTCTTGCTCAACCGAAACATTTGCGAAAACAAACGCAAAACCCTAGTCAGTTCTCCCACCGTATCACAGAACTGGCGACTCTGCTGGGGATAAATTTTAAAGTGGAGTAACCTTAGGGCTTAGATCACCCTCTTGCATGACTAATTGTTTGATTTGCTTGCTTTATACTTTGGCTCTATTGTTTGGGTTTACAATCCTCCACCCGGATTTTGGGAAACATTCATAGATAGCAATACGTTGTGGAAACTGTGCGGGGTATACCGACACGGTCTAAGCAATAGCTATATTAGTGCGACATATTTGTGAGTACCGGTAACCCTTGAGTTCAATCAAGGAGAGTACGGGGCCGCTGAGTGATGTCACTAAGCACTAATGACCTAGAACCTTACTTGACCATCTTGGCCTTTTATTAGGGGTAGTGAGATGACCGGCTTTGGTGCAGTCCGAAGTTGGTAGATACTCGATACTACACTCATTGAGGGTTGTTTTCTTGGAATATTTTGGTCGCTAGTTAAGTGGCTAAACCAAAACAATGAACAATGAAAACAATCCAGTGATATTGAGCTCCTTAGAACCCGATTACTATTTATAGGACAGGTTTTTAAGACAACTACACTCAAGAGGGTAATTACCTATGAAACCCCATGCAAGCCTGAAATTAGGGTTTGGTGTGATTTGCTTGTACATATGTTTTGTGCATACATCATAAACATCATAAAACATCATATGCATTCACTAACCATTTCAAGGGTTTTGGATCTTCAGCTTTGTTCTTGTTTTGTAGGACATGGAAATTCCTCGCAGAAACACCATTCAAGTCAACCTTGTGAGAATCTCTCCTCAACTCAAGGAGATCACTTCAAGAATTCCGGAAAATTCATCCTTCAGTGAAAGACATGGTAGACTGCTCAGCCTAGTCAACACCAACATTGAAGAAGACATGATGAAAGTGCTATTCCAGTTCTTTGACCCTCTTCACCACTGCTTCACTTTCCCTGATTATCAGTTGGTACCCACTTTGGAGGAGTTTTCTCAACTCCTAAGAATCCCTATCCTTAATCAACTACCCTTCAACGGTACGGAAAAGGAACCAAAGCCGGAAGATGTTGCTCGAGCACTACATCTACAACCATCAGACATCAAGGGGCATTGGGAAACCAGAAGCGGCGTCAAAGGATTCCTAGCAAAATTCTTGTTTGAGAAGGCACGAGAATGTTGGAACTCATTGGACCTACAAGCCTTTGAAGAGATTGTGGCACTCCTTATCTATGGGTTGGTCTTGTTCCCAAATCCTGACCATTTGGTAGATGTCAACGCCGTCAAAATCTTCTTGTCCAGAAATCCAATACCAACATTGCTTGGGGACATCCTTCACTCATTTTACACACGAACAATGAGAAAGAGGGGTGTTCTCATGTGCTGTACTCCTATCCTCGCAAGGTGGTTTATTTCGCACCTTCCACAATCTGTCTTGAAGAATGACCAAGGTATAAGGTGGTCCCAACGATTGATGACTCTTACTCATTCTGATGTGCATTGGTGCTCTCGGTCCAGAGAAAATGTCATCATCGTCGATCGTTGCGGAGAATTTCCTAATGTTCCTTTACTTGGAATTAGAGGGGGTATCACCTACAACCCATGCCTAGCTTTGAGGCAATTTGGATATGCACAGAGGGATGGCCCTCATGATATGTTGATTCCTAGCCTAGTTTTTGACTTCGACAACGATGCGCAAGGACTTCGCCAAAGGTTCATCAGAGCTTGGGGGAAACTCAACAAGGTTGATAGCAAGACTCTGGGACACAAGAACTCCATCCCTCTTGAGCCCTATCTCAAGTGGGTACGAGCCCGAGCCCAAAGTCTAATGATGCCTTATCCTCATGTGCTCCCAGTGATTAAAGAGCCCGTCAATGAAGGAGAGGTTCCCTACACCATCCTGCATCCAGACATGCCTACGTCGTGGGAGGAAATGCAGAAAAGTTGGATACAGCTCAAGGAGGAACGGAACACTTTTGAAGCTAGCTACTACGCCAGTGAAAAGAAGGTTCTAGAGCTTACCCGCCGACTCCATGAGCAAGAAGCCCTCAACACCTACATCGCACCGAAGAGGATGCACAATGTCTTTCTGCCTTGAGAAGTTTATTTTGCAACATTTGGCCCATGGGGTATTTATGTACTAACAAATTTCTTCTTATTAATATGACGTGCGTTCTTCTTTGTCTGAAACAACTTTGAATGTCCTAAATCCTTGAATGCATTGCATACATCAGCATACCATTCATCATGTGCATAAGCAGGTCTCACTCCAGGTTTCCTTATCTATCTGCTGTTTATTTCAGTAAGATGGATCTCGAGCAAACAGTCAAAGACCTACAAGCCCAGAATGCACAGTTCCAGCAACTCTTGATGACCTTGGTCAAGAGTCAAGAGGATATCAAGGCTCATTTGGAGAATAAGGACCCAGTGAATAAGAAAAAGAGGGTCGGAGTAGCTACTTTGGGGAGAAGATTTGACAGAGAAGCTCGGAGGGTGTTTGAATTTCCTCCTACTTCTGATGAAGGAACTAGTAAAAGAGATTGAGTTGCGGTGCCTTCCGAGTCTGATGCAGAGGAGGAAGTGGTTGAAGAGGATGAAGATTATTCTGACCAGCAGTATCCTCCAGCTGATGACAAATATAAAGGTTTAGAAGACAGATTGGCTGCCATGGAATTGCAAAGGGTATCGGGTTTGGATTTTGAAGACATGGGCTTGGTTGCCGGAATTGTGATTCCCCCAAAATTCAAAGTGCCAGTGTTTGTGAGGTATGACGGGATGTCCTGTCCCAAAATGCACCTCAGGTCCTATGTGAGAAAGATTCAACCCTATACGGCAGATAAAAATCTCTGGATTCATTTCTTTCAAGACAGCCTGTCGGGAGCTCAGTTGGAATGGTTTTACCAGTTAGAAGGAACCAGTGTCAGAAATTGGGAAGATTTGGTCACCGCTTTCTATAAACAATACCAGTATAATTCTGATCTTGCTCCTACTCGTACCCAACTTCAGGGTATGTCACTAGGAACAAGTGAGGGATTCAAAGAATATGCACAAAAATGGAGGGATTTGGTTGGCAGGGTGCAGCCTCCTTTAACCGATCGTGAGCTCGTTGATATGTTTCTTGGGACCCTATCTGGGCCATTTTTCAATCATCTAATTGGTAACTCTTCCGCGGGGTTTACCGATTTGATCTTAACAGGCGAAAGAATAGAAGCTGGCATCAAGTCAGGAAAGATTCAGAAGGGTGTTGCCGCAAGTGTTGAGAAGAAGCCTTTTAAGGAGGAGACAGCTATGGTATATTCTCAGAGAAGAGCAGGGAAGGTGGAGCGTCGGCCAACTGTGGGGGCCGTAATGATTCAAAACACCCCAAGTGAGCAGCCTCGCTACAACCAATCCAGACCAAATCAGCAACGGGTGGAAAGGCCACAACGGCAGTTCACCCGTATTAATATGACTTCAGCACAAGTGCTTCCCCATCTATTAAAGTTGAATCTTGCCACCATCAAGGAGGCGCCAAAGAATGTAAATACATCCTCTCCACATTATCATGCCAATGCTAAGTGCGCCTATCATTCAGACAGTGTTGGACACGACACCAATGACTGTTGGGCACTCAAGCATAAGATCCAGGACCTGATAGAGGCTAAGGAGGTAGAGTTTGACGCTCCAGAAAAACCCAATGTGATATCTGCACCTATGCCGAAGCACGGTCGGAATGTCAATGCCATTGAAGAGGATCTGTATGTTGCTGACGTTAGTGATCTGGCTACTCCGCTGCTAACCATTAAGTTGAATTTGTTAAGGGCCGGGATCTTCCCGGGATGTAAAGAAGACTGCTACTGTTGCCACTCTCTGCCGTTTGATTGTCCGCTGTTAAAGAAAGGCATCCAAGGCCTTATGGATAGCCGACAAATTTTGTTCGAAAAAGTTCCTGCTGTTCCAGTTCAAGTTGAAAATGTCTCAATTATAACCATTCACGCCAATCTTTCCGAGGCCGTCAAAAAGCCAGTTAAGATTACACCAGCTGCAAAGTCTATACCTTTGAAGATAACAATGCCGGGGCCTATTCCCTATGTTTCTGAGAAGTCGATACCTTGGAACTATGGTGGTGACATCTACTACCATGGTATCAAGCAAGTTGAGATAATTGAAGAAAATTCAGATGATGAAGAAGCCAGCATTAGCAACATTGCGGGCACCAGCAAAATCACCAGGAGCGGGAGAATATTTTCTCCAGAGATTGCCCCTCCAAGAGCAGTCTTTGGACCCTCATCAGCTAAAGAAGTCATCCCTGCACCAGTAAAACTCTCCGCTAGAACTCCTTTGATCGAAGAAGTTGTTGCTCCTAGTGCTGTCCCTCCTACCATTGCCGATAAAGGAAAAGGAATACAAGATGAGCCCGTCAGGACGAGGGCTCAACCCTTGGTGATCCCGGAAGCCTCCAAGAAAGAAATGGACGAGATTTTGAGGATAATCAAGAGAAGTGATTACGATGTGGTGGAGCAGTTGGGGCAAACCCCCTCCAAGATCTCCATGCTGGCATTATTGCTTTGCTCAGAAGCGCACACTCAAGCTTTGATTAGGTTTCTGAAGGCAGCTCATGTGCCCCAGGAAACCTCTGCGGACCAATTTCAACATTGCGTGGCTAGCCTGACTGCGGACAATGGATTAGGTTTTTCTGATGCCGACCTGACCCCTAAAGGCCGAAACCACAATGATGCGTTGCATATTTCAATCGAGTGTCGCAGAACCACCCTTGCACATGTTTTGGTTGATACCGGTTCATCGCTGAATGTTTTGCCTAAGAAGGCCTTGGACCGGCTAGATTGCGAAGGGTTGGAATTGAAGCCGAGTGATATTGTCGTCAGAGCTTTCGATGGGTCGAAAAGAATGGTCCATGGAGAAGTTGAGATTCCTGTCAAGATAGGTACTGAGGTGTTTAAATCCACTTTCTATGTAATGGACATCCGTCCATCATACTCCTGCCTGCTGGGTAGACCTTGGATACACCATGCTGGGGCAGTCACCTCCTCCTTGCATCAAATGCTGAAGTATCCTGTAAAGGGAAAGATCATTACTGTTCACGGCGAAGAAGAGTACATGATTAGCCATTTAAATTCTTTCTGGTATGTGGAGGTTGAAGGAGAGTTCATTGAGACACCGTTTCAACATTTCGAAGAAGTGCTTCCTGAAATAGCAATGGCAAAATTGGCAGCTGAGGCACCGAGACAGATGGCCAGGATGGCATCCTTGGAGGATGCAAGGGCTGCAGTTAAAGAGGGGAAGAATTCAGCATGGGGGCAGTTACCCGATTTTCCGCATAAGACTGATAAGTTTGGGTTAGGTTTCACAGCCGCTGGCCAGAAAGCTATGCGCCAGTCAAAGATTGAGAGGGCGCCGATCAAAATTTCTCCTTACAGAATCAACGCCCTGGAAGATGAAGACAAGGAAAGCAACTTTGAAGAGTGGATTTATCCAACTGTCAGAGGAGGGTTGAGCAACTGGGAGGCTAAAGACTTTGTCCCCATCACTTTTATTCATCAGTAATTTATCTATTAAACATTTCCTATTTGGTCTGTAATATTTTACTTTCAAACAATCCGTACACTATCTTTTCACCTCCTGCCTTGCCCGGGGCATGTAGGTCCACTTGTAAGGGTTTTGACTATTTTTCATATTCATATGCCATGTTTAATGATTCATTGGACGTTTTTCATTTGATAAACTGCTTACGTTCATTTTCCTTTTGCATTTTTTGTTTAAGGATGGCTATCCCTTACACACACCCACACTCACCAATGCAGGTACCCATCCACTCCGGATTCCATGGGTGACTATTCTGCTGTATCTTTCAATAACTCTGAAGATCTGGTCAATCTAGCCGAGTACGAAGATGATGAAGGTTGTGAAGTACCCGGGGAACTAGCCAGACTTCTGCAACGAGAGGAAAGGGCCATCTTACCGCATGAAGAGCCATTGGAAACTGTTAACTTGGGAACCGAGGAGGATCGAAAGGAGGTGCAAGTGGGTGCCAACCTGGAACCAAAAGTCAAGGAGCGCTTGGTACAGTTGCTGAATGAGTATGTTGAAATCTTCGCTTGGTCCTATGAAGACATGCCGGGTCTAGACACCGACATCGTGGTTCACCGTCTCCCCACAAGAGAAGACTGTCCACCAATCAAGCAAAAAGTTCGCCGAATGAGGCCTGACATGTCCGAAAAGATCAAAGCAGAAGTAATGAAGCAATTCGATGCTGGCTTTCTGGCTGTTACGTCCTATCCTCAATGGGTCGCTAACATTGTGCCAGTGCCTAAGAAAGATGGCAAAGTCAGAATGTGTGTGGACTACCGGGATTTGAATAGGGCCAGCCCTAAAGATGATTTCCCGCTACCTCATATTGACATCTTG
The DNA here is from genome assembly GCA_948472305.1 of Vicia faba. Lineage (NCBI taxonomy): Eukaryota > Viridiplantae > Streptophyta > Magnoliopsida > Fabales > Fabaceae > Vicia > Vicia faba. Next base: position 1,320,452,491 of record OX451737.1, on the reverse strand, counting down.
ATCGACAATACAGCTCAGCATAAGGTGTTTTCCTTCATGGACGGATTCTCGGGCTACAATCAAATCAAAATGGCCCCCGAGGATATGGAGAAAACGACTTTTGTCACACAATGGGGCACTTTCTGTTATAAAGTGATGTCGTTCGGACTGAAGAACGCAGGGGCAACTTATCAACGCGCCATGGTAGCTTTATTTCATGACATGATACATCATGAGATTGAAGTTTACGTAGACGATATGATAGCTCGGTCACAAACAGAGGAAGAGCACCTTGAACATCTGGAAAAGCTGTTTGCCAGATTAAAAGAGTACAAGCTCAGGCTGAATCCAAGTAAATGCACTTTTGGAGTTAGGTCTGGTAAGCTCCTGGGATTTATTGTAAGCAACAAAGGCATTGAAGTCGATCCGGCAAAAGTAAAAGCAATACAAGAGATGCCTGCTCCCCGTACTGAAAAAGAGGTCAGAGGATTCTTGGGGCGCATAAACTATATTGACAGATTCATCTCACATCTGACTTCTACCTGTGAGCCAATTTTCAAACTCTTGAAGAAAGATCAGGTAGTTGAATGGAACGACGACTGCCAAGCCGCTTTTGATAGAATCAAGGAGTATTTGCTAGAACCTCCTATTCTGATGCCACCTGTCGAAGGAAGACCATTGATCATGTACTTAACTGTCTTGGATAACTCAATGGGGTGTGTTTTGGGCCAGCATGACGAGTCTGGTCGAAAAGAGCACGCTATTTATTACCTTAGCAAAAAGTTTACCGACTGTGAGACCCGCTACTCACTGCTCGAGAAAACTTGCTGCGCTTTGGTATGGGCTGCTCGCCGATTAAGACAGTATATGTTGACTCATACTACCTTGTTAATTTCCAAGATGGACCCTATCAAGTATATCTTCGAGAAGCCCGCTTTATCTGGAAGAATAGCTAGATGGCAAATGATCTTAACTGAGTATGACATCCAGTACACCACCCAAAAAGCTATAAAAGGGAGTGTACTAGCTGACCATCTGGCTCATCAGGCTATCGAAGACTATCAACCCATGAGATTTGACTTCCCAGATGAGGACATCATGAATTTGGACAGCATTGAAAGTGACGGACCGTATGACGGACCCGAAAAGGGATCCCGATGGACCCTGTACTTTGATGGTGCTTCAAATGCACTTGGGAACGGTATTGGCGCAGTACTCATTTCTCCGGAAGGTTGTCACACGCCTTTCACGGCCCGACTTTGCTTCAGCTGCACAAACAACATGGCTGAGTATGAAGCTTGCATCTTTGGTCTCGAAGCTGCTATAGACTTGGGGATCAAATCTTTGATCGTATTTGGGGACTCGGCTTTGGTCATCAGCCAAATCAAAGGAGACTGGGATACCAAGCATCCTAATCTTATCCCATACAAAGAACATGTCCTGACATTGTTGCCGCATTTCGAGCAAATTGCCTTCGAGCATTTCCCGCGAGAAGAGAATCAGCTAGCTGATGCTCTAGCCACAATGTCCTCCATGTTTAAACTCAACTGGGATAATGAGGCTCCCCAAATCACCATCAAGCGAATGGATGAACCGGCACATTGCCACGAGATTAATACTGAAAAAGTAGTGGAACAACCTTGGTTCCATGAAATCAAAAGGTATCTCGAGACTAGAGATTATCCTGAAGGAGCTTCCGTGAATGACAAGAAGTTCTTAAGGAAATTCGCTGCTAAGTTCTTCCTGAGCAACGGCATCCTTTACAAACGAAGCCATGATTGTGTACTACTCCGATGTGTGGATAAAGTTGAAGCAGAGTTGATCATGACTGATATACACAGCGGCACATTTGGCACTCACTTGAGCGGGCATACAATGGCTAAGAAGATCCTAAGGGCAGGCTATTATTGGTCTACCATGGAGGCTGACTGCCATCGACATTCCCGTACTTGTCACAAGTGTCAAGTCTATGCTGACAAAGTTCATATCCCTCCGGTTCCCCTCAACGTCCTGACTGCTCCATGGCCCTTTGCAATGTGGGGCATTGATATGATTGGAGAGATCAAGCCCACGGCTTCCAACGGACATCGCTTCATCCTGGTTGCCATTGACTACTTCACCAAATGGGTCGAAGCAGCTTCCTTCGCCTCTGTCACCAAAAATGTGGTTGCCCGCTTCATCAAGCAAAATCTCATATGTCGGTATGGTGTTCCCGACAGGATCATCACGGACAACGGTACAAATCTGAATAACACAATGATCACTGCATTATGCGAACAGTTCAAGATTTATCATCATAATTCATCCCCCTATCGGCCGAAGATGAACGGTGCTGTTGAAGCTGCGAACAAAAACATCAAGAAGATCATTCAGAAAATGACAGTCACTTACAAAGACTGGCATGAGATGTTACCGTTTGCTCTGCATGGATACCGTACGACGACACGTACTTCAACTGGGGCAACCCCATTTTCTTTGGTTTATGGCATGGAAGCTGTTTTGCCTATGGAAGTCCAAATCCCCTCTCTAAGGATTATGAAGGATGCAGGTTTGAATGAAGATGATTGGATGCAGACCCGACTTGATCAACTCAATCTGATCGACGAGAAGCGACTTGCTTCTATATGCCATGGTCAGACGTATCAAAAGCGGATGATCAAGGCCTTCAATAAGAAAGTCAGACGTCAAGTGTATCGAGTTGGGGATCTCGTAATCAAGCGGATTATCTTGCCGCAAAGTGATCCCAGGGGCAAATGGACTCCTAGATATGAAGGACCATTTGTGATCAAGAGCATATTTTCTGGTGGTGCAATGATTCTGACCACCATGGACGGCGACGATTTGCCGCACCCTGCGAACACAGACATAGTCAAAAGATACTACGCATAAAATAACCCGACAAGTCGAAAACCCGAAAGGGCGGCTTGGGCAAAAATGGGTATCCCGGTGAACCGAAAACCCGAAAGGGCGGTTCAGGCAAAAATTAGGGATAAAAACAAAAAAATCTGTACACCCGGCAAGTCGAAAACCCGAAAGGGCGGCTTGGGCAAAAAGGGGTTTCCCGGTGGATCGAAAACCCGAAAGGGCGGTTCAGGAAAAAGTTAGGGAATTAAAGCGTATGACTATGTCTCGTCGGATCACTTCAAAGGCAATCTCTTCATCAACCAGTTCCAAGCTTCTGATCAATCCAGTCATCGGCAAACGAAGCATTGAATGGATAGATATTCAGAGTTGTGAAGGCTATAGCGGAATAGAATCCCATGGAATTATTTCACATAGCCATCTTTATTTTGTATAAATCTTTCAATATTTACGACAAAATCCTCTTACTAGGATGATTGTCTCCTTTGTACAAATATACTCATAGAAAGTCAATACAAATACTTTTCCCAGAAATTTGTGTCATTTCCTTTTCTTTTCTCTTGCACTATTTGTTTTATTTTGAGAAACGTCCAATGTTTTGTTAAATAGGCATATGCATTTGAACATAATCATTTCCTTATGAATCAAGAAAGAGGATTACTGATAGGATGAAAGTAGAGATGAATACCTTGGCACCCTCTCGAAGGAAACCACCAAGAGATTTGAAATCCACATCCCTAGCAAACCCTGAGGCATACCTCCAGCAAACCCTCGAAGCTTATCCCCAATAAGATTCTGGAAGGTATTTCCCCGCAGAGCACGAACGTCTCCCCCGTTTTTTTTATTCAAAGTTATTCCTCACAAAGGCTTATAACTGGGTTATCCTCAGCTAACAGCCACAAAAGATTGCACTCGCCAGAATTCTTCCTATCCCCGGCGGAGTTCATCGAAATTCCCCAGCCTAACTTATCAATATGATCCCCGGAGAAGCTTATCTTTGTTATCCCCAGCCGAGTTAAAATTTCGAATTATCAACCCCCAGCGGAGCCAGACTAATGAGCCTTTTCCCCACAGAGTCTTAGAAAGAGAAATCTTGAGTTCCCCAGTGATATCGCCAGAGTTACTTCCCATCAAATTGAAGGTTCTCAGTCTTACCTCCTCAGCATGAGTCTACTAGTTTGATACTCCCCGGTAGAGGTCATCAGGAATTTTCTTCCCCAGTAGTAGCCAAGGATTTATTTTCCCCAGCAACAGTCAAGATGCTTTTATCTTCAGCCACCTCGAATTCATTTATCCTCAGCAAGTTAGCTCGTCAGTTTACATGCGCATTCATCACATTCATGTCATAAAACATTGATGTCACGTATATCGCATCATGCATCATAACATTGCATGTAACTAACTCTTTACCTTTTCAGGAAAGATCAGTCGACAGACTAAGAATCATTCAACTTCAATATTTCTGAAAACAGTTCACGGGTTCTCCAAGTAAACGGATGTTAACCTGTCACTTGTTCAGATTCTTCTTCAAGACCTTCTGAAAACAGTTTATGGATTCTTCCCAACAACGGATGTTAATCTATCAACTTGTTCAGATGCAACTTTTGAAAACAGTTTACGGACGCTTCCCAATGACGGATGCTGCTCTATTGCTTATTCAACTTCAAGATTTCTGAAAACAGTTCACGGGTTCTCCAAGTAAACGGATGTTAACCTGTCACTTGTTCAGATTCTTCTTCAAGACCTTCTGAAAACAGTTTATGGATGCTTCCCAACAACGGATGTTAATCTATCAACTTGTTCAGATGCAACTTTTGAAAATAGTTTACGGACGCTTCCCAACGACGGATGCTGCTCTATTGCTTATTCAACTTCAAGATTTCTGAAAACAGTTCACGGGTTCTCCAAGTAAACGGATGTTAACCTATCGCTTGTTCAGTTTCTTCTCCAAACCACTGAAAACAGTTTACAGATTCCTCCCAACAACGGATGTCAATCTATTGCTTGTTCAGACCCCCCAGTTCAGAAATGGTCCGAAGCTTGGACACTTTCCTGGTATTCCCTTCCAGATGGCATCTCTAAGCCCATCCCCGACAAGATTTCTGTCACTCTCCCAGATGGCATCGTTAAGCCCATCTCCAAATGGAATCTCTAAGCCCATTCCCGTATCCGTTGCTTTGACGAGTGCAAATTTCCGGGCACTCTAGTGTCCAATCTCCTTTTACCCTCGAGTCACGAAAGGCAAGCTTGCCAATCTAACTCTTCGGATTCAAGAAGATTGAACAGGGGCAACTGTTGTACCCCAAAATTTGCCCTCCCATTTCTCATTGATTTCTCATCACACAGCCCTTGAAGCTCAGGATCCAGTTAGGGTTTCATCTGCTCAAGACCTCTCCTTGCACTGTGGACTCAAAATTAGGGTTTGTGTTTGCACAAAGATATTTTGACCTAGAATTCCTAAGATGACTTTCATGCCTCATATTGGACTCCCAAGTTTACCCATATCAAGTTTCAAGTCCTGATTCCAAGTTTTGCCCAGTCAATGGGACAGTTGACCTAAAAATCAACTGTATTGGGGAAAAAGTCAACTGTGGCCAATTGACAGTCAAACCTCATGAAAATTGACCCACATCAACATATTGGACTCACATGAACCATTTGATCAAGTTTGGATCACAATTCCACAAAAAATTTGATCAGATCACCAAAAGGGCAAAATGGTCATTTTTAGGGTTTTGACTGTACAAAGGCAATTTTTGACTGTTTGACCTAGCCAATGGCAAACCAAGCTCAAGCATGGACTCAAGGACCCCATGGAATTATCTTGACATGATCAACAAGCTCAAAAGATCCCAAGTACACAAGATTGACAGTTGAATTTCCCAGTCAATTGATCAATTTTGACTGTATACTGAAAAGTCAAACTTTGACTTTTTGGTCAAAATCAAGAGTCAAGATTCATTTTTCATCAAAACATGCCAAATCATGAAACTTGTTCACCAAGAAATCACAAAATGCAAATTAGGGTTAGAAATGGAATTTTTCATAACTTAGAATTTTTCTATGAAAAACCCTAATTTTTTCCCAACTTTGCCCCACTTTTTCACCATGATCCATTTGGATTCAAACAAAAGTCCAAACATGAAAGTTGTAGCTTGTTGCATAATCTACAACTTTGATTCACAAAGTTTTCTCATTTGAAGCTTGTATCTCAAGTTACAATTTTTTGAATAAGGGCACTAAATCATTTTTAACTTAGTGAAATTTTAACCTATGTTGACAAGGTTTTCTACCCCACTTCAAGGCCATTTTCCATACACTTCCACTTGGAATTTCAAATTGCATTTCAAATATGGATTGTGGTACACATTACAAGATTTCCAAAATGTCCAAGAACTTCTCAAACAACCTCATGGTTAGAGAGAATCGAATTTCAGAATATAGCAAAAAACCACTTTGTTCATGACCAAGTTCCATGTCCATAACTTTGCAAATTTGAACTCAGCATGCTTTAGGCTAGATTACAGGTCCTTAAACCAAGTTGCACTCAATAATTTAATGCATATTCATTGTGTTAAGGTGTTGTTCTATGAGTTTGAACATTGTATAAAGGTTTAATCCCAAACTAGATAAAGCAAATTAACCATTTTGGTAAAAGGTAGCTTTATGTCAATTTTGAAATCCAACAAGTACATTGCAAATCTGAATGGCACAAGTTTATGAACATAACACACTGATCAAGGAGGGATTATGCAGCACATTAGGGGCCCTCTACATGCCTAGGATCACAAGTTGCATTTTGTTGCTTAAGTGTGAAGAAAAGTCCCATAACTCATGACAACTCTGATATCAGCATAGAGACACAAGAACAAACTTATCAAACATACTCAGCATATCCCAACTAAGCTAACACACGACCTTGGCACCTCTCAAACACCCTCCATCTCAGAAACACCATCAAACTGCTCAAACAGAGCAACCCCTGCAGATTGAGTGCCATCTCTCAATCCCTCCAAGCTTTCTGGCCCAAACTTGTTCCTCTACCTTCCATACAACCTATGCAAGCTATCCAGAAGCTAAGGCACGATCTGTAATTGCTCTAACCACTTCCACCATTTTCTCATTTTTTACTTGCAGGTTAAATTCTATAGCTTGATTCAGAAGCTTTCAAGACAAAGTAAGCATTGGAATAGCATCCCTGAACCTCAAGGAAGCTTTTCCAATCACCACCTTGCACTGAAAGTTCCTACATCTCCAGATAGAAGTTCAACTGAATAGGTAAAAGTTTGAATTCGTATCTCTCTTATTATGCATCATTAGTCTTAAGTTTGTGAAGAAATAATGTCATACTCATGCCACTGAACATGTCCATGTCTTTACTTTTCATTTCTTTTGCCTGAGTAGAGAGAATTTAGAGTTTGAAAATGACAGAAAACTTAGGTTAAGATTTGGGATCACTAAAATTCTCTCTCATTTTTTAGAGTTAGGAGATGTTCTTTACATATTTGGAATCGTGGTTTCATGCTTAACATCTTTTGTGTTGGAAGTTTGTTCAAAAAATCAAAGAATCAGGATTTCAAATGAAGCTTGCAGGCGCGCGTTTTGTTGTACAGAGGTTGAAGAAGAAGTGGTCTGGGCTGGGCCTGGAACTATTTTCTTTTCACACCCTATTTCCATGTTCATACCCCCAAGCCCATTTGCTTTATTTTTATTGATTTTTGACATTTTCTTTTTTTATTTGATTCATTTATTTTTTCTCAGCATATTAAAATTTTGAAAATATTTTTCTCATCATTTTTCGATTTTATTTGGTATTTATTTGATTTTCTTTTGATTTATACATAAATGAATATATATTATTATTTAGAATAAATAGAAAAAATAGTGTAAATACATTTTCATTTTCATTTTTATTTTATATTACCCTCTGAAAATATTTTATACAAAAAAAATACTATTTTCTAAAAATATTAAATATTATTATTATTTATCCATAATACATATTTAAAATAATGTAAATATAAATACCTATTTATTAATATACTTAGAATAAAATATCAAATAATGTACATATTTTATTTTTTAATATTTAATACTAAAAAATGCCTTTTTACAAATATACCATATTTTATTTTATTTTTGTATGTAAATAATAAATATTATGTGAACTAATTAATTAATATACATTTTGATTAAAATTAGGGTTTTTGCCCTAAGTATGAAAATACTCCAAAAATAATACCTTTTTATTTTCTTATTTTATTTTACATAAACAACATTTTTCTCATACATATAAAAACTTTCTTTTTGCATTTTGCATATTTATCTCATTTCTATTTAATTATGCAATTAAATTACCTTGTAAATATTCAAAGCAAATGATGTAATAGCTTAGATTTAAATTCTTGTCTAAATATCCCCCATTTGAACATTGTACCCCCCTCCCTATATTATTGTGATGTAATAACGTAGGAATTTAAATTTCGCACTTTTATCGCTTTCTAACATACTATGCTAGAATTAGGGTTTTGTATGCGAATAAAAATGAACAAAAATAGTTGGACCTAATACAAGATAAATGAGCATGAAAATAAACAACACATCTCACACTTGCACCCCCTAGGGTATTCCACCTTATTGGCTTTCAAAAATGGGCCATATTGCATGTTGAACTTCTTTGGGCAAAACAAACAAATTGAATGATCATAGTCCCTCGATAAAACTTTTCAAAACAAACAAAAACAAATGATCAAGTCCCTTAAAGAAAATTGCCCAAAGACATTTAACACTATTGCAATTATGGTCCAAACGATGACCCGCGCCCGTCCCTTTCACCTCCTAAAGATAAGATTGTCCACCAAATACAATGGTGGAACAAAATTGTCAAAAGGTTTAAAACATAACAAAAATCTTTGAGAAAACTTTAGGGTAGATAAACTCTTAAGTACTCGTCAATTTGCAAAGAAAACACTTGCCTAATTTCAAAACCCACTTCACAAACACTTTCAAAATCAACTTTTCAAACCCTTGAAACATCTTTTTAAAAGATAAAACACCTTTTGTAAAACATTTGAGTAAAGAATTGTTACAAGGTTAGCCTAACACAAGGCATCTTTTCAAAACATTTTCAAAACCATACACAAAGCACTATTCCAAACAATTGAAAACCAAGGCAAGTTGATCTAAGCAAGTACCTAAGAGCCCATGGATAACCATGGATAGAAGGGGTTCTAATACCTTCCCCTCCTATAATCTACTCCCCGAACCCAAGAAAAATCTCAAAGGTTTTTGCTGTGCTTTTTAAACCTTTCCTTAGGATAAAATAAAAAGTCGGTGGTGACTCTTGCTCAACCGAAACATTTGCGAAAACAAACGCAAAACCCTAGTCAGTTCTCCCACCGTATCACATATGGGAGGGAAAATTTTAGGGTACAACAGTTGCCCCTGTTCAATCTTCTTAAACCTGAGGATATAGATTGGCGTTCGGGCCTTTCGTTATCCGAAGGTGGAAGATGATTGAACACTAGAGTGCCCAGAAATTTGCACTCGCATGAAGTAGTATTTGTCTTGTGATGTCGGGAATGGGCTTACAGATGCCATTTGGAGATTGATGATGGGAGATGGGCTTAAAGATGTCATCCGAAGGAGTGTCAATCGCGTAAGAGATTCCTTAGCGAGAGCTTGTATACCTGTTGTTGGGGGAGATTCCGCTGAGGAATGTTGTTCTTTGTCTTAGGAGAAATAGAATTTTAGGAGCTTCGGTCGTCTGTTATTATACTGGGAAATCGTCTCTGTTGAATTTTAGGAGCTTTGGTCGTCCGTTATTCTATTGAGGAATCATCTCTGTTGAAGAGGTGAGAGTGAACTACTATCTGGTCGTAACCCAGGCTTCATAGTGATAAGACCGACTGCTATCTGGTCGTAATCCAGGATTTACAGTGACTTACTAGGGATATGAGATTAAACTTGCTATCCGGTCGTAATCCAGGCTTTGCAATTTCTCACTTCTTATCTGGTCGAAATTCAGGCTTCAGAATAAATCAAGTGGTTATCCGGTCGCCTCCGGGCTTCAACTTGAATTTAGGGCACACTAATATTCGGCCGACTTTGGGCTTCTTAGTAACTGTCCATGTAAACTGCTATTTGGTCGGAATCCAAGCTTCACAGTGCCTTGTACCGCTATCTGGTCATAATCCAGGCTTCACGATGTGTTATACCATTATCTGGTCGAATCCAGGCTTTAGGGTGTCACGTACTGCTATCTGGTCGAATCCAATCTTCACAATACCTCACTTCTTATCTGGTCGAAATCCAGGCTTCAGAACAAATCAAGTGGTTATCCGGTCGCATCCGAGCTTCCCTTTGACTGTTGGGTTTACTAGTATCCGGTCGAATTCGGGCTTCATAGTAATTGGCTGGGTAAACTGCTATTTGGTTGTAATCCAAGCTTCACAGTGTCCCTTAACGCTATCTGGTCGTAATCTAGGCTTCACGATGTATCATACCACTATCTGGTCGAAATCCAGGCTCCGTAGTACTCTTGGTTACTATCTGGTCGTAATCCAGTCTTCACAACATCTTCTACCATTATCTGGTCGTACTCCAGGCTTCATGGTCTTGTATTGCTTTCTGGTCGTAATCCAGGCTTCACAATAACTTGCTGAGCTGTTATCCGATCGTGATCCGGGCTTCACGGCTTGTGTTTATGATATACCACTATCTGGTCGAATCCAGGCTTCATGGTGCTTACTGAGCTGCTATCCGATCGTAATCCGGGCTTCACGGCTCACTGGGGAATAAACTATTATTCGGTCGTTCTCCGGGCTTCATAGCTTACTTTTGATAGATATCACTATCTGGTCATAATCCAGGCTTTGTGGTAGTCTGATATTGTTATCCGATTGTAATCAGGGATTCACAATATGCTGTAGAAATCAAGATACTATCCGGTCGTACCCGGGCTTCATAACTTGAAATTTGATTGTATCTTTCCTGAAAGGTAAAGGTTAGCTGTATGTAATGCATGATATGCATCAGGAAATGATGTTCTCAAAATAAATGAGATTGTATGGTATGATGCGTATATGCATGTAGCATGATGTATGGACATGTAATGTTTTAGCTGGGGAAAATAAATCCCGGAGCTGCTGGAGAATAAAGTTGAATGCTTCGCTTCCGCCAGGGATGGTGAACGAAGATGATTGTGAGGATAAACCTGCAGGAGAAAAGAACTCTGTCGGGGAATAAACTGATGAAGAGATTACCCTGAGGGGAATTACTCTTTGGGGAAGGGGTATTCTGCCAAAGGTTTTAACGATAAACTCTGCTGGAGATTCCGCTGATGAACTCCGCTAGGGATAGATTACTGTTGCTGGTGACACTGGATCTGTTGAGGATTGAACTCCTTCTTGGGGAAAGGAAAGAACTTTGCTGGGGACGATCTTATGCTTGCTGGGGAATGTCTTTATACTCCGTTGAAGAATATTAAGACCTTCTGGGGATACCAAAACCTTTTTAGCGCTTGATGGTGGATTAACTCTGCTTGAGGAGAGTATTATTGATTCGTCTGTAGTTGCAAGTCTCAGCTGAGAGAACTATCATTACTGTCTTACCCTGCAGGGAATGAAGGTATCTTAGCCATATTCTTCAGCTGGATGTACCTTGGTACTTGGTGGACCAGACAACTATACAGTTCGGACAATTCTTATGCCCCTGTTTCTGATATTACCAGTAATTCATCTTTCGTTTCGCATGTAAATATTTATGATCAGCAATTAATATCAAATTCATATATCAAAAATGAACATTGGACGTTCTTTGCAAAAAAAACAGATAAAGGAAAAAGAAATTTTTCTAAAAATGAATTTGTATTGATTTTGAAGTTTGGCCTGTAAATAGGCATTTTTGTACAAGAGGCTGACGTCCCAGTAAGAGAACACCGCCGAACAAATAGAATTTATACAATTTATGAAAAGGAAACAAAACAGCTATGTGAATAATCCCACTGGGTTCCAACTCTGCTATTGCCTTTATATCTTCAAGCATCTCATCACTTTGCTTCTTAGTTGAAGATGAATCTGATTGATTAGTGTCGTCCGAGCTTGATAGTCGATACCGAAGTCTGGATGCGAGGTGATCCAATGAGACATAGTGTTACGCTTTGATCCCTAATTTTTGCCTGGACTGCCCTTTCGGGTTTTCAGTCCATCGGGATACCCATTTTTGCCCAAGCCGCCTTTTCAGGTTTTTGACTTGCCGGGTGTACAGATTTTTCATTTTCATCCCTTATTTTTGCCCGAACCCTTTTGGTTCGTCGGGAATCCCTTATTTTTGCCTAGGCCAGTCAACCTAGCGGGTCTTTGATTATGCGTAGTATCTTTTCACTATGTATGCATTGATGGGGTGAGGAAGGTCGTCACCATCCATGGTGGTTAGAATCATTGCTCCTCCTGAGAAAATGTTCTTAACCACGAATGGCCCTTCATAAGTAGGGGTCCATTTGCCCCTGGGATCACCTTGAGGTAGGATAATGCGCTTGATTACCAGGTCCCCAACTTGATACTCTTGTCGTCTAACTTTCTTGTTAAATGCCTTGATCATCCATTTTTGGTACGTCTGACCATGACAAATAGCAGTAAGTCTCTTTTTGTCGATTAGGTTCAGTTGATCAAGTCGGGTCTGAATCCAATCATCTTCACTCAAACCTGCATCCTTCATCATTCGAAGAGAGGATATCTGAACTTCAATGGGCAAGACTGCCTCCATGCCATATACCAAGGAATAGGGTGTTGCCACGGTTGACGTCCGTGTTGAGGTGCGGTACCCATGAAGAGAAAATGGTAGCATCTCGTACCAGTCTTTGTATGTCACTATCATCTTCTGCACAATCTTCTTAATGTTCTTATTAGCCGCTTCTACAACCCCATTCATCTTCGGCCGGTAGGGAGAAGAGTTATGATGTTGTATCTTGAATTGCTCGCAGAGCTCGGTGATCATCTTGTTGTTGAGATTGGTACCATTGTCCGTAATGATCCTCTCTAGTACACCGTATCGACAGATCAGATTATGCCGAATGAACCGTGCTACGACGTTCTTGGTTACGGTAGCAAAGGAAGCTGCTTCAACCCATTTCGTAAAGTAATCAATAGCTACCAGGATGAAACAATGCATGTTGGATGCCGTAGGTCTGATCTCACCGATCATATTGATGCCCCGCATTGCAAAAGGCCAAGGTGCTGTCAAAACATTAAGAGGAACTAGAGGTATGTGCACCTTATCAGCATAGACCTGGAACTTGTGACATGTCTGAGAATGCTGATAACAGTTGGCTTCCATTGTGGACTAGTAATATCCTACCCGGAGGATTTTCTTTGCCATGGTATGTCCACTGAAATGAGTTCCGAAAGAACCTTCATGAAGCTCTGCCATGATCTTTTCTGCATCAATCTTATCCACACAACGCAGTAAGGTCGAATCATGGTTACGCTTGTAGAGAATATCATTGCTGATGAAGAACTTTACCGCGAACCTCCTCAGAAACTTCTTTTCATTAACAGATGCACCCTCGGGGTACTCCTGAGCTTCAAGATATCTCTTCACCTCATGATACCAGGGCTTTCCTGTTACTTCTTCAGTCTCAATATCACAGCAATGTGCAGGTTCGTCCGATCTTTCAATAATGATCTGGGGAGCCTCGTTGTCCCAATTGACTTTGAACATAGAAGACATCGTAGCTAGCGCGTCCGCCAACTAATTCTCCTCTCTAGGGAAGTGTTCAAAGGTTATCTCCTCGAAATGGGGAAGCAATGTCAACACATACTCCTTATAAGGGATAAGATTCGGGTGTTTCGTATCCCACTCGCCTTTGATCTGACTGATCACGAGAGTGGAATCTCCGAATACACTTAGAAACTTAATCCTTAGGTCAATTGCAGCTCGAAGACCCATGATGCATGCTTCATACTCCGCCATGTTATTGGTGCAGTTGAAACATAGTCGGGCGGTAAATGGAGTATGAGAGCCTTTAGGAGATATGATCACGGCGCCAATGCCATTGCCCAAAGCGTTCGAAGCTCCATCAAAGTACATAGACCATCGGGATCCTTCCTCAGGTCCTTCATCCGGTCCAGGTGTCTCACAATCAGTTATCAACATGATATTCTCGTCTGGGAATTCAAAGTTAATAGACTGGTAATCATCCACTGCCTGGTGAGCCAAATGGTCTGCCAATACACTTCCCTTAATCGCCTTTTGGGTCGTGTACTGGATGTCATACTCAGTCAAGATCATCTGCCATCTTGCTATTCTTCCGGACAAGGCAGACTTTTAGAAGATATACTTGATTGGATCCATCTTTGAAATCAACAAAGTAGTGTGAGTCAGCATATACTGTCTCAGCCGGCGAGCAGCCCATGCCAAAGCGCAGCAAGTTTTCTCAAGCAGTGAGTATCGGGTCTCACAGTCGGTAAACTTTTTGCTAAGGTAATAAATAGCATGCTCTTTTCGGCCAGACTCGTCATGCTGTCCCAGCACACACCCCATTGAGTTGTCAAGTACTGTCAGGTATAATATCAAAGGTCTCCCTTCAACTGGTGGCATCAGAATAGGTGTCTCTTGGAGATACTCTTTGATCCTTTCTAAAGCGGCCTGACATTCATCGTTCCAACGTACTACTTGATCTTTCTTCAGTAGCTTGAAGATTGGCTCACAAGTAGCAGTTAGGTGTGAGATGAATCGGGCAATGTAGTTCAGTCATCCTAGAAAGCCTTTGACCTCTTTCTCTGTCTTGGGAGCTTGCATCTCTTGTATGGCTTTCACTTTTTCCGGATCCACTTGAATGCCTTTGCCGCTCACGATGAAACCTAGTAGCTTACCAGATCTCACCCCGAAGGTGCACTTGTTCGGGTTCAACCTTAACTTGTACAACTTCAACCTATCAAACAGCTTCTGGAGATGGTCAAGGTGTTCTTCCTCAGTCTGGGACCTTGCAATCATATCATCGATGTATACTTCAATCTCATGATGGATCATGTCATGAAACAAAGCAACCATGGCACGCTGATATGTTGCCCCAGCATTCTTTAGTACAAAAGGCATGACCTTGTAGCAAAAGGTGCCCCACTGAGTAACAAAGGTCGTCTTCTCCATGTCTTCGGGAGCCATTTTAATCTGGTTATAACCGGAGAAACCATCCATGAAGGAGAATACCTTATGTTGGGTAGTATTGTTAACCAGAACGTCGATGTGAGATAGAGGGAAGTCATCCTTAGGGCTTGCCCTGTTCAAATCCTTGTAGTCAACACACATTCGGACCTTACCATCTTTCTTCGGCACTGGAACCACATTGGCCACCCACTGAGGGTAAGAAGTAACTGCTAGAAAACCGGCGTCAAACTGTTTCATAACCTCAACCTTGATTTTCTCAGACATCTCTGGGTGCATTCGGCGAACCTTTTGTTTTACGGGAGGACAGTCTTCCTTGGTAGGCAGGCGATGAACCACAATGTCGGTATCCAAACCAGGCATATCTTCGTAAGACCAAGCAAAGATCTCAACGTAGTCACGCAGCATATGAATCAACCGTTGTTTTACACTAGGCTCCAGATTGGCACCAACCTTGACTTCCTTCTTGTCTGTCTCAGTATCCAGATTCACTGATTCCACCGGCTCTTCATGTGGCTGAATAGCCCTTTCTTCCTGGAGTAGCAGTCTTGGAAGTTCAACAGGCACTTCGCAATCATCTTCACCTTCGTCTTCGGCTAAGTTGATCAGATTTTCGAAGTCATAACTGGCAGTAGCAGAGTCGTTACCAGTGAGATCCAGAGTGGATGTGGACCTGTATATGTGAGTGTGTGTAAAATAGCTGTTTTGCAATATATAATAAATAAAAACAAGGAGCGCGAGATTTGAAATGCAAGAAACATCCAATGCTTTTATTAATGATATATGAAAATGACACACAAAAGCCCTTACAAATGAAACCACGATGCCCCAGGTAAGACATCGGGCCATAAAGTTTGAAACATTGTCTATTACAAATTCAAAACAAAACGTTTCATTACTGGGTGATAACTGAAACGGGCATAGAATCCTTCGTTGTCCAGTTGCTTAATCCATCGTTGGTCGTAGGGTAGATCCAACTGTTGATATCAAACTCTTCATCATCATCATCCCTGATAGCATTTACCCCTGCCTCTTGTTTAGTCTTCTCTGGTGCTCCGAACTCGATCTCTTTCGCATCAATCAAGTCTTGGACCTTGTTCTTCAAAGCCCAACAATCATCCGTATTATGCCCTGGGCTACCGGAGTGATAAGTGCAGCGGGCGTTAGGGTTATACTTTGGTGACGTCATATTTGAATTCTTTGGGGCTTCCCTTAGAGTCACCAGATTAGTCTTCAGCAATTGTGGCAGAATCTGAGATAAGGTCATGCTGAGACGAGTGAATTGCCTCTTAGGTCTCTCGTCCTTTTGTTGATTGTTGTACTGAGGAGCACCAACAGCTTTTGAAATAACAACCGCGTTGACAGCTTGGCGGTGTTCAAGTCTATTCTGTCTTCTTGCACTGTAGACAGCACTAGACTCTTTCTTAAACGACTTCTTCTCGGTGCTTGATGAAGCACCCTTCTGTATCTTCCCAGCCTTAATACCAGCTTCAATCCTCTCACCAGTCAAAATAAGATCTGTAAACCCAGATGAAGAGCTTCCAATCAAGTGGTTGAAGAATGGACCAGACAGGGTCCCCAGAAACATGTCAACAAGCTCACGATCAGCCAAAGGTGGTTGCACCCTTCCGACAAGGTCTCTCCACTTCTGAGCATAATCTTTAAATCCTTCACCCGTTCCCATTGACATACCCTGGAGTTGGGTACGCGTGGGAGCGAGGTCGGAGTTGTACTGATACTTCCTGTAGAATGCAGTAGCCAAATCTTCCCAACTGCGGATATTGGCTCTGTCCAACTGATAGAACCACTCAAGCTGAGTCCCTGAGAGACTGTCTTGAAAGGAATGGATCCATAAGTTCTTATCGGCAGTGTAAGGCTGGATCTTCCTCACGTATGACCGGAGGTGCAGCTTCGGACAGGAAACTCTGTCATACTTGGCAAAGGCAGGTGCCTTGAACTTATGGGGAATCACCACCCCAGATGATAGACCTAGATCTCCGAAGTCCAGACCGGGCACCTTCTGAATTTCCATAGCGCTCAAACGGTCTTCTATCTGTTTGTACTTATCCTCAGCAGGGGGATACTGTTCTTCATCGTAGTCTGTCTCATTGTCGGAGACCACAGGGCTAGGAGCCCTCCTTTCTTGTGGACTATCTTTCCCTCCAGATGAGGTGGTCAGATCAACTTCATCCCGTAGCCTGTTTCCAAACCTAGGACCAGTGTTGAACAGGACTGTCCTCTTCTTCTTCTTCTTCTTCTTCTTCTTCTCTTTCAGAATCAAGGTCTTCAGGTCATGCTGACCCTTAGCTAGATTCATGAACAGCTCTTGAAATTGGGTATTCTGGGCCTGGAGGGCCTTGATAGCTTGCTCAGTTGAAGGTTCAGTATACATTTTGATCGCTGAAATAAATAGCGAAGAAGATAAGAGACCTGTAAAGGGTACCTATTTATGAAGTGCATGAGATGAAATGCGTATGATTTATGATTTCAAAGACAATCAGGATTCAAATTTGTAAACAAGAAAGGAAACACACTTTATTAGATTTAAACTTCAAAATTTAAATTGTTCAACAAATTGCCCTTAAGGCATTACAAGAATGGAAATACTGAAAAGTAAACAAAAAACTGGAAACGAAATCATCAAAGGTCCATCAATGCTCCCATGGTCTCTTCTTATCAGTGCGGACATAGTCGTTGAGAATTCACTCGTTCTCTAACTTCCTGGTCAACCTATGGATCTTCTGCTCCTGCTCGTTGAACTTCTCCCGATAATAATCTCGTTCTTCCCGCAGTTGCATCCAAGATCTCTTCAGTGCCCCAATGTCATTGGGCATATAAGGATGGAGAATGGTTGGAAGAACCCCTTCTTCATTAGCAACTTCAAGAGTGACAGGCCGAACAACCTCATAAGGCATACCCAGCTTTTGGGCACGGATACAGACCCATCTGAGATAAGGCTCCATTGGCAGAGAAGTCTTTGGGCCCAGATCATGTGGATCAGATTGGTGAACTTTGTCCCAAGCCCTTATGAATCTACGACGTTGCTCGTCGCTATCCCCTTGAAAATCAAAGATGATATGAGGCATCAGCATCTCATGAGGTCCTTCTCTTCTGGCTCTTCCAAACTGACGGAGAGCTAAGCATGGGTTGTAAGAAATTCCCCCATGGGTTCCTAGCAGTGGAACATTGGGATACTCTCCACAGCGATCAATGATAGTCACCTCATCCATACCTTTGAGAGTCCAGATAATGTCATTATGAGAAAGAGACATCACCCTATAAGCCCAGCCCATTCCTTCTTTGTTCTTCAGCGCTGACTTAGGGAGGTGCAAAATAAACCACATCGACAATAAAGGAGCACAGCACATCAAGGTTCCCCGCTTTCAGGCAGTACGAGCATAGAGCTGATGAAGAATGTCACCCAAGAGAGTGGGTACCGGGTTCTGAGAGATGAAGATCTTTATGGCATTAATATCAACAAAAGTGTCAGGATTCGGAAACAATACCAGGCCATAAATCAGAAGAGCCAGAATATCCTCGAACGCCTTAAAGTCTAGGCTATCCCAGAAGTAGTTAGCCTTGCCAACCAAGAACTTAGTCATAAATCCTTTAGCTCCACTTCTAGTCTCCCAATTATCCATTACCTCTTATTTGGTCAAATGAAGGGCTGCAGCAATCTCTTCGGGCCTAAGGGTCTTTTCCCAACCAGTAAATGGGGTCTGTTCCAGAACAGAGATACCGAGCAGCTCAGAGAACTCTTCTAGGGTGGGAACCAGCTGATAGTCTTGAAAAGTAAAACAATGGTACAACGGATCATAGAATTGGACCAGAACACTCATCATCTGCTCGTCTAATTTAGAGGTGACCAAACTGAGAAGAGAACCATGCCTCCTGATGAAGGAAGTAGTGTCAGGCATCTTGGCAACGAACTCTTTAAGCAAGGTAGGGACTTGGACAAAGTTGATCCATATAGTATTCTTACGCATGGGCATCATGATAACCTACAAAACAGAGCAAAGATGAAACCCTCTTATCTTTGAAATAGGTTAGTCTTATGCAAGATGTATGCAATGTTATGATGTCATGATGTCATGATAGTAAGCACACCACAAGTATCCACAAATAGCAAACATGGTAAAGGCACACAAGTCACACTGAGAGCCCTTAGATTTCAGGCTGGCATGGAGCTTAGGTACTACCCTCTTTCAGTTCAGTTGGTTTAAACCTGTCCTAGAAATAGTAACCAGGTTCTAGAGGATCTCAATATCACTGACTACCCTCAATCAGTCATAATTCCAGTTTAGCAACCTTTTCTTGTGGCCGGAATCATCGCGAGAGTTTAGTCTCAATGAGTGTAGCATACTGCTACTGTTCTATGGCCAAGTTGGTCAATTTAAGGTTCTATGGTCAGTTGGTGCTTAATGACCCCTTAGAAGATCCCTATTCTCCTTGTTCCAACATAAGGGATATCGGTACAGACTAAAGTTCCACACCAATGTAGCTACTGCTTCATCCGTATCGGTCTACGCCGTACAGATCCCTCACAGTTTATTGCTACTTACCTAAAGGGTATCCCCAGATCCGGGTTAGGATCTATAGAACTCCGATACAAGCCCACAAAATTAAAGCATACAAAGCATACAATTGAAAACACAATGATCTAATCCTAAGGTACACCTCACTTATAGATATCCCCAGCAGAGTCGCCAGTTCTGTGATCGGTGGGAATGAGAACTGACTGTTTTGGAATGCTGGTTCGCGTTTGCGTTTGTTTTTGCAAAATGTCACGGTAAGCAAGAGTCGCCACCGTATTTTATTTTATCCAACAAGGAAAGGACAAAAGCACAGAAAAATTCCTTTTTTGAGATGTTTCTCGGGTTCGGGAGGTAGATTATAGAAAGGGAAGGTGTTAGCACCCTTTCTATCTATGGTTATCCACGGGCTCTTAGGTACTTGCTCATTGTGTTTTCAAAAGTTTGCTTTTCTTTGTGATTGTGGGTTGAAAAAGAGTTTTTGTTTGACAGGAGTGTAAGTGTGAAAAGTTCTCGTTTTGTTTTAAAAGGAGCAAGTACTTAAGAACCATCTACCTACTCAAAAAGGAATTAAACTGTGCAAATGTCCTTTAGACAGTGCTATCCCACTATTGAGGAGTAGGTAGCACCATCGTTGGAGTTTTCGGGTCAATTCGATTAAGGGACATGTGGTCACTAAAGCAACGCTAGGACGCCTTAGCGGTAACCCTAATGTCTTAGATCATTTTTCCGAGGCAACCGTTTCGAGGCAACTATGATCTTTGGACAAGAGGGTGTTGTACCCTAAATTTTGCCCCTAACTTTTTCAGTCGCACCTTCATACCATATTTTGTCATTTGGTCACAACCATTAATAAATAGATTCATTCATCACATTTGCATCCTATCTTTAAGTTTGTTCTTGTGTTGTTGACTAACTTCTAATCAAAATACAAAAAATATTTGTCTTTGCATATTTGTGTTTTGTAGGTACCGAGTCGAAGCATATGGCAAATAAGGTTTTCTGGTATTATTTTCCTAAAATCTCTATTTGCAAAGAAAAAGAATTAAAAATTTTCATTTTTTTTCACTGATGCAATCGATTTACACGTAGTGCACTTTGCGCCATTTTTGAAAAAAATACACTGTGCAAATCGATTTGCACTATAGTGCAATCGATTGCACAGCGTGAAAATTAAAAAAAAAATCATCATTTTAAACTTGTCAAATTTTGGCTCCAATTTTCCTTCACTTTTGAAAGATGTATCATTAATTCAAATTTTAGTGTCAATCTTTCATTTTTTTAAAAAATAATTATCATTAATTCAAATTTTGGCTCTAATATTTGAAAGAATTATATTTAATTCAAATTTTAGCTCTAACTTTTGAAAGAGTTATCATTAATTCAAATTTTGGCTCCAAGAATTAATTACCAAATTACCACTAATCTCAATCCTAAACTCTATAAATAGAGCCCTCATTTCATTCAAATTTGAAGCTTTTGATAGCCAAATCCACCTTGCTAAAAAATCTCTCAATTCTCTCCATCTACCAAATTCACTAAAAGCTCCATTTTCAAAAAGTTAGTAAGCTTTGCATTGAAGCTTACTAATCTTTGATCTAAACCTTCATCCAAACACTTTTTCTCCATCAATTCTCTACATCCAAGCTTGGTCAATTGATTCTTGTGGTTGAATTAAAGCAAATTCTTGAAGTTGTTTTGATAATTCTCTAGATCTACCTTTGGTAAGTTGGATAGTTCATCTTTCACAATGTGATCTCTTGGTGATCTTTGGGATTGATTCATTGAGCATTATTTTGTGATTCCAATGGTGTTATTTTCTCATAATTTGATGGAATTTTCGTGCTCAATTGGATCCATGATCATAAGGTGTTTGATGGAAAGTTTGAATAAGAAATTGGCCTTTTAAAATGCTATTTTTGCTACTGTAACAGTGTGCAATCGATTGCAGTAACTGTGCAATCGATTGCACAGAAGCAATTTTGCATAATTTTTTGAAAATTGTACTGTGTAAATCGATTTACACAATAGTGCAATCGATTTACACAGGGACATAATGCATTTTTTTTGCCTTGTTTTGGGGCAGCTTTGATCCAAAATGATTTTTCTACTCACTCATTTTGATTGTTGGTTTGGATTGCAATTTTAAATGTCCAATTTGTCTTTAAACTCAATGGACTTTGTGATGTAGATGGAGTTGGATAAATGTTCATCAATTCAAATCTACCTAAGAGTTAATTATTTAATTCATTTTTGGTGCTTTGGATTAATGATATGTTTAGTCCTTTAATCCATCTAGAGGAGTGGTTGAATTTAAAGATGAAAGAATTTTGAAATGGTGATCCAAATTAGCTTATCATTCCCCTCCCTCTTCATCTTATCTCTTTCTTTTTTTAATTGTGCTACATGTTAAGGGATGGTGATCTCTATATCATTTATCCAAACATGAAGTACATAGATTGTTATTGACCGGTCTCAAAATAGGTGTGACTTCTACATAAGTCCACTTACGATTGCTTAACATAGCGCTAAATTTTGTCCCGATTCGAATAAATGATCATTCGTGGCCCAAACTTATGATTGCATGCCCAAGTATGTTAATTTGATCTCTTTGATCCAATAACCTTGAGATTCATTGTGTGGAGGCTTTGGTTCTACCAATCCTCTAATGGATCTACAACACCTTTGGTCAACGCGGATCACTTAAACATCGTTGATCATTACATGTTGCCTTGTGAGAATTCCAAAATGGATGATATACTTGACAAAAAGCAAATGCAACTTATTGTGTGGAGGCTTTGGTTCTACCAATCCTCTAATGAGTTCCAAATGCAAGTTTCAAGATGGTCATCCAACTAACCACTAATTACTAACAATTAACTTTACTTTACGCTTTTATTTTCATGCTTTATGTACCATTTACTTTTAGCATTTTACATTTCATGCTATTTTCATCTTTGCTCACTTGAGCATTTACTTTTATGTCATTTTTATTTTGCTCACTTGAGCTTTTCTTTCTTTTTAAAGACACCTAATAATTAACATGAACCATGAAAATCATTAATGATACTTGGACTACATGGTTACTATCCTTTGCATTATGGAGTGACGGACTTCTTGGACTTAGGATTAGAGACTTTGGCCTATCTTGGAGACTTTGTGACTTTATTTGATATTTTGTCTAGAGTTCTTGAGGTTTACCTCAAGACATTGGGTTGTTTGTTTGTTTGTTTTGTGTGCAGGTTATTGAGATTACGATCTTTGTTTGTAATATGGAATTCACCCGTATACAGCCGTTACTCTGCCCAATTTTTGCGAAGACTTAAAACACTTGAAGTTTGGTTCTCTCAAGAGGTCTAGTATCTTTGCTTGCTTGGTTTCAATCCGAAGAATGGGAATTCTATATTGATTCATAATGTCAAGTATTGGCTTCTTGTTGGTTAGATGGTTCTTATCCCTAGCTTTTACCTTATGCTTTAGGATAGCCTCTTCTTCTCCTCCCATCTTCTTTAATTTCAAAAATCTTCTCCCTCCTTTAAAAAAAAACTCTTCTTGTTTTGAAACTTGAAACATTTTCATAATAAACTTGGACTTAGGTCCATGCATCTTCGAAACATTTTCATAAATAAATTTCAATCAATTTAATAATACCTTGACTTTTTTTTTGTGAGAAGACTAAAAGTCAATCAATCTCATTTCAAACCATTTTGCCACTTTGGCTTTTATCTTTAAACTTTTCTCAAAAGATTAGACTCTTGTCAATCCTTATAGTGATGCAAACAACTATACTTCTATAATATGTAGTGAAGTGAGATATTTTCCACTTGGGTGTTGAGTGAGGCATTGTTGATTTTAAAATCCAAGCCATATCCTCCACTTTGAGATGATGCAAATTCTCCTTTCTCATGATTGTGGGTAGTAAGTATGTTTTTCACACGGACAATTGCGATGATGTCTTATCTCATAAAATCAACCAACACACTTGTGTTTCAAATTTTTAAAAGAGGAACTACGTGTACCCTGATCCCCTATTGCACGAAAAGTGGTACGTAGGCACTAAAGGTTCGCAACCGCGGCGGGTGCAAAAATCATTAAAAAAAATATTTCTCTTCTCGTCTCCACCATCCATTTTATATACAAGACATTTTTATAGCCAAAATATACAGATTTTTCAAAGAGGTTCCTGCGGAGTACCGTAGATGTTTAGGGTGCTAATACCTTCCCTTTGCATAACCAACCCCCTTACCTTGAATCATTCCCCCTCTTTTTGGGTTATTCTCTCTTTTCCCATTCCTTTGGAAACAATAAAGTGCGGTGGCGATTTTTATTTTTATTTGTATAAAGTCTAGTAAATCCAATGGCTTAGTCTTGCACATTTCTACCGCCACAGAAAAAATGGCGACTTCACTGGGGAAAGATTGACCTCTTGCTGGTCCATCCCTAAGTGGGTTAAACCTATCTTTGTTTATATCTGTAAAGGGTCTATTGTTGTTTATGTGTTATATTTTGTATATATGTTTGTCTGGATTTTCCTGGTTTACAGGGTGCTTGGTGATTACTCATAAGTCCTATACCCGGACTTGGGCAAACTTTAAGATAGGACGGGCGGTATAGTCATGTTAACTTTGAGGAAGTAATCCCAAAAAAGGAGGCATGAGATCCCCCACTCAATGGAGGCCCCTTTGACTGTAGTGTCATTTACCGAGTAATCGGGAAGACGTACTGCTTTCGACTTGGGAGCCTACTGAAGCTGAGGACCGTAGATTACCTAACCCATCTTGGCCTTTTAGGTGTAGTGCGGAAGCTATGACGGAGTAATCCGGAAATATTTGTCACGCGATACTACACTCGGACGAGTCTTTCTTGAGAATATTACTAATTACCGATTTAATCCGGACGTTGGTAATATCCGAAGGAAGGATGTAGACTCTGGGAACCTCTTAGAACCTTGTTCGGCAGGTGATAACCATTAGTCTATACCTTATGGGTAGTACCTTTGACTCCAGGCTCGTGACTTTGAACCATGTGATCCTGTTATTGTACAGTGCATTACATAACATTGCATATCATTTGCATCCTCTGCACCATTCTGCATACATCCAGGTTGTTCAGGATCTTATTCCCAGTTGCTTCTTTCTTCCAGTTAGTCGTTTATCGTCAAGCTGATTCCTCAACACAACTACGGGACTAGAGCTGCTGTCAGATTGGGAATGGAAAACCAAGAACAACACAACATGGAAGTCAGAATGGAAATCGATGAGTTAAAGTCAGGCATGACCAAACTTACTGAGATGATGCAAGTTCTAATTTCCAGAGGAGAGCCACCTCAAAGGACTATGATATCTGAAATCCAAACTGCTGCTGTTGACACTCAACCTATCCAGCATACATCTACTGTATGGCCAGAGTTTGGGTTACCTCATAATTATGCTCCGTCTGTTACAATTACTTCAATGGTTGGCCAGTCTTCCCGACCAGTCTTTCAGGCTCCAGTTTTCACTGAAACTCAGCCAATCATTCATACTGCTTCTCATCAACCTACTACAGAAGCTGCTTTTGGGAACCCTCTCTTTGAGTACCATGCTGCCAGTCCTCGAAGTGTGAGTCAGGGAGACTTTGGTGAGTTTGAAGAGTTCAAAGAATAGTATCAGACTTTAGAGAAGAGACTCAGAGCTATGGAAGGAAATGAGTTCTTCAGTGTTGATGCTAACAACATGTGCCTAGTTTCTGATCTGGTTATGCCTGCAAATTTCAAGACTCATGAGTTTAAGAAATACCGGGGGCACACTTGTCCAAGAAGTCATTTGGTGATGTACTTTCGAAAGATGTCTGCTTACACCAAGAATGACAAGTTGCTTATCCATTGTTTCCAAGATAGTCTGAGTGGAGCTTCATTGAAATGGTATATGGGACTTGAGAAAGGTCGTATCCAATGCTTCCAAGATCTTGTTGATGCTTTCATAAAGCAATACAAATACAACCTTGACATGGCACCTGATCGTCGCCAACTATAAAATATGTCTCAGAATAAGAAAGAATCTTTCAAGGAATATGCTCAACGATGGAGAGAACTGGCATCTCAAGTTGAACCACCTCTGGCAGAGAAAGAGTTAACTGGTTTGTTCATGGACACTTTATCCCCTTTCTTTTGGGAGAAGATGATTGGTAGTGTGTCTTCCAGCTTCACAGACCTGGTGACTATTGGCCAGAGATTAGAAGAAGGAATCAAGAATGGTAAAGTGTCTAAAGCTGCTGAATCTTCTAATGGTGCAAAGAAATACCTTGGGAACTTTAAGAAGAATAAAGTGGTAGAAGCCAATGTTGTCTCGACTGAGAGAAGAGGACCTCGCCGTAGGCCTCAGTACACTGATCAACCACAAGTAGCGGTTGTTGCTCCTACAGTTAATGCTCAACCAGTTCAGGTTCCTCAACGACAGAATATTACACAGAATCAGAATCGGAATAGGGCTCAGTTTGATCCCATCCCTATGACGTACACTGAATTGTATCTTGCATTGGTGCAGAAAGGCTTGATTACAACTAGGCCTCTGATTCCTCGAAATCCTCCTCCACCCGGGTTCAGATCTGACCTTCATTGTGAATTTCATCAGGGAGCTGCCGGTCATGATTTAGAAAGTTGTTATGCATTGAAAAACAGAGTGCAAGAATTGGTGAAAACAAATGCTCTCACTTTTAAAGAGGCATGTCCTAATGTCATCAACAATCCTTTGCCAAAACAAAGTGGCTGAAGACTGAGTCGGGATACTCTCAAGTCACTTCCTAAAGCTAGTGTTTCAGACAGGATAGCTCATCCTTGTTACTGATTAGTCACTAGGCCATGTTTCTTTCTTGTTTGCATTTTTCCCTTGTTTATGTTAAAATTGTTGCTTTCAAATTCCGTTTGTACTTTCATGTTAAGTTTAATGAAATGAGCATTGCAATGTTTTGATTCAAATCATTTTCATTTACTGCTTTCAAATATATCAAGCTTTTTTTTATGCAAAGATTTGAGGGAGGATGATGAAAACGAAATACCCATAATTGTTGCTGGTATGCTTTCGAATAAAACTTTGCTGAGGATATACAGGCATTGTTTCAACTCCCAAACACTGGAGAAATAAGGAAGTTAATCCCTCGTTCACCCCTTTGAGCCTAGAAGTTGGAGTTTCTTTCTATACAGAAAAACCCGCAATCTTAACCCAGGGATGGGTAGTTCTCAGTTAATTTGGTTGTGCATTCAATTACAAGAGAAATCATGCAAGACACCTTTCAACAAAGGTCGCGATCAAGCTTTCCTTTGCACACAGCAAGAAGTATCAAAGATGCTCTCAAACAAAAAAATGACAAAGATGGTTCCCCATAATCATTGAGCAAGGCAGTCATTATCTTTCCAAAAAAAAAATGAAAGGAAAGGAAAAATCAAAATAAAAATCCCGCTAAGTCAAAACCTATGAAGGAGACTTGGGCAAAAAACTGGGGCATCCCGCTGACTGTAATTCCAAATGAAACAATTCAGGAAAAAGTTGGGAATAACAAATTCAATCAGAAGAGGTCTTCAAATCCTCAAAATTCTCCACCAGAGTTGATAAAAGTCCTCAAAATAGCAAAAAGATGTAAGAAGAAATGATTGTCATTCTCAAGAATCCTTTAGCTTCTGAGCCATCGTCATTGCTGCCATCAGTGCAATTCCAAAATCTCTTGGAACCTGAATGCATATTCTGAATTAACTGAACGTAGGACTGAAGAACATCACGAAGATTGGGTTGGGTACAAATAAACTTTTTGAGCCTTTATCCTTTATTTCTTAAACCGTGAACCAGACCACGTTACAACCCTCAAAAGACCTAATTGAAGCCAGGTTTCTTTTGAAAGCATACTACAACAAGGTTGCGTAAACTGACTCCTATGATCTTTTGCAAATCATTTGTTTTGGTGTCATACATTTGCTTTCTTTTTCACTTTAAAAGTATAAACCACTGTGTTTTAACCAGTGATGCATTTTCTATACACCAATAACATCGTTTCAAAAATGATTTTGGATTCAAAAATTTTGCATGAACTTTGCATTAAAATTACCATGTTTGAATAAACAATTTTGCTTGCAAACAAGCTTTCCTTGTCAAGGAATTTCAAATGGCTGGGAAACTTGGTCAGTGACCCTATCAGGGGCAAGTATCTTCCAGGTCCATCTGTGAATCAGTTCAAGATTTGTTGCTCAATGCGAGTTTTCTCAGAATTGGTTAGCCAGAATATCATTTTCAAGACTCATACTGGGGCATTCCTTTCCAACAATCATTTCAAGAGCTGAAGCCATGATCAATTTATGTCCAATAGTCATTTCAGAGCTGAAGTTATGATCAACTCATTTCCAACTTTCGACTGAAGCCATGATCAGTTTATCTTCAACAGTCAGCTAATCTGGGACAAGTCCCCAAGTAGCTCTTCATGTCCTTCCTCAGAAGATCATTAGTTTAATACAGTTTACAAGTGTGACAAATTTGCGTTCAGATTTTTTTTCTTTCCAATCAAATTTGGCAGAGTTCTCCGTGTTGAGGAATCAAACTTCCAATCTTACCTTCATAAAAGAGTCAAACTCCATTGTCGTAAACGTCGGCATTACCTGCATAGATCATTCACATATCATGTATAACAAAATCCATACATAATGCATAACAAGAGTGCTGCATCCTCATTTGCATTTTCCAAGGTCTTGTTGCAGTTGACATGTCACCTTGAGATCAAAGTCCAACTTACTTGGCACCTACCAAAACAGATGTCAGTTCAGCTATCTTTCTTCCATCCAAAGCCAATATTGGATGTTGTTACCTTTTGTTGCCGTCCAAAGCCAATATTAGATGTTGTGATCTTTTCTCTTGTCTAAAGCCATTATTAGACATTGAGTTTTTTTTCATCCAAAGCCAGTATTGGATGTTGTTACCTTTTCCTTCATTCAAAGCCAGTATTGAATGTTAAGATCTCTTTTTCCGTCCAAAGCCAGCATTGGATGTTGTTATCTTTATTATCGTTCAAAGCCAATATTGGACGCCATGCTTTTTCTCCCTTCATTCAAAGCCAATATTGAATGTCAAGATCTCTTTCACTCATTCAAAGCCAGTATTGGATGTTATGATCTTTTCTCTCGTCTAAAGCCAGTATTAGACGTTGATTTTTCCCTTTATTTAAAGCCAATATTGAAGTCAAGTTCTCTTTTTCCATCCAAAGCCAGTATTGGATGTTGTTACCTTTTCTGCTGTCCAAAGCAAGTATTGGACGCCTTTTTTTTTTCACCCCATCCAAAGCCAGTATTGGATATTGTGATGTTTTCTCTCGTCTAAAGACAGTATTAGACGTTGAGTTTTCCCTTCATTCAAAGCCAGTATTGAATGCCAAGTTCTCTTTTTCCATCCAAAGCCAGTATTGGATGTTGTTACCTTTTCTGCCGTCCAAAGCAAGTATTGGACGCCTTGTTTTTTTTTTCACCCCATCCAAAGCCAGTATTGGATATTGTGATCTTTTTTCTCGTCTAAAGCCAGTATTAGACGTTGAGTTTACCCTTCATTCAAAACCAATATTGGATATCGTGTTTCTTTTCCGTCCAGCGTCTTTCCTGGACGACTTTGATGTAGCTTCAGATTTGGTCTCATCCCACATCTATTGTTCTTCTAGATGTTTCTGATTGTCTTTTCCAGAGATTTGCTCGCCTCATTCAATGCCATTCTTGGATGTCGCTGCTTGCCTTCTCGAGTTTTATCTCCTTTTTCCAATTATTGATGGTTACTCTTTGTCACCCTGACAGATATCCAAAAATATCTTGTTGTTTCCCTAGTGTGCCTTTCCATGTCATTTCATCTGAACTACCACAAGTTTCCAGTTTCAATTCTTTCCATATTCCCACAGAGTCTGTCTCATCTCATACATCATTCAAAAAAATATGTCAAAAAGAGTGCATTCATTCATAACATATGCTATCATCTCATCGCATTAGGGACAAAATTCAGGTATGTTTGTATTTAATTACTTTCCTCCTATCTGGCTAAAAGATAATAAAATAGGGGCAGCTGTTGTACCCTAAATTTTGCCCCTAACTTTTTCAGTCGCATCTTCATACCATATTTTGTCATTTGGTCACAACCATTAATAAATAGATTCATTCATCACATTTTCATCCTATCTTTAAGTTTGTTCTTGTGTTGTTGACTAACTTCTAATCAAAATACAAAAAATATTTGTCTTTGTCTTTGCATATTTGTGTTTTATAGGTACCGAGTCGAAGCATATGGCAAATAAGGTTTTCTGGTATTATTTTCCTAAAATCTCTATTTGCAAAGAAAAAGAATTAAAAATTTTCATTTTTTTCACTGATGCAATCGATTGCTCTTAAAGTGCAATCGATTGCACATAGTGCATTTTGCGCCATTTTTGAAAAAAATACACTGTGCAAATCGATTTGCACTATAGTGCAATCGATTGCACAGCGTGAAAATTAAAAAAAAAAATCAGCATTTTAAACTTGTCAAATTTTGGCTCCAATTTTCCTTCACTTTTGAAAGATGTATCATTAATTCAAATTTTAGTGCCAATCTTTCATTTTTTTTAAAAAGAATTATCATTAATTCAAATTTTGGCTCTAATATTTGAAAGAATTATCATTAATTCAAATTTCAGCTCTAACTTTTGAAAGAGTTATCATTAATTCAAATTTTGGCTCCAAGAATCAATTACCAAATTACCACTAATACCAATCCTAAACTCTATAAATAGAGCCCTCATTTCATTCAAATTTGAAGCTTTTGATAGCCAAATCCACCTTGCTAAAAAATCTCTCAATTCTCTCCATCTACCAAATTCACTCAAAGCTCCATTTTCAAAAAGTTAGTAAGCTTTGCATTGAAGCTTACTAATCTTTGAGCTAAACCTTCATCCAAACACTTTTTCTCCATCAATTCTCTACATCCAAGCTTGGTCAATTGATTCTTGTGGTTGAATTGAAGCAAATTCTTGAAGTTGTTTTGATAATTCTCTAGATCTACCTTTGGTAAGTTGGATAATTCATCTTTCACAATGTGATCTCTTGGTGATCTTTGGGATTGATTCATTGAGCATTATTTTGTGATTCCAATGGTGTTATTTTCTCATAATTTGATGGAATTTTTGTGCTCAATTGGATCCATGATCATAAGGTGTTTGATGGAAAGTTTGAACAAGAAATTAGCCTTTTAAAATGCTATTTTTGCTACTGTAACAATGTGCAATCGATTGCAGCAACTGTGCAATCGATTGCACAGAAGCAATTTTGCATAATTTTTTTAAAACTGTACTGTGTAAATCGATTTACACAATAGTGCAATCAATTTACACAGGGACAGAATGCATTTTTTTGCCTTGTTTTGGGGCAGCTTTGATCCAAAATGATTTTTCTACTCACTCCTTTTGATTGTTGGTTTGGATTGCAATTTTAAATGTCCAATTTGTCTTTAAACTCAATGGACTTTGTGATGTAGATGAAGTTGGATAAATGTTCATCAATTCAAATCTACCTAAGAGTGAATTATTTAATTCATTTTTGGTGCTTTGGATTAATGATATGTTCAGTGCTTTAATCCATCTAGAGGAGTGGTTGAATTTAAAGATGAAAGAATTTTGAAATGGTGATCCAAATTAGCTTATCATTCCCCTCCCTCTTCATCTTATCCCTTTCTTTTTTTAATTGTGCTACATGTTAAGGGATGGTGATCTCTATATCATTTATCCAAACATGAAGTGCATAGATTGCTATTGACCGGCCTCAAAATAGGTGTGACTTTTACATAAGTCCACTTACGATTGCTTAACATAGCGCTAAATTTTGTCCCGATTCGAATAAATGATCATTCATGGTCCAAACTTATGATTGCAAGCCCAAGTATGTTAATTTGATCTCTTTAATCCAATAACCTTGAGATTCATTGTGTGGAGGTTTTGGTTCTACCAATCCTCTAATGGATCTACAACACCTTTGGTTAACGCGGATCACTTAAACATCGTTGATCATTACATGTTGCCTAGTGAGAATTCCAAAATGGATGATATACTTGACAAAAAGCAAATGCAACTTGTTGTGTGGAGGCTTTGGTTCTACCAATCCTCTAATGAGTTCCAAATGCAAGTTTCAAGATGGTCATCCAACTAACCACTAATTACTAACAATTAACTTTACTTTACTCTTTTATTTTCATGCTTTATGTACCATTTACTTTTAGCATTTTACATTTCATGCTATTTTCATCTTTGCTCACTTGAGCATTTACTTTTATGTAATTTTTATTTTGCTCACTTGAGCTTTTCTTTCTTTTTAAAGACACCTAATAATCAACATGAACCATAAAAATCATTAATGATACTTGGACTACATGGTTACTATCCTTTGCATTATGGAGTGATGGACTTCTTGGACTTAGGATTAGAGACCTTGGCCTATCTTGCAGACTTTGTGACTTTATTTGATATTTTGTCTGGAGTTCTTGAGGTTTACCTCAAGACATTGGATTGTTTGTTTGTTTTGTGTGCAGGTTATTGAGATTACGATCTTTGTTTGTAATCTGGAATTCACCCGTATACAGCCGTTACTCTGCCCAATTTTTGCGAAGACTTAAAACACTTGAAGTTTGGTTCTCTCAAGAGGTCTAGTATCTTTGCTTGCTTGGTTTCAATCCGAAGAATGGGAATTCTATATTGATTCATAATGTCAAGTATTGGCTTCTTGTTGGTTAGATGGTTCTTATCCCTAGCTTTTACCTTATGCTTTAGGATAGCCACTTCTTCTCCTCCCATCTTCTTTAATTTCCAAAATCTTCTCCCTCCTTTAAAAAAAACTCTTCTTGTTTTGAAACTTGAAACATTTTCATAATAAACTTGGACTTAGGTCCATGAATCTTCGAAACATTTTCATAAATAAATTTCAATCAATTTAATAATACCTTGACTTTTTTTTGTGAGAAGACTAAAAGTCAATCAATCTCATTTCAAACCATTTTTCCACTTTGGCTTTTATCTTTAAACTTTTCTCAAAAGATTAGACTCTTGTCAATCCTTGTAGTGATGCAAACAACTATACTTCTACAATATGTAGTGAAGTGAGATATTTTCCACTTGGGTGTTGAGTGAGGCATTGTTGATTTTAAAATCCAAGCCATATCCTCCACTTTGAGATGATGCAAATTCTCCTTTCTCATGATTGTGGGTAGTAAGTATGTTTTTCACACGGACAATTGCGATGATGTCTTATCTCATAAAATCAACCAACACACTTGTGTTTCAAATTTTTAAAACAGGAACTACGTGTACCCTGATCCCCTATTGCAGGAAAGGTGGTACGTAGGCACTAAAGGTTCACAACCGCGGCGGGTGCAAAAATCATAAAAAAAATATTTCTCTTCTCGTCTCCACCATCCATTTTATATACAACACATTTTTATAGCCAAAATATACATATTTTTCAAAGAGGTTCCTGCGGAGTACCGTAGATATTTAGGGTGATAATACCTTCCCTTTGCATAACCAACCCCCTTACCTTGAATTTTTCCCCCTCTTTTTGGGTTATTCGCTCTTTTCCCATTCCTTTTGAAACATTAAAGCGCGGTGGCGATTTTTATTTTAATTTGTATAAAGTCTAGTTAATCCAATGGCTTAGTGTTGCACATTTCTACAACCACAGAGGACGACCTCTAAAACTTCCTATACTCAATGACCACGTTCGAGGCAACCAAGTGAGGTGTACCCTACGAGTGGCATGTGCGAGTGTGTTATTTCGGTTAATTTTTATTTGTACATGTTAATGGTGAGCTATGTTGATTTTAGGTTAAAGATTGATCTTGTCATGCATTTCCTAGTTATCAAACATCTAACAGTTGATATTGTACGGAAATTAAATTGCGGGAAATTAAATCTACACTATTACAAGGCGTCGTGTATTTACATCGCCAAAAGCAAACCCTTTAATTTAAATTGCGAAAAATAAAAATAAAGCGATAAATTAAAGTCCTATTAAAACTATTACATGCCGGGAAACAATTACAATATTGGATCAAATGATACGCGTGCAAGAAATTAAATCGGCGCATTTGTAGGGTTTTGACCCTTATTGAAAGGAAACATGTTTTTGTTATTTTGAATTTAAAGAAATTAAAACTAAGTTACTTAATTAATTAAAAATATATTTATTGGGTTTTTTATATTTAAGGAAATAAAATAAGAATGATTAAAATTATTAAAAAACCTAATTCTACATTGATTTTAATTTATTGCAAAAATATTAATGTTAAACCTATTTAAAACTAAATAAATTAATTAATGTTTATTCACAAAAATAAATAATGAAATTAATAATAAAAATAATTTTTTTATGTTTTCTGATTTTTATTAAGAAAAATATTAATTATTTGGTTAGTAATTAATTAAGAGTAAAAATAAAACAAGTAAATAAATAAAATATTAAAAGAAAAGAAATAACCAAAAGGGGGGTGCTGGGCCCAATTTGAGTGTGAAAATAGCATTTCTGAGGCCCAATATGTCCAAGCCTTGTTTGACTTTCAGGGTCTCATGCGCGCCTGTGGACTAGAGTGTATGGTGAGCTTGCAGTTTTGACCAATGGATCTGATCTGAAGCCACTTGGCAAGTATCTGGACAAGGGCATATGGTGAGCCTTGCTTTGAGCGCTGCATGGAATTGCCTGAAAAATAAAATGCAACAAAGTTTTGGGGGACCTGGGATTCGAACCCAGGTCCCATTGCTCAATGGCCAGCGCGCTTACCAATCCAACCAACCTACTTCTTTGTTATTAGAACACAAAACAAATATTATATAGGAAAACTCAATTATTATGCTGGAAAATAAAAAAAAACGTGCGATTTGTTTGAACGAGCCAATGGGAAGAGGACACGTAGTCGTCTTCTTCACAAATCTCTGGTTTTATTACCTGCGGATTTTTATCCGCAGGAAGATTCGTGGGATGCTTCAAAAATTCATCCTAGGCCATGTAAACGCAAGCTAAGAACACCAACGTGTTCGTCTCTCCTCCCTGAGCACCCCTGTACCATTTATTTTTCTTGATTTTGCCTATATCAAAAATTCCTAAAAAACAAGAACAAGAACCCTAACTTCGGATCTAAGGTTATAGGCCATGAAAACAAAATTGAATAATGTAGACATGTGGGAAATTTGATGTTAAGCATGATTGTACAAAAAAATGGCAAAAAGATACAAGAACATGGATTCACGATTCCATGTTCAGAGCTATGTTCGTGGACACTTACAGCGAGTTTGGGGCTGCTTCAAGGCTTGATTTTGATCCCTTTGGCTTCAGTGAATGTCAGGCAATAAGGCTATGTGGAGATTTTGGACTGAATCGTGCTCTAATATTGATTTCAGATTCAAAGTTTTCAAGCTTTTTCTCAAGTTTTGTCTGGCTGTTTTTGCAGTGCTTAGGTCGTGTCCTTGATGTGTATGGCTTGTGTGTGTATATGGCAATGAATTAGGTCAAGAGTTGGGCTTTCAATCCATGTGCATTCAAGGTTTGGGATTTGATATGATCACCATTGATAAAGTTTCCATAATTGTACCAAATCTGATTTTTTGTGCATAACAAAGCTTGATACGAATTTGATTTGGTTCATGATGATAATTGAAGTCTATACCGATCACAAAGATATCATTCTATCAATTTTTAGATTTTATTTGAATTAATATTGATTTAAAATGAATTAAATCAATAAAAATTAAATTAAATAGAAACATTAATTAATGGACATGAAATTGAAGATAGGACACGTGTGTGCTGTGACAAGATCATATCAAGTGGAAAAAAGTGGGCCCTTTTGTCAAAAATTGGAGTTTGGAGGATAGTTGACTTTTGGCAATTTTGGAAAAATGCCCAACTTCAACAATGCATAACTTCTTCAATTTTGAACTTTTGGAAGTGTTCTTGGACTTTTTAGAAACCTTGAGATGTCCTATAATCAACCCTTTTAGTATCATCTCATTTTTATATTCCATGCTCAAGTTATAAGCTTTGGCAAAAAAGATGTTTTTGTTGACTTTCAAAAATGACCTAGAATGTCCAAATTTGTAACTTCTTGTGAGTGCATTTCTTGATCTTGGGGTGTGAATATGGATTGTAGACAATTGCATCCTCTTAAAAACGAGCTTTGGATGGGTCATTTCTCATAAAGTATGAGAAAGTTATGCTTGGTCAAAGTTGAGTTGACTTTTCCTGCAAAACCCTAATTTAGCAACTTTTGAATCTTGATGAATCTTGAGAAATCCTTGATGAATCATGATCAACCCTTTATCAAATGATGAATTATCTTTCAAAATGAGAATGTTGACAAAAAATCTTGAGGTTTGACTATTTGTAGGTCACAGTTGACTTTTGCCCTAGCACAGTCGATTTTTGGACCTCTTGAGCAATTGACTGACCAAACTTCCTCTGCAAGGCTTGAAATTTGACATGGATGAACTTGAGAGCATATTAGGACATTGTGGAGCACTTGAGACCATTTGGATGTGAGGACCTTGATGCAACACAAAACCCTAATTTTGAATTGACTGTCTTAGGAGGTGATTTGACTATCCAACTCTTGAGCTATCTTGAACAACTTGGAGATGATTCTTGACATGTCTTGAGAAATATGGGAGGGAAAATTTTTGGGTACAACAGTATCATAAGGATCCATTTTAACTTCTGATGTAGGAGTGTCCTCCTCAACAAGGACAACATCATTAGGGTCGTCGTTAGCTAATAAGAGTAAAAAATTTCTTGTAGCACACTTGTGGCCAGTGACAAATTTCTCGTCACAATTGAAGCGAAGACCTTGAGCCAGTTGCTCCTGTAATTGGGCTTGAGAGACACGACGAATGGTTAATTTAGAAGGTGAGGTTGTTGGGCTTTTCTGGGCCAATGATCCCTGAGGTGTAGATAAAGGTGGTTGTTTAGAGGTTATTGTTCTGGGAAAAATAGTGGTGGTTTTAGGGTATTGAGATTGGAACGGTTTGGAGAATTTTGGTTTAGCATCCTTAATCTTGGATTCAGTAAGTTTGGAAAACCCGATAGCCTGAGAGATAAAGTTAGGGCAGTGGATAGCCATTTCATTGCGAATTTCAAGTGATAATCCCAAAATAAAATAGTTCAAAAGTGCTTATTGGGGTAAACCCACAACTTAATTACCAAGTTTCTTAAATCGCGTTAGATACTCCATAACAATGTCATCTTCTTTTAATTTGAATAGTTATACCTAGTGGTTGTCATAGGTAGATGGGTCTAAACGCAATTCCAACGTGCGAGTAAAAGCAAACCAATCTGTCAATAAATTATTCGGATAAGTCCATTTAAACCAACAAAGGTCATCACCTTTCATGTAAAAAGAAATCAAAGATAATTTGTTTTTGATTGGGATATTATAAAAACCAAAGAATTGATCAGCTTGAAACTACCATTCAAAGGGGTTTTGAACCATTAAAAGGGGCTAATTCCAACTTGGGTGTGCGAAACGTGTAAGAAAAATCTTTGGTTCTACAATATCATCTCTGAGTTTTGATGATAACAAATGAGTATGTTTGTGTGAACAATTTTGTTGTACTAATGTTTGTTATTGTTGAGTACTTAACAAACAGGTTTTGCTTCTAATGGATGGTGTGGCCAAGACATTAGAAGGGAATTAGTTACGCCTCAATGCTACACAAGTTCTGTTGAATAGTAGCAAGACACTTCAGAAGGCTCTGAAGTGTAAGCTCTGGTGTTTGTCTAAAGAAACCAGTCAGAAGATCTGAAGACAGAAGTTGTCACTTAAGTGCAGATGCTGAAGGCTTATGTTTCTAAAAGATAGTGTGTTCCAAAGAAATAAAGTTAGAAGATCTAAAGACAAAGTTTCTACTGAAGTCGGGATGCTAAAAACTTAGTTTCTAAAATACAAATTGTTTCAAAGAAGAAAAAGTTAAAAGGTGTGAAGACAAGTTTCTAACTAAAGTCCAGATGCTGAAGACTTTGTGTTTCTAATAACAAGGTTCTAAAGACAAGGATTCTTAAAGAACCAGGTGCTAAAGATTCTAAAGACGGAAGGTCTAAAGATTTCAAAGACTTGAAGTTCTAAAGGTATAAGGTTATCTACAATGGGTTCTTAAGACCAAGTGCTGAAGACTCTAAAGACGCAGCTCTTAAGACTCTGAAGACTTGAAGCTCTTCTGATCCAAGGTTTGCTACAACGGGTTCTCACGAACAAGTGCTGAAGACTTTGAAGATGCAGTTCTGAAGACTTGAAATTTTGAAGACCTTATGTTATGTTCCCGCTTCTAACCCCATTCTCGCAGAATCCTCTAAAGTGCAGAAGGAAAGAATATAACGGTAACATGGTATAATAGTACATAGTACAAAAAGCTTTATTCCACTACCTCTCCACTAGCTTGAATTGTGGAAGAGATAAGGACGTAGAAGTACTATTTGTAACGACACTTTTCAAATAGCCAACAACTCTAATTTACTTAGCTATATAAGAAACAAATTGTATGTTTAAAGGTTGCTTGCTGCATGTGTATGCTAGTTGCTCAATGATGGTTGCCAATTGCTCATAGCTGCAAGTTGCAAGTCGCAAGTTGTTGGTGTCAATGTTAAAATGAAAGTTGTCATTATTGGAACACAACCAAAAATCTATCAACCACTATAGTAACAACAAAAACAATTGTTATCAAAATGATTCTTCAATCATGTTGATACTGATTACAATGAAATATTCACAATGTGCTTAATTTCATACGTTTCACAAAGCTTGCTAAGCCGCAGAAGATAATGAAGATGATCATGAAAGCTCCAATTACAAATACACAACACAAATGTTCTGCTCTAAAGTGATCATATAAGAAAATGGAACAAGGGTTGTTGTCCAGAATGTTCTAAAGTGAATCTAGATGAATAAGTTCTTCTCTTTACTATATCAAGATCAACGAAGCTTTCAGAAGCTTATGAAGAAGAAGACTCCAGCGATGCAAGTGCTTTGGGTTGTTGTCTGTGAAGAAGCTAATTGAAGAAAAGTATACCACACATTGAAGCTACAATAAAATGTAATATCTTTTAGTGTGTATTAGGTTCTTCTGATGTACATGATTCTATTTACATCCAGCTTGTGTAGAAGCATTACTATTGTAAACAAATATAAATCAAACATTTGTTTGATGATTCCTTGAGAGACTCGGTTGAGTCAGAATTCTCAAGAAGACTTTGGCTGTGGCCATCATAGATGGAATCATGGTAGTAGATTATATTGGGTCAGTGGTAGTCATATCTCAAAGGGGATTGAGTAGAGGTCAGCTTTGTAAGATCACTGATGGATATCATTGGAAGGAAATCCTGGTAGGAGATTCTGGTGAATCATATTCTATTGGGTCAATGAACGTTATACCCAATCTGGATCATCGAACGTGTCATTGAATGTTAGTCACCAGCGGTTTCCCGTGCGATTGTAGTCAGATTGGTTATAATGGATTAACTCCTTGAGTTCAAGGCAAAATAACCTTGGAAGGGTGGAATGGACTAGCTTGGGGGTTTCTCAAGTGAAACAGGATATATCGCGTGTTCTTTACTTGCTTATGCTTTAAAGTTTACGTTTTCTCAACTTAATCAGAAGCATTACTTAGAAGTAAAATTCAGAAGCGTTGTTCAACAGATAATGCCTAGAAGCGAAAGTTATTCAAGAAAGGAAAACCCAATTCAAACCCCCCCTTTCTTGAGTTTTCTTCACACCTTCAATTGGTATCAGAGCTCGGTTCTATTATTGATGGATATCAAACACCTAACAGTGTCAGATAAAGATCCAGATTTTATGTGAAGAAATACTCTAAGGTGCTAGTTTTTAAATTTTCAACTACTGTCTAAAACCAGAAAATTGAAGAACAAGCTGACAAGGAAGATTCATCATATAAGAAGTTATATATGTTGAATGCTTTTGATTAAGTTCCTTGAGAAGTATGAGATGTTTTCAAGAAACGGATTAGTCCACCCTTGACTTTCTTATAAGATCTCATTAGGAGTATTTTCAAAAGAAGAAAGATTGATGTCTTATGTTACAAAAGAACCTCATGATAAAACCATCTATTCAAGCAGACAGAAGATCTTATGCAGAAGATCTAATCATTGGTTCTGTCGAAAGAGGCTTTGCAGAAGACCAGAAATTGCTGAGTAAAGAACACTCATTAATTCATCTGAATTATGATCAAAGACTAACTCTAAATAAGTTAGCTCAACATTGCAAAAACAAGATTTTCAGTCAAAAGTTTGATGATATTTGTATTAGAACAGATTTTGTAATTTGTTCAAGGAATCAAAAATTTAGAAGACGCTAGGAAATGGCAGTTAACCTTATCTAAAGCACATAGCTTCGCAGATGCTCATGAGATATTAACCTTATAAAAAATAAGCTTCTATTCAAAGAAAGCTTGACAAACAGATGGATGATTCTGATAATAAAATATCAGAATATATGTGCTCTGAGGATTCTCTCAAGAAGTCAGACATGTGAATCTAAACAAAAGAATGAAGAAATCATCTGAAGAGAAAACTCATCCTAGTTCTCATATTAGAAGATTAGAGTTCAGAAGAAGACTATTCGTCTCAAATCAGAAAACTAAGAAATACTCAAAGAAATAGGATGAATCAATCCATGTTAAATTTGATGATAAGATTGAGTATGAAAAGTCAAAGATGTGTGAAAAGCTTGCAGATGTGACTTGAACGTTCACTGAACCAAAGGATAAGATTCAAGAAGATAAAGAATCAGAAACTTATTCTTATGATGTTGTTGATAGTCCTTCTAATCAACCTTAACCAAGGAAGAACAGAATCATATCCTCTCATCCTGAAGATCTCATTCTTGGAAGTAAAGATGCTCCAGTCAGAACAAGATCAACACTCAAAACTTCTGATGAAGTGCTTCTGGGTTTAGTTTCTTTAATAAAACCTACATCTATTAAGGAAGCCCTTCTAGATAAGGATTATATTCTGGCTATGGAAGAAGAAATGAACCAATTCTCAAAGAATGATGTATGAGATCTTGTTCAGAAACCTAAAGGTGTCCACGTCATTAGAACAAGATGGGTGTTCAGAAACAAGCTCAATGAGAAGGGTGAAGTTGTCAGAAAAATAAAGCACGACTGGTTGCACAAGATTATAGTCAACAAGAAGAATTAGGCTATACAGAAACCATGCACCAGTCACCAGGTTAGAAGCTATTCAATTGTTAGTTTGTTTTTTTGTAAATCATAACATCATCCTTTATCATATGGAACCCTTTGGTTATTCAGACCCTGAGTATATTGATCGTGTCACTTAGTTAGACGAAGTGGTTAATGCGTGTAACCCTTGATTATTCTTAATCATCACGCGTTACCTCAGCTAGATTATGAATAGTGTGCAATTTCTTGAATTGATTTGTCATGATTACTTTTATTAATTAGCCCCAATTATTTCTTTTATTCCTTTTTTTAAAACACACACACCCACACGTCACTCCCCACACTTGTTAGAAACCCTAAAACCCTTTTCTCTCAATTGTTCCTCGTCTCTCTCGGAGTTCTTCATCGTCTTCAAAAGTTATTCTACAACCGTCTTCAACATCTCTATCCACTTTCAACGATGATGACTCCTGCTCAAGAAGAAGTTTTTAAGTTCTCTAGCGAAATGGAGCAAGCCTTAAATCTATTTGTCACAATATCGTCAACTATTGCGTCTTCGTCTCTAACAATGGTTCCATCATCTTCAACAGCTCCGTCTTCATCAACCATCGCTCCATCTTCATCAATTGAGGTTCCTTCATGTTCTACAAATCCTACTGATGTCAATCACATTACGCAGAAAAGTTCTTAAGTTCATTCCAACTTAAAACCAACATAGTTGATTATTCTTAAGGAATTAATGGTTGATTTTGACAGTCTTGTTGCAAATGAGTGTGACTTAAAAGAATAATTAAAGGCTCAAGGCTAGGAAAACTATTTCCAAAGGCTTCATGGTCCTTTCTATGAGGCGCTAGTGATAGATTTATGGTAAAATGCTGACCGTGACAACTTTCATATTGTTTTGGATGTGATTGGACAAATAATCATCATCACTAAAGAGTCCATTGCGAAACTGTTGGGATTGAAATTCTTGAAAGGAAAATGTGTGTATGGATTGGATAATAAATCAAAGGCTGCAAATAAATCTCAAGATTAACTACTGTTTACGAATTTCTCTGCTGAGAAATCCAAGTACAAAAGCAAGGATCTTCATGATAATCTCAGAGTATGGCATAAGATTATTCTGGGCTGCATAAACCCTAGACCTCCTTCAAGTTCCTCTGATTATTTCAACATCAATCAGAATTTCATGATGTGCTTTCTACTATCCAAACAAATGATTAATCTTCCTTTCATTTTGTTTAATTATCTAAGGGTCTATTAGAAATTCCAGAACCACCACACTTCCTAACAAAAAGGTATCTCCCAATATTCCTTGTGGACGTCTTCTAACTGTTATTTTTGTTCAAAATGGCTTGGTAAAGTTTTTGATTGAAGAAGCCAACTATAAAGAGGATCTGGCTCCAAGAATTGGAGATTCCTTTAATGGGAAAACCTTGAGGAACATGAGGTTGATTAAAGAACTCAAGGTCAAGCCTCTAATTGAACCATCTGAGAGTTATCACCACAAAATAATTCTTATGAATGACTATCCTCTATTCTCTAAGCAATATCTGGTATCCAACGTGGCTGCATATGTTCTAATGATGCAACAAGAAACACGTGATATGTCAAACTTTAATTACTCAGATTTGACTGCTGAGGGTGTTGATTGTTCTGTTGGTAAAAGAAAGAGAAGCTTATATGATTCTGACCCAGAGAAGAAAAAGAAAAAGAAAAAGAAGTCTGGCTTTTTGAAAGATGCCATATGGGAAATGAAACTTCTGTAACAACTAGTAAGTCTGTTGCAGATACTTTTATACCAATTTCATTATATGTTTCTAAAATTATTGATGCAGACTCATCCATTTCAACCACCATCACACAAACATCATCGCTTACATCACTTCTGTTCCAGTTGCAAATATTTCAACTCTTTCCAATACCCCTACAATTGAAATTCCTATAACTTCAAATGAGTCTTTTCCACCATCAACAATAATCATTTCTAAATCCACCACCTCCAGACAAGTTCTTGCTTCAAATAATATTCCATCTCTCACTACATCAGAACCAATACACACTTCTACATCTCTGTTAACCTCATCTCAATTATTTCCATAGACTTCTCATTTTTCAACTTTTAATACCAATATTCACTTTGCCTTCTTTAACAAAGAAACCACTCTCCATGACTCACCCATCATTCATCCTGATCCAACTTCTCCCTTTGTTCTCAAAATGTCTGAAAGGACAATTTCTGATAATCAGGGAGCTATTGAAATTTTCTCAACTGAACCTTTCACTTGTTCCGAACTTTCCAATATGACTGAAAAACCTTTACCACAAAATCCTCATGAACAAACTTATGAACCAAGTGTTTACCGTGAGAATTGGTAAACAACCACTGATCTTCCAAAAGAGTTATTTTGGTTACTTGCAGGATCGATCAGTTTGATCCTAGGACATATGCTAAGTGTTTTTGGGGGTTTGATAAGAAGTCTTGACGTTGTTAATAAACAAGTTCGACTGGACATTAAGAGTTAAGGTTTGGATAGGTGTAAATAAATAGGTTCAATAGGATACTAAGAGTAAAGGCAGGATGAAGGTAAAACTTGATAAAAACACAAGTAAAGTGCAGGATAAAGTAAATTTGCAATAATTTAAAAAGGATGTAATGGTAAAGTTTGCAGAGAAATGTTAAATGGAAAGGATTGTAAATAAATGTAAATACTTTGATTGCAATAAAGTATGGTGATTCAAACGTACATTCTCAATATTCTTTCTCTCACAGCGGGTACTTGAATAAAATTGAGTGACTTGTACAATAAGTTGAACACACAAAATTCTTCACAAAATTCCTACATTTATACTAATAATAAGTAACTGCCAAACGATTGCTTCGTTCCAGGATGAGAACAAGTTTCCTCTACATGCTCTTCGACCCCTATATTCACGCCATGTTGCTTTTCCTAACTTCCAAATGAACTGCATTTCCCTCGTTTCCTCAGATTCAAATCCACTTGTTGCTGATACAAGAGCCTCTTGGTCGAAGACTGTCTTTAACTTAGAAAATTCTCTAAGTGTTTCCTCCTTCTTAGCAAGGATGACTTCGACACAACTCCTTTCATAGGCTCTTCTGTCAAAGTGTCTTCAGCTTAGATTTCTTCAATCTATTTTTAGCCAATAATTTCAATATGTGTGAGTGTCGAATTTAGGAGCTAACAAATTGCCCCCCAAGAATGTCAATTTCGACACAAGGAGAAATAGCCATTCTTTGATGTTTCTATTCGACACCTGTCCATTTCTTGGTCACATAAGTTCATAATGAACTTTTCGTCTTCTACCAACCACTGCTGACATCAGAGCCATCATTACACTTTTTCCAATATGTCACTATCAATCAGCCGTTATATGCTGCCATGATGACCATTATCACTATAACCTAGGAAAGCATGGCAAGCGTTCCCATCACTTGTCTGTACAACTACTTCAAAGATCACCACATGTCCCATTCACTCTATAGTATTAAATGACTTTGAGGGAAAGCACTATTCCCTAGCTTCTATAAATAGCCACGAACATCTCCCTTTGGAATTTTTTTCCAACC
Source organism: Vicia faba (assembly GCA_948472305.1). Taxonomy (NCBI): domain Eukaryota; kingdom Viridiplantae; phylum Streptophyta; class Magnoliopsida; order Fabales; family Fabaceae; genus Vicia; species Vicia faba. Next base: position 1,320,408,175 of record OX451737.1, on the reverse strand, counting down.
GTCTGATGTTCTTTGTCTCTTTGTATTCAAAAAGCAATCCTTAAGAACTTCATCTCTTTCATAATCTTTCTACCAACAAAGCCATGGCCTTTCTTTCAAATTCTCCAAACAACCCAAAGACAAAAGACGCATCTGATTCACGACAACAAATAGATGTTTTCCCAACCAACTTCGTTCCTGCTTTGTCTAGGGAATGAAGGTTTGTTCCTGAACCTATGACCAAAGAAGAACGCGATGCATACAACTCACATGTACTCATTCCTGTCAGATATTCTGGACAAATGTATGCTATGTCTAGTCCGTTGTCTGTGTGTTTTGAAAACCCTAAACAAAACAACGCCTTTTTCCCAACTGACCCTAGACTTAAACACATAGGTTGCACAAAGAAGCCTAGAAATGAACTTGAAGATGCAACGCCTGCCAACCAACAACATTCTCAGACGAAGGATGATATAAAAATTTATCTCATGAACAAAGGGAATAGAATCTTCAGGTCTTGCCTAGCTTGACCTCAGAATACTCAGAATGGTTGGTTAAGATGGAAGCAACTCAATGCCAAATCTGGGAAGATATGGGAATTTATGAACCAGCCATGTTGTCGAAGACTGGGTTAGCTTATTCTCCTCTTATGGTGGTGTCCTCTTTGTATTTCTGGGACAACACACACTACGCCTTCCATTTACCTTATGGAGTGGTAACACCCACTCTCTTTGATATTGCAGTCATCACTGGTCTTCGACCAACTGGTGATTACTTCGACCCTGATGATATGTCTGAAGACACCATTGGGTTTTCAGCCACGAAACCGATTTATACCACATTCATCAATCACTTTCATGATAAATCAACCAATATTTTCTCTGAAGTGGAACATATAGCTTTCTTAGCTTTATGGTTATCCCGTTTTGTTTTCTGCACTAAGTCACTCCAAGTGACAAAGAAGATGCTTACTCTGACCACTCAACTTCACCATGGCTACAACCTTTGTTTGGACGAATTAATTCTGGCCAATATTTATGAGTCCATCTGTAATGGTGTGACTCAACTCAAAGTTATACGCAATAGAGCAGTCCTGCTTCTTTCTGGCCCTTTCTGGCTTCTTAAACTCTGGCTTAATGCCACTTTCGAATCATTTCTTCCTCAGAAGAACATAATTAATGAGAAGACTCTAGAAATTATCAACAGGAGGGTCGAAGGTACCAGATTGGCTCTATTGACTCTAACAGATGAAGGCCAACAATTCCAAAAGGCTTTTACCAGCTTCGTGATGATGTTTGCGAAGCGATACGAGTTTGTTTCGACCATGGCTCCATTTTCTAATCGAAAGGTTGGTCCAGCATAGTTTACTCGACCATATCCCTCAACTGACGATCATGTCGAGGAATATGTGGCTGTTTGGGAGTCCTTTTTATGCCCAAGGATTATGCCACTGAAATTCAAAAGTTCCAAGAATCAACTTAGCTTGATCTCATACCAGCCAAACCTTGTTTCTTGCTAGTTTGGCATTATTCAATCGCTCCCAAATCCCATCTATGCTCGAGAAAATTCTTTGATATATTATAATGCCAACTATTCTGAAGAAGCTACCACCAAGTAAATTGGTAGATATGTTGGTCGAACAGTTTTAACCTTGTTCGATTTCAAACCCAACTTTCTGTGTTCAGTCCTCTTCAAAGACTTGTGGAGGCAATACTATGATGAAGATTTCGTCGATGCCAAAGATTTTGCCAACCATCTTCAAGATGCTTTTCTGTTAGTTTCCGAAAATATTAAGAAAGGTACTCTTTCTTCCCAAAGCAAATGCCTTATTTTGTTTTAATTTAATCTTACGATATCTGGCTCACATTTGCTTATTTTTTAGCTGTTAAGAGAATCATTCCCAAGCCGATTATCAAGAAGGTCACTGAAAGTTCAAAAGGAGGAGACCTCCCAATGAAACCCCCACCACAGGTAAATACTTTTCACCGTCAATTTCTTTTTAAACTATCAACACTAATGCTGATGTTTTCGAATTTTTTCCTTTAGGCTATTAAGAAATCCACACTAAAAAAGAGAAAAGTCCAAGAAATTAAAGTTTATAGTGATGACGAAGAAACACCTCCTATCCCTCCCAAGAAATAGAAGTTAAAAAATCCAGTTCCCATCCCTGAATCTCGCCCAAAAACTAAAATTAATGTTACATCCAGCAGGTCTAGACCTGCTCCCATCATCATCCAAGAACCAACTGAACAGGAAATAGCTGCCAGGATGAATGATCCAAGTGAGAGCAACAATTCGAGTCCTGGTATTGAAGTTTCTCCCAAGGTAATAATTTCGACCATCGAAGACCATTCTTCGAATCATTTTGCAATAATTCTAACAACAATCTCTTAATCTTTAGGATACTACTGGTACCTCTAGACAGGTTTCCACACCTGCAAAAGATTCTACCACCCTAATAAACAGTGAAGGCAATCCTACTTATAGGCCTTCTTCAGCAAAGAGATCTTTTTTAAGTTCAGCCAGTGAAGTGAACCAAACTTCAGAACACTAAGTTGGAGCCACTGGGGAGCAAAATAATGAAGTCCTTAGTGAGGAAGATCTTGATTTGCAACATGCTAATCTGAGAACTTCACCGGATGCTAATGATGATCAGGAAGAAGAAGAAGAGGTTGTTGATGATGAAGTAGAAACAAAAATGGAAGGCATAAAAAATGAAGAAGATCAAAACGAGGATAATTCAGAGAAACCTGTAGAGAACAAGGACAATCCTGCAAATGCTGAGAGAGAAAACCCTACAGAAGAGGAAGGAAACCCCATAAACATCAAAAGTGCCAATGCTGATAATGTGGCTCATGCCACCAATGAAAAAGTTCCTTTGAAGGAATCCCGCACCAAAGAAGACTTAGAATTAATCAAAAGGAATAACCCTATTAGCTATCTGAACGCTATTCTTGAAAGTATAGAAACTTCCTCTGACCAAAGCAGTGATGCTTCGACTACATATGGTAAGTCTACTTCGGCTTCTCCCGTTGAGGAAGCACTTCAAAAGGTTAAGGCTCAAATTTTCAAGAGGGATCTGATGTTGACCTTAGAGGGAGAACCCACTGCCCCTTCCTTTCTGAAAAGTACTCTTAAAGTTGTCGATCTCCTTGTTGTTTCTCCCGAAATAGCTAGCATCGTATTAGACCCGACTTTGATCATAGATCAAGCTTCAACTAACTACACTTACCGCAGGACTCTCAATCTCGAAATTGAAGAGGAAAATGGCCATGTTTCTACTGCTTGGGTTGCTGCTGCTGAATCAGCTTCAAGGTTAAATGAGCTATCGAAAGAATAAGAAGCCAGGCAAAAAGAGGTCGAGGAGATCGACCAGAGTACTGCTAGCATGAAATCTCAAATCAAAGAACTGGAGACCAAGATTGTTGCGAATGACAAACGCAGAGAAGAGCTTCATTCCAATAATGACTCTGAGAGACAGGATGAACTTAACAGTGGACTGTAGTATGCTGAACAAGCCCAAGCCTTAGATGCAAAAATTGAAGCTCTTTATCAGTCGAGGGCTTTGTGTGAAAGGCGCTTGGAACTTCAAAAGATCAAATACCTCCAGATTAAGGCTGCTCTTCCATTTTGATTAGACTTCTCTTTTGTATAACCATGCTATTGTAATGAATATTCGAACCCTCAGAATGGGTATATGTAATGTCTTGGAGCCATTTTGGCCAACATAATGAATTATCCATTTTGGCTACATACTTTGACTGAGATTAATTGCTGATGATTTTAACTTCTTGAAGTGCAGGTCTATATTTTTTCAAATTTTTACCATTTACTCTCAAGAGTCTTTTATCTTCACTTAACTCTTCAATCTTATAGGCACCACCAGAAAATATCTGGATAATCTTGAAAGGTCCTTCCCATTTAGGAGACCATTTTCCCATGCTCCTATCCTTTCGATCCATTGGGAGAATTACCTCCCACACCAAATCTTCAGGAAATAATATCTTGGGTTTTACTCTCTTATTATAAGATTTTCCCACTCTTTTCTTCTGTATCCTTAAGAGGTCAAAAGCCCCCAGTCTTTCTTCGTCCAAATCAACTAGTTCATCTAACATCATATTCCAATAAGATTCAGAAGGAATATCTTAATGTCTCTTAATTCTTGTTGACTGCAGACAGATTTCTACTGGCAACACTACATCATGACCATAGGTTAATCGAAATGGTGTCGTATGGGTAGCTTATTTAGGAGAAGTTCGACATGCCCGTAAGATTTGGTCCAATGTATTATGCCAATTGTTTGGCTTTTTTCCTACATGATTTTTTATTAAGCCAATCACTACCTTATTTCCCGCTTCGACTTGGCCATTGGCTTGTGCATAATAAGGTGTAGATGTTAGTAGCTTGAATCCCATTTTTGTAGCAAATTATTGCATTTTTCGACCAGTAAATGTTGATCCTTGATCAGTTGTTATTGTCTCAGGGATTCCAAGCCTATATATAATGTTCTTTTTAAATAAATTCAATGACATCTTCTTGGTCTACATTGACTAAAGGAATTTCTTCGATCCATTTAGTGAAGTAGTCAATGCCCACCAATATATATTTTTGGCTTTTAGATGATGCTGGTCGAATCTCTCCAATAAGATCCAAAGCCCATCCCCTAAAAGGCAAAGGTTTCACAATTGAGTGAAGTTCGCTTGCAGGTACATGCTGGATGCCTGTATGTACTTGAAATTCTTGGAACCCTTTTGCAAACTCAACACAATCTTTCAACATGGTAGGCTAATATAATCCTTGTCGAAACAACAACCATTTCACTTTATGGCCTACTTGATGTGCCCCACATGTCCCAGCATGTGTAGTCGAAAGGGCTATATATGCCTCTGTTTCACTTAGGCATTTTAGTAGTACTCCTTCAGGCATCTTCTTGAATAACTCATTTCCCATTAGAATATAACTCAACGCCATATACTTTGTCTTTCATTCTGTCGAAGCTGTTGGAATTTGCAAATAATCTACTATAGGCTTTCTCCAATCTTGCTCTGTTAGATTGTCTATGATTGAAATCTTGAAGTTTTCTTGGTCAGTGTACCCCAGCTTTGTTGTTTCTAAATCTATTGGAGACCGCTTGGTTGATACTACCCTTCCTCTAACTTCGACCGCTTGTTGCAATTTTTATTTTGAAATTTTATACCCAGATGCAATCTGTGTTAAGTCATTAGCCACTTCATTTTCTAATCTGGTATATCTCGAATATTGATCACTTCGAATTTTTTCAACAAGCGACTGGCTATTACAAAATACATGATCATATTTTATCTTATACATTTGTATTCTTTTGTAACTTGCCTTATGACTAACTCTGAGTCTCCCATTATTTCTACCCGAGTTGCCCCCAATTCCAACAAGATTTCAAGGCCAACAATTAAAGCTTCATACGCAGCCTCATTGTTCAAACAAGAACCTTTGATCTTGTACTTGAATTTTGTTGGAATTTTATTTGGAGAAATAATTAGAACTCCCACTCCATTTCCATCTTTATGATTGGAACCGTCGAAGTATAACTTCCAGGGTTCAATTTCCAAGTAATTTAAGGATTCTTCATTTATTGAGTGGTCGACTATAAAGTCTGCTACCACTTGTCCTTTTACAGCCTTGAGAGGCATAAAGGTTAGTGAATACTCAGTTAATGCAAGTTCCCATTTGACAACTCGACTGTGCAAGATGGGTTTTGACAACATATATTTGAAAACATCGAAATGAGACGAAACGTAAACATTAACTGGTTTAATATATTGCTTGAGTTTTGTACATGAGAAGTAAAGACATAAACATAGTTTTTCAACTTCGATATACCAGTTTCTGCATCATTTAAAACTTTACTGAGGTAGTAGATGGGCCTTTCGACACCATTCTCATCCTCTTGAGCCAACATGCTCCCTAAAGTTCTATCGGATGCAGCTATGTACAATCTTATACTCCTATTTCTACAAGGAGGCACCAGAATAGGTGGCTTAGTGAAGTATCCTTTGATTTTGTTGAATGCCTCTTGTTGTTCTCGCCCCCATTCGAATCCTCCTTTCTTGAGTCGAAGTAAGGATGAGAAGGCTTGCGTTTTTCCACTTAAGTTTGATATAAATCTCCTCAATAAATTTATCTTGCCAAGGAGAGATTCCAATTCCTTCTTGTTTGTTGGCGCTTTCACCTCCAAAATGGCCTTGGTCTTGTTCTGGTTTATTTCGATTCCTTTTTTGTGGACCACAAATCCTAATAAATCACATGCCTTTATGTAGAAAGTTCACTTTAGAGGATTCATCTTCAGACCATAGCTTCTCATCCTTTCAAAGGATTGTCGAAGATGGTCTATGTGATTCTTCCATGAAACAAATTTGACAATAATATCTTCAATATAAATCTACATGAAAGTTTCAATAAAATCATGGAAGATAGAATTCATTGCTCTTTGATATGTTTCCCCTTCATTTTTAGGCCAAAAGGCATTACTACGCATTCGTAAGTGCCTAAAGCCCCAGGGCATCGGAATGTTGTTTTCGACACATCTTCTTCAGCAATGACTATTTGATTGTAACCATAGTATCCATCAAGAAACTCAGGTACTCGAAGCTAGCGGCAGAATTAACAAGCATTTTCGCCACAGGCATTGGATATTCATCCTTGGGTGTTGCAATCTATTCGACATACTTGGTTGTTTGGATGAACTTTCATTTCAACAGTCTTTTAACTTTCGTCTTGATCTTCGACAAGATCTCTGGTGCAAAATGCCTTGGAGTTTGTTTGACAGGCTTTTTCCCATGCTTTATTTGTAGTTGAAGCTCCACCAATCCTCTGTCGAGACCAGGCATTTTGTAATCCCATGCAAAGCAGTCCTTAAACTCCTTCAGCAATTGGATTACTTTGACTCTGAGCTATGGATCTATATTTTCACTGATATATGTTGGTATCTTCACCATTCCTTTGCCCAAGTCTATCTCTTCAAGAGGATCTTGCGCTAGCATTTTAATATTTCTTGCCAACGGATCCTTCTCAAAACCCAAAGGCTCATCATCGTAGATGGCATCTAGCCTTTGGCCTTGCACTTCCTCCTCTCTTAAGTCATGTGGTTCTAGGTCGAAATCTTTCCCAGGGCCTTCTGGAAGTGGCACTTGCCCATTGGCTTTGACAGCCATATACTTGACTTCAGCCTCTAAGGCTGCTATCATTTTATTTTCGGCCACATATGCCGGAATCCTCTGTAATGCTTGTGACTTAGTCATGATCACTGAAATCACTTCCCCAGCCTGTTAGTCGTATATCATCAATCCCTCCGAAATAAATGTTTGACAAATCCTCCCTATCCCATTGGAATCCATGACCTGAGTATAGGTACAAGGAGTATAAGGCGTTGGGTGTTGGCACGAAGTCGAAGTCAGGAGGATTGCATGGCCTTATGTGATCCAAATTTTTGTCGAAGCTTTCTCTGTCGACATTGTTGACTTCAACCATATAGTAACTTTGATCAGCTTCAATGTTTTCTACTATGTTGTCTGGGCGCCAGATTGTAACGCGTTGATGCATCAATGATGGCACTGCTCCTATGCCATGGATCCATTCCCTGCCTAGGAGCGAATTGTAGTTGGGTTTTGCTGAGATGACTGTAGCGGTAGAAATGTTTAAGACTAAGCCATTGGATTGACTAGACTTATACAGATCAAAATAAAAATCTCCACCGCACTTTATTATTTCCAAAGGAATGGAAAAAGAGAGAATAACCCAAAAGAGGGGGAAAGATTCAAGGTAAGGGGGTTGGTTATGCAAAGGGAAGGTATTAGCACCCTAAACATCTACGGTACTCCGTAGGAACCTCTTTGTGAAATCTGTATATTTTGGCTATAAAATGTTGTATGTAAAATAGATGGTGGAGGTGAGAAAAGAAATATATTTTTTTAATGATTTTTGCACCCGCCGCAGTTGTGAACCTTCAGTGCCTACGTACCACAATTCATGAAATAGAGGATCAGGGTACACGTAGTTCACCTTTAAAAAATTTAAAACACAAGTGTGTTGGTTGATTTTATGAGATAAGACATCATCGTCATTGTCCGTGTGGAAAACATATACTATCCATAATCATGAGAAAGGAGAATTTGCATCATCTCAAAGTGGAGGATATGGCTTGGATTTTAAAATCAATAATGCATCACTCAACACCCAAGTGGAAAATATCTCACTTCACTATATATTGTAGAAGTATAGTTGTTTGCATCACTATATGGATTGACAAGAGTCCAATCTTTTGAGAAAAAGTTTTTAAAGTAAAAAGTCAAAGTGGAAAAATGGTTTGAAATGAGCTTGATTGACTTTTAGTCTTCTCACAAAAAATGTCAAGGTATTATTAAGTTTATTGAAGTTTATTTATGAATTTTTTTTTTTGAAAATTCATGGACCTAAGTCAAAGTTTATTATGAAAGTGGTTCAAGTTTAAAAAACAAGAAGAGTTTTCAAAAGGAGGGAGGAGATTTTTGAAATTAAAGAAGATGGGAGGAGAAGAAGAGACTATCCTAAAGCATGAGGTAAAAGCTAGGAAGAAGAATCATCTAACCAACAAGAAGCCAATAATTGACATTATGAGTCAAGATAGAATTCCAATTCTTTGGATTGAATCCAACCAAGCAAAGATACTAGACCTCTTGATAGAACCAAACTTCAAGTATATTAAGTCTTTACAAACATTTGGGCAGAGTAACGGCTGTATATGGGTGAATTCCAGATTACAAACAAAGAAGCAATCACAATAACCTGCATACAAAACAAACAAACTACCCAATGTCTTGAGGTAAACCTCAAGATCTCCAGACAAAATATCAATTAAGGTCACAAGGTCTCCAACATAGGTCAAGGTTTCTAATCCTAAGTCCAAGAAGTCCAATACTCCAAAATGCCAAGGATAGTAACCAAATAATTCAAGTACCATTAAAGTTTTTTATGGTTCATGTTAATTATTAGGTATCTTCAAAAAGAAAAGAAAAGCTCAAGTGAGCAAAATAAATATGACAAGAATATAAGGGGCTCAAGTGAGCAAAGATGAAAAATAACATGAAATGAAAATGCTAAAGTAAATGGTGCATAAAATAAAAGAGCATAAAATAAAAACACAAAATAAAGTCAATTATTAGTAATTAGTGGTTAGTTGGATGATCATCTTGAAACTTGCATTTAGAATTCATTAGAGGATTGATAGAACCAAAGCCTTCACACAATGAATTGCATTTGCTTTATGTCAAGTATATCATCCATTTTGGAATCCTCAAAAGTAACAATTAATGATCAACGATGTTTAAGTGATCCGCGTTGACCAAAAGTGATGTAGATCCATTAGAGGCTTGGTAGAACCAAAGTCTCCACACAATGAATCTCAAGGTTATTGGATCAAAGAGATCAAATTAACATACTTGGGCTTGCAAACATAGGTTTGTGACACAAATGATCATTTATTCGAATCAGGACAAAATTTAGTGCTATGTTAATAAATCGTAAGTGGACTTATATAGAAGTCGCACCTATTTTGAGACCAGTCAATAGCAATCTAAGCACCATTTGTTTTGAGACATGATATAGAGATCATGCTCCAATAACACTTAGTGCAATAAGAAATGGATGAAATTAAGAAGGGTGGGAAAGAATATAAACCACATTTGAATTAAAATTTATTCAAACTATTATTAAAATCATTCATCCATTTTTATGGAGTTAGACTCAACACCATGGAACCAATGATGTTATCAAAGTACATGATCAAAAATTCAACCCAAGATCATCCAGAAAATAATCACAAAATAATATTAAATTTAATATATGCATTAAAAAGGGTTTTAAAAATGTTTTAAAAATAGAAATAAGAGGGGAAAATATCAACTATGTCCAAATTAATCAAGAAAAATTAAGTAAGACCATAAAAAAAAATCAGAAATGAACTCAAATATTTTTATAAAATTTTTGGTAATTTTTTAAAGTCAGAAACTATTTTAAAAATTAAAAAAAAAAGAGTAAAATAAACCAAAAATGATAAAAAAAATAACAAAGTCAGAAATAAAAAATAAATGAGGTCACCAATATTTGTCACAATATCATTGGATCATTCCAAATTTTTTTCAGAATTTAAAAATGCATAAAAGTATTTTTAAACATTTAAAACAATTCAAATAAAATGAAAATTTATAAAAAAAAATATCAAAACACAAAATAAAATTGTAAAAAAATAAATATCAGAAAGAGAAAAATCAAAAATATTTTTCATAATTTTTTCAGATTTTTTGGACTTCAAATGAATTTTCTAAGATTTTTTGAAATTTAAATCAATTAAAATAAAAATTAGAAAATAAAAATCAGAAAATAAAATATCAAACCAAAAAATATGGGGCATCTGATCATTGTCAAAACGCGTTAGTAAACAAATCAAGTGGACATGGCGCGTTGTGCATGTTATGGATTTTAATGAATAAAGCATATACAATATAAAATCAGAAATTAAAAAAAAAACAAATGGCACTGTTTCATTGGTTGAAGGATGACACGTTGGTCATCTTCAACCTTTAGCCTGTCTTAAAATCAGGTCGCTCAAACTGTAAAATTAGAGCACGAGACATATGCCATTCGCTTCGTCTCATCAAGACGAAGACAACCACACCTTCGCGAAAAATTTATATAAATTGTAGCTCAAGCAATTTGGAAGAGAAATTTTGAAAAGGTATTTGAAATTTCATGGTCAAAACATGTTTCCAGTTAAAAGCAAGTGTTGCAACTAGAACCAGGGAAATGAGAGCTTCACAATGATATCAAAGTTTGGAAGAATTGGTGAAGGAATCTACCTATTGAAGTTAAGTTGCAGAGCTCTGAAACTGGACTTCTATGGATCAATATAGGTCACGATTCTTGAAGGTAATTGTATGGTTAGCTTTAGGGAAGATCAAGGAAGGTGAATTGATAGAAAAAATGGATTGAAAAAGGCTTGAACACTGATTTTAAAGTTGCAAAAAAATGAGTTATGGAGCGAGTTTGGCAGGGTGATTTTGGCTGTTCAAGCTTAAGGAAATGAACGGTGGATGACCCTCTTTTTATAGGAGAATGAATGGGATCCTTAAGCGTGTGAAATGATGAAGTTTGGAGGGAAATTGTGGGGGGTCTGCAGCATGAACAAAGTGTGACTTGTTTAGCATCAAAACTCAGCCAAATCGTGCGTTTTATGATGCTAAACACCTTTGTAAAGTTGCTAAACATGATTAGAAGCAAAAATGCATGGAAAACTTGTGATTAGAAGCCAAAACAAAGATTTCAAAATCTGACTTGTGATGAAACTTCAGTTTCAAGTTACCAATTTCAAAACAATGGCATTTTCAGCTCAAGGGGTCTTAGGACATGATTCTTGATACTTTAAAAAGATGAGATTACAAGTTTACAATGGGAAAAGAATGGAATCAAATGGATGTTTGAGCTGAAAGTTGTAATGAGTCAAAGTTGGGAAAAAGAAGTTGACTTTCCATACTTAGAAATATTTCAAGTTTTTTCTTCAAAAGTGACCTATAATGTTTTGCATCTAAACATGGCCTTCCACTTGGAATTTGTTCTTGACCAAAAAATATGGCATGAAATAGATATCTTGAATGTAATTTTGAGACTTGAACCATTCAAAATATCCAAAAATTGAGAGAGTTATGACTTGTTGAAGTTGGCAAAAAATCATGAAATGACCTATAATCTTTTGTATCCTTAGGGCATCTTCCATCCATTTTCTCACTTTGCACATAAAAGAAGGAATAAATTTCATAACCTCAAGATCATTATGGAAAAATAGTAGGCTTAGAGTGATAAAAATTGACCAAGTTATGATCATTTGAAGTCACACATGGGAAATTGGGGGTTCATTTGGAGGACTTGTAATCTTTCTTCATCATCAAGTTCCTTCCACATGAAGACTCCTTGAAACTTTTAAAGTGATTTGTTAATAACTATTTGAAGAGAAGGATGTTTTTGGAATCACTCAAAAATACCAAAAGATGAGTAAGATATACTTCTTTGAAGTTCAAAACCCTATTTCCTAGATCAAGAAAATGCTTTGAGGAACTTTGACAATTTTAAACAACCTTCTTGTACCAACACTTTTGCTTTGTAGATAGAAGTTGTTGAGGATGATAATTAGAACTCATAGCAACCAAAACCACTCCCATATCTTGAGAATTGAGAGAAATATTCACTTGTGACCAATGGGAACAAGACCTTGTCCAACCATGACAACTTCTTCAATCAACCCCTTGTACTTTTGAATCAATCTTGATAACTTTGAAATGTGGTGAACCAAAATAAACCTTGCCATGCCATTTCTTCCAAAACAACTTCAATAGTGAGGTTTTAACTTCTCAAGCTTTATTGACTAGGGCATGGGAATAAACTCCTGAATCCATGAATCAACTTCCTAAGCCACATTGCCTTTACCTACATTATTAACAAGTAAGACAAACCAACATTGCATTTTATTAATTAAATGGAAAGTCAAAACAAAACATGCATTATCATAAAAGAAAAACAATTCAAGGTGCTTGGTGATTCCTCAAAGAGAAAAGCTAAATATAGGGAGGAGAACCAAAAGCCCTAATGTGATCTTATTGTGATTGAATCAATACGGTATGATGAAGGGATCTTAGGGGTAAAAATTGGGGTACAACAATGACCATAAACATTGTTGGTCAAACTATGGTCTCCACTTTGAGGTCCAATTGGATTATTCCTATGGTAGTCCCAATTCCACCTTCATAGTTTGATAAAACCATGTTATGGGGCTTGATGTCTTCATCTCCCTTGCCCAGCTTTCTAAGCATATATTAAGGGATTATGTTAACTGTGACCCTACAATCATCTAAGACTTTGTTGATGGTCGCTGTGATATGGTGGGAGAATTGACTTGAGGTTTTTGCATTTGATCGCAAATATTGTGGTTAGCAAGAGTCGCCATCGACTTTTCTTTTATCCAAAAGGAAAGGTGAAAAAGCACAGGAAAGACCTTTGAGATTGTTTCTTGAGTTCGGGGGGTAGATTATGAAAAGGGACGGTATTAGCATCCTTTTCATCCATGGTTTTCCACGGGCTCTTAGTTACTTGCTAGATCACTTACTTTTGTTTGAAATTATGCTTTGTGTGGTTTTTGAGAGTATTTTGTAAAGAGGCCATTCTTTAGGAAATCTTTGTAATGATTCTCGTTCGTAAGAATGTATACAAAGATGTTGATCTTTTGATAATGTTTTTCAATTTTGTAAGATGTTTGGAAGTGTGTGTGATTGCTTTGAAAATAGCAAGGATGTTTGTTTTTTTGAAATGGAGCAAGTAATTAGGAGCAATCTACCTACTCAAATGTCTTTCTTGTACTTTTTTTTCTTTGACATTGTTGTCTTACCATTGATTTGGTAAGCAACCCTATCTTTGGATGTAAACGAGACGGGCGTGGGTCATCATATAACCATGATTAGAAAAATATTGCAAGGTATCTTAGTATTCTTTTTTAGGGACTAAGATCATTTGTAAGGCAACTTAGATAGCTTCATCGAGGGACTATGATCTTGTATTTGCTTGTTTTTGCTAAGATACCTTACATGTGTAATATGGTCATTTTGTATAAGGCAACCAAGTGGGATAACCATAGGGGTGCTTGTGTGCAAGTGTGTTGTTTTCAGGCTTTTTGTTGTCTTGAATTAGGGTTTTCTAAGCATTGATTTTAGTCTTTCCATACAAATCCTAATTACTAGCATTATATATAAAAGCGATAAATTGCGAAATTTAAAGTTACTATGCTATTACAACATTTGTGGGGAGGGGGTGTGCAATTTGTAAATGGGGATTGCAAGAATTTAAATCTAATTAGTCTATTACAACCATATCGAATTGGTATAAATATACAAGGAATTTAAATAAATACAAAGTATAAAAATGAATAAATGTACAAGTATGCAAAATGTAAAGAAAATGAATTTTGTTTGGTTTTCATGAAAAAAAGATTTTGTCTTAACCTAATTTTAATAAAGAAAATAGTTAATTAAGTTTGAATTTATTAAGAAAAAGATTTTAAAAGAAAACCCTAATTCTATTAATTAATCAAAAGAAAATAAGTTTAAGAAAAGTATTTTTTTGATATTTTTTATCTTGAAAATATTTGTAGTATTATAAAATATTTTTAGTCTTTTTTATATTAAAATAATGTATTTTAAATGGTGTGAAGAAAAATAAATAAATAAAATAATATTAATTAAGTTTATAAGATTTATTTAATAAAATAAATAAAGTATAATAAATAAACATATTTTTATTTATGGAAAAATAAAATAAAATAAGTCAAAATATAAAAATTTTTTTTTTTGTATTTTTTATGATTTTTAGTATTTAGAAAATATATTTAAGAAAAAGAAAAATAAAATAAATAAATAAATAAGTAATAAAACTTGGGCCACGGGGGTGTCAATGGGAAACAGGGAGGTCAACTAGCAAAATGAAAATAAGTCAAGCCCAAAGGGCCCAGCGCCTGCCAAACAAAAAAAGTCAGAATTATAAAAAATATGAAACATGCAAAAGGGTACCACTGGGGCTCGAACCCAGGTCCCATAGATTACAGGCACGCGCTTCTACCACTGGGGTGGCTATACATCCGTTAATAAAAATGAAACAATAAATATGTAAGGCAAAACGTGTTCTGAAGACTTCATCTTCAACCTCCAGCCAGACCAACTGTAACTTGCTCATTTCTCATTAAAAATGAAAACTGTAAACATGAAACTTGTAGCAAATTTTCTCACGATTCCAGAAATGTAAAGTATTAAAATTATAGATCAAAGATAAGCAAGAATTTTAATGGCCCTAATCTTAACCCTAAAAAATTCAGAAATTTCAGTTACAAAATTCTCTTAGCTCAAGCAAAATTAATGGAAACTAAGGACATGGTTAGCTTCAGGGCAATGATATCTACATGTTTTATTCACAAATAAACAATTGATGATGCCTGTATGAAGAGTTCCAAGTTGAGAAAACTTACCTCAAAACTGGAAATCGTGTTTGGAGTTTGATCTTGTTTCAAGTGATGGTGATGATCAGGTTAGCTTCCTCGAGGTCCTAGGAAGCTAATGTAATGGTTTGCTTGAGTTAAGAGTGGTTGAAATGACTTGGAGAAGTCAATGTGCAATGCTCTGTTTTTGGTTATGGAAGATAGTGTAAATGATGTTACAGAAATGAAACAGGTACAGGGATAACTTACACTTGATGTAAGGAAGCTTTAGAAACTAAAAGGCCAAGAAACGCACGAGGGAAATGTGAGTTTGAGGTTCAAGGTCAGAAACTGTTCAACAATGGAGTTTTTGGGCAATTTTTGATTTGAGAGAGTTTTGGTATATTTCAGGGTGCTCAAGCTCGTGTTCTAGCTCACAAATAGTGACTCTATTTATAAGCAACAAGTTTGGAGTGCTCTAGTTGATCAGAATTCAAATTTACATGTTTAAGTTAAACATGTGATTCTTTGACAAAACAAGTTTCAAAATCTTGTGTACTTGATAAGATAGAGTGGTTATGCTTTAAACAAGCTTGCTTCTGACTTTGTGGATGGAGTGTAATCAGAGGGAACAATTAGAGGCTCAATGTGAACTTTATGCAAAAATCTTGTTACAAGAATGGCAATGTTACTTTGTGCCATTAATGGAAATGCAACTTGGTTAATAGCTCAAATCCTTGGATCAAAGCTCTAACAACTGTGTAAACATTTAATTATGGAGTGACAAACAAGTTTGAGGCCTGTAAAGCAAGGATTATGCAGCCTGGCATGGATTTGGTTCATGTGTTCATCAAAAATGACTTGTAATTCAAGTGACAAAACCCTAACTTCATCTCTTCGATTCTCCCTACTCAAGAATGATTTGAAGGAGTTCTTGGATATTTTGGAAAGCTTGCAATGTTCTCTGCAAACCATATTTGAATTTCTTTTGAAGATTCCCCTTGGAACTATATGAAAAAGTGCCATGAAGTTAGGTCAAAATCCTGACCAAATTAGGGAAAAATTTCACTAAGTGTTTAGTTTCATGACCCTATGTTCATAAAATTATAACTTGATATCCAAGCACTTTTGGAAGAAGTTGTGTGAAGAAACGTTGTAGATTTCATGGAGATCTACAAATTTCATGTTGGAATTTTCTCTTGAATCATCTTTCATCATGGTGAAACTTTGGCTGAAAGTTATGAAAAAACATGAAATTTCCAACACTTCTAAGTTTAGAAATTTTGACTTTTCAAAATGAAATCTTAACTTTTTGATTTCTTGATGAATAAGTTTCATATTTTGACATGTGTTAATGAATTGTGATCTTCGGCACTTGAATTTGACCAAAAAGTCAAAGTTTGACTTTTCAGTATACAGTTGATTTTTGATTAGTTGACTGCAAAATTCATTTGTCAATCCAATGGACTTGCAATGTTTTGAACCATGTCATTAGGTCCAAATAATGCAATTGGACTCTTGAGATCATGCCTTAAACCATTTGACCATTTTCAGAGTCACAAAAAGCCATAGCATAACCGTTATCCATGGGATCCCGAATGGATGTAGACCTGTATTGTGAGTGTGAGTGTGTGTAAGGGTATAGCTATATTTGAAAGAAATGAAAATGTAAAAAGGAAAAATAATGAGCACAATGTTTGTACGCAAAACGTCCATGATTCATTGATGTCATATGGAAATGAGATAATAACCCTTACAAATGGACCATTGTGCCCTGGGTAAGACACAAGGTTTTAAGAGTTTGAATTGTTTTAATATTACAGATCCAACAAAATGTAAAGACAAATTACTGTGGGATAAAAGTGATCGGGACAAAATCTATATCCTCCCAATTGCTGAGCCCTCCACTGACAGTTGGGAAGATCCAATCCTCCAAGTTGCAGCCATCTTCAACATCCTCTACCGTATTGACTTCACGATTACTGATCTTCAGGGGTGGTCCTCCAGCACGAGCGTGGCGTACAGCCTTCTAAGCACTTGAAGTGAAACCCAGGCCAAACTTGTCAGACTTGTATGGGATATCTGGGAGTTTCCCCCAGATAGTGCATCCTCTTTCTTCTATCACTGCCTTTGCATCCTTCAAAGATGACATCCTGAGTGGAGGCCTTGTGATCTTGGGAACAACCTTGGTCACTGCCACATCTTGCGGGACTTCTTCAAAGTGTTGGAATGGAGTTTCAATAAATTCACCATCTAATTTCATATATCTGATGGAATTGATATGGCTGATCATATACTCTTCTTCTCCATGAACGGTGATAATCTTCCCTTGAATCGGACACTTCAGCATTTGCTGTAACGTAGAAGTAACAGCGCCAACATTGTGAATCCATGGTTGGCCTAGCAAGCAGGAGTATGAAGGGCGAATATCCATTACATAAAATTTGAATCAAATGTTTGGGTTCCAACCATTATGGGGATATCCACTTCCCCATGTACCATTCTTTTCTAGCCGTCAAAAGCCCTCACTACTATGTTGCTTGGCTTCAATGTCAATCCCTCACAGTCAAGCCTATCAAGATCTTTTTTAGGCAATACATTCAGAGATAAGCCAGTGTCCACCAAAACATGAGCCAAAGTTGTGCCCCTATATTCAACTGAGACGTGCAATGCCTCATTATGCTTCCTTCCTCTTGGCATTAAATCAGCATCTGAAAAACCTAGATCATTATCTACAGTCAAGCTGGCTACGCAGTCTTGGAACTGATCGACAGATGTTTCTTGGGGGACATGGGAAGTTTTTAGGAATTTTACTAAGGCCTTTGCGTGCTCCTCGGAACATAGTAGTAAAGCCAGCATGGAAATTTTAGATGGAGTTTGCCCCAGTTGTTTAACTACATCGTAGTCACTTCTTTTTATGATCTTCAGAATTTCCTCCATCTCTTTCCGGGAGGTCTCAGGGATAGCCAATGATTGTGCCTTCGTTCGGACAGGCTCAATCAGAATACTTTTACCTCGAGTCTCGGTTACCTCGGAAGCAGGAATGTCAGTAGGAGTGATGACAGGGGTTGTATCAGCTTTGTTAGTTGGAGTATTGGTGGAGATGATTGTAGGACTGGGAATAGCTTTCGGAGGAGCAACAACAATATGAATGATTACGGCTCTAGAAAATGCTTTTAGGGGAGCAATTTCTTGAGAGAATATCCTTCCACTTCGGGTAATCTTGCTAGTCCCTGCAATATTATTGATATCGGAGTTAACTTTCTCAGAACTTGAATCTTCGGTGGCTGGCCAATCTTGCTTGATACCGTGGTAGTAGATATCCCCTCCATGATTCCATGGTATGGTTTTGTCTGATACGGGACTGGTCCAGGCATTGTAATTATCAAAGGAGCTGCTTTTGGAACTGAAGTAATTCTAACAGGTCTTTTGGTGGAGACCCTAGAAGAATTGAAGGAAATGGTAATGATAGACGCGTCATTAAGAGGGACAGGTGGAACAGAAGTCTTTTCAAACAAAATTTCCTTGTTATCTATTAGGCACTGAACGCCTGCTTTCAACAAAGGACAGCTGGTTGGTGAGGACAAACAGAAATGGTAGCTTTCATCACAGCCTGGGAATAAAATGGCATTTAATAAGTTCTTTTTGATAGTCAGGAGTGGGGTCATAAGTTCATCAACTGAAGTAACAAACATATCTTCCTCAATGGCGTTGGTATTATGGCCGTGTTTAGGCATAGGGGCATAAATGACATTTGGATTTTCGGGCGCATCGAATTCAATCTCTTTGGCTTCAATGAGGTCTTGTACTTTGTTCTTTAGAGCCCAACAGTTATTAGTGTCATGGCCGAGACTCTCAGAGTGGTATGCACATCGGGCATTAGGATGATAGTGAGGAGATGTTGTATTAGGATTCTTTGGAGCTTCTTTCAAGGTCACTAAGTTGGATCTTAACAGATGTGGCAATACTTGAGATAAGGTCATGTTAATTCTGGTGAATTGTCTGACTGGTCTTTCCATCCTTGGTTGGTTGTTTATTTGCTGATCAGGCGCAGGTTTAGGAATCATAACAGCCCCCACCATTGGACGGCGTTCGGCCCTATCTTGATTTCTCTGAGGATAAACAGGAACCACTTCTTTCTTTCCGATAAATGGCTTCCTTATAGAAGCAGAGGATGTATCTTTCTGAATTTTTCCGCTCTTTATCCCGACTTCTACCCTCTCTCTGGTCAATATTAGTTCAGTAAAACCTGCCGAAAAACTCCCAATTAGGTGATTTAAGAAGGGACCAGACAAGGTTCCCAAAAACATGTCTACTAATTCTTTTTCAAATAGGGGAGGTTGAACTCTTCCAGCCGAGTCTCTCCATTTTTGTGCATAGTCCTTGAAGCCCTCACTTGAAACCATGGCCATACTCTGAAGTTGAGTACGGGTAGGCGCAAGATCAACATTGTATTGGTATTGTTTGTAAAAGGCTGCGACAAGATATTCCCAGTTATAAACATTGGCTCTTTCTAACTGATAAAACCAATCGAGTTGAGTTCCAGACAGATTGTCTTGGAAGAAGTGTACCTATAAGTCTTTGTCTGCGGTATGGGGCTGGATTTTCCTTACATAGGACTGGAGATGCATTTTAGGGCATGAAACTCCGTCATATTTGGCGAACGCATGTGCTTTGAGTTTTGGAGGAATGACAATTCCCAACACTAAGCCCAACTCCTCAAAGTCCAAACCAAGCACTTTTTGGATTTCCATTGCACTCAACCGTTCTTCGAGATGTTTATACTTGTCATCGGCTGGAGGGAATTATTCTTCAGAATAGTCTTCTTCTTCCTTTTCCTCTTCTGATTCTGACTGGACAACTGTTTCTTTACCTTTCCCCTCTTGGTTGTCTTTCTCACTGGATGTCGTTGCAAAGTCTAAGGCCCTTCTTATCTGCCCTTGGAATCTTCTTCCCATGTTTAGAACTCCGGTTATCTTCTTTGTCTTATTTTTCTTCTCCTCATCCAGCAAGGTCTTCAACTCTTCTTGTCCCTTGGCCAGAGTTAAGGACAACTATTGAAACTGTGCATTCTGAGCTTGGAGGTCCTTTACCATTTTCTCGAGATCCATCTTACTGAAATAAATAGTAGAGATGACGAGGAGACTTGTTACAAGAAACTTGTTTATGTTATGATGAATGATAAATGCATATGCAATGATTTCAAGGATTTTAAGATTCAAATTTGTTTTATACAAAAAGGAAACACACATTATATTAATAGATTAAAGCATGAGTACATCAATGCCTTCTTGGGCAAAATAATACAAAAACTCTAAGATAAAAAGGTAGTGCGCATCCTCTTTGGTGCAATGTAAGCATTCAGAGTCTGCTCCTCATGAAGTAGTCTAGTGAGTTCCTAAACATTCTTCTCGCTTGCATAGAATTGGGCTTCGAAAGTATCTCTCTCCCCCTTGAGTTGTATCCAATCCCTTTGTAGGTCTTCAAGAGAGGTGGGCATGTCGGGATGTAGGATAGTGTATGGAACATCTCCTTCCATGACGGGCTCTATGATTACCGGGAGAATGGAGGGATAAGGCATCATAAGACTCTGAGCACGAGTTCGTACCCATTTAAGGTAAGGCTCAAGAGGGATGGAATTTTTATGCCCCAAAGTCTTACTATCTACCTTTTTTAATATCCTCCAAGCTCGGATAAATCTTTGGCGAAGACCTTGATCGTTGTTGTCGTAGTCAAATACCAAACCTTGAATCAGCATCTCGTGCGGGCCATCCCTTCGGGCATAACCAAACTGTCTTAAGGCTAAGCAGGGGTTGTAGGTGATTCCTCCCCTAATTCCAAGTAAAGGGACATTAGGAAATTCTCCATAATGGTCAACAATAGTAACATTCTCTATGGATCAGGAGCACCAATGGATGTATGAATGTTTGAGTGTCATCAACCTTTATGACCACCTTGAACCTTGATTATTCTTTAATACATATTGAGGAAGATGAGAAATAAACCATCTTGCCAAGAGAGGGGTGCAACACATAAGAACGCCTCTTTTCCTCATTGTGTGAGTGTGAAAAGAGTGTAGGACGTCTCCTAGCAATGTAGGCACCGGGTTCCGGGATATGAAGATTTTGACGGTGTTCACATCTATGAGTTGATCAAGATTAGGAAACAAAACCATCCCATAGATGAGGAGAGCCACAATTTCCTAAAATGCTTGCAAATCCAAGGGATTACAACAGTTTTGGGCTTTCTCAAACAAGAACTTTGCTAGGAAACTTTTACACCACTCCTTGTTTCCCAATGAGTTGTGACATCAGATGAGTGCAAGTGTAGAGCTTGAGCAATCTCTTCTGGATTTGGGTCTCTTTCCGTACCAGTGAAAGGTAGTTGATTGAGAATGGGAATCCTCGAGAGTCGGGAGAATTATTCCAAAGTAGGCACAAGTTGATAGTCGGGAAATGTGAAGCAATGGTGTAAAGGATCAAAGAACTGAAAGAGCACCTTCATCATGTCCTCATCTGTGTTAGAGGTGACCAAGTTGAGTAGGCGACCATGTCTCTCGGTGAATGGAGAGTTTTCTGGAATCCTTGAAGCTAGCTCTTTAAGTTGTGGAGGGATCCTTACAAGATTGACTTGAATAGTTTTCCTGTGAAGTGAACCCATATCCTATAAAACAAGAACAAAGATGAATCCTAAAATCCTTGAAATGGTTAGTGAATGTGTATGATGTTCATGATGTTCATGATGTTATGTACAAGTATGTATATGCAAACAAAGCAAACAAATCCTTAGGTTTAGGCCTGCATGGAGTTTTATAGGTAAGTTCCCTCTTGAAGTTTAGTTGGCTCAACCTTTCCTAGTAATAGTAACCGGGTTCTAAGGAGCTCAATATCACTGGATTGTTTCCTTGGTCATTGTTTCAGCTCAAGCCTCTTTAATGGCGACCGAAATATCCCAAGAAACCAAACTTCAATGAGTGTAGTACCGA
The DNA here is from genome assembly GCA_948472305.1 of Vicia faba. Lineage (NCBI taxonomy): Eukaryota > Viridiplantae > Streptophyta > Magnoliopsida > Fabales > Fabaceae > Vicia > Vicia faba. The sequence goes on along the minus strand of OX451737.1, from coordinate 1,320,386,192 downwards.
GTATCTACCAACTTCGGACTGCACCAAAGCCGGTCATCTCACTACATCCTAAATGGCCAAGTTGGTCAAGTAAAGGTTCTAGAAGTTCATTAGTTCTTTATGACATCACTCGGCGGCCCCGTATTCTCTTTGATTAACTCAAAGGCTACCGGTACCCACAAATATGTCGCACTAACGTAGCTATTGCTTAGACCATGTCGGTATACCCCACACAGTTTCCACAATGTATTGCTACTTACCTATAATCCGAAATCCGAGTAGAGGATTCAAACCTAAACAAAGAACCATAATGTAAAGCATACAAGTAAAACAATGAAAGCAAATAAGTGTGACCTAGCCCAAAGGTAACCCCACTTTTAAAATCTCCCCAGCAGAGGTGCCAGTTCTGTGATACTGTGGGAGAACTGACTTGAGGATTTTGTGTTTGATCGCAAATGTTGTGGTTAGCAAGAGTCACCATCGACTTTTCTTTTATCCAAAATGAAAGGTAAAAAAGCATAGGAAAGACCTTTGAGATTGTTTCTTGAGTTCGAGGGGTAGATTATTAAAAGGGAATGTATTAGCCCCCTTTTCACCTATGGTTTTCCATAGTATCTTAGTTACTTGCTAGATCACTTGCTTTTGTTTGAAATTGTGCTTTGTGTGGTTTTTGAAAGTATTTTGTAAAGAGGCCATTGTTTAGGCAATCTTTGTAATGATTCTCGTTCGTAAGAATGTATACAAAGATGTTGATCTTTTGAAAATGTTTCTCAATTTTGTAAGATGTTTGGAAGTGTGTGTGATTGTTTTGAAAATATCAAGGATGTTCGTTTTTTTGAAATGGAGCAAGTAATTAGGAGCAATCTACCTACTCAAATGTCTTTCTTGTACATTTTTTTTTCTTTAACATTGTTGTCTTACCATTGATTTGGTAAGCAACCCTATCTTTGGATGTAAACGGGACGGGCGTGGGTCATCATATAACCATGATTAGCAATATTGCAAGGTATCTTAGCATTCTTTTTGAGGGACTAATATCATTTGTAAGGCAACTTAGATAGCGTCATCGAGGGACTATGATCTTGTATTTGCTTGTTTTTCCTAAGATACCTTACATGTGTAATATGGTCATTTTGTATAAGACAACCAAGTGGGATAACCCTAGGGGTGCTTGTGTGCAAGTGTGTTGTTTTCATGCTTGTTGTTGTCTTGAATTAGGGTTCTCTAAGCATTGATTTTAGTCTTTCCATACAAACCCTAATTACTAGCATGTTATATAAAAGCGATAAATTGCGAAATTTAAAGTTACTACGCTATTACAACATTTGTGGGGATTGCAAGAATTTAAACTTAATTAGTCTATTACAACCATATCGAATTGGTATGAATATACAAGGAATTTAAATAAATACAAAGTATAAAAATGAATAAATGTACAAGGATGCAAAATGTAAAGAAAATGAATTTTGTTTGGTTTTCATGAAAAAAAGATTTTGTCTTAACCTAATTTTAATAAAGAAAATAGTTAATTAAGTTTGAATTTATTAAGAAAAAGATTTTAAAAGAAAACCCTAATTCTATTAATTAATCAAAAGAAAATAAGTTTAAGAAAAGTATTTTTTTGGTATCTTTTTATCTTGAAAATATTTGTTGTATTATAAAATATTTTTAGTCTTTTTTATATTAAAATAACGTATTTTAAATGGTGTGAAGAAAAATAAATAAATAAATAAAGTATAATAAATAAAAATATTTTTATTTATGGAAAAATAAAATAAGTCAAAATATAAAATATATCAATTTTTGTATTTTTTATGATTTTTAGTATTTAGAAAATATATTTAAGAAAAAGAAAAATAAAATAAATAAATAAGTAATAAAACTTGGGCCAGGGGGGTGTCAATGGGAAACAGGGAGGCCAACTAGCAAAATAAAAATAAGCCATGCCGAAAGGGCCCAGCGCCTGCCAAACAAAAAAAGTCATAATTGTAAAAAATATGAAAAATGCAAAAGGATACCACTGGGGTTCGAACCCAGGTCCCATAGATTACAGGTGTGCGCTTCTACCACTGGAGTGGCTATACATCTGTTAATACAAACGAAACAATAAATATGTAAGGCAAAACGTGTTCTGAAGACTTCATCTTTAACCTCCAGTCAGACCAACTGTAACTTGCTCATTTCTCATCAAAAATGAAAACTGTAAACATGAAACTTGTAGCAAATTTTCTTACGATTCCAGAAATGTAAAGTATTAAAACTATAGATAAAAGATAAGCAAGAATTTTAATGGCCCTAATCAGAACCCTAAAAAATTTAGAATTTTCAATTTCAAAATTCTCTTAGCTCAAGCAAAATTAATGGAAACTAAGGACATGGTTAGCTTCAGGGCAATGATATCTACATGTTTTATTCATAAATAAGCTATTGATGATGCCTGTATGAAGAGTTCCAAGTTGAGAAAACTTACCTCAAAACTGGAAATTGTGTTTGGAGTTTGAGCTTGTTTCAAGTGATGGTGATGACCAGGTTAGCTTCCTTGAGGTCCTAGGAAGCTAATGCAATGGTTTGCTTGAGTTGAGAGTGGCTGAAATGACTTGGAGAAGTCAATGTGCAATGCTCTGTTTTTGGTTATGGAAGATAGGGTAAATGATGTTACATAAATGAAACAGGTACAGGGATAAGTTACACTTGATGTAAGGAAGCTTTAGAAACTAAAAGGCCAAGAAACGCACGAGGGAAATGTGAGTTTGAGGTTCAAGGTCAGAAACTGTGCAACAATGGATTTTTTGGGCAATTTTTGATTTGAGAGAGTTTTGGTATATTTCAGGGTGCTGAAGCTCGTGTTCTAGCCCACAAATAGTGACTCTATTTATAAGCAACAAGTTTGGAGTGCTCTAGTTGATCAAAATTCAAATTTACTTGTTTAAGTTAAACATGTGATTTTTTGACAAAACAAGTTTCAAAGTCTTGTGTACTTGCTAAGATAGAGTGGTTATGCTTAAAACAAGCTTGCTTCTAAATTTGTGTATGGAGTGTAATCAGAGGGAACAAGTTAGAGGCTCAATGTGAACTTTATGCAAAAAGCTTGCTTTACAAGAATGGCAATTTTACTTTGTGCCATTAATGGAAATGCAACTTAGGTAATAACTCAAATGCTTGGATCAAAGCTCTAACAGCTGTGTAAACATTTAATTATGGAGTGACAAACAAGTTTGAGGCCTGTAAAGCAAGGATTATGCAGCCTAGCATGGATTTGGTTCATGTGTTCATCAAAAATGACTTGTTATTCAAGTGACAAAACCCTAACTTCATCTCTTCGATTCTCCCTACTCAAGAATGATCTCAATGAGTTCTTTGACATTTTGGAAAGCTTGCAATGTGCTCTACAACTCATATTTTAATTTCTTTTGAAGATTACCCTTGGAACTATATGAAAAAGTACCATGAAGTTAGGTCAAAATCCTGACCAAATTAGGGCAAAATTTCACTAAGTGTTTAGTTTCATGACCCTATGTTCATAAAATTATAATTTGAGATCCAAGAACCTTGGAAGAAGTTGTGTGAATAAAAGTTGTAGATTTCTTTTAGATCTACAACTTTCATGTTGGAAGTTTCTCTTGAATTATCTTGCATCATGGTGAAAATTTGGCTCAAATTTATGAAAAAACATGAAATTTCCAACACTTAGAAAAATTTCTAAGTTTAGAAATTTTGACTTTTCAAAATGAAATCTTGACTTTTTGATTTCTTGATGATTAAGTTTCATATTTTGACATGTTTTGATGAATTGTGATCTTTGACACTTGAATCTGACAAAAAAAGTCAAAGTTTGACTTTTCAATATACAGTTGACTTTTGATCAATTGACTGCAAAATTCATCTGTCAATCCAATGGACTTGCAATGTTTTGAACCTTGTCATTAGGTAAAAATAATACAATTGGACTCTTGAGATCATGCCTTAAACCATTTGACAATTTGCTAGGTCAAAATTCAGAAATTGCCCTTTCCTAGTCAAAACCCTAATTTTGACCATTTTGCCCTTTTCGAGATTTGATCAAATTTTTTGAGGAATTATGGTACAAACTTGATCAAATGATACATATGAGTTTAAAATGTTGATGTGGATCAAAAATTATGAAGCTTGACTGTAAATTGGCCATAGTTGATTTTTTTCCCCAATACAGTTGATTTTTGTGTCAACTGCTCAATTGACTGATCAAAAGTGTGATCCAAGGCTTGAAACTTGACATGAGTAATCTTGGGAGTCCATAATGATCCATGAAAGTCATATGAATTATTGAAAGTTCAAAAATCCTTGTGCAAACTCAAACCCTAATTTTGGTCATCAGTGCTGAAGGAGGTGTCTTGAGCTGATCAAACCCTAGTGCAGTCTTGAGCTCAAGGAGATCTTGTGAGAAAATTCTTGATAAGTGATATGGAAAATTTTGGGGTACAACAGTCGCCTCCCCTATTTTTTCCATTATGAACAAGGGTTTGAGGTGATTCCTCATTTCCTTAGTAGGACGCTCGAAGAAGGAATTTTTCTCTTCTACACATCCATTGTTCATAACATAGTAGCATATTGGCCTATGCTTGGCTATTTCTTGTTCGACCTCCCACTCGGTCTCTTCGACTTCAACTAGTTGGCCGTATTCTATGGGCAGCACATGAACCATATTTACCTTGATGTCTAATGTAGCATCAGACCCAGAATCAGATTCTTCTTTCGATTCATCTTGTTCAGGCCATACCAGCCTTCTAGCAATTGGCATTTTCTCTAAAGGCATTCTTGGTTTAGCCTTTTATTTTCTTTGTGGCATGTTAGTGCTTGTTTTTGGTTGGGGCTCTTCTGCAGCTTCTCTTTCAGCCTTTTTCCATCTCTCATACCTTCTCCATTAGGAGCTGGTCATAGGATCCTTTCCTTTATAATTGTTCGACACGTGAGCAACCCTGTTTGTTGTTGTTGACTGAAATTCCCTTTTGTAGGCCAAAGAGGATCCTTTTGGAATATCAAACGTTTGTCACTTTCCCTCTTTGGGCCTTTTTCTATTCGCTGTCTTCAACCAAGTGTCCATAGGGACATTTGTTGGAGGCTTGAAGGTTGATGGCCTATTTACCTAGTTTACTGGGCCCTTTTGGTATCCCCTTCTAGGGTCGTACCTTACTTCAGGATCAATGTTAGGCTAGGAAATGTTGCCCCATTTTTTCTTTGCTACACGCACACCTTGTATGTGCTCACAACTTTCTTGTCGAAGATAGAACTGCATCTTGGACACAGCATAACTTCTGACTTATTTTTTTGGCATTTGTGTAGAAAATCTTCCAGATTTTTGTTTTCCTTAGGAAACGCAAGCTTGTTGATTTCCTCTTGTCTGATGTTGTCTTCTGAATTTGCAACTTTAGGTTCAGACACTTCAACCATATTTATTTCCACGTTGCTGTTACCAGCTACACTTAGCTTCTGCATCTTGGCGTCTAAGCTTTTTGTCGAACTTTTGACAGCAGCCAAGTAGGAAACTTCAATAGTTCCTTTATTTGAGCCTTCAGTGGCTCCCTTGTTTAAGCTTTCAGCATCCTTTATTTGTACCTCTTCGACAACTTTTCTACTAATGTCTTCAGTGAAACTGCCAAAAACAAGTTTGTTGATGAAGTCTTCTGAGACTTCGACCATATTGATGCATGAAGGTTAAACATAATGAGCATCTGCCTGCAACGGGTTTGCATCAATCTTCATGGGAGGTTTGTCATCAAACTTGAGTCTGCCGTCTTTTATTGCGCCTTGAACGAGATCCTTGAAAAGAAAATATTGTGAGGTTTTATGGCCCAAAAAATAATGATATTTACAAAAACCTCCCTTTTTGCTTTGATCTAAAGGAGGCATTTTTTCCCTTGAGGGCACTATCATCTGGCCATCTTTAAATAACAAGTCAAATATTTCGTCACATTTTGTGACGTTGAAACTATATGTTTTCTTTGGGAACCTATCACTACTCTTTTTAGATTCAGTAGGAATCTTCCCATATGAGGGTGTTAACAGTTTGCAAGAGTATGGTGGCCCTTGCTTTAATTCTTCTTGGTCGACCTCGCTCTCTTCGACAGTTATAGGGTCACTAGATGTTTCTGGATTGTCATCATCCATTTCGACATATGCTACCCTTTCTCTTCGATGATTTTTATCCGCCTTAGCTTTTTCAGCCTTAAGGCGTTCCACTTGTCGAACTCTATCGGCCAATTGGGCCATATCTCTCAGGTATTAGGTATCTAATTTCTTCCTAATGGAATAATCTAGACCTCCTGCAGCCATTTCGACCAACTCATGTTCAGGCACTTCTGTAAAGCATCTAGCTTTGAGCAATCGAAATTTGTTCAGATACTCATCAATTAGCTCAGTGAATCTCCTCTTCACACTAGCCAGTTCTTTCAAACTTATTTTGGTCTGTCCCATATAGAATTCATCATGGAACAATCTTTCTAACTGATTCCAATTGTAAATCGAATTGGTTGGGAGTGTGGTAAACCAAGTGAAAGCATTTTTGGTTATGGAGCTTGGGAAATACTTAATCCTAAAATTCTCATTATTTGAGATTTCTCCCACCTCTATCAAATACCTTACCATATGCTCGACAGTAGACTCTGTCGTATCCCCTAAAAACTTGGTGAACTTTGGAACTTTCCACCTAGGGGTAAATCTGATTGCAACATATAATCTGACAATGGAGATGTAAAGTTTGGCCTATGAAATCCAATGTTCACTCCATTATGTGCCATGATTCTTTCGACCATGGCTGTCAAGTTATTATCTGCTGCATGGTTATGGTGTCGAACTTGATGTATTACCTCATCAACATTTTGGTTTCTATTTACCACAACTACACCTTGTTCGACAACTCTTGGGATTTGTGGGGAGACTTTGGGTACTTCGACCCTAGGTTATTCGACCTCCACTCTATGATTCATCCCATATGGCTGTGGATTCTGGTTAATGGTCATGTCATCCTCTAAGACCACACCTTGATTTCCTCTTATCATCTCTCTTTGGGGGTGTCGAATAGGTTGAGGAACCCCCAAAAAATTCAGCCATGCGCATCATTTGCACTGCCATTTAATTATTCGAATGGGTGGTATTTTGGATCAGAGGGTTAAGTACTGTACTCAAGGTTTGTGCCAACATCTGCACCATGTCATGGTTACTCCCATCCATCTGTTGTCTCAAAATTGTTGCAGAAGCATTTTTTTAGGCTTGGCATTATATGGGACGTCCCTCCTAAGAGTTGGTTTCTACCCAGACTTGCCATACCTGTTCCAGATCCCTGCAATGGCGAAGATGCACTCACCAAAGGTTCTGAAAACATGGATGAGGCATCCATAAGGCTTACCATTTCAGCAGTTGGCATGCCATAGGGTTGGTCTCGACCCATCCAGGTTGTCGAAAATCCTGCAGACTCATCCATTTCAACCACCATCACACAAACATCATCGCTTACATCACTTCTGTTCCAGTTGCAAATATTTCAACTCTTTCTAATACCCCTACAATTGAAATTCCTATAACTTCGAATGAGTCTTTTCCACCATCAACAACAATCATTTCTAAATCTACCACCTCCAGACAAGTTCTTGCTTCAAATAATATTCCATCTCTCACTACATCAGAACCAATACACACTTCTACATCTCTGTTAACTTCATCTCAATTATTTCCATAGACTTCTCATTTTTCAACTTTTAATACCAATATTCACTTTGCCTTCTTTAACAAAGAAACCACTCTCCATGACTCACCCATCATTCATCCTGATCCAACTTCTCCCTTTATTCTCAAAATGTCTGAAAGGACAATTTCTGATAATCAGGGAGCTATTGAAATTTCCTCAACTGAACCTTTCACTTGTTCCGAACTTTCCAATATGACTGAAAAACCTTTACCACAAAATCCTCATGAACAAACTTCTGAACCAAGTGTTTACCGTGAGAATTGGTAAACAACCATTGATCTTCCAAAAGATTTATTTTGGTTACTTGCAGGATCGATCAGTTTGATCCTAGGACATTTGCTAAGTGTTTTTTGGGGTTTGATAAGAAGTATTGATGTTGTTAATAAACAAGTTCGAATGGACATTAAGAGTAAAGGTTTGGATAGGTTTAAATAAACAGGTTCGACAATGTAAGTGCCCTGGCTGGAGAGTTGGCTTCATTTGTAAAACAAATAAGAAAGCAAGTTTACCCATATTCCCTCTGTTGTTTTAATATGTTGGGTTGAAGAAGTTCAACATCTGGACCAACATGTTATTTAAGATGTCACAACATCAGCATATGACATCGCGCCTGAAATTAAGTACTAATTAAGTAACTATGTTATATGTTGAATGTTTGTAACAGCTGTGACTTGTAACCTAACTATTCTAAGTGATCTAAATTATGAAAGAGGTTATTTGTTGTGTTGAAGAAGTTCAACATCTAGGACAACATGTTAGATGTAATGTCATGACATCTGACTTGACATCACGTCAACAGAATTGATAATTCAGTTACAGTTCTGGTACTTAAATACTCTGAGAATATATGTGGCGTTTCTTATGGAGAATCTGAAGATCAATCAAGAATCAATCAGAATATTTGAAGAAAATACTGTTTCTAAATATGGAGATATTTTAGGAACTAGAAGATTGAAGACCTTGATTATAGCAGAAGTTTGCTGCTGAGTTGTAACAGCAATGAGAAAAGCTTGCTGAGATTTTTGAAGGCCCAAATCCAGTTGGGTAATAGGTTATAAATAGCAGATTGTAACCTAGGGTTTGTAAGTCTCACATAATGTAACATTGGGGGTGTTTTGTTAGGTAAACCTGTCGGTCTGTGGCAAGGTTACCATGTGTGTAACTCGATACCTGTAGGTAAGGGTTTGAGTGTTCTTGGACGAAGCTATGAAGCAAGTCTAAGTATTTCTGCATTACTTCATATACATTGTAATGTAGGAAATCAAGTGGGAGGGCTCTACTTCTTGAGTAGGAGTAAGACTTCTGTTGCTGCGGCAATAGGAATGGAAACTGGTAGGTTTCTATCTAGGAGTTCCTAGGTATAGGTTGCACTGGGTAGATGATTAAGTGAAGGATGGGAACTTGTGAAGTTTAGTCCTGAATTAATATTGCTGATAGTGGATCTTCTTCCTGGCTTGGTATGCCCCCAGAGTAGGTGTGTTTCACCGAACTGGGTCAACAACTGATTTGTGTTTTTACCTTCAACACTTTATAATTCTGTCTGTTATATATCAAGGTAAAACTGTAATGTTGTAACAGATGATGTCTCAGAACATGTTAAGACATCATGCTGATATCTGTGCAGAAGAAATAGAACTGTGAAGGATGTTCGCTCTCTGCTGATCATGTGCAACAGATGAACAGAACTAGGTACATCGTTGTTCTATCCTCTGCACCTTCAAAGTATATCTGGCACAGCTTGGTTAAACTGTGCTTCTGTTTCTCTTCAGTACTGAATCACGAAAAATTGGGTATCTACCTTGCAGTGTATTTATTATGTCATATCAGATGTCTAGACATTGAGTATAACATCTTAATTCTGGCATACACCAGAATTTCAATTGGTATCAGAGCAGGCATCCTGTTCTGTTTCTGGATGAGATCCATGGGTGATACTTTCTGGTATCTGCAAGGTCAATCTTAGTAATGGAGATTGTAACCTGGAAAGGTTTGTTATTTCCCTGAATGATCCCTTAAAGTGGGAGGATGGACTATTCATGACAAGAACTGTGTGTACCTGTCTTTGTGATTGGCATTTGGCCTGGTTGTGTGGTAGCTGCTCCAGGTTTGATTTATTTTCAAACCTAGGATTTGTGTACGCCTGAAGTAGTGTGTGTGCAAAGATTGAGTTGTATTATGTTCTTCCGCTGCATAATACTTGGCAAAACTCAAGCTCTGATGTGTTTCCCCTCTTGTGGATTGAAGGCTACTGTATTCAAGATTTCAACGTAAGCTATTGAAAATGTCACAGATACTTGAAGTCCTCTCAAGTCCACTCATGAAGACGTTCTTCGTTCAGGATGGTAAGAATCACATAATCACTGATTCCCTTACTCTCTTGAGTAGTGTTATACGAAGACCTTGAAGAATTTCAAGGAGGGTTTCATTCCAAGGTGATGGAACTGATGTTCTATGCGACGGTGGAACATGTGTTCAACAAGTATGCAGCTACTAGTTGAAAAGCATATGTTTCGGGTGTCAAACAAAGGGATACTTTTGTTTGAAACCTACTCCTGACCTGGAAGAGGAGACATCTGTGTGTGCAAAGTTGACAATGGTAGAGTCAACTATGTCCGTGTGCTCCCGAAGGTTACTTTTAGAAGTCAGAACTCTAGAAGTAGAGCTGGTTGAGATGTGACATTATGCAATCCCTATTGGTGGTCTTATTCCTGAAGATTGATCAGGACTGAGCAGTTGTTCCCTGGAGTAATATGGTGTGAAGAAAGACAAGCCCATTGGTTAATAAAAGTCAATGATGGTGCAGCATTATTGCTCCTTCATAGAAGTAGATTGGGATCATGAGTCTTGTCATTTAAACATCATGATTAGAAGTGGAAGATCTTTCAAGAATATGAAGACTCAGAGTTTGGTTAAGGTAGTATGTTCTGGCAATACATATCTGCTGATGATTGGTGTTGCTGTCTTCACTGAAGTACTTAAGGTCAGCTGAAGTCTGATTGGTGTGATTGGAGTATGAACAGGTATAGCTCTTGGAGTTACTTAAATCTGGTAGGGATGTCATATGTCATGTCGAGACATTTGTGCACAATGCATGGATATTTTGTGTGGAGCTTCCATGACTGGTAGTTTGAGGGGGAGATTTGGTTAACCTCCTCACATTAGTTCAGCCTGGTGTTTAGCTGGCTGTTGACCTATGTCACATGGGTTCTGGGTGTTGTGTGACATATTTGCAAGGAAGGATTCATCTCTCTCATTCCTAAGGATGAATCTGATCTGGTAGGAGTCTCAAATTTGTTGACGTAAGTAGAGTTTGTTCAGAGAAAATTCTATTTACTTGAGTCAAGGGTGGCAACCTAGATATCTCAACTCTTTGGTCTCTCAAAGAAAGAGCTTGCAAGAAGAGGATATTAACACACGAAGAGTATGTCAAAGTATTCAAATGGTGAAAGTATCTTACTGGATAATGGGAAGGATTTATGATCAATTGCTATTTGTGACAAGTACAAGTATTTAATTGATTATCCTTGGAATTCAAGATAACTGATGTTCTTAAAGATGTGGGAACATTCCTTCTTCTAGACCCTGTGAAGAATCACAGGAAGAGTGATGCTTTAGAGCTATCTCTTTGGTGACAGCAAAATCATTTGATCCTTGAAAAGGTTTCCTGGAAACATGTTCAGACTTAAAGCTACAAGAAGAAGAAGACATCATAATCTTGATGATGGTCACTTGGATCAGTCTGGAGCTGAATTCAACAACTAGATGTTATAACATAATGCTGTGACATTTGGTTCAACATCAGATTCTTGGTTGGTGAAGTGGCACATCAACTTAAGATAGGATGATCTACGAAGTTGAAGATTAGATCCTTCAAAAAGATCGTCTCTTTGCAGCTCTTTGGAGTTGTTGGGTGGAGAAGATGTTACATGTTCCTGTCTTAGTGTATCTAAGCCTTTTGTGATAACTTGTAGCTTGAAGTTCAAATTTCAATTGGAAGGTCAGAATATCTTTGGGAGAAGTCTGATAAACATGGAGATAATCAAACAGTGGCATTTGGTCTATCTCAGCAGTGGATTCAGAGAATCAAGATAATCAACATGTGGCAGCTGATTATTGTCGAGAAAGTTTGATTCACAGTATGAATGCGTTCAACCAATATTGTTGAACAGAGGGTGCGCTCTTGAAGACATGAAGATGCGTCTTATGTTTTCCATTCATCAAGGGGTCTTATTTACCTTGAATCAGAAGTTGTCTTGAAGGTCCAACTGAGTATTGAATGTGACCTACTTGTTTCCATGAAGAGAAGTGATTGTCCCTAACAGGGGGAGTATTGGTTTGTACGAAAGGTCTTCATCAAACTCGTAGGATATAAAGTGTGGCACCTTATTAACTATTGGGATGATGTGTTCGAGACTGAAGAGGACTATGTCTGACCGAATGTCATCACATTGGTAATGACATTGTTCCTAATTTCCTCTAAAACTACAGACAGGAGGAAAATTGGATGAAGTGTGGATTATTATTAATAAACCCATGTGTGTACAGCTGTATGACTCAGAGGGAGTAACCATCCTCTTTGTGAAAATGGAATGGTTTCAAATTAGCAGAATGTATGACGACATAGGATTTGAGCGTGTTTTCATCTGCTAAGAAAACAGGGCGGTTGTGTCTCATTATGGAGCTGTTTAGTGAGCTGGAATGTTTAGATGATAACTTGTCATCTAATAAAGGATAGGGGATCCTAAGACAAGTACTTAAAAGGAGTAGTCGGTTCTAAAAGACAAATATCTGTTTTAAAAAGGGCAAGACATACTTCATCCTGACAATGGTCAAAGGGTCAAACCCAAGGGTAGGTACCTGCATTAAAACCAGTCCTAGGGTACTGAAACTGTCAGAGTAAAGTACTAAGATCGTTACTATCTATGCCAAAATTGCATTATTTATGAAGACTTTCTCTATTCTTTCTCTTCATCAGAGGGTTTCAGCAATATGAAGTTTGTTAGCATCTGGGAAAATTGTGCATGGGTATGGATCTGTATGGGCAGTCTTTGTCAAATTCTGGCCAAAAAGGGGGAGAAAGATAGGGACTCAGGCGAGACTCAGGTGAAAGCAACAGACGGCAATGTCCAGCGAGACTCAGGTGAAAGCAATATGATCCCTAAGTAAGTGACTTTGTTTGTGTCTTGTGTTCTGAGTTAAGAGGATAGTTGTGACTTGTGATCTGAGTTACATGATCACAAGTAATCAGTATCAAGATTATCAACAATAATATTGAGAAAAGAAATCCTCTTGGGCCATCGATGGCTTGGAGTGGCTCACAGTTGAGGGATAGAGGTTTGTTGTTTGCTCAAAGGACATCAGCGTCTACAAAGAAGATGTTGGACAAGATGTTGTAACATCTCAACTGTGTTGTGGCCTGGTCCCAAAATACAACTTGCACTTATTTGTTTTAGCCAAAATTTTCCAAAGGGGGAGATTGTAAGTGCCCTGGCTGGAGAGTTGGCTTCATTTGTAAAACAAATAAGAAAGCAAGTTTACCCATATTCCCTCTGTTGTTTTAATATGTTGGGTTGAAGAAGTTCAACATCTGGACCAACATGTTATGTAAGATGTCACAACATCAGCATATGACATCGCGCCTGAAATTAAGTACTAATTAAGTAACTATGTTATATGTTGAATGTTTGTAACAGCTGTGACTTGTAACCTAACTATTCTAAGTGATCTAAATTATGAAAGAGGTTATTTGTTGTGTTGAAGAAGTCCAACATCTAGGACAACATGTTAGATGTAATGTCATGACATCTGACTTGACATCACGTCAACAAAATTGATAATTCAGTTACAGTTCTGGTACTTAAATACTCTGAGAATATATGTGGCGTTTCTTATGGAGAATCTGAAGATCAATCAAGAATCAATCAGAATATTTGAAGAAAATACTGTTTCTAAATATGGAGATATTTTAGGAACTAGTTGATTGAAGACCTTGATTATAGCAGAAGTTTGCTGCTGAGTTGTAACAGCAAGGAGAAAAGCTTGCTGAGATTTTTGAAGGCCCAAATCCAGTTGGGTAATAGGTTATAAATAGCAGATTGTAACCTAGGGTTTGTAAGTCTCACATAATGTAACATTGGGGGTGTTTTGTTAGGTAAACCTGTCGGTCTGTGGCAAGGTTACCATGTGTGTAACTCGATACCTGTAGGTAAGGGTTTGAGTGTTCTTGGACGAAGCTATGAAGCAAGTCTAAGTATTTCTGCATTACTTCATATACATTGTAATGTAGGAAATCAAGTGGGAGGGCTCTACTTCTTGAGTAGGAGTAAGACTTCTGTTGCTGCGGCAATAGGAATGGAAACTGGTAGGTTTCTATCTAGGAGTTCCTAGGTATAGGTTGCACTGGGTAGATGATTAAGTGAAGGATGGGAACTTGTGAAGTTTAGTCCTGAATTAATATTGCTGATAGTGGATCTTCTTCCTGGCTTGGTATGCCCCCAGAGTAGGTGTGTTTCCCCGAACTGGGTCAACAACTGATTTGTGTTTTTACCTTCAACACTTTATAATTCTGTCTGTTATATATCAAGGTAAAATTGTAATGTTGTAACAGATGATGTCTCAGAACATGTTAAGACATCATGCTGATATCTGTGCAGAAGAAACAGAACTGTGAAGGATGTTCGCTCTCTGCTGATCATGTGCAACAGATGAACAGAACTAGGTACATCGTTGTTCTATCCTCTGCACCTTCAAAGTATATCTGGCACAGCTTGGTTAAACTGTGCTTCTGTTTCTCTTCAGTACTGAATCACGAAAAATTGGGTATCTACCTTGCAGTGTATTTATTATGTCATATCAGATGTCTAGACATTGAGTATAACATCTGAATTCTGGCATACACCAGAATTTCAGACAAGATACTAAGAGTAAAGGAAGGATGAAGGTAAAAACTTTATAGAAACGCAAGTAAAGTGCAGGATAAAGTAAATTTGCAGCAATTTAAAAAGGTTGTAATGGTAAAGTTTGCAGAGAAATGTTAAATGGAAAGGATTGTAAAGAAATGTAAAGACTTTGATTGCAATAAAGTATGGTGATTCAAACGTACATTCTCAATATTCTTTCTCTCACAGCGGGTACTTAAATAAAATTGAGTGACTTGTACAATAAGTTAAACACACGAGATTCTTCATAAAATTCCTATATTTATACTAATAATAAGTAATTTTCGAACAATTGCTTCATTCCAGGATGAGGACAAGTGTTCTCTTCATGCTCTTCGACCCATATCTTCATTCCATGTTGCTTTTCCTAACTTCCAAATGAACTGCCTTTCCCTCCTTTCCTCAAATTCAAATCCACATGCTGCTGATACAAGAGCCTCTCGATCGAATACTGTCTTTAACTTAGAAAATTCTCTAAGTGTTTCCTCCTTCTTAGGAAGGATGACTTCGACACAACTCCTTGCATAGGCTCTTCTGTCGAAGTTTATTCATCTTAGATTTCTTCAATCTATTTTTAGCCAATAAGGCCAATATGTGTGGGGTCGAATTTAGGAGCTAACACCAGGCCATCCTGAATCCAACCTAGCATTGGTTGTTTATGAAAAACCTTCTCCTAAAACCTTGGATGAATGCATTGACATTTTTAAAACTAAGGCTATGAAAAGAGTTGTGAAGCTAAGGATAGAGGCAAGTACAAGCACTAAGCCTCAAAACATGGATGGTTCCTGGAAAAAGTTTTAGAAGTGGATGTCTTCTGAGGTTGAACGAATGAATTCTTTTGCTGAAGCATCCAGAATTAGGGATGTTCAAATGGTAACTGGAAGAAAAGAAACAAGAGAAAGAGTCAGATTTCTAGAACTACTTGTTGAAAAACAAAGAGAAGCATAAGCTAGAGCACTAAAAGAAGCGGAGGAAGCTATGATTAAGGCTCAAGAGGCAGAAGAAGCCAAAAAAGCTGAAGAAGCCAGATTGGCAGAAGAAGCTACTAAGGCTAAGGAAGATGCTCTGGTTGATTCATCCTCTGATCCTGCCATTACACGTCTGGAAAATGCAATTGTTGATATTAAAGGAGAACAACAATTGTTCATAGAAAGTATCATTAAACAGAAGGCTGACAATGAGAATGTTCAGAACATGCTATAGCTGATTCTGCAAAAGATTTCTGCCCTTATTTCTGAATCTTAGGCTCTAGGATTTTCTCTTTCCTTTTGTTTCTAAACTATAAAATTATCCTTATGTGACTATTTTAAAGATTACTTTTGTTAATGGATAATTATCTTTTTGATGATGTCAAAAAGGGAGAGAAGTATAATAATTTTGATGAACCTAAAGAAATGCATCATAATAATTAAACGATATAAATATGCATTTACCACTAACGCTTGTTTTTCTGTTTGTAAATCAACCGAGGAACTCTAATCAAGTTCACTAGGCATTCTAAGATAGGTCAAAATGAAAGAACTGATTGTTTATATAATCGAAGATGTATACTCTATAAACATATATTTAAATATCAAATAGACCCAATATAGTTCAGAAGTTGCTAACTTTATGAAAGTTAAAGTTATCTTGATTTTGGTATCATAATGTTCAGAAGATGTAAAATGTCTAAGAATGTGATATTCATAAAATAAGAATCAAAAGCACAAGCAGACGCCTTCCAGAAGAACAAAGCAAATCAGAAGTTAAAGACTATATGAAATTCCAGAGTCAAGACTCTCAAGATCTCGATATTTGATCTATTAAACCAGTGGGAGTTTTACTCAAACGGTTCAGAGTCAGGATATTCGATCTTCATCAAGTTATTGACTCAGGGGAAGTATCGTAAAAAGGATAAGTATTCCTTACCTTTCTAATTTCACTAATTATGATTATATATACAAAATTGTGTAATCAAAATACATAGTTTTGTCATCATCAAAAAGGGGGAGATTGTAAGAACAAGATTTGGTTCTGCAATATTATCTTTGAGTTTTGATGATAACAAATGATATGTTTGTATGAACAATTTTGTTGTACTAATGTTTGTTATTGTTGAGTACTTAACAAACAGGTTCTGCTTCTGATGGATGGCGTGGCCAAGACATTAGAAGAGAATTAGTTCTACCTCTGTGCTACACAAGTTCTGTTGAATAGTAGAAAGTCACTTCAAAAGGATCTGAAGTGTAAGCTATGGTGTTTGTCTAAAGAAACCAGTCAGAAGATCTGAAGACAGAAGTTGTCACTTAAGTCCAGATGCTGAAGACTCATGTTTCTAAAAGATAGTGTATTCCAAAGAAACAAAGTTAGAAGATCTGAAGACAAAGTTTTTACTGAAGTTCAGATGCTAAAAACTTAGTTTCTAAAAGACAACTTGTTTCAAATAAGACAAAGTTAAAAGTTCTGAAGACAAGTTTCTAACTAAAGTCTAGATGTTGAAGACTTTGTGTTGCTAATAACAAGGTTCTAAAGACAAGGATTCTTAAAGAACCTAGTGCTAACGATTCTAAAGACGAAAGATATTAAGATTCCAAAGACTTGAAGTTCTAAAGGTCCAAGGTTATCTATAACGGGTTCTCAAGATCAAGTGTTGAAGACTCTAAAGACGCAGCTCTTAAGACTCTGAATACTTGAAGCTCTTCTGATCCAAGGTTCGCTACAATGGATTCTCACGACCAAGTGCTGAAGACTCTGAAGACTTGAAGTTCAGAAGACCATATGTTGTGTTCCCGCTTATAACCTCATGCTCGCAGAAGCCTCTGAAGTTCAAAAGTAAAGAATATAACGGTAACATGGTACAATAGTACACAGTACAAAAAAGCTTTATTCCACTACCTCTTCTATAGCTTGAATTATGGAAGAGATAAGGACGTAGCAGTACTATTTGTAATCACTCTTTTTCAAATAGCCAATCGCTCTATTTTGCTTGGCTATATAAGAAAAGAATCGTATGTTTAAAGGTTTCTTATTGCATGTGTATGCTAGTTGCTCAATGTTGGTTGCCACTTGCTCATAGATGTAAGTTTCAAGTTGCAAGTTGTTGGTGTTCAATGTTAAAATGAAAGTTGTCATTATTGGAATACAACCAAAAAGCGATCAACCACTATAACAACAACCAGAATAATTGTTATCAAAATGATTCTTCAATCATGTTAATATTGATTACAATGAAATTATTGATTCACAATGTGCTTAATTTTATATGTTGCACAAAGCTTGCTAAGCCGCAGAAGATAATGAAGATGATCATGAAAGCTCCAGTTACAAATCCATAACACAAATATCGTG
Source organism: Vicia faba (assembly GCA_948472305.1). NCBI lineage: Eukaryota > Viridiplantae > Streptophyta > Magnoliopsida > Fabales > Fabaceae > Vicia > Vicia faba. Next base: position 1,320,368,228 of record OX451737.1, on the reverse strand, counting down.
CTCTAAAGTGATCATAGAAGAAAATGGAACAAAGGTTGTTGTTTAGAATGTTCTAAAGTGAATCAAGATGAAGAAGTTCTTCTATTTAGTACATCAAGATCAACAAAGCTTTCAGAAGCTTATGAAGAAGAAGACTTCAGTGATTCAAGTGCTTTGGGTTGTTGTCTGTGAAGAAGCTAATTGAAGAAAAGAATACCACACATTGAAGCTTCATTAAAATATAATATATTTTAGTGTGTATTAGGTTCTTCTGATGTACTTAATTTTGATTACATCCAGCTTGCGTAGAAGCATTATTATTGTAAACAAATATAAATCAAACAGTTGTTTGATGATTTCTTGAGAGACTCAGTTGAGTCAGGATTCTCAAGAAGACTTTGGCTGCGGCTATCGTAGATGAAATCATGGTAGTATATTCTATTGGGTAAATTGTAGTCATATCTCAAAGGGGGCTGATTGAAGGTCAGCTTTGTGAGATCACTGATAGATATCATTAGAAGAAAATCCTGATAAGAGATTCTGGTGAATCAGATTCTATTGGGCCAATTCAAACCCCCTATTTTCTTGCGTTTTCTTCACACTTTCAAAATGGTGGTAAGGGGAGAATATATGAGGTGTTTGGGTACGGTGGTAGAGGGGATAATGGGATGCCATAAGGTGGTATGGTAGTGAAAGGCGTACTGTATGGAGGGAAAGGCGATGGTAGTATAGGTTGGAGTGGAATCGCAGCAGTTGGATGTGGTGGGGTGTGGGAAAAAATAACGTGATTACGGTGTGGGTGTGAATGGAGGATGTCACTATGGGTATTGTGGTGGCGTGGAGAGGACTAGAAGAGATAGGATGGGTCAAACCTGGAAAATAAATAGCGGATTGAATAGTTGCAGATTGTTGTTCTCTTTGAGTAGTGAGCTCTCCATGACTTATTAATCTTAACAGAAATTCTCCAACCCAAGAGATTCACATGAATTACCACTTTCCTTAATAAATTATAAATCTATTCGCTAAATAAAATCTTTTCTTCCACTAGCTTGTATTATTTTATTTTCAATCTTATATTTGTGAGACAACACATTATACAGCTATTCACCGTTTAGTTATGTGATGAAATTGAAATCATAAATATATTTTTGATTTGTATCGAAAGTGTATTTCAAAATAAATTTTACTGTAAAATTAACGAATCTCAAAAACGAATGAATTATATGTGTGTGAGAATGCAAGCCGAAAATATATTTATGATTTTCAAAAACATTTTTAAAATTTTGCACGGTAAACTAGAAAAACATGAATGGAATAAGAAATTTCCAACAAATATATGAAGGTGGTTGTAGAAGGTAGGTTGAATTTAAAGTTATTGTACGCTAGTATTAAAGCTAGCAGGATACTGTATATCTGATTGTTGGGTGGAATGCTGAATGTCTTAAATATGCATGTCAGTTGTTGTTTACTGCAACTCTCATAATTCATGATTGATATTCAGAGAGACAGACACAAAAAGACGAGTCAAAGAAGGCAAGTCAAGTCCCATTGTAATGGAATTTTCTATATCCTTTAAAAGCTAATAGATGCATCCACCAATTACAAGTGTGGACTGTGGTCACACTCTTTTATGTGTGTGTACATAGTAGACTGTTTCCTCAATTTCTTAGTCTCTGATTGTGGTGCACATAGAGGAAATCATTGTTTGACAACCAATAAGCAGCAATTAATATAACTCTTCTATTTTCTTTTTCCAAATATATGTGTATAAGGTTGATGCCAGAATAAACTCTTAATTCAATGACTCAGCTTATTATTGAATCTAAATTGACAACATAGGGCTAGTTACTATCAGACAAGGAGGCAGTATTGGGCATAAAATTTGGGCACACACCATAAAAAAAAGTTGTAAAATAAAATAATTAAATAATATATTTTAAAATATTTAATTGATATATCTTATATATATATATATTATTTGTTGGGATATTTAATTGATATATCTTATATATATATTATTTGTTGGGAGTTGTAACCAACCAAATATTTCTAACAAAAATATATGTTGTAATCTTGATGGTAGTAGTGGAAATTGAAATTTAGGGGATAGTTCATTGAAGGAAAATTTTCAACAGCTGTATATTGTGACTTTGTCACAAAAAATATGTTTGTGTTGTTATTATTGACAAAATTGAAAATGATTCGGATAGGTTTTAAAGGCGGCAACAATAAATAGTTGAAATTGAAGTTATATTTTGATAAAAATATGCAATCTTTAACAATGAGGAGGCAGCTAAAAGATGGAAAGATTCCACGAGTAATACTGGGTTGACAAAAAGAAAATTCATAAAAGTAAAGTTGAATGCATACCAGCTCTGCAGCTCATAATGCATTTTTTAGTGGAGAATGTAACTTCCTCCAATGTGACCAACCATCAAACATGAGTTGGACAATTATAAGTCGAGAATTTCTTAAGGTGAGTTATACTTTTAGAAATTTAAAAATTACTTTTTAAATGTGTATATTCGAACGCATCTTTCAGCATGTTTTAGATGTACACATTCAAATATATTTTTTTCTACTTTTTAATACTTAGACGTTGAATTTAAAGTTCTAGAGGTAATTTCGGATATACATATTTGAAATCACATGCGAATATGTTAACGGATGTTTCGGATATGCATATCCAAACATTGTCTGTTTGTGTCGTTTTTATTTAAAATATTATCATTACCACTACCTAATAAACGGACAAACGAGCTAACATAAAATGATACGGTTTGGACAAAAAATAAAACGAACATAACAATTAGATTAGATATTCAGAAATAGGGAAACACAATATAATATATAAGTTGTTCAGAAAATGTGTAATGTTAAAATATTACATCGGTAAAAAACACAAAACATAGCATAGGCTACTTCTACTGCGTAATGCTTAATCCTAACTCTGTTGTTATGGTAAAGCGGCAAGCAAAAAGTAAAGTATTATTTTATCGGGTGATATTTAGGTTATATCATATCGTGTCCACAGAGATTGGTGAATTGAAATTTCGTTCGATAAATATCTCGTAATGATTTTGAGGATAAATGGGTTGAAAGTAAAAGTATCGACAGAAAATAAATGTATAAAAAGGAAAAAGGAATAACTTATCAAGCATGCATATATACTACTTCTCACAAGCTTAAACCTATCGACCTGTTATACTAAACCTACAATATTCATCAATGTCATCACATGTCACTCACAACGTAAGTCATTTCTAACCCAAATTGAGAGGCCAGCTACATCACCTCGATAGCGATCACTCAACCATCTCAACAACACATAAGTCAACCGTACTCGCTTGCATCGACGATCTCTCAGAGCGACATAAACAACACATATGCATTAATCACAGACGCCCTAAATGAATAACAGCGTTAAATCTCTCTCTAGAATTCAGACACTATTAGATAATCATCCTAGATAAGAATCTAAGCAGTATATGTCTATAGCAACTCAAATCCCTAGCACAGAGTAAAAACCAAAGATAATAATCAACAAAGATTTATAAAGCAAGTTTTATATAATGCCAAGGGAGACAAATATACATGAGTTCAAAGTAAATATACATACAATACCCAATCAATAGAGAATACACAAAGAAAAAGATAAATGAATCATAGATCTATCGGTTTGTCAGCACCGATCGAAGATTAATCCATCTAGGATCATCCGTATGCAAGTTCCATAGTTGTTATCTAAGCTAATCCTAACAAAATTAAAGGTTGATGGAGTTGGGAGAAAAATCTTCCCAAAAACCATAACCTAAAAAATGAATGAAATGAAGTTATAAAACAAATCTCAACAGACCGCGCTAAGCGGGCCTGGCGCGCTAAGCACGACTTCCTTATTTTACACATCAAACCGACCTAAATCATGATAAGTGCACTATCTACGCTAAGCGGACTTCAAAATAATCCTTCTGCCAAAATGTCAAAACGCAAGCAGCGTACTACGAAATGCGCTGAGCGCACTCGCGCTTAGCGGCCTTATGCGTGCTAAGCGGGCTCTCCTGGGAAAAATTGGTCTTTTATTCCAAAAACAGGCATCCGGTGTCGTGCCTTCAACACCTTATTCCTCAATGCTCCAAAATGCAACAAATACCTATAAAATGAATGAAAAAACATCAAACGATACACTATGTACACAAAAATACAAATAAACACAAACTAAATGTATTTACATAAAAGTCGGGTTTATTCAACCGATATTAACAACAAAAAGTTGATAAGTGCAACAAAAAGTATATATAAAAATAGCTACAATTTTCACTTATCAAACTCTCCCTAACTTGAACTTGTTTGTCCTCGAACAAGGCCAAACAACTCAAAGAACCAAAAGTAATCAACCAAAATATCATGAATCAACAAGTTTTAAAAACGGAAAATAAATGTATGGTTCAAACAAAAACACACACGCAAGGTAAATACTTACCACAATCCTACAACGATAATATGTAAACGAAACAAATCCTAAGTACAAAAATCATACTAAACATTTTAAAACAAAACAAGCTCAATCATGAATCACACCTTAGCAAAAATTCATCGGTAGATGAAGAACGCACAAAGGTGAGGGACAAAAAACACTCATCCAAAATCTTGCAAATAATAGACTAAATTATGCATTCATCCAAAAACTCATATTGAAGATACAGAGACAAGAATCACAAGGACTTTTTAAGATTGTAATGTGGCTTGGTTAACAAACAAGGGATAATTCCTAAAGCTAATAGAAACAAAAACTTGCCTTAACCTAAGGGATTGATCAACTCACAAAGATTCAAGCAAAATAATTTCAATCAAACTTCTTCTTCATTTCAAATTTCAAACCAACACACATCACTTATTAACACAACTTTATTCCATACTCTTTTTATTTTTGTTTTTCAAAACTCTTCTCTTTTTTCTTTCTTTCTTTTTAACTTTTTTTCTTTTTCTTTCTTTCTTTTTCTTTCTTTCTCAATCTTATAGTAATACACACAAGCACATAAACGTTTATCTCCCCGACTTAAATTCAACCATATCATAATGTGAATACTCCCTACTTTTTAAGGCAAGATAAAAATTCAAACAACAAATCATAGTTGAGGGTTCAAGAAAATAAAGAATCAATATCCATACAAAAAGATGAATCAAACACTCATAGACAAGCATTTAGCAAAAACAACATGGATATCCACAAAAAGAGTCAAAAGGGGATACTAATGATTACACACTCACAAGGTGAATTGACTATTTAGCCAAGGTAGTTGTTCTAAAAATGAAACAAAAAATGTCTTGATCATGTTCATGCTTTCATACAATCAACACAAACAAAATATTAAACATAATAAAATCCAGTTAAAACAAGAATTGTGGCCTCCAGCTGTCATACCCAAATTTTTTACCTAAGATTCCACTTTCAATTTCATTTTCATAAAACATCAAGGTCACAAGATACAATTGGTTTTTCTTAATCCGCTCACCTTCGAGCATTGCTTATGCATAGATTATCAATTGTTGTGGATCTTTTATCTTATGCATCACTAACATCTAATCCCATACAAAGGTGTATGTTTGTTTTTCTTTGGTTTCATGTGTAGAGACAGGTCTGAATCAAGAGCGTCAGGTGTTGCACCTCAATTAGGGTTTTGGATCCCTTAAGTGTTCATGTATAATGGATCACCTATTCTCAAAAGTACAGTCGAGATTTCATCATCACTGGTCCACATGTGCATCAGTATGCCTTGGAATGCAAGGAAAGATCAAGTTTGCAAGTCAATTGAAAACACTTCGACCAAAAAGTCAACTTTTTGCAAGATCAAGTTCAAACGATCATAACTTCTTCATTATTCAATATTTTTGAATGGTTCTTTTTGCGTATAACTCTCCTTAAAGTCATCTCCAACTCTTCTTTACCAATCAAGATCTGATTATGTGTGGAGGATTATTAAAAGTCTGAATACTTTAGAGGTCATCCTATGGAATTTGACCTAATTTCAAAATAGTTGTGCCTAACTTCAAATGATCATAACTTCTTCGATCCTCGACATTTAAGGTGATTCTTTTTGCACGCTGTCATAAATGATGTAGTCTGCAAGTTCTCTTCAAGGACCGAGAGTTAATTATGCATAAAAGATCATAAAAGTTATTGAATCGTTATAAGTCATTTCTTGACTTAGAATGTTCTTAACTCCTAGGTTCAATTCATGTCGTAATTATTTTCTAAAGGAACTTGATTCTTATGCTGATGTAATTCATGAAACAAGAAGTTGAGTTTGAAGATCCATTGATCGGTTGTACTCAAGAATTTGATTCAAGATTAAGATTGGAAGATGATACGAGTGAATTACTTAGAAGTCAAGATACAAAGGTCAAGTTCATTCATGTGACTTATGCAATTTCAAATATCGATTTGTCATCGCTTACCCGTTTCAAATCCAAGTATGTTAATTCTCATCATTTATCAAAATTGATTCAAGAGAATTCATATAAGGTTTGTGTGAAATTCAAAGTGAACAATTGAACTATCATTCAATATGAATTCAAGAAGGACGCCATAATTTGTTTCAAGAACACATCCAAGATTCATCCAAGTTCTATACAAGATCTTTCAATTCATTCATAAGATTTATTCATATCATTTTAAAGGAGCAAGTATTATTCAAAGTTCTCTCAAGATATTCAAATTTTCAAATCCATACAAGTGAAAAAGAGATATTGAAGGTTACAAGGCAAGCAACAAAGCTGCTAGGTCTATGCTAAGGTATCCTAATACTTGAGCTTTATCCATCTTGTAGAAAATCAGTCCCAAAACAAAGAAACAAAGCCTTGCCGCCCACTGATGTAGAAACCTATCAAAAGCTTATGTCAAAACTGTCCAAAACCAGCTATACCACAGTCTGCATATATACAAAAAAACCAGTCCATGACAATGCTATGTTACTGCCCATAACCTGCAAAGTCAACCTTGCACTAAGCTGTTACAACATGCCAAAAATCTATCCACAAGACCAGCCTATGCTACTGCTATGCTGCTGTCAAAACAGTCTACTATGCTAGTTCATATACATATAAAAAACCCGCTCCTAACTTAAAAAAAAATACTAAAAAACAAATCAGCACCACATCCCTCCAAAATTTGCATAAAAATGGTCAGCCATGCTCCATTGAGAGAAAAGAAACATGAAAACAACAATTTGCAAAAATAAACAGAGAAAAATTAGATTAAAAAAGCATGTTGTTATACCTTTAAGATGGGCTATTTAACAAGCCTTGGTTTTCATCAAAAAGGGGGGGGGGGGGGGGGGAATCCATGGGATATAGGGGGGATAAAATATACTAAGAAGGGACTCTCAAAATATCTTTCAAAAAGTCACTCTAAAAAACCTAGTTACGAACTTCCATTCCGAATCTTCACACCCTTTTATTTAGATTCCTGCTCAAGATTCTTCAAATTTAGAGGAATCACCTCCTTCAAACTCTTCTCCACCTCTCCTTACAACTTTCAAACTTACCAAAAGCTCCACCAAACTCTTCATAAGTCAGTCCTAACAAACCTGCATAATTTCAAAAATCATTTTCAAACCACAACAATCTCAAACTTTTACTTATTGACTTCAAGAAAACACACACGGAAATCATAAATAAAAACCAACAACAATTTCAAGCCAGTTTTTTTAGGAGAAATAGGAAGAAAGTATTAGAGAAATACTCGTAAGAAAACTTTTCCCAGTTAAGTAGAAGAAGATCTCTGCAAACTCCTTCATCTCTATAAACCATATTTTAGCAGCACCTGCCTATGCTACTGCTATGCTGCTGTCAAAACAGTCTACTATGCTAGTTCATATACATATAAAAAACCTGATCCTAACTTACACCAAAAATACTAAAAAACAAATCAGCACTATATCCCTCCAAATTTGCATAAAAATGGTCAGCCATGCTCCATTGAGACAAAAGAAACATGAAAATAACAATTTGCAAAAATAAACAGAGAAAAATTAGATAAAAAAAACATGTTGTTATACCTTTAAGATGGGCTATTTAACAAGCCCTGGTTTTCATCAAAAAAGGGGGGGGGGGAATCCATGGGATATATGGGGGATAAAATATACTAAGAAGGGACTCTCAAAATATCTTTCAAAAAGTCACTCTAAAAAACCTAGTTACGAACTTCCATTATGAACCTTCACACCCTTTTATTTAGAATCCTGCTCAAGATTCTTCAAATTTAGAGGAATCACCTCCTTCAAACTCTTCTCCACCTCTCCTTACAACTTTCAAACTTACCAAAAGCTCCACCAAACTCTTCATAAGTCAGTCCTAACAAACCTGCATAATTTCAAAAATCATTTTCAAACCACAACAATCTCAAACTTTTGCTTATTGACTTCAAGAAAACACACACGGAAATCATAGATAAAAACCAACAACAATTTCGAGCCAGTTTTTTTAGGAGAAATGGGAAGAAAGTATTAGAGAAATACTCACAAAAAAACTTTTCCCAGTTAAGTAGAAGAATATCTCTGCAATATCCTGCATAATCTTTTAGCAGCACCTTCCTCACATTTCCTTATTTTGTACACCAACTCACAAACCCGTTCATTGCTCTCAAACACAACAGCAAAAGTCTGTAGCCTCACCTTACTTCCACTTTCGATATCAAACAGAACCAAACCGCAAACCTACGATAAAAAACAGAAGAACGTCAATAAAGATGGACAAGCGGGAATAAATTCGTAAGAAGAAGTTCAAAAGGAGGAAGAAGAGACCGGACAATTTGTACCTGATTTTGTGGAGTTCAATTTCTCATATCTAAATTGCATCGAAAAGGCAAGGCACCGGACCGCCTCCGGTAGGTAATTCTCTTTGACCTACATTATCATTCAATATGTGTTGCGTGTGCCACTCTGAGTTGTTGTCGTTTTTCATTTTGTTGAGTAGTCATGAGAGACAAGAGAAAAATTGTCGTTGTTATTGTTGTCTCGATCAAATATAATTTTTTTGGAACAAAGATTTTGAAGCTTTATTGTTGTAAATCCATGGAGAAGCAGATGGAAAATACAGAGGAATGTTGACGGAGGAGGGAGGATTTTGTTGTTGTTGGACCAGTAAAGAGGAAAGAATTGAGGAATTAATGGTTGTTGTTTATGATTGAGGGAGTATATCGTGAGAGAGGAGAAGAGTTCTGAGCGAAAACAGAAGGAAAGGAGCGAGATCGAGAGAGATAAGAGGAAGCAGAGAGAGTGTGAGGGAGACAAATAAGTTTGGATTAATGTATTTTGTTAGTAATTAATTGAGAATCAAAAGAAATAATTGCAACCTTTCCCCTTCCCCATATGTCATGCGGCGCCATTTTCCAATTATGGTTCCCAAAACCCTTCATTTCCCTCTTAGATGGATCCGAGTTTGGGCCTAGCCCAACCCATTCCACAAGTTTTGACTTTTATAGTTTTTGCTTAGTTAAGTATAACGAGTGGATAGCTTGGTGTAATGGTTAGCGCGTCAGTCCTGCATGTTTGAGGTCCTGGGTTCGAGACCCACGAGACACTTTTATCATTATTCTGTTTTTATCCCCTTTTAACCCAAACTCTTTTTATTTTAATTAAGGTGTGTATATCACAGAAAAATAAACATGGTTAAGTGTTAAGTCAACTTGGTTATAACCCATAGAATATGAGTTCAAGTCCTAGCTGTTGCACTTTATTTTTTATTTCTAATTTTTAAGTCTTTTTCCTTATTTCATTTAAAAACCCATACAAAAAATACAAAAAAAAATTAGATTAGGTTTATAATAATTTCTTTCTTGCTCTCTTTAAAAAATACCAAAAATATATATTAGTATAATTTTTTATTTCTTTATTTTATTTAATTTTTGGTTGTTAATTAAGTAATTTTTATTTATTTAATTTCCCTTTGTCGATCATTTAGTCTTTATATTTTGTTTGCGTCTAATTCCAAGGGAAATAATTAATTAGTTGACTTCATGTCATCGAGTATCTAACACGATTGTGATAAACCCTTCATACATTTTTCAGTTTAGTTAATCTTAAGTTAAAATATTCTAAACCCTAATTTTAAAACTCGCACCTCTTTTAAAACATCAACACTAGGTCATCGCATTCAAAATCTCATCCCCACACTCATTTGGCAAGCAAACCAATTTTAACAAAAAAACTGATATTTCAAAAGGTTCCTATAGGATACTATAGATACATAGGGTGCTAGTACCTTCCCTTTGTATAACCAACCCCCGAACCTTCGATCTCTTTCAAATGCATCATATTTTTCTTTACTTTTAATATTGCACTTACTTTACATATTTATGGGTTTTATTTCACACTTTTTCCCTTTTCCCTTGGAAATGATAAAGCGTGGTGGCGACCCTGGCTTATTTGCGAGTCAAGTTAATCAATATTTTGATCTCCGATTTTCACCACTACAAAATTGGCAACTCTGCTGGGGACAAAATATCTCTAAGTGGGTTAAACCTAATTTGTTATATCTGTTTTTTGTTATTATTTCCTATTTTCTTATATGTGTTATTTTGTTGTTTCTTTAGGTGTTGATTACAAGGGACAAGTCCTATACCCGAACTAAGTACACTTAAGATAGGGAGGGTGGTATAGTCATGTTAACTTTGAAGGTGTAATCCCGAAAAAGGAGGCATGAGATCCCCCACTCAGTGGAGGCCCCTTTGACTGTAGTATTTGTTTACTGAGTAATCAGGAATACATTGCTGCTTTCGACCTAGGAGCTAGAGAAGCTGAGAGCTGTAGAACCCCTAACCCATCTTGGCCTTTTTAGATGTAGTGCAGATACTATGACGGAGTAATCTAGAAGTAGTTATCACGCGATGCTGCACTCAGACGAGTTTTTCGTGTGAATATTACTAACTACCGAGTAATTGGGAGATTGGTAATATTTAAAGGAATGATGTAAACTCTGGGAACCTTTTAGAACCTTGATCTATAGGTGATTTGAAAACCTTATTTCATACCTTGTGGGTGGTTCTTACCTTTGACTCCATGCACGTGACATTAAACCTTTGAACCTTGTATGTGTTTGTTGCATAGTCGTACATTGATGCATTCATAAGCATCATGCCATGCTCGTGACATACGTGGTCATTTCATTTCTAGGGAACTTTATCTTTGATTCTCGTATCAAGTTCATTACTCATAAATGGATGCTAGAAAAATTAGTACCATCAGTTACAATGTTTGGACGCCAATTCAAGTTGAGGTCACGAAGTCTGAAGATGAAGGCCAGGAAGAATATTTAAGTTACAATGTTTGGATGCTAGTTCAAGTTAAGGCACGAAGTCTGAAGATAAATATCATCAAGAAGATTTTTACGGCCTTCGACTTCAAGAAGAGATTGATCATCTGGAAAGCATTATCAAAAGAAGGGATGTACTCATCAAGGATCTAATTGAGATATCAAATATCGAAGCAACAAAGGAGATCTTTAAAAGGGCCCAAGAGCGGAGTAATGAGAATCTAGTTTGGGGTACTCTTGCTAATGTAGAGTTTGGGGAAATATCTTAGGGGTTATGATTTGTATTTTTGATGATCACCGTCAGGTCTGTTGATTAGGATCTCTTGGCTTTGTATTTTGTAGCCTTTAGGCTCTTAAATTTGTATTAAACTTATTTGTCACATTTTTCGCTTGAAGCGTGAATCAAAATTATAGGTCCTTAGTGTGATGTGGTGGGAGAACTGACTTGAGGTTTTGCGCTTGTGTTCGCAAATGTTTCCGTTTAGCAAGAGTCGCCACAGACTTTTTATTTATCCAAAGGAAAGGTCAAAAAGCACAGGAAAGACCTTTGAGATGTTTTCTTGGGTTCGGGGGGTAGATTATGAAAAGGGAAGGTGTTAGCACCCTTTTCATCCATGGTTTTCCATGGGCTCTTAGTTACTTGTTTTAGATCACTTGCTTTTGCTTTTCAATTGTTTGAAATGGTGCTTTTGTGTGTGGTTTTGAAAGTATTTTGAAAAGAGGCCATCATTGTGGCAACCTTTGTAATGATTCTTGTTTGAATGTATACAAAGGTGTTTTGTCTTTTGGAAAATGTTTCAGTGTTTGAAAGTTTGTTTTGGGAAATGTTTTGAAATTGTATTGTGATATGTGTTTGAAAATAGCAAGGATGTTTTGTAAGTTTTGATCAAGTAACTAAGAGTTGTCTACCCTATCTACTCAAACATCTTTCCTACACATTTTTAATCCTTTGACAGTGTTGTTTTACCATTGCATTTGGTAAACAACCTTGTGTTTGGATGTTAAACGGGACATGCGCGGCTCATCGTATTGACCATGATAGCAATTGTGCTAAGTATCTTTAGCAATTTTTGAGGGACTAGATCATTTTTGTATAGGAAACCAAGATAGCGTCATCGAGGGACTATGATCTTTTTGTTTTGATTTTGTTTTGCCAAGACACTTAACATGCATATCATGGCCATTTTAAAGGCAAAAAGTGGATGAAACCCTAAGGGTGCTTGTGTGCATTGTGTTGTCAATTTTTATGCTTTTTTGTCTTGTATTAGGTCTAGCTACTTATTTGATTTTGGATTTTTGCATACAAACCCTAATCTTGCTATCATGGCATATTTGAAAGCATAAAGTGCATAAAAATAAATCTACCACTATTACAACATTGATATGGGGAGGGGGATACAAATTTGAATAGGGGATTATTTGCAAGAAATTAAAACCCTAAGATTATTACAACCAAATTGAATTCTTTGTTCAAATAATAAATAAACAAATATTTAAATGGACAATTAAATAAATATGCAAAAAAACTTTTTGTATTATTTTTATGTATGTAAAATAAAATATTTAATGTGTTAAAAATAATAAAATAAAAGATTATTTTTATTAAGGGTGGAAACCCTAATTTGTTTTAAGAAAGTATATATATATTATGTATTATTTATTTATGTATAATAAAATAAATAAAATATATACAAATGTTAAAAAATAAAAATAATGTTAGAAAATATTATTTAAGTATATGTAAATACTAAAAAAAATATAATGTTTTTTATATTATTTACAAATTTGTATTAAAGAAAATAAAAGTATATTATAAAAGTAATTTTTTCTATACTAGAAAAAAATAATAAAAATAATAAAATAAAATATGAAAATTTATGAAAATATTTTTAGTAATTTTTAATATTTAGAAAAATTAAATAAAGTCAAAACTTAAAAAGGAGATGAAAAATATACAAAATAAAATCAAATGGGCCAGGGGGTGTGAGAAGCAAGTCAGGGGGTGTCAAAAGTAAGAAATAGCCAGGCCCAGTCCAGCTGGCCTTCATCTTCAACCTTGTGACAAAAACGCGCGCCTGTATGTTCAAATTGGGAAATCCTGCATACGTGCTCTAAAGCAAAAACTTGCAACATGAAAGTTATAGAGCATGATCATACGATTCTAACCATATAAAAAACTTAATCTAACTCTCAAAGACCAGAGAGAATTTCTCTGGCCCTAAATTCTAGCCTAGATTTTTCAGAAAGTTCATCATTCAAATTCTCCCAACACAGTTAACTTAAATGAAATTTATGCATATGTACAGCTTAAGGGCAACGAGTACTACATTTTTTATTTACAAACCTAAGCCTAAAGATTCCTAAATAGAGAGATAGAAAGTTGGAAAATACCTGCTTCAGTTGAACTCGAGTATGGCAATGTAGGGGTTTTCAGTGATGCCTGAGATGCTTGGGAGCTTGCTTGAACTCCCTTTGACCTTCCCCAATGCTTAGTTTGCTTTGAACTTGCTTGGATAAGCTTGTAGAAGTCAACCTGCACAAACAGAATTCAGAAATGGTGAAGTGTGTAAATGGAGTTACAGTCACTGGCCAATGGTTGGGAGAGCTTAAGTGGGTTGTATGGAGTGTATTGGAAGAGGTTTGGGACAAAACGCACGAGTGGTTTGTGAGATGGGGGTGAAAATGCAGAAGCTGCCCTATTTTGCAAGTTTTTGGTGTTTTGATGTTCAAGGGTGTTTGAGGACTGGATAGCTCATGTTTCTGGCTCAATGTGATATTCCAAAGTTGTTTGGAATGGTTACAAGAGTTGGTTTTATCAGATACATGAGTTATGTGATTTTGGCAAGTTGACTTGTTTTTTAAGAAAAGTGTGAAGTGACCAAGGACAGGCCTGTACAGGCTAGCTTGAAGCATCCACAAAGTTGTTGTACCTTTACCTAAGTTTATGGAGCTTGTTTGCTGCAAAGAGATGGGTTCAAGGCTCAAGGGAAACAAGTTGACATAAAGCCACCTTTATCAAAATGGCAATGCTACCTTTTTGCCATTTTTGGATTAATCCTTTATGTAATCTTCCATTGATCAGAACAATGCATTAATCCATTGAGTTTGCATTCAATTTTTGAGTGTGGAAGGGTTTAAGGTCCTGTATTCAAGTACAAACAAAGTTGGACATATTTTGCAACTTGTGTAAACATGAAAATGCCATGGATCAAAGTGATAATTTCCCAAATTCAAACCTTCGATTCTCCCTAACCACAAATGATCTTGGAGAGTTCTTAGACATTTTGGAAAGCTTGTAAAATTCTCTAAAATCCATATTTGAAATAAATTTTGATATTCCAAGTGGAACTATGTGAAAAACTGCCATGAAGATAGGTCAAAATCCTGTCTAAACTAGGGCAAAATTTCTCTAAGTTAAAAGTTTCATGGACCCTTATTCCAAAAATCATAACTTGATATCCAAGCATCCTTTGGGAAAACTTTGTGAATCAAATTTGTAGATTTTGTGGAGGACTACAACTTTCATGTTGGAAGTTTTGTTTGAATCCAATTGCATCATAGTGAAAAAGTTGGGAAAAGTTGGGAAAAAATAAGAAAAATTCATAACTTAGAAAATTTCTAAGTTATGAAATTTTTCAATCTTAAACCCTAATTTGCAAAATTAGGTTTCTTGATGAACAAGTTTCATGTTTTGACACATATTGTTGAAAAATGACCCTTGGCACTTGATTTTGACCAAAAAGTCAAAGTTTGACTTTTCAGTGCACAATATATTTTTGATCAGTTGATTGGAAAATTCATTTGTCAATCCAATGCTCTTGAGATCTTTTGAACCTTGTGATTAGGTCAAGATGATGCCATTGAGTCCTTGAATCCATGCTTGAACCCAATTTTCCATTGGCTAGGTGAAAAATCAGAAATTGCCCTTCTGCAGTCAAAACCCTAAAAATGACCATTTTGCCCTTTTGATGATCTGATCAAATTTCTTGAGGAGTTGTGGTCCAAAATTGATCAAATGGTTCATATGAGCCTATAATGTTTATGTGGATAAAAAATTATGTGTTTTGACTGTAAATTGGTCACAATTGACTTTTTCCCAATACAGTTGATTTCTAGGTCAACTGTGCAATTGACTGGGCAAAAATTTGATTCAAAGCTTGAAACTTGGTATGGGAAACCTTATAAGTCCAACATGAAGTATGAAAGTCACTTTGAGCATTGGAAGTCCAAAAATCCCTGTGCAAACTCAAACTCTAATTTCAGGTCAATAGTGCAAGTAGATGTCTTGAGCAGAGCAAACCCTAATCCTGTAGGGAGTCCAAGGAGCCTTGTGAGGGGGAAATCTTGATAAAATGAGAGGGAAAATATTGGGGTACAACAGCTGCTCCTGTTCAATATTCTTGAACCTGAAGAGTTAGATTGGCGAGTTTGCCTTTCGTGACTCGAAGGTAAAAGATGATTGGACGCTAGAGTTCCCGTAAATTTGCACTCATAAAAAATGTAGCTGAGGAAATGGGCTTAAAGATGCCATTTGGAGATGGTAGAATCTTGCTAGAGATGGGCTTTAGAGATGCCATCCAAGACTGTTTGTTTAAAATCAGGAGAATGAACATCATAATGGTATTCGTATCTGGAACGTATCTGAGTTGTATCTGGAGATTGGATTTGTATGAGCAAGGGAATGGCGTCCGTGTATGGAGCGTATCCGATCTGTAACTGTATTTGATTATTGAATGAATAACAAAATGACTGCCGTGTTTGGAGTGTATCTGTATTGTATCTGAATCTGAATAAGCGATAGAATAACATCCGTGTCTAGAGCAACTCTGGGCTGGGAAATGTTTGAATGAGTGATACAATGGATACCGTGTCTGGAGCGTACCTGGACTGTATCTGAAGTTGAGATTTGTATAAGTAGCAGAATGACTTCCTTGCCTGGTGTATATCAGTACTGTAACTGGGATCTGAAAAAATGACAGAATGACTTCCATGTCTGGAGTGTATCTAATATGTATCTGATTGCTGACGTCTGAATGAGTGACATAATGGAATCCTTGTCTGGTGCGTATCCGTACTGTATCTTGATTTTGAATTCCGAATGAGTAATAAAATGACCTCTGTGTCTGGGGTGTATCCATACTGTATTTGAATTCTGAATATCTGTTAGAGATAACTTTTAATCTTATCCTGAAAAGGGTAAAATGTTAGCTGAAACACAAAATTATGTTGCATGACATGTATGATGTAATAAAATGTGTTTTATCAATGTTTATGATATATGAATGTAATGTATGCGCATGTAAGCTGATTAGCTGTCTTGCTGAGGAAAATAAATCCTTGATAGCTGGAGATAATGAAGACTTTGACTGCTGTCGGGGGAAAATAAATCCTTGACCGCTGCTGGAGATTCAGAATCTTTGATTGTTGAGGATGAGAAATCCTAGGACCACTGTCAGGGATAGAAAATCCTTGGCAACTAGTTGGGATTAACAAGAACTTTGACAACTTCTGTGGGATGTGAGAATCCTTCATGACTTTCCTGGGGAAAAGGGATCTTTCAAGTCTGCTTGAGAAACCTGTTTGGGGAATCCATAGATCTTTGACGACTGCAGCTTGGGAGTACATCAATGGGAATCCTTACTCGGCTGGGGAAATAAGGAAACTCTGATGATCTCTACTGGGGATTAGATGAAATAAAACCTTGATCTGTTGGAGAATAAGGAAAATTTTGATGGCTTCTGCGGCGAATAAGAATGAGGAACTTCAATCTTCTGGGGAACTAAAACCTTGGGGGCTTCACTGGAGGAGTGAGAATGAGAATATTCAATCTGTAGGGGACTAAAAATTCTGACAAACTCGTGCTGGGGAGTCATGAAGGCTCTGGCAACTTCACTTGGGGAATCCAGACTGAGAATCTTCAATCTGTTAGGGGAAAATAAATCCCTGGGGAGTAGCTATACTGCTGGAAAGTAAGCTACCCTGCTGGAGGGTAAGTTCAAGACTCTGGGGGAAGAGGCTTATTCCTGTTTGGAAAAAGTTTAGGAGTTTGGGTTGTATGCCAATTTACTGGAGAATCATCCGGAGGTTGGGGATAAAAGTTAACTGTTATCTGGTCGATTCTCAGACTTTAAGATAACTTGCTGGGGAATATGGGGAAACTGGATGGTTTCTGCTGTGGATTGGTTGTTGGAAATTTGACTTCGCTGGGGAAGAAGGTTTCATCTTCGCTGGGGATTTATGACCCAAAGTTTTTGCTCCACTGAGGATTTTAACTCTAATGAGAATTAAAGGTTTGAAATATGACTCCGCTGGGGAAGAAGGTTTCATCTTCGCTGGGGAAGAAGGTTTCATCTTCGCTGGGGATTTATGACCCAAAGTTTTTGCTCCGCTGAGGATTTTAACTCTGATGAGAATTAAAGGTTTGAAATATGACTCCGTTGGGGATTGGGAGTTTGAAGTTTCGACTCTGGCGAGGATTTAAAGATTTGAAATTTAGCTCCGCTGGGGATTTGTATTTCAAGATTGTAGCTCCACTAGGGATCTAGATGATGTACTGCAGGAAATTTCTCTTGGAATGGCCTAAAGACGTTTTCCTATCCTTTCAACCTGTCAGTAATTATTCTTTCACATTTCGTTTATTTGTAAACAGTGATTATATTCAAATGCATATGCTTATTTAATAAATCGTTGGACGTTTTCAAATAAAAACACGAGTGTAAAGAAAAATAAAAGGCAAATAGTTTTCTGCACTTTGAAATATCTTTGTATTAACTTTGTGTAAGTATTTTGTACAAAGGAGACAAACATCCTAGTAAGAGAATGTTGTCATAAAAATTGAGAAAAATTTATACAAAGAAAGATGGCTATGTGTAAAAAAAAATTCCATGGGGTTCCCATTCTGCTATAGCCTTCGTAACTCCGGATATCATGTCCATTCGCTGCTTCGTTCGAAGATGATTGGATTGCTCAGAAGCCAGGAGCTTGTCTGGTGAAGAGATTGTCCTTAAAGTGATCCGACGAGACATAGTCATACGCTTTAATTCCCTAACTTTTTCCTGGACCGCCTTTTTGGGTTTTCAGTCCACCGGGAAACCCTTTTTGCCCAAGTCGCCCTCTCGGGTTTTCAACTTGCCGGGTGTATAATTTTTTTATATTTATCCTTAATTTTTGCCTGAACCGCCCTTTCGGGTTTTCGGTTCACCGAGATTCCCATTTTTGCCCAAGTCGCCCTTTCGGGTTTTCAACTTGTCGGGTCATTTATGCGTAGTATCTTTTGACTGTGTTTGCATTCGCAGGGTGCGGCAGGTCATCACCGTCCATGGTGTTCAGGATCATTGCCCCACCAGAAAATATGTTTTTGATCACAAATGGTCCTTCGTAAGTAGGATTCCATTTTCCCCTAGGATCACTTTGCGGCAAGATGATCCACTTGATTACAAGGTCCCCGACTTGATATACCTGGCGTCTGACTTTCTTGTTGAAAGCCTTGATCATTCGTTTCTGATACGCCTGACCATGGCAAACAGTAGTGAGTCGCTTTTCGTCAATCAAGTTAAGTTGATCAAACCGGGTCTGAGTCCAATCGTCTTCACTCAAACCAGCATCCTTCATGATTCTCAAGGAGGGAATTTAAACCTCGATAGGTAAAACAACTTCCATATCGTATAACAAAGAATAGGGTGTTGCCCCGATTGATGTTCGTGTCGTGGTACGGTATCTGTGCAGAGCAAACGGTAACATCTCATGCCAGTCTTTGTAGGTGACTATCATCTTTTGAATGATCTTCTTGATATTTTTGTTCGCATCTTCGACAGCACCGTTCATCTTAGGCCGATAGGGAGATGAATTTTGATGTTGAATCTGGAACTGCTCGCACAAGGCAGTGATCATAGTGTTGTTCAGGTTTGTACTATTATCAGTGATAATCTTGTCAGGGATACCATACCGGCAAATGAGGTTCTGCTTGATGAAGAGGGCAACCACATTCTTTGTAACGGAGGCGAAGGAAGCTGCTTCGACCCACTTGGTAAAGTAATCAATGGCCACCAGGATGAAACGGTGTCCATTGGATGTTGTAAGCTTGATCTCTCCAATCATGTTGATTCCCCACATCGCGATTGGCCAAGGAGCCGTTATGACATTGAGAGGAACTGGAGGTATATGTACCTTGTCAGCATAGATTTGGCATTTGTGACAAGTACGAGAATGTTGATGACAATCAGCTTCCATGGTAGACCAGTAATAGTCTGCCCGTAGAATCGTCTTAGCCATCGTATAACCGCTCGAGTGGGTGCCGAAGGTACCATTGTGCAGTTCAGCCATAATCTATTCAGCTTCAACCTTATCCACACAACGGAGCAGAATGCAATCATGATTGCGCTTGCATAGGATACCATTGCTCAGAAAGAACTTGGCAGAGAACCTCCTTAAGAACTTTTTTTCGTTGACTGAAGCTCCTTCAGGGTATTCTTGTGCTTCGAGATACCTTTTGACGTCATGAAACCACGGTCGGTCCACTACTTCTTCGGTATTAATCTCGTGACAATGTGCAGGTTCATCCATCCTTTCAATGGTGATTTGAGGAGCCTCATTATCCCAGTTAAGTTTAAACATGGATGACATTGTAGCTAGCGCATCTGCTAGCTGATTCTCTTCTCGCGGGAAGTGCTCGAAGGTAATCTGCTCGAAGTGTGGTAACAATGTCATAACATGTTCTTTGTAAGGGATGAGGTTTGGATGTTTAGTATCCCACTCTCCTTTGATTTGACTGATAACCAAAGCTGATTCCCTAAATACAATCAATGATTTGATTCCCAAGTCAATAGCAGCCTTGAGACCAAAGGTACAAGCTTCATATTCGACCATGTTGTTGGTGCAGCTGAAGCAGATTCTAGCAGTGAAAGGTGTATGGCAACCTTCTGGAGAAATAAGTATTGTGCCGATACCGTTGCCAAGTGCGTTGGAGGCACCATCAAAGTACAGGGTCCATCGTGATCCTTGTTCAGGTCCGTCATACAGTCTGTTCTCTTCAATGTTGCTCAAAGTCATGATATCCTCGTCGGGGAAGTCGAATCTCATGGATTGGTAATCTTAGACAGCTTAATGGGCCAGATGATCGGCTAGCACACTCCCCTTTATAGATTTTTGGGTCGCTGCCATCTAGCGATTCTTCCGGATAGAGCAGGATTTTCGAAGATGTACTTGATCGGATCCATCTTAGAGATCAGCAAAGTGGTATGTGTCAACATATACTGCCTTAGCTGGCGAGCAGCCCATACCAAAGCGCAACAAGTTTTCTCGAGCAGTGAGTAGCGGGTCTCACAGTCGGTAAACTTTTTGCTAAGGTAATAAATGGAATGCTCTTTTTGGCCATACTCGTCATGTTGGCCCAGTACGCACCCCATTGAATTCTCCAGGACGGTCAGATACATGATTAACGGCCTTCTTTCGACGGGTGGCATCAAGATAGGAGGTTCCAGCAAATACTCCTTGATTTTATCGAAAGAAACTTGACAGTCATCATTCCATTTAACCACTTGATCCTTCTTCAACAGCTTGAAGATTGGTTCACAGATGGAGGTTAGGTGAGAAATGAACCTTGCAATGTAGTTTAGGCGTCCCAAGAAACCTCCAACTTCCTTCTTAATGCGAGGGGCAGGCATTTATTGTATAGATTTGACTTTGGCAGGATCAACCTCGATGCCTTTGTTATTGACGATGAAACCCAAAAGTTTACCGGACCTGACTCCGAAAGTGCACTTGTTAGGGTTCAGTCTGAGCTTGTACTCTTTCAATCTGACAAATAGCTTTTGCAAATGGTCGAGGTGTTCTTTTTCCGTTTGTGAACGGGCTATCATGTCATCTACGTAGACCTCTATCTCATGATGTATCATATTTTTGTACCCCAAAATTTTCCCTCTCATATTTCTCAAAACATTGCAAGAAAAATCTCCAAGTAACTCAAGATTGCTCAAGAGTTGGACAATCAAGCTATCTCCTAAGGCAGTCAACCCCAAATTAGGGTTTGGTGTTGCATCAAGATCCTTGAGTCCAAATGACCTCAAATTCTCCCTAATGTCCTAATATGTTCTCAAGGTCATCCATGTCAAATTTCAAGCCTTGCAGAGGAAGTTAGCTCAGTCAATTGCTCAAAGGGTCCAAAAATCGACTATGCTAGGGCAAAAGTCAACTGTGACCTAAATACAGTCAAACCTCAAGATTTTTTGTCAACATTCTCATTTTGAAGGATATTTTATCATTTGATCAAGGTTTGATCATGATTCATCAAGGATCGATCAAAATTCATCAAGACTCAAAAGTTGTTAAATTAGGGTTTTGTAGGAAAAGTCAACTCAACTTTGACCAAGCATAACTTTCTCATACTTTATGAGAAATGACGCATCCAAAGCTCATTTTTAATAGAATTAAATTTCCTACAATCCATCTTCATACCCCAAGATCAAGAAATGCACTCACAAAAAGTTACAAATTTGGACATTATAGGTCATTTTTGAAAATCAACAAAAATACCTTTTTTCCAAAGCTTATAACTTGAGAATGGAATATCAAAATGATATGAGACCAAAAGGGTTGGTTAGAGGACATCTCAAGCTTTCTAAAAATTCCAAGAAAACTTCCAAAAGTTCAAAATTGAAGGAGTTATGCATTGTTGAAGTTGGGCATTTTTGCAAAATTGCCAAAAGTCAACTATCCCCAAAACTTCAAATTTTGTCAAATTGGCCCATTCTTTTCCACTTGAATTGAACTTACCACATTGCACACGTGTCCTAGCTTCAGCCTTGTGTCCATTTATCAATTTTATTATTTTATTTGATTTTTTTATTGAATTATTTCATTTTAAATCAATTTAAATCAAATAAAATCCCAAAACTTGATTACATGAGATCTTTTTCTATTTTCAGGACTTAATCATCATCAATATCATCATCAAACTCGTATCAAGCATTCCATGTGCAAAAAGATTGGATTTTTGACAAATTAGGCAAGCTTTCAATGGTGGATCAAATCAAATCTCATGGCATTGATGTGCAAGGATTCAATCCACAAATGTTAACCTAATACATCCCGCATTACATATACAAATCAAAGCACACGAAATTAAAGGTTAGAGGCTGCAAGAACACTGAAAGAAAAACTTGCAAAATACATAAAAAAAGTGTGAAACCAAAATCCCACTTGGAGGCGTTTTCAGAAGCAAAACTCAACACCAATCGATTGCTGGAGGTCCACTGAGTCAGAACCAATCCCTAACAAGCCTCCATACACGCTCAAACGCATTATAAGTGATACATGGCCCCCCTCTGAATTTGATTTCGTGTTTCAAAATCCATGCATCATTACAAGAAATCAATGGTATATTTGTAATCACCATATAATTTCTAAGCTTTCCATATTATTTGATTGTGTTTATCTGCTCTGTGGTGTAAAACGCCATTGTAGGGTTTTCTAGGTTTTTTTAGGGGTTTTCATTACAGGTAAAATTAGACCTATTAATGGCCATGGACGTGACTGGGAGAGGAAGACGAATGCAACCATGGTCTTGGATGGAGTTTATATGGCCTGAGATGAGCTTTTGGAATGGCCTACACTTTTAGCTGCGGATTTAAATCCGCAGGTAGTTTCTTTGCAGACCTGAGGACAGGGACGACCGCGTGCCCCCATCTGATTGCCCCTTTTAAATATTCGCGCGTTTTTATTTTTTGTTCTGGCATATTAGCACATTTTCTCATATTATCATTATTGCTTAATACATTAACAATTGAAGCGCGTTGGCCTAGTGGAAGCAAGCGTTGGCAGTCATGTACAGGACCTGGGTTCGAATCGCAGGTCCCCCATATTGCTTTGTTATATTTTTTCTACAGGTTATCACATGCAAACCAAGCGTTGTAGCACACCATACTCCCTCACTCAATCACCTGCCAGATGGCCCTAGGCCAGATCTGGTGATGCAGGATGATGGTCTACCATGGGACCAAGTCAAAGGGCGCACAGGGAATCTCACAAAGTCAGCCAGGCCAACCCAATTACGCCATGGAAATTGCTGAGCAAACACCATTAATCAGGCCCACACCCCTAACTCTTTCTATTTCTTTTTTATTTTATTTAATTGTTTGTTTTATTATATTTTTATTATCAATTAACCAATCAAACTTTTTTCTCTATAAAATTAAAACCAAAAAATATTTTCTTTATTAATTTAAATTTTATTATTTTCTTTTTTATTAACAAATCAATTAATTAATTTAGGTCGTTAATTAGGAATAACTTTAATATATTTTTTCAATAATTAAAATTAACTTAGACATAATTAGGTTTTTATTAACATTGATCAAGTTTATTTTCTTTCTTTAAATAACACAAAAACCCAAAAAATATTTATTTTAATTAATTAATTTATTCATTAGTTTAATCATTAATCTAGATTAATTTCTTTCTTAATTCAAAAATAACTAAAAAATCTTTTCTTTAATAATTAAAGGGTCAAAACCCTAGAACTTACGCCCGATTTAATTTCCCGCACGCGATCCATTTTATTCAATATTGTATTTGTTTCCGGAATGTAATAGATAATTAGGCCTATTTTTATCGCTTTATTTACTTTCCGCATTTAAGTTTCAAAGGGTTGTTTTTGGCGATGTAAATACCCGACGCCTTGTAATTTAATTTCCGCAATTTATTTTCCGCAAAATATAACTGTTAGATGTTTGATAATAGGTATGCATGACAAGATCAAATGTTTCAACCTAAAATCAACTTAGATAACCACTGACATGTACAAAGACAAAATTAACTGAAAACGACACACTTGCACATGCGCACTCTTAGGGTACACCCCACTTGGTTGCCTTCGTACAAGGTCATTGAGTATAGGTCACTTTAGAGGTCATCCTCTTGTCCAAAGATCATAGTCGCCTCGAAACGGTTGCCTCGGATATTGTTGCCTCAAAACAAATGATCTAAGACATTAGGGTTACCGCTAAGGCATCTTAACATTGCTTTGGTGACCGTAAGTCCCACATTCGAATTGACCCTCAAACTCCAACGAAGGTGCTACCTACTCATCAATAGTGGGATAACATTGTCTAAAAGAAGATAGCATAGAACGATTCCTTTTTCGAGTAGGTAGATGGTTCTTAAGTACTTGCTCTTTCCAAAACAAAATCTTTTTCACACTTACACCTTTCAAACAAAAACTTCTTCAAACCCACAAACACAAAGAAAAGAAATTTTGAAAACATATGAGCAAGTACCTAAGAGCTCGTGGATAACCATGGATAGAAAGGGTGCTAACACCTTCCCTTTCTATAATCTACCCCTCGAACCCGAGAAATATCTCAAAAAAGGAATTTTTCTGTGCTTTTTTCCTTTCCTTGTTGGATAAAATAAAAGTCGGTGGCGACTCTTGCTTACTGCGACATTTTGTGAATACAAACGCAAAACGTGAACCAGCATTCCAAAAACAGTCAGTTCTCTTCCACCGTATCACAGAACTGGTGACTCTGCTGGGGAGTCTTATAAGTGGGGTGTACCTTAGGATTAGATCATTGTGTTTTCAATTGTTTGCTTTGTATGCTTTATATTTATGGGCTTGAATCGGAGTTATTATAGATCCTAACCCGGATTTGGGGGCACCCTTTAGGTAAGTAGCAATAAACTGTGAGGGAACTGTACGACGTAGACCGATACGATTGAAGCAGTAGCTACGTTGGTGTGGCATTTTAGTATGTACCGATATCCCTTGTGTTGGAACAAGGAGAATATGGGTCTGCTAAGGGGTCATTAAATTGACCAA
The DNA here is from genome assembly GCA_948472305.1 of Vicia faba. Lineage (NCBI taxonomy): Eukaryota > Viridiplantae > Streptophyta > Magnoliopsida > Fabales > Fabaceae > Vicia > Vicia faba. The sequence continues at coordinate 1,320,343,126 of OX451737.1, read as the reverse complement.
TTTGGCCATAGAACAGTAGCATTATGCTACACTCATTGAGACTAAACTCTCGCGATGATTCCGACCACAAGAAAAGGTTGCTAAACTGGAATTATGACCGATTCAGGGTAGTCAGTGATATTGAGATCCTCTAGAACCCGGTTACTATTTTTAGGATAGGTTTACACCAACTGAACTGAAAGAGGGTAGTACCTAGACTCCTTGCCAGCCTGAAATCTAAGGGCTCTCTGTGTGACTTGTGTGCCTTTACCATGTTTGCTATTTGTGGATACTTGTGGTGTGCTTTCTATCATGACATCATAACATGATAACATTGCATACATATTGCATTTGACTAACCTATTTCATAGACATGAGGGATTCATCTTTGTTCTGTTTTATAGGTCATGGCACCTATGCGTAGGAATACCATCAGGATCAATTTTGTCCAGGTTCACGATATGCTTAAAGAATTGGTTGCAAAGATGTCAGATACTACTTCCTTCATCAGAAGACATGGGCATCTTCTTGGTTTGGTCACCTCCAAATTGGATGAGCAGATGATGAGTGTCCTAGTCCAGTTCTATGACCCACTGTACCATTGCTTTACTTTTCAGGACTACCAGCTGGTTCCCACCTTAGAAGAGTTCTCTGATCTGCTTGGTATCTCTATTCTGGAGAAGACCCCGTTCACAGGTTGGGAGAAGATCCTTAGGCCAGAAGAGATTGCTTCAACCCTTCATATGACAAAGGATGAGGTAATGGCTAATTGGAAAACTCTTAGTGGAGCAAAGGGCTTTCTGACTAAGTTCTTGGTTGGTAAGGATAATCATTTCTGGGATAGTCTAGACTTCAAGGCATTCAAAGATATTCTGGATCTTCTGATATATGGTTTGGTATTGTTTCCTAATTCTGACTCCTTTGTTGATGTGAATGCGGTAAAAATCTTCATCTCTGGTAATCATGTACCCACTCTCTTGGGTGACATTCTTCATCAGCTTTATGCCCGTACTGCTAGGAAGCGGGGAACCTTGATGTGCTGTGCTCCATTATTGGCGAGGTGGTTTATTTCTCACCTCTCTAAATCAGTGCTGAAAAATAAAGAAGGCATGGGCTGGGCTTATAGAGTTATGTCTCTCTCTCACAATGACATCATTTGGACTATTAAGGGTATGGACGAGGTGGCCGTTATTGATCGCTGTGGGGAATACCCCAATGTTCCACTGATAGGAACCCATGGAGGAATTACTTACAATCCATGCTTGGCCTTACGTCAGTTTGTGTGAGCCAGAAGGGAAGGACCTCATGAGCTGCTAATGCCTAGTATCATCTTTGATTTTCAAGGGGATAGTGACGAGCAACGCCGCAGATTCATAAGGGCTTGGGATAGAGTTCACAGATCTGATCCACACGAGCTAGGCCCAAAGACTTCACTTCCGATGGAGCCATATCTCAGATGGGTTCGTATCTGTGCCCAAAAGCTGGGAATGCCCTACGAAGCCGTCCTGCCTATCATTGTTGAAGTTGCTGATGAGGAAGGGGTTCCTCTTACTATCTTACACCCCTACATGCCTACCGACATTGGGGCATTGAAGAGGTCCTGGATGCAACTGAGAGAAGAACAGGATATTTACCGAGAAAAGTATCACGAGCAAGAGCAGAAGATCCAGAAGTTGACTAGGCAGTTGGAGAAAGAGTAGATCACCAATGACTATGTCAGCACTAAAGGCAAACGACCATGGGAGCGCTGATGTCCTTTGATTATTTCCAGTTTTTATTTACTTTTCAGTATTTCCTTTCTTGTAACACCTTAAGGGAAATTTGTTGAACAATTAATTTCAAAGTTTATCTAATAAAAGTGTGTTTCATTTCTTGTTTACGAATTTGAATCTCTTGATGTCTTTGAAATCATATCATACGCATTTCATTCCATGCACCTCATAACAGGTACCCTTACAGGTTTTCTCATCTTCTTCGCTGTTTATTTCAGCATCATGTCTTATGAACCATTGACTGAACAAGTAATCAAGGCTCTGCAGGCTCAAAATGCCCAATTCCAAGAGCTGTTCCTGAATCTAAATAAGGGTCAGCAAGATCTGAAGACCCTTATTCTGAAAGAGAAGAAGAAGAAGAAGAAGAGGACAGTCCTGTTTAACACGGGTCATAGGTTTGGAAATAGGCTACGAGACGAAGTTGATTTGACCACCTCATCTGGAGGGAAAGATAGTTAGGAAGAAAGGAGGGCTCCTAGCCCTGTGGTTTCAGACAACGAGACGGACTTCGACAAAGACCAGTAACCTTCGGCTGAGGATAGATACAAGCAACTGGAAGACTGGTTGAGTGCGATGGAAGTTCAAAAAGTGCCTGGTCTAGATTTTGGTGATCTGGGTCTGTCATCTGGGGTGGTGATTCCCCACAAATTCAAAGCACCAGCTTTTGCTAACTACGACATAATTTCTTGCCCAAAACTGCACCTCCGGTCGTATGTAAGAAAGATTCAGCCGTACACCGCTGATAAGAACCTATGGATCCACTTCTTTCAAGACAGTCTCTCAGGGACTCAACTTGAATGGTTTTACCAGTTAGAAGGAGCCAGTATCCGCAGTTGGGAAGATTTGGCTGCTGCTTTCTACAGGCAGTACCAATATAATGCCGACCTCGCTCCCATGCGTACCCAACTCCAGGGTATGTCTATGGGAACGGGTGAAGGTTTCAAAGATTATGCTCATAAGTGGAGGGATCTCGCTGGAAGAGTGAAACCACCCTTGGCTGATAGGGAGCTAGTTGATATGTTTCTGGGGACCTTGTCTGGCCCGTATTTCAACCATCTGATTGGAAGTTCGTCGTCCGGATTTACGGAGCTGATTATGACCAGGGAAAGGATTGAGGCTGGTATTAAGTCTGGTAAAATACATAAGGGTGCTTCATCAGGAACCGAGAAGAAGCCTTTTAAGAAGGAGTCCAGTTCTGTTTACAGTTCGAGAAGCCAGAATAGACATGAACGCCACCAAGTTGTTAATGCGGTTGTTATTTCAAGATCTGTTGGTGCTCCTCAGGGCAACAATCAGCCTAAGGCCGAGAGACCTCAAAGGAAATTCACCCATCTCAACATGACTTTGTCTCATATTCTGCCGCAGTTATTGAAAACCAATCTAATAACTCCAAGGGAGGCTCCGCAGAATCCCAACACTGCATCGCCTAAGTACAATCCTAATGCCTGTTGTGCTTTTCACTCTGATAGCCCGGGGCATGATACAGATGATTGTTGGGCTTTGAAGAATAAAATACATGACTTAATTGATGCTAAGGAGATTGAGTTCGAGGCGCCCGAAAGACCTAATGTTGTGACTGCTCCTATGCCCAAGCATGGAGTGAATGTTGTAGAGGAAGACTCGTTTGTGGTTTCTGTGAAAGATATTGCTACTCCCTTGATGACTGTGAAGAAGAATCTTTTGTCAGCCGGTTTATTTCCGAGTTGTGACGAAGGTTGTCGTATGTGTTCTGCCCTACCAACCGGTTGCCATCTTTTGAAATCAGGTGTCCAACGCCTGATGGATAGTAAAGAAATTCTGTTTGAGAAGACTGTTGTTCCTTTAGTTCATACTGAAGAAGTTGCTATTGTCACCATTTCGACGATTCTTCCAAGGCTTCCTCGAGAAAGCCTGTTAGAATTACATCTGTTCTAAGAATCGCACCGTTGATCATCACTGTTCCTGGGCCTATCCCCTATACATCTGATAAAGCTATCCCTTGGCACTACGGGGCTGATGTTTATTTTCATGGAGTTAAACAAGAGTTGGATGCTGGTACTGACGTTAGTAATATTGTTGGACCTGCTAAAGTCACCCGTAGCAGAAGACTTTTCTCACCTGATATCTCTCCACCAACTGCCCGAAAACCTGTTGTTATTACACCTGCCAGTGTACCTACTGCTATTCCTGTTCAAGTTCCCATTCTTACCCCTGTTGCCGAGTCATCTAATACTCGGGACAAAGGGACCACTGATGAGCCTGCTCGGACGGAGGCACCGAAGACAATTACAGTTTAAGCTTCTAGACAAGAGATGGAAGATATTTTAAAGATCATCAAAAAGAGAGACTACAAGTAGTCGAGCAGCTGGGGCAAACCCCGTCCAAGATTTCTATGTTATCTCTGTTGCTATGCTCAGAAGCCCATGCCAAGGCTCTGATTGCATTCCTGAAGACTGCATACGTACCTCAAGAAACATCAGCCGATCAGTTTAAGGATTACGTGGCAAGTCTGACTGCTGATAATGGGTTGGGTTTCTCTGAAGCTAACTTGCCTGCTAAGGGGAGGAATCACAATGACGCCCTGCATGTCTCCATTGAATGCAGGGGAACCACTCTCGCTCATGTATTGGTAGATACTGGTTCTTCATTGAACGTCTTGCCTAAGAAAGCTCTAGACCGGTTGGACTGTGAAGGTTTAGAATTGAAGCCAAGTAACATCATTGTCAGGGCCTTTGATGGGTCAAAGAGAATGGTACATGGAGAAGTTGATATTCCGGTGAAGGTTGGTTCTCAGATCTTTACGTCTACTTTTTATGTGATGGACATTCAGCCATCCTATTCTTGCTTGTTGGGTCGCCCGTGGATCTACAAAGTTGGGACAGTCACTTCAACGCTCCACCAGATGCTGAAATACCCAATCAAAGGGAAAATTGTGACAGTGCGAGGGGAGGAAGAGTATATGGTGAGCCACCTCAACTCTTTCCGGTATGTAGAGATGGATGGGGATTTCATTGAGACCCCATTTCAGCACTTTGAAGAGGTTCCCCAGACACTGGCATCTACTGAGATTATTGTTGAAGATCCTCCCATGAAGATGGCTTCCTTCAAAGACGCCCGGGCTGTTGTCGAGAAAGGTGGGTGTACAAATTAAGGACAACTCCCTGATTTTGCATAGAAGACTAACAAGTTTGGTTTGGGTTTCACTGCAGAAGCTCAGAAGGCTGTTCAGAATGTACAGATCAGAATACCTCCCTTGTTCATCAGCAATTCGGGAGTGAATGCCATTGAAGACGATGTTGAAGAGTTTGAATTCGACAGTTGGATATATCCTACTACTGATGGTGGACCAAGCAACTGGACAGCAAAGGACTTCATCCCAATTTCTTTTGTTACCCAGTAATGAGACTTTTTGTTTTGAATTTGTAACAGACAATGTTTTAAACTTTACAGCCCGATGTCTTACCCGGGGCACTGTGGTTTCATTTGTGAGGGCTTTATGTGTGTCATTTTCATATATCATTAATAAAAGCATTGGACGTTTCTTGCATTTCAAATTTTGCGCTCCTTGTTTTTCTTTTATTACATATTGCAAAACAACTATTTTACACACACTCACATATACAGGTCTACATCCACCCTGGATCTCACTGGTAACGACCCTGCTACTGCCAGTTATGACTTCGAAAGTCCGATCAACTTAGCCGAAGACGAAGGTGAAGATGATTGCGAAGTGCCTGGTGAACTTGCAAGACTGTTACTTCAGGAAGAGAGGGCTATTCAGTCGCACGAAGAGCCGGTGGAATCAGTAAATCTGGGTACAGAAGAGGACAAGAAAGATGTCAAGATCAGGGCAAATCTGGAGCTTAGTGTGAAGCAACGGTTGATTCAGATGCTGCGTGACTACATTGAGATCTTTTCCTGGTCTTATGAAGATATGCCTGGGTTGGATACCGATATTGTGGTTCACCGATTGCCTACCAAGGAAGACTGTCCTCCAGTAAAACAGAAGGTCTGTCGAATGCGCCCAGATATGTCTGAGAAAATCAAGGCTGAAGTTATGAAACAGTTTGACGTCGGTTTTCTAGCAGTGACTTCTTACCCACAGTGGGTGGCCAATGTGGTTCCTGTGCCGAAGAAGGATGGTAAAGTTCGAATGTGTGTCGACTATAGGGATCTGAACAGGGTAAGTCCCAAAGATGATTTCCCTCTGCCTCATATCGACGTTCTGGTTGACAACACCACACAACATAAGGTATTATCCTTTATGGATGGTTTCTCCGGTTATAATCAGATTAAAATGGCTCCCGAAGACATGGAGAAGACAACCTTTGTTACTCAATGGGGTACCTTTTGCTACAAGGTCATGCCTTTTGGATTGAAGAATGCTGGGGTATCAGCGTGCCATGGTTGCTTTGTTTCATGACATAATCTATCACGAGATTGAGGTATACGTCGATGACATGATTGCAAGATCCCAGACAAAGGAAGAACATCTTGACCACCTTCAGAAGCTGTTTGACAGGTTGAAATTGTACAAACTGAGGTTAAACCCGAACAAGTGCTTTTTCAGGGTGAGATCTGGTGAGTTTTTGGGTTTCGTCATAAGCGATAAAGGTATTCAAGTGGATCCAGCAAAGGTGAAGGCCATACAAGAGATGCAAGCTCCCCAAACAGAGAAAGAAGTCAGAGGCTTTCTGGGACGACTAAACTACATTGCCCGATTCATCTCACACTTGACCGCTACTTGTGAACCAATCTTCAAGTTACTGAAGAAAGATCAAGTAGTACGTTGGAACGATGAATGTCAGGCCGCTTTCGAAAGGATCAAAGAGTATCTCCAAGAGCCACCTATTCTGATGCCTCCGGTTGAAGGGAGACTTTTAATCTTATACTTGACAGTACTCGACAATTCAATGGTGTGTGTGTGTTGGGTCAGCATGATGAGTTTGGCCGAAAAGAGCATGCTATTTATTACCTTAGCAAAAAGTTTACCGACTGTGAGACCCGATACTCACTGCTCGAGAAAACTTGTTGCGCTTTGGCATGGGTTGCTCGCCGGCTGAGACAGTATATGCTGACTCACACTACTCTATTGATATCAAAGATGGATCCAATCAAGTATATCTTCGAAAATCCTGCTTTGTCCGGAAGAATAGCGAGATGGCAGATGATATTGACTGAGCATGACATCCAATACACAACTCAAAAATCAATCAAGGGAAGTGTGTTAGCAGACCATTTGGCACATCAGGCAGTGGATGATTACCAGTCTATGAACTTTGAATTCCTGGACGGGAATATCATGTTGGTAACTGACTGTGAGACACCTGAACCGGATGAAGGACCTGAGGAAGGATCCCGATGGTCTATGTACTTTGATGGAGCTTCGAACGCTTTGGGTAATGGCATTGGCGCCGTGATCATATCTCCTAAAGGCTCTCATACTCCGTTCACTGCCCGACTATGTTTCAACTGCACCAACTACATGGCAGAGTATGAAGCATGCATTATGGGTCTTCGAGCAGCAATTTACCTAAGGATTAAGTTCTTAAGTGTTTTTGGAGATTCTGCTCTCGTGATCAGTCAGATCAAAGGCGAGTGGGATACGAAACACCCAAATCGTATTCCTTACAAGGAGTATGTATTGACATTGTTTCCCAATTTCGAGGAGATAACCTTTGAACACTTACCAAGAGAGGAGAATCAGTTGGAGGACGCACTGGCTACGATGTCTTCTATGTTCAAAGTCAATTGGGACAACGAAGCTCCCCAGATTATCATTGAAATATTGGACGAACCTGTACATTGCTGTGACATTGAGACTGAAGAGGTAACAGAAAAGCCCTGGTTTCATGAAGTAAAAAGGTATCTTGAGGCTCAGGAGTACCTCGAGGGTGCATCTGTTAATGATAAGAAGTTTCTGAGGAGGTTCGCAACGAAGTTCTTCATCAGCAATGGCATCCTTTACAAGCGTAACCACGATTCAACCTTACTGCGATGTGTGGATAAGAATGAAGGTACCTTCGGTACTCATTCCAATGGACACACCATGGCAAAGAAAATCCTTCGGGCAGGATATTTCTGGTCCACAATGGAAGCCGACTGTTATCAGCATTCTCAGACATGTCACAAGTGCCAAGTCTATGCTGATAAGGTGCACATACCTCCAGTTCCTCTGAACGTCTTGACGACACCTTGGCCTTTTGCAATGTGGGGCATTGATATGATCAGCGAGATCAGACCTACGGCATCCAACGAGCATCATTTCATCCTGGTAGCTATCGATTACTTTACGAAGTGGGTTGAAGCAACTTCCTTCGCTACAGTAACCAAGAACGTCGTGGCACGGTTCATTCGGCACAATCTGGTTTGTCGATACGGTGTACCAGAGAGGATCATTACGGATAATGGTATGAATCTCAATAATAAAATGATCACTGAGCTCTGCAAGCAGTTCAAGATACAGCATCACAACTCTTCTCCCTACCGGCCGAAGATGAATGGGGTTGTCGAAGCAGCTAATAAGAACATTAAGAAGATTGTGCAGAAGATGACAGTGACATACAAAGACTGGCACAAGATGTTACCATTTGCTCTTCATGGGTACCGAACCTCAGCACAGACATCAACATGGGCAACATCCTATTCCTTGGTTTATGGCATAGAGGCAGTCTTGCCCATTGAAGTTCAGATACCCTCTCTTCGGATTATGAAGGATGCAGGTTTGAGCGAAGATGACTGGATTCAGACCCGGCTTGATCAGCTGAACCTAATCGACGAAAAGAGACTTACTGCTATTTGTCATGGTCAGATGTATCAAAAACGGATGATCAAGGCATTTAACAAGAAAGTTAGACGACAAGAGTATCAAGTTGGGGATCTGGTAATCAAGCGCATCATACTACCTCAAGGTGATCCCAGGGGCAAATGGACCCCTACTTACGAAGGGCCATTTGTGGTTAAGAACATTTTCTCAGGCGGAGCTATGATTCTAACCACCATGGATGGTGACGACCTTCCTCACCCCGTCAACGCAGACATAGTGAAAAGATACTACACGTAATCAAAGACCCGCTAGGTTGACTGACCTAGGCAAAAATAAGGGCTTTCCGGCGAACCAAAAGGGTTCGGGCAAAAATAAGGGATGAAAATGAAAAAATCTGTACACCCGGCAAGTCGAAAACCTGAAAAGGCAGCTTGGGCAAAAAGGGGTATCCCGGTGGACTGAAAACCCGAAAGGGCGGTCCAGGCAAAAATTAGGGATCAAAGCGTAACACTATGTCTTATTGGATCACCTTGCATCCAGACTTCGGTATCAACTATCAAGCTCAGACGGCACTAATTAATCTGATTCATCTCCAACCAAGTAGAAAAGTGATGAGATGCTCGAGGACATAAAGGCAATAGCAGAGTTGGAACCCAGTGGGATCATTCACATAGCTGTTTTGTTTAGTTTTTCACAAATTGTGTAAATTCTATTATTCGGCGGCGTTCTCTTACTAGGACGTCAGCCTCTTGTACAAAAACGCCTATTTACAGGCCAAACTTAAAAATCAATACAATTCATTTTCAAAGAAATTTCAAACTGTTTTTTCTTTATCTGTTTTGATTTGCAAAGAACGTCCAATGTTCATTTTTGATATATGCATTTGACATTAATTGCTTCTCATGAATATTTACATGCGAAACAAAAGACGATTACGGGTAACATCAGAAACAGGGGCAATAAAAATTGTCCAAACTATATAGTTGCTCTGTCCACCATGTACAAAGGTAGATTCAACTTAAGAATATGGCTAAGATACCTTCACTCCCCGCAGAGTAAGACATTAATAATATTCTCCCCAAGCAGAGTTTATCTATCATCAGCACTAAAAAGGCTTGATACCCCCGGTACTCTTAATATTCCCCAACGAAATATAAGAATGCTCCCAGGCAGGGTGCAAGATATCCCCAGTGGAGTTAAAATTTTCCTAGCGCAGTCTGAAAAAGCTTCCTAAACGGAGTTGGGAGAATCATCTCCAGTAGACTCTGGAAGTTTATCCCCAGCGGAGTACAAAAATAAATCTCCTCAGCCGAGTTCAAAGTATCATTCCCAGCAAAGCTCAAAGGATTATCCCCACAAAAGTCTAACAGGTTATCTCCAGTGAAGTCGCAACTGAAGATCATCCCCAGCAGAAGTTCATTCCTTTCACAAACAGGAATTCAATCCCCAATAGGATTCAGTATCACCAGCAACGGTAATCCGTCCCCAACAGAATTTTTCAGTGGAATCTTCAGCAGAACATCTCTTCCCCACAGAGTAAAATCCTCATCAGTTTATTTCCCCAACGGAGTCATCCTCTCCTGCAGGTTTATTCTCTTTGTTCGCCATCCCCAGCGGAAACGAAGAATCTAGCTCTATTCTTCAGCAGCTATCCAGGAGTTATTTTCCCCAGCTAGAAACATTACATTTCCATACATCATGATACAGGCATATACGCATCATACCACACAATCTCATTTATTTTGAGAGCATCATTGCTTGATATATATTATGCATTTCATACACCATGACATTGCATATGACTAACTCTTTACCTTTCAGGGAAAGATGAATCAATAAACACCGTTGACTACTTATATGACCTGGTAGTCCCCTCAAAAACTACATCTATTGAGGGTTGTTTCAGCGGATTCCTCAGAAAGATGCTCTTCCAAGACTTTCGTCTGGTTCAGATAAATCGATTCTAAGATTTTTCTGATTCTTATCCAGTCAAAGTTAATCCAAGACCTTCTCTGATTCAGTCAGATCGACGCTAAGATCTCCCTGATTCTTATTCCAGTTGAAGATATTCCAAGACTTTCGTCTGGTTCAGTTAAGTCGATTCTAAGATTTTTTTGATTCTTATCCAGTCAAAGTTAATCCAAGACCTTCTCTGGTTCAGTCAGATCGACGCTATGATCTCCCTGATTCTTCTTCCAGTTGAAGATATTCCAAGACTTTCGTCCAGTTCAGTTAAATCGATTCTAAGATTTTTCTTATTCCTATCCAGTCAAAGTTAATCCAAGACCTTCTCTGGTTCAGTCAGATCGACGCTAAGATCTCCATGATTCTTATTCCAGTTGAAGATATTCCAAGACTTTCGTCTGGTTCAGTTAAATCGATTCTAAGATTTTTCTGATTCTTATCTAGTCAAAGTTAATCCAAGACCTTCTCTGGTTCAGTCAGATCGACACTCAGATCTCCCTGATTCTTATTCCAGTCGAAGACCTCCTATCAACAATCTCTAAATGGCATCTGTATGCCCATTCACGACATCACAATGCTGATACCACTTTATGCGGGTGCAAATTTCTGGGCACTCTAGTGTTCAATCATCTTCCACCTTCGGATCACGAAAGGCACGAAAGCCAATCTATATCCTCAGGTTTAAGAAGATTGAACAGGGGAAGTTGTTGTACCCCAAAATTTTCCCTCTCATATTTCTCAAAACATTGCAAGAAAAATCTCCAAGTAGCTCAAGATTGCTCAAGAGTTGGACAGTCAAGCTATCTCCTAAGGCAGTCAACCCCAAATTAGGGTTTGGTGTTGCATCAAGATCCTTGAGTCCAAATGACCTCAAATTCTCCCTAATGTCCTAATATGTTCTCAAGGTCATCCATGTCAAATTTCAAGCCTTGCAGAGGAAGTTTTCTCACTCAATTGCTCAAAGGGTCCAAAAATCGACTATGATAGGGCAAAAGTCAACTGTGACCTAAATACAGTCAAACCTCAATATTTTTTGTCAACATTCTCATTTTGAAGGATATTTCATCATTTTATCAAGGGTTGATCATGATTCATCAAGGATTGCTCAAAATTCATCAAGACTCAAAAGTTGCTAAATTAGGGTTTTGTAGGAAAAGTCAACTCAACTTTGACCAAGCATAACTTTCTCATACTTTATGAGAAATGATCCATCCAAAGCTCATTTTTAAGAGGATTCAATTTCATACAATCCATCTTCATACCCCAAGATCAATAAATGCACTCACAAAAAGTTACAAATTTAGACATTATAGGTCATTTTTGAAAATCAACAAAAACACCTTTTTTGCCAAAGCTTATAACTTGAGCATGGAATATCTAAATGATATGAGACCAAAAGGGTTGGTTATAGGACATCTCAAGCTTTATAAAAAGTCAAAGAAAACTTCCAAAAGTTCAAAATTGAAGGAGTTATGCATTGTTGAAGTTGGGCATTTTTGCAAAATTGCCAAAAGTCAACTATCCCCAAAACTTCAAATTTTGTCAAATGGGCCCATTCTTTTCCACTTGAATTGAACTTACCACATTGCACACGTGTCCTAGCTTCAACCTTGTGTCCATTTATCAATTTTATTATTTTATTTGATTTTTTATTGAATTATTTCATTTTAAATCAATTTAAATCAAATAAAATCCCAAAACTTGATTACATGAGATCTTTTTCTATTTTCAGGACTTAATCATCATCAATATCATCATGAAACTCGTATCAAGCATTCCATGTGCAAAAAGATTGGATTTTTGACAAATTAGGCAAACTTTCAATGGTGGATCAAATCAAATCTCATGGCATTGATGTGCAAGGATTCAATCCACAAATGTTAACCTAATACATCCCACATTACATATACAAGTCAAAGCACACGAAATTAAAGGTTAGAGGCTGCAAGAACACTGAAAGAAAAACTTGCAAAATTCACAAAAAAGTTTGAAACCAAAATCCCACTTGGAGGCGTTTTCAGAAGTAAAACTCAACACCAATCGATTGCTGGAGGTCCACTGAGTCAGAACCAATCCATAGCAAGCCTCCATACATGCTCAAACGCATTGTAAGTGATACACGGCCCCCCTCTGAATTTGATTTCGTGTTTCAAAATCCATGCATCATTACAAGAAATCAATGGTATATTTGTAATCACCAGATAATTTCCAAGCTTTCCATATTATTTGATTGTGTTTATCTGCTCTGTGGTGTAAAACGCCATTGTAGGGTTTTCTAGGTTTTTTAGGGGTTTTCATTACAGGTAAAATTAGACCTATTAATGGCCATGGACGTGACTGGGAGAGGAAGACGAATGCAACCATGGTCTTGGATGGAGTTTATATGGCCTGAGATGAGCTTTTGGAATGGCCTACGCTTTTAGCTGCGGATTTAAATCTGCATGTAATTTCTTTGCAGACCTGAGGACTGGGACGACCACGTGCCCCCATCTGATTTCCCCTTTTAAATATTCGCGCGTTTTTATTTTTTGTTCTGGCATATTAGCACATTTTCTCATATTATCATTATTGCTTAATACATTAACAATTGAAGCGCGTTGGCCTAGTGGAAGCAAGCGTTGGCAGTCATGTACAGGACCTGAGTTCGAATCCCAAGTCCCCCATATTGCTTTGTTATATTTTTTCTAAAGGTTATCACATGCAAACCAAGCGTTGTAGCACATCATACTCCCTCACTCAATCACCTGTCTGATGGCCCCAGGCTAGATCTGGTGATGCAGGATGATGGTCTACCATGGGACCAAGTCAAAGGGCCCACAGGGAATCTCACAAAGTCAGCCAGGCCAACACAATTGGGCCATGGAAATTGCTGAGCAAACACCATTAATCAGGCCCACACCCCTAACTCTTTCTATTTCTTTTTTATTTTATTTAATTGTTTGTTTTATTATATTTTTATTATCAATTAACCAATCAAACTTTTTTCTCTATAAAATTAAAACCAAAAAATATTTTATTTATTAATTAAAATTTTAGTATTTTCTTTTTTATTAACAAATCAATTAATTAATTTAGGTCGTTAATTAGGAATAACTTTAATATATTTTTTCAATAATTAAAATTAACTTAGACATAATTAGGTTTTTATTAATATTGATCAAGTTTATTTTCTTTCTTTAAATAACACAAAAACCCAAAAAATATTTATTTTAATTAATTAATTTATTCATTAGTTTAATCATTAATCTAGATTAATTTCTTTCTTAATTCAAAAATAACCAAAAAATCTTTTCTGTAATAATTAAAGGGTCAAAACCCTAGAACTTGCGCCCGATTTAATTTCCCGCACACGATCCATTTTATTCAATATTGTATTTGTTTCCGGAATGCAATAAATAATTAGGCCTATTTTTATCGCTTTATTTACTTTCCGCATTTAAGTTTCAAAGGGTTGCTTTTGGCGATGTAAATACCCGACGCCTTGTAATTTAATTTCCACAATTTATTTTCCGCAAAATATAACTGTTAGATGTTTGATAATAGGTATGCATGACAAGATCAAATGTTTCAACCTAAAATCAACTTAGATAACCATTGACATGTACAAAGACAAAATTAACTGAAAACGGCACACTCGCACATGCGCACTCTTAGGGTACACCCCACTTGGTTGCCATCGTACACGGTCATTGAGTATAAGTCACTTTATAGGTCGTCCTCTTGTCCAAAGATCATAGTCGCCTTGAAACGGTTGCCTCGGATATTGTTGCCTCAAAATAAATGATCTAAGACATTAGGGTTACCGCTAAGGCATCCTAACATTTCTTTGGTGACCGTAAGTCCCACATTCAAATTGACCCTCAAACTCCAACGACGGTGCTACCTACTCATCAATAGTGGGATAGCATTGTCTAAAAGAAGATAACATAGAACGATTCCTTTTTCGAGTAGGTAGATGGTTCTTAAGTACTTGCTCTTTCCAAAACAAAATCTTTTTCACACTTACACCTTTCAAACAAAAAGTTCTTCAAACCCACAAACACAAAGAAAAGCAATTTTGAAAACATATGAGCAAGTACCTAAGAGCCCATGGATAACCACAGATAGAAAGGGTGCTAACACCTTCCCTTTCTATAATCTACCCCCCGAATCCGAGAAATATCTCAAAAAAGAAATTTTTCTGTGCTTTTTTCCTTTCCTTGTTGGATAAAATAAAAGTCGGTGGCGACTCTTTCTTACCGCGACATTTTGCGAATACAAACGCAAAACGCGAACCAGCATTCTAAAAACAGTCAGTTCTCTCCCACCGTATCACACATATCATGAAACAAAGCCACCATGGCGCGTTGATAGGTTGCCCCGACATTCTTCAGTCCGAATGACATCACTTTATAGCAGAACGTACCCCATTGTGTAACAAAAGTAGTTTTATCCATGTCTTCAGGGGCCATTTTGATCTGGTTATACCTTGAAAATCCATCCATGAAAGAAAATACCTTGTGCTAAGTTGTGTTGTCAACCAAGATGTCAATGTGCGGTAGTGAAAAATCATCTTTAGGGCTAGCCCTATTTAAGTCTTTGTAATCCACGCACATCCTGACTTTTCTGTCCTTCTTAGGCACATGCACAATGTTAGCAACCCATTATGGATAGGAAGTAACAGCAAGAAAGCCAGCATTGTACTGCTTCATCACTTCAGCTTTGATCTTTTCAGACATATCGGGCCTTATTCGGCGTACTTTTTGTTTAATTGGTGGACAATCTTCTCTTGTAGGGAGGCGGTGAACCACAATATCTGTATCGAGTCCCGGCATGTCTTCGTAGGACCAGGCGAAGATCTCAACATATTCATTCAACAACTGAACTAAGCGCTCCTTGATACTTGGCTCTAGGTTGGCACCCACTTTAACATCTTTTATGTCTTCCTCAGTTCCTAAGTTGATTTTCTCTAACAACTCCTCGTGAGGTAGAATAACCCTTTCTTCCTGTTGTAGCAGTCTAGCCAATTCTCCAGGCACTTCAAAGTCTTCATCACCTTCGTATTCGGCATGGTAGACCAGATCTTTAGAGTCACTGAAGGCCATAGCAGAATTGTTACCCATGGAATCCGGAGTGGACGGGTACCTGCATTGGTGAGTGTGGGTGTGTGTAAGGGATAGCCACCTTTAAACAAATAAAATGCAAAAATAAAGAAAGTGAACACAAAAGTTTATATGTGAAAACGTTCATGATTCATTAAAATGGCATATGAAGATGAAAAATCAAACCCTTATAAATGGACCTATATGCCTCGGGTAAGGCATAAGGTAAAAAGTGTACGAATTGTTTAGGAATTATTACAAACTAACAGAAATGTTTGAAAGATAGATTACTGATTGATGAAAGTAATGGGAATAAAGTCCTTTTCCTCCCAATTGCACAAGCCTCCTTCAATGGTAGGGAAAATCCAGTCTTCTAGGTTGCTCTCCTCCTCACCATCCTCCAAAGCACTGACTCCATGATGAGTGATCTTCACTGGTGGTCCTCCAGCCCAGGAGCGATGCACAGCCTTCTGACTAGCAGCAGTGAAACCCAAGTCGAATTTATCAAACTTGAAAGGAAAATCGGGAAGTTGCCCCCAGATTGTGCTTCCTCCTTCTTCAATCACAGCCTTTGCATCTTTTAGTGACGACATCCGAGGCGGAGGTCGGGTAATCATGGGTACATAAGGCACTGCCTTGGTTGCTGCAATCTCTTCAGAAACTTGCTCGAAGTGTTGAAAGGGGGTCTCGATGAACTCACCATCCAATTCCATATAGCCGAAAGAATTAAGATGGCTTATCATGTATTCCTCCTCACCGAGAACAGTCACAATTTTCCCCTGAACAGGGTACTTAAGTTTCTGATGTAGAGTAGACGTAACGGCTCCAACATGGTGAATCCAGGGTATTCCCAACAAGCAAGAATAGGAGGGACGGATGTCCATGACATAGAATGTGGAGTTGAAAGTTTCAGTACCCACTTTAATCAGGATGTCCACCTCCCCGTGGACCATCCGTTTAGAACCATAAAAGGCTCTGACAATGATGTTGTTGGGCTTCAAAGTTAGACCTTCACAATCTAGCCTATCCAATGCCTTCTTTGGTAGGACATTCAGCGATGAACCAGTGTCTACCAAAACGCGTTCCAGAGTAGTCCCTCTGTATTCCACCGAGACATACAGGGCGTCATTATGTTCTCTCCCTTTGACTGTTAGATCGGTGTCGTAGAACCCTAGACCGTTGTCTGCTATTAGGCTGGCCACACATTCTTGAAACTGATCCGCAGAGGTTTCCTGGGGCACATGGGCCGTCTTCAAGAATTTGATCAAAGCTTTGGCATGAGCTTCGGAACAGAGCAACAGGGCCAACATAGAGATTTTTGAAGGGGTTTGCCCCAGTTTCTCAACAACATTATAATCGCTTCTCTTGATTATTTTCAAAATCTCTTCCATTTCTTTTTGAGTGGTCTCAGGGATGACCAAAGGCTGAACCCTCGTCCTGACGGGCGCTTCTTGGATCCCCTTACCTTTATCAGCAGCAACAGTAGAGGGTACAACTACAGGAGTAAAAATTTCTTCAATAGCTGGAGTTCGCACAGATATATTGACTGACACAGGAGTAACCTTAGGAGCATTTGAGGGTCCGAAGATTTCCCTTGGAGGAGCAATCTCCGGAGAGAAAATTCTTCCGCTGCGGGTGATTTTACTCGTCCCAGCAATATTTCCTATGTCAGGAGTCTCTTCATCGGGACTTTCTTCAACTGATTCAATCTGCTTAACACCGTGGTAGAAGATCTCTCCTCCATAATTCCACGGTATTGATTTGTTGGACTTGTATGGGATAGGCCCCGACATAGTTATCTTCAGAGGTACAATCTTTGGATCGGATGCAATCTTAACAGGTCTTTTGGAGACCTTGGAAAGATTGGCGGAAATGGTAATTATAGCAACATCGTTGACAGGAGTCGGAGTAACAGGAGTTTTCTCAAAGAGGATTTCTTGATTATCCATTAGGCGTTGGATGCCTAATTTCAACAACTGACAGTCGGATTGTAAGGACGAACAAAGGTAGCAATCTTTTTCACAGCCCAGGAAAATCCCGGCTTTCAACAGATTCAACTTGATTATTGGTAACGGAGTCATCAAATCACCAACAACAGCAACAAAAAGATCTCCTTCAATAGCATGGGCATTGTGACCATGTTTTGGCATTGGAGCAGAGATCACGTTAGGCTTCTCAGGGGCGTCGAATTCCACCTCTTTAGCATCAATTAAATCCTGGATCTTATTTTTGAGGGCCCAACAATTGTTGGTGTAATGTCCCAGGCTGTCCGAATGATAAGCACACTTCGCATTTGCATGGTAGTAAGGAGAGGATGTATTTGGATTCTTCGGCGCTTCTTTTAAACTTGCAAGGTTTAACTTCAACAGATGAGGGAGAACTTGAGCAGGTGTCATGTTGATCCGGGTGAATTGTCGTGCAAGCCTTTCCACCGTTGCTTGATTGGTTCTGGGTTGGTTGTTTCTAGGCTGATCAGCTGCAGTCTTCTGAATCATTACAGCCCCCACCACTGGCCGGTGCTCAACTCTTCCTTGACTTCTCTGAGAGTAGACAGCTGATACCTCTTTCTTGGATGGAAAGGTCTTCTTGATAGCAGCGGAAGCAGATGTATCCTTTTGAATTTTTCCGCTCTTAATGTCGGCTTCAACTCTTTCACCAGTCAGAATTAACTCGGTGAACCCCCGACGAACTTCCGTTCAAGTGATTAAAGAATGGACCTGACATGGTCCCTAAAAACATATCCACAAGCTCTCTCTCAGACAATGGTGGCTGCACCCTTCCAGCCAAGTCCCTCCATTTCTGGGCATACTCCTTAAAGCCTTCATTAGAGACCATACCCATACTCTGTAATTGAGTACGGGTAGGTGCTAACTCTGCATTATATTGGTACTGTCTGTAGAAAGTAGCATCCAAATCCTCCCAATTGTGCATATCAGATCTCTCTAGCAGGTAAAACCAATATAACTGCGTCCCAGAAAGACTGTCCTGGAAGAAATGAACCCACAGGTCCTTATCAGAAGAATGAGGTTGGATCTTTCTGACGTAAGACCGCAGATGCATCTTTGGACAAGAAAAACCATCATATTTAGCAAATATAAACACCTTGAATTTAGGGGGAATCACAATCCCAACAACCAACCCTAGCTCTTCGAAGTCCATCCCAGGAACTCTTTGCACCTCCATTGCTGCCAAATGTTCTTCCAGATTCTTATACTTGTCATCTGCAGGTGGGTATTGCTGCTCAGAATAATCTTCATCCTCTTCATCTTCTTCTTCCTCAGACTCAGATTGCGCCGCAGTTCCTTTACCCTTTCCAACCCCTTCATTAGAAGTTGAGGGGAAATCCAGGACCCTTCTAGCTTGGTTCTCAAATCTTCTACCCATGGTAGCCACACCAACCCTTTTCTTTTTCTTCTTCTCTTTTTCCTTTTCCAGCAGACCTTTGAGCTCCTCCTGACCCTTTGCCAAGGTCATGAGTAGCTGTTGGAACTGTGAATTCTGTGCTTGTAAGTCTTTGACCATCTACTTTATATCCATCTTGCTAAAATAAACAGCAGAGAGATAAGGAAACCTGGTGTGAAGACCTGCTTATGCATATGATGAATGATGTGTTATTCATGTAATGCATTCAAGGATTCAGAAATTCAAATTTGTTGCAAATAAAAAGAACACACGTCATATTAATAAGAAGAATTTGTTAGTACATAAATGCCCCATGGGCAAAATAATATAAAATTCTAATGTAAAAAGATGTTGCGCATCCTCTTTGGTGCTATATAAGTGTTGAGAGTCTGCTCTTCATGAAGTTGGTGAGTAAGTTCCAAAACCTTCTTCTCACTGGCGTAGAATTGGGCTTCAAAAGTATCGTGTTCTTCCTTGAGCTGTATCCAACTCCTTTGCAAATCTTCAAGTGATGTTGGCATGTCAGGATGTAGGAGGGTGTATGGAACCTCTCCTTCCATAACAGGCTCTTTGATCATAGGCAAAATGTAGAGGTCAGGCATCATAAGACTTTGGGCGCGGGTTCATACCCACTTGAGGTAAGGCTCAAGGGGAATGGAATTCTTGTGTCCCAAGGTCTTACTGTCCACTTTGTTGGGCATCCTCCAAGCTCGGATAAACCTTTGTCGAAGTCCTTGATCGTCGCCGTCTAAGTCAAAATCCAAGTATGGAATAAGCATGTCATGAGGGTCATCCCTTCGGGCATACCCAAACTGTCTCAGAGCCAGGCAGGGGTTGTAGGTGATGCCTCCCCTAATGCCAAGTAGAGGGACGTTAGGGAATTCCCCACAATGATCAATAATGATAACATTTTCTCTGGATTGAGAACACCAATGAACATCTTAATATGTAAGAGTCATCAACCGTTGTGACCACCTCAAGCCTTGCTCATTCTTCAAGACTGGCTGGGGAAGGTGATAAATAAACCACCTTGCTAGAAGAGGAGTATAGCACATGAGAACACCTCTTTTCCTCATTGTTCGTGTGTGAAATGAGTGGAGGATGTCCTCAAGCAATGTAGGCACAGGATTCCGAGATATGAAAATCTTGACAGCATTCACATCTATAAGCTGATCAGGGTTTGGGAACAAGACCAACCCATAGATGATAAGTGCTACAATCTTCTCAAAAGCTTGCAGATCTAGAGAATTCCAGCAGTCTTGTGCCTTCTCAAACAGAAACTTTGCCAAGAAACCCTTGACACCACTTCTGGTTTCCCAATGACCTTTGATATCAGATGGTTGCAAGTGTAAGGCTTGAGCAACATCTTCAGGCTTTGGCTCTCTTTCCGTACTGTTGTAGGGTAGTTGATGGAGAATAAGAATCCTCAGGAGTTGAGAAAATTCCTCCAAAGTAGGCACTAACTCGTAATCAGGAAATGTGAAGCAGTGGTGTAAGGGGTCAAAGAACTGGAAGAGAACTTTCACCATGTCTTCCTCTATGTTGGAGTTGACCAAGTTGAGAAGTCTACCATGTCTTTCAGTGAAGGGAGAATTCTATGGAATCTTGGAAGCAAACTCCTTGAGTTTAGGAGGGATTCTCACAAGGTTTGCCTGGGTTGTTTTCCTACGAAGTGAATCCATTACCTACAAAACAGGAACAAAGATGAACATTCAAATCCTTGAAATGGTTAGTGGATGCATATGATGCTTCATGATGTTCATGATGTTATGCACAAGTATATATGTACAAACAAAATCACACAAGATCCTAGTTTCAGGCTTGCATGGGGTTTCATAGGTAAGTACCCTCTTGAAGTTTAGTTGGCTCAACCTGTCCTATGAATAGTAACCGGGTTCTATGGAGCTCAATATCACTGGATTAATTTGTGTTCATTGTTTCAGTTTAGCCACTTAATTGGTGACCGAAATATTCCAAGAAAACAACCCTCAATGAGTATAGTATCGAGTATCTACCAACTTCGGACTGCACTAAAGTCGGTAATCTCACTACCCCTAAAAAAGGCCAAGTTGGTCAAGTAAAGGTTCTAAAAGTCCATTATTGCTTCATGACATCACTCAGCAGCCCCGTATTCTCTTTGATTAACTTAAAGGCTACTGGTACCCACAAATATGTCGCACTAATATAGCTATTGCTTCAACCATGTCGGTATACCCCGCACATTTTCCACAACGTATTGCTATTTACTTATGAATGTTTCCCAAATCCGAGTAGAGGATTTCAAACCCAAACAACAGAACCAAATGTAAAGCAATCAAGTCAATCAAGATAAGCATGTAAAGGTGATATAAAACCCTAAGGTAACTCCACTTTTTATTATTTTCCCCAGCAGAGTCGCCAATTCTGTGATGCGGTGGGAGAACTGACTTGAGGTTTTGCGTTTGTGTTTCCAAATGTTTCGGTTTAGAAAGAGTCACCACCGACTTTTTATTTATCCAAAGCAAAGGTCAAAAAGCACAGGAAAGACCTTTGAGATGTTTTCTTGGGTTCGGGGGGTAGATTATGAAAAGGGAAGGTGTTAGCACCCTTTTCATCCATGGTTTTCCATGGGCTCTTAGTTACTTGTTTTAGATCACTTGCTTTTGCTTTTCAATTGTTTGAAATGGTGCTTTTGTGTGTGGTTTTGAAAGTATTTTGAAAAGAGGCCGTCGTTGTGGAAACCTTTGTAATGATTCTTGTTTGAATGTATGCAAAGGTGTTTTGTCTTTTGGAAAATGTTTCAATGTTTAAAAGTTTGTTTTGGGAAATGTTTTGAAATTGTGTTGTGATGTGTGTTTGAAAATAGCAAGGATGTTTTGCAAGTTTTGATCAAGTAACTAAGAGTTGTCTACCCTATCTACTCAAAGATCTTTCCTACAAACTTTTAATCCTTTGACAGTGTTGTTTTACCATTGCATTTGGTAAACAACCTTGTGTTTGGATGTTAAACGGGACAGGCGCGGGTCATCGTATTGACCATGATAGCAATTGTGCTAAGTATCTTTAGCAATTTTTTGAGGGACTAGATCATTTTTGTATATGCAACCAAGATAGCGTCATCGAGGGACTATGATCTTTTTGTTTTAATTTTGTTTTGCCAAGACAATTAACGTGCATATCATGGCCATTTTAGAGGCAACAAGTGGATGAAACCCTAGGGGTGCTTCTGTGCATTGTGTTGTCAATTTTCATGCTTTTTTGTCTTGTATTAGGTCTAGCTACTTGTTTGATTTTGGATTTTTGCATACAAACCCTAATCTTGCTATCATGGCATATTTGAAAGCATAAAGTGCGTAAAAATAAATCTACCACTATTACAATATTGATATGGGGAGGGGGATACAAATTTGAATAGGGGATTATTTGCAAGAAATTAAAACCCTAAGATTATTACAACCAAATTGAATTCTTTGTTCAAATAATAAATAAGCAAATATTTAAATGGACAATTAAATAAATATGCAATATATTATAAATATGCAAAAAAAGTTTTTGTATTAATTTTATGTATGTAAAATAAAATATTTAATGTGTTAAAAATAATAAAATAAAAGATTGTTTTTATTAAAGGTGGAAACTCTAATTTGTTTTAAGAAAGTATATATATATATTATGTATTATTTACTTATGTATAATAAAATATATACAAATGTTAAAAAATAAAAATAATGTGAGAAAATATTATTTAAGTATATGTAAATACTAAAAAAAAAATATAATGTTTTTTTTATATTATTTACAAATTTTTATTAAAGAAAATAAAAGTATATTATAAAAGTAATTATTTCTATACTAGAAAAAAATAATAAAAATAATAAAATAAAATATGAAAATTTATGAAAATATTTTTAGTAATTTTTAATATTTAGAAAAATAAAATAAAGTCAAAACTTAAAAAGGAGATGAAAATATACAAAATCAAATCAAATGGGCCAGGGGGTGTGAGAAGCAAGTCAGGGGGTGTCAAAAGTGAGAAATAGCCAGGCCCAGCCCAGCTGGCCTTCATCTTCAACCTTGTGACAAAAACGCGCGCTTGTATGTTCAAACTGGGAAATCCTGCATACGTGCTCTAAAGCAAAAACTTGCAACATGAAAGTTATAGAGCATGATCATATGATTCTAACCATATAAAAAAATTAATCTAACTCTCAAAGACCAGAGAGAATTTCTCTGGCCCTAAATTCTAACCTAGATTTTTCAGAAAGTTCATCATTCAAATTCTCCAAACACAATTAACTTAAATGAAATCTATGCATATGTACAGCTTAAGGGCAATGAGTACTACATTTTTTATTCACAAACCTAAGCCTAATGATTCCTAAATAGAGAGATAGAAAGTTGGAAAATACCTGCTTCAGTTGTACTCGAGTATGGCAATGTAGGGGTTTTCAGTGATGCCTGAGATGCTTGGGAGCTTGCTTGAACTTCCTTTGACCTTCCCCAATGCTTAGTTTGCTTTGAACTTGCTTGGATAAGCTTGTAGAAGTCAACCTGCACAAACAGAATTCAGAAATGGTGAAGTGTGTAAATGGAGTTACAGTCACTGGCCAATGGTTGGGAGAGCTTAGGTGGGTTATATGGAGTGTGTTGGAAGAGGTTTGGGACAAAACGCACGAGTGGTTTGTGAGATGGAGGTGAAAATGCAGAAGCTGCCCTGTTTTGCAAGTTTTTGGTGTTTTGATGTTCAAGGGTGTTTGAGGATTGGATAGCTCGTGTTTCTGGCTCAATGTGATATGCCAAAGTTGTTTGGAATGGTCACAATAGTTGGTTTTATCAGATACATGAGTTATGTGATTTTGGCAAGTTGACTTGTTTTTTAAGAAAAGTGTGAAGTGACCAAGGGCAGGCCTGTACAGGCTAGCTTCAAGCATGCACAAAGTTGTTGTACATTTTCCTAAGTTTATGGAGCTTGTTTGCTGCAAAGAGATGGGTTCAAGGCTCAAGGGTAACAAGTTGACATAAAGCCACCTTTATCAAAATGGCAATGCTACCTTTTTGCCATTTTTGGATTAATCCTTTGTGTAATTTTCCATTGATCAGAATAATGCATTAATCCATTGAGTTTGCATTCAATTTTTTAGTGTTGAAGGGTTTAAGGGCCTGTATTCAAGTACAAACAAATTTGGACAGATTTTGCAACTTGTGTCAACATGAAAATGCCATGGATCAAACTGATAATTTCCCAAATTCAAACCTTTGATTCTCCCTAACCACAAATGATCTTGGAGAGTTCTTGGACATTTTGGAAAGCTTGTAACATGATTTACAATCCATATTTGAAATTAATTTTGAGATTCCAAGTGTAACTATGTGAAAAATTACCATGAAGATAGGTAAAAATCCTGCCTAAACTAGGGCAAAATTTCACTATGTTAAAAGTTTCATGGACCCTTATTCCAAAAATCATAACTTGAGTTCCAAGCATCCTTTGGAAAAACTTTGTGAATAAAAGTTGTATATTTTGTGTAGGACTACAACTTTCATGTTGGAAGTTTTGTTTTAATCCAATTTCATCATAGTGAAAAAGTTGGGCAAAGTTGGGAAAAAATAAGAAAATGTCATAACTTAGAAAATTTCTAAGTTATGAAATTTTTCAATCTTAAACCCTAATTTGCAAAATTAGGTTTCTTGATGAACAAGTTTCATGTTTTGACACATCTTGATGAAAAATGACCCTTGGCACTTGATTTTGACCAAAAAGTCAAAGTTTGACTTTTCAGTGCACAGTTGATTTTTGATCAGTTGACTGGAAAATTCATTTGTCAATCCAATGCTCTTGAGATCTTTTGAACCTTGTGATTTGGTCAAGATGATGCCATTTAGTCCTTGAATCCATGGTTGAACCCAATTTTCCATTGGCTAGGTGAAAAATCAGAAATTGCCCTTCTGCAGTCAAATCCCTAAAAATGACTATTTTGCCCTTTTGATGATTTGATCAAATTTCTTGAGGAGTTGTGGTCCAAACTTGATCAAATGGTTCATATGAGCCTATAATGTTGATGTGGATAAAAAATTATGAGTTTTGACTGTAAATTGGCCACAGTTGACTTTTTCCCCAATACAGTTGATTTCTAGGTCAACTGTGCAATTGACTGGGCAAAAATTTGATTCAAAGCTTGAAACTTGGTATGGGCAACCTTAAAAGTCCAACATGAAGTATGAAAGTCACTTTGAGCATTGGAAGTCCAAAAATCCCTCTGCAAACTCAAACCCTAATTTCAGGTCAACAGTGCAAGGAGATGTCTTGAGCAGAGCAAACCCTAATCCTGTCTGGAGTCCAAGGAGCCTTGTGAGGGGAAATATTGATAAAATGAGATGGAAAATTTTGGGGTACAACACTTAGAAATGAACTGAACTTACCATTTGCATAATCATGCATCATCCTACATTTTTGTTTCACTTTCAAAAGTCATTTCCGAGCCTTATTTTTCCTTGGTCTCGCCAATACAACACTCGTGCTAAGAGGAAGATGGAAAACTTTAAGAAAGATATTTTTTAACTCCGTAAAGAGGTAACCACTTTGAAGGCTGGTATGGAGTATCTAACTGCTTTGGTTAAGACTTTGGTTGTTGCCTAAGTCAATCCTTCTGGGAAGGAAGAAGGGGATGTCCGAAAGGGATGTTTATCTGAAGATGGTGGATCAACTAGTGGTGTAAAGAAGTTTGATAATAAATTTTCCAAGAAGAGAACCAGAGGAAGAAACAATCATCGTCGAAATCGACATGTTTCTCTTGTCATCCCTGTGTTCAATTTACCGCATGCTGCTTTAGTTTATCAGTATAATCAACAAAGTCGTATGCAGAAGAAGGATCAGTTTGACCCAATTCCTATGACATATGTTGAATTATTACCTGATTTGTTACAGAAGAAATTGGTTCAGACAAGATCACCACCAGCTATCCCAGAAGTAATTCGTTGGTGGTACGAGGCTGATGCTTTATGTGAGTTTCACCAAGGCTTCCCAGGGCATGACATTGAAATTGTTTTCCATTGAAAATAGAAGTACAAAAGTTGATAAAAAGTGGTAGCTTATCCTTCAATGATGTTAACCCACTACTCAAGCATATATGAACTTTGGTGAACTTGATTGAAGGATACCCTAGAGTTTAAGCATGATTAGCGTTCTCAGTTTATTAGCATTTTACTACTTTTTCGTTTGTAATATTTCTTGTTTATCATTGCACTGTTTGCATGTAGAACTTGTTTGCATTTGAATGATTATCTTAATACAATTAGTATGTTTGTCTTGAAGAAATCCATTCGTTTCACTCGTATTTATTTCAATTTTATAATTGCTTTTTTCATAATGATAGCAACTTGTTACCCATTATCCTGCCTAGGCAGAGATTAGGGGGGGTGATGATATTAAACGCAAAATTTCTGGTTGTATGCTTTTGGATAAAACCCATTGACGATGTACATGCATTGTTTCAAATTCCCAAACACCGAAGATATAAGGGAGTGAAACCCTCGTTAACCCTTTTGAGCCTTGAAGTAGGAGTTTCTTCTTTATTAAAAAAAAACCTCAATTTTTAACCCGGGGCAGGATAGTGTTCAATTAATCTGATTGAGTATTCAAATCTCATCATAAGTGTGCGTCTAAGGATACAACAATGGTTATCCTTAAAAAGGTTGAGGAAAGTCAAAATTGCAATGGTCAATCTTTGGCTATCAGTAGTGTGCATCAAAACAAGACAATATCCCAATGGGTATCTCACGCACATCAAGTGGTCAACAGATAAGGATACAATAACAGTTATCCCTCATCCACCAAGGGCCCAGGCAGTCACAATTCTTCCAACAAGTCACATACGACTCGAAGTCACACGACGTGTTCAAAAGGAAAGAAAAGTGGAATGAATAAAAAATGATGAAAAAAGAAAGAGATAAAAAGCCCCACTAATTCGGAACTTGAAAAACAAGTCGCTTAAGCAAAAGTCAGGGCATCCCGCTAAACTATCAATTCAAAAGAATTAGTTCAGGAAAAGTTAGGGAAAACAAAAATTTGCAAAGAAAGGATTACGAAGAAAAGTCCCTAGCAAAGAACAAATTCGTGTGATTATAAATACAAACACTAGAAGGGTGATTATTACTCTGAAAACCCTATCACTTCTTTAACCATCACAAAATCTTTTTCTGAGAAATGAACACTAGTATCAAATTAACTGAATATAGGGATGAAGAATATCATGGAGGGGGTGGGAACCAAATATTTTGAGCCTTAAAAACTTTTTTCTAAAACCGTGAACCAGGCCACGTTACAACCCTCAAAAATCCTAATTGAAACAGAGTTAATTTCAAAAGCATACTCCAACGAGATAGTTTTTCCTGACTCCCATAAGTTTTGCTAAAATATTTGTGTTGGTGTCATATGCTTTTGTTATCTTTCATACAAAAATAAATGATGCACTAATTCGCAAGCTTCACATCATTTTTCAAAAAAATCTTCAAGACTTACATAACTGTTGCATTAGAATTTTCATTCTCAGAATAAAAATTTTCTGCTTGTAAAAGATTTTCTTAATATCAAGGAAGCTTACTGTTGTACCCCAAAACTTACCATCACATATTTCTCAAGGCATTCTTTCAAGGCTCCTCAAATACTCAAAGAATCTCAAGGGATGACCAATCAACTCACCTCCTAAGCGAAAGGTCTACAATCAGGGTTTTGAGTTTCTCAAGGAAATTTGGGTTGCAAAGGTCACAAGTCATTTCCATGGTTCAACATAGGTCCTCAATAAGGTTCACGTCAAGTTTCAAGTCCTACATCATAAGTTTGCTCATTCAATGACTCAAATGCTTGAAAATCAACTATATTGGTCAAAAAGTCAACTATGATCAACATACAGTCAAACTTCAAGATTTTTGGTTAACACCAACATTTTGAAGTGATATTCATTATTTGATCAAGTTTTGATCATGATTCCTCAAGAAAAGACCTCAAATCATCAAAAGTCAAGAATTGACAAATTAGGGTTTCCTTAGGAGAAGTCAACTAAACTTTGACCAGGCATAACTTTCACATACTTCATCAACTTTTCCCCAATCAAAGCTCATTTTGAATAAAATTCAATTCCCTACAACTTTTTTTTAACGCTCAAGTCCAAAAAAAGGCTTCATTTGAAAGATATGAGCTAAAAACATTATAGGTCATTTTCAAAAGTCAACAAAAGACACTTTTTTGTCAAAGCAACTTACATCAAGATAAATTCTTCAAAAGCAAATATGATCAACATAAAGATTGCAGAGGGAATCTTGAGCTTTCCAAAAAGTCCAAGATCATCTTCAAAAGATGAAATTGTGAAAGTTATGGGCTGCACAAGTTGGGAAA
This sequence comes from Vicia faba, assembly GCA_948472305.1. Lineage (NCBI taxonomy): Eukaryota > Viridiplantae > Streptophyta > Magnoliopsida > Fabales > Fabaceae > Vicia > Vicia faba. Next base: position 1,320,314,812 of record OX451737.1, on the reverse strand, counting down.
TTTTGAGGAAATTCATGAAGTGCAAGATGAGCAAAATTGAAGTCTTGAACCAATGGGCCTAGTTTTTGATGTTCAAACATATTCATAACAACTTAGAGGATCTCTAAGTCCATCCATAGATTGCTTTGAATTTTATTTATAATTACCTTGATTTTATTTAATTTAAAAACAAGATAAATTAAATAAAATCACAAAAAATCATGGGCTAATGCATATGAGATTTGTTTTTTAAGACCAATAATTCGTGCAACCCAACCATAACCTGTTCAAGTTCATGCAGATTCAAAAGAGCAAGAAATCATGCAAAAAGGGAAGTTTTTAATTTGTTTGATTTTGGCTTTATTAGGGCCATCATGTCTTGATCCCTTGCCATGTTTATTAACTCACTTTCTTTCTCTATATATACTGAGCCAAAGCAGCTCAAAAGGGACCACGAAATCATTGCATAAAAAGCTCTCCAAAGTTTCTCCAAAATTCAAAGAAGTTGTGAAAATTATATCTCATATTTCCAGCAAGTTTCAATCCAAACTAAGGCGAGCATTCACCTCCTGAAGATCAAAGGAGTTGATCTATATCCATAGTTGTACTCCTCGAGCACCAAAACACGATATGTGCATCACGCTTGTTTTTGAAATTGGTAAAAATCAAAACTATGTTTTCTTGCGTTTTTAATCATTACTAACATGTTTGATCTCCTCCTATGCATCATTAGAACATGATAGGTATATTACATGTAAAGTTTGACACATAAATGGTGTTTTACCATTGTTAGGGTACCAAAGTCATTGATCATCGAACCGGACGTTGCAAGCAACTCTCTCCCCTTGCACCCCCCATCTGCTTTTCACAAAGCAGGCCCATAGTCTTTTTTTTATTATTATTTTTTAATCTATTTATTTTCTTTTTTTTAATCAATTTTTTTTAAATAAAATCATAAAAAAATAGATATAGATTTTAATTAATTAACTTTATTTTCATAATAAAAATTAATTAATGTAATCACATTAAGTTTATTTTATTAATTAAAATATAATTAGAATTAGGATTTAATTATCATTCAATTATTTTTCTAAATAAAAACACCAAAAAATATTTTTTATACTTAGTATAATTTTAGATATCTTTCCCTCTTCAATCTTCACGCATTTATTTACTTTTACGCATTTTTTTCAATATTGTAACTGTCCAAAGTTTATAATAGGTAATTAGGACCCTTTTACATTTTTATCCCAATTTTATGGTTTGTACTTCCCCATCCCCGAAGCGATGTAATAGCGTAGGTTACTTTCTGAATTTTTACTTTCACGTACTTGTATATATATTTAAATGTTAGATTAATTAGGGGTGCATGGCAAGACATAATAAAAACAAGCGTTAGATAACCTAATCTCAAGACTAATAACTGAAACATAACACACTTTGCACACGCCCACCTCTATGGTGACCCTCACTTGTTGCCTCAGATTTAAAAGCAGTCACGTCTCTCGAACGTGGGACGCTTTAGTAAAGACCATTTGGTTAAAAAATCATAGTCCCTCGATGATCCTTTGATGATGCATCGGTAAATAACCTTAGTACCTTAGGCTAATTTCTAAAATATCCTACGAGTTTCCTTCGTGATTATACGATGACCCGCGCCCGTCCCTCAAAACATTCAATGATGGGGCTACCTACTAACTAATGGCATGATATCACTATCTAAAGGAAAAGAGGAAAAGAACAAAGATCTTTCGAGTAGGTAGACAGCTTGTAGTTGCTTGCTCACAAAACAAAATTTCCACATATACACTCTCTTTTCTATATATTTTCAAAGAAAAAACACTTTGTATGCATTATCAACGATACGAGAATAATTACAAAGTTTACCGCACTAAGGCATCTTTTTCAAAATATTTTCAAAACACACTTACACAAAAAAGCCTTTTCAAAGTGAGCTAGCAACTAAGAGCCCCTAGATAACTACGGATGGAAAGGGTGCCAGAACCTTCCCTTTCCATAACCTACCCCCCTTACTCAGAAAATTCTCGAAATGTCTTTCCTGTTCTTTTCACCCTTTCCTTTGTTGGATAAAGGAAAAGTCGGTGGCGACTCTTGCTAACCGCAACATTTGCGATAAAATGCAAAACCAGTAAAGTCAGTTCTCCCACCGTATTACAGAAATGGAGACTCTGCTGGGGAGAACTAAAAGTGGGGTTACCTTAGAGATAGTTCACATTTTAAATTCTTTCCTTGTTTGACTTGCTTGATTTATTCTTGAAGGGTTGTTTGGGTATTCTTGTAAAGATCCTATACCCGAATCTGGGGCATTTTAGGTAAGTAGCAATAAATCATGGAAATTATATGGCATAAACCGATATGGTTGAAATGATAGCTATATTAGTGTAACACATTTGGGGATATCAGTGTCCCTTGAGTTGAATCAAGGAGAATACGGGACCGCTGAGTGGTGTCATAAAGCACTAACTAACTGTAGAACCTTAGTTGAACAACTTGGCCATTAGAAATTAGTGAGATAGCCAGCTTTGGTGCAGACTAAAGTTGGTTGATACTCGATACTACACTCATTGAGATCAGACTTTCGGGATATTTCAGTCTGAAAACAGATTGCTTGTGCTGAAACAATGCCCAATGAAGAAAGATCAATGATATTGAGATTTCTTAGAACTCGGTTACTTCTTTTAGGACACGTTGAACCAACTAAACTTCAAGAGGGTACTTACCTATAAACCCCATGCAAGCCCAAACATAAGGTCTTTGTGTGTTTTGTTTGTGGTTAATTATTCATAACATCATAAACATCATAACATCATGCCATAGCATTTCTATTAACCATTTCAAGGATCTAGGCATTTATCTTTATTCTATTTTATAGGATATGTCTTCCACTCGTAGAAATACCATCTGAATCAACTTCGTAAAAGTGCTTCCTCAACTCAAAGAGTTAGCATCAAGGGTTCCTGAAGATTCTCCCTTCACCAAAAGATATGGTCGACTTCTCAATCTGGCTACTTCAAGCTTTCAAGAAGACATGATGTGTGTGCTCTTTCAGTTCTTTGATCCTATGCATCATTGTTTCACCTTTCCCAACTATCAATTGGTGCCTACATTGGAAGTGTTCTCTAAACTATTAGGATTGCATGTTCTTGATCAAATTACATTCACTGGTTTAGAGGAAACTCTAAAGCCTGAAGTTATTGCCAAGGCCTTACATTTGAAGAGACCCGGCATTGTAGCTAATTGGGAAACAAGGAGTGGAGTTGAGGGTTTTCTAGCAATGTTTTTGTTAAAGAGGGCTCGACTGTTTTGGGAAGATATGGATTTTTGAGATTTTGAAGATGTCTTGGCTCTTTTAATCTATGGTTTGGTTTTGTTTCCTAATCCGGACAAACTCATAGATGTGAATGTTGTCAAGGTTTTTCTTTCTCGTAACCCTGTGCCTATTTTGCTTGGAGACATTCTACATTTTTTTCACACTCGTACCATGAGGAAGAGAGTGACTCTTATGTGTTGAATTTTGTTGCTGTCTAGGTGGCTTACTTTGCACCTTACTCAATCTGTATTGAAGAATGAACAAGGCTTGGCGTGGTCTCAAAGGATGATGTCGCTCTCTCATTCGGATGTTTATTGGTGTTCCCCATCTTTGGAGGATTTTACTATCATTGACAGTTGTGAGGAGTTCCCTAACGTCCCACTCTTGGGAATTAGGGGAGGCATTACTTATAACCCTTCTCTAGCACTATGACAATTTGGCTATGCTCAGAGAGATGGCCCTCATGACACACTCATCCATGGAATTATATTTGACTACGAGAATGATGTCCAAGGTTATCATCAAAGGTTTGCACGAGCTTGGGGCATGGTAAACAAGGCTAATAGAAAGACTTTGGGGCATAAGAACTTTATTCTCTGGAGCCTTATCTCAAATGGGTGCGAGCTCGCGCTCAAAATCTCATGATGCTGTATCCAGCCATCCTGCCAATAGTTGTGGAGCCTGTTGTTGAGGGGGGTGTTCCTTATACCATTCTCCATCCTAATATGCCTACTGACCTTGAAGAGTTGCATAAGTCTTGGATTCAACTGAAGGAAGACTGGGACATTTTTGCGACTCAATTCTATGCAAGTGAGAAGAAAGTGTTGGATCTCACAAGGAAACTTCAAAAGGAGCAGGGTCTTAATGCATACATCAGTACAAAGAGGAAGCGTCCATGGGAGATTTGATTCTTGGATTTAAGTAGTTCCATTTTATCTTTGAGAGCTTTTGTTATCATTGTAAGCCTAAAAGGCAGTTGTAATTTGAACTTTGCTAATAAAGTTTTTTGTTTCCTCCTGGTTAGTGAGTTTAAATTTCATAACGTCCTTGAAATCATCGCATTTACATATCATACATCATTTCATAACATGTTTTTCGTACAGGTTTCTCATTTTCTCGTTGTTTATTTCAGCAAAAAAATGGCCCTCGAACAAAGCGTAAAGGATCTCCAGGCTCAACACGCCCAGTTCCAGGAAACTCTCATGAATCTGGCCCAAGGGCAAAAAGAGCTGTTGGCGCTCGTCGCCAAGAAAAAGAAGACCAAAAAGTATATTACTGTCCTCAACATGGGGAGGAGGTTCAAGGGTCCCACTCAACCAATACAAGTGGAAGATGACTCCTCTGAAGAAGATGTTCACCATGATGAAGATGGAAAGAACAATCAGGGTTATGAGAATACTCCTGAAGATAAAGACTTTTCTGACAAATAGTATCCTCCCGCGGATGACATATATAAGCAGTTGGAGACAGGCTCAAGGCAATCGAAATCCAGCAGGTGTCGGGACTGGATTTTGGTGAATTAGGTCTGGTTCCGGGGGTGGTCATCCCACCTAAGTTCAAGGTCCTTGTCTTTGCTAAGTACGATAGAGTCTCTTGTCCTAAGCTCCACTTAAGGTCGTACGTTCTAAGGATACAGTCTCACACTATTGACCGGAAGTTATGAGTCCATTTCTTCCAAGAAAGTTTGGCTGGCACCCAACTGGGATGGTTCTATCAACTAGAAGGAACCAATATTCATACATGAGAGGACTTGGTTGCTGCTTTCTACAAGAAGTACCAATACAATGCTGACCTAGCACCAACTTGAGTGCAACTGCAGAATATGTCCATGGGCTCTAATGAAGGGTTCAAGGAATATGCTCAGAAATAGAGGGACTTAGTTAGAAGGGTGCAACCTCTTCTGATGATCGGGAAATGATGGATGTGTTTATGGGAACTCTGATAGGCCCATTCTTTAATCTATTAATTGGAAGCTCTTCGGCGGGTTTTATAGGAATGATCTTGACAGGGGAAAGAATAGAAAGTGGTATCAAGAGCGGGAAGATCCTGATGGCTGCATCTTCAAATACTGTGAAAAAGTCATTTGGAGGAAAAAAGGGGGTCAATGCTGTCTATGGCTAGAAGAGCCATAGTAAAAGTAGTTGTCACCAATATGTGGGAGCGGTGTTAATTTCCAATCTGGTGCCTGCTCAACAACAACAACAGGTTAATCGACGAAGACCAGATGCTCCACCAAGGCAGTTTACTAAAATTGGCATGCCTTTATCTCATGCACTACAATATTTGTTGAAGGCATAACTCATATCACTACGGGATCCTCCTCAGAATCCTAACACCTCATCTCCGAAGTATAATCCAAATGCGAGGTGTGCTTATCATTCAAATAGTCCTGGTCATGACACTAATAACTGTTGGGCTCTGAAGAGCAAGATCCAAGACATGATCGATAATAAAGAAATTGAGTTTGATCCTCAGGAGACTCCAAATGTGCTCACCGCACCTATGCCCAAGCATGACAAGGGTATAAGTACTGTTAAAGATGTTCTATATGTTACTTTTGTGGATGATGTGGCTACTCCCCTTTCTACAATCAAGAATAATCTGTTGCAGGCTGGTTTATTTCTGGGTTATGTTGAAGGATGTTACTGTTGTGCGGTCCAACCCAACGATAATGGGTTGATGAAAGGAGGTGTTCAACAGCTGATGGATGAACACGCGATTTTGATGGAAGTGCAAACTTTCTGTTTCTGTTTAGAATGCAAATTTGTCAAATGACTAAAATTGAACGAACATATGCATATGAACATAATTAAAACTGTTTGGCACATGTGACCTGCTCAGGCAGCAGCAAACATATCTTTAATGTATATTGGAATATCCCCATAGAAGTTATTTCGTTAACATTATTCCCCGCAGATCGGCTACAATAGACCAATCTCCAGCCAAAGTCTCAATCTCTTGGCAGCTCTCTCCCCATCTAAGTTGATCCTACAAGTAGAAGCCTCGTGGAGCTCTTCCTAAAAAGAACTCACCTCTTCATCAGTTTATCAACAGGGTTTATTTCCCTAACAAACAATGAATAGCATAACTCCCTAGCCAAGTACAAAATTCCCCAGCTTTGGTCTATCTTCTCTAGCTGAGCCTGTTACCCCCAGTTGAGTATATTCTCCCCATGCTGAGTATGTCCTCCCCGACTGAGTCTACATTCCCCAACTTAAGTTTTTTTTTCAGACTATTGCAAATCATAGGGCCACATCCCCTAATCCCCGGTAAAGTCATCAACAAAAAATTTACTATCTCCAAAAGCTACTATGAAGCCTCAACCCGACCAGATATTAGTACAACTTTCAAACTACTATGAAGCCTGGACCCGAGCAGATAATAGTTAATTTATCAAGTCACTATAGAGCCTGGATCCGACCAGATAATAGTGTAATCTTTCAAATACTATAAAACCTGGACCCGACCAGATAATAGTTTAACTCTTCAAAATATAGAAGAGCTTGGACTCAACCAGACCAATGTTTGACTTCTTTTCCCTAATAGAGTTTGCCTCTACCCCCAACAAGTTTTTGTGAAGCATGGATCCGACCAGATAGCAATTACCCTCAGAAATTCGTTGTGAAACCTAGAACCCGACCAGATAACAACTAAATCCCCAAACAGCTGGACCCGACCAGATAACAATTAATCTCATCAACCTCAGAAATATGCAAAGCCTGGACCCGACCAGATATCAGTTTTCCAGTAAGTTATTGTGAAACCTGGAGCTCGACCAGATAATAATTAATTGTGATCCCCAGAGAGACACTGTGAAGCCTGGACCCGACCAGATAATAGTACAACTTTCCAAAAAAAACCATGAAACTTGGACCCGATCAGATAGTAGTTACCACTTCAAGCTACTGTAAAGCCTGGATCCGACCAGATAACAGTTAACTTCCTTATCCCAAGCAATATGTTGTGAAGCCTGGACCCGACCAAATAACTATTCAATTTCGAGAAATTTTCTACAAAGCCTGGAATCCGACCAGATAACAGTTAATTTATCTCTTCCTCATTAAGTTACTGTGAAGCCTGGACCCTACCAGATAGAAGTTGACTTCCTCATTCTCATCAAGTTGTGAAGCCTGGATCCAACCAGATAACAACTAACATTCAAGATAAATTCCCCAGCGGAAGCATCCTTTTAACAAAGTTTGAAGATATGTATATTCTTCATCCCCAACGACAATCAGGGATTCAACCTCCTAGAATTTCCTCAGCAGCAGTCAGGGATTTATTTTCCCAGACAAAAATATACATCTCACATTCATACATCATAGCATGTACATACACGATGCATTTAGCAAAATACCACATCTGGTGAACATCATGCATACATATGCATTTTACTAACTCTTTTTCTCACAGGTAAAATATCAAGTTTTAGTATAAATCAATAAAATACTTGTGTTGATACTTCTTACAGTGTTTTCCAACATTCCTCCAAATGGAATCTATAAGCCCATTCACAATCCATCTTCGAGTGCAAATTTTTGGGCACTCTAGTGTTCAATCATCTTTCACCTTCAAGTCACAAATGGCGGATTCGCCAATCTAACTCTTCAGGTTTAGGAAGATTGAACAGGGGCAGCTGTTGTACACCAACATTTTCCCTCTCATTTATCAATTAATCTCTCACAATATCTCTTTTGGTTCAAGACTGCACTAGGGTTGATCAGCTCAAGATACCTCCTTAATCACTTATGACTGAAAATTAGGGTTTGAGATTGCACAAGGATAATTGAACTTTTAATGCCTCATATTACTTTCATGGTTCATTTTAGAACCTCAATATTGTTCATGTCAAATTTCAAGTCTTGGATCACATTTTTACTCAATCAATTGACCAGTTGACCAAAAAATCAGTTGTATTAGGGAAAAAGTCAACTATGGTCAATTTACAGTCAAACTTCATAATTTTTTATCCATATTAACATTATGAACCCATATATCATTTGATCAAGTTTGGACCATAATTCCTCAAGAAATTTGATCAGATCATCAAAAGGGCAAAATGGTCAAAATTAGGGTTTTGACTGAGAAAGGGAAATTTCTGATTTTTGACCTAGCAAATGGTTGATTGGTTGGAGACATGATCTTAAGGATTAAATTTCATAATTTTAACCTAATTTCATGACTCAAAACTTCCTTCAAGATCAATTGATTGATAGTTGATTTTAGCCAACTGATCAAAAGTCAATTGTACACTGAAAAGTCAAACTTTGACTTTTTGGTCAAAATCAAGCATCAAAGATCACAATTCATCAAAACATGTCAAAATATGAAACTTTTTCATAAATAAATCAAAAAGTCAAGATTTCATTTTGAAAAGTCAAAATTTCTAAACTTAGAAATTTTTCTAAGTGTTGGAAACTTCATATTTTTTCACAAATTTGAGCCAATTTTTCACCATGATGCAAGACGATTCAAAGGAGACTTTCAACATGAAATTTGTAGATATCAATGATATCTAAAACATTATATAAAACAACTTCTACTAGAAATTCATGGATTTCAAGTTATGATTTTGTGAATACATGTTCATGAAACTTGGAAACTTAGTGAAATTTTGCCCTAGTTTAGGCAGGATTTTGACCTAACTTCATGGCATTTTTTCACATAGTTCCAAGAGGAATTTTTAAAAATGTTAAACATATATATTATAGAGGATGTTACAAGCTTTCCAAAATGTCAAAGAACTCATTGAGATTATGCTTGAACTAAGAGAATCGAAGAGATAAAATTAGGGTTTCATTCTTGATTTACAAGGCAGAATTTGTGATGAACACTTGACCAATTCATAGCTAGGTTGCATAATCTTTGCTTTACAGGCCTCAAAATTTTTTGTCACTCCATAATTAAATGTTTACACGGCTGTTAGAGCTTTGATCTAAGCATTTGAGCCATTATCCGAGTTTTATTTCCATTTATGGCACAGAGTTACCATTCCATTCTTGTAAAGAGGCTTTAATCACAAAGTCAATTCATAGAGCTTTGAACTTGTTCCTTATGATCACAATTAATGTCAAAGGCAAAAGCAACATGTCTAGAGCCTTCTATAAACTCATTCCATGCTTGTACTATTCCTTGAAACCATATTTCCACTTTTCTTCAAATTCAAGTAACATAGCCATAAGTCTATATCTTGTGCTTCTGACCATATCAAGTTCTACAACCTTTTCCATATAACCATACAAGTGGTTTGCAAGCTAAGACATGAATACACAAGCTCTCAAACTTCACCAAACTCAAAATTGCATCACAAAGCACCATTGTTGCACATTCTGACCAAGAACTTCAAACTTCCATTTCCCTCGTGCGTTTCTTGGCCTTTCAGTTTCAAAAGCTTCCTCACATCAAATAAAAACCATCCCTGACCCTGTTTGCAGACTGTAACACCATATTCATCAACTTCCAAGTTCAAAAATAGAGCATTGCAGTTGGACTTCTCCAGATCATTCTAGCCACTTTCAGTTCAAGCCAACCATTGGATTAGCTTCCTAGAGGTTCAAGGAAGCTAACCTGATCATCACCATCACTTGAAACAAGCTCAAACTCATTTCACGATTTCCAATTTTGAGGTATTTTTCTTGAACTTCTATCTCATTATTTAGGCATTGTTAGGCTTGCATTTATGAAGATAGAATTTAGATATCATTACCCTGAAACTATACATGTCCATAAATTTCATTTATGTTGCTTGAGCATGGAGAATTTTGAGTTTGAACTTGCTGAAACATTTGGGTTAGAATTTGGTACTTTAATAAATTCATCCTTATCTTTGAATGTTAGCTTAAGTTAGTTACATGGTTGGATTTGTGGTGGAAAAATGCACAAGTTTCATGTTTACACTTTTGAAAATGGTTGAGAAACAAACAAATTACAGATCATTTGGTTGGAGGTTGAAGGTGAAGTACAGTCTGGGCAAAACTTATATCATATATTTATGATTTTGTTTAAGTTAACGGATGTATCACCACCCCAGTGGTTAAAGCGCGCGCCTGTTATCTTAGGGACCTGGGTTCGAGCCCCAATGGTACCCTTTTGCCTGTTTTCTCATATTTTTTCACTTTTTTTGATTTTTTTGTTTGCAGCGCCTGGCCCTAAACATTGGGCTTTCTATTTATTTGCTGACTCCCCCCCCCCCCCCGACTATGTTTACACCCCTGGCCCTTTTTATTATTTCAATTTCTTTTTCTTTATTTTATTTTTCATATTACTTTTATTATTATTATTATTATCATTTTTATTAATAAAAATTCAAAAATATATTTTTACTTATTTATTTACATATTTAAAAAATATTCATTAATAGGTTATTTTTCTTCATAAAACAAAAAGACCAAAATATTTTCTTTTAACAAATTAATTATTTTTTAACACAATAATTAATGTTTAGATTTAGGTTAATTATTACATCATTTTCTTGTAAATTAAGAATTAATTTAAAACTTAGATTTATTTTTTAATTAATCAATTCTCATGTTATTTTCATTATTTAAAACCTTTTCATAAAAAACCTTAAAAAATCATTATTAAATTAATTTCTTTTCTTAATTAGTTTAAGTTCATTTTAGTTAATTTTTTTTATTAATTATTTTCTCAATTAGGTTTAGGTTTAAACCTTTCATAAAATCAAACAAAATCATTTCTTTTTCCATTTTGCATTCTTGCATTTTATCTTCAATTATTTGTACAATATTCAATATGGTTGTAATAGTTAATTAGATTTAATTTTCTTGCAAATCCCCATTTGTAAATTTATATACCCCATCCACTAATGATGTAATAGCTTAGTATTTTTATTTTCTGCAATTTAATGCTTTATATATAAAAATGCTAGTAAATTAGGGTTTGTATGGAAAGATAAATCAACAAGTTAGCAAACCCTAATTAAAGACAAAACAATGCATGTAAATCAACACACTTACATACTTACACCCTTAGGGTAAATCCACTTTGTTTCCTTATAAAAATGGCCATGTTATGCATGTGGGGTATCTTAGCAAAAGCAATCAAAAAATACAAGATCATAGTCCCTCGATGACGCTATCAAAGTTGCCTTTCAAAATGATCTTAGTCCCTCAAAGAGAATTGCTAAGATATTTCACAATATTGCTATCATGGCTATACGATAACCCACACCTGTCCATTTACATCCAAAGATAGGTCTTCTTACCAAATCAATGGTAAGATAGAAATATCAAAGGAAAGGAAGAAATGAACTAAGACTTTTGAGTAGGTAGATTGTTCCTAGTTCCTTGCTTAATTTCAAATCAAACGCTCTTTCTTATCTTCAAAATAAACACCAACACTTTCAAAAAACACTTTCAAAACATCTTCCAAACTTGAAACATTTTCAAAAGCTCAACACTTTGTATACGTTCTTACGAACGATAACTATTACAAAGTTTTCCTAAACGATGGCGCCTTTTCAAAATACTTTCAAAAAACCACACGAAGCACATTTTCAAACAAAAGCAAGTTATCTAGAAAGCAACTAAGAGCTCATAGATAACTATGGATGAAAAGGGTACTAATACCTTCCCTTTTCATAATCTACCCCCGAACTCAAGAAATAATCTCAAAGGTCTTTATGGTTCTTTTTAGTCTTTCCTTTTGGATAAAAGAAAAGTCGGTGGCGACTCTTGCTAACCGCAACATTTGTGATAAAACACAAAACACCCAAGTCTGTTCTCCCACCGTATCACAGAACTGGCGACTCTGCTGGGGATTACTTAAAAGTGGGGTTACCTTAGGGCTAGATCACCTTTACTTGCTTTCATTGTTTGATTTGTTTGCTTTACATTTTGGTTCTTTGTTTGGGCTTAAATCCTCTACCCGAATTTGGGATACCTTATAGATAAGTAGCAATACATTGTGGAAATTGTGCAGGGTATACCGACATGGTCTAAACAATAGCTATATTAGTATGACATATTTGTGGGTACCGGTATCCCTTGAGTAGTCAAGGAGAATACGGGGCCGTCGAGTGATATCATGAAGCACTAACTGACTTTTAGAACCTTTACTTGACCAACTTGCCCATTAGGACGTAGTGAGATGACCGGCTTTGGTGTAGTCCGAAGTTGCTAGATACTCGATACTACACTCATTGAGGTTTGGTTTTTGGGATATTTCGGTCGCCATTAAAGAGGCTTACGTTGAAACAATGCCCAAGAAGACAAATCAGTGATATTGAGCTCCTTTAGAACCCGGTTACTATTTCTATGACAGGTTTGAGCCAACTAGACTTCAAGAGGAAACTTACCTATGAGACTCCATGCAAGCCTAAACCTAAGGACTTGTTTTCCTTGTTTGTATTTATTTGTACATAACATCATAAACATCATAACATCATACTCATTCTCACTAACCATTTCAAGGATTATTGAGATTTATCTTTGTTCTGTTTTGTAGGACATGTGTGATCGGTGGATCTGGAACTGACTGTTTTAAAGCTGGTTCGCGAAATGTCGCGGAAGCAAGAGTCGCCACCGTCTTTTATTTTCTCCAAATGGAAAGGACAAAAGCACAGAAAAATTCCTTATAGAGATTGCTCTCGGTTCGGGAGGTAGGTTATAGAAAGGGAAGGTGTTAGCACCCTTTCTATCCATGGTTATCCATGGGCTCTTAGATACTTGCTCATTGTGTTTTCAAAAATGTTTGCTTGCTTTTCAATTGTGGGTTTAAAAAGTTTCTTTGAAAAATTTCAGTTCGACTCGTACGTCAGAGTGTTTGAAAAATTTGCTTTGAAAGCTTTTGAAAGGTGTTGGTGTGAAAAGATTTTAGTTTGTTTTGAAGAGAGCAAGTATCCATGAGTCGTCTACCTACCCTAAGGAATTCGTCTGTGTAAATGTCCTTTAAAGTAGTGCCATCCCACCATTGAGAGGTAGGTAGCACCACCGTTGGAGGCGTTCGGGTCAATTCGAGTTTTAGGGACATGGTGATCACCGGAGCAATAGGAAGACACCTTAGAAGCTACCCTCATGCCGGGTTCCCGGATCATGAGGACTTACTAAGACGTCCTCTACTCGACGATCACCTTTCGAAAGGCAACAGTGAGGCGTACCCTAGGGGTGGTGTGTGCGAATTGTGTGTCATGTTTCAATTATTTGTCTTGTCATGTTTATTTGTGATCTACGCTTGATTTTAATTAAGACATTCATTCTTGCATGCTTTTAACAGTTATAAAATTTGCGGGAAAATAAATCTACAACTATTACAAATGGCGCGGGTCCACATCGCCAAAATAAACCGGACCCGATTTGACGGAAAGTAAATAAAGCAAAAAAGTAAAAGTGCGAAAAGTAAAAATTGTTACAAGGCTTTGGGACATGTACATAATTATAATAAGTGACATAAAATAGATATGCGAAATAAAATAATTAAACAATAGGCGTTGGACCCTTTTGCAAAAAAATTAATTTAATAGGAAATTAAAATTAAAAATTAAATGTTTTTGGTATTTTTGTATTTTTTAAGATTTAAAAGAAAAAAGAACTTTCTAGAATGAAATTTGAAATGCAAATCCTAATTCTAATGTTTTTTAGTTATTGTGAAAATGTTATATTAATCTAAATTAAACCCTAATTTTTACTTATATACATTTAATTATAAAAATAAAATGAATAAATAAATAATATTGTGATAAAAAAAGGAAAATTTAAAAGGTATAAAAAGTCATTAAACCTAATGCTATATTTTTGGATTTTTAGTTATTAAGAAAGTATTAAAATCTAACCTAAATGCAACCCTAATTAGTTTACAAGTTTAATTATGAAAATTACTAATATTATGGCAAAAAACAAGGAAAGTTAAAAGGAATAAAAAAAGTCATTAACCTAATGCTATATTTTTGGATTTTTTTATGGAAGAAAGAATTAAAGTTAAAACCTATTTTACTAAATTTATTTACATGTAATTTATTTATAAAAGTAATTAAAATAAAAATTATATTTTTTGCCTTTTTCTGATTTTTTATGATATTTTTCATATTTTTGTAGAAATAATTAATTAATTAAAACAAATAAAATAAATAAATAACATAACAATTGAGAAAATGAAATATAAAAAGAAAATCAAACCAGGGGGGGTAGCCCCAGAATTGGAGGTAAGGCCTAGCATTCTGGCCCATTAACATTGAAATCCACTTGACTTTTCAGTTCACGTGCCAATGCGTTGACCATAGCGTATCATGTGCCTTGAATCTGAGCCCTTTGATTGATCTACTGGGACGTGTGGACGATTAGTTTTGAGTGTGTATGGTATGCCCTGGACGTTAGCGCTGCACAAGATCTTGTATTGAAAAATATTATTGAAATTTATACAGACCTGGGGTTCGAACCCAGGTCTTAGACAATGCAAAGGAATACGCCTGCCACTGAAGCACTTGAGTTACTTTTAACATATAATGATTAATGAATATAATAAAAAGAAAAGAGAGTTAGTGGCCTTCAACGCGCCAATTTTTGAATTGACGAATCACAGCGTGCCATGTACTCATCTTCCTCGCGTGCCTGAAATACAAAACACAGAGGCAACGGTTTCAACGCGTTGTGTTAGGCATGTTTATGAAAAATAGCGACTAGCGCTGTGACATCAATAAATTGATCGCGAGGGTCCATATCTCCTCGTCTTGATGAGCTGGTTTGAATGGCATAAGTCTGGAACCCTAATTTTACTGTATTGTGAAAGCCCTAAATCAAGCTCTGAAAAAACCTAGAATATGAAAATGGTAGAATCGCGCATGGCCAATGAAAACTCAATTGAACATGATGGTTAGTCTCAAAACATTATGCTAAACATGAATCAATGGACAAAATGCTGTAAAAATGTTTAAATCATGATGCACGATTTTGGAAATTTTGCTATACAGTTCGAGTTCTAACTACCAATTCTTGGAGATTGGCTTGTTGTTTGTGATTGATACACGTTCAGAATTAGTCCAGGAAGCTATTGGAATAAGACTTAGGGCTTCAATCCTCCCCCAAGGTTGATTTCAGATTTGAGTTTTTATGGAAAAATTTCAATGTTCCAATGGCTCTTGAGGCGCAGCTTAGAGTGTCCAAGGCTTAGGGTTTGACTCAGTGCTTATTAGTGAAGAGAATTAGCTTACTAGCTGGCCTTGATTTATGCTCATGAGAGAACAAGTTCTAGGGTTTTCACCATTAACCAATTTTTCCTTCTTTTAAGCCAAGACCAAGACTTAGTGTGCAATTTAACCCTAGCATAAGTTTGTGAGCTGGCACATGATACATGGAAGCTATCCCAATTCAAATGACACTATTTCATTGACTTTTGAATTTTATTTGAATTTTTAAAGATTTAAAATGAATTAAATTATCAAAAATTAAATAAAATAGAAAAATCAATATTTGGTATTGAAATTAATCATGGGACACGTGTGTGGCATGACAAGGCTGAATCAAGTGGAAGAAAGTGGGCCCTTTTGTCAAAAATTGAAGTTTCAAGGATAGTTGACTTTTGCCATTTCTCAAAAATTTCCCAACTTCTACAAGGCATAGCTTGCTCAATTTTTAAGCTTTTCACATGTTCTTGGACATTTTGGAAAGGTCTTTGAGTCCTCTAACCAATGCCTTTGGTCCCATGTCATTTTGATTTACCAATCTCAAGTTATGGTCTTTGACTTAAAGTCCCTTTTTGTTGACTTTTGAAAATGACCTATAACGTTGAAATTGATAACTTTTTGTGAGAGCATTTCTTGGACTTGAAGTATGAAGATGAGTTGTAGGAAATGTCTTTCTCTTAAAAATGAGCTTTGGATGGAATTTTTCTGATAATCCATGTGAAAGTTATGCCCTGGTCAATTTCAGTTGACTTTTTCAGCTGTCCAAATATAGCAACTTTTGCATCTTTGATGATTTCTGAGCCAAATTTTGAGAGTCATGATCAAGCATTGATCAAATGATGTTTGTGGCTTCAAAATGATATGTTGACCAAAAATTTGAACTTTTGACTGTCAAATGACCATTTTGCCCCTACAGTTGACTGTAGTGCAATTTAGGGTTTTGACTGTGCAATTTTGAGCTGAATGCCTTGAAACTTGATATGAGGATGCTTGACCATGTTTGTAAGCATATGAGACTTGATTGAACCTTTGAACACTTCATTTTCTTGATCAGAACCCAAACCCTAGTTTTGACTGTATGGGAGACTGTTGCACTGCACAACCCTTGGGGAATTTTGTAGCTTGGCTTGGCAATTTCTCGAGGAATATGGGAGGGCAAATTTTGGGGTATAACAACATGGCTTCTATCTGCAGGAAAACCATTCAAGTCAATCTCGTAAGGATCCCTCTTCAACTCAAAGAGTTAGCATCAAGGGTCCATGAGAACTCTTTATTCACCAAAAGACATGGTCGCCTCCTAAACTTGGTTATCTCCAACACTGATGAAGATATGATGAAGGTGCTTTTCCAATTCTTTGATCCTCTACACCATTTCTTCACTTTTCTCGATTATCAACTTGTGCCAACTTTGGAAGAATTCTCCCAACTCTTGAGGATTCCCATTCTCAATCGACTACCCTTCAATGGTACAGAAAGAGATCCAAAACCTGAAGAGATTGCTCAAGCTCTACACTTGCAATAATCTGATATCACAACTAATTGGGAAACAAGGAGTGGTGTCAAAGGTTTCTTGGCCAAGTTCTTGTTTGAGAAAGCTCAAGATTGTTGGAACTCCTTGGACTTACAAGCTTTTGAATGAATTTTGGCCCTTCTCATCTATGGGATGGTTTTGTTTCCAAATCCTGACCAACTCATAGATGTAAACACCGTCAAAATATTAATGTCTTGTAACCCGGTTCCCACTTTGTTAGGAGACATCCTAAATTCTTTTCACTCTCGCACTATGAGGAAGAGAGGTATCCTCATGTGTTACACTTCTCTCTTGGCAAGATAGTTTATTTCGTATCTTCCCCAATCTATGTTGAAAAATGAGCAAGGTTCAAGGTGGTCCCATAGGTTGATGACGCTCAAATATTCAGATGTTCATTGGTGTTCCCGATCTTTGGAGAATGTTACTATCATCGACCGTTGTGGATAATTCCCTAATGTCCCCTTGCTTGGTATTAGAGGAGGTATCACTTACAACCCCTGCTTAGCCTTATGACATTTTTGTTACGCCCGAAGGGATGGTCCACATGAGATGCTTATCCAAGGAGTGGTATTTGACTATGAGAGCGACGATCAAAGCTCCTTCAGATGTTTATCCGATCTTGGAGGATGGTAAGCAAAGTGGATAGAAAGACGCTGGGACACAAGAATTACATTCCCCTTGAGACTTACCTTAAGTGGGTACGAGCTCGAGCTCAGAAACTTGTGATGCCTTATCCTTCCATCTTACCGGTCATCATGGAACCTGTGGTTGAAGGAGATGTCCCGTACACCATCCTCCATCCCGACATGCCTACCTCTCTCGAAGACTTGAAAAATGGTTGGATTCAACTGAAGGAAGAACGAGATACTTTTGAAGCTCAATTCTATGCTAGTGAGAAGAGGGTCTTGAAGCTTACGAAGCAGCTACAAGAAGAGCAAAGTGTGAATGCCTATCTCGCACCGAAGAGGATACGTTTAGTCTTTTTATCTTTGAAAGTTATTTTGTAAGCCCAAGAGGCATGATGTAATCTTTCTTGTTTGGTTTAATGAAAATTGACGTTTGTTCATTCTTTTGTCTATACAAATTTAAATCTCATTAATCCTTGAAATCATTTGCATATACATATTCCATGCATCATAACATGCCAGGTTTTCACATAACTGGTTTCCTTATCTTTCTGCTATTTATTTCAGCAAGATGGATCTAGAGAAAACTCTAAAGGATCTCCAGGCCCAAAACTCTCAATTCCAAGAGACTCTACTAGCCCTAGCTAAGGGACAGTAAGACATGATGGCTTTGCTGGTGGTTAAGAAGAAGCCCAAGAAGAAAGCTCTACTCAACATGGGTAGAAGGTTCAAGGAGACAGTATGTCAGATCCCAGTAGGAGGAGACTCATCTGAAAAGGATGAGAACCAGATTGGTTAGGTCAAGAGTACTCAGGCTGACTGGGTTAATGATCAAGCATCTGATGATGATTATTTCGACGAGCAGTATCCACCCGCCGATATCAAATATAAGCAGTTAGAAGACAGATTGAAAGCTGTTGAAATCCAAGCCGTCCCCGGTTTAGATTTTGATAATTTGGGTTTGATCTCTGGGGTAGTCATTCCACACAAATTCAAAATACCAATCTTTGCAAAATACGATGGAGTTTCTTGTCCAAAACTCCACCTAAAATCTTATGTGCGCAAGATATAGTTGCACACTGCTGATAAAAAGCTTTGGGTTCACTTTTTCCAATAGAGCTTGGCTGGAACACAACTTGAATGGTTTTATCAGTTGGATGGATCCCGTATCAATACTTGGGAGGATTTAGCTACCTCCTTCTACCATCAGTATAACACCGACTTGGCGCCAACAAGGGTTCAATTACAAGATATGACCATGGGAAAGAATTAAGGATTTAAGGAATATGCGCAAAAGTGGAGAGACCTCGCCAGTAGGGTTTAACCACCCTTGACTGATAGGGAGCACATAGACATGTTCATGGGCACTTTATCTGGTCCCT
Source organism: Vicia faba (assembly GCA_948472305.1). Lineage (NCBI taxonomy): Eukaryota > Viridiplantae > Streptophyta > Magnoliopsida > Fabales > Fabaceae > Vicia > Vicia faba. Next base: position 1,320,295,827 of record OX451737.1, on the reverse strand, counting down.
TCTTTAATATGTTGGTTGGCTGCTCTTCTTCTGGTTTCACCGAATTAATCTTAACTGGTGAAAGAGTTGAAAGTGGCATCAAAAGTGGGAAGATCTTTGTGGCATCTACCTCCACTTCCAATCCTATCAAGAAACCTTTTGCTTCAAAAAATGAAGTCAATGCTGTGTACGGGGCAAGGGCCCGTACCAAGAAGAATGATCATCTGTCTGTCAATACCGTTTGAATCTCCAATCCAACTCCTACTCCAAGACCATCTGCAAACCATCAATGTTTTGAAACTCCAAGAAGACAATTTACGAGGTTAGGCATGTCATTATCTCAAGCCCTTCAACATTTGCTAAAGGCTAATTTAATGACATTGTGCGACCCTCCTGCCAACCCCGATACCTCGTCACCAAAGTATAATCTGAATGCTAAATGTGCTTACCACTCTAGCAGCCTCGGGCACGAGACTGACCAGTGTTGGGCCTTGAAGAACAAAATCCAGGATTTGATCGATAACAAAACTATTGAGTTTGATCCTCATCCAACTCCGAATGTAATCACCGCTCTGATGCCAAAGCATGACAAGAGTGTTAATGTTGTGGAAGATACAATTTTTGTTGCCTCTGTTGAAGAATTGACTACTCCACTGAATATAATCAAAAAGAACCTGTTGAAAGTTGGGATTTTCCCTGTCTGTGTAAAAGACTGTGTTTCCTGTACAAGACAACTCAATGGATGTGAAGGGTTGAAGAAAGGCATTCAATGCCTGATGGATAGCCACAAATTATATTTGAGAAGACCCCACTTGCCAAAAGTTTGATTAACAAATGTGAAGACCTCTCCATTATTACCATCTCAAACAAGCCTCTTAGGATCACCTCCAAAGGTCCTATTAGGATTTCAAATGAACCCACTGTTGCTCCCTTAATAATTACCAATCCCAGACCGATCCCTTATTCTTCAAACAAGGCAATACCATGGAATTATGGTGCTGAGGTTTTCTATCATGGCATAAAATAAGACGCTTGGATCGAAGAAGAAAAAGATGACAATGTTGGTAACATAGCTGGCTCAAGCAAAGTAACTAGAACTGGGAGAATATTTTCACCCAATATCACCACCCGTTGTTACAAAGACGCCCATCCACATTACTGCTACCAAGCCAAGTACCGATACAAGAGGGAAGGAGAAGGTTGTTGAGCCTGATGTGATTGAAGTACCCGCAAAGGACGTTATTGATGGATAGCCCTCCGCTCGTGAGATGGACGAGATCTTGAATATAATAAAAAGAAGCGACTTCAAGATTGTGGAACAGTTAGGGAAAACCCCTTCTAATATTTCAATGTTGTCATTGTTGCTTTGTTCCGACGCCCATGCTCAGACATTAATCAAATTCCTGAAAAAAAGCTCATGTCCCCCATGAGACAACAATGGACCAATTTGAGAATTGTGTGGCTAGCCTGACGACTGATAATGGCTTGGGATTTTCAGATACTGACTTGACACTGTTATGGAAGAACCATAATAAAGCTTTACATGTTTCTGTCGAGTGAAAAGGGATTACCTTGGCACATGTGCTAGTCGACACTAGTTCTTCTCTGAATGTATTACCCAAGGGAGCATTAGACCGTCTAGACTGTGAAGGTTTAGTCTTGAAGCCAAGTGATATCATCATAAGGGCGTTCAATGGATCAGAGAGGATTGTTCATGGGGAAGTCGATCTTCCAATCAAAGTGGGCTCCCAAATATTCAACTCCACTTTCTACATTATGGACATCCGTCCTGCCTATTCTTGTCTGTTGGGTCGCCCGTGGATCCATAAAGCTGGGGCACTAACCTCGACTCTCCATCAAAAGCTTAAATATCCTGTCAAGGGAAGAATTATCACCGTATGTGGTGAGGAAGAGTTTATGGTGAGCCACCTTAACTCTTTCAAGTATGTAGAGATGGATGGAGAATTCATTGAGACCCCGTGTCAAGCCTTTGAGGTTGTACCACCAATGATCGTTGCTACCAAATGTTCCTCTGATGAATCTGAAGCTGTTAAAGTCGTGCCGAAGATGGTTTCAGTTAAAGATGCTCGCGCAGAAATTGAAGAAGGAAAATGTGATACTTGGGGTAAACTCCTCGATATACCATTTAAAGAGGACAAGTTTGGTTTGGGCTTCACCGTCAAAGCTCAGAAGGAATTGAGGCGTGCTCGTGATGGAAAACCACCTTTCTGCATTGGAAGCCATGAAGTCAACGATGTGGGTGATTCGGATGAAGAAGCTGCATTTAAATATTGGGTGTATCCCACTACAACGGAGCTGAAGAATTGGAATGCAAAGGACTTTGTGCCCATATCCTTCATTGAGGAGTAATATACTTGTTATTGCTTTTCTTTCAATTCAAGAACATTTTGTCTGTAATATTCAACATTGACTTTTAAGCCATGTGCCTGGCCCGGGGCACTTTGGTCCATTTGTCAAGGGTTTTATTTATGTTCATCTAATCATATGATCATTCAGTACATTGGACTCTTTTGCATTCAAATATTTGTGTTCATTATCTTTCTTCTCTTTCAAAAACATTTTCAAAAATAGCCATATATCTTACATGCACACACACACACACACATTCTTACAGGTCCTCATCCATTCCGGATCCTATTGCCTTTGACTCTACTATTGCCAACTATGACTTTGAATGCCCAATTAACCATGCTGAAGAAGAAGGCGAGGAATAATGTGACATACTGGGAGAATTATCCAGACTTCTATTATAAGAGAAAAAGGTTACTCATCCGTATGAAGAATCAGTTGAAGTCATCAATCTGGGTACTGAGGCAGATAAGAAGGAAATCAAGATCAACGCTAACCTAGAAGACGGTGTCAAGAGTAGGTTGGTTCAGATGTTTCATGATCATGTGGAAGTTTTTTCTTGGTATTATGAAGATATGCCTGGGTTGGATACCGACATCGTAGTGCATCGTCTGCCGAAAAAAGAAGACTATCCTCCTGTCAAACAAAACGTTCGTCACATGAGGCCTGACATGTCTGAGAAGATCAAAGCTGAATTAATGAAACCATTTGATGTAGGGTTCCTATATGTGACATCCTATCCCCAATGGGTTTCCAATGTGGTGCCAGTGCCGAAAAAGGATGGAAAAGTTTGCATGTGCATAGACTATAGGGACCTGAATAGGGCAAGCCCCAAAGATGACTTTCCCCTACCATACATTGACGTCTTAGTTGATAACACTGCTCAGCATAAGGTCTTCTCTTTTATGGACGATTTCTCCGGCTATAATCAGATAAGGATGGCTCCCAAAGACATGGAGAAGACTACTTTCGTTACGCAATGGGGCACCTTCTGCTACAAGGTCATGTCGTTCGGATTGAAGAATGCAGGGGAAACATATCAAAGGGCTATGGTAGATTTGTTTTATGACATGATACATCATGAAATAGAGGTATATGTGGATGATATGATTTCCAGATCACAAACTGAAGAGGAACATCTCGATCACTTGTACAAACTATTCGAGAGGATGAAAAAGTACAAGCTGAGGTTAAACCCTAACAAGTGCACGTTTGGAGTACGATCTGGAAAGCTTCTAGGTTATTGTCGTCAGAAATAAAGGCATTGAAGTTGATCCTGCCAAGGTAAAGTCCATCCAAGAAATTCCAGTCCCTCATTCTGAAAAGGAAGTTAGAGGATTCTTGGGTCGTCTCAATTACATCGCCTGCTTCATATCTCACTTGACTGCTACTTGTAAACCAATCTTCAAACTCTTGAAGAAAGATCAGGTAGTCAGATGGAATGATGAGTGCCAAGCTGCCTTCGACAAAATCAAAGAATATCTACAAGAACCTCCTATTATCATGCCTCCATTTGAAGGAAGACCCTTGATCATGTACTTGATAGTACTAGAGAACTCTATGCGGTGTGTTTTGGGCCAACATGACGAGTTTGGCCTAAAAGAGCATGCTATTTATCACTTGAGCAAAAAGTTTACCGACTGTGAAACTAGATATTCACTGCTCGAGAAAACTTGTTGCGCCCTGGCATGGGCTGCTCACCAGCTAAGACAGTATATGTTGACTCACACCCTTTGTTGATTTCTAAAATGGACCCAATCAAGTACATTTTCGAGAAACCTGCCCTTTCCGGACGGATAGCCAGTTGGTAAATGATCTTAACCGAGTATGACATTCAATACACTACACAAAAGGCCATCAAAGGAAGCGTACTAGCAGATCATTTGTCCCATCAAGTTGTGGATTATTATCAGTCTATGAACTTCGACTTCCCTGATGAAAACATCATGCTGGTGACTGACTGTGCAAAATCTGGACCGTATGAAGGACCTGAACAAGGATCCCGATGGACAATGGTATTCAATGGGGCTTCTAACACTTTAGGTAATGCAATTGGTGTTGTGATCATCTCTCCTGAAGGTTGCCACACTCCTTTCACTGCTAGGCTATGCTTCGATTGCACGAACAATATGGCCGAGTATGAAGCATGCATCTTGGGTTTAAAAGCTGCCATTGACATGAGGATCAAGCATTTGAGTGTGTTTGGGGATTCCGCTTTAGTGATTATCCAAGTAAAAGGAGATTGGTACACCAAACACCCTAATATCATCCCTTACAAGGAACTTGTGATATCCCTAATTCCTTACTTCGAAGAGATCACCTTTAAGCACTTCCCTAGGGAAGAAAATAAGTTGGCTGACGCTTTGGCAACCATGTCTTCAATGTTCAAGGTCAGATGGGATAACGAGGCCCCTATGATTACAATTGAAAGATTCGACGAACCTGCACATTGTTGTGAGCTTGACACCGATTCGGAAAATCCATGGTACCATGAGGTAATGAGATATATTGAAGCACAAGAGTATCCAGAGGGAGCATCCATCAATGACAGAAAATTCTTATGAAGATTTGCAGCTAAATTCTTCCTAAGCAACGGAATATTGTACAAGCTCAACCATGACTCTACTCTACTCCGATGTGTGGATAAGAAAGAGGCAGAGGATATCATGGAAGACATGCACGATGGACTCTTTGGTACTCATTCAAGTGGACACACGATGCCAAGAAGATCTTGAGAGCTGGCAACTATTGGTCAACAATGGAGACTGATTGCCACCAACATTCTAGGACTTGTCACAAATGCCAAATTTATGATGACAAGGTTCATGTGCCTCTTATACCTCTTAATTTCATGACCGCTCTGTGGCCATTTGAAATGTGGGGCATTGATATGATTGGAGAAATCAAGCCAACCGCTTCCAACGGACATCGCTTCATTTTGGTCGCTATTGATTATTTCACCAAGTGGGTCGAAGCCGCCTCTTTTGCCTCAGTCACCAAGAATGTGGTAGCCAGATTCATTAAACACAACCTAATCTTCCGCTATGGTATCCCCAAAAGGATCATCACCGACAATGGGACTAACCTTAACAATGTTATGATTATTGAGCTTTGCACTCAGTTTAAGATCAAGCATCACAATTCTTCTCCATATAGACTGAAAATGAATGGTGCAATCGAAGCGGACAACAAAAATATCAAGAAGATTGTGCAGAAAATGGTAGTAACCTATAAGGATTGGCATGAGATGTTACCATTTTCTCTACATGGCTACCGCACTTCAGCTAGAACATTAACTGGGGCAACTCCCTTTTCTCTAGTCTATGGCATGGAAGTTGTTCTACCAGTGGAAGATCAGATTCCCTTGCTGAGGATTATGAATGAGGCAGGTCTAAGTGAAGACGAGTGGATTCAAACGAGATTGGATCAACTGAACTTGATCGACGGAAAACGATTGGCTGCTGTTTGTCATGGTCAGACGTACCAAAAACAGATGATCAAGGCTTTCAATAAAAAGATCAAGCCTCGATTATATCAAGTTGGTGACTTGGTGATAAAACGCATCATTCTACCACAGGGCGACCCCAGAGGCAAATGTACTCCCACCTATGAAGGGCCATTTGTTGTCAAGAGATAGTAGTTACCACTTCAAGTTACTGTAAAGCTTGGATCCGACCAGATAACAGTTAACTTCCTTATCACAAGCAAGATGTTATGAAGCCTGGACCCGACCAGATAACTATTCAATTTCGATAAATTTTTTGCAAAGCCTGGAATCCAACCAGATAACAGTTAGTTTATCTCTTCCCCAGTAAGTTACCGTGAAACCTGGACCCGACCAGATAGCAGTTGACTTCCTCATTCTCTGTAAGTTGTGAAGCTTGGATCCAACTAGATAACAACTAACATTCAAGAGAAATTCCCCAGCGGAAGCATCCTTTCAACAAAGTTTGAAGCTATGCATATTCTTCAACCCCAATGGCAATCAGGGATTCAACCTCATAGAATTTCCTCAGCAGCAGTCAGGGATTTATTTTCTCGGTGAAAAACATACATCTCACATTCATTCATCATATCATGTACATACACGATGCATTTAGCATAATACCACATCTGGTGAACATCATGCATACATCTGCATTTTACTAACTCTTTTTCTCACAGGTAAAATATCAAGTTTTAGTATAAATCAACAAAAGACTTATGTTGATACTTCTTCCAGTGTTTGCCAACATTCCTCCAAATGTCATCTATAAGCCCATTCACAATCCATCTTCGAGTGCAAATTTCTGTGCACTCTAGTATTCAATCATCTTTCACCTTCAAGTCACGAATAGAGGATTCACCAATCTAACTCTTTAGGTTTAAGAAGATTGAACAAGGGCAACTGTTGTACGCCAAAATTTTCCCTCTCATTTATCAATTAATCTCTCACAATATCTCATTTGTTTCAAGACTGCACTAGGGTTGATCAGCTCAAGATACCTCCTCAAGCACTGATGACTGAAAATTAGGGTTTGAGATTGCACAAGGATAATTGAACTTTTAATGCCTCATACGACTTTCATGGATAATTTTGGACCCTCAATATTGTTCATGTCAAATTTCAAGTCTCGGATCACATTTTTGCTCAATCAATTGACCAGTTGACCTAAAAATCAGTTGTATTGGGGGAAAAGTCAACTGTGGTCAATTTACAGTCAAACTTCATAATTTTTTATCCATATAAACATTATGAACCCATATATATATATATATATATATCATTTTGTCAAGTTTGGACCATGATTCCTCAAGAAATCTGATCAGATCATCAAAAGGGCAAAATGGTCAAAATTAGGGTTTTTACTGAGAAGGGCAATTTCTGATTTTTGACCTAGAAATGGTTGATTTGTTGGAGACATGATCTTAAGGATTAAATTGTATCATTTTGACCTAATTTCATGACTCAAAACTTCCTTCAAGATCAATTGATTGATAGTTGATTTTCAGCCGACTGATCAAAAGTCAATTGTACACTAAAATGTCAAACTTTGACTTTTTGGTCAAAATCAAGTATCAAAGATCACAATTCTTCAAAACATGTCAAAATATGAAAATTGTTCATCAAGAAATAAAAGAGTCAAGATTTCATTTTGAAAAGTCAAAATTTCTAAACTTAGAAATTTTTCTAAGTGTTGGAAACTTCATAATTTTTCACAACTTTGAGCCAATTTTTCACCATGATGCAAGATGATTCAAAGGAAACTTTCAACATGAAAGTTGTAGATATCAATGAGATATAAAACATTGTAGAACACAAATTCTCCTAGAAATGCATGGATTTCAAGTTATGATTTTGTGAATACATGTTCATGAAACTTGGAAACTTAGTGAAATTTTGCCCTAGTTTAGGCAGGATTTTGACCTAACTTCATGGCATTTTTTCACATAGTTCCAAGAGGAATTTTCAAAAATGTTAAACATAGAGGTTTTATAGGATGCTACAAGCTTTGCAAAATGTCCAAGAACTCATTGAGATCATGCTTTAGATAAGAGAATCGAAGAGATGAAATTAGGGTTTCATTCTTGATTTACAAGGCAAAATTTGTGATGAACACTTGACTAATTCATAGCTAGGTTGCATAATCTTTGCTTTACAGGCCTCAAACTTGTTTTTAACTCCATAATTAAATGTTTATACAGTTGTTAGAGCTTTGATCCAAGCATTTGAGCCATTATCCAAGTTGCATTTCCATTTATGGCACAAAGTTACCATTCAATTCTTGTAAAGAGGCTTTAATCACAAAGTCAATGCATAAAGATTTGCACTTGTTCCTTATGATCACAAGAAATGTCAAAGGCAAAAGCAACGTGTCTAGAGCCTCCCATAAACTCAGGCCATGCTTGTGTTATGCCTTGAAACCATATTTCCACTTTTCTTCAAAATCAAGTAACATAGCCGTAAGTTTATATCTTGTGCTTTTGACCATCTCAAGTGCTAAAACCTTTTCCATATAACCATACAAATTGTTTGCAAGCTAAGACATGAATACACAAGCTCTCAAACTCCCCCAAACTCAGAATTGTATCACAAACCGCCATTGTTGCACATTCTAACCAAGAACATCAAACTTCCATTTCCCTCATGTGTTTCTTGGCCTTTCAGTTTCAAAAGCTTCCTCACATCAAATACAAACCATCCCTGACCCTTTTTGCAGACTGTAACACCATCTTCATCAACATCCCAGTTCAAAAACAGAGCATTGCAGTTGGACTTCTCTAGATCATTCCAGCCACTTTCATTTCAAGCCAGCCATTGCATTAGCTTCCTAGAGGTTCAAGGAAGTTAACCTAATCATCACCATCACTTGAAACAAGCTCAAACTCATTTCACGATTTCTAGTTTTGAGGTATTTTTCTTGAACTTCTATCTCATTATTTAGGCATTCTTAGGCTTGCATTTATGAAGATAGAATGTAGATATCATTGCCCTAAAACTATACATGTCCATAGATTTCATTTATGTTGCTTGAGCATGGAGAATTTTGAGTTTGAACTTGCTGAAACATTTAGGTCAGAATTTGGTACTTTCATAAATTCATCGTTATCTTTGAATGTTATCTTAAGTTAGTTACATGGTTGGATGCATGGTGGAAAAATGCACAAGTTTCATGTTTACACTTTTGAAAATGGTTGAGAAATGAACAAGTTGCAGATCCTTTGGCTGGAGGTTGAAGATGAAGTACAGTCAGGGAAAAACTTGTATCATATATTTATGGTTTTGTTTAAGTTAACCGACGTATCACCACCCCAGTGGTTAAAGCGTGCGCCTGTTATCTTAGGGACCTGGGTTCGAGCCCCAACGGTACTCTTTTTCCTACTTTCTCATGTTTTTTAACTTTTTTTTGATTTTTTTTGTTTGCAGCGCCTGGGCCCCAAACTATGTTTACACTTTTTTTGATTCTATTTGTTTGCTGACTCCCCCCCCCCCCCCCCCCCCCCCCCCCCCCCGACTATGTTTACACCCCTGACCCTTTTTATTATTTCTATTTCTTTTTCTTTATTTTATTTTTCATATTACTTTTATTTTTATTATTATTATTATTATTATTATCATTTTTATTAATAAAAATCCAAAAATATATTTTTACTTATTTATTTACATATTTAAAAAATGTTCATTAATAGGTTGTTTTTCTTCATAAAACAAAAAGACTAAAATATTTTCTTTTAACAAATTAATTCTTTTTAAAACAATAATAATGATTAGATTTAGGTTAATTATCACATTATTTTCTTGTAAATTAAGAATTAATTTAAAACTTAGATTTCTTTTTTAATTAACCAATTCTCATGTTATTTTCATTATTTAAAACCTTTTCATAAAAAACCCTAAAAAATCATTTTTAAATTAATTTCTTTTCTTAATTAGTTTAATTTCATTTTGGTTAAATTTTTTTATTAATTATTTTCTCAATTAGGTTTAGGTTAAACACCTTTCATAAAATCAAACAAAGATGCTGCTCAAGTTTACAAATGCACTTCAATAACATTTCACATTCATACATCATTTACCGATATCATAGCATATACATACGAAACGCATATAACACAATCTCATTTATTTTGAGAACATCATTATTCAATGCATTTCATACATCATTACATTTCATACAACTAACTCTTTACCTCTTCAGGAAAGATCAATCAACACACAAACATCATCAACTACTTATATGACCCGACAGTCTTCTCAAAGGATACATCTGACAAAGGGCTATTTCAGCAATTTCCTCATAAGGTCATTCTCAAAGAGACCTCTTCTGGCTCAGATTAAATCAACCAAAGATTTATTTTGATACTTCTTCCAGTCGAAGTCAGACATAAATATCCTCTGGTTCAGATTAATTCGACCAAATATTTTATTCTGATACTTCTTCCAGCGGAACTTTTTCTGGCTCAGATTAAATCGACCAAAGATTTATTCTGATACTTCTTCAGTTAAAGACAAAGAGACCTCTTATGTCTCATATTAAATTGATCAAAGATTTATTCTGATGTTTCTTCCAGTCGAAGTCGGGTAGAAACATCCTCTGGCTCAGATTAAATCGACCAAAGATTTATTCTGATACTTCTTCCAGTGGACCTTTTCTTGGCTCAGGTTAAATCGACCAAAGATTTATTCTGATACTTCTTCCAGTGGACCTTTTCCTGGCTCATGTTAAATCGACCAAAGATTTATTCTGATACTTCTTCTAGTTAAAGACAAAGAGACTTCTTATGGCTCAGATTAAATCGACCAAAGATTTATTCTGATACTTCTTCCAGTTAAAGACAAAGAGACCTCTTCTGGAAGATTAAATCAACCAAATATTTATTCTGATATAGAAAAGTAAAGACCTCTTCTGGATTAGAGTGAATAGACCATGGATTCATTCTGATACTTCTTCCAGTTGAAGACAAATATAGACCTTTCCTGGCTCAGATAAATCGACCAAAGATTTATTCTGATACTTCTTCTAGTTGAAGACGGTCGCAGATAGCTTCTGGCTTAGATTAGATTAACCATAGATTTATTCTGATACTTCTTCCAGTGTCATACAAGCATAGACATTTTCTAGCTCAGTTTAAATCAGGCATGTATTTATTCTGATACTTCTTCCAATCAAAGTCGAACATCTACATCTTCTAGCTCAGATAGAACCAACCATAGGTTTATTCTGATACTTCTCCCAGTTGATGACATTTTCTGGCTCAGTTTAAATCAAGCGTGCATTTATTTTGATACCTCTTCTAGATAAAGAATAACATGGATATCTTCTGGCTCAGATTAAATCGACCATAGATTTATTCTGATACTTTTTCCAGTTGAAGTCAACAGTTGTTGTGGATGGCATCTATAATCCCATCTCTTACAAATCTCCGTCACCTCTCCAAATGGCATCTATAAGCCCATTCCCTGTAAACCAACATCATCACTTCTTGCACAAGCGAGTGCAAATTTCTGGGCACTTAAGTGTTCAATCATCTTCTACCTTCAAGTCACGAATGGTGAGCATGCCAATCTAACTCTACAGGTTTAAGAAGATTGAACTGGGGCAGTTGTTGTACCCCAAAATTTTCCCTCCCATATTTCTCAAGACATTCTTTTAAGGCTCCTCAAATACTCAAAGAATCTCAAGCGATGACCAGTTAACTTACCTCCTAAGCCAAAGGTCTACAATTAGGGTTTTGAGTTTCTCAAGTAAATTTTGGTTGCAAAGGTATCAAGTGGTTTCCATGGTTTATCATAGTCCCTCAATAAGGTTCATGTTAAGTTTAAAGTCCCACATCACAAGTTTGCTCAGTCAATGACTCGGATGATTGAAAATCAATTGTATTGGTCAAAAAGTCAACTATGGTCAACATACAGTCAAACTTCAAGATTTTGGTTAACACCAACATTTTGAAATGATATTCATCATTTGATCAAGGGTTGATCATGATTCCTTAAGAAAAGACCTCAAATCATCAAAAGTCATGAATTGACAAATTAGGGTTTCCTTAGGAGAAGTCAACTGAACTTTGATCAGGCATAACTTTCACATACTTCATCAACTTTTCCCCAAACAAAGCTCATTTTGAAGAAAATTTAATTCCCTGCATCTTTGTTGTAATTATCAAGTCCAAAAAATGCTTAATTTGAAAGATATGAGCTAAAAACATTATAGGTCATTTTCAAAAGTAAACAAAAGACACTTTTTATCAAAGCAACTTACATCAAGATAAATTCTTCAAAAGCAAAAATGATCAACATAAAAATTGTATAGGACATCTTGAGATTTCCAAAAAGTCCAAGATCATCTTCAAAATATGAAAATTGAGAAAGTTGTGGGATGCACAAGTTGGAAAATTTTGAGGAAATTCATGAAGTGCAAGATGAGCAAAATTGAAGTTTTGAACCAATAGGCCTAGTTTTTTATGTTCAAACATATTCATAACACCTTAGAGGATATCTAAGTCAATCCATACATTTCTTTGACTTTTATTTACAATTAACTTGATTTTATTTAAGTTTAAAACAAGGTAAATTAAATAAAAACACAAAAAATCATGGGCTAATGCATATGGGCTTGGTTTGGCCAACTTTGAAGCCCAATAATTCGTGCAACCCAGCCATAACCTGTCCAGGTTCATGCAGATTCAAAAGAGCAAGAAATCATGCAAAAAGGGAAGTTTTTAATTTGTTTGATTTTGGATTTATTAGGGCCATCATGTCTTGATCCCTTTCCATGTTTATCAACTCACTTTCTTTCTCTATAAATACTGAGCCAAGGCAGCTCAAAAGGGACCACAAAATCATTGCACAAAAAGCTCTCCAAAAAATGTTTTCACATTTTTTTTCAATATTGTAATTTTCCAAAGTTTGTAATAGCTAATTAGGACCCTTTTACATTTTTATCCCCATTTTATGGTTTGTACTTTCCCATCCCCGAAGCGATGTAATAGTGTAGGTTACTTTCCGCATTTTTACTTTCCCGCACTTGTATATATATTTAACTGTTAGATTAATTAGGCGTGCAAGGTAAGACATAAAAAAAACAAGCGTTAGATAACCTAATCTCAAGAATAATAACTGAAACATAACACACTACTCACACGCGCACATCTAGGGTGACCCTCACTTATTTCCTCGGATTAAAAAGCAGTCACATCTCTCAAACATGGGACATTTTAGCAAATACCCTTTGGTTAAAAGATCATAGTCCCTTGATGACCCTTTGATGTTGCTTCGGTAAATGATCTTAGTACCTTAGGGTAATTGCTAAAATATCCTACGAGTTACCTTCGTGACTATACGATGACTCGCGCCCATCCCTCAAAACATCTAATGACGGGGCTACCTACTAACTAATGGCAGGATATCACTATCTAAAGGAAAAGAGGAAAAGAAACAAATATCTTTCGAGTAGGTAGACAGCTTGTAGTTGCTTGCTCACAAAACAAAACAAAATTTCCACACATACACTCTCTTTTATAAATATTTTCAAAGACAAAACACTTTGTATGCATTCTCAACGATACAGAATCATTACAAAGTTTGCTGCACTAAGGCATCTTTTTCAAAATATTTTGAAAACACACTTACACAAAAAAGCATTTTCAAAGTGACCTAGCAACTAAGAGCCCATAGATAAATACGGATAGAAAGGGTGATAACACCTTCCATTTCCATAACCTACCCCCTTTACTCAGAAAATTCTCGAAAGGTCTTTCCTATTCTTTTCACCCTTTCCTTTGTTGGATAAAAGAAAATTCGATGGTGACTCTTGCAAACTGCAACATTGCGATAAAATGAAAAACCAGTAAAGTAAGTTCTCCAAACGTATTACACTTATATATAAGCACCATTGATGATTTTAACCTTTGAAGTCTGAAACATTTTTAATTGGCGAATCATTTCTAAGATTGATCATAGCCAAGGGCATGTCGCCTGAAGACGTTCAGCATGAACATGTTGTTGCCTTCATGGTTTGTTTACCCTCATGGGGAAAATTTGAAGACTTTGTTTTTCCAAATACAGTCAATTTGGGGCAGTCATGTCAAGATTCAACGAATCTCTCTAAGAGTTTGAAGACATTGGGGCATTTTGGATGCCAGGTCTTTTGTAAAATCCTCTTGAGATGATTTCTTCTTGTAAACCATGTAACTTGGGGAATTTAAGAAGTGAAGTTATTCACAATAATTGTCGCGCATCATGCAGTTTTTCAACAGTAATCTTGGGGCATAAAAAGTTTGTTCCAGGGGAAATCCATATTTGTCAAGATATGTGATCTGCTTTGCACACATTATCAGATGATGGTGTTCCCCAATAGTTCCAACTAAGCAATATTTTTCTCCAGCTGCAACAAATTTCATGTTGTTATCCTTTCAATGGGTTATTAATGTTAGAATATTAGACTTTGGGTTTTCTCCCGAAAAGTATCTTCCTCTTCGGAGAGATTAGACCCTTTTAGAAGAGATATACTTTGTTGATAGCTTTGGTTCCATCTCCAGTAATGTTCCCATCTTGTTGAGATTAGTCGGGTATTTGTTTATATTGTGATGTCTTTTCATCCCCAGTTTACCTATTTTGTCTATTTTTTCAGCATATCATTGACATTCATCTATTCTTTCACACTTACATCATTCATGCACATTCGCATTTCTATGTGTTTTTGGGTCCCTCTCCGTTGGTTGTTGTGATACGGTGGGAGAACTGACTTGGGATTTTGCGTTTGTGTTCGCAAATGTTTCGGTTTAGCAAGAGTCGCCACCGACTTTTTATTTTATCCTAAGGAAAGGTCAAAAAGCACAGGAAAGACCTTTGAGATGTTTTCTTGGGTTCGGGGAGTAGATTATAGAAAGGGAAGGTATTAGCACCCTTTCTATCTATGGTTATCCATGGGCTCTTAGTTACTTGTTTAGATCACTTGCTTTGCTTTTCAATTGTTTGAAATGGTGCTCTTCAATTGTTTGAAATGGTGCTTTGTGTGTGGTTTTGAAAGATGTTTTGAAAAGAGGCCATCGTTGTGGCAACCTTTGTAATGATTCTTGTTTGAATGTATAAAAAGTTGTTTTTTTCTTTTGAGAGTTTTCAATGTTTGAAAGTAGGGTTTTGAAATTGTGTGGTGAAGTGTGTTTTGAAGATGGCAAGGATGTTTTTTGTAAGCTTTTGACCAAGTAACTAAGAGTTATCTACCCTATTTTACTCAAAGATCTTTCTTATATTTTTAACCCTTTTAACAGTGTTGTTTCATCATTGTATTTGGTGAACAACCTTGTGTTAGGATGTTAAACGGGACAGGCGCGGGTCATCGTATAGACCATAATAGCAATTGTGTCAAGTATTTTTGGCAATTTTCTTGAGGGACTTGATCATTTTGTTTAGGCAACTCAGATAGCGTCATCGAGGGACTATGATCTTTTGTTTTGTTTTTGTTTTGCCAAAGTACTTGACATGCATACCATGGCCCATTTTTGAAGGCAACAAGTGGATTGAAACCCTAGGGGTGCAAGTGTGCATTGTGTTTGTTTTTCATGCATTTTTGTCTTTGATTAGGTCAAACTATTTGTTAATTTGATTTTGCATACAAACCCTAATTATCTAATCATGGCATAATTGAAAGCTTAAAGATGCGAGAATTTAAATTCTACACTATTACAACATGATATAGGGAGGGGGGTACAAATTTGAATAGGGGATTATTTTGCAAGAAATATAAAACCCTAATTACTATTACATCCAAATTGAATTTGCAAGACATAATATTTAAATGTACAATATTTAAATAAATACAATAAATAAATATTAAATAAAATGTATTATGCAAAAAAAAGGTTTTTTATGTATGTAAAGTATTTTTTAATGTAAAAGAAATGTAAAGAAATAAATAAAGAATATTTTTATTTGTTTTTAGGGCAAAAACCCAAATTCTTTAAGAAAATAAATATAATGTATTATTTATGTACAAAAATATATTAACATGTATAAAAATAAAATATATCCAAAAAAAGGTATTTTTTTAGTATAAAAAATAATAAAAATAAAATAAAATATTTTTGTGTTTTATTTCTAAATATTTAATAAAAATAAAGTATATATGTATATATATATATATATATATATATATATATATATATATATATATATATATATATATATATATATATATATATATATATATATATATATATATATATATATATATATATATATATATATATATATATATATATATATATATATATATATATATATATATATATATATATATATATATATATATATATATATATATATATATATATATATATATATATATATATATATATATATATTAAGTGTGTGAAAAATAAAATAAATTATATACAAAAATGTGTATATTTCAAGAAAATATTTTCAAATGTGAATAAAAATAATAAATGAAAATAAAAGTATTTTTTTTACATTATTTTTAAGTTTAAACAAAAATAATATAAGTATTTAAACATTGTTTATATTAGAAAAAATTAAAATAAAATAACTAATAAATAAAAAAATTGTGAAAATATTTTTGGAATATTTTTTATATTTGAAAATAAAATATTAAAGTCAGAAATAAAATAAAAATGAAAAAATGACAAATATACAAAGAAATGGGCCAGGGGGTGCTGAAAGTAAACTGGGAGTGTCAAAAGCAGGAAGTAGCCAGGCCCAGCCCAGCTACTTCATCTTCTTCCTCTGTTCAAAAAATACGCGCCTTCTGTGTACAAACTGGTAACTCCTGGAAGCGTGATCCTTTGACAAAACTCAAAACATGAAACTTGTAGAGCATCAAATCACGAATATAACCATATAAAAAACTTAAGCTAACTCTCAAAGACCAGAGAGAATTTCTCTGGCCCTAATTTCTAACCTAGTTTTTTCAGAAAGTTCATGGATGAAATTCTCCTAGCACGATTAATATAAATGAAAACTAAGCACATGTATGGTTTCAAGGCTATGAATACAACATCTTTCACTCACAAACCTAAGTCTAAATGTTCCTAAATAGAGAGATAGAAGTTCATGAAATACCTGTTTCAGTTGAGTTCGAGCTGGACAATGCAACAACTTTCAATGGGGCCTGAGGTTCTTTTGAGCTTGCCTGATGTCCCCTGAACCTTTCCCAATGCTTGGTTTGTTTTGAAGTGGCCTGAGTCGTGCTACAGAACTCAACCTGCAAAGCTTCCAAACAAAAATGGTGATGTATGTTAATGGAGTTACAGCAACTTGTGAATGGTCTGGACATCTTAGGTATATTGTTTGGAATGTGTTTGAAGTGAATTTGGACAAAACACACGAGGGGATTTGATTGTGGCTTGCAATATGCAGAATTGGCCCTGTTTTGCAAGAAAATGGAGTTTTTGAGTATGAGGAGGTTTGAGAGGTCAAGGGCTCGTGCTTCTGGCTTGCTAGGGTATGCAAAACTTGTTTCAAAACTTTGCTTGAGTTGGTTTTATCAGATATGTGAGTTCTCTTGTGTTTGACAAGTTTCTTGGTTATGAAGCCAAATGAGAAGTGACAAAGAGCAGGCCTGTACAGGCTAGCTCTAACCCTGCATACATTGTGTAAGCTTGGCCCCAAGTTTGTGGATTTGGTTTGTAGCATAAGATCTTGTTCAAGGCTCAAGGATTCTATTTGACATAAAGCAAAATTTTGACAAAAATGGCAAAGTTACCTTTTACTATTTTTGGATTAATCTAGTGTATAATCCTCTAATGTCAAAAACTTAACCTTAGACCAATGGATTTTCATTTAATTATTGAGTACAAATTGGTTTAGAGGCCTGTAATTGTGTACTAAGCTATCTTGGTCAGATTTGGCAAGTGGTATGAACATGTATTGGCCATGGTTACAAAGTGAGTTTTTGCCAACTTCAAGCATTCGATTCTCCCTAACCACAAAGGTGTTTGAGGAGTTCTTAGACAATTTGGAAAGCTTGCAAAATGTAATATAATCCATATTTGAAATTCAACTTAAGAATCCAAGTATAACTATGTGAAAATGGCCAAGAAGATGGGTCAAAATCCTGCCTAAACTAGGGCAAAATTTCTCTAAGTTAAAAGTTTTAGGTACCCTTGTTCCAAAAATCATAACTTGAGATCCAAGCTTCTTTTGAGAAAACTTTGTGAATCAAAGTTTTAGAATTTGTGATGGACTACAACTTTCATGTTGTAAGTTTTGTTTGAATCCATTTGCATCTTATTGAAAAAATGGGACAAAGTTAGGAAAAAATAAGAAAATTTTATAACTTAGAAAATTTCTAAGTTATGAGATTTTTCCATTTTAAACCCTAATTTGAAATTTTGGGTTTCTTGATGAACAAGTTTTATAATTTGACATGTCTTGATGAAAAATGACCCTTGGCACTTGATTTTGACCAAAAAGTCAAAGTTTGACTTTTTAGTATACAGTCAAATTTTGATTAGTTAACTGAAAAATTCATCTGTCAATCCTATGCATTTGAGATCTTTTGAACTTGTTGAATGGGTCAAGACAATGTCATTGAGTCCTTGTGTCCATGGTTGAGCTTGATTTGCCATTGGCTAGGTCAAACAGTCAAAAATTGCCTTTGTGCAGTCAAAACCCTAAAAATGACCATTTTGCCCTTTTGGTGATCTGATCAAATTTCTTGTGGAATTATGATCCAAACTTGATCAAATGGTTCATATGAGTTCACAATGTTGATGTGGGTCAAAATTCATGAGATTTGACTGTCAATTGGCTACAGTTGACTTTTTCCCCAATATAGTTGATTTCTAGGTCAACTGTCCAATTGGCTGGGCAAAAATTTGATTCAAGGCTTGAAACTTGGTATGGACAAACTTGTGAGTCCAACATGAAGTATGAAAGTCATTTTGGGCATTGTAGGTCAAAACATCCCTGTGCAAACTCAAACCCTAATTTAGGTCAACAGTGCAGGGATGTGCCTTGAGCAGAGCAAACCCTAGCTTGATCTTGAGTTCCAAGAGTTTGGTGATGAGAAATATTGATAAAATGAGAGGGAAAATTTTGGGGTACAACAGTTGCCCCTGTTCAATCTTCTTGAACCTGAAGAGTTAGATTGACAAGCTTGCCTTTCGTGACTCGAAGGTAAAAGAGGATTGGACACTAGAGTGCCCGTAAATTTGCACTCGTCAAAATATAGCTGAGGAAATGGGCTTAAAGATGACATTTGGAGATGGTAGAATCTTTCTGGATATGGGCTTAAAGATGCCATCCAAGAATGTTTGTTGAATTGCAATGTTGTAGGTCAGAAGAATGAGCATGAGAATGGTATCCGTGTCTGGAATGCATTTGAACTGTATCTAGAGACTGAGTCTGTATGAGCAAAAGAATGGCGTCCGTGTCTGGAGCGTATCTGAGCTGTAACCGTATTTTAATTTTGAATGAATATCAGAATGACTGTCGTGTCTGGAGTGTATCTGTATTGTATCTGAAGTTGAGATCTGTGTGAGTAGCAGAATGACTTCCATGTCTGGAGTGTATCTGAGACTGTAATTGGAATCTGAATAAGTGACAGAATGATTTCCGTGGCGACTGCACTGGGGAGAATCAAACTTCTGGTGTAAGGGCCAGAATGGCATCCGTGTTTGGAGCGTATCTGAACTTGTAGTTGATAGTTGAATCTGAATGAGCGATAGAATGGCTGCCTTGTCTGGAGCGTATCTAGTCTGTATCGGATTGCTGAAGTCTGAATGAGTAGTAGAATGATCGTCGTGTCTGGGGGTGTATCCATAATGTATCTGGCTTGAAATTTTGAATGAGTAATAGAATGACCACCGTGTTTGGGGTGTATCCATACTGTATCTGAATAATTGTTAACGATAACCTTTTAATCTTATCCTGAAAAGGGTAAAATGTTAGCTAAAACACAAAGTTATGCTGCATGATATGTATGATGCAATGAACTGTGTTTCATCAATGTTTATGATATATGAATGTAATGGTTATGCATGTAAGCAGAGTAGCTGTCTTGCTGAGGAAAATAAATCCTTGATAATTGGAGACGATGAAATCTCTGGCTGCTGTCGGGGAAAGTAAATCCTTGACCGATGTTGAGGATTAAAAACTTTGATTGTTGAAGATGAGAGATCCTTGCTGACTGCTTGGGGATTAAAGATCTCTGTTTACTTGAGAAGGAGAAATCCTGGGACCACTGCTGGAGATTGAAAATCCTTGGCGATTTGTGGGGATTAATAAGGCCTTTGACAACTTCTGCAGGGAATGAGAATCCTTCATGACTTTCCTGGGAAATAGGGAAAAATCTGAAAATCTCTATTGGGGAGTTAAAAACCTGGGAGGCTTCTGCTTTGAGAAAAGAGACTGAGAATCTTCGATCTTGTTGGGAGATAACTCTGTGGGGAGAATATTTACTCGGCCGGTGAAATCAAGAGTTTTGGGTTGTATGCCAAACTATTGGGGAAGAAACCAAGAAGTTAATTGTTATTTGCTTGGTCCTCGGACTTTTAGGGTAGCCTGCTGGGGAAATTGGGGGAAGTTGAACAGTTGGAAATTTGACTTCGCTGGGGAAGAAGGTTTATAATATTCTGGCTCCGCTGGGGATAGGTACTTCAGGGTTTTCGGGCTCCGCTGGGGATCTTGAAGTTTAACTCCGCTGGGGGCCCATACTTTAAGACTTTGGCTTTGTTGAGGATCTGAACAATGTATTGCAGGGGATTTCTTCTGGAATAGCACAAAGGTATCTTCCTACACCTTCAACCTATCAGTAATTATCCTTTCTCAATTTCGTTTTCTTTGTAAGCAGTGATTATATTCAAATGCATATGCCTATTTTAACAAAACTTTGGATGTTTTCAAATAAAAACATAAGTGTAAAAAAGAAAGAAAGGCAAGCAAATTTCTGCATTTTGAACTAATCTTTGTATTAACTTTTGTGAGTATCTTTGTATAAAGGAGACAGACATCCTAGTAAGAGAATGTTGTCGTAAAAATTGAAAAAATTTATACAAAAGAAAGATGGCTATGTGTAACAATTCCATGGGATTCCCATTCTGCTATAGCCTTCACAACTTTGAGTATCTTATCCATTCGCTACTTCGTCCGCTGATGACTGGATTGATCATAAGCTTGGAGCTTGTTGGTGAAGAGATTGTTCTTAAAGTGATCTGACGAGACATAGTCATACGCTTTAATTCCCTTACTTTTGCCTGGACCGCCCTTTCGGGTTTTCGATCCATCAGGAAACCCCTTTTTGCCCAAGTCGCCCTTTCGGGTTTTCAAATTGCCGGGTGTACAGATTTTTTTTTGTTTTATCCCTAATTTTTGCCTGAACCGCCCTTTCGGGTTTTTGATTCACCGGGATGCCCATTTTTTCCCAAGTCGCCCTTTCGGGTTTTCAACTTGTCGGGTCATTTTATGCGTAGTATCTTTTGACTATATCTGTGTTCGCATGGTGCGGCAAATCGTCGCCGTCCATGGTGGTCAGAATCATTACCCCACCAGAAAAGATGCTCTTGATCACAAATGGTCCTTCGTAAGTAGGAGTCCACTTTCCCCTGGGATCACTTTGCGGCAAGATGATCCGCTTGATTACAAGATCTCCGACTCGATATTCCTGACGCCTGACTTTCTTGTTGAAAGCCTTAATCATCCGTTTTTGATACGTCTGACCATGAAAAACAGCAGTTAGTCGCTTCTCACCGATCAAGTTAAGTTGATCAAGCCAGGTCTGAATCCAATCGTCTTCACTTAAACCGGCATCCTTCATAATCCTCAAGGAAGGAATCTGAACTTCCATAGGTAAAATAGCTTCCATGCCATATACCAACGAAAAGGGAGTTTCCCCTGTTGAAGTACGTGTCGTGGTACGATATCCATGCAGAGCAAACGGTAACATCTCGTGCCAGTCCTTGTAGGTGACTGTCATCTTTTAAATTATCTTCTTGATATTTTTGTTTGCAGCTTCAACAGCACCGTTCATCTTTGGCCGATAGGGAGATGAATTGTGATGATAAATCTTGAACTGCTCACACAGAGCGGTGATCATAGTGTTGTTCAAATTTGTACCGCTGTCCGTAATGATCCTGTCGGGGATACCATACCGGCATATGAGGTTCTGCTTGATGAAGTGGGCAACCACATTCTTTGTAACAGAGGCATAGGAAGCTGCTTCGACCCACTTGGTGGAGTAATCAATAGCGACCTAGATGAAGCGATGTCCATTGGATGCCGTAGGCTTGATCTCTCCAATCATGTCAATGCCCCACATTGCGAATGGCCAAGGAGTTGTCAGAACATTGAGAGGAACAGGAGGAATATGTACCTTATCGGCATAGACTTGGCATTTGTGGAAAGTACGGGAATGCTGATGACAATCAGCTTCCATGGTAGACCAGTAATAGCCTGCCCTTAGAATCTTCTAAGCCATCGTATGTCCGCTCAAGTGGGTGCCAAATGTGCCACTATGTATATCAGTCATTATTAATTCTGCTTCAACCTTGTCCACACAACGAAGTAGAACACAATCATGGTTGCGCTTATAAAGGATGCCATTGCTTAGGAAGAACTTGACAGCAAATCTCCTTAAGAACTTTTTGTCATTGACGGAAGCTCCTTCAGGATATTCTCGAGTCTGAAGATACCTTTTGATTTCATGAAACCAGGGTTGTTCCACTACTTCTTCGGTATTAATCTCATGACAGTGTGCAGGTTCGTCCATTCGCTCGATGGTAATTTGGGGAGCCTCGTTATCCCAGTTGAGTTTAAACATGGAAGACATTGTAGCCAGAGCATCGGCTAACTGATTTTCTTTTCGCAGGAAATGCTCGAAGGTAATTTGCTCGAAATGAGGCAACAATGTCAAAACATGTTCTTTGTATGGGATAAGATTAGGATGTTTGGTGTCCCACTCTCCTTTGACTTGACTGATAACCAAAGCCGAGTCCCCAAATACGACCATAGATTTGATTCCCAAGTGTGATACGTTGGGAGAACTGACTTGGGATTTTGCGTTTCTGTTTGCAAATGTTTCGGTTTAGCAAGAGTCGCCATCAACTTTTTATTTTATCCTAAGGAAAGGTCAAAAAGCACAGGAAAGACCTTTGAGATGTTTTCTTGGGTTCGGGGAGTAGATTATAGAAAGGGAAGGTATTAGCACCCTTTCTATCCATGGTTATCCATGGGCTCTTAGTTACTTGCTTAGATCACTTGCTTTGCTTTTCAATTGTTTGAAATGGTGCTTTGTGTGTGATTTTGAAGGATGTTTTGAAAAGAGGCCATTGTTGTGGCGACCTTTGTAATGATTCTTGTTTGAATGTATACAAAGGTGTTTTTGTCTTTTGAAAAGTTTTCAATGTTTTGAAAGTAGGGTTTTGAAATTGTGTTGTGAGGTGTGTTTGAAAATAGCAAGGATGTTTTGCAAGATTTTGATCAAGTAACTAAGAGTTTGTCTACCCTATTTTACTCAAAGATCTTTCTTATGTTTTTAACCCTTTTAACAGTGTTGTTTCACCATTGTATTTGGTGAACAACCTTGTGTTAGGATTTTAAATGGGACCGGCGCGGGTCATCGTATAGACCATGATAGCAATAGTGTCAAGTATTTTTGGCAATTTTCTTGAGGGACTTGATCATTTTGTTTAGGCAACTCAAATAGCGTCATCGAGGGACTATGATCTTTTGTTTTGTTTTTTTGTTTTGCCAAAGTACTTGACATGCAACCATGGCCCATTTTTGAAGGCAACAAGTGGATTATAACCCTAGGGGTGCAAGTGTGCATTGTGTTTGTTTTTCATGCATTGTTATCTTGGATTAGGTCAAGCTAATTGTTGATTTTATTTGGCATACAAACCCTAGGTCTAATCATGGCATATTTGAAAGCTTAAAGGTTCGAGAATTTAAATTCTACATTATTACAACATGATATAGGGAGGGGGGTACAAATTTGAATCGGGGATTATTTTGTAAGAAATTAAATCCTAAATTATTACAACCAAATTGAATGTACAAGATACAATATTTTAAATGTACAATAAATAAATACACTAAATAAATGTTAAATAAAATGTGTTATGCAAAAAGGATTTTTATGTATGTAAAAAGTATTTTTAAATATGAAGTGTAAATAATAATTAAAAAAAGTCAATTTTAATTATTTTGTTCTTTAGGGGAAAAAACCCTAATTTTTTTTAAATAAATAGCATTATTTATTATTTATGTAAAATAATGTATTTATTTGTACAAAAATATAAATATATTAAAAAAAGTGTTTTTGTTATAAAATATTAATAAAAATAGAAATGTATTATTTTTTTTGTACTTTTTTGTCTTAATTATTTAATAAAATATGTGTGTGTGTGTGTGTGTGTGTGTGTGTGTGTGTGTGTGTGTGTGTGTGTGTGTGTGTGTGTGTGTGTGTGTGTGTGTGTGTGTGTGTGTGTGTGTGTGTGTGTGTGTGTGTGTGTGTGTGTGTGTGTGTGTGTGTGTGTGTGTGTGTGTGTGTGTGTGTGTGTGTGTGTGTGTGTGTGTGTGTGTGTGTGTGTGTGTGTGTGTGTGTGTGTGTGTGTGTGTGTGTGTGTGTGTGTGTGTGTGTGTGTGTGTGTGTGTGTGTGTGTGTGTGTGTGTGTGTGTGTGTGTGTGTGTGTGTGTGTGTGTGTGTGTGTGTGTGTGTGTGTGTGTGTGTGTGTGTGTGTGTGTGTGTGTGTGTGTGTGTGTGTGTGTGTGTGTGTGTGTGTGTGTGTGTGTGTGTGTGTGTGTGTGTGTGTGTGTGTGTGTGTGTGTGTGTGTGTGTGTGTGTGTGTGTGTGTGTGTGTGTGTGTGTGTGTGTGTGTGTGTGTGTGTGTGTGTGTGTGTGTGTGTGTGTGTGTGTGTGTGTGTGTGTGTGTGTGTGTGTGTGTGTGTGTGTGTGTGTGTGTGTGTGTGTGTGTGTGTGTGTGTGTGTGTGTGTGTGTGTGTGTGTGTGTGTGTGTGTGTGTGTGTGTGTGTGTGTGTGTGTGTGTGTGTGTGTGTGTGTGTGTGTGTGTGTGTGTGTGTGTGTGTGTGTGTGTGTGTGTGTGTGTGTGTGTGTGTGTGTGTGTGTGTGTGTGTGTGTGTGTGTATTAAATATATTAAATATATTAAGTGTGTATAAAAATAAAATAAATTATTTACAAAATATATGCATTTCAAGAAAATATTTTCAAATATGTATAAAAATAATAAAATAAAAATAAAAGTATTTTTTTGGATTATTTTTAAGTTTTATCAAAAGAATATAAAATATTTAAACATGTTTACATTAAGAAAAATCAGAATAAAATATCCAATAAATGAAAAAAAATGTGAAAATAATTTTGGAATATTTTTTATGCTTGCAAATAAAATATCAAAGTCAGAGAAAAAATAAAAATGCAAAAATAATGAAAATAAAAAGCAATGGGCCAAGGGGTGCTGAAAGTGAACTAGGGGGTGTCAAAAGCAAAGAAATCCAGGCCCAACCCAGAATCAACTTCATCTTCTTCCTTTGAACAGCAGCGCACGCGTGTTATGTACAAAATGCTATCTCCTGATTCTGTGCTTTTTTGACAAAACTCATAACATGAAACTTGTAGAGCATCAAACAATGAATCTAACCATATAAAAAACTTAAGTTAACTCTCAAAGACCAGAGAGAATTTCTTTGGCCCTAATTCTTAACCTAGTTTTTTCATAAAGTTCATGAACAAAATTCTCCTAGCACGATTAATATAAATCAAAACTAAGCACATGTATGGTTTCAGGGCTATGAATACAACATCTTTCATTCACAAACCCAAGTCTAACTATTCCTAAATAGAGAGATAGAAGTTCATGAAATACCTGTTTCAGTTGACCTCGAGCTGGACAATGCAGCAACTTCCAAGGGTGCTTGAGGTTCTTTTGAGCTTGCCTGATGTGCAATGAAGCTTTCCCAATGCTTACTTTGTTTTGAAGTAGCTTGAATCGTGCTACAAAACTCAACCTGCAAAGCTTTGAAACAAAAATGGCAATGTGTGTTAATGGTGTTACAGCTAGCAATGGAGGCCTGGAATAGTTCAGGTGAGTTGGTTGGAAGGTGTTTGAAGTATCTTTGGGTAAAACGCACGATGAAATTTGATGATGGCTTGCAAAATGCAGAACTGGCCCTATTTTGCAAGAAAATGGGGAATTTGTGCACAAGGGGTTTTGAGAGGTTCAGGACTCGTGTTTCTGGCTTGTTAGGGTGTATGAAACTTGTTTGAAAACTTTGTCTTGGTTGGTTTTATCAGATGTGAGAGATGCCTTGTGTTTTGCAAGTTTTCTTCCTCTTGAAGCAAAAGAATGGAAGTGAGGTTATAGACTTGTACAGGCCATCCTATCACACTGCACACAACCCTCTTGGCCCCTATAATTAAATGGATTTTGTTTGCAGCATGAGATCTGGTTCAATGCTCTGGGATGTTGTTTTGACATAACGCAAAGTTCAAGCAAAAATGACATTGTTACTTTTTCCATTTAAGGCTTAATCTAATGTACAATACCCTAATGACCAAGACAATGCCTTAGCTCAATGGATATGCATTAAATTATGGAGTACAAACTGGTTTAGAGGCCTGTAATTGTGAACCAAGCTAGCTAGATCAGATTTGGCAAGTGGTATGAACATGTATTGGCCATGGATCAAAGTGAGTTTTTGTCAACTTCAAGCATTCGATTCTCCCTAACCACAAAGGTGTTTGAGGAGTTCTTGGACAATTTGGAAAGCTTGCAACATGTACTATAATCCATCTTTGAAATTAAACTTAATAATCCAAGTGGAACTATGTGAAAAATGGCCAAGAAGATGGGTCAAAATCCTGCCTAAACTAGGGCAAAATTTCTCTAAGTTAAAAGTTTTAGGTACCCTTGTTCCAAAAATCATAACTTGAGATCCAAGCTTCTTTTGAGAAAACTTTGTGAATCAAAGTTGTAGACTTTGTGATGGAATACAACTTTCATGTTGTAAGTTTTGATTGAATCAATTTGCATCTTGGTGAAAATGTGGGGCAAAGTTAGGAAAAAATAAGAAAATTTTATAACTTAGAAAATTTCTAAGTTATGAAATTTTTCCATTTTAAACCCTAATTTGTAATTTTGGGTTTCTTGATGAACAAGTTTCATAATTTGACATGTCTTGATGAAAAATGACCCTTGGCACTTGATTTTGACCAAAAAGTCCAAGTTTGACTTTTCAGTGTACAGTCAAATTTTGATCAGTTGACTGAAAAATTCATCTGTCAATCCTATGCATTTGAGATCTTTTGAACTTGTTGAATGGGTCAAGACCATGTCATTGAGTCCTTGTGTCCATGGTTGAGCTTGTTTTGCCATTGGTTAGGTCAAACAGTCAAAAATTGTCTTTGTGCAGTCAAAACCCTAAAAATGACCATTTTGCCCTTTTGGTGATCTGATCAAATTTCTTGTGGAATTGTGATCCAAACTTGATCAAATGGTTCATATGAGTTCATAATGTTGATGTGGGTCAAAATTCATGATATTTGACTGTCAATTGGCCACAGTTGACTTTTTCCCCAATACAGCTGATTTCTAGGTCAACTGTCCAATTGACTGGGCAAAAATTTTGATTCAAGGCTTGAAACTTGGTATGGACAAACTTGTGAGTCCAACATGAAGTATGAAAGTCACTTTGGGCATTGTAGGTAAAAACATCCCTGTGCAAACTCAAACCCTAATTTAGGTCAACAGTGCAAGGAGGTGTATTAAGCAGAGCAAACCCTAGCTTGATCTTGAGTTCCAAGAGTCTTGTGATGAGAAATGTTGATGAAATGAGTGGGCAAATTTTAGGGTAAAACACCAAGTCTATAGCAGCCTTGAGACCAAAGATGCAAGCTTCATATTCAGCCATGTTGTTGGTACAGCTAAAGCAAAGTCGGGCAGTGAAGGGTGTATGGCAACCTTCCAGAGAAATGAGTATTGCACTGATACTGTTGCCAAGTGCATTTGAAGCACCATCAAAGTACAAGGTCCATCGGGATCCTTGTTCAGGTTCATCATACGGTCCGTTACCTTCAACGTTGTCCAATGTCATGATGTCCTCGTCAGAGAAGTCGAATCTCATAGATTGGTAATCTTCGACGGCTTGATGAGCTAGATGGTCAGCTAGTACACTCCCCTTTATAGATTTTTGGGTAGTATACTGGATATCATACTCAGTCATGATCATTTTCCATCTAGCGATTCTTCCAGATAAAGCAGGCTTCTCGAAGATATACTTGATCGGATCCATTTTGGAAATCAGCAAAGTGGTGTGAGTCAACATATACTGCCTTAGCCGGCGAGCAGCCCATACCAAAGCGCAGCAAGTTTTCTCGAGCAGTGAGTAGCGAGTCTCACAGTCGGTAAACTTTTTGCTAAGGTAATAAATGGCATGCTCTTTTCGACCAGACTCGTCATGTTGGCCCAGTACGCACCCCATTGAGTTATCCAAAACAGTCAGATACATGATTAACGGCCTTCCTTCGACGGGTGGCATCAAAATAGGAGGTTCCAGTAAATACTCCTTGATCTTGTCAAAAGCAACTTGAAAATCATTGTTCCATTCAACTACCTGATATTTCTTCAACAATTTGAAGATTGGCTCACAGGTAGATGTCAGGTGAGAGATGAACCTTGCGATATAGTTTAAGCATCCCAAGAATCCCCTAACCTCCTTTTCAGTGGGGGGGGTACGCATTTCTTGTATAGCCTTTACTTTAGCTGGATCAACCTCAATGCCTTTGTTGCTGACAATAAATCCCAAAAGTTTACCAGACCTTACTCCAAAAGTGCACTTGCTTGGGTTTAGTCAGAGCTTAAACTCCTTCAACCTGACAAACAGCTTTTGCAGATGATCAAGGTGTTCTTCTTCTGTCTGCGATCGAGCTATCATGTCGTCTACGTAAACTTCGATCTCATGATGTATCATATCATGAAACAAAGCTACCATGGCGTGTTGATAGGTTGCCTCTGCATTCTTCAGTCCGAATGGCATCACTTTGTAGCAGAAGGTACCCCATTGCGTGACAAAAGTAGTTTTCTCCATGTCCTCGGGGGCCATTTTAATCTGGTTGTATCCTGAGAATCCGTCCATGAAGGAAAATACCTTGTGTTGAGCTGTGTTGTCAACCAAGATGTCGATATGCGGAAGTGGAAAATCGTCTTTAGGGCTAGCCCTGTTTAAATCTCGATAGTCCACATACATTCTGACTTTGCCGTCCTTCTTAGGCACGGGCACAATGTTAGCAACCCATTGTGGATAGGAAGTAACAGCCAGAAAGCCAGCGTTGAATTGCTTCATTACCTCAGCTTTGATCTTCTCAGACATGTCGGGCCTCATTCGGCGGACCTTTTGCTTGATCGGTGGACAGTCTTCTCTTGTAGGAAGACGGTGAACCACGATATCTGTATCTAGTCCCGGCATGTCTTCATAAGACCAGGTGAAGATTTCAACATATTCGTTCAACAACTGCACTAAGCGCTCTTTGACACTTGGTTCCAGGTTGGCACCCACTTTTACCTCTTTTTTGTCTGCCTCTGTTCCCAAGTTGATGGTTTCTAGCAACTCTTCATGAGGCAGAATAGCCCTCTCTTCTTGTTGCAGAAGTCTGGCTAACTCTCCCGGCACTTCACAATCTTCGTCAACTTCGTACTCAGCATGATTGACCAAGTCTTCAGAGTTACCGAAGGCTAAAGCAGAATAGTCACCCAGGGAATCCTGAATGGATGGGTACCTGCATTTGTGAGTGTGGGTGTGTGTAAGGGATAGCCATCCTTAAACAAAACAAAATGCAAAAAGAAAGAAAATGAACACAACAGTTTATGAAAATGTCCAATGATTCATTAAAAATGGCATATGATAATGAAGAAAATTAAGCCCTTACAAATGGACCTACATGCCCCGAGCAAGGCATGAGGTGAAAATAGTGTACGAATTATTTTAGTTATTACAGGCCGAAATAAGAAATTGTTCAAAGATAAAATTACTGGTTGATGAAGGTGATGGGAATAAAATCCTTTGCTTCCCAGTTGCTTAAACCCCCTTCGACGGTCGGAAAAATCCAATCCTCAAAGTGGCCCTCTTCATCTTCATCTTCTACAGCATTAATTTCGTGGTGAGTGATCCTTACAGGTGGCCCTCCAGTCTTGGAACGACGCATAGCCTTCTGTCCTGCAGCTCTAAACCCTAGTCCAAATTTGTCCTTCTTATGGGGAAAATCAGGAAATTGCCCCCATACTGTACTCTTCCCTTCTTTAATTACAGCCTCTGTGTCTTTGAGAGATGCCATCCTAGATACATGCTTGGGAACGGTAGGCACCTCAACCATTGTCTTTGCAACTGCTACCTCAGGAGAAACTTCCTCAAAATGTTGGAAAGGCGTTTCGATGAACTCGCCATCCAATTCCACATAGCGGAAGGAATTGAGATGACTTATCATGTACTCTTCCTCACCGTGCACTGTTATAATCTTACCCTTAACAGGATATTTCAGCATTTGATGCAAAGAGGAGGTAATTGCCCCGGCATAATGGATCCACGTTCTTCCTAACAAACACGAGTATGAAGGACGGATGTCCATCACATAAAAGGTGGAGTTGAAAACTTTTGTGCCTACTTTGATAGGAATGTCAACCTCTCCATGAACCATTCTTTTGGACCCATCAAAAGCCCTAACAACGATGTTACTAGGTTTGAGGGTCAATCCTTCGCGGTCTAACACTTTCTTTGGCAGCACATTCAAGGAAGAACCAGTATCAACTAAGACATGGGCGAGGGTGGTTCCCCTGCATTCAACTGAGACATGTAGCGCGTCGTTGTGTTTCCTTCCCTTGGGAGTCAGATCAGCATCGGAAAAACCCATACCATTATCAGCAGTAAGACTGGCCACACACTCCTGAAACTGGTCAGCCGAAGTTTCTTGAGGCACGTGTGCCGTCTTTAGAAATTTGATTAAGGCCTTAGCATGGGCCTCAGAGCAGAGTAGAAGAGCCAACATGGATATATTAGAAGGGGTTTGCCCTAGCTGTTCCACAACGTCGAAATCGCTCCTTTTGATTATTTTCAAGATTTCCTCCATTTCTTTCTGGGTGGTTTCGGGGATAACCACAGCATGAGGACAGGCGCTTCTAGTATCCCCTTACCCTTATCGGTATTATCAACAGACGGTATTACTTCAGGAGTATCCAATTCTTCAATCATCGGGTCTTGCACAGATGGCCTAACAGGCACAGAAGCTTTCGAGGGTCCGAAAACTGCTCGAGGGGGAGCAATCTCCGGAGAAAAAATCCGTCTGTTGCGGGTTATCTTGCTTGTACCCGCAATGTTCCCTATATCAGAGGTTTTCTCTTCAGAATTCTCTTAGACTGCTTCAATCTGTTTGATGCCATGATAGAAGATTTCTCCTCCATAGTTCCATGGTATCGTTTTGCTAGATTGATAAGGGACAGGCCCCGACATGGTGATTTTTAAAGGTACAAATTTAGGATCAGGTGTAATCTTGACAAGCCTTTTGCAAGCCTTGGGAAGATCGTCGGAAATGGTTATAATTGCAATTTCGTTGGTTGAAGTAGAAAAAGTAGCAGGAGTAACAGGAGTGAAGGTATCAACAGGGGTCTTTTGGAAGAGTATCTCTTGGGTATCCATCAGGCGTTGGACACCTGATTTCAACATTAGGCAGTCAGCTCGTATGTTTAAATAAAAGTAGCAGTCTTTTCCGCAGCCTGGGAATATCCCATCTCTCATCAAATTCTCTTTAATCACCAGTAACGGAGTCAAAAGGTCAACAACATCGGTAACATGAAGGTCTTCCATAACGGCATGAACATTATGATCGTGCTTGGGCATCGGAGCAGAAATCACATTGGGCTTCTCAGGAGCAGCAAATTATACTTCCTTGGCGTCAATCAGGTCTTAGATTTTGTTCTTAAGTGCCCAACAATTATTGGTATTTTTGTACCCTAAAATTTGCCCTCCCATATTCTTCAAAGTTTTGACAAGCATCATCTCAATTTGCTCAAGTCTACTCAAGGGTTGCACAGTCAACCCATCCTCCTAAGCCAGTCAAAATTAGGGTTTTGGTTCTTGCAAGGAAGTTGAGGTTTTCAAGGGCTCAATCAAGTCCCATGTGCTCATACACATTGCCAAGCATCTACATGTCAAGTTTCAAGGCTCACAAGGTCAAATTGCACAGTCAAAAGCCCTAGTTGATCCACAATCAACTACAGGGGTAAAATGGTCATTTGGCAGTCAAAAGTCAAAAAATTTGGTCAACATCTTATTTTGAAGCCACAATCATCATTTGATCAAGTCTTGATCATGATTCCACAAGCATGGCTCAAAAATCATCAAGATGCAAAAGTTTCCATTTTTGGACAGTTGAAAAGTCAACTGTAACTTGACCAAGGCATAACTTTTTCATGGTTCATCAGAAAAATCCCATCCAATGCTCATTTTGAAGGGGATGACATTTCCTACAACTCATCTTCACATTCCAAGACCAAGAAATGCTCTCACAAAAAGTTATCAATTTCAACATTATAGGTCATTTTCAAAAGTCAACAAAAAGGCATTTTAAGTCAAAGACCATAACTTGAGATTGGTAAATCAAAATGACATGGGACCAAAGGCATTCATTAGAGGACTTCAAGAACTTTCCAAAATGTCCAAGAACATGTTCATATGATCAAAATTGAGCAAGATATGCATTGGAGAAGTTGGGAAATTTTTGTGAAATGGCAAAAGTCAACTATCCTTGAAACTTCAATTTTTGACAAAAGGGCCCACTTTCTTCCACTTGATTCAGCCTTGTCATGCCACCCACGTGTCCCATGATTAATTTCAAGACCAAACATTTATTTTTTCATTTTTATTTAATTTTTATGGATTTAATTCATTTTAAATCCATAATAATTCAAATAAATCTAAAAATTAATTGAATGGCATTTTTTTGGTTTGAATAGCTTTTATGTATGATATGACAGCTCATAATTTTGTGCTAAGGCTTTTTGTGCACAAAATCTTGATTTTGAACCAAATATGGAAGGTCTTTAATGGTGGTTAAACAAGAATCTCCAAACATCAATGCAATGGATCCCAAGCCTAGCTGCTGACCTAATTCCCTTCATACATACATAAGCAAGCCTTCCCAACCTAAGACATGACCTGAACATTGCACAAACGACCATTACCATATTGAAAAAAGTCAAAGAAAGTTTGAAACTGAATTCCACCTTAGAGGCCCTTTCAAGGAGATTTAAAGATTCAGACATATTGCTGGAAGCTTCAGGGGTGATTTGGAATCAAAACAACGTGCTAACACTCAAGGAGTCACCATTCACAGACCTGCGGTTTGTCATTTTTTTCAGACTCGTAGCTCTACATTTATGCATCATTAACATAATTTGTTGTTTGTTTTGTGTTGTATAAGTCCACAGGAAACTAATGGTATGGTTCAATTGCGTTGAAACGGCCTAAATCATAAACCACCATGTTCAAATTCTAGGGTTCATAAACTTTCGAATTGGGGGTTTACACATCCAGCAAAATTAGGCCTTCTCATGCATATGGTTGGATTCGTCGCAACCAGACGAATCTAGAACAACCCCCGCGAACAATTTCTGATTAACGTACGCTTATTCGCTATTTTCTCTTGATGCTTATTCGCTATTTTCTCTTGATGTAGGTTGTGGGGTTAAAAACCCCCGCTAATTGTCTTGTTTTTACAGGAAAAAGGAGGAAGACGAAGTACGTGGAAGCGTGTGACTGGCCTATTCAAATCCAAAACGCGCGTGTTTTTTTTATTTCCAGGATATATCAATTGAGGCAGTTGGCGTAGTGGCAGAACGAACAAACATTGAGCGCTGGGACCTGGGTTCGAACCCCAGGTCCCCCCAAAATCATTATTTCTTGTTTTTCTTCACATAATTGTGTGCAGGCTTCAAAGAGTAGGCCCATCATGCACCTTGCTCATCCAGCGTGCCAAGTGTCTTCAACAGCCATCCAAAGGCCATGAGAGGAGGAATACCATGTTCTTCAGTCAAAGCACGTGCAGGCAATTCCCAAAGTCAACCAGGGCTTAAGCTTATTGGGCTTGAAATCTGCTAACAAAACCTCCTTTGGGCCCAACACCCCCTGGTTTTGTTATTCTATTTATTTTCCTTTTTTTTTCTTTTATAATTTCCTTTTATTAATTATTAGTATTATTATTATTAATTCATAAATTAATTGTTTTTCATAATAAATTCAGATAATATAAAAATTGTAAATATTTTTATTAATTATTAATTTCACTTTATTAATTATTTTTGTAAATAAAATACTAACAAATTAATTAGTTTAATTAGTTAATTTTAACCTTTTTTTACAATAAATAAAAACAATTTAGAATTAGGGTTTCTTTTGACTTTTAATTTCTTTTTTTTTATTTTATTTCATTAAAAACATAAAATACAAAAAAAACATTTTTTCAATAAATTAATTAATTAGTAATTAGGCTTAATTTTTAATTAATTGCAAAAAGGGACAAAAAACTCATATTTTCTCAAAAGGGTCAACACCCTAAGGATGTTCCCGATTAAATTTCTATTCGCGCATATTTATTTTTAATTCATTATATTTATGTAACTGCTTCCGGAAATGTAATAGTTAATTAGGTTTATCTCTTTATTTACTATTTCTCGCATTCTTACTTTCAAAACGGGTTTTTGTTTTTGGCGATGTATAGCCCCGCGCCTTGTAATAGCTAGATTTACATTCCCGCAATTTATTTTCCGCACTCCTAACTGTTAATTATGCCTGCAAGACTGTATGCCAAATAAAACCAATCCGTAGCTCACAAATAACATGTACAAGATAAACATTAACATGAAACAACACACATGCACCTGCCACTCCTAGGGTACGCCTCACTGGTTGCCTCGAACGTGGTCATCAAGTATAGGGTGTCTTAGAGGTCGCCCTTCTGTCTAAAAGATCCAGTTGCCTCGAAACGGTTGCCTCGGATAAAAAGGATCTAGGATTTTAGGGTTACTTCTAAGGTGTCCTACTATTGCTTTGGTGACCACACATGTCCCTAATAATCGAATTGACCCGAATACCTCTAACGACGGTGCTACCTACCTCTCAAAGGTGGGATAGCACTATCTAAAGGACTCTTACACAGCCTAATTCCTTAGGGTAGGTAGATCTCATGGGTACTTGCTCTCTCAAAACAAACAAAACAACTTTTCACACTCACACTTTCAAAAGGTTTTCAAACAAATTTTTCATACACTCTTGAGGACAGATACAAGAGTTACTTAGAAATTTTTCAAACGAAACTTTTTCAAAACCCACACACACTTGAAAAGCAAAACTTTTTTAAAACATAAGAGCAAGTACTTAAGAGCCCATGGATAACCATGGATAGAAAGGGTTCTAACACCTTCCCTTTCTATAAATCTACCTCCCGAACCGAGAAACATTCTCAAAGAAGGAATTTTGTTGTGCTTTTGTCCTTTCCATGTTGGAGAACATAAAAGACGGTGGCGACTCTTGCTTACCGCAACATTTCGCGAAACCAGCTTAAAAAACAGTCAGTTCTATTTCCACCGATCACAGAACTGGCGACTCTGCTGGGGAGATTTAAAGTGAGGTGTACCTTAGGATTAGATCATACTTATGTTTTCAATTGCCTGCTTTGATTGCTTTAAAATTGTGGGCCTGTCTTGGAGTTTCATAGATCCTAACCCGGATCTGGGGGATACCTTTTAGAAAGTAGCAACAAACTGTGAGGGAACTGTGTGGGGTTTACCGACATGGTTGAGGCAGTTTCCTACGTTGATATGGCACTTTGGTGAGTACCGGTAACCCTTGAGTTAAGTCAAGGAGAGTACGGGGCCGCCGCGTGGTGTCGTGAAGCATCAACTGACCTTAGGAACCTTACTTGACCATCCTGGCCTCTTTAGGGGTAGTGAGATGACTGACTTTGGTGCAGTCCAAAGTTGGTTGATACTCGATACTACACTCATTGAGGGTTGTTTTCTTGGAATATTTTGATCGCCAGTTCAGTGGCTAAATCAAAACAATGAACATAGAAAACAACCCAATGATATTGAGCTCCTTATAACCCGGTTACTTTTGATAGGACAGGTTTTGAGCCCACCAACTTCAAGAGGGTAGTACCCCAAACTTCATGCTGGCCTAAACTCTCAGGGCTGTCTGGTGTGACTTGTGTGCCTTATCATGTTTGCCTTTGTGAATACTTGTGGTGTGTTCTTATCATAACATCATAGCATCATACAGTATCATATGCATTTACTAACCACTTCAAGGGTTCGAATCTTCATCTTTGTTCTTGTTTTGTAGGACATGGAATCTCTCCGTAGAAAGACAATTCAGATCAACCTTGTAAGGATCCCTCTTCAGCTTAAGGAGCTTACATCCAGGATTCCCGAGAACTCTTCCTTCAGTGAAAGGCATGGTAGACTCATCAGCTTGGTCGACACCAACTTTGAAGAGGATATGATAAAAGTTCTCTTCCAGTTCTTTGACCCCTTGCACCACTGTTTTACTTTCCCGGATTATCAACTGGTGCCTACCTTGGAAGAGTTTTCTCAGCTTCTGAAGGTTCCCATTCTCAGTTAACTACCCTACAACGGTACGGAAAGGGAACCAAAACTTGAAGAGGTTGCTAAAGCATTACACCTACAACCATCTGACATCAAGGGGCATTGGGAAACCATAAGTGGTATCAAAGGATTCTTGGCAAAGTTCCTGTTTGAGAAGGCCCAAGAATGTTGGAATTCCCTTGACCTACAAGCTTTTGAAGAAGTTGTGGCACTCCTTGCCTATGGTTTGGTGTTGTTCCCGAATCCAGATCAGCTTATAGATATCAATGTTGTCAAGATCTTCATGTCCAAGAATCCTATACCTACATTGCTTGGGGACATCCTTCACTCATGTTACACTCGAACCATGAGAAAAAGAGGTGTTCTCATGTGCTGCACTCCTCTCCTGGCAAGGTGGTTTATTTCGCACCTTCCACAATCAGTTTTGAAGAACGAGCGGGGTTTGAGATGGTCACAACGATTAATGACTCTTACACATTCTGATATACATTGGTGTTCTCGGGCCATAGAAGATGTCACTATCATTGATCGTTGCGGAGAGTATCCTAATGTTCCTTTACTTGGAATCAGAGGGGGCATTACTTACAACCCATGTCTGGCTTTGAGACAGTTTGGATATGCTCGGAGGGATGGCCCTCATGACATGTTGATTCCTGACATAGTTTTTTACTTCGACAACGATGCACAAGGGCTTCGCCAGAGATTCATCAGAGCTTGGAGGATGCCCAACAGGGTAGATAGTAAGACACTGGGGCACAAGAACTCCATCCCCCTGGAGCCTTATCTCAAGTGGGTACGAGCCCGCTCCCAGAAGCTTGTGATGCCATATCCTCATGTTCTCCCCGTGATCAAAGAGACAGTTTTGGAAGGAGAGGTGTCATACACCATTCAACATCCTGACATGCCAACATCTTGGGAAGAAATGCAGAAAAGCTGGATCCAACTCAAGGAAGAACGAAATTCTCTTGAAACCAGTCTACATGCCAGTGAGAAGAAGGCTCTGGAGCTCACCCGTCTACTTCACGAGGAAAAGACCCTCAACACTTACATTGCTCCAAAGAGGATGCGCAGTGTCTTTTGGGATTGATTATTTTGTAATGTTTTGCCCATGAGGCCCTCATGTACTGAACAGATTATTTCTTAATACAACGTGTGCTCCTTTTTTGTCTACAACGAATTTGAACTTTCGAACCCTTGAATGCATTGCATAAATAGCATATCATGCATCATGTGCATAACAGGTACCCTTTTTCTACAGGTTGCTTAATCTTCTTCGCTGTTTATTTCAGCACTCAATCATCATGAATCCTGAACCAACTACTGAACAAGCTATTAAGGCCCTCCAGGCCCAGAACGCCCAGTTCCAGGAGCTGGTCATGAGCTTAGCCCAGGGGCAACAGGAGTTGAAGGCTTTTCTCCTGAAGAAGAAGAAGAAGAAGAGGACTGTGTTGTTTAACACTGGACGCAGACTCGGGAATACACTGCAGAATGAAGCTGAGCTGACTACTCCATCTGTTGGGGAAGGCAGTCACCAAGAGGGAGGGGTTCCTAGTCCCGTGGTCTCTGACACCGAGACAAATTTCAATGATGAACAGTACCCTCCTGCTGAGGACAGGTACAAACAGTTGGAGGACTGGCTAAATGCTATGGAGATTCAACGTGTGCCTGGGTTGGATTTTGGAGACTTAGGGTTATCTTCTGGGGTGGTGATCCCACACAAGTTCAAGGCACCTGCCTTTGTGAAGTACGATGGGGCTTCTTGTCCCAAGCTGCACCTCCGTTCTTATGTAAGGAAGATCCAGCCTTACACTGCAGACAAGAACTTATGGATCCATTTCTTCCAGGAGAGTCTTTCAGGGACTCAACTCGAATGGTTCTATCAGCTAGATGGAACCAATATTCGTAACTGGGAGGACTTGGCTACTGCTTTTTATAAGCAGTATCAGTACAATTCCGACCTCGCTCCCACGCGTACCCAACTCCAGGGTATGTCACTTGGGACGGGTGAAGGTTTTAAGGATTACTCGCAGAAGTGGAGAGACCTGGCTGGCAGGGTGCAGCCACCGTTGACCGACCGTGAACTCGTGGACATGTTCTTGGGGACCTTGTCTGGTCCATTCTTCAACCACCTGATTGGTAGTTCCTCTGCTGGGTTTACAGACCTGATCCTGACTGGTGAGAGGATCGAAGCTGGTATCAAATCAGGGAAGATACAGAAGGGTGCCTCCTCGAGTACTGAAAAGAAGCCCTTCAAGAAGGAAGTTAGTGTTGTGTATGGTCCCAGAAGACAAAACAAACCGGAACGCTGCCAAGCTATCAACGCGGTGGTAATTTCAAAGCCTGCTGCTTCTCCTCAGCAGTATAACCAGCCAAGGGGTGAGAGACCCAAAAGGCAGTACACTCGGCTCAGCATGACCCTCTCTCAGATCTTGCCGCAACTGCTGTCGACCAATCTGGTAACTGTCAAGGAAGCTCCGAAGGTAGTGAACACAACCTCTCCAAAGTACAACCCCAACGCCCGCTGCGCTTATCACTCTGATAGCCCGGGGTATAACACAGATGATTGTTGGGCTCTGAGGAATAAGGTTCAAGACCTTATTGATGCTAAAGAGGTACAGTTCGAGGCGCCCGAGAAGCCTAATGTGGTGACAGCTCCCATGCCCAACCATGGAGCAAATGTTATTGGGGATGATGATGACGTGGAGGAATCTGAATTCGATAGCTGGATCAATCCAACAACCGGTGGTGGACTGAACAACTGGACTGCAAAAGACTCCATACCTTTTACTTTTGTCACTCAGTAATGAACTCCTTTGTTTTAAAGTTGTAACAGACAATAATTTTGAAACTTTATGGCCCGGTGTCTTACCCGGGGCACCGTGGCTTCATTTGTGAGGGCTTTTGTGTATCACTCTCATATATCATTAATAAAAGCATTGGACGTTTTTACATTTCAAATCTTACGCTCCTTTTCTTTCTTTATTATATATTGCAAAATAGCTATATTTACACATACTCACTTATACAGGTTCCAATCCACTCTGGATCTCACTGGTAACGACTCTGCTACTGCCAATCCGATCAACTTAGCTGAAGACGAAGATGAAGATGATTGTGAAGTGCCTGGTGAGCTTGCAATACTGCTACTCCAGGAAGAGAGGGCCATTCAGCCACATGAAGAGCCAGTGGAAACGGTAAATCTGGGTACTGAGACGGATAGGAAGGAAGTCAAGATTGGTGCCAATCTGGAGGCTAGTGTGAAACAACGGTTGATTCAGATGTTGCACGACTACATGGAAATCTTTGCCTGGTCTTAGGAAGACATGCCTGGGTTGGATACCGACATTGTGGTTCATCACCTGCCTACCAAGGAAGAATGCCCTCCGGCAAAACAGAAGGTCCGCCGTATGCGTCCAGAGATGTCCGAGAAAATCAAAGCTGAGGTTATGAAACAATTTGACGCCGGTTTTCTAGCAGTGACTTCTTACCCTCAGTGGGTTTCCAACGTGGTTCCAGTGCCGAAGAAGGATGGTAAGGTCTGAATGTGTGTTGATTACAGGGACTTGAACAGGGCCAGCCCTAAGGATGACTTCCCTCTGCCTCACATCGACGTCCTGGTTGACAACACTGCTCAACATAAGGTATTCTCCTTCATGGACGGGTTCTCCGGTTATAATCAGATCAAGATGGCTCCTGAAGACATGGAGAAGACCACTTTTGTTACTCAGTGGGGCACCTTTTGCTACAAGGTCATGCCTTTTGGGTTGAAAAATGTTGGGGCAACCTACCAACGTGCCATGGTTGCTTTATTTCATGACATGATCCACCATGAGATCGAAGTGACGTCGACGATATGATTGCAAGGTCCAAAACTGATGAGGAACACCTTGACCATCTACAGAAACTCTTTGACCGGTTGAAGTTATACAAGCTGAGGTTGAACCCAAACAAGTGCACCTTTGGGGTAAGATCTGGAAAACTGCTAGGCTTCGTCGTAAGCGACAAAGGTATTCAAGTGGACCCTGCCAAAGTGAAAGCCATACAAGAGATGCCAACTCCCAAGACAGAGAAAAAAGTCAGAGGCTTTCTAGGACGGCTGAATTACATTGCCCGATTCATCTCGCATCTAACTGCTACCTGTGAACCAATCTTCAAGCTACTGAAGAAAGATCAAGTAGTACGCTGGAACAATGAATGTCAGGCCGCTTTCGAAAGAATCAAAGAGTATCTCCAAGAACCACCCATCCTTATGCCACCGGTTGAAGGGAGACCTCTAATCTTATACTTGACGGTACTGGACAACTCAATGGGGTGTGTGCTGGGGCAGCATGACGAGTCTGGCCGAAAAGAGCACGCCATTTATTACCTTAGCAAAAAGTTTACCGACTGTGAGACCCGATACTCACTGCTCGAGAAAACTTGCTGCGCTTTGGTATGGGCTGCTCGCCGGCTGAGACAGTACATGTTGACTCACACTACTCTGTTAATTTCAAAAATGGATCCAATAAAGTACATATTCGAAAAGCCCGCCTTGTCCGGAAGAATAGCAAGATGGAAAATGATCTTGACAGAATATGACATCCAGTACACGACTCAGAAAGCAATCAAAGGAAGTGTATTGGCAGACCATTTGGCACACCAGGCAGTGGACGACTACCAATCTATGAACTTTGAATTTCCAGACGAGGATATCATGGTAGTAACTGATTGCGAGGTACCTGGACCGGATGAAGGACCTGAGGAGGGATCCCGATGGTCTATGCACTTTGACGGAGCCTCAAACGCTTTGGGTAACGGTATTGGCGCCGTGATCATATCCCCCAAAGGCACTCATACTCCACTCACTGCCCGGCTATGTTTCAACTGCACCAACAACATGGCGGAGTATGAGGCATGCATCATGGATCTTCAAGTTGCAATTGACTTAAGGATCAAATTTCTGAGGGTTTTCGGAGATTCCGCTCTCGTGATCAGTCAGATCAAAGGCGAGTGGGATACGAAACACCCAAATCTCATTCCTTACAAAGAGTATGTGTTGACATTGATCCCCCATTTCACGGAGATAACTTTTGAACACTTCCCAAGAGAGGAGAATCAGTTGGCGGACGCGCTGGCTACGATGTCTTCTATGTTCAAAGTCAAATGGGATAACGAGGCTCCCCGGATCATTATTTGGAAGTTGGATGAACCTGCATATTTTTGTGATCTTGAGGCTGAAGAGGTAACTAAAAAACCTTGGTATCATGAAGTGAAGAGGTACTTGGAAGCTCAAGAATATCCCAAGGGTGCATCCGTTAATGACAAGAAGTTTCTGAGAAGGTTCGCTGCAAAGTTCTTCCTCAGTAACGACATTCTATACAAGCGAAACCATGATTCGACCTTACTGCGTTGTGTAGATAAGACTGAAGCAGAAAAGATCATGGCAGAGCTGCATGAAGGTACCTTCGGAACGCATTCCAATGGACATACCATGGAAAAGAAAATCCTTCGGGCAGGATACTTCTGGTCCATAATGGAAGCTGACTGTTACCAACATTCCCGGACGTGTCACAAATGCCAGATCTATGCTGATAAGGTGCACATTCCTCCAGTACCTCTGAACGTCTTGACAGCACCTTGGCCTTTTGCGATATGGGGCATTGATATGATCGGGGAAATCAGACCTACGGCATCCAACGGGCATCGCTTCATCCTGGTAGTGATTGATTACTTTACAAAGTGGGTTGAAGCAGCTTCCTACGCTACGGTAACCAAGAACGTCGTGGCAAGATTCATTCGGCATAACCTGATTTGTCGATACGGCGTCCCGGAAAGGATCATTACGGACAATGGTACCAATCTTAATAACAAGATGATCACTGAGCTCTGCGAGCAATTCAAGATACAACACCACAACTCTTCTCCTTACCGGCCGAAGATGAATGGGGTTGTCGAGGCAGCCAATAAGAACATCAAGAAGATTGTGCAGAAGATGACAGTGACCTACAAAGATTGGCACGAAATGTTACTGTTTGCTCTTCATGGGTACCGTACCTCAGCACGGACATCAACAGGGGCAACACCCTTTTCCTTGGTCTATGGCATGGAGGCAGTCTTGCCTATTGAAGTTCAGATACCCTCTCTCCGGATAATGAAGGATGCAGGTTTGAACGAAGATGACTGGATCCAGACTCGGCTTGATCAATTAAACCTGATTGACGAAAAGAGACTCACCGCTATTTGTCATGGTCAAACGTACCAAAAACGTTTGATCAGGGCATTTAACAAGAAAGTCAGACGACAAGAGTATCAAGTTGGAGACCTGGTAATCAAGCGCATCATTCTTCCTCAAAGTGATCCCAGGGGAAAATGGACCCCTACATACAAAGGGCCATTTGTGGTTAAGCATATCTTCTCAGGAGGAGCTATGGTTCTAACCACCATGGATGGTGACGACCTTCCTCACCCCGCCAATGCAGACATAGTAAAAAGATACTACGCATGAATTAAAGACCCGCTAGGTTGACACACCTAGGCAAAAATAAGGGCTTCCCGGTGAACCAAAAGGGTTCGGGCAAAAATAAGGGATGAAATGAAAAAAATCTATACACCCGGCAAGTCGAAAACCTGAAAATGCGGCTTGGGCAAAAATGGGTATCCCAGTGGACTGAAAACCCGAAAGGGCGGTCCAGGCAAAAGTTAGGGATAAGCGTAATACTATGTCTCATTGGATCACCTTGCATCCAGAGTTCGGCATCAACTATCAGGTTCATACGGCATCAATCAATCAGCTACATCTTCAACTAAGCAGCCAAGTGATGAGACGCTTGAAGACATAAAGGCGGTAGCAGAGTTGGAACCCAGTGGGATTATTTTTCACATAGCTGTTCTGTTTTCCTTTTTGTATAAACTCTATCTTGTTCGGCGGCGTTCTCTTACTAGGACGTCAGCCTCTTGTACATAAACGCCTATTTACAGGCA
This sequence comes from Vicia faba, assembly GCA_948472305.1. NCBI lineage: Eukaryota > Viridiplantae > Streptophyta > Magnoliopsida > Fabales > Fabaceae > Vicia > Vicia faba. Next base: position 1,320,252,413 of record OX451737.1, on the reverse strand, counting down.
AATTCCAAAAATCAATACAAATTCACTTTTCAGACAAATTTCCAATTGTTTTTCCTTTTTCTGTTTTGTCTTGCGAAGAACGTCCAATGTTCGTTTTTGATATATGCATTTGACATTAATTACTAATCATAAATAATTGCGTACGAAACAAAGGACTAATTACAGGTGACATTAGAAACAGGGGCAATAAGAATTGTCTAAGCGATCTAGTTGCTCTGTCCACCAAGGTACCAAGGTAAGTTCGGCTGAAGAATGTAACCCAGATACCTTCACTCCCCACTGAGTAAGACAAGGTTCAGCAATACTCTCCCCTGAGAAGAGTTGGTCTCCCGTCAGCTCCGAAAAGGCACAGTATCTCCAGCAAGTCAACAACACTCTCCCCGAGCAGAGTTAATCTACTGTCAGCCTCAAGGAAGTTGGGTATCCCCAGCAAATCTCAATATTCCCCAGCAGAGTATACAGATGTTCCTCTACAAGCATCCCCGACAGGCTTAATATAAGATCGTTCCCCGGCAGAATATAAGACACTCCAGTGGAGCCATTTCCAGTACAGTCCAAAGTTTCCCCAGGAGAGTTGAATCATTATCCCGAGTAGATTCTGGAAGCTTGTCCTCTGCAGAGAACATACATCTCTCCCCGACTTCATTCAAAGGTTATTTCCCACCAGAGCTTATGACTGGGTTATCCTCAGCTAATTACCACGGAAAGATCGTCCTCGGCGAAATTCTTCCTATCCCCCAGCGGAGTTCATCAAATCTTCCAACAAACTTATCAATGGAATCCTCAACGGAGTTATCATCAAAATCTCAGCGAAGTATCTCTCCCCACAGAGCAATTCCCCGCAGAGTAATCTCTTCAACAAGTTTATTCCCCAACGGGGTCATCTTCTCCTACCGGTTTATTCTTGCAACCATCATCCCCAGCGGAAACGAAGAACTCTACTCTTCAAACATCAGCCCAGGATTCAACAAACTCCCGACATTCGTCAAGGATTTATTTTCCTAGACAAAAATACATTCATGAACATTTCACATTTCATATCTCCTATTTACATACATGATAAAGTTGCATACGCACCATATCACACAATTTTGAGGACATCATGACATCATGCATTTCATACATCATGACATTGCATATAACTGATGTTTTGCCTTTTCAGGAAAAAGGTCAACCCAAAGATGATTACTATCAACTATCGCAATTCCAGATTCCATTCCTGTATCTAGCCAGGGCATATCTGTTGATGACAAATTCCAGATTCGATTCTTGTATCCAGCCAGAGCATATCTGTGAGTAACTGATTGTAGATTCGATACTTGTATCCAGCCAGGGCATGTCTGCATGAAGAGTTTAGAGATTCGATTCCTGTATCCAGCCAGGGCATATCTGTAGACGAAGAATTCCGGATTCGATTCTGTATCCAGCCAGGGCATATCTGTGAGTAACTGATTGTAGATTCGATACCTGTATCCAGCCAGGGTATGTCTGCATGAAGAGTTTAGAGATTCGATTCCTGTATCAAGCCAAGGCATATTTGTAGACGAAGAATTCCGGATTCGATTCCTGTATCCAGCCAGGGCATATCTGTGAGTAACCGATTGTAGATTCGACACCTGTATCTAGCCAGGGAATGTCTGCATGAAGAGTTTAAAGATTCGATTCCTGTATCCAACCAGGGCATATCTGTAGACGACTAATTCCAGATTCGACACCTGTATCTAGCCAGGGCATATCTGTGAGTAATTGATTGTAGATTCGATTCCTGTATCTAGCCAGGGCATGTCTGCATGAAGAGTTTAGAGATTCGATACCTGTATCCAGCCATGGCATATCTGTAGACGAAGAATTCCAGATTCGATTCATGTATCTAGCCAGGGCATATCTGTGAGTGACTGACTGTAGATTCGATACATGTATCCAGCCAGGGCATGTCTGCATGAAGAGTTTAGAGATTCAATACCTGTATCCAGCCAGGGCATATCTGTAGACGAAGAATTCCAGATTCGATTCTTGTATCTAGCCAGGGCATATCTGTGAGTAACTGATTGTAGATTTAATTCCTGTATCCAGCCAGGGCATGTCTGCATGAAGAGTTTAGAGATTCGATACCTGTATCCAGCCAGGGAATATCTGTAGACGACCAATTCCAGATTCGATTCCTGTATCTAGCCAGGGCATATCTGTGAGTAACTGATTGTAGATTCGATTTCTGTATCCATCCAGGGCATGTCTGCATGAAGAGTTTAGAGATTCGATACCTGTATCCAGCCAGGGCATATCTGTAGACGACCAATTCCAGATTCGATTCCTGTATCTAGCTAGGGCATATCTGTGAGTAACTGATTGTAGATTCGATTCCTGTATCCAGCCAGGGCATGTCTGCATGAAGAGTTTAGAGATTCGATTCCTGTACCCAGACAGGGCATATCTATAGACGACCAATTCCGGATTCGATTCCTGTATCTAGCCAGGGCATATCTGTGAGTAGCTGATTGTAGATTCGATTCCTGTATCCAGCCAAGGCATGTCTGCATGAAGAGTTTAGAGATTCGATACCTGTATCCAGCCAGGTCATATCTATAGACGACCAATTCCAGATTCGATTCCTGTATCTAGCCAGGGCATATCTGTGAGTAACTGATTGTAGATTCGACACCTGTATCCAGCCAGGGCATGTCTGCATGAAGAGTTTAGAGATTCGATTCCTGTATCCAGCCAGGGCATATCTGTAGACGACCAATTCCAGATTTGATTCTTGTATCTAGCCAGGGCATATCTGTGAGTAACTGATTGTAGATTCGACACCTGTATCCAGCCAGGGCATGTCTGCATGAAGAGTTTAGAGATTCGATACCTGTATCTAGCCATGGCATATCTGTAGAAGACTGATTCCATATTCGATTCCTGTATCTGGCCAGGGCATATCTGTGAGTGATTGTTTGAAGATTCGATACCTGTATCCAGCCAGGGCACGTCTGTAAGCAACCTTTTGAAGTTCCAGATTCGATTCCTGTATCTAGCAAGGGCACATCTGTGAGCGACTGTTTGTAGATTCGATACATGTATCCAGCCAGGGCACGTCTGTAAGCAACCTTTTGAAGTTCCGGGTTCGATTCCTGTATCTAGCCAGGGCACATCTGTGAGCAATTGATTGTAGATTCGATACCTGTATCTAGCCAGGGCATATCTACATGAAGAGATTGAAGATCAACACCTGTAACAGGCCAGGAAACCATCTTCCTTTCTCAAAGCACGCAAGTTCTCGCTAAGGTATCTCTTACGCGATCGACACCTTCCGATGGCATCTATAAGCCCATCTCCACAACTATCCATCACATTTCCAAATAGCATCTATAAGCCCATTCCCGACAAGTTTCTGTCACATCTCCAGATGGCATCTATAAGCCCATCCTCCTCTCCATCATCTCTCCAAATGGCATCTGTAAGCCCATTCCCTACATCACAGTGCTGATATTCTACTATGCGAGTGCAAATTTCTGGGCACTCTAGTGTTCAATCATCTTCCACCTTCGGATCACGAAAGGCACGCAAGCCAATCTACACCCTCAGGTCTAAGAAGATTAAACAGGGGCAACTGTTGTACCCCAAAATTTTCCCTCCCATATTCTTCAAAGTTTTGACAAGCATCATCTCAATTTGCTCAAGTCTACTCAAGGGTTGCACAGTCAAACCATCCTCCTAAGCCAGTCAAAATTAGGGTTTTGGTTCTTGCAAGGAAGTTGAGGTTTTCAAGGGCTCAATCAAGTCCCATGTGCTCATACACATTGCCAAGCATCTACATGTCAAGTTTCAAGGCTCACAAGGTCAAATTGCACAGTCAAAAGCCCTAGTTGATCCACAATCAACTACAGGGGTAAAATGGTCATTTGGCAGTCAAAAGTCAAAATTTATGGTCAACATCTTATTTTGAAGCCACAATCATCATTTGATCAAGTCTTGATCATGATTCCACAAGCATGGCTCAAAAATCATCAAGATGCAAAAATTTCCATTTTTGGACAGTTGAAAAGTCAACTGTAACTTGACCAAGGCATAACTTTTTCATGGTTCATCAGAAAAATCCCATCCAATGCTCATTTTTAAGGGGATGACATTTCCTACAACTCATCTTCACATTCCAAGACCAAGAAATGCTCTCACAAAAAGTTATCAATTTCAACATTATAGGTCATTTTCAAAAGTCAACAAAAAGGCATTTTAAGTCAAAGACCATAACTTGAGATTGGTAAATCCAAATGACATGGGACCAAAGGCATTGGTTAGAGGACTTCAAGACCTTTCCAAAATGTCCAAGAACATGTTCATATGATCAAAATTGAGCAAGATATGCATTGGAGAAGTTGGGAACTTTTTGTGAAATGGCAAAAGTCAACTATCCTTGAAACTTCAATTTTTGACAAAAGGGCCCACTTTCTTCCACTTGATTCAGCCTTGTCATGCCACCCACGTGTCCCATGACTAATTTCAAGATCAAACATTTATTTTTTCCTTTTTATTTAATTTTTATGGATTTAATTCATTTTAAATCCATAATAATTCAAATAAATCTAAAAAATTAACTGAATGGCATTTTTTTGGTTTGAATAGCTTTTATGTATGATATGCCAGCTCACAATTTCGTGCTAAGGCTTTTTGTGCACAAAATCATGATTTTGAACCAAATATGGAAGGTCTTTAATGGTGGTTAAACAAGAATCTCCAAACATCAATGCAATGGATCCCAAGCCTAGTTGCTAACCTAATTCCCTTCATACATACATAAGCAAGCCTTCCCAACCTAAGACACGACCTGAACATTGCACAAACAGCCATTACCATATTGAAAAAGGTCAAAGAAAGTTTGAAACTGAATTCCACCTTAGAGGCCCTTTCAAGGAGATTTAAAGATTCAGACATATTGTTGGAAGCTTCAGGGGTGATTTGGAATCAAAACCACATGCTAACACTCAAGGAGTCACCATTCACAGACCTGCGGGTTGTCATTTTTTTCCAGACTCGTAGCTCTACATTTATGCATCATTAACATAATTTGTTGTTTGTTTTGTGTTGTATGAGTCCACAGGAAACTAATGGTATGGTTCAATTGCGTTGAAACGGCCTAAATCATAAACCACCATGTTCAAATTCTAGGGTTCATAAACCTTCGAATTGGGGGTTTACACATCCAGCAAAATTACGCCTTCTCATGCATATGGTTGGATTCTTCGCAACCAGACGAATCTAGAACAACCCTCGCGAACAATTTCTGATTAACGTACGCCTATTCGCTATTTTCTCTTGATGCAGGTTGTGGGGGTTAAAAACCCCCGCTAATTGTCTTGTTTTTACAGGAAAAAGGAGGAAGATGAAGTACGTGGAAGCGTGTGACTGGCCTATTCAAATCCAAAACGCGTGTGTTTTTTTTATTTCCAGGATATTGCCTTTATTCCATATAATATTATTTTCTTATTGTTATATCAATTGAGGCAGTTGGCGTAGTGGCAGAGCGAACAAACATTGAGCGCTGGGACCTGGGTTCGAACCCCAGGTCCCCCCAAAATCATTATTTATTGTTTTTCTTCACATAATTGTGTGCAGGCTTCAAAGAGTAGGCCCATCATGCACCTTGCTCATCCAGCGTGCCAAGTGTCTTCAACAGCCATCCAAAGGCCATGAGAGGAGGAATACCATGTTCTTCAGTCAAAGCACGTGCAGGCAATTCCCAAAGTCAACCAGGGCTTAAGCTTATTGGGCTTGAAATCTGCTAACAAAACCTCCTTTGGGCCCAACACCCCCTGGTTTTGTTATTCTATTTATTTTCCTTTTTTTTTCTTTTATAATTTCCTTTTATTAATTATTAGTATTATTATTATTAATTCATAAATTAATTGTTTTTCATAATAAATTTAGATAATATAAAAATTGTAAATATTTTTATTAATTATTAATTTCACTTTATTAATTATTTTTGTAAATAAAATACTAACAAATTAATTAGTTTAATTAGTTAATTTTAACCTTTTTTTACAATAAATAAAAACAATTTAGAATTAGGGTTTCTTTTGACTTTTAATTTCTTTTTTTTTTATTTCATTTCATTAAAAACATAAAATACAAAAAAAAACATTTTTTCAATAAATTAATTAATTAGTAATTAGGCTTAATTTTTAATTAATTGCAAAAAGGGACAAAAAACTCATATTTTCTCAAAAGGGTCAACACCCTAAGGACGTTCCCGATTAAATTTCTATTCGCGCATATTTATTTTTAATTCATTATATTTATGTAACTGCTTCCGGAAATGTAATAGTTAATTAGGTTTATCTCTTTATTTACTATTTCTCGCATTCTTACTTTCAAAACGGGTTTTTGTTTTTGGCGATGTATAGACCCGCGCCTTGTAATAGCTAGATTTACATTCCCGCAATTTATTTTCCGCACTCCTAACTGTTAATTATGCCTGCAAGACTGTATGCCAAATAAAACCAATCCGTAGCTCACAAATAACATGTACAAGATAAACATTAACATGAAACAACACACATGCACCTGCCACTCCTAGGGTACGCCTCACTGGTTGCCTCGAACGTGGTCATCAAGTATAGGGTGTCTTAGAGGTCGCCCTTCTGTCTAAAAGATCCAGTTGCCTCGAAACGGTTGCCTCGGATAAAAAGGATCTAGGACGTGAGGGTTACTTCTAAGGTGTCCTACTATTGCTTTGGTGACCACACATGTCCCTAATAATCGAATTGACCCGAATACCTCTAACGACGGTGCTACCTACCTCTCAATGGTGGGATAGCACTATCTAAAGGACTCTTACACAGTCTAATTCTTTAGGGTAGGTAGATCTCATGGGTACTTGCTCTCTCAAAACAAACAAAACAACTTTTCGCACTCACACTTTCAAAAGGTTTTCAAACAAATTTTTCATACACTCTTGAGGACAGATACAAGAGTTACTTAGAAATTTTTCAAACGAAACTTTTTCAAAACCCACACACACTTGAAAAGCAAACATTTTTGAAAACATAAGAGCAAGTACCTAAGAGCCCATGGATAACCATGGATAGAAAGGGTGCTAACACCTTCCCTTTCTATAAATCTACCTCCCGAACCGAGAAACATTCTCAAAGAAGTAATTTTGCTGTGCTTTTGTCCTTTCCATGTTGGAGAACATAAAAGACGGTGGCGACTCTTGCTTACCGCGACATTTCGCGAAACCAGCTTAAAAAACAGTCAATTCTATTTCCACCGATCACAGGTATCATATCCAACACTGTCAGAGTGGTAGGCACTCTTGGCATTGGAGTGGTAGTATGGAGAGGAGGTGTTAGGGTTCTTTGGCACTTCCTTCAAACTGGTAAGATTCAGCTTTAACAAATGAGGGAGTACTTGAGCTGGCGTCATGTTGATTCGGGTGAACTGCCGTTGTGGCCTTTCTACCCGTTGTTGATTAGGTCTTGACTGATTGCCGCGAGGTTGATCATTTAAAGAGTTTTGAATCATCACAGCCCCTACAGTTGGCCGGCGCTTGGTTCTTCCCTGACTTTTCTGAGAATAAACAGCAGAGTCTTCCTTCTTAGCTGGGAAGGTTTTCTTAACAACAGTGGACGCGGAGGTATCTTTCTGAATCTTACCACTTTTAATATCGGCCTCGACCCATTCGCCGGTCAGAATTAGTTCAGTAAATCCCGTGGAGGAACTCCCCATTAAATGATTGAAGAAAGGGCCAGACAGGGTCCCCAGAAACATGTCAACTAGCTCTATATCAGACAATGGTGGCTGCACCCTTCCATCCAGATCATGCCACTGCTGGGCATACTCTTTAAACCCTTCATTGGAAGCCATCCCCATACTTTGTAGCTGAGTACGAGTGGGCGCCAAATCAGCATTGTATTGGTATTGACGGTAAAAAGCAGTAGCTAAGTCTTCCCAATTGTGAACCTCTGATCTCTCGAGTTGATAGAACCAGTCCAATTGTGTGCCTGACAAACTGTCTTGAAAAAAGTGTACCCAGAGGTCTTTATCAGATGAGTGGGGTTGAATCTTTCTGACATAGGATCTCAGATGCATCTTTGGGCAGGACAGACCGTCATACTTGGCAAATGTTGGTACTTTGAACTTGGGAGGAATGACGATCCCAGCGACCAACCCTAGTTCTTCAAAATCTAAAACAGGTACCCTCTACAACTCCATGGCTGCCAATCTATCCTCAAGATTCTTATATTTATCATCCATCGGGGGATATTGCTGTTCGGAATAGTCTTCGTCTTCTTCCTCTTCAACTTCAGATTTAGAAGGTACTGTGACTCATTTTCCTTTACCAGCCCCTTCATCAGACGTTGAGGGGAACTCGAGAACTTTTCTAGTGTTGCTTTCGAACCTTCTTCCAAAAGTGGCTACTTCGGGCCTCTTCTTCTTTTTCTCTTTATTTTTCTCCAACAGTGCTTTAAGGTCCTCTTGACCTTTTGCTAAGGTCATGAGGAGTTGTTGGAATTGAGAATTTTGTGCTTGCAGATCCTTAACTGTCTGATCCAAATCCATCTTGCTGAAATAAACAGCAGAAAGATAAGGAAACCTGGTGTGAAGACCTGTTTATGCATATGATGAATGATATGTTATTCATGTAATGCATTCAAGGATTCAGAAATTCAAATTTGTTGCAAACAAAAAGGAACACACGTCATATTAAGAAGAAATTGTTAGTACATAAGTGCCCCATGGGCAAAACATTACAAAATTCTTAATGTAAAAAGACATTGCGCATCCTCTTTGGTGCGATGTAAGTGTTGAGAGTTTCCTCCTCATGAAGTCGGCGGGTAAGCTCCAAAACCTTCTTCTCACTGGCGTAGAAGCTGGCTTCAAAAGTATTCTGTTCTTCCTTGAGTTGGATCCAACTCTTTTGCATTTCTTCCCATGATGTTGGAATGTCAGGATGTAGGAGGGTGTATGGAACCTCTCCTTCCATAACAGGCTCTTTGATCAAGGGGAGAATGTGAGGGTATGGCATCATAATACTCTGGGCGCGGGTTTGTACCCACTTGAGGTAAGGCTCAAGGGGGATGGAATTCTTGTGCCCCAGTGTCTTACTATCCACTTTGTTGGGCATCCTCCAAGCTCTGATGAACCTTTGTCGAAGTCCTTGCGCATCGTTGTCGAAGTCAAAAACTAGGTCAGGAATCAGCATGTCATGAGGGCCATCCCTCCGAGCATATCCAAACTGTCTTAGAGCTAAACAAGGGTTGTAGGTAATTCCTCCCCTAATTCCAAGTAGTGGGACATTAGGGAATTCCCCACAACGATCAATGATGATGACATTTTCTCTGGACTGAGAACACCAATGAACATCAGAATGTGTGAGGGTCATCAACCGTTGTGACCACCTTAAACCCTGCTCATTCTTCAAAACTGATTGTGGAAGGTGAGAAATAAACCACATTGCTAGGAGAGGAGTAAAACACATGAGAACACCTCTTTTCCTCATTGTTCGTGTGTGAAATGAGTGTAGGATGTCCCCAAGCAATGTAGGTATAGGATTCCGAGATATGAAAATCTTGACAGCATTCACATCTATAAGTTGATCAGGGTTTGGGAACAGGACCAACCCATAGATGGGGAGTGCCACAATCTCTTCAAAGGCTTGTAGATCAAGAGAATTCCAGCAGTCTTGTACCTTCTCAAACAGAAACTTTGCCAAGAAACCCTTGACACCACTCCTGGTTTCCCAATGTCCCTTGATGTCAGATGGTTGCAAGTTTAATGCTTGAACAACATCTTCAGGCTTTGGTTCTTTTTCCGTACCGTTGTAGGGTAGTTGATGAAGAATAGGAATTCTCAGGAGTTGAGAAAATTCCTCCAAAGCGGGTACTAGTTGGTAATCAGGGAATGTGAAACAGTGGTGTAGGGGGTCAAAGAACTGGAAGAGAACTTTCACCATGTCTTCTTCAATGTTGGAGTTGACCAAGTTGAGAAGTCTACCATGTCTTTCACTGGAGAGAGAATTCTCTGGAATCCTGGAAGTGAGTTCCTTGAGTTGAGGAGGGATTCTCACAAGGTTGACTTGAATTGTTTTCCTGCGAAGAGATTCCATGACCTACAAAACAAGAACAAAGATGAAGATCCAAACCCTTGAAATTGTTAGTGGATGCATATGATGCTTTATGATGTTCATGATGTATGCACAAACACATGTACAAGCAAGTCACACAAAACCCTAGTTTCAGGCTTGTATGAGGTTTCATAGGTAAATACCCTCTTGAGTTTAGTTGGCTCAAACCTGTCCTATAAATAGTAACCGAGTTCTAAGGAGCTTAATATCACTGGATTGTTTTCTATGTTCATTGTTTTGGTTTAGCCACTTAACTAGGGCAAAATATTCCAAGAAAACAACCCTCAATGAGTGTAGTATCGAGTATCTACCAACTTCGGACTGCACCAAAGCCGGTCATCTCACTACCCCTAAAAAAGGCCAAGATGGTCAATTAAGGTTCTAAGAGTTCATTAGTGCTTCATGACATCACTCAGCAGCCCCGTATTATCTTTGATTGATTCAAAGGCTACCGGTACTCACAAATATGTCGCACTAATATAGCTATTGCTTCAACCATGTCGGTATACCCCGCACAGTTTCCACAACGTATTGCTATTTACCTATGAATGTTTCCCAAATCCGGGTAGAGGATTTCAAGCCCAAACAAGAGAACCAAATGTAAAGCAATCAAAGCAAACAATGTAATCATGCAAAAGGTGATCTAAGCCCTTAGGTTACTCCGCTTTTAAAGTTTTCCCCAGCAGAGCCGCCAGTTCTGTGATACGGTGGGAGAACTGACTTGGGATTTTGCGTTTGTGTTCGCAAATGTTTCGATTTAGCAAGAGTCGCCACCGACTTTTTATTTTATCCTAAGGAAAGGTCAAAAAGCACAGGAAAGACCTTTGAGATGTTTTCTTGGGTTCAGGGAGTAGATTATAGAAAGGGAAGGTATTAGCACCCTTTCTATCCATGGTTATCCATGGGCTCTTAGTTACTTGTTTAGATCACTTGCTTTGCTCTTCAATTGTTTGAAATGGTGCTCTTCAATTGTTTGAAATTGTGCTTTGTGTGTGGTTTTGAAAGATGTTTTGAAAAGAGGACATCATTGTGGCAACCTTTGTAATGATTCTTGTTTGAATGTATACAAAGGTGTTTTTGTCTTTTGAAAGTTTTCAATGTTTGAAAGTAGGGTTTTGAAATTGTATGGTGAAGTGTGTTTTGAAGATAGCAAGGATGTTTTTTGCAAGCTTTTGACCAAGTAACTAAGAGTTATCTACCCTATTTTACTCAAAGATCTTTCTTATGTTTTTAACCCTTTTAACAGTGTTGTTTCACCATTGTATTTGGTGAACAACCTTGTGTTAGGATGTTAAACGGGACAGGCGGGGGTCATCGTATAGACCATAATAGCAATTGTGTCAAGTATTTTTGGCAATTTTCTTGAGGGACTTGATCATTTTGTTTAGGCAACTCAGATAGCGTCATCGAGGGACTATGATCTTTTGTTTTGTTTTTGTTTTTCCAAAGTACTTGACATGCATACCATGGCCCATTTTTGAAGGCAACAAGTGGATTGAAACCCTAGGGGTGCAAGTGTGCATTGTGTTTGTTTTTCATGCATTTTTGTCTTTGATTAGGTCAAACTATTTGTTAATTTGATTTTGCATACAAATCCTAATTCTCTAATCATGGCATAATTGAAAGCTTAAAGGTGCGAGAATTTAAATTCTACACTATTATAACATGATATAGGGAGGGGGTACAAATTTGAATAGGGGATTATTTTGCAAGAAATATAAAACCCTAATTACTATTACATCCAAATTGAATTTGCAAGGCATAATATTTAAATGTACAATATTTAAATAAATACAATAAATAAATATTAAATAAAATTTATTATGCAAAAAAAAGGTTTTTTATGTATGTAAAGTATTTTTAATGTAAAAGAAATGTAAAGAAATAAATAAAGAATATTTTTATTTGTTTTTAGGGCAAAAACCCTAATTCTTTAAGAAAAAAAATATAATGTATTATTTATGTACAAAAATATATTAACATGTATAAAAATGAAATATATAAAAAAAAAGGTATTTTTTTAGTATAAAAAATAATAAAAATAAAATATAATATTTTTGTGTTTTATTTCTAAATATTTAATAAAATAAAGTATAGGGTTTAGGGTTTATATATATATATATATATATATATATATATATATATATATATATATATATATATATATATATATATATATATATATATATATATATATATATATATATATATATATATATATATATATATATATATATATATATATATATATATATATATATATATATATATATATATATATATATATATATATATATATATAATATATATATATATATATATATATATATATATATATATATATATATATATATATATATATATATATATATATATATATATATATATATATATATATATATATATATATATATATATATATATATATATATATATATATATATATATTAAGTGTGTGAAAAATAAAATAACTTATTTACAAAAATGTGTATATTTCAAGAAAATATTTTCAAATGTGAATAAAAATAATAAATGAAAATAAAAGTATTTTTTTTACATTATTTTTAAGTTTAAACAAAAATAATATAAGTATTTAAACATTGTTTATATTAGAAAAAATTAAAATAAAATAATTAATAAATAAAAAAATTGTGAAAATATTTTTGGAATATTTTTTATATTTGAAAATAAAATATTAAAGTCAGAAATAAAATAAAAATGCAAAAATGACAAATATACAAAGAAATGGGCCAGGGGGTGCTGAAAGTAAACTGGGAGTGTCAAAAGCAGGAAGTAGCCAGGCACAGCCCAGTTACTTCATCTTCTTCCTCTGTTCAAAAAATACGCGCCTTCTGTGTACAAAATGGTAACTCCTGGAAGTGTGATCTTTTGACAAAACTCAAAACATGAAACTTGTAGAGCATCAAATCACGAATCTAACCATATAAAAAACTTAAGCTAACTCTCAAAGACCAGAGAGAATTTCTCTGGCCCTAATTTCTAACCTAGTTTTTTCAGAAAGTTCATGGATGAAATTCTCCTAGCACGATTAATATAAATGAAAACTAAGCACATGTATGGTTTCAGGGCTATGAATACAACATCTTTCATTCACAAACCTAAGTCTAAATGTTCCTAAATAGAGGGATAGAAGTTCATGAAATACCTGTTTCAGTTGAGTTCGAGCTGGACAATGCAACAACTTTCAATGGGGCCTGAGGTTCTTTTGAGCTTGCCTGATGTCCCCTGAACCTTTCCCAATGCTTGGTTTGTTTTGAAGTGGCCTGAGTCGTGCTACAGAACTCAACCTGCAAAGCTTCCAAACAAAAATGGTGATGTGTGTTAATGGAGTTACAGCAACTTGTGAATGGTCTGGACATCTTAGGTATATGGTTTGGAATGTGTTTGAAGTGAATTTGGACAAAACACGCGAGGGGATTTGATTGTGGCTTGCAATATGTAGAACTGGTCCTGTTTTGCAAGAAAATGGAGTTTTTGAGTATGAGGAGGTTTGAGAGGTCAAGGGCTCGTGCTTCTGGCTTGCTAGGGTATGCAAAACTTGTTTCAAAACTTTGCTTGAGTTGGTTTTATCAGATATGTGAGTTCTCTTGTGTTTGACAAGTTTCTTGGTTATGAAGCCAAATGAGAAGTGACAAAGAGCAGGCCTGTACAGGCTAGCTCTAACCCTGCATACATTGTGTAAGCTTGGCCCCAAGTTTGTGGATTTGGTTTGTAGCATAAGATCTTGTTCAAGGCTCAAGGATTCTATTTGACATAAAGCAAGATTTTGACAAAAATGGCAAAGTTACCTTTTACTATTTTTGGATTAATCTAGTGTATAATCCTCTAATGTCCAAAACAAAACCTTAGACCAATGGATTTTCATTTAATTATTGAGTACAAATTGGTTTAGAGGCCTGTAATTGTGTACTAAGCTATCTTGGTCAGATTTGGCAAGTGGTATGAACATGTATTGGCCATGGTTACAAAGTGAGTTTTTGCCAACTTCAAGCATTCGATTCTCCCTAACCACAAAGGTGTTTGAGGAGTTCTTAGACAATTTGGAAAGCTTGCAAAATGTAATATAATCCATATTTGAAATGCAACTTAAGAATCCAAGTATAACTATGTGAAAATGGCCAAGAAGATGGGTCAAAATCCTGCCTAAACTAGGGCAAAATTTCTCTAAGTTAAAAGTTTTAGGTACCCTTGTTCCAAAAATCATAACTTGAGATCCAAGCTTCTTTTGAGAAAACTTTGTGAATAAAAGTTGTTGACTTTGTGATGGACTACAACTCTCATGTTGTATGTTTTGTTTGAATCCATTTTCCATTTTAAACCCTAATTTGCAATTTCGGGTTTCTTGATGAACAAGTTTCATAATTTGACATGTCTTGATGAAAAATGACCCTTGGCACTTGATTTTGACCAAAAAGTCAAAGTTTGACTTTTTAGTATACAGTCAAATTTTGATCAGTTGACTGAAAAATTCATCTGTCAATCCTATGCATTTGAGATCTTTTGAACTTGTTGAATGGGTCAAGACAATGTCATTTAGTCCTTGTGTCCATGGTTGAGCTTGATTTGCCATTGGCTAGGTCAAACAGTCAAAAATTGCCCTTGTGCAGTCAAAACCCTAAAAATGACCATTTTGCCCTTTTGGTGATCTGATCAAATTTCTTGTGGAATTGTGATCCAAACTTGATCAAATGGTTCATATGAGTTCACAATGTTGATGTGGGTCAAAATTCATGAGATTTGACTGTCAATTGGCTATAGTTGACTTTTTCCCCAATACAGCTGATTTCTAGGTCAACTGTCCAATTGACTGGGCAAAAATTTGATTCAAGGCTTGAAACTTGGTATGGACAAACTTGTGAGTCCAACATGAAGTATGAAAGTCATTTTGGGCATTTTAGGTCAAAACATCCCTGTGCAAACTCAAACCCTAATTTAGGTCAACAGTGCAGGGAGGTGCCTTGAGCAGAGTAAATCCTAGCTTGATCTTGAGTTCCAAGAGTCTGGTGATGAGAAATGTTGATAAAATGAGAGGGAAAATTTTGGGGTACAACAATTATGTTTATCCCCAAGTAACTTATTTCCTCTTTCCAAATAGAGTGACAACTTAAGCGGAAAGTGTACATCCTTGTTAATTCCCCACTGAGTTTATTCCTCATGGAGTGTATTTTTTTTTGTTTTAGCCTTCCTTTCATCTCAGAATAGGATAGGTCCCAGTTGAGTTTATTCCTCATCTGGTAGAGTCTTGTTTGACTTTTTCTCTCTATTTTTGTTCTTGGATTGAGCTTCGTCTCCTGGAGATGTTACCCTATGAATTTCTCTAGGCTGTAAAACCTAGATTGAGAGTGCATTTATTTTGCGCCTCTAAATACTTTTGTATCCTCTATAATATTCTATTCATGGTTCCACATTGAAGGTGAACTTTGTTCACCAGTAGTATTGTTGCAACACTCTTTTGGAATCCCAACATGATGATAAGTGGCAGACTCTTTATTTGAGCAGCTTGATTATTTTTGGATTTCCTCTTTTATGGAAAATGGAGGTCTCTTCATGAGCAGTTTGTCTATCCCCGATGAAGTTATTGATTCTCATTCCCAACAATATCTTCATAACATTATATTGAAATCTTTTTCCTGGAAGCAAGTGGCGGCCTCTTTATTGAGAAGCTTGTGTATTTCTAGCATACTTATACCTTATGGAAAATGGCGGTCTCTTCATGAGTAGTTTGTCTATCTCCAACATATCAACTCTGACTTTTCAGCAAATAACATCTCTTCGGAAAAGTCCCATGGGGAAGTTTGTATATTAATCTTATTAGGTGGAAGACTTGTCATTATTATTATTGTCTCGGTCAAATATAATTTTTTCAGAACAAAGATTTTGAAGCTTTGTTGTTGTAAATCCATGGAGAATCAGATGGAAAATACAGAGGAATGTTGACGGTGGAGGAAGGATTTTGTTGTTGTTGGACCAGTAAAGAGGAAAGAATTGAGGAATTAATAGTTTCTGTTTATGATTGAGGGAGTATATCGTGAGACAGAGCAGAAGAGGTCTTAGCTAAAACAGAAGGAAAGGAGCGAGAGAGAGAGAGAGAGAGAGAGAGAGAGAGAGAGAGAGAGAGAGAGAGAGAGAGAGAGAGAGAGAGAGATTAGAGTAATCAGAGAGAGCGTGAGGGAGACAAATAAGTTTAGATTAATGGATTTTTTTAGTAATTAATTGAGAATCAAAAGAAATAATTGCAACCTTTCCCCTTCCCCATGTGTCATGCGGCGCCATTTCCCAATTAGGGTTCCCAAAACCCTTCATTTCCCTCTTAGATGGATCCGGGTTCGGGCCTAGCCCAACCCATTCAATAAGTTTTTACTTTTATAGTTTTTAGTTAGTTAATTATAATGAGTGGATAGCTTGGTGTAATGGTTAGCACGTCAGTCTTGCATGCTTGAGGTCTTGGGTTCGAGACCCACTGAGACACTTTTATCATTATTCTGTTTTATCCCCTTTTAACCCAAACTCTTTTTATTTTAATTAGGGTGTGTATATGATAGAAAAATAAACATGGTTAAGTGGTAAGGCATCTTGGTTATAACCCATAGAATCTGAGCTCAAGTCCTAGCTGTTGCACTTTATTTTTTATTTCTAATTTTTAAGTCTTTTTCCTTATTTCATTTAAAAATCCATACAAAAAATACAAAAAAAAATATTAGATTAGGTTTATAATTATTTCTTTCTTGCCCTCTTTAAAAAATACCAAAAATATATATTAGAAAAATATATATTAGTATAATTTTATCTTTCTTTATTTTATTTAATTTTTGGTTGTTAATTAATTAATTGTTATTTATTTAATTTCCCTTTGTCGATTATTTAGTCTTTATTTATTTTTTTGCGTCTAATTCCAAGGGAAAGAATTAATTAGTTGACTTCATATCATCGAGTATCTAACACGATTGTGCGAAACCCTTCATACATTTTTCAGTTTAGTTAATCTTAATTTAAAATCTTCTAAACCCTAATTTTAAAACTCACACCTCTTTTAAGCCAAAAAACATTGACACTAGGTCATTTCATTTTCAAAATATCATCTCCACACTCATTTAGCAAGCAAACCAATTTTAACAAAAAACAGATATTTCAAAAGGTTCCTATAGGATACTATATATACATAGGGTGCGAGTACCTCCCCTTTGTATAACCAACCCCCGAATCTTCGATCTCTTTCAAATGCATCGTATTTTTCTTTACTTTTAGTATTGCACTTACTTTGCATATTTATGGATTTTATTTCACACTTTTCCCTTTTCCCTTGGAAATAATAAAGTGCAGTGGCGACTCTTGCTTATTTATGAGTCAAGTTAATCAATAGCTTGATCTCCGATTTTCACCGCTACACTAGCATATATGAACAATGGAAAGCTTCCTCACATTTATGGGTAAAAAGGAAACTAAAGTGATTCAAGTCATGAGCAAGTAATGCAAAAAGAATGAATGACATGGTAATTGTACAAATGAAAAATTTCCTAAACGTGTTATGTTATAGAAAGAAATAAACGAGTACTTGGCAAGTACCAACTTCAAAAACTATCATTACCATACGTCTGCAAGTTGACACACTCAAAATCAAAAAATCATCAACAATGACTTCAAGCTATCTAACTAAAATTTGAGTCCAAACAACAAAAGAAAGAATTAAAAATATTACTATTAATTATTATACTATAAAGTCTTGGGTGAAGTGGCAAAAATGAGAGCCAAGCAAAAAATTAAAAAGAATTCACTGGCTCTACACAGAAGGGCGCGCTAAGCGGCACATAGCATGCTAAGCGCACTACACCAGTTGTAGAAAAACATGACAGTAACATCAGTGCAGCATCATCCTCCACAATCACCTACACAATCTCAACTACACACAATATTTACAACATACAAACTTCCTCAAACTAAACAGGACAAGCTTGCGGAAAAAAATAAATTGACATAACGAAACAAACGACCGAAAGTGAATCAACAAGTTGAAAAGTGAACATTTTAGAATTTAAAACAAGTTCGATTTCAACTTGTTAAAACAGAAGCAACACATACATAAACGAATACAAACAAAACATGTTTGTTTTACGTTGTAAGCTCGACACCTTTATTGTGCAAGCTAGTAATCTCCTCTCTTCATGTCATGGTATTATCACACCATGCAAACCTAGAGAAAGTTTCCTAACATCCATACAACAAACATTATGGAAACGAGACAATTCACAACAATACGTGAAAATAAAGAAAAACACATATATGCATAAGTATGGAAAGTAAACACAAAACATGTACAAGTAAAAATAGACAAGTTTATGTACATATTCTATACAAAATATACATTAATTACAAAACTCAAAAACAAAGAAACTATCACAACACAAAATAATAAACACTAATCCCCAACAACGGCGCCATTTTATTGTTGCGGTAAAGCAGCAAGAAAAAAGTAAAGTATTATTTTACGGGTCATATTTAGGTTATATTGTATCGTGTCCACGAAGATTGGTGAATTGAAATTTCGTTCGAAAAATCTCTCGTTAATGAGTTTGGGGATAAATGGGTTAAAAGTAAAAGTATCAATAGAAAATAAATGTATAAAAAGGAAAAAGGAAAAACTTATCAAGCATGCATATATACTACTTCTCACAGACTTAAACCTATCGACCTATTATACTAAACATACAATATTCATCAATGTCATCGCATGTCACTCACAACCTAAGTCATTTCTAACCCAAATTGAGAGGTCGACTGCATCACCTCGGTAGCAATCTCTCAACCACCTCAACAAGACAGAAGTCAATTGTGCTCGCTTGCGTCGACGATCTCTCAGAGTGACATAAAAAAAATAGATGCATTAATCACAAACACCCTAAGTGAATAACAACACTAAATATATCTCTAGAATCCAGACACTATTAGATAATCATCCTAGATAAGAATCTAAGCAGTATATGTCTATAGCAACTCAAATCCCTAGCATAGAGCAAAAATCAAGGATAACAATCAAAAAAGATTTGTAAAGCAAGTTTTATATAACGCCAAGGGAGAAAAATATACATGAGTTCAAAGTAAATATACATACAATACCCAACCAATAGAGAATAAGAAAAATAGAAATGAACCATAGATCTACCAATTTGTCAACACCGATCAAAGAGCAATTCACCCTGGATCATCCGTATGCAAGCTCCATAGTTGTTATCTAAGCTAATCCTAACAAAATTAAAGGTTGATGGAGTTGGGAGCAAAAACTTCCCCAACACCATAACCTAATAAATGAATGAAATGAAGTTATAAAACAAATCTCAGTAGACCGCGCTAAGCGGGCCTGATGCACTAAGCGCGACTTTCTTATTTTACACATCAAACCGACCTAAAGTGCACTAAGCGGGCTTCAAAACAATGCTTCTGCCAAAATGTCAAAACGCAAGCAGCACGCTACAAAATGCACTGAGAGCACTCGTGCTTAGCGGTATTTTGCGCGCTAAGTGGACTCTATTGGGAAAAACTGGTCTTTTATTCCGAAAACGCACATCCAGAGCCGTGCCTTCGACACCTTATTCCTCAATACTCTAAAATGCAACAAATACATACAAAATGAATGGAAAAACATCAAATGGTACACTATGTACACAAAAACACAAATAAATACAAACTAAACGTATTTACACAAAAGTCGGGTTTATTCAACCAATATTAACAACAAAAGTTGATAAGAGCAATAAAAATTATATACAAAAATAGCTACAATTTGCACTTATTAAACTCTCTATGACCTACTTTGCCTTCTATACTGCTCCAAACTGGATGACTCCGTAACCATCCTCCCAACGATGACAACCGCCTCAAGACCGCCCCTCTCAATGATCCTGAAATCCAATGCCTCCTGCCCAAGAATGTGTATCCATTGATAAATCAGAAAAAGATCAGTGGCATGGTCATCCTCAGCATGCTGGCTCTCTGAGATCTCATCATGAGATGGCCAAGGTGGACTTCCTAGACCATCTGGTGTCATGATAGTGTGTGGCACGTTAAAGAACCATGCCATGTATCCCTCTATACAATGCCAACTCTGGGATGTAGGAATCACCCGATACTCTTGTGACGCCAAATGATTCTCCTAATTCTGGAATATTCCATCGAGACCTCGGTGAACAACAGTGTCGAGAGCAACCTGAAATGGAGATCTCAGTATCATCTACACAAAGTTAAACAGTCGAATGCACCGCTCTGGAAGAGACCTGACCATAATATTCGACCCACATGCTAGCCACCCAGAATATAATGAGATGGGGTTGAATGAGACAACATCCCTATGATCCTCGAATGGAATCTATTTGATGTCATCATGATTAGTACAATTAAGATACACCCAATAAGATGGAACATTATGATTCCCTCTGTGGAGGACATGCTTTGCAGCCCTCAGCATGTCATCAGTATAAGTCGAATCACGCTCGGAACCATGAATGTGGTGGAAGTGAGAGATTATCCAGCTCTGAAACACAAATTAGAGAATATGTAAGTATAAATTATAAAAAAAACATATTAAATATAATAGTTGGAATGAAAGGTACCGTGAGGAGTGTGCAAGATCCAGTGAGCTGCCTCGTCCTCCAATTTGAAGCTTCATTCAACTTCTGGTAGAGGTATACCAAAATGGTGGCCCCTAATTACACTCATGAACTGTACTCAAATCCATAAAATATCGGAGGTATGTCACATCCACGTAGGTTGCACTTTTGTCCACAAAGAGAGACGTGTCAACCAAGAACATAAAGTAACACCGCAAAGCACAATCTTGGTGGTACTAAACAAAAACCTCGTCACCCTCATCCTCTGTCCCTATTGCTGCAACCAGGTTCTCTTTATATAATTCTTTCAAGGAGGATAATTTTGCATGCGATCCATTAGTTGTTCTACACTCTTCAGTTGCCTTAAATGGATCAGCTCCCAGGTACTCGACCATCCATTCAATTGCCTCAGCTCTTGGTATCTTGTGATGGTTAAGTAACCTCCCTCTGATAGATAGGTGGAGCAAGCAAGTCACGTCATTAAGTGTGATCCTTATCTCCCCAATAGGAAAGTTGAAAGAATATGTCTCCTTGTGCCACCTCTCGGCAAATGCTCCTGTATGTCGTGGCTTAGAGTAACATAATCAGTACCACATAGTCTGGGAAGTTCAGATTCAACAAAGGACTCATGGAACTAAGCCGCCGCGGGTATAAATAATTCAAAGATTTCTGTGAGTGGTTCACGGACATAATAGGCAACCGTTCCTGCAATAAAAAAATAATAATTGTTAAAATAATATTTATGAGTAAACCTTTAAAATGAAAAAGTGCAGCAAAAAATATACCTCTTCATCTCAAACATGCCGAGTGGCATGATCATTATAGTAGATTAAGAGGTAGGTGTCATAAGGCCCTCCTAGATAGTCGAGGTTCGCATGCTCGGGTACCTTAACCTGCTCAGGTACCTCAATCTGCTCGGGTACCTCCTCCTCATCAGGTATCTGCTCATGCGTACGAGAGGATGGCGTCTGAGACAGATGACTCCTTGGTGCAAAAGTGGAACCTCCAGGCACTTCCTCCCACCTTACCCAACCCCATCCTCAAGGCCTATTAACCTGCTGCTCAGATCTCTCACACATCGAGCAGAGGCAGTCTTGTTTGGCCAGCCTTGTCTCAATCGATTGTTCGGGTCCTAGTTGTCATCCATTTTCCTAAAAAATAATAATTGCTAATATGTTGGTTTTAAAAAAATCAACTCAAGCAAGAATTTGCATGTACATATCTAAAACTGGTCAGGGGGGGAGGGGTCGGATGTGTACATCTAAAACCACATGCGAACAACCATTTTCAGATAGCTTCTTCTTATTGTCCTAAATCATCCAAAAACCTTATTTTGTCACCCAAACACCAATATTCGACTACTCCAACATCAACCTACACAATGTCATTGATTCTTGCAAAGTGAATCAAATGGAAATGGAGAAAACTTACACAAATTTGGAGCTTTGGAGATGAGTTGAAATAAGTAGAAATCAGGAGATGAGTTGGAATGAGTAGAAATTCCAAGTTTGACTAGAAATTATGGGTTTTGAGTAGAAATGAGGTTTATGGGTTTGTAAAAAAATGGGTTATATGTTCTGTTGGCGTTATTGATAACAATTAAATGACTTTGGATATGCACATCCGAAGTATTACAAGTATGGGGTTTATTCATATATGCATCTGCGAAGTCACCTTTTCTTGACAAAATAAAATAACTTCAGATATGCACATGCGAATCCACCTATTCTTGACAAATACAGTGCATTTAGATTTACACATCCGAAGTCTGGAGGTATTTTGGGTTTTTCGCAAGGGGCCTGCAAGAAGACAACAAGGTGTAAAAAGAAATTCTCTTATAAGTATTCTGAAAACTCTGACAAATGTGAATTTATTGATAAATTCAATATATTAATAAATTTAATTTAATAAATTTAATGTGTGAGACAAAGAACACTAACAATTAAAATAAATAGTTATATGCAACACAAATAGTATCAAGAATGAAGACAAATCTACAACAAACAAGAAGAAAGGATAAAAATACAACTATATATATATATATATATATATATATATATATATATATATATATATATATATATATATATATATATATATATATATATATATATATATATATATATATATATATATATATATATATATATATATATATATATATATATATATATATATATATATATGCAGTTTGATCAAATAAATTTACTTTAGGGAAGAGAGTAGCTCTCCAATTTACTGTACTTTCAAGAATTGTTACAAAAGATTATAAAAGAGTTACAAGTAAATAACTAAAGTTTTAAAGAACAAATCATATTCTACATAAGTGTTTCTCAATCTCTCTAATTTTCTCTATATATGAATCACTCAAACCCAAGGGGTTTAGAAGTGTTTCTTAATCCCCATAGATAATTCCAAAAGCTTAAAGGAATTTCTACCCTTATTTATCTAACTTTATCAATATGATTCTCAACACTTATCTTTGTCTTCAGATCTAAAATTCTAATAATGTGAAGACAATAATGATAGAGATACATATTTATATCAACTAAAATCCAACAGATTCTTAATGGGTCCAAACATAATCCATTAATGAATAGATCTGTAAAACAACCAAGTCTAATACTCGCAAACTGTCTAAATCAAACTCACTTCTCGATCACGTAACCACCATAATAAATGATCGACCTTTTCTGATCGATTCGACCTATGTTGATCGAGTCATCTTTGTTTCCCACTATCAGCTGAGCAGACCTTCGTCAACCTTCGTCAGTCGAGTTGGCCCCCAACTATTTTTCTAGCAATCTTGAAACAAGTTGTCTTTATCTTAATCATTTGATATTTTTAAGATATACTTCTATAATTCTCCACCTTAATTTCAAACCTTGATGATATCAATTTATCCATCAACCACTTTGCTTGTATCTCCGGTTTAAATCATAATTTACAATATTGATCAAGTTCAAACCATGCTTGAATCTTGATCTTGCAACTTGCATCTACTATCTTCCAACAATATTTTCTTACTTAGGTAATATAACAAGTTCACAGATATGATTCTTTAATCATATTTTACTCCACCTGATTTTGAATGCTTCCCAAAAGGTATCTAATTATGAGTTTTTAACCCTTAAGTCATATTCAAAGCATAACACTTAAAGCCAACAAACCATGCTTTTGAGATGGTACAATCACTTTCCTTACCTTATCACAAGTCAAATGATAATTAAAGCTTTCGTGAGCCTTAAAATAGAGTAGGTTACATTTTTCCTACTCTAAACCTCCATAAGTATTTGGATGTTTATTCTTGTGAACTCGACCAGGTAAGTTACTCTAGTGCCAACCTTACCTAAAAAATCAATGAAAACTCAACGGTAAAATTCATTTTTATCCCTTGTCTCCTATAAATATCATTAAAATGCTCTAAAAAAACCTCTCAATATCTATCAAACCTTAACCACAAATCCCATAGCTTACTATGAAAGTATTTTCAAGCCGATGATGAATAAACAATAACATTGGAACCATCTAAAATATATAACATACATATTTTAGACCATTTATCCATTATCATTCCATCGTGTAAATCTTCAACATCACATGTCTGACTTTAGTGCAATAGTCTTGATCATCAAACATGTTTATGGATAACAAATTTTGCATGAACCCTGGAATATACCTCACATTGTGTAGAAGAAACTCACGAAGACATAGCATTTTAAGTGTGATCATATCAATACCAAGAATCTTGAAATCCTTATTGTCACCAAGGCGAACTAATCCACCTTTCTCTACCTTCAAAGTTCCAAAATAGTATTTTCTTAAATAAATTTGAGAAGAGCAGCCTAAATATATAGCCTAACTCTCTTCTGTCTCCAAACTCGACACTAATAGTATACTTCCACTCTCATGACTGTCCTCATCTACGAAAATTATAGTCTGAATAGAATTATCATAGCCCCTCCTCTCAAGACAATCCCTCATAAAGTGACCGATTTTTCTACAAGTGAAGCATTTTAACCTTGACTTGTCAAACTTATTTTATTTTGACATGCCCTAAGTTCACTTCCACCTTTTAAGACATTCAAGATTTCCCCATGATTATCAATCTTAAAATACTTTGCTTTTGAAAATTCCTTGTTTATCACAACCGTTTGGACATAATCTAATATAATACAACATTTCTTACCATAAATAACGCATACTTGAAGTGCTTAAAGGATATGGGTAATGAAATTAACAAGAGTAAATTACTGTACTCCTCATCAATCTTCACCTTAATATTCTCAAGATCATCAATAATCTTGTGAAATTTTGTCAACTGTTCCACCATGGATTTGTTCTCTACCATTGGGAATGAGTAGAGTTGTTCTTTAAAACATAACTCATGAGTCAGATACTTAGTCATATACAATTGTTGTACCATAATTTTTTATCTAATATCCCACATCAAAAAATCATACATATCATCATCTTCATCACAATCTCATCACATTAGGGTTTCATCATGGATTCATCAAGTGCTTGAAGAGAATTAGGGTTTTTGCACCCTCAGTTGAAAAATCAGGAATTAGGGTTTTTAAAGGTTGAGCTCCCATATAAATCACTAAAGAGATCATAAATAGCATCATCTCATAGTCCTAAAGGTTTCTCAATGTATTAAATATTGCATCATGATCACAAGGTCTCATTGAAATTGGAAGCTTTGAATTCATTTGGAAAAATCAACTGCTCAAAGTCAAACTTTGACTTTTGAGATTTTTAGTCAAATATGGATGTCTCAAGTTAAATTTCTTGAAAATGTGGTTGATATTTTAATTTGATCAAGTGAAGTCACAAAATTTGAGATAACTTGTAAAAAGGGTAAAGATGAAGAAATTGCCAAATTATTCTAAGTGTCAAAAACTTATGTTCAAGTGACCAACTTCTCTAGCTTATAAATTCCAATCCAAGCAATCATTTTTAATGCACAAGGGATGTACTCAAATATGATCCTACATACTTCAACATTATGGAAATAATTTACTAATAAACTCATAATAATTGGAGATATGAAGTGTTAAAGTTGAGATCTCAAAGTTGTGAAATGCCAAAGACTTAGAGACTTTTTCTAAGTGTTTTTCAGCTTGAAAGTATAATTTTGTTGGCCAGTTTTCTTATTAATTCAAGTTAAGTGATCAACATGAAAAAATTATGGGACCATCTTTCCAATGGTACCAAGAGCATGAATTTCTCTTACTTGAGCACCAAGTTTCGAAGAAGAGGGGTTGCCATGGTGAAGTTGTTTTACAAGTCAGATTTTGAGGTTCAAATTCATGTTGAACCTAGGCCAAACCATAAGATATTTGATTACAGGTCCTTGTTTCCTCTAAATCTCAACATAATAGATGATTTACACAAGTCCGTGATGCATTACCCAAGTGTCTAATGCTCTGTTCAAGTTTCATTCCATTTTGAACAAAAGTCATCACTTTCATTTACAAAAAGCTCACTTTAATCATAATGCCAATGCATTGAGCCTATAATTTGTTATTTATGATCACACTTTATCAATAAACACAGAAGAAACACCCTAAAGACTCCCTATTGTCTCATAAACCACTCAAATTATGCATTAGAACCCCATGATCAAGAAATTACCACTTACATCTCAAGTAAACCAAAACCTCATAAACTTTGTTTCTCATCAGTCCCTACTCACTAAAACTTACCTATAGATAGAGAGCATGTCTTAGCTTCAAGGATACCCACATTGACACATATTTTGATCCAAAACACATAGACAAATCACAATAACTCCATCATCAATACAGTTCATAAGAGTCTCTAAATGCATTAATCCGTAGCTGAAACCCCCATGTCATTCCACCAACCTATGCTCATTCATCATTGTAACTTGACTTGGTCAGAAAGATTCAGAGACTTTCAAGGAAAACTAAGCATTGCATTATGTTCCTAAGACTCCAAGGAAGCTAAATAGATCATTTTATATCACTGAAAGAGCTTGAAAAAAACATTGGAACTTGCTCCAATAGGTGAGTTTTTCTTGATTTCTAAGTCTGTCATACAAGCATCATTTTAAGCATTTCTTGATACTATCATGTTTGTTTGAATGCCATGGGTGAAAGTCCTCATCATTTGTACATTGGTTGATCATGTATACCATTTAATTTCATTTTTAAATAATTATGATTATATGGCTTTTGCCAAAATTCATATGATACAGTTAATATAAATTTATGATATATAAATATTTAGATTCCTTGTGAAATTTCAAGCGAGATATCCTTTTACTTTTTTTTGATTTAGTTGATAAATGAAGAAATGAGAATCGAACCATTGTTGTTGTCTTGAGGTTGAAGACGAATTCCAGGTGGCGATAAATCCATTTTTACAATGTTGGTTTATTTTATATTTAGTTGAATGTGTATTAAGTTTGAATGGCATTGCCCCCCCATTGGTTAATGCCCTGGCATTTGTGTGTTTCTGTATGAGTGAGAGGTATGTGATTCGAGTCCCCTTCGCCCCAAACCTTTTTGTTTTATTTTCTCAAATTCATTTAGAAACTTGTTTCATATTTATTTTATGGTTGCATGTTACTATCACCATGCAACGTATAGCCCAGTGGCTAAGGTTTTTGAGTTGTGAAGCACAAGGTTATGAGTTCAACACCCCTTGACCACATTCCTTAATTTTTACCACTAGTTTCATTTATTTTCTTTTCTTTTTCTTTTCATTTTCTTTTTAGTTTTAGTTTATTTCCTTGTTTTATTTTCTCTCTTTTTTTATTTCATCAAACTTAATATTTAAAAAAACCAAAAATATCTTAGGGTTTTGTTCTTGCCATGTGTGTTTGGTCCTTACTTTTGCTTTGAGGTTTTGATTAATGTCTTGTTTGATTGTGTGAAACCCTAATATATGAAGCTTGCATGAATGCTACTTTCTTTGATATTGATCTTAATGTTTTTGATATGATGGTTGATGTTTATATTTCATTGTGTTAGTGCTGGTGTTCAAATCCAAGAAAATGGATTATATTATTGACTTGATAGTCATGTGCATGTGTATGTCTTGTGTTCATATTTATGTGTTTACCTTTATATGTTACCTTTGTGAATGATTACCTTGTGTTTACCCTTGTGCACCTAAACCATAATCTTGTTTTCAAACTTTGAAACTTCTTTCATAAAAAACATGGACTTTGTCATTGCATTTTCAAACTTTCTTTCTGTAATAAATGCTTCAATATACTTAAGCATATTAAACAATTTCAAAATACTAAAAGAGATTCAACCTCACCCAAATCCTTTTTCCACTTGTCTTTTCAATTTAAATATTTTCTCGAAATATTAGACATGAATCATCTTTATAGTTGAGACGTAATTCTCCCACTTCCATGGTATTGATTAAAATAATGTGATTCTTTTCCACTTAAGGGAGCTTAGTGGCATACTTGTTGATTTTATATCCAAGTTGGATTCGTTCCCTATATTATGATGCAAAGATCCATCATCTCATATTCAAGTATGTTTAGTTAAGTATTTTCCTTAAGATGACAACTTGTCTCTTCTCTTAAAATCAATCACAACAAATATTTTGTTATTTGTACCACGAAATACAAGGTTGTGATCCTTCATTGATACATAGGTATAAGACTTCATGTCTTTCCAAACAAAAATATAACAAAAATTATTTCTTTTCTCACCTTCACACTCTTTTTTGAAAACATACCATTTTTAACCAAAAACAGATATTACAAGAGGTTCATAGAGAGTACTATAGATACATAGTAAAATTTTGGCATGCATAATATTAGAAATCAAGATTGATGTCTTAACAACACACAATGTCACGACAGATGTTATGACATATGTTGACAGACCAGTAAACAAGATAACAACAATGCAAAATTATAACTTGCAGAAAGTAAAGAAACACACAGAATTATTAACCCAATTCAGTGCAAACTCACCTACTCTGGGGGATACCAAGCCAGGAAGGAAATCCATTATCAGTAGTACTGGTTCAAAGCTAAACTTCCCCGTTTACAAATTCTTTCTTAATCCCTATCCAATAGAACTACTACCTAGGTACCTCATAGATATGAGAAATCGTCATCTCACTTCCAATCACTACAGTGATAAAAGACCCGCCCTGATCCCAGTGGCAGTCTATAATCCAGCCATAATCACAGTGACTTGAAACCAAACTAAACTGAAGTTTATACTTCAATCACAATACTCAAACTCTTGCTTAAAAACTTTAGAGTGAGAACACTAACTTGACAAACTATCAAGTAACAATCAGTCAACATAAATGCATTAAAAGATACATGAGGACGTACAGACAAAAACAGAAACTTCCTTGAAGAACCCTCAACCCAAAACTAAGAAAATTTGGCTTGCCCTTATTTTTTACAAAGTTCTTCCAGATATTAGGCCTAGATAGTTTATTTAGAGACTCCTCAACAATCATTAGACCTTGAATCTTCACCTAGATATTCCTTGTTGTCCATGCTGAGAGCTGCACCAATCTATGCAGAAAAATCTTCGTGAATCTTGGAACACAATGCAAGGTTTCCTTAATTGTCTCAAAATTCAATTTTGGCAACATGTATACAACTGAAGATAAATCAAAGTATTGGAGATTTAAAAATCTTAATCTGCGAAAATAAATGAGATATATCCAAAAGGAATCTTATAAAATCAAATCAAATCTTGTCAAAAAATTAAACAGCAACTCATGTTGGAGATATATTCATGATGGTTTGATTCTTCCTTTCTGCAGTTCCGTTCTACTGTGGAGTATAGGGTGGCACCACCTCATGCATAACCCCTTATTTTCCACATAACCTGTAAAAGTATTTCTCTCAACCATCATCAGTTCTCAAAACTTTTAGCTTTCGACCTCTTTGTCTTCGACCATAGACTTAAACTTGGAAAATACCTCGGTCACTTCACTTTTCTTCTTGATCAGGTAAGTCCACAGTTTTCAACTGAAATTATCTATGAATGTGACAAAGTATTTGTTACCTCAAAACGAATCCACCTAGATTGGTCCACAAACATCATAGTACATTACTTCAAGAATAGCCTTCGACCTGCTTCCTGCATCCTTGCTGAAACTATTCTTGTGCTGTTTCGCCTGCACATATTCCTTACACACCTCATTTGGAATTTTAATTTCTGGAAATCCAGAAACCATATTTCTTTTATTCAAATCTCCGATGTATCTGAAGTTGAAATGGCCTAGTCGATAATTCCATATTCACACATCTCTGCTAGCTGCATTCGAAAGCCATTGGTGCTCCATCACATTAAGTTTTATCTTGATGTTTCTATTCTGAGACTTAGGAGCCTTCAAGATAAATCTTCCATTTGTATCGACGACTCTCGTCATCTTGTCTTTGATCGACACTTTGTAATTCTTTTTGACCAACTACCCTATACTGATCAAATTGCTCTACATGCCTGGTATGTAGAACACATTGGAAATTACTTACCTTTTGCCATCTTTCCTCATAACCATAACATCACCAATACCTTCATCGGCTAGGGTATTGTCATTTGCAAATTTTATCGTGTTCTTCATCGAGGGTCTTATGTTGACAAACCAATCTCTCCTTCCAGAAATATGTGATGACCATCCTGAATCCAAGTACCATTGCTCCTTGAATCTATCTTCATCTCTTGTTGTGATCATCATCATCGTCTCTTCTTCTTCATGATTTGCGAACTTTGCATCACTCTCTTGATTCTTTCACTTTTCTGGACAATCACTCAAATAATGACCATATTTTTTACAATTGTAACACTGAATGTGACTCTTGTCAGGTTTTCGACCACCATCTCTTCCTTTATTCATAACACCACCTCTTTGGTTTCCTTGTTATGGTCTTCTTTGATTCGACACATTTTCTTCGTGTTGGTTTCCTCTACCAGTAAAATTGTTGTAGCCACTTCTACCCTTGTTGTTGAACCACTTTCCTTTTCCTTTCTTATCTTTTGCTGATTGAGCCTGCAAAGCCACATCACTCTTCGACTTACATGCAACTCTTTTATCCATTCTTTGTTCGTGAGATTCAAGGGTCCCTTGAATATCTTCCTTCTACAATTTCGACAAGTTTTTACCCTCTTCTATATCCACCACCACGTGGTCGAACTTAGGAGCCAAATATCTCAAGATCTTTGAAACAAGTTCTCTTGTTGTTAACGTCTCTCCACAAGCCTTGATTTGATTCACTAGTTTCGTAACCGTATTAAAGAAATGAGATATGTTTTCATTATCTTCCATCTGAAGCCATTCATATTTCTCGTGTGAGTTTGTAACCTTACCTCTTTCACGTTCTCAGTGCCTCCAAACGATTTCTTCAGAATCTCCCAAGCTTATTTTGTAGATTCAACATCACTAACATTTTTAAAAATGTATGGGCTGACACATTGGTGAATTATAAAGAGAGCTATATTATTCTTCTTCTTCGATTCTCTGTATTCTGCTTCTTTTTCTTCTGAAGTGTCTTCATCAAGCGGCTCTAATCCATGTTTCACAAGATCCCAAAGACCTTGAAAACAAAATATATTCATCTGTTTGCACCAATTCTCATAGTTATCACCTTTAAGAACTGGAAGACTTGCTGGAAAATTTTCGTTAGCGTAATTCAAAGCCACCGTGAATTTATTCTTCTTCTTCCTCGATCGTTCTTGATCGTTCTTCCCTTGAATCACTCAACCAAGATCTAATACCAGATGTTGGAAATCCACCAAAACCTATGACGAATTTCTATCAATCTTGATGAACAAGATTGATATCACCATACAATGACAATGAATTATATGAAAAGAAAATAAATAAGACAATTGTTTTTTGCAGAGTTTCTCTCTGCCCATAAACTGTGGAAAACTTTGTTATTCACTTGCAACTTGCAAATTCTGTGAATACAACTTAATTAACTTGATTACAAAAATAGGGGTTACTTCCTCTATTTACAGATTTAGGTTAGCTTGCTCCCTAAGCCAAAGGCCAAAACTATAAAAGCCCAAAAATACCTATTTTAGAACTAAATCAAATCTATCTATTTTAGATCTAAATCAAATCTATCTATGTCTAAAACAAATCTGTGTGTAACAAATTGTTTCCACACTTCTAAATCAAATCAAATCTTTTCGATATTCCCTTATCTCTGTCGAGAAAACTACTTCGACACAAGGAATTACTTTCAACAGCATGATGGGCTTGGATAGGTTGCATCGCATGCGCGATGCTGGTTATCGTGTGCGCGATGGCCCCTTTTTCTGGACAATTTCTGACGCGTTCTGATACTTCCTAACACCTTTAAAAAGGGGTTTTGGCACAGTTTCGAGGGTTTTGTGATTGTACACTGCAAGTGACGATTTACAATACCATAAGGAATATTTGGAGCGCATTTGAAGTCATTGGCGATCATTTCTTCAAGGGATCTCTTATGCAAACCACTTATAATTTATTGGTATTGTAATTTAAATTATGAGTATCTAATTTTCTCATAAGTTAGATTTTGTTTGATGAACCTTTTTCAATATTGTTGAGACACATGTTTGATTTGTTATTTCATAATTAAGTAGAGTTATAATTTTATTCATTTGCATATTGTTCTTAATGCTTTTTATCTGAGATACTCTTTTAATCTTATTTTGGACGCATAAAGAATATTTACCATTAGTCTTTGCATTGTACCTATGGCAATTTTTGTGCTTACGTCGGTTGAATAGGGATAGAAGACCTCGAGTAGTGGCTTAGGAACTAATATTCTATCGTATTGCCTAATCTTGTTTACACAGGTGGACTAGGGATATGAAACTCCAAGTATAGATTAGTGAGCTATACATCAAGGAATTGGGTATAGAAGTTTTGTTAATTCGTCGTGGAATTATAGACACAATATCAGTTATGTAATACATCGAACATCAACATTAGAGAAATATGGGATTCTATACAAAACCTAACCACGTTCGTATTATTGACAAAAAACGTTTTTTTTCTTCTTTTTCGCATTAAACTCTAAATCCCCCTCCATTTAGTATTTTCTAAATATTGCACACTTTTGTCTTGTTATATAGCAGTCTATGTGGATTCGATCTTTT
Source organism: Vicia faba (assembly GCA_948472305.1). Classification (NCBI taxonomy): domain Eukaryota; kingdom Viridiplantae; phylum Streptophyta; class Magnoliopsida; order Fabales; family Fabaceae; genus Vicia; species Vicia faba. The sequence continues at coordinate 1,320,219,561 of OX451737.1, read as the reverse complement.
TATTACTTCGACATTATCGGTACACTTGCCAAGGAGTCACCAAGTAGGTTCCTCTAACTTTGAGAACTATCATCTTCAATATGCTAATGATACCTTAATCTTGTCTGACTCATCAATCGAGAACTTATGGAGTATCAGAGATATTCTGAGAGGTTTTGAGCTTTCTTCTAGGCTTGGTGTAAATTTTCATAAGAGTAACATGATTAGGATTAATGTGGAACCTTTATTTTTAGAGTTAGAAGAGGATTTTCTTCATTGCATGATTTAATCTCTTCTGTTTAAGTATCTAGGATTTCCAATAGGAGTCAACCCTAAATTGAAAGCTACCTGGGAATCTCTAGTTAATCTGATGTGAAAGAGACTTAGTTTTTGGAATCATATTCACATATGCTTAGGGGGTAGAGTTATTCTTCTTAATTTTGTCTTGATTATTTTCCTATTTTCTACCTTTCCTTCCTTAAGATGCATGGCAAAGTTTGGAAGAAAAAAACTAGTTAGGATTTAGAGCAGGTTCTTCTCGAAAGGTGTGAAAGGAGATTCTAAGATATATTAGGTGAGGTGGTCTAGTGTTTGTAAATCTAAGAAGAATATGAGTTTGGGTGTGATAGATCTATGACTTGTTAACTTATCCTTTTTAGTCGAATGGAGATGAAGGCTCTTATTAGGTGTCTTTGGTCTCTAGTTTGATATCATATCTGCTTGGTATAGGGTCTCTTCTATATATTCCTTGTGTAGGGGTAGATTATCGGGGTTTCTCTATGTTTCCTATTGGTGGAGAGGAATGACCATTATTGGTTCCTAAAAGGATGGTCACCTGAAATGGTTGAGTGAGGTTTGGTTAAAAAGGTTAGGTTCAACCTTTTGATGTCCTTTTGGGAGGATCCTTGATTAGGGAGTATACTCCTAAGAACTAGTTTTCAGAGTCTCTCCCATATATATAAGATTAAATATGGTTATGTGAGTGAGGTAGAGATGTTGAAAAAGTGTAGGATTTCTTGGTATCTTATATGGAATAGATGAAGGAAAATTGCGATCAAAAGCGCAGCGGAATTTAAAATTTTCCTTTAGCGATCCTTACGAATGAGTATGGTCAGTGATAGAAATATTTACCTCTTGTGGCGATTCAGACCTTTGATGTTGTGATCACGAGCGTTGATGAAGAACAACGCCTCTACTCAGTCCACACAAACAGATCGCTTCCGGTCACAGTGCTAGCTGATCACGAACGGAAACCTTGAGTGAGAGAGAGAATCAAAAACGAAATTGCATCAAATGAAATTGCTTCATCACAAGGGATCTATTTATAGAATCACTCGTGTGGGCTACAAGCTAAAATCCCAATTAAGCCTATAAGCTAAAAGCCCAATTAAGCTTATGGACATCATACCTTATGATGTACCATATATCACTTATCCACGTGGTACCTTACCACTTTCCGTATTACACTTAAGTGCACCGTACCTTACGGTGTTCCTTATTTATTCTATCTCTCATCAACCTGTCCTTATATTTGTGACCCTGTAGGTTTTCGCGATGTTGGCAATTATATTAAATCACACATTTAATATAATAAACAGTGAGCGGTATCTAGCAACACATCACTGTTACCCAAGTCACGAAAATGTCATGTGATCTGACCAAACCTTTTCCGTGATAATATTTGTGTTGTACAATTACCCTTTTGCCCTCATGTCTATATTGAACACAAGGCATACACTGTGTCACCCTTGTCCAGTTCAATATTGGGCCCTTAGACATTTATCCTGTTATGCAGGATGAGAAAATTCCATCTAGGTCACTCATGTCCCTTAGCATGCTTTGTGAAGTACCCATAAACCGTCTTTATAGTCATCCAGTTACGGATGACGTTTGATCAGCAATAAAGTACTTGATTCTACATCTAGGGTCCATAGTGGTTTCAGGTCGAAGGGTGGTATACACCATTATCATCATGAGAATAACTTATGACACTTTGCATAACATTCTATGTAGTATTCTCATAGCGGGTCAATCCAGTATAAATATTACTCCTAATATTCATACCTATGTCAAGACTTGATAACTCCTTATCTATGATCCATGAGATGTGATCATCAATCTATCTTCATAATAATCTTAATGCTTTAATGTTATCCCACTTCACATTAAAGCTTGACTACGAATACTTTGAGAATAGTGTCTTATGTTTAATGGGATCTCATGATTAAGTCACACTTAACATTTCATTAAACAAATAAACCATTCTAGGGACTTTATTATTTTGGAAAGCAAACATAATAAAGAAATGCCTTTTATTATTAATAAATAATTCGATACAAGTACCAAAAGTATTGGCCTCTAGGGCTTACACCAACAATCTCCCACTATCACTAGAGCCAATCAGGCATACCCCTAATACCCATAGATCTAGTATGTCCATCATGCTTTAGCTGCGCAAGAGGCTTTGTTAATGGGTCAGCAACATTGTCAAGTGTAGGTACTCTGCATATTTTCACATCTCCCCGATCGATTATCTCTCGAATGATATGATAACGCCTAAGTATGTGTTTGGATCGTTGGTGAGATCTAGGCTTCTTAGCTTGTGCGATAGCACCATTGTTATCACAATAGAGATCAATGGGATCCACAATTCTATGGACTATGCCAAGTTCACTAATGAACTTGTTGATCCAAACAGCTTCCTTTGCTGCAGTTGAGGCAGCAATATACTCGGCCTCGGTTGTAGAATCAGCAACTGTATCTTGCTTTGAACTTTTCCAGCTCACAGCGCCACCATTTAAACAAAACACATAACCAGATTGCGATCTAAAGTCATCCTTATCTGTCTGGAAGCTAGCATCGGTGTATCCAATTACAGCAAGCTCTTCCTGACCTCCATATATCAAGAATGAGTCCTTAGTTCTTCTCAAGTACTTAAGGATATTCTTGACAGCTACCCAATGAGCATCACCGGGATTAGACTGGTACCTACTCGTTGCACTTAAAGAATACGAGACATCTGGTCGAGTACATAGCATGGCATACATGATAGATCCTATTGCAGATGCATATGGAATCTTATCCATGCGATCCCTTTCTTCCTTACTTGAAGGGGATTGTGTTTTTGACAGACACATGCCATGTTGCATAGGTATGAATGCTTTCTTGGAATCATGCATATTAAAGCGTCTCAACACTTTTTCTATGTATGTACTCTGACTTAGGCCAAGCAGTTTTTGTGACCTATCTCTATAGATCCTGATTCCTAATATATAGGCTGCTTCACCTAGGTCCTTCATTGAAAAGCATTTCCCTAACCAAGTCTTCACTTGTTGCAAGGTAGGGACATCATTTCCAATGAGCAATATGTCATCTACATATAATACCAGGAATACGATCATGATCCCATTAACCTTCTTGTAGACACAAGGCTCATCTTCATTCTTGATGAATCCATATTGTTTTACTGTTTCATCAAAATGAAGATTCCAGCTTCTGGAAGCTTGCTTCAATCCATAAATTAATCGCTGTAACTTACATATCTTTTGGGCTTCTTCTGGTATGTCAAATCCTTCAGGTTGTGTCATGTACATATCCTCAAGAAGATTCCCATTAAGGAAAGCTGTTTTGACATCCATTTGCCATATTTCATAATCATGATATGCAGCGATAGCAAGTAAAATCCGAACAGATTTAAGCATTGCAACTGGTGAAAAGGTTTCATCATAGTCAATCCCATGAATTTGTTTATAGCCTTTTGCAACCAGTCTTGCCTTATAGGTATGTACCTTACCATCCATGTCAATCTTATTTTTGAAGACCCACTTGCATCCTATAGGGTTAACTCCTATAGGAGGCTCTACCAAGGTCCAAACCTGGTTTGTGTACATGGAATCCATTTCAGATTTCATGGCTTCTAGCCACTTCTCGGACTCAAGACCAGTTATGGCCTCTTGGTAGGTCACAGGCTCATCTTGATCCATGAGTAATACATCACCCTGATCACTTATGAGATATCCATATCTCTCAGGTTGTTGACGTATCCTGCTTGACCTACGCTGGTCTTGTTCTACTTGAGCAGGTTGCTCTTCCACAACTACTTGTGTTTCCTGCTCTAATTCCTCCATGGGTGTATCAATGCTTTGTCGTTCTTGAATTTCTTCAAGCTCTATTTTCCTCCCACTGATTCTTTTGGAAATAAAATCCTTTTCCAGAAAAACTCCAGTTCGAGCGACAAACACTTTGCCCTCAGAAGGATTGTAGAAGTAATACCCTCTTGTTTCTTTAGGATACCCCACAAATAAGCATTTGTCAGATTTAGGATCAAGCTTAGTTGAAATTTGTCGTTTCACATAAACTTCGCAACCCCAAATCTTCATGTAAGACATATGTGGTTTCTTACCACTCCATATCTCATATGGTGTCTTCTCAACCTTTTTGGATGGAACCCGGTTAAGTGTGTAAGCTGCAGTCAATAGTGCATGTCCCCAAAAGGAGTTCGGAAGATCGGCGTGACTTATCATGGATCGGACCATGTCTAACAAGGTTCGATTTCTTCTCTCAGATACACCATTCCATTGTGGTGTTCCGGGAGGAGTAAGTTGGGATAAAATCCCACATTCCTTTAGATGGTCATCAAACTCTAGGCTTAAATATTCACCGCCTCGATCTGATCGAAGAACTTTAATATTCTTACCTAGTTAGTTTTGTACTTCATTCTTGAATTCCTTGAATTTTTCAAAGGTTTCAGATTTGTGTTTCATTAAATACACATAACCATATCTACTGAAATCATCAGTAAATGTGATAAAGTGTTGAAAACCTCCTCTGGTTGGTATGTTCAGTGGTCCACATACATCAGTATGTATGAGGGCCAAAAGATCATTAGCCCTTTCACCTTTTCCTGTGAATGGGGACTTTGTCATCTTTCCAATTAAACAAGATATGCATGTCTCATATGATTCATAATCAAAAGAGTCCAAGAGTCCATCTTTATGGAGTTTGGAAATGCGTTTCTCATTTATGTGGCCTAAGCGACAGTGCCAAAGGTAGCTTGGATTTAACTCATTAGGTTTAATCCGTTTAGTATTAATGTTATAAATTGGCATTTCAAGATCAAGGACATATAGTCCATTGTTCATTTATGCAGAAGCATAGAATATATCATTCAAATAAATAGAGCAACAATTGTTCTTTATTATAAATGAAAAACCAAACTTGTCCAAACAAGAAACGGAAATAATATTCCTACTAATTGCAGGTACATAATAACAGTTCTCTAACTGAATTATTAAACCACTAGGTAAAGTCAAAACATAAGTTCCTACGGCTAAAGCAACAACCTTTGCTCCATTTCCAACTCGTAGGTCAACTTCACCTTTTGCCAAATCTCTACTCCTTTTTAGCCCCTGCACATTAGTACAAATGTGAGAACCGCATCCAGTATCTAATACCCATGATGCAGAAGTAGATAAATTAATTTCAATAACAAAAATACCTGAATTTGAAGTCCCTACTCCATTTTTCATATCTTCCAGGTACTTTGGGCAGTTTCTCTTCCAATGTCCGGTCTTACCGCAATGGAAGCAAGTGCCCTCCTTTGCTATGCCTCCACTAGGCTTCAAAGCAGGAACAGTAGGTTTAGGCTTGGAAACTTCCTTGCCTTTCCCTTTACCAACCTGCTTGGTAGGCCTCTTGTTCAGCTTCTTTCCATTACTGACCATCAGAATGGACTTCCCTTTTGTCTTCATATTCTGCTCAGCAGTTTTCAACATGCTTAGCAATTCTGGAAGACTCTTATCCATGTCATTCATGTTGAAATTCATGACAAACTGATTAAAGCTATCTGGCAACGATTGCAAGATAAAATCAGTTGCAAGTTCCTTTCCAAGCGGAAACCCTAACCTTTCAAGGTTCTCCACATACCCAATCATTTTGAGTACATGGGGACCTACAGAGTTTCCCTCAGATAACTTGCTGTTAAAAAGGGCCTTTGAAACCTGAAACCTCTCATTTCTTGCCTGCTCTTGATAGAGCATTTTCAGATGTCCGATCATATCGAACGTTGACATGTTCTCGTGTTGCTTTTGCAACTCCGAGTTCATAGTAGCTAGCGTGAGACAAGCGGCTTCGTTAGCATCATCAAAATGCTTCTTATAAGCTTCTCTTTCTGCCTTAGGTGCCGAACTAGGCGGTTCCTCTTCAGGAACAGGTGTCTCCAAGACATACAACTTCTTATCGTGCTTGAGGACAATCCTCAGATTTCGGTGCCAATCCAGGAAATTTGTCCCAGACAATTTTTCCTTATCTAGGATTGATCGCAAAATATGGTTGTTTGTTGTCATGGTAATCTACAAAAAAAATGAAAATATAAGTATCATTAAAACAACATATTTAATTAGGCCTTTAATCAAATATGCTCCCACTATTTTACTCAAACCAAATGACCCTCATCATTTGATTCGGAAAATCCCGTTGGAAGACTTTCTAGTGGGTCGAGATCCACATTTCACTTCGTTCTAAGTCAGCGTTAGGCTGATTACACAAAACTAGGTTATTTAGGTAGGAACTCCTTCCAATTGTATCTCATACAACTCTCGAATATTTTCAGTTGGGTGAATAACTCCTTATTCTAATTCATCATATGAATCATTCCCAACTCTTGCTTCTAAACATGTATAATCTTATTATAATGTGTTTAGTTAAGTTTGACCCATTGTTTTAGCAGTTGGATATTACAATTATCCCATCGCACCTTACTAATATAGAACATGCACCTCACGTAGGAGAAACCTACATTGTTCGATACTAGTCTTGATGAGTGCTAAAACTTGGAAAGCATGAACTTAATATTTAACTTGAGGGATTTTGTTATTAGTTTGATCTCACCGGCTTAACATGCAATTCGTCTCTCTCATGCATCAACATACAAACACATGCATCAATATACATAAAAGGATACAGTTATGGCCCCTAGCACAATTGTTCTCCCAAGCCAATGAGAGAACCTAAGCTAACCTAATAACGATCTAAACTTCTCCAAGCAAGATCTCCAAGGTTATCCTCCTTTGATATTGTATTCTTATCTTTCTTCATAACATTACATTACATAAAAGAAACTCGTTTTACATACGAGGGAGTGAGATGAGAAAAGAAGTTACATCAAGAATTTTAGAGAGAGGCACGACACGCAGGCCGTATTTTACAATCCCAAAACAAAATAAAGGAAAAAACTAAGGCCATAACTGATCACCACAAGACAATAATAATAAACACACTTTTATTATTAGTTTAAATTTTGTTAATTAAAAAAAAAGGCAAATTAAATTTCGACGATTGATCACACTACGCAGAGTTAGCCGGGGGTTCCGCTGCCCGGTAAGCGGACGGTGGTTCCGCTGACTGTTCAGCGGACGGGGGTCAAGGGGGCAGCGCCCCTTTGGGGGTTGTTAAGGGCAGCGCCCCGACGCAAAACTTTAATGAACAATTCATTTGAAATCGGCGTCATTTTCGCACAACTCTTGTGCATTCACAACCCTAATCACATAACTCTGCAACAACACAACCCTTGTGCCGTCATGAACCCTAATGCAACAGTTTCATGCTGTCAAACACATTTCGATTGATAATTCAGTATGATTAATCACATGCCATTGCTTCACCATACTAATGTCGGATTCCGAAGCATATGAACAGTGATCGGTCAAAGGAATAACAATCATCAAGTGTTTGAATGAACGAAACAGAAACAGTATATCCCATATACCATCGTTGCATCAGATTTACTTATATCATATATAAAAGTGATCGATCTTATTTGTGTAACCTATGGACGATCGATGTATCGCTGCTTCACCATACTAATGTCGGATTCCGAAGCATAGTCAACATCAATCATCCAAATCGTATACAACAGATGCCAAATTTAATTACTCATTTATTATTCAATTCATTCTGGTTTTAATCGAATCAAAACAGAAAATATAGAACATAAACTACTATCAGATCCATGGTTTCTTAAGTGGCTCTGATACCACTGAAGGAAAATTGCGATCAAAAGCGCAACGAAATTTAAAATTTTCCTTTAGCGATCCTTACGAATGAGCATGGTCAGTGATAGAAATATTTACCTCTTGTGGCGATTCAGACCTTTGATGTCGTGATCACGAGCGTTGATGAAGAACAACGCCTCTACTCAGTCCACACGAACAGATCGCTTCCGGTCACAGTTCTAGCTGATCACGAACGGAAACCTTGAGTGAGAGAGAGAATCAAAAACGAAATTGCATCAAGTGTAACTGCTTCATCACAAGGGATCTATTTATAGAATCACTCGTGTGGGCTACAAGCTAAAAGCCCAATTAAGGCTATAAGCTAAAAGCCCAATTAAGCTTATGGACATCATACCTTATGATGTACCATATATCACTTATCCACGTGGTACCTTACCACTTTCCGTATTACACTTAAGTGCACCGTACCTTATGGTGTTCCTTATTTATTCTATCTCTCATCAACCTGTCCTTATGTGTGTGACCCTGTAGGTTTTCGCGATGTTGGCAATTATATTAAATCACACATTTAATATAATAAACAGTGAGCGGTATCTAGCAACACATCATTGTTATCCAAGTCACGAAAATGTCATGTGATCTGACCAAACCTTTTCTGTGATAATATTTGTGTTGTAGAATTACCCTTTTGCCCTCATGTCTATATTGAACACAAGGCATACACTGTGTCACCCTTGTCCAGTTCAATATTGGGCCCTTAGACATTTATCCTGTTATGCAGGATGAGCAAATTCCATCTAGGTCACTCATGTCCCTTAGCATGCTTTGTGAAGTACCCATCAACCGTCTTTATAGTCATCCAGTTACGGATGACGTTTGATCAGCAATAAAGTACTTGACTCTACATCTAGGGTCCATAGTGGTTTCAGATCGAAGGGTGGTATACACCATTATTATCATGAGAATAACTTATGACACTTTGCATAACATTCTATGTAGTATTCTCATAGCGGGTCAATCCAGTATAAATATTACTCCTAATATTCATACCTATGTCAAGACTTGATAACTCCTTATCTATGATCCATGAGATGTGATCATCAATCTATCTTCATAATAATCTTAATGCTTTAATGTTATCCCACTTCACATTAAAGCTTGACTACGGATACTTTAAGAATAGTGTCTTATGTTTAATGGGATCTCATGATTAAGTCACACTTAACATTTCATTAAACAAATAAACCATTCTAGGGACTTTATTATTTTGGAAAGCAAACATAATAAAAAAATTCCTTTTATTATTAATAAATAATTCGATACAAGCACCAAAAGTATTGGCCTCTAGGGCTTACACCAACAATAGACTATTCTTCGTCCATGAGGAACCTTAGTCTCTAAGAGTTTCGATTCACTAAGGAGATTTATAGGTGGATTTGGATTCATTTTAAAGATGGTAGTTTTCTATGGTGTCTTCTTATATTTCCCAAGCAGACCTCACTCCCATCTCTCATTTTCCCTTAGCTAGAGAGAACTCAACCATTTCTCTCGTTTGGATAGTTGAACTCCCTTTAAGGTGGTGATTTATTCCTTGCAGCTTTTGTAAGATAGGTTCTTTTCTAGAAATAACCTTTTCAAGCGAAAGGTCATTGTCAACCTTGAGTGTATCTCTTGTATTTTGTGTAGGATTCACTTGATTCTACCTCTCATCTCCCTGTTACTTGAAAATTACCTTATAGTGTCTGGTATAGGATTTTTAAGAGTTAGGGATCCAATCGGCTATCCTTAGATTTTGATATTTTTCTTTCTTTAGAATCTAAGGCTAAAGGGAGGTTTCTTTATGTTTTGGCATACAATGGTGTGGACCATTTAATTAGTTCGTAATGACAATTTTTTTCTGATTCATCAACAAACGTGAAAGATGTAGAGGATAAGAGTTTTTTTTTATTGTTGCTTGGAACTAGTTTCTTAGCCAGACATTGTTGAACTCATCCTTTTCCTTGACTAGATTTAGAATTCTATCATGTGTGTAAACCTTTAACGAATAAATAATTATCACATGTTACAATGGAAATTAGTGGTTCTGGTGTTGCTCAAGGTTCCATGATCTATTGATAGTTGGGTTGTTGGTCAAAGTTCTAGCTAGATCTCCTATTAGATGGATCATCATAGAATGAACTCTTTTTCTATTCATTGTTTTTGGCTTGTTAACTGATTTTGGGATATGTTCCTCGAAGCTAATTCTAGGAGTTTATATATATATATATATATATATATATATATATATATATATATATATATATATATATATATATATATATATATATATATATATATATATATATATATATATATATATATATATATATATATATATATATATATATATATATATATATATATATATATATATATATATATATATATATATATATATATATATATATATATATATATATATATATATATATATATATATATATATATATATATATATATATATATATATATATATATATATATATATATATATATATATATATTAATTACTGAGTATTTATGCACCAGTTGAAAACTAACAATGATTTTTAATATGGAAAAAATTATTATTTTTTGAAATTATGTGCAACTTGAGTATGCATGAATTTTTTTTGAATAACCACTTTTTCAAAAAAATTACCAAAGTAACCACTTTTCAAACAAAAAAACTTTGTCACACTAAGGTCAATCCACTCTGTGTGGCACATGCATATAAATTAGAGAAGAGGCGCACCACTGCATGGCTTGTTCTCCTATGTAGTGTCATGCAGTGTAGTGCATATATGTTCTTTTTAAGTAGGAGGCGCCATTGTAGGTGGATTGACAATTGTATTTGGTTTTCTATAGATGCAACCACCCATCTTCACCATTTTTCACACCATTTCTCACACCACTCTTAGGAAATGTCTTCCACTCCCTTGTCAAGGTTTTCCACTCCATTTCCAAGGTTTTCATTGATCAAAAGAGATGCTCATGTTATTTTTTCAGTGATAAAGCCTCCGATAAAGATCAAACTCTGGAACATGCAGATGTTTAAGCATTTTCAGAGGCACTTGATTCGCTGGTTGGAAGGAGACATTCCTGAAGGTGATCAAATCAGAAAAATAGAAAGGCAAATTACGATGAGGAACAAAAATGGAGTAAGTCGTTCATGGAAAAAGATGAGATGTGACGCTGGTGTCATGATGATGATGCTTGGACCAGAAGATATTATGTTGATGGTTTTTATCTCTTAGTTATTATGATGTGTTTAGTTGTTTTGTCTGCTTATTATGTTGTTGTTTTTTGTGTAATTGTCTTGAGTTTGTCGTGTTGTAATTTTTGGGCCATTATCTGAAGGTTGTTGTAATTGAATGTTAATTTGAAAACGAAATGAAAAACCGAATTTAAATTTAAATTTCTTGCTTACAACAAATTAATTACTCCAGAAAGTTTGCTATAAAAAATTAGGTTGCAGAGCTAGACCCAATCAATATTCAGACAATTTTTTCGATTGTGTCTAGGAAGACGACATGTACTACATAATCTTATCATTTTGTTGGCCGTGTCCATTTCAGTTCTAATACGAGTGATGTTTGGGCGCCCCTTTTTCTTCATTCTCATTTGTTCATTGTGCCAAACAATGTCCCCTTGATAAGTAGGCCAACAATCCTCCTTTACCAACACGGAAAAGGTATTGATGTACACACATAAAATGCTCCCGATTGTGTAAATGAGGGATATATTTCCTCTTGGATCCAAGCGAACATGCGAACATGCCTCTATGAAATGAGTGCAAGGCATGCGAAATGCTTGAAACTTTCCGCAATCGCACCAACTTCTATCTATTTCAACCCGATAGTATTCCCTTCCCCCCCCCCCCTCATTATGATTCATTGTCTCTTGTACACTGAACCAACCTTTAATACAGTCAAACACTATGACACTATGGGTGTTAGCTTTGGCAGCCTCCTCATTAAACGATTTCATTGTGCATTCACTGAACAACTTCTCTGATTGTAACACTGCCCTCCATTTTGAACTTCTTGTATTGAACAATGACCCCAACCTAAAATATGTTGCTCTAACTAATGCAGTAATTGGTATGTTTCGGATTCCTTTAAAGACAAAGTTCAATGATTGCACCAAATTTATTGTCATGTGCCCCCATCGTTGACCATTGTCAAATACCCGAGTCCACTTCTCCACTGGAATGTTATCGATCCACCTTAACGCTTCTGAGTTTCTCAACCAGATCTTTTCGCAATAGTGTTGGAATGATGCTTCTGTTAAGGCATACCCCGCATTAATAACTTTCTTTCAAAGCGTCTTGTATTTAATATGGAGCATGAATTTTTGTGTGGTATGTCTAATTCAATAGATATGTGTTGAAGGGGGATCCTGCCCACCGTTATCAGGGTTATTGTATGCACTCACAATCGATGGATGTCTTTCTAAAATCAAACAATGGTTGGGTTGAGGAGAAAAATGTAATCGGAGATTCTTGAGAAAGAAATTCCATGCACCATCTATCTCACCTTCAACTAGAGCAAAGGTAATTGGAAAAACATTACTGTTGTCATTTTGTGCCACTGCCATGAGTAATGTTCCTTTATACTTTCTGTATAACCAAGTTCCATCAATATGTATAATAGGTTTGCAAAATGCAAAATCTTTGATGCATGGTTCATACGCCCAGAACAATCGATGAAATATTCCATTTCCACTAACACGATTTTTGTCTGGGGTAAATGTTTGGAGTGTTTCCAAAATTATAACACTTCCTGAAGCATAATATTTGAGTGCCACCAAAAACCTTGGAAGTTTTTTTTACGATTTCTCCCAATTATCATAGACAAGTTCCACTGCCTTAGTCCTTGCAATCCATGCCTTCCTGTAAGAGGGAGTATAATTGAATCTTGTAACGATGTGAGAAATAATTCTACTCACCTTTAATGATGGATCCTTGCTAATAAGAGGCAAGATTTCTTAACATATTAGTTGAGAACTAAGTTTCTGATGATCCTGCATCGAAATGGTGGTGATGCAAGTGTGGAGTGGATCAATGGTGCATATTTCCCATGAATCACTTTTATTTTTGTAATATGCAGTTAACCGAAAAGGGAAATTGGTTTTTGACGACATAAAATAATGTAACTCCCTGAATTAGTTCGATCTATAGTGAAGTCAGCTAAAATTTCCATGTGGTGTTTTTTGATAGCTCTAGCACACTCTTCTTTTGTACGAAATATGTCTCCAACTTTCAAGGCCCCTTTGGTCAGCATATAAGGATTGTGAAAAATATCTGAGGCTGGTTCATCTTCCCCCAAATTCAAGTTCGTTGTGTGAAAGAAAGGGTCGTACGCATGACTCATAGGTAAAGGTTCATACTCTTGATCTGCAACAGCATTATTGACCATAAAATCAACCATTGCGTCATCATCTTCTTCTTATTAGTCAATAACATCAACTTCGGGGTGGTTTTCCTTGTCAGATTTGTCATCTTCTTCAAAATCTTGAGAAGGATCTACCACCTTAGATTGATCAGGTTGTTGTAATAAAATATACAACTCAATTTCATTGAACCCGAATTATTCATGAGTTTGAAACATATTTTGAACATCATCATCGTCGCACACCTTTAGTTTAAAAAATATGACTTGGTTGTTGTCAAATAGAAACTGAGACTTGTAAAGAATTTGGTAAATAGGACCACGCTGTGATTTTGTTTCTAGTCTATCTTTGAAATGTGAAAAACTTGATTTCCTGTTTGTCCTAAAGTGGATAAAGTCAATATTATGAAAATTAAAATTGAAGTTATCACAGTTGAACGTCTCACCGTTAATATGAGCAACAATACTATAATATTGTGAATGATTCATATGTTGAGGTATTTTTTTTTGAATTATGGATGTATACCAGTAATGCGCCATTAACTGATGCTTGAATAGACGGATGAAAGTATGGGAAATACAACACTAATGCGCCACCCAAGATGGCTTCTCTTCTAAAATTACAACATCGATTTCAACAAATTTGTTTGTCTCATGAGACATATTTGATCGACCCACGTCAAAGAGCTACATCATACAACCAACAACAACCCCAACAACCAAACCCTCAATAATACAAAACCCAAAAACAATGTCAACTTGTAATACAGTGGGAGAATTGACTTGTTTTTGCGTTTTATTGCAAATGTTGCGGATAACAAGATTCGCCACTGACTTATCTTTTATCCAATAAGGAAAGGGTGAAAAGAACATGAAAAACCTTTTTCGATTTTGAGTTCAGGGGGTAGGTTATGAAAAGGGAAGGTGTTAGCACCCTTTTCATCCGTAGTTATCTACGGGATCTTAATCGCTAGCTCGCTTTGTTTTTAAAATCGCTTTGTGTTATGTATGTTTGAAAAATATTTCGAAATGCCAATGTGAGGCGGACTTTGTAATGATTCTCATATTTATCCTCGAGAATTCGTACAAAGTGTTTTGTTTGAAAATATTTTTTAAGAGTGTTTATGAAAAGTGTTTTGTTTTGAAATGTTTGTGGGCAAGCGAATAATAGCGTTCTACCTACTCAAGGTCGTTCTTGTATTTTTCCTTCTCCTTTAGATAGTGCTATCCTACCATTAGTTAGTAAGGAAGCCATATCATTGGATGTAAAGGGACAGACGTAGGTCACCGTACAGTCATCGAAGGCAATTCATAAGGACATTTTAGCAATTATCATTAAGGGACTAGATCATTTACCAAAGGCAATGTCGAAAGGGTCATCGAGGGACTATGATCTTTATTTTTGAGGGACTTTGCTAAAGCGTCCCCACGTCAAGGGACATGACTATTTTTTCTGAGGCAACAACGGAGGTTACCCTAGAGATGTGAGTGTGCGAGTGATTTGTTTTTAGTTATGTTTATCTTTGGAATTAGGGTTAGCTATCGATTCGTTATTAATATTTCAATGCAACCCTAATTACTAAGCAGTAAACATAAAAATAATGAAAAGCAGTAAAGTTTGGAAATAAATGTGGAAAGGTAAACCCTAGACTACTACAATGCTTCAGGGCAGTTACATAATAAAAATGCGAAAAGTAAACCCTAATTACTATTACATCCTGGGAAACAACTACAATAATAATGAAAGCAAAAAGTGTAAGCTACGCAAAAATGTAAAAATAGGAAAAAGGAAAGCGAAAGGGTTTTTGGTGATTTTTGATAAAAAAAAGACTTTGATGATTTACCTGAAAACCTAATTAATTTTAATTAAAAAATTGATTAATTAAATTAACAAAAAAAACCTAAAAACCTAATTTGATTAGGGTTTATAAAAAGGTTTTGAAAAAATTATTAGGTTTGTTAAAGAGGTTTCTGTGAAATTAATTTAGGGTTTAAAGGAAAAGGAAAGAAAAGTAAGAAGAATAGGAAAAAAATACCAAAATTACCAGGGGTGGGTGTTAAACCCACGCCTTTAGCTTCCTCAGCCAACCGGTTCACCAATGCGCTGAGCGCACGCTTGTGATTGAGAATGGAAACCAACATGTTTTATTATTCCTGCAAAACATTAAAATATGTAGGAAAAAAACAAATCAAAATTCCAAAAGGCTGGGATCGAACCCACTCCTTGGCATAGTAGTGACTTGAAAACATGTGATGCTACCATTGGGGTGGTTATACATCCAGTGTTATTGATGAAACAAATTAAACATAACATCAACAAATTGCATGGACCGAAAAGTTGTCGGAGCCCTAGCTCCGATCGTTTTCTCCGATGAGTCTTTTATTTTCCTGCAAAAAATAACAAATGTCAGGCATCCAAAGGTACCCTACCCCCTAAATCCAAACCTGTGAATTCAATGGGAGTGGTATTTTTGGCTAAATCGTGCTAGGTTATGAGATACGATTAAAATATTATAGATCGAATCAAACATGGCAATTCGTGGTTCCGATTTCATGGGACCCCTACGATGATCCAAACTTGTACAAACACATCTTAGAAACACGTTAATAGCGTTAGCATGCCTTGAAATAATACAAAAATTGAAATATGAATTTTGCAAAAAATATGAGATGGGAGATGTATGCGTGTGGGTTTTGGGAGCTTCGGATCATTTGGTTTGATCCATTCTTACTCTATAATTCTCTTGGAGTCGATTGGAAGTGTTAGTGTGTGTTGAAGGTGGCTGAAACTAGGGTTTTAAGGTTGCCCTAGTTTGAATGATTTTTGTGATTTTTTTGGAAGTTTCTTGCACAAGGGTTTTTCGTCCATGCCTTGTCTGGATGAGGGGATTATATAGCTTGAAAATTAGGTCAAATAAGATATGGGCTTGGACTTTTGTAAGAAGCTTGGTCATATTTCATTTTATTTTGACTTTTAAAATAATAAAAATAAAAAATAAACATAATAAATCAAAGGGAGTGTACGAACAAGTCTTAAGGTTCACTATAAGCTTAAAAACACGTTTGGACCTTGAATCACAAGCCCAATACCCAAATTTCTAAGTTTGATCACTTTTGGTTTCATGCTTTTGCTTAAAATTTCCCAACTTGCATTGGTCATAACTCTCTCAATTTTCACCATTTGAAGGTGATATTGGATTTTTTGGAAAGCTCAAGATGTCATCTACAATATATATGTTGATCATTTTGGCATTTAAAGAATTTATCTTGATGTAAGTTGCCTTGACAAAAAGTGTTTTTTTGTTAACTTTTGAAATGACCTATAATGTATTGGCCCATATCTCTCAAATGAAGCATTTTTTGGACTTGATCTTAGAGAGACAAAGTTGTAGAGAATTGAATTTCCTTCAAAATGAACTTTGGTTGAGGAAAATATTATGAAGCATGTGAAGGTTATGCTTGGTCAAAGTTCAGTTGACTTCTCCTTAAGAAAACCCTAATTTGGCAACTTTTGACTTTTGATGATTTGAGAGTTTTTCTTGATGAATCATGATCAACCCTTGATCACATGGTGAATGTGACTTTAAAATGTTGATGTTGACCAAAAATCTTGAAGTTTGACCAAAGTTGACTTTTTCCAATATTGTTGATTTTTAGTCATTAGAGCCATTGATTGAGCAAACTTGTGATGCAACACATGAAACTTGGTATGAGCATTCTTGGAAACATATAGGAAACCATGAAATCCATTTGAGTCATTAGAAACCCAAACTTCCTTGAGAAAAGTAAAATGCTAGTTGTTGCTCATTGCTTAGGAGGAGAATTTGTCTGATCAATTCTTGAGCAACCTTGATCATTTGAGAACCCTATGAGAATGTCTTGAACAAAAATGGGAGGGAAAATTTTAGGGTACAACATCTGCCCCTGTTCAATCTTCTTAACCTGAGGAGTTAGATTGATATGTCTGTCATTCGTGATCTAAAGGTAGAAGAGGATTGAACACTTAAGTGCCCAGAAATTTGCACTCGTATATGTAGAAGGTAATGTTGTTGGTTGATAATATTGCTTGAATGGGCTTAAATATGCCATTAGGAGAGGTGACAGAATGTCGTCAGAGATGGGCTTACTGATGCCATCTAAGTAATTGTTGATAGGAGTATCAGAATAAGTCTACACTTGATTGTATCTGAAGGGTGCTTATTGGAATGAATCTCTGAGGAAGGTGCTTAAGAAGCTACTTGTCGGATTTAGTCACTGAGGGAAATTATTTTCATGTAGATAGTCGCCCCGTCCTGTTTCGAGAATTGATCCACAATCTGTCTTTTCGTTGGTAAACCCGTCCTGTTTCGGGAATTCATACGACTTGGTCATATCGATAGTTTCCCCGTCCTATTTCGAGAATTAATCTCTGACTGGTTATAGATATTTTCCTCATCCTGTTTCTGGAGTTAATCTTTGCCTGGTCATATAGATATTTGCCCCGTCCTATTTCATGAATTAATCTTTGCCTGGTCATATAGATAGTTTTCCCGTCCGGTTTCGGGAGTTAATGTTGGACCTTTTTTTTGTTGGTAAACCCATCTTGTTTCGGGAATTCATATCGTCTTGGTCATACAGATAGTTTCCCTGTCATGTTCTTGGAATAAATCTACGACCTAGTCATACAGATAGTTGCCCCATCCTATTTCGGGAATTAATCTCTGACCTGTTTGAAAAATGTTGATGATATTTGTTTGTTTGTAGACTTTTACTTGAAAAGACAAAGTTAGTCTTTATGAAATGTCATGATGTATGTAATTCATTGCCTAATGATGTTCTCAAAGTAAATGAGAGTGTTCTATATGCGTTTCGTATGCATATGCTATGACACTTGTAAATGATGTATGGATGTAAGATGTTGTTGACGATAGTGGTAGCTTCGTATAACATCTTTGACTGGTAAAAATAAATCCTTGACTGTTGCTAGGGATGAAGAACATGAATCTTCAATATTGTTTATAATGTCTGTTGTACCCCAAAATTTGCCCTCCCATATTCCTCAAGATTTGTCAAGAATGATCCTCAAATGGTTCAAAATGGCTCAATGGTTGTACAGTCAAATCACTTCCTAGGACAGCTGAAATTAGGGTTTTGGTTCTTTCAAGGAATTTGGGGTTTTCAATGGTTCAATCAAGTCTTATAGGCCTATATACATCCTCAAGCACTTACATGCCAAGTTGCAAGACTCACAGTGCCAATTTGCACAGTCAAAAGCTCCATTTGATCTACAGTCAACTGCAAGGGCAAAATGGTCGTTTTGCAGTCAAAAGTTAGAATTTTTGGTCAACATCTTATTTTGAGTTCACAATCATCATTTGATCAAGTCTTGATCATGATTCCACAAGAATAGCTCAAAAATCATCAAGGTGCAAAAGTTATTATTTTTGGACAGCAGAAAAGTCAACTGTACTTTGACCAGGGCATAACTCTTTCATGGTTTATCAAAAAAATCCCATCAAAAGCTCATTTTGAAGAGGACGCAATTTCCTACAATCCATCTTCACACTCCAAGATCAAGAAATGCTCTCACACAAAGTTATAAATTTTTACATTATAGGTCAATTTCAAAAGTCAACAAAAGTACACTTTGAGTCAAAGGCCATAACTTGAGATTGGTAAATCTAAATGACATGGGACCAAAGGCATTGGTTAGAGGACTTCAAGAGCTTTCCAAAATGTCCAAGAACATAGTCATATGATCAAAATTGAGCAAGTTGTGCATTTGAGAAGTTGGGAAATTTTCATGAATTTGCAAAAGTCAACTTTGCTCAAAACACCTTCTTTTTGCTAATGGGCCTCAAATCTCTTCTTGAAACTTCACCCATGACCTATGCACGACCCACCAAGTTAAATGGGATTTATTTTCTTAAATTTATTGATTAAATGGATTTTTAATATATATTAATTCATTTAATTAATTTAAATCATAAGAAAATAGAAGATTTGATTTTTAAATCAATTTGTGAACCAAATATGATCCAAATATGCTGACCAATTCGTGCACAAGCTAAAAGATACAAAAAAATCCAATTTTGGCAACTTGTTCAATCATGAAAAATCAAGAATATTTGATTTATCAATCAAGGATTCAATCATCAATGCACATGGATATTGGCCCAGCTCTTGACCTAATTTGATTGCCTTATACATAAGCAAGTCAACCATAACCTAATACACGACTGAAAGCTGTAGAAACGACCATATGATTTCAAGAATTTTCAAGAAAACTGAAAACTGGTTCTTGCATTCTAGGCCACTTCAAGGCGATTTGTCCATCCAAATACATTGCAGGAAGCACTAGGATTGATTTGCAATCAAATTCAAGCATCAAAGCTCAAGGAATAACTACATACCATCTCACGGTTTTCACTTTCTATTCAAAACTATATCTCTTAATTCATGCGCATTTAACATGTTTTTGTGACTGATTTGCATTGCTAGAGATCATACAAAGCTGATGGAATGATTGAATTGAACCATAGTGCCCTGAATCGAGATATGCCATGATTGAATTTCTAGGGTTTTCAAGCTTTAAATTAGGGCTTTCCAAACCAGGAAAAATTGGAACCAATGAGGTACATGGTTGAATTCGTGAGGCCAAGACGATGGGAACCCATACCTCGCGAAATATTTATGTTTGCTATATTTCTATTCGCTATTTTTCCTTGTAGGAGGTAGTGGAGGTTAAATACCCCCACTATTTGATTCTGTTTACACAGAACAAAGGTTGAAGATGATGGGGTGTTGGCATCTGATTCGTGTGTTTGAAAAACGCGCGCGTTATTTTTTGTTTACAACATATTGTTTGTTTTTTGTATATAATATTCTCTATCTATCCATTTAACAAAAGCGCGTTACAGTTCAGTTGGCAAAGGCATTGAAGCGTAGTTCATTGGGACCTGGGTTCGAATCCCAGGTCCCCCAAAACATTTGTGTTATTTTGTTTCAGGAAATTCTATGTAGCACTCCAAGCAGGGCCCATCATACGCCCTCATCCAGATGTTGTCCAAGTGGCCTCAGACCTGATCCAAGGGTCTAGATGGAAGGACTGTCATGGTCCTTAGTCAACAAGCATGTGAATAATTCAGAAAGTCAACGAGGCTGGAATTAGTAATGGGCTTCAGAATTGCTCTTGTCACTCCAGAATTAAGCCCAGCACCCCCCTTTCAAGTTTATTTCTTTTCCTTTCTTTTTTTTATATTTTCTTTCTTCTTTCATTTAATTATTTTTATAATTATTATTTATATCACTAACAAATTAATATTTTCATAATAAAATCAGAAAACTAAAAAATATAATATTTTTATTTATTAAATTTAATTAGTTTATTTTGTAAATAAATATTAATATAATTTGTTTAGTTTTAATTAGGTTAATTTTAAATTTTTTGCAATAATTTAAAATTAATGTAGAATTAGGGTTTTTGACATTTTAATCATATTATTTTTATTTTCTAAAACATTCAAAAAAACCAAAAAATATTTCTTTTTATTAATTAATTAGTTTAGGTTTAATTTAATTCATAAATAATAAAAATCTCCTTCTTTCTCAAAAAAGGGTCAAAACCCTAAGAACTCTCCGATTCAATTTTTCTCACGCGTGTGATTATTATTTTATTCATTTTCGTCCATATAATTGTAATTGCTCCGAGGATGTAATAGTTTTAATTAGGACTTTTTATCGCTTTTATTTATCTTTCCGCAATTTACTTTTCAAGGGTTTGTTTTTGGCGATGTAAATACCCGACGCCTTGTAATAGCTTAGTTTTATTTTCCGCAACCATTAACTGCTAGATGTATACTAACTAGGCTATGCATGACAAGATCCGTCTTAAATTAAAATCAATTGTAGCTCACCATAACATGTACAAAGATAACATAACTGAAACTTGACACACTCGCACATGCCACTCCTAGTGTACGCCTCACTTGGTTGCCTCGACGTGGTCATTGAGTATAGGAAGTTTTAGAGGTCGCCCTCCTGTCTAAAGATCAAAGTTGCCTCGAAACGGTTGCCTCGGATAAGATGATCTAAGACATTAGGGTTACCGCTAAGGCGTCCTAACATTGCTTTAGTGACCACATGTCCCTTAATCGAATTGACCCGAAAACTCCAACGACGGTGCTACCTACTTCTCAATAGTGGGATAACACTGTCTAAAGGACATTTACACAGCTTAATTTCTTTTGAGTAGGTAGAGGTTCTTAGGTACTTGCTCTTTCAAAACAAAACAAACTTTTCGCACTTACACTTTTCAAACAAAGTTTTCAAACAACACTTCATACACTCTTGAGGACAGAAACAAGAGTTAAATCAAAGTTTTCAAACAAAACTCTTTTCAAAACCCACGAACACAAAAAAAGAAAAACTTTTTGAAAACATAGTGAGCAATTACCTAAGAGCCTGTGGATAACCACGGATAGAAAGGGTGCTAACACCTTCCCTTTCTATAATCTACCTCCCGAACCCGAGAAACATCTCGAAAAGGAATTTTGCTGTGCTTTTGTCCTTTCCTTGTTGGATTAAATAAAAGACGGTGGCGACTCTTGCTTACCGCGACATTTTGTGAAACGCGGACGCGAACCAGCATTAAAAAAACAGTCAGTTCTATTTCCACCAATCACAGAACTGGCGACTCTGCTGGGGACACTAAATAAGTGAGGTGTACCTTAGGATTAGATCACTTGTGTTTTCAATTGTATGCTTTGTATGCTTTAAATTTTGTGGGTTTGTATCGGAGTTCTATAGATCCTAACCCGGATCTAGGGATACCCTTTGGAAGTAGCAACAAACTGTGAGGGAACTGTGCGGGGTATACCGACATGGTTGAAGCAGTAGCTACGTTGATGTGGCACTTTGGTGAGTACCGGTAACCCTTGAGTCAAGTCAAGGAGAGTACGGGGCCGCCGCGTGGTGTCGTGAAGCATCAATTGACCTTAGAACCTTACTTCACCATCTTGGCCTTTTTAGGAGTAGTGAGATGACCGACTTTGGTGCAGTCTGAAGTTGGTAGATACTCGATACTACACTCGTTAAGGGTTGTTTTCTTGGAATATTTTGGTCGCCAGTTAAGTGGCTAAATCAAAACAATGAACATAGAAAACAATCCAATGATATTGAGCTCCTTAGAACCCGGTTACTATTTATAGGACAGGTTTTAAGCCAACTAACTTCAAGAGGGTACTTACCTACGAACTCCATGCCAGCCTAAACTTAAGGCTATATGTGTGACTTGTGTGCCTTCAAACTTGAACTACTTGCACATTCTTGTTATCTGACAGCATGAGTTCCTTGCAGGTTTTGTTTACAGTCCTTATCCAATAAGTCGGACTCATTGCAGGGTTTACTTACATCGCTTCACACTTTTGCTTAAACGCATGCATACACATCATAACATTATACCATAGCATTCCCTTAACCATTTCAAGGATCTCAAGGGTTTGTGATGCAGGTCAGGATGAACCAAAAAACTAGCAAGGGGCAAAGGGGATTTATTTTCCTGTAGCCAAGGTTGTCTAGAAATCCAAGCACGATAACTTGAGTCAGGGGCTATGACCCACTCGATATGGTGAGCTTGACTCTTAAAGAAGGACTCTCAGCAACATGAAGTTCCTTCAATCGAGCTACCAGATTCAGATTCTAACAGTTTCCTGTTTACCCCGCGAGATCCTTGAAAACATTGCATACATACATATCATTGCATAACAGGTCACCCTTTACAGGTCTCTCATATTCTCGCTGTTTATTTCAGCAATGGCTCTCCAACAAGACAACCAGGATCTTCATACTCAAGAGACTCAGTTCAGGGAAATCTTCCTAAACTTATCCAAGGGGCAGGAAGAGTTGAGAACACTCCTCATGGGGAATTTGGTCAAGAAAAGTCCTGAAGACAATAAGGACGAACGGCTGAAACATCTGCAAGCTGAGGTAGATGCAATGAGAACCCAGATGCTGGGGCAGATGACTCTTATCCAAGGCTTAGCTCGGGAGCAAGAAGAGTTGAGAACCATGATCAACCAGCTTCATCAAGACAGATACAACAGTATGAAGCAAATAGTCAAGGCTGAGGATCAAGTCATTAATCAACTTCCGAGAAGTCAAAGGTTTGGTTTGATGAAGAATAGACATCTCCAAGTTGCTACTACCTCACAGGTCCAACAACAACCTTGCCATAAACAACGGGTTAATCAGAGGCTGTTTACCAAGCTCAACATGCCGCTGTCTCAAGCTTTGCAACACCTGTTGAGATTGAATCTGGTGACATTGGTAGGACCTCATCTGAATCCTAAGACTTCTTCATCCAACTATAATCCTGATGCAAGGTGTGCATACCATTCTAACAGCCCGGGGCATGATACTGACGACTGTTGGAAGTTGAAGTACAAAATTCAAAACTTGATTGATGAAGGAGCATTGGAATTGACACAAGATGGTCAGGCTGAGTTCTTCTACCATCCCTCCAAGGTTCACCATTTGAAGTGACGAGTCCTGAGACGAGAAGACTTTTTTGTTCATTGGAATTTTCAATTTGTAATTTTCTTTTGATTGTTCAAACATTTATTCATGTCAAACTTTATTACTTTATCAATGCATCGCATATGTCTGTTTTGAATCAATCCATTCGTATTCACTATATTCAAATTGCTTTCATTTTTTGTGATGTTCAATTCTCGATTAAAAAATTCTAAACCTTTTGAGGGAGGATGACGAAAACAATACCACAATCTTTACAATATGCTTTTGAATAGACCCCGTTGACGAGGTACATGCATTATTTCAAATCCTAAATAGTGGAGTCATAAGGAAGATAATCCCTAGTCAACCCCTTTGAGCCAAAGAAGTTGGAGTTTTTCTTTTCACAAAAATTAAAACCCTTAATTATAATCTGGGGCAGGGTAGTTTTCTCAGCTTAATCCAGGTGCACAATGAATGGCATCAAAGGAGTCCTTCCAAAACAAAAGACAGTGATGGTTCCCAATAATCGTAAGGACAGGCAGTCATTATCTCTCAGAAATAAAAGCCCAATAAGTCAAAACCTATGAAGGAGACTTACAAAGCTGGGGCATCCCGCTGACTGTAATCACAAAAGAAACAGTTCAGGCAAAAAGACAGGGATAATAAAATCAAAAAGAAAGAGGTCGCTATAAATCCTCAACAACATGAAAAATGTTATAAAAATGACTGCCTGTTCAAAATAAATTGTCAATATCCGAACCATCACTGGAATATCAGAGCAAAGATTTAAACAGGATCTAAATGCACGATTAGCTGAGTTTAGGATCGAAGAACATCACAAAGAGCGGGTGGGTACAAATAAATTTTGAGCCTTTATCCTTTGTTTCTTAAACCGTGAACCAGACCACGTTATAACCCTTAAAAGTCCTAGCTGAAGCATGGGTTAGTTCGAAAGCATACTATTACAAAAGGTATCCTGACTCCTGTAGGGCTTGCTGTAAAATCCTGAGTTGACGTCACATTCGCTTGTTTTATTGAAAACTGCACTTTCAAAGAACTTCAAAACAGACATAAAATTTGCATTCTTAAAATAACATTGTTTGCATATGACTATTTATTCAACAGCAGAGAAATTCGCACGACGAATATCTAGTGAACAAAAAACCTTTTCAATAAAAAGGGTCACCTCAAGTGGAAGAAACACCTCCAACCAAGGGGCAGACATGATTAGTTTCCATCATCTGGGGCAGTCAAGTCAAGATTCAAGGAATCTCTCAAGATGCCAAATAGCCAGGGGAAAATCTCCGCCTGAGTCACTTGGGGAATTGGACATGAATTCCAGCAATGAATCTTGCATGATCAAACGAAGATCTTCTGGTAGTATGGTAACACAACACTACCGACAGTGACAACTCCCTGCACTTTGAGAACGTGGACATAGTCAAAAAATACTACGCATAATCAAAGACCTGCTAGGTCGACTGGCCTAGGCAAAAATAAGGGCTTGCCGGCGAACCAAAAGGGTTCGGGCAAAAGTAAGGGATGAAAATGAAAAATCTGTACACCCGGCAAGTCGAAAGCCTGAAGAGGCGACTTGAGCAAAAAAGGGTATCCCGATGGACTGAAAACCCGAAAGGGCAGTCCAGGAAAAAATTAGGGATCAAAGCGTACGACTATGTCCCGTCATCTCATCACTTGCCTACCAGAAGAAGATTTGTCAATCGGCATTTATCAAGCACCTCATAGGCCTTCTTCTCCCGCAGAAACTGGGGCAATAAGAATTGTCCGAACTGTACAAGCTGCTCGGTCCACCAGGTACCAAGGTAGATTTAGTTGAAGAGTATGACCAAGATACCTTCACTCCCCGCAGAGTAAGATAGTAATGATAGCTCTCTCAGCTGAGACTTGCAACTATGAACGAATCAGCCATACTCTCCCCCAAGCAGAGTTGGTCTACCATCAGCCTTAAAAAGATTGGGTATCCCCAGAAGGTCTCAATATTCCCCAGTGGAGTATAAGGATATTCCCCAACAAGCATAAGAGTATCCCTGGCAGTCTTAATATTCCTCAACGGAATATAAGAATGTTCCCCGGCAGAATGCAAGATACCCCCAATGGATCCATTTCCCCAGCGCAGTCTAAAAAAGGGGCTTCCCCAATAGAGAATTGAATCATCTTACCCAGTAGATTCTGGAAGCTTGTCCCCTGCAGAATACAAATGCATCTCCCCAGCCAAATTCAGAGGTTATCCTCACAAGAGTCTAACTGGGTTATCCTCAACAAGTTGAAACTGAAAGATCATCCCCAGCAAAGTTCTTTCTATCCCCAGCGGAGTTCATCAAAATCCCCAACAAAGCTTATCAACGGAATCCCCAGCGGAGTTTATCATTAAAATCTCAGCGAAGTACCTCTTCCCCACAGAGTAATTCCCCGCAGAGTAATCTCTTCACCATGTTTATTCCTCAACAGATTTATTTTCTCCTAAAGGTTTATTCTCACAACCATCTTCGTTCGTCATCCCCATCAGAAACATTCTAAACAAAGTTTGAAGACACACATACTCTTCAACAACAGTCCATGATTTAACAAACTCCTCGACATTTGTCAAGGATTTATTTTCCCAGACGAAAATACATTCATAAACATTTCACATTTCATACCTCCTATTTACATACATGATAAAGTGCATACGACACGATCTCATTTATTTTTGAGAACATCATGACATCATGAATTTTATACATCATGACATTGCATACAGCTAACATTTTACCTTTTTCAGGAAAAGGTCAATCAAAAGATGGCTACCATCAACCTTTTTAAATTCCAGTTTAATACCTGTAGCAAGCTAGGAAAACTATCTATGGACGACTGATTGTAGATTAATACCTGTAACAAGCCAGGAAAATTATCTACATGAAGATATTGAAGATTAATACCTGTAACAAGCCAGGAAAACTATCTTTCTTTATCAGGTCAGAGATTAATACCTGAAACCAACCAGGACAGCTATCTCCTCGACCAACCTTTTCAAGTCCCAGTTTAATACCTGTAACAAGCCAGGAAAATATCTGTGGACGAATGATTGTAAATTAATACCTATAACAAGCCAGGAAAATTATCTACATGAAGAGATTGAAGATTAATACCTGTAACAAGCCAGGAAGACCTTTCTTTCTCAGGTCAGAGATTAATACCTGAAACTAGCCAGGACAGATATCTCATCGACCAACTTTTTCAGGTCCCAGTTTAATACCTGTAGCAAGCCAGGAAAATATCTGTGGACGACTGATTATAGATTAATACCTGTAACAAGCCAGGAAAATTATCTACATGAAGAGATTGAAGATGAATACCTGTAACAAGCCAGGAAGACCATCTTTCTTTCTCAGGTCAGAGATTAATACCTGAAACCAGCCAGGACAACTATCTCCTCGACCAACCTTTTCAAGTCCCAGTTTAATACATGTAACAAGCCATGAAAATATCTGTGGACGACTGATTATAGATTAATACCTGTAGCAAGCCAGGAAAATTATCTACATGAAGAGATTGTAGATCAATACCTGAAACCAGCCAGGAAATTATCTACATGAAGGGATTGAAGATTAATACCTGTAACAAGCCAGGAAGACTTTCTTTCTCAGGTTAGAGATTAATACCTGAAACCAGACAGGACAACTATCTCATCGACCAACCTTTTTAAGTTCCAGATTAACATCTATAACAAGCCAGGAAAATATCTGTGAACGACTGATTGTAGATCAATACCTATAACAAGCCAGGAAAGTTATCTACATGAAGAGATTGAAGATCAATACCTGTAACAAGCCAGGAAGACCATCTTTCTCTCTCAGGTCATAGATTAATACCTGAAACCAGCCAGGATAGCTATCTCATCGGCCAACCTTTTCAAGTTCTAGATTAATACCTGTAACAAGCCAGGAAAATATCTGTGAACGACTGATTGTAGATCAATACCTGTAACAAGCCAGGAAAATTATCTACATGAAGAGATTGAAGATTAATACCTGTAACAAGCCAGGAAGACCTTTCTTTCTCAGGTCAGAGATTAATACCTGAAACCAGCCAGGACAACTATCTCATCGGCCAACCTTTTCAAGTTCCAGATTAATACCTGTAACAAGCCAGGAAAATATTTGTGGACGACTGATTGTAGATCAATACCTGTAACAAGCCAGGAAAGTTATCTACATGAAGAGATTGAAGATCAATACCTGTAACAAGCCAGGAAAACATCTGTGGACGACTAATTCCAGATTAATACCTGTAACAAGCCAGGAAAATTCTGTGGACGAATGATTGTAGGTTAATACTTGAAACCAGACAGGGCAATTATCTACTTGACCATCATGAAGCAACCCTACACCGGTTCCTTCTCTCATTCAGATGAAGTTTCACACAGACTCATCATCAGGAAACCCTACACCGGTTCCTTATCTTCCAGACGAAGTTTTATACGGATTCATCATCAGGCAACCATACACAGGTTCCTTCTTTCAACTTACCAAGTTACAATTCAACAAACAATCTCCGGATGGCATCTATAAGCCCATCCTCCTACCAACAATCCCCAGATGGCATCTATAAGCCCATCCTCCTATCTATCATCTCTCCAAATGGCATCTGTAAGCCCATTCCCGACATCACATAGCTGATACTACACCATGCGAGTGCAAATTTCTGGGCACTTCAGTGTTCAATCATCTTCCACCTTCGGATCACGAAAGGCACACAAGCCAATCTACATCCTTGGGTTTAAGAAGATTGAATAGGGGCAACTGTTGTACCCCAAAATTTTCCCTCCCATATTCCTCAAGATTTGTCAAGAATGATCCTCAAATGGTTCAAAATGGCTCAAGGATTGTACAGTCAAATCACTTCCTAGGACAGCTGAAATTAGGGTTTTGGCTCTTTCAAGGAATTTGGGGTTTTCAATGGTTAAATCAAGTCTTATAGGCCTATATACATCCTCAAGCACTTACATGCCAAGTTGTAAGACTCATAGTGCCAATTTGCACAGTCAAAAGCTCCATTTGATCTACAATCAACTGAAAGGGCAAAATGGTCATTTTGCAGTCAAAAGTCAGAATTCTTGGTCAACATCTTATTTTGAGTTCACAATTATCATTTGATCAAGTCTTGATCATGATTCCACAAGAATAGCTCAAAAATCATCAAGGTGCAAAAGTTACTATTTTTGGACAGTAGAAAAGTCAACTGTACTTTGACCAGGGCATAACTCTTTCATGGTTTATCAGAAAAATCTCATCCAAAGCTCATTTTGAAGAGGATGCAATTTCCTACAATCCATCTTCACACTCCAAGATCAAGAAATGCTCTCACACAAAGTTATAAATTTTTACATTATAGGTCAATTTCAAAAGTCAACAAAAGTACACTTTGAGTCAAAGGCCATAACTTGATATTGGTAAATCTAAATGACATGGGACCAAAGGCATTGGTTAGAGGACTTCAAGATCTTTCCAAAATGTCCAAGAACATAGTCATATGATCAAAATTGAGCAAGTTGTGCATTGGAGAAGTTGGGAAATTTTCATGAATTTGCAAAAGTTAACTTTGCTCAAAACACCTTCTTTTGGCTAATAGGCCTCAAATCTCTTCTTGAAACTTCACCCATGACCTATGCACGACCCACCAAGTTAAATGGGATTTATTTTCTTAAATTTATTGATTAAATGGATTTTTAATATATATTAATTCATTTAATTAATTTAAATCATAAGAAAATAGAAGATTTGATTTTTAAATCAATTTGTGAACCAAATATGATCCAAATATGCTGACCAATTCGTGCACAAGCTAAAAGATACAAAAAAAATCCAATTTTGGCAACTTGTTCAATCATGAAAAATCAAGAATATTTGATTTATCAATCAAGGATTCAATCATCAATGCACATGGATATTGGCCCAGCTCTTGACCTAATTTGATTGCCTTATACATAAGCAAGCCAACCATAACCTAATACACGACTGAAAGCTACAGAAACGACCATACGATTTCAAGAATTTTCAAGAAAACTAAAAACTGGTTCTTGCATTCTAGGCCACTTCAAGGCGATTTGTCCATCCAAATACATTGCAGGAAGCACTAGGATTGATTTGCAATCAAATTCAAGCATCAAAGCTCAAGGAATCGCTACATACCATCTCACGGTTTTCACTTTGTATTCAAAACTGTATCTCTTAATTCATGCGCATTTAACATGTTTTTGTGACTGATTTGTATTGCTAGAGATCATACAAAGCTAATGGAATGATTGAATTGAACCATAGTGCCTTGAATCGAGATATGCCATGATTGAATTTCTAGGGTTTTCAAGCTTTAAATTAGGGCTTTCCAAACCAGGAAAAATTGGAACCAATGAGGTACATGGTTGAATTCGTGAGGCCAAGACGATGGGAACCCATACCTCGCGAAATATTTATGTTTGCTATATTTCTATTCGCTATTTTTCCTTGCAGGAGGTAGTGGAGGTTAAATACCCCCGCTATTTGATTCTGTTTACACAGAACAAAGGTTGAAGATGATGGGGTGTTGCATCTGATTCGTGTGTTTGAAAAACGCGCGTGTTATTTTTTGTTTACAACATATTGTTTGTTTTTTGTATATAATATTCTCTATCTATCCATTTAACAAAAGCGCGTTACAGTTCAGTTGGCAAAGGCATTGAAGCGTAGTTCATTGGGACCTGGGTTCGAATCCCAGGTCCCCCAAAACATTTGTGTTATTTTGTTTCAGGCAATTCTATGTAGCACTCCAAGCAGGGCCCATCATACGCCCTCATCTAGATGTTGTCCAAGTGGCCTCAGACCTGATCCAAGGGTCTAGATGGAAGGACTATCATGGTCCTTAGTCAACAAGCATGTGGATAATTCAGAAAGTCAACGAGGCTGGAATTAGTAATGGGCTTCAGAATTGCTCTTGTCACTCCAGAATTAAGCCCAGCACCCCCCTTTCAAGTTTATTTCTTTTCCTTTCTTTTTTTATTTTTTCTTTCTTCTTTCATTTAATTATTTTTATAATTATTATTTATATCACTAACAAATTAATATTTTCATAATAAAATCAGAAAACTAAAAAATATAATATTTTTATTTATTAAATTTAATTAGTTTATTTTGTAAATAAATATTAATATAATTTGTTTAGTTTTAATTAGGTTAATTTTAACTTTTTTGCAATAATTTAAAATTAATGTAGAATTAGGGTTTTTGACATTTTAATCATATTATTTTTATTTTCTAAAACATTCAAAAAAACCAAAAAATATTTCTTTTTATTAATTAATTAGTTTAGGTTTAATTTAATTCATAAATAATAAAAATCTCCTTCTTTCTCAAAAAAGGGTCAAAACCCTAAGAACTCTCCGATTCAATTTTTCTCACGCGTGTGATTATTATTTTATTCATTTTCGTCCATATAATTGTAATTGCTCCGAGGATGTAATAGTTTTAATTAGGACTTTTATCGCTTTTATTTATCTTTCCGCAATTTACTTTTCAAGGGTTTGTTTTTGGTGATGTAAATACCCGACGCCTTGTAATAGCTTAGTTTTATTTTTCGCAACCATTAACTGCTAGATGTATACTAACTAGGCTATGCATGACAAGATCCGTCTTAAATTAAAATCAATCGTAGCTCACCATAACATGTACAAAGATAACATAACTGAAACTTGACACACTCGCACATGCCACTCCTAGGGTACGCCTCACTTGGTTGCCTCGACGTGGTCATTGAGTATAGGAAGTTTTAGAGGTCGCCCTCCTGTCTAAAGATCAAAGTTTCCTCAAAACGGTTGCCTCGGATAAGATGATCTAAGACATTAGGGTTACCGCTAAGGCGTCCTAACATTGCTTTAGTGACCACATGTCCCTTAATCGAATTGACCCGAAAACTCCAACGACGGTGCTACCTACTTCTCAATAGTGGGATAGCACTGTCTAAAGGACATTTACACAGCTTAATTTCTTTTGAGTAGGTAGAGGTTCTCAGGTACTTGCTCTTTCAAAACAAAACAAACTTTTCGCACTTACACTTTTCAAACAAAGTTTTCAAACAACACTTCTTACACTCTTGAGAATAGAAACAAGAGTTAAATCGAAGTTTTCAAACAAAACTCTTTTCAAAACCCACGAACACAAAAAAAGCAAAACTTTTTGAAAACATAGTGACCAAGTACCTAAGAGCCCGTGGATAACCACTGATAGAAAGGGTGCTAACACCTTCCCTTTCTATAACCTACCTCCTGAACCCGAGAAACATCTCGAAAAGGAATTTTGCTGTGCTTTTGTCTTTTCCTTGTTGGATTAAATAAAAGACGGTGGCGACTCTTGCTTACCGCGACATTTTGCGAAACGCAAACGCGAACCAGCATTAAAAAAACAGTCAGTTCTATTTCCATCGATCACAATGTCTCTGCCAGGGATTCCTGCTTTCGGTTTGAGGATATTCCGCTGGGGACGTTTGACTTCTATTAGGGGATAGAAGAGTTCAGGAACATTGGTCGTTCATCGCTCTACTGGGGAATTTAGTTCTTATTTACCCTGACTGGGGATAAAAGAGATGAATAACCTTCAGAGGTGTTGTGTGAGCGATCTTTAGATATGGACGTCCAACTCTTTTGGGGAGGGCAAAGTTAAATGATATTTGGTCTGGTTTCAGACTTCGTAGCAACTCTCTAGGGATAGAAGTCTGGACTACACTTTGCTGGAGAGGGGACTTTTGTCGGGGATTTGCAGTAATCGGAGAAATGAGCTATGCTTGGGAAATTAAATTCTGATGGGGAAATAAATCTTGTTGGGGAAATAAACCTTGCTGGAGAAGAGAATTATGTAGGGGATTTTGCAGTATTGGAGAAATAAACTCAGTTGGAGGATTAAATTCCTGTCAACTGTGCTGAGAAAGTTTTCGCCGTATGCTGGAGAAAAGATCAAACTCCTTTATCCTCTAGGGGGATCTACTGGGGAGTATGGTCATGTTAATTTCTGGAAGATGCCCCAATTCCTGTTTTAAGGTATATTAGACTTACAGGGGAATGTTTCTTTGTCGGGAATGAGCTTGTGAAGATAACTCTGGGGATTTCTCGGTGGAGATTTCTCTTTGGAGATTTGAATATTATCCAAACTCCTAGAGTCTTAAGTAAATGCTTATTCCTGTCTTTATGCATATATTTATTAAAAATACTCATGTTCATATGCATATGTTCATTCAATTCATTCATTGTACGTTTTCACAAACAAAACAGAAAAAGTAAAACAAATTTGAATTTTGAAATTGAAATTGTATT
Organism: Vicia faba; assembly: GCA_948472305.1. Taxonomy (NCBI): domain Eukaryota; kingdom Viridiplantae; phylum Streptophyta; class Magnoliopsida; order Fabales; family Fabaceae; genus Vicia; species Vicia faba. The sequence continues at coordinate 1,320,186,328 of OX451737.1, read as the reverse complement.
GATAATTTGTCTATAAATAGGCGATTTTGTACAAAGAGACGGAAATCCTAGTAAGAGGAAATCGTTGAACAATGAAAAGAGTACAAAGTAACAACAAAATATGTAGCTATGTGTAAATGATCCTGTTGGGTTTCAACTTTGCTATTGCCCCTATGTCTTCGAGCATCTCATCTTTTGTTGTCGGAAGAAGTTGACCTAATTGATATGTACCATTTGAACTTGACGTTGGTGATAAAGCTTGTTGTAAGTGATATAACGAGACACAGTCATATGCTTTAATCCATAACTTTTACCTGGACCTCCCTTTCGGGTTTTCAGTCCACCGGGATACCCTTTTTTGCCCAAGCCGCCTTTTCAGGTTTTCAACTTGCCAGGTGTACAGTCTTTATATTTATATCCTTGATTTTTTCCCGAACCCTTTTGGTTCGCCGGGATACCCTTATTGTTTCCTAGGCCATTCAACCTAGTGGGTCGTTTTCATGCGTAGTATCTTTTGACTATGTCTGCATTCACATGGTGCGAAAAATCTTCATCGTCCATGGTGGTAAGTATCATAGCACTACCCAAAAATATCTTCTTGATTACAAGTGTCCCTTCATAGGTGGGGGGCCCATTTGCCCATGGGATCAGCCCGTGGTAAGATGATACGCTTTATTACCAAGTCACTAGCCTGATATACCTTATGCTTGACTTTCTTGTTGAAGGATTTGATCATACATTTCTGGTACATCTGACCATGAAAGAATGCCGCAAGCCTCTTCTCTTCAATCAAATTCAACTGGTCTAGCCTCGTTTGAATCCACTCGTCTTCGTCTAAATCTTCATCTTTCATGATTCTCAGAGAAGGAATCTGAACTTCGACAGGTAGGACAACTTCCATATTGTAGACTAGAGAAAATGGGGTTACCCCAGTTGACGTTTGTAATGAAGTGTGATATCCATGAAGAGAAAATGGTAACATCTCATTCCAATCTTTATATGTCACTGCCATCTTCTATATAATCTTCTTCATGTTCTTATTGGCGGCTTCCACTGCGCCATTCATCTTTAGTCGATACGGAGAAAAATTATGGTGCTTGATCTTGAACTGTATGCAAAGCTCTGTGATCTTAGTGTTATTGATATTGGAACCATTATATGTTATAATCCTTTCAGGATGTCATACCGACAGATAAGGTTATGCTTGGTGAACCGGACCACAACATTCTTGGTAATGGAGGAAAATGAGGCTGCTTCAACCTATTTCGTGAAATAATCAATGGCAATGAGGATGACATGATGTTCGTTAGAAGCATTAGGTTTGATCTCTCCAATCATATAAATTCCCCACATTGGAAACAACCAATGAGCAGTTAAGACATTCAAAGGAACCAAAGGCATATGTACTTTGTCAGCGTAGATCTAGCATTTGTGATAGGTTCTTGAATGATTATGGCAATCAGTTTCCATGGTCAACCAATAATAACCTGCTCTCAGAATCTTCTTAGCCATTGTATGCCCGCTGGAGTGAGTACCAAATATATCGTTGTGCATATCCTCCATAATCTTCTCGGCTTCCTTCTTGTCTACACAACAAAGCAGAGTCAGATCATGGTTCCGCTTGTACAAAATTTTGTCTCTCAGGGAGAAGTTAGCAGAGAACCCTCTTAGAAATTTCTTGTCATTAATAGATGCTCCCTTAGGATACTCTTGAGCCTCGAGGTATCTTTTCACTTCATGAAACCAAGGCTTTTCCTCTACTCCATTAGTGTCAACTTCATAGCAATGTGACGGTTCGTCCAATCTTTTGATAGTAATTCGAGGAGCTTTGTTGTCCCATCTGACTTTGAACATAGATGACATTGTAGCCAATGCATGTGCGAGTGGATTCTCTTTTCGTAGGATATGCTCAAAAGTGATTTCCTCGGAGTACGAGATTAAGGTCAGTACATGTTCCCGATAAGGAATGATATTCAGGTGCTTCATATCCCATTCTCCCTTAATCTGACTGATCACTAGGGCTGAGTCCCCATATACATTCAAGAACTTGATTCTTAGATCAATAGCAACTTTTATGCCCATGATGCATGCTTCGTATTCGGCCATATTAATGGTATAATCAAAGCATAATCTAATGGTGAAGGGCGTATAGCAACCCTTGGGAGAGATAATCACAACACTAATTCCGTTACCAAGTGCATTGGAAGCTCCATCGAAAAACATAGTCCATCGGGATCCTGGCTCAAGTCCTTTATACGGTCCAAGTTCTTTATAATCAGTAACTAGCATGATATTCTTATCCGGGAACTCGAAATTCATAGACTGGTAGTCGTCCACGGCTTGGTGAGCCAAATGATCCTCTAGTACACTTTCTTAGATTCCCTTCTAAGTAGTGTACTGAATATCGTATTCTGTTAATACCATTTGCCACCAAGCTATTCTTCCGGAGAGAGCGGGCTTCTCGAATATGTATTTGATGGGATTCATTTTAGATGTCAACAAAGTAGTATGTGTCAACATATACTTTCTTAGTCGGCGAGCAGCCCATGCCAAAGCTCGTCAAGTTTTCTCGAGCAGTGAGTATCTTGTTTCACAGTCGGTAAACCTCCATTAAATTACTTCATAACCTCAGTCTTGATCTTCTTTGACATCTCAGGACGCATGCGATGGACCTTCTGTTTTAACGGAGAACAACCCTCTTTCATCGGCAGACAGTGAACCACAATATCGGTATCAAGCCCTGGCATGTCTTCATATGACCATGCAAAGATCTCAACATATTCATGAAACATCTTTATTAACCCGTTCTTGACATTGTCTTCTAGGTTGTCACCTATCTTGACTTCTTTCATGTCTGATTCAGTACCCAAGTTTACAATCTCGACTGACTCTTCATGCAGTTGTATAGCCTTTTCCTCTTGTACTAACAGTCTGGAAAGTTATCCAGGTATTTCACAATTGTAGTTGTTTAGTTATTGGCTTGCATTTTTGGTAAAACCCAAGTGTGTATGTGTGAATGTCATGACTGATGTCATAACATTCTAGTTTAGTTGTACTGATTCATTAGGTACCTTTGCAGAAAAATATTGTCATTCAGGTACTGATGTTTATAAGTGTGTATCTGAGCATTTTGCAAAATGATCACATTTTCCTAAATCAGTAGACAGGTTTTCTCAGATGTCATAACAGATGTTAAGACATCCTGTTCTGAACTAACCGGTTTTCAGTTTGGTTAATTCTGAGTTTTTTCAGGAAAATAACTCAGTCTTTCCAGAACAGAATCCTGCGTTTTCTTTGGGTTAACCTAGCTCAACCCTAACCTGGTTAATAGAGTCCTGTAACCTAGTCTTAAGGTCAAACGGAATTAACCCTAGGTTTTTGTGGAAACCCTAACTGAAGTTGCAGCTGCTATATATTCAACAGAGCTGCTGTTTTGCAAGGAACCCTTTTTTGGTCAGAAGATCATTTGTAAACTGTATAGGTTTAATTATTGTACTCCAAGCAATTATCATTGTGATAAGTGACTTGGAATAGGTTTTTAATTGTAAGGGTTGTGTAGCACTCAAAGCTTTGAAGCAAGAGTGTTTGAATGTTTCTTGACTAAAGCTGTGAAGCAGAGTCAAGTTAGTTGTGTGTATCACTCAAAGCTGTGAAGCAAGAGTGGTTGTGTTGCTTGATTAAAAAGCTGTGAAGCTTAATCAAGTGTATGTTTTTGAAGAGTGTCTTCATCAATTCATTAGTCAAATTGTTTTATGTATCACTGCTGTGATTGAGGGGGAGTGAGTAGGAACTCGGGTTTAAGTTGTACTTAGATTGAAATTGCATTGGGTAGGTCTTAAGTGAAGGAGATAAACTGGTTGGTTTATTCCTGAATTAACATCTCTTATAGTGGATTTCCTCCCTGGCTTGGTAGCCCCCCAGAGTAGGTGTTGTTGCACACTGAACTGGGTAAACAATTGACTGTGTTCTTTACTGTTTTTGTATTTACTGTCTTATAGAAAGTTAGATACGGTGTCATAACATTAAACGTGACATTGAGTATCTGCAGCCAGAATTTCAATTGGCATCAGAGCAGGCACCCTGCCTGTATTACTGGGTGAGATCTAGGGATATCACTTTCTGGCACTATGGACAAAGAAGGAGTTTTTGGAAATAGACCACCCATTCTGGATGGAACTAATTATGACTACTGGAAACCTCGTATGATTGCCTTCTTAAAATCTCTGGACAAAAAGGCTTGGAGAGCTGCTGACAAAGGATGGATCCATCCCACCATAACTGAGAAAGATGGGACAATCAGTCTGAAGCCTGAGGAAGATTGGAGTAAAGAAGAAGATGAGTTAGCCCTGGGAAATTCCAAAGCTTTAAATGCCTTGTTCAATGGAATTGATAGAAACATTTTCAGACTAGTACATCAATATGAACTGGCCAAGGAAGTTTGGGACACTCTCAAAACTACTCATGAGGGCACTTCCAAAGTAAAAATGTCAAGGCTTCAGATGTTGACTACCAAGTTTGAGAATCTAAAAATGATGGAAGATGAAACCATTCATGAGTTTCACATGAACATCTTGGAGATTTCCAACACCTCAGGAGCACTGGGAGAAAAGATGTCAGAAGAAAAACTGGTGAGAAAGATTCTCAGATCCTTGCCTAAAAGATTTGCAATGAAGGTAACTGCCATAGAGGAAGCCCAGGACATCAGCAAGTTGAAAGTGGATGAACTTATTGGGTCTCTTCAGACTTTTGAGACGGGGATCACTGATAATGGTGACAAGAAGAACAAGAGCATAGCACTTGTGTCCAACACTGATGTTGAAGAAAATATTTCAGAAGCTATAGCCATGCTTGGAAGACAGTTCAACAAACTCATCAAAAGAATAGATCCAAAGTCAAGGTCTAATGTCCATAACATTCCCTCTGACATTGACAGTTCCAGCAGAAGACCAAGGTCAGAAGAGAAGGGAAATCGAGGCAGAGGAATTCAATTCCATGGTTGTGAAGGATATGGGCATATTCGAGCTGAATGCCCTACCTTTCTTAAGAAACAAAAGAAAGGAATGACTGTTACTTGGTCTGACTGTGATTCAGAAAGTAATTCTGAAGAAGAATCTGCCAAACTAGTTACTGCTTTAACTGGTGTTTGTACCTCTGAAAGTGACATCAGTGATGAAGAGGTGACTTTTGAAGAACTGGCTGATACTTACAAGAAATTGTGTATCAGAAGTACTGAAGTCTGTGTGCAGAATGAGAAACAATCAAAACTCATCATAAAGTTGGAGGCTGAAAAAAGGGAAAACCTTGAAACTATAAGTCATCTAGAAGGAGAAGTTCAATTGCTGAACTCACAACTGAATCAAATGACCAAATCTGTCAAGATGCTGACAAATGGATATTCAAGAACAAGTCAGATGCTGAAGGAGTTGTCACCAGAAATAAGGCAAGACTTGTTGCTCAAGGATACACCCAGGTTGAAGGGGTTGATTTTGATGAAACCTTTGCACCTGTAGCCAGGCTGGAATCAATCAGACTCCTATTGTCAATTGCTTGTCTTCTGAAGTTCAAGTTATTTCAGATGGATGTGAAAAGTGCCTTTCTAAATGGGTACTTAAATGAGGAAGCTTATGTGGAACAACCTAAAGGCTTTGTGGATCCAACCCACCCTGATCATGTCTACAAATTGAGAAAAGCTCTATATGGCCTGAAACAAGCTCCTAGAGCATGGTATGACAGGTTAACAAAGTTTCTCTCAGACAAAGGCTACAGAAAAGGAGGCTTGGACAAAACTCTCTGTCAAAACTGAAGGAGGGAAGTTGATGGTTGCCCAAATATATGTTGATGACATAGTGTTTGGAGGAATGTCAGAACATATGGTTAAACACTTTGCTGACCAGATGCAGGCTGAATTCGAAATGAGTCTCATGGGAGAACTAACTTATTTTCTTGGACTGCAAGTCTCACAGATGGAGGACTCAATCTTCTTATCTCAAAGCAAGTATGCTAAGAACATTGTAAAGAAGTTTGGTATGGAGAATGCAAGTCACAAAAGGACTCCTGCTCCTACTCATCTAAAGCTTTCCAAAGATTCAAGTGGGGTTAGGGTGGATCAAAGTCTGTACAGAAGCATGATAGGAAGCTTGTTGTACTTAACTGCCAGCAGACCTGATATTGCCTTTGCAGTTGGAGTTTGTGCAAGATACCAAGCTGATCCCAAAGTCAGTCATATCAATCAAGTGAAGAGAATTTTGAAGTATGTAAGTGGAACTTACAACTATGGGTTGATGTATTCTCATGGCTGTGAACCAGCTCTGACTGGCTACTGTGATGCTGATTGGGCTGGTAGTGCTGATGATAGAAAAAGCACCTCTGGAGGATGTTTCTTCTTGGGAAATAATCTGGTTTCCTGGTTCAGCAAGAAACAGAATTGTGTGTCTCTTTCTACTGCTGAAGCTGAATACATTACAGCTGGTAGTAGCTGCTCTCAAATGATCTGGATGAAACAGATGCTTACTGAGTATAATGTCACACAATATGTTATGACATTGTACTGTGACAATCTGAGTACAATCAACATTTCCAAGAATCCCATTCAGCATAGTAGGACCAAACATATTGACATACGACATCACTTTATCAGAGACCTTGTAGAAGAGAAGACAATCAAATTGGAACATGTTGCCACTGAGCTACAGCTGGCTGACATTTTTACCAAGGCTCTTGATGCAAATCAATTTGAAAACTTGAGGGGTAAGTTAGGTATTTGCCAACATGAGGAACTGTAGCAATTAATTTTGCTTAAAACAAGGGTTAAAGGAGTTATGCTTGTTCTGATTGGGTTAAAATTGTATTTTCCCATTTCCTTCAATTCTTTTAAGAAGTTGAATAGACACTCCTTTTCTTCCTTCCCCTCTCGTCTCCTCATCATAACCCAGTCTCTCAATCAGAATTTTCTCTTCAGTTGCTGTTGGTCCTCTAAGACTGTCAAAATGTCTCAAACACCATCATCATCCAATACGACTATTTCAACCTCTTCCTCTGATCAAGATTCTAGGACAATCTCTTCTTGTCTGGACTCTGAAGTCCTGGAGATCTCTTCTCGTATAAAAGTGGGAACTAACCCCACCAAGGTCAAAGAGTTGAGAACAAGACATGCAGGAAAGTCCCAAGCTTCTGCCTCTGGTAATCCATCTCATCCTTCTTCTTCAGTTCCCCCTGAAATTGCAAATAGGGAAGGGTCAGCCTATGTTAGTCAAGCAATAGCTAAAATTGTTTCAAGAATTCTGAACGAGAACCACTCAGTTCCTGGCATTTCTGTTCCTTTGAATCAAGAAAGTTCAAATGCTGAAACAAATCCAGATGTCTCTAAGGATGTTGAGACATCAAACAAAGAGAAGAATGCTGACATTGCTCACAAGAAAAGGAAGAAGCCTGAATCCTCTGAGTCTGATGACAGTGCTTAAAGGTTGGTTGCTGTTTGGTGGTGTTGCTGATTGGTGGTGGTGATACCTGGTGGAGTTTGGAAGTGTGTTCAGTTTTTAGCTGCTGCTCTTATTACTTTTTTCTGGATGATTGTATAATTTTTATGAACATGTATCTTTGGCCCATTTGTGGCTAAAGAGGGGGAGAATATTTTGGTACTTACTTAATTAGTACCTGCTTAATTAGACATTCTATTTTTCTGCAGTCACTTATTTCTACTGCTATCTATCTCTGATTGCTTAGGGTCTTTAGCCAAAAATCTGCCAAAGGGGGAGTTTGTAGTTGTTTAGTTATTGGCTTGCATTTTTGGTAAAACCCAAGTGTGTATGTGTGAATGTCATGACTGATGTCATAACATTCTAGTTTAGTTGTACTGATTCATTAGGTACCTTTGCAGAAAAATATTTTCATTCAGGTACTGATGTTTATAAGTGTGTATCTGAGCATTTTGCAAAATGATCACATTTTCCTAAATCAGTAGACAGGTTTTCTCAGATGTCATAACAGATGTTAAGACATCCTGTTCTGAACTAACCGGTTTTCAGTTTGGTTAATTCTGAGTTTTTTCAGGAAAATAACTCAGTCTTTCCAGAACAGAATCCTGCGTTTTCTTTGGGTTAACCTAGCTCAACCCTAACCTGGTTAATAGAGTCCTGTGACCTAGTCTTAAGGTCAAACGGAATTAACCCTAGGTTTTTGTGGAAACCCTAACTGAAGTTGCAGCTGCTATATATTCAACAGAGCTGCTGTTTTGCAAGGAACCCTTTTTTGGTCAGAAGATCATTTGTAAACTGTATAGGTTTAATTATTGTACTCCAAGCAATTATCATTGTGATAAGTGACTTGGAATAGGTTTTTAATTGTAAGGGTTGTGTAGCACTCAAAGCTTTGAAGCAAGAGTGTTTGAATGTTTCTTGACTAAAGCTGTGAAGCAGAGTCAAGTTAGTTGTGTGTATCACTCAAAGCTGTGAAGCAAGAGTGGTTGTGTTGCTTGATTAAAAAGCTGTGAAGCTTAATCAAGTGTATGTTTTTGAAGAGTGTCTTCATCAATTCATTAGTCAAATTGTTTTATGTATCACTGCTGTGATTGAGGGGGAGTGAGTAGGAACTCGGGTTTAAGTTGTACTTAGATTGAAATTGCATTGGGTAGGTCTTAAGTGAAGGAGATAAACTGGTTGGTTTATTCCTGAATTAACATCTCTTATAGTGGATTTCCTCCCTGGCTTGGTAGCCCCCAGAGTAGGTGTTGTTGCACACTGAACTGGGTAAACAATTGACTGTGTTCTTTACTGTTTTTGTATTTACTGTCTTATAGAAAGTTAGATACGGTGTCATAACATTAAACGTGACATTGAGTATCTGCAGCCAGAATTTCAATTGGCATCAGAGCAGGCACCCTGCCTGTATTACTGGGTGAGATCTAGGGATATCACTTTCTGGCACTATGGACAAAGAAGGAGTTTTTGGAAATAGACCACCCATTCTGGATGGAACTAATTATGACTACTGGAAACCTCGTATGATTGCCTTCTTAAAATCTCTGGACAAAAAGGCTTGGAGAGCTGCTGACAAAGGATGGATCCATCCCACCATAACTGAGAAAGATGGGACAATCAGTCTGAAGCCTGAGGAAGATTGGAGTAAAGAAGAAGATGAGTTAGCCCTGGGAAATTCCAAAGCTTTAAATGCCTTGTTCAATGGAATTGATAGAAACATTTTCATACTAGTACATCAATATGAACTGGCCAAGGAAGTTTGGGACACTCTCAAAACTACTCATGAGGGCACTTCCAAAGTAAAAATGTCAAGGCTTCAGATGTTGACTACCAAGTTTGAGAATCTAAAAATGATGGAAGATGAAACCATTCATGAGTTTCACATGAACATCTTGGAGATTTCCAACACCTCAGGAGCACTGGGAGAAAAGATGTCAGAAGAAAAACTGGTGAGAAAGATTCTCAGATCCTTGCCTAAAAGATTTGCAATGAAGGTAACTGCCATAGAGGAAGCCCAGGACATCAGCAAGTTGAAAGTGGATGAACTTATTGGGTCTCTTCAGACTTTTGAGACGGGGATCACTGATAATGGTGACAAGAAGAACAAGAGCATAGCACTTGTGTCCAACACTGATGTTGAAGAAAATATTTCAGAAGCTATAGCCATGCTTGGAAGACAGTTCAACAAACTCATCAAAAGAATAGATCCAAAGTCAAGGTCTAATGTCCATAACATTCCCTCTGACATTGACAGTTCCAGCAGAAGACCAAGGTCAGAAGAGAAGGGAAATCGAGGCAGAGGAATTCAATTCCATGGTTGTGAAGGATATGGGCATATTCGAGCTGAATGCCCTACCTTTCTTAAGAAACAAAAGAAAGGAATGACTGTTACTTGGTCTGACTGTGATTCAGAAAGTAATTCTGAAGAAGAATCTGCCAAACTAGTTACTGCTTTAACTGGTGTTTGTACCTCTGAAAGTGACATCAGTGATGAAGAGGTGACTTTTGAAGAACTGGCTGATACTTACAAGAAATTGTGTATCAGAAGTACTGAAGTCTGTGTGCAGAATGAGAAACAATCAAAACTCATCATAAAGCTGGAGGCTGAAAAAAGGGAAAACCTTGAAACTATAAGTCATCTAGAAGGAGAAGTTCAATTGCTGAACTCACAACTGAATCAAATGACCAAATCTGTCAAGATGCTGACAAATGGATATTCAAGAACAAGTCAGATGCTGAAGGAGTTGTCACCAGAAATAAGGCAAGACTTGTTGCTCAAGGATACACCCAGGTTGAAGGGGTTGATTTTGATGAAACCTTTGCACCTGTAGCCAGGCTGGAATCAATCAGACTCCTATTGTCAATTGCTTGTCTTCTGAAGTTCAAGTTATTTCAGATGGATGTGAAAAGTGCCTTTCTAAATGGGTACTTAAATGAGGAAGCTTATGTGGAACAACCTAAAGGCTTTGTGGATCCAACCCACCCTGATCATGTCTACAAATTGAGAAAAGCTCTATATGGCCTGAAACAAGCTCCTAGAGCATGGTATGACAGGTTAACAAAGTTTCTCTCAGACAAAGGCTACAGAAAAGGAGGCTTGGACAAAACTCTCTTTGTCAAAACTGAAGGAGGGAAGTTGATGGTTTCCCAAATATATGTTGATGACATAGTGTTTGGAGGAATGTCAGAACATATGGTTAAACACTTTGCTGACCAGATGCAGGCTGAATTCGAAATGAGTCTCATGGGAGAACTAACTTATTTTCTTGGACTGCAAGTCTCACAGATGGAGGACTCAATCTTCTTATCTCAAAGCAAGTATGCTAAGAACATTGTAAAGAAGTTTGGTATGGAGAATGCAAGTCACAAAAGGACTCCTGCTCCTACTCATCTAAAGCTTTCCAAAGATTCAAGTGGGGTTAGGGTGGATCAAAGTCTGTACAGAAGCATGATAGGAAGCTTGTTGTACTTAACTGCCAGCAGACCTGATATTACCTTTGCAGTTGGAGTTTGTGCAAGATACCAAGCTGATCCCAAAGTCAGTCATATCAATCAAGTGAAGAGAATTTTGAAGTATGTAAGTGGAACTTACAACTATGGGTTGATGTATTCTCATGGCTGTGAACCAGCTCTGACTGGCTACTGTTATGCTGATTGGGCTGGTAGTGCTGATGATAGAAAAAGCACCTCTGGAGGATGTTTCTTCTTGGGAAATAATCTGGTTTCCTGGTTCAGCAAGAAACAGAATTGTGTGTCTCTTTCTACTGCTGAAGCTGAATACATTGCAGCTGGTAGTAGCTGCTCTCAAATGATCTGGATGAAACAGATGCTTACTGAGTATAATGTCACACAAGATGTTATGACATTGTACTGTGACAATCTGAGTACAATCAACATTTCCAAGAATCCCATTCAGCATAGTAGGACCAAACATATTGACATACGACATCACTTTATCAGAGACCTTGTAGAAGAGAAGACAATCAAATTGGAACATGTTGCCACTGAGCTACAGCTGGCTGACATTTTTACCAAGGCTCTTGATGCAAATCAATTTGAAAACTTGAGGGGTAAGTTGGGTATTTGCCAACATGAGGAACTGTAGCAATTAATTTTGCTTAAAACAAGGGTTAAAGGAGTTATGCTTGTTCTGATTGGGTTAAAATTATATTTTCCCATTTCCTTCAATTCTTTTAAGAAGTTGAATAGACACTCCTTTTCTTCCTTCCCCTCTCGTCTCCTCATCATAACCCAGTCTCTCAATCAGAATTTTCTCTTCAGTTGTTGTTGGTCCTCTAAGACTGTCAAAATGTCTCAAACACCATCATCATCCAATACGACTATTTCAACCTCTTCCTCTGATCAAGATTCTAGGACAATCTCTTCTTGTCTGGACTCTGAAGTCCTGGAGATCTCTTCTCGTAGAAAAGTGGGAACTAACCCCACCAAGGTCAAAGAGTTGAGAACAAGACATGCAGGAAAGTCCCAAGCTTCTGCCTCTGGTAATCCATCTCATCCTTCTTCTTCAGTTCCCCCTGAAATTGCAAATAGGGAAGGGTCAGCCTATGTTAGTCAAGCAATATCTAAAATTGTTTCAAGAATTCTGAACGAGAACCACTCAGTTCCTGGCATTTCTGTTCCTTTGAATCAAGAAAGTTCAAATGCTGAAACAAATCCAGATGTCTCTAAGGATGTTGAGACATCAGACAAAGAGAAGAATGCTGACATTGCTCACAAGAAAAGGAAGAAGCCTGAATCCTCTGAGTCTTATGACAGTGCTTAAAGGTTGGTTGCTATTTGGTGGTGTTGCTGATTGGTGGTGGTGATACCTGGTGGAGTTTGGAAGTGTGTTCAGTTTTTAGCTGCTGCTCTTATTACTTTTTTCTGGATGACTGTATAATTTTTATGAACATGTATCTTTGGCCCATTTGTGGCTAAAGAGGTGGAGAATATTTTGGTACTTACTTAATTAGTACCTGCTTAATTAGACATTCTATTTTTCTGCAGTCACTTATTTCTGCTGCTATCTATCTCTGATTGCTTAGGGTCTTTAGCCAAAAATCTGCCAAAGGGGGAGTTTGTAGTTGTTTAGTTATTGGCTTGCATTTTTGGTAAAACCCAAGTGTGTATGTGTGAATGTCATGACTGATGTCATAACATTCTAGTTTAGTTGTACTGATTCATTAGGTACCTTTGCAGAAAAATATTTTCATTCAGGTACTGATGTTTATAAGTGTGTATCTGAGCATTTTGCAAAATGATCACATTTTCCTAAATCAGTAGACAGGTTTTCTCAGATGTCATAACAGATGTTAAGACATCCTGTTCTGAACTAACCGGTTTTCAATTTGGTTAATTCTGAGTTTTTTCAGGAAAATAACTCAGTCTTTCCAGAACAGAATCCTGCGTTTTCTTTGGGTTAACCTAGCTCAACCCTAACCTGGTTAATAGAGTCATGTGGCCTAGTCTTAAGGTCAAACGGAATTAACCCTAGGTTTTTGTGGAAACCCTAACTGAAGTTGCAGCTGCTATATATTCAACAGAGCTGCTGTTTTGCAAGGAACCCTTTTTTGGTCAGAAGATCATTTGTAAACTGTATAGGTTTAATTATTGTACTCCAAGCAATTATCATTGTGATAAGTGACTTGGAATAGGTTTTTAATTGTAAGGGTTGTGTAGCACTCAAAGCTTTGAAGCAAGAGCGTTTGAATGTTTCTTGACTAAAGCTGTGAAGCAGAGTCAAGTTAGTTGTGTGTATCACTCAAAGCTGTGAAGCAAGAGTGGTTGTGTTGCTTGATTAAAAAGCTGTGAAGCTTAATCAAGTGTATGTTTTTGAAGAGTGTCTTCATTAATTCATTAGTCAAATTGTTTTATGTATCACTGCTGTGATTGAGGGGGAGTGAGTAGGAACTCAGGTTTAAGTTGTACTTAGATTGAAATTGCATTGGGTAGGTCTTAAGTGAAGGAGATAAACTGGTTGGTTTATTCCTGAATTAACATCTCTTATAGTGGATTTCCTCCCTGGCTTGGTAGCACCCAGAGTAGGTGTTGTTGCACACTGAACTGGGTAAACAATTGAATGTGTTCTTTACTGTTTTTGTATTTACTGTCTTATAGAAAGTCAGATACGGTGTCATAACATTAAACGTGACATTGAGTATCTGCAGCCAGAATTTCAACAATATTCCTCACCTTCGTCCTCGGCTTGGTGGATCGGATTTTCAAATTCATAAGTAGCAATAGTATAATTGTTATCAACGGGATCCAGAATGGATGTGGATCTGCAATTTTTTGTGTGGGTGTGTGTAAGAACACATAGCTATTTGAAAGTGAATAAAGTAAAAGAAATAAAAAGAGCACAAAATTTGAATGCAAAAAACATCCGATGATTTATTAAATGAAAATATGCTTATGAAATGACAACCCTTAACAAATGGACCATTGTGCCTCGGGTAAGACACAAGGCTTAAAGTCATTGTTTAAAAGTTACATAGCCAAAACTTTGAAAGCAATAAAGCAGAAAGTAGAATTTACTTCTGAATAAAGGAGATTGGTACAACGTCTTCAGTCTTCCAGTTGCTGAGCCTGTTACCGGTGGTGGGAAAAATCCAATTGTCAAAGTCAAAGTCACTATCAGCATCTTCTACAACGGAAACATCATCAATAGCATTAACACCTTTGTCGTGCTTAGGCATAGGTGCAGTGATCACATTAGGAGTCTCAGGAGGATCAAATTCAATCTCTTTGTAGTTAATAAGATCTTGAATTTTATTTTTCAAGGCCCATCAGCTACTAGTGTTGTGCCCGGGGATATTGGAATGGTAGGCGCTTTTCACATTAGGATTGTATCGAGGAGAGGAGGTGTTGGTATTCTGGGGAGGATCCATGAGCGTAATCAGTTCCACTTTCAATAAGTGTTGCAATGATTGAGACAATGGAATACTAATCTTGGTAAACTGTCTTCTAGGTGTATCTGACCTATGCTGATTGTTTTGTTGATGTTGTTGCACAGACGCATGATTAGAAATTAACATAGCTCATACAGATTGATTGTGATTAATTCTAGTACGACCCTTCTGGCCATACACATCATTGGTTTCCTTTTTATTGTTGAACGTCTTCTTTACAGTACTTGAAGACACCGCCACTTGAATCTTTCCACTTTTAATTCCGCCTTCGACATGTTCCCCAATTAGTATCAACTCGGTAAAACCATATGAAGAGCTTCCGATAAGATGATTAAAGAAAGGTCATGTCAAAGTTCACATGAACATATCAACTATCTTCCCATCAGACAGAGGAGGTTGAACTCATCCAGCCAGATCTCTCCACTTCTAGGCATACTCCTTGAAGCCTTCATTCGAGCCCATAGTCATACTTTGTAGTTGCACACAATTTGGTGCAAGGTCCGCATTATATTGATATTGCTTGTAAAAGGTAGAAGCCAAGTCTTCCCATGTACGTATATTGGTTCCTTCCATCTGATAGAACCATTCCAGTTGTGTCCCATATAAGCTCTCTTGAAAGAAGTGAACCCATAACTTTCTGTCAGTAGTATGGAGTTGGATCTTCGGAACATAAGACCACATATGAAGTTTAGGACAAGACACACCATCATATTTGGCAAAGACGGGGACCTTGAACTTATGAGGGATAACAACCCTTGAGACAAGACCGATCTTTTCAAAATCCAGCCCAGGCACTTCCTGAATTTCCATGGCATTCAGACGATCTTCCAGCTGTTTGTATCTGTCATCAACGGGAGGATACTGTTCATCAGAGTAGTCTTCTTCATCCAGAATTTTACCAGAACCAAGGTTGCTTCCCCCCTTAGCTTTGATACTTCTACTGTCTTCCTCTTGATTATAATATTCATCTGATGGGATGTCAGAAGCTTGAACCTGTTTGGCGGGACCTTTGAATCTTCTTCCCATGTTAAAGATACCAACCAATTTCCAAGTCTTTTTATTCTTGGCGATGAGTGTCATCCGCTCTTTCTTCCCCTTGGCTAACTTCTGGAGCGTCTCTTGGAATTGGTTGTTTTGAACTTGAAGATATTTCATGGTTTGTTCAAGATCTTTTACTGAAATAAACAGCAAGAAGATGAGAAAACTCGTCTTGGGAAAAATACATGTTATGTGATGATGTGCATGATATGTGGATGCAATGTTTTCAAGGATCTCGCGGGATAAACAAAAAATAAATGTTAGAAGTTGAGTCTAGCTGCAACTTTAACTGAAGAACTTTGCGTCTTTGAATGTCCTTTTATGAGAATTGAGCTCACCATATCGAGTGGGTCCTAGCCTTTGACTCAAGCGGAAATACTTTGATCTTTGACGGCATTTGGTTAGATGGAAATAAATCCTCTTGCCCCTTGCTAGACATCTTGTTCATGATGACCTGCATCACAGGCCCTTGAGATCCTTTAAATGATTAATGAAAATACTATGGTATGATGTCATGATGTCATGTTTGAATAATATAACAAACATAAACAAAGCACATAAGAGACTTAGGTTTAAGGCTTGCATGTGGTTCGCAGGTAAGTACCCTCTTGAAGTTCAGTTGGCTCAACTTGTCCTAAGAATAGTAATCGGGTTCTAGGAATCTCATATCACCATCTTTCTCACAGGCTTTATTTCAGCAGTGCAACTGACTTTCCACTGAAATATCCCGAGAGTCGAATCTCAATGAGTGTAGCATCGAGTATCAACCAACTTTGGACTGCACCAAAGCTAGCCATCTCACTACCTTCTAATGGCTAAGTTGGGTCAATTAAGGTTCTTAAGGTCAGTTAGTGCTTATGACACCACGTGGCAACCTAGTATTCTCCTCGACTGACTCAAGGGACACCAGTATAAACAGATGAGTCACACTAATGTAGTCATCACTTCAACCATATCGGTCTACGCCGTATAGTTTCCATGATTTATAGATACTTACCTAAGGTTCCTAGATCCGGGCGTAGGATTTTTGCAAGAAATAAAAACCCGAGAAAACCTCAAATGTAAAGAAAACAATTCAAACAAAGCAGATAAAGTGATATAACCCTAAGGTAACCCCTCTTTTTTTGTAAGTCCCCAATAAAATCGCCAGTTCTGTAATATGGTGGGAGAACTGAATTGTTTTTGCGTTTTATCATAAGTGTTACGAATAGCAAGAGTTGCCACTGACTTTAATTTTATTCAATAAGGAAAGGGTGAAAAGAACAGGAAAGACCTTTTTCGAGTTTGAGTTTGGGGGGTAGGTTATGAAAAGAGAAGGTGTTAGCACCCTTTTCATCCATAGTTATCGACGATCTCTTAATTGCTAGCTCACTTTATTTTGAAAATCGCTTTGTGTTGTGTATGTTTGAAAAATATTTTGAAATGTCAATGTGGGGCGGACTTTGTAATGATTCTCGTATCTGTCCTCGAGAATGCATACAAAGTGTTTTGTTTGAAAATATTTTTGAAGAGTGTTTGTGAAAAGTGTTTTGTTTTGAAATGTTTGTGAGCAAGCGATTAATAATGTTCTACCTACTCAAGGTCGTTCTTGTATTTTTCCTTCTCCTTTAGATAGTGTTGTCCTACCATTAGTTAGTAGGAAGCCTTATCGTTGGATGTGAAGGGACACACGTGGGTCATCGTACAGTCATCGAAGACAACTCGTAAGGGCGTTTTATTAATTATCGTTAAGGGACTAGATTATTTACTGAAGGCAACGTGGAAAGGGTCATCGAGGGACTATGATCTTTAATTTCGAGGGACTTTGCTAAAGCTTCCCCGTGTTCAAGGGACATGACTGTTTTTTCTGAGGCAACAAGGGAGGTTACCCTAGAGGTGTGAGTGTGCGAGTGATTTGTTTTCAGTTATGTTTATCTTTGGAGTTAGGGTTAGCTATTGATTCGTTATTAATCTTTCCATGCAAGCCTAATTGCTAAGCAGTAAACATAAAAATAATGAAAAGTGGTAAAGTGCGGAAAATAAATGCGGAAAGGTAAACTCTAGACTATTACAACGCTTCGGGGAAGTTACATAATAAAAATGAGGAAAGTAAATCCTAATTACTATTACATCCCGGAAAACAGTTACAATAATAATGAAAGTGAAAAGTCTAAGCTACACAAAAATGTAAAAATAGGAAAAAGGAAAGCGAAAGGGTTTTTGATGATTTTTGATTAAAAAAAAGGCTTTGATGATTAACCTAAAAACCTAATTAATTTTAATTAAAAATTTATTAATTAAATTAATAAAAAAACCTAATTTGATTAGGGTTTTTAAAAGGTTTTGAAAAAATAATTAGGTTTGTTAAAGAAGTTTTTGTGAAATTAATTTAGAGTTTAAAGGAAAAGGAAAAAAAGTAACAAGAATAGGAAAAAAAACCAAAATTTCCAGAGGTGGGTGTTGAACCCACGCCCTTAGCTTTCTCAGTCAACCAGTTCACCATTGTGCCAAGCGCGCGCTTGTGATTGAGAATGAAAACCAACTCATTTTGTTATTCCTGTAAAACATAAAAATATGAAGAAAAAAAATCAAAATGCCAAAAGGATGAGATTAAACCCACGCATTGGCATAGCAGTGACTTGAAAACGCGCGTTGCTACCACTGGGGTGGTGATACATCCAATGTTATTGATATAAAAGATTAAACATAACATCAACAAATTGCATGGACCAGAGAGGCGCCGAAACCCTAGCTCCGGTCATCTTCTCCGGTGAGTCTTTTTTGTTCCTACAAAAAATAAAAAATGTCAGGCATCCAAAGGTACCCTATCCCCCTAAATTCAACCCTGTGAATTCAATAAGAGTGGTATTTTTGTCCAAATCGCGCTAGGTTATGAGATATGTTTGAAATACATAGATCGGACCAAACATGGCAATTCGTGGTTCCGATTTCATGGGACCCCTACAATGATCCAAACATGTACAAACACATCTCAGAAACACATTAATAGCGTTAACATGCCTTGAAATAATATGAAATCTGAAATATGAATTTTGCAAAAAAATATGAGATCGGAGATGTATGCGTGTAGGTTTTGGGAGCTTTGGATCATCATATTTGATCCATTCTTACTTTGTAATTCTCCTGGAGTCGATTGGAAGTACTGGTATGTCTTAAAGATGGCTGAAACTAGGGTTCTAAGGTTGCCCTAGTTTGAATGATTTTTGTGATTTTTTTGAAAGTTTCTTGCACAATGGTTTTTCGTCCATGTCTTGTCTGAATGAGGGGATTATATAGCTTGCAAATTAGGTCAAATAAGATATGGGCTTGGACTTGTGTAAGAAGCTTAGTCTTATTTCATTTTATTTTGACTTTTAAAATAATAAAAAAAACATAATAAACCAAAAGGGGTGTATGAACAAGTCTTGAGGTTCACTATAAGCTGCAAAACACGTTTGGACCTTGAATCACAAGCCCAATAGCCCAAATTTCCAAGTTTGATCACTTTTGGTTTCATGCTTTTGCTCAAAATTTCTCAACTTGCATTAGTTATATCTCTCTCAATTTTCATAATTTCAAGGTGATCTTGGACTTTTTGGAAAGATTAAGATGTCCTCTACAATATATATGTTGATCATTTTTGCACTTGAATAATTTATCTTGATGTAAGTTGCCTTGACAAAAAGTGTCTTTTTTTTTACTTTTGAAATGACCTATAATGTATTGGCCAATATCTCTCAAATGAAGTATTTTTTGGACTTGAGCTTAGAGAGTAAAAGTTGTAGAGAATTGAGTTTCCTTCAAAATGAGCTTTGGTTGAGGAAAATATGATGAGATATGTGAAAGTTATGCTTGGTCAAATTTCAGTTGACTTCTCCTTAAGAAAACCCTAATTTGGCAACTTTTGACTTTTGATGATTCGAGAGTTTTTCTTGATGAATCATCATCAACCCTTGATCACATGATGAATGTGAATTAAAAATGTTGATGTTGACCAAAAATCTTGAAGTTTAACTGTATGTTTACCACAGTTGAATTTTTGTCCAATACAGTTGATTTTTAGTCATCTGAGTCATTGACTGAGCAAACTTGTGATGCAAGGCATGAAACTTGGTATGAGAATTCTTGGAAATATATAAGAAACCATGAAATCTATTTGAGGCATTAGAAACCCAAGCTTCCTTGAGAAAAGTAAAACCCTAGTTGTTGGTCAATTGCTTCGAAGGAGAATTTGTCTGATCAATTCTTGAGCAACCTTGAGCATTTGAGAACCCTAGGAGAATGTCTTCAATAAAAATGAGAGGGAAAATTTTGGGTTACAACACAACTCACTCAAACCCAACAACCATACACCACCACATCCACCCAAACTCGTCATCAATTCATGTCACACACACAAACACAATACCAAGAGCATGATCAGACCCACCACCAATAATATGCACCCTCCACATCCTACCATAACAACGAAGACACATATGATACCTCTCCTTCCTACCATACCATCCAACCTACATATAGTCAAAAATCACACCATCGAAGCACCCAACCATCATACGAATTTCAGACACCTAAAGAATTGTTTCTTAGTTTCCAAAACGATTCAACATCCCAATTCTATCAACCACCCCACCCACACATATCCCAACCAACAAGATCAAACTTCAACAACATGGACACCGATCTCTTTGGAAGCACAACACAGTGGGGAGAAATGATCGAGGAGATGTATGATCCTAATGTATCAAGACCATCACATGAAGCACCTCATCATCAAGCGAGTCAGAACAAACCCCAAACACCTCAGGGAATTCAACAGAGAGTAGTGAGGCAAAGGCGGAGGCATTTACGTCATACAGTAACACACTTAGGTTGAGGGGGGCGTCCGTAAAAATATGTATTTATGCATTGTGTAATTTTAAATATTAATATAAAATATTTTTATTTACTTTTATTATTATTTAAAAAAATTAATAACAACAACTGTCAAGTCATCTAAAATAGCGCATCTACTTCAACTTATATGCATGCGCCACACTGCACATCACTAAATAGGAGAATAAATCATGCCTTGTAGTTACTTTAATAATTTTTAAAAAATAATAATTATTTGAGATTTTTTTTAAAAAGTGATTATTTAAAAAAAAATAAATCTAGAATGCGTAAACACACACTACGCCTAGTGGCCATCTTATAAATTAATACCACAGTATCCTCTCTTTTCATGTAGATTTTAAAAAAATAATAATATTATTTGAGATTTTTTTTAAAAAAGTGATTATTAAAAAAAAAAATCTAAAATGCGTAAACACACACTACACCTAGTGGGCATCTTATAAATTAATACCACAGTATCCTCTCTTTTCATGTAGCTATCTACTTATAATCATGATAACCTAAATATAAACTTTTGTTGAAAATTTAATTTTATATTACATAAATTTAAAATAATTAGTATAAACCAAATGACTCGTGCTCCTCGTTTATTTTTAAAAATGGCCCTTATCCTACGGTGGAGGTTTTCGTTTACTAAGTCAATATTAAATTTGTAAAATTGATATGAAAAAACAAAACAGACAAAATAGTTCGTACAGTCAGAAGTTAGATGAAGTGATTTCAATTTTCATAAAAGCATTAAATGAATGAAAGCTAAAAAAAATATCTAACTTAAATTCAGCTGAAAATGAGCGAACAAGAAGAAGAAGCACTTGCAAGAATTATAGCTAGACATCTTGTTCTTGTTCAATGTGTACCTTGCTGCTATGTTTCATGTTACTAGGAGTTGTTTTTTACACAACTCATGCTATAAAATTTCCACCAAATGTTTCATTACCAGCAGTGTTTGCTTTTGGAGATTCAATCATGGATACAGGTAACAACAACAATATCATGAAAACATTTGCTAAGTGCAATTTTCCTCCTTATGGAAAAGATTTCAAAGGTGGCATCCCAACCGGTCGGTTTGGCAATGGAAAAGTTCCTTCAGACTTTTTGGGTACGTCAGCTGTGTTACTATACAAAGTCTTATAAAATATCTGTTACAGTCTTATAAAATATTTGTCACAGTTAAACTTTTATTTGTTTTATCAGTTGAAGTATTAGGTATTAAGGAATTTCTTCCTGCATATTTGGATCCAAATATCCAACCTAACGATCTTATCACCGGTGTTTGCTTTGCTTCCGGTGGTACTGGATATGATCCTCTCACATCTCAATTAGCGGTAAACATGCATTTTTTATTTCCATAAAAAAATTGAATAATTTTTCATTATTTCTTTCTATTCTTTTCTAATTATGTCATTGTTCTATAACATAAAAACCAGGTAGCTATATCATTGTCCACTCAAATAGAAATGTTCAAAGAATACATAGGAAAGCTAAAAGGACTTGTAGGAGTGGATAGAGCAAACTTCATCATAGAAAATAGTATTTACCTTGTTGTTCAAGGAAGCAACGACATTTCAAATACATATTTTTTGAGTCATGTTAGAGAATTACAGTACGATGTTCCTGCTTATGCTGATCTCATGCTCACCGGCGCTATGAATTTCTTAAAGGTATATCCCGACTCAAAATAATATTGTGTTTGGATGAGATGATTAAAATTTAAAAAAATTTAAATGATTCAATTGAATTTTTTTCGTTTATAATTTTTTATATAGATATGATAATTTGTATGCATGTACTAATGTTTATATTTTCTTGTGAATGTAAAAATAAAAGGAAATATATAAACTTGGGGCAAGAAAGATAGGAGTATTTAGTGCTCCACCAATAGGATGTGTGCCTTTTCAAAGAACAGTTGCTGGAGGAATTGAGAGAGAATGTGCAGAAAAAATCAACGATTTATGCAAGTTATTTAACACTAAATTATCAAGGGAGTTGACTTCTCTTAACCAAAATTTGATTAATTCAAGAATGGTTTACCTTGATGTTTATACACCTATTCTTGACATCATTGTAAATTATCAAAATTATGGTATAGTCTGAAATTTCCTTTTTATTACAATTGTTTTAGTATTTAATTAATATTGCAATGATATTAATGTAGAAAATTTATGTACATTGTTTTATAATGGTAGGTTATAAAGTTGGAGACAAGGGATGTTGTGGCACAGGTGAAGTAGAGGCATCAGTGTTATGCAATCAATTCTCTACTACGTGTGAAAATGCCAATGACTATGTTTTTTGGGACAGTTTTCATCCCACAGAGAGTGTCTATATAAAGCTTGTGGATTCTCTTATTCGAAAATATATGCACCAATTTCTCTAGAGAAACACCTCACTTGCATGTTGGGCTTATCAATATGTTGCAAAACAAATTTATTTAGTGTTGAAGGATGAAAGTGTAAGAAATGTTCTTTTGAGGTGATTTTTGTAGACCCGATAATATTTGTGTCAAATGAGAATTTAAAGCTTAACTAAAATTCATAAGACAAAGCAAGAATTTTTCTTAACACTTTTTTGATTCATATGTTTTCTATTATGCTACATATACATAAGACATGCTTTATAGACTTTCTATACTTCACATTTAAGTAAGCAATCTTGGACATTAAGTATCACATGTTATAGGTGGTTCATATATTTTGATCCAATAGCATGCTTTCTTAATGTTTAAGAATGAGAATATGTCATGCTATTACTTAGTGATTAATAAAAAATCTAAATATCTTCTAGTCACTCTTTCTAACTAAATTCTAGAATACTTAACTCTTTTAAAAATTGTATTTTTTTTAAAGTTGATTTAATTCTTACATTGTCTCAGTTAAATCAAGCTCACGCCATTCCAAATATATTTTTCAATATATAAGATAATTTAATTTTAATGGTTTTGTAAAATTACCTGTAATTTATTCTCCAATATGATATAATATTCGATTACTATTTCTTTCTTGACTATCAACTCTTTTACCTTGTGAAACTAAATACCAATATGTTTAGATCATTCATGAATAACTAAATTCTTATTAAGTGCAATAGCTGACTTATTGTCACAAATTATATTTGTTGGACTATTTTGCTTTTCATGTATCTTTTCTAAAATTCTTCTCAACCACGTTGTCTGAGTAGCACAACTAGTTGTTGTAGAATATTTTGCTTCTGTTGTTGAAAGCATGACAATAGATTGTTTCTTCGAAGGTAACGATGAGCAGATCTTATTCCACAGACAATGTGCATTGAAGTCATACTTCTTATACTTGGTTGGCACGACAATATTTCTAGATAAAAGTGCAACCTACGTCGATGTAGTCTACCTACACACTTCACCGATTTATAGTGGATCCACGAGTACAACTGAGGGCGTGTTTGATTTATCGATACTCTAAACTAGGTTAAGCTTGTCTTTGAAAGACAAGACAAATGAATTGATGATGAACACTATTTACGGTAATTTATTTGCAACATTTATTGTTACTAATATTTTCACAACGTTTGTGTTAGACCTGTTACTAATATTTTATCTGAACAATTTTTAGGTGTGAATCATCTCTCACTTTCCTCGCATATCTTGGTGGCAACTTAAGATAGACTACACTGAGAATTAGTCACATGCTCGCGCATTTGCATCGTACATAGGGAATCAGGCTATAAAGTCGTTTCAGGTGTTTATTAACCGCATTATAGCATATAACATATGATTATGCACGTACGAGGGTCACCGCTAGACGTGTCCTTTGGAAGACATAGCCTTTTACTCTGGATGATTGGCTTATGGGTCGCGCCTGATGTATCCGCATCTTCTTGAGCAGGTCATGCGCCAATTCGGGTTTCTTCAGACTATTCCAAGACCTCCATTTGTGTCTTCTCCTCCAACAGTTTTCTGCAAAGATCTTGATACCATATACTCGATTATTTCTATAATCATCTAGTACATACTAAAGTAGGTAGTGAGCCAGCTCCTGATCCATGTTCTTTTGCACATGGCTACATGTAATGCTTCTATCGAGTGCCACATCCTTACATAACACCAGATGTCGCGGGAGCGCCTCCTAGACCTGCTCATCAGGACATATTGGAAGAGGAACGAGCTAGAGATGATCATACAACAGACCTATTATCAGTATGTTAGTGTATTGCTCAAGTTGTGAGAGATGGCATTGAGAGAGGAGACATTGAGAAAGGAAATCATGGTATGGAAACCTTATAAACCATTTTACTCGAAGCATAAAATGCCTTAGGGTACAGGCGGCGATCGAGGAGAAACATGGGGTTCGAAATACACAATAATTTATTTTTTATTTATACTTTGGTAACGGTTGTATTTTTTAAACAAATTATGTATCGTGGTAACATTTTTGGTTAATTGATTAATATTTGGATTTGAATTTATGTATAACATGTTTGAATTACATTAGTATACTTAGCATAGTGTTAATATATCCTTAGTCTAAATGGCCTAAAAATATCAATTTGGGACACTTGTTGCCAAATGTTAATAACTCTCAAATACTTTCAAGGGTTATTTTGGAGATGCATATTGTGATGCGATGGGAGAGCTGACTTGGGTGTTTTGCGTTTTATCGCAAATGTTGCGGTTAGCAAGAGTCGCCATCGACTTTTCTTTTATCCAAAAAGGAAAGGTAAAAAAGCACAGGAAAGACCTTTGAGATTGTTTCTTGAGTTCAGGGATAGATTATGAAAAGGAAAGGTATTAGCACCCTTTTCATCCATGGTTTTCCATGGGCTCTTAGTTACTTACTAGATTACTTGCTTTTGTTTGAAATTGTGTTTTGTATGGTTTTTTGAAAGTATTTTTGTAAAATAGGCCATTGTTTAGGTAATCTTTGTAATGATTCTCGTTCGTAAGAATGTATACAAAGATGTTTGTCTTTTTGAAAATGTTTTCAATGTTTGTAAGATGTTTGAAAGTGTGTAGGTGTTTGTTTTAAAAATAGCAAGGATATTTGTTTTGAAATGGAGCAAGTAATTAGGAGTAATCTACCTACTCAAATTTATTTCTTGTTCATTTTCTTTTCCTTTGACATTGTTGTCTTACCATTGATTTGGTAAGCAACCCTATCTTTGGATGTAAACGGGACGGGCGTGGGTCATCGTATAGCCATGATTAGCAATGTTGCAAAATATCTTAGCATTTTTGAGGGGCTAAGATCATTTTTTTAAGGCAACTTTGAATAGCGTCATCGAGGGACTATGATTTTTTTTTATTTGTTTTGCTAAGATACCTTACATGCGTAATATGGCCATTTTTGTATAAGGCAACCAAGTGGAGTAACCCTAAGGGTGCTCGTGCGTAAGTGTGTCATTTTCATGCTTGATTTTGCCTTGGATTAGGGTTTTCTATTTGATTGATTTTATCTTGCCATACAAACCCTAATTACTATCATATTATATAAAAGCGATAAATTGCGAAATTTAAAGATTACTACGCTATTACAATACTTTGTAGGATTACAATAATATTGGAATAAATAATGTACAAGATAGATTAAATATGCAAAGATGTATGAATGGAAAGAAGATTTTGTTTGGTTTTTATGTGAAAAAAGTTTTAATCCTAAACCTAATAAATGAATCAAGATTATTTCAAATTAATTAAGAAAAGAAATTATTTTTAGAAAGGATTTTGATTAAAACCCTAATTCTAATTTATCAAAAGGAAATAAATTTCTTTAAGAAAAGGTAAGTATTTTTACATTTTTTTTGTCTTGAAAAATAATATATGGTATTTATGAGGTATTTTGGTCTTTTGTATTAAAAATAATATGTTTAATAAATATGAAGAAAAATGAAGGAAAATAAATATTTAACCTAATTCTATTTTAATTTACAAGTTTATTAAAAAAGGATAGTATATAACTTAAATAAAAAAATAAATATTTTTTATGAGAAAATAAAAATAAAATAAAACAAAATATAATATTTATCATTTTTTATATTTTTTATGATTAAGAAAATATATTTGATAAAATAAAAATAAAAATAAAATAAGTAAATAAAATATTTGGGCCGGGGGTGTCATGAGTAAACTGGAAGTAGCATATTAGCAAAAAAACAAGAGGCCAAGAACTGAAGCCCATGCTGCAAAACAACAAAAAAGGGTGAAAAAATATGGAAAAATTGCAAAAGGCAGCGCCAAGGCTCGGACCCGTGACCTAGGGCATTTTTGCGCGCTGCCTTGCCACTGAGGTGGCTGTACATCCGTTAGTCTAAGTGAAAACACAAATACATAACACAAAACATTGCCTTGCCCTGTACTTCATCTTCAACCTCTAGCCAACCGGACCCCCTGTAACTTTTTCATTTCTCAACAAAAATGGAAAGTGATAACATGAACATTATAGCATTTTACTTCACGATTCTAATCATGTGCATAACTAAAACTATAAGTCCAAGATCAGAGAGAATTTTGTTGGTCCTAATTCTTAACCTAATTTTCTCAGAAACTTCAAACTTAAAATTCTCTAAACTCAAGCCAAATAAATGCAAGCTATGGATATGTACAGCTTCGTAGCAATGATGTCTACATTTTATATTCACAAATGGAAAGCTAACTATGCCTGTATTAAGAGTTAGAAAAAACAGAAAACTCACCTTGGAAATGGAAATCGTGTTTTGAAAATGAGCTTGCTTTAGGATGTTGTGATGATCAGGTTAGCTTCCTTGAACCTCTGGGAAGCTAATGCAATGCTTAGCTTGTCTTGAGGGTGGCTGGAATGGTCTGGAGAAGTCCACATGTGTTGCTCTGTTTTTGAACTTCAACAATGGGGAAGATGAAGTTACAATGATGTTTCAGGGTGTGGGATGGTTTACTTGTAAGGTAAGGAAGCTTGGGAAAGAAAAAGGCCTGAAAACGCACGAGTAAAATGGAAGATTCAGTTCACAAGTCAGAAATGGAAAGTTTGAAGGCTTGGTATGTAACTTCTAATTCTAGGGTGTTTCAAGGATTGGGCATCCGTGGTTTTAGTTGCAAAATGATGGCTTTATATAGAGCAAAAGGTTGGAGGACTTGTGCTTGCTCAGAAGTACAAGATCACATGTCTTGCTACATTTCTTGTTTTTGAAGCAAGTGTGAGAAGTGGCTTCTTAAGGCATGATTTTGATCTTGTAGGGTGGCTTGAAGCTTTAAACATGCTTTGTTCAGGTTTAGAGGCTTGGTTTGTGTAGAAAGAACAAGTCCAAGGCTCAAGAAATGAAAAAATGCAAAAAGCATGCTTTTCCAAAATGGCAATGTTGCCTTTCTTCCAAAAATGGCTATTTTCTTGTACAATGCATTGAATGCTTGGCTTTATGGCATGAAACCTTGTGCAATCCATTACTGGTGAAGTGACAAACGAGTTTGAGGCCTGAAAAGTGAAGATTGTACAGTCAATTCTTGAATTTGAATTCTTGGTTCATTATGAAATGGCTTGAAATCAAAGTGAGAAATTTCCAACTTCATCTCTTCGATTCTCCCTACTCAAGAATGGTCTCAAGGATTTATTAGACATTTTGGAAAGCTTGTAATGGGCTCTACAACTCATCTTTGAAATGCTTTTTAAAATTCCTCTTGGAACTAGGTGAAAAGTTGCCATAAAGTTAGGTCAAAAACCTGCCTAACTAAGGCAAAATTTCACTAAGTTATTTTAGTTCATGAGCATGTATTCACAAAATTATATCTTGAGATCCAAGCATCTTTAGGAGAAATTGTGTGAAGCAAAGTTGTAGATTTCATGGAGATCTACAACTTTCATGTTGAGAACTTCCTTTTAATCATCTTGCATCATGGTGATAATTTAGACTAAACTTGAGAAAAAATAAGAAATTTTCTATACTTAGAAAAATTTCTAAGTTAAGAAATTTCAAATTTCAAAACAAGATCTTCAATCCCTGATTTCTTGATGAACAAGTTTCACATTTTGACATGTTTTGATGAATTATGATCTTTGGCACTTGATTTTGACCAAAAAGTCAAAGTTTGACTTTTCAGTATACAGTTGACTTTTGATCAGTTGACTGAAAAATTCATCTGTCAATCCAATGGATTTGTAATGTTTTAAATCATGTAATTAGGTCAAGATGATGCAATTGAACTCTTGAAATCATGATTCAAACCTATTGACCATTTTCTGTGTCAAAAATCAGAAATTGCCCCTTTTCAGTCAAACCCTAATTTTGACCATTTTGCCCTTTTGATGAATTGATCAAATTTCTTGGGGAATTGTGGTCCAAACTTGATCAAATGATACATATGAGTCTAAGATGTTGATGTGGATCAAAAATTATGAAGTTTGACTAAAAATTGGCCATGGTTGACTTTTTCCCCAATATAGTTGATTTTTAGGTCAATTATCCAATTGACTGATCAAAAGTGTGATTCAAGGCTTGAAACTTGACATGAGTAATCTTAGGGGTCCCTAATGATCCTTGAAAGTCATATGAAGCATTGATAGTCCAAAAATCCTTGTGAAAACTCAAACCCTAATTTTGGTCATCAGTGCATGAGGAGGTGTCTTGAGCTGGTCAAACCCTAATGCAGTCTTGAGTTCAAGAGATCTTGTGAGGAAATTCTTGATAAGTGAGAGGGAAAATTTTGGGGTACAACAGCTGCCCCTGTTCAATCTTCTTAAGCCTGAAGAGTTATATTGGCGAGTTTTTCCATTCGTGACTCGAAGGTAGAAGATGATTGGACACTAGAGTGCCCATAAATTTGCACTCAATGATGTGATGATAGAAGGAATGGGCTTATAGATGCCATTTGGAGAGGTGATAGAAAGTTGTAGGAGATGGGATTAAAGATGCCATCATAGGTGATTGTTGAGTTGTAATTTGTAAGTTGAAAGAATGAGTATCAGAATGGCGTCCGTGTCTGGGGTGTATCTGTACTGTATCTGAGAGTTGATTTTGAATAAGTATCATAATGGCATCCGTGTCTGGAGCGTATCTGAACTGTATCTGAATTTGAAATTTGAATGAGTATCAGAATGGCGTCCTTGTCTGGAGCGTATCTGAACTGTATTTGAATTTGAAATCTGAATGAGTATCAGAATGGCGTCCGTGTCTGGAATGTATCTCAACTGTATCTGAATTTGAAATCTGAATGAGTATCAGAATGGCATCCGTGTCTGGAGTGTATCTGAACTGTATCTGAGATTTGAATCTAAATGAGTATCAGGATGGCATCCGTGTCTGGAGTGTATCTGAACTGTTATCAAGATTGAATATTATTAACGGTAGCTGTTAATCTACCTTATCCTGAAAAAAGGGTAAAATGTTAGATAATATGCCATGCCATGTTATATGAAATGCAAGGTATAATGCATTCGTGTTATCAATGTTTATGATATATGGATGCGATGTATGCGTATGTGAGCTAATCTGCTGCACTACTTGTTGAATTGGGGAAAATAAATCCCAGACTGCTGCTGAGGATATGTAAGTATAAGTCCTCATGTTGAGAAGTATAAGTGTTGATGAATTTTTGTCGAGAGAAATAAACTTTATTGTAAGGGCAATGCCATATACTGCTTGTAAAATCCTATTGGGGAATCCTGAGAAATTTGACGACTTCTACTGGGGATCGACAGTTTGAAACTTTGTTCCGCTGGGGATTTAAATCACGTACTGCAGGGGATTACTTATGGAATGGCCTAGAGATGTTTCCCTATCTTTTCAACCTATCAGTAATTATTCTTTCCCGTTTTGTTTATTTGTAGACAGTAATTATGTTCAAATGCATATGTTCAACAATGAATCATTGGACGTTTTTGTAAACAAAACACGAGCGCAAAGAAAAGACAAATAGCTTTTGCACTTTCAAAGGGACATTTTGTATTGACTTTGAGAAAATGTTTTTGTACAAGGGGACAAACATTCTAGTAAAAGAATGTTGTCATAAAAGAGAGAAAATTTGATACAAATAAAAATAGCTATGTGTAGTAATCCCATAGGGTTTCCATTCTGCTATAGCCTTCGTATCTCTGAGCATCTTGTCTATTTGTTGCCTCGTCCGAAGATGATTAAATTGATCAGAGCCTCTGAGTTTGTTAGTTGAAGCCAAAGGTTGTCCGTAAAGTGATCCAACGGAACATAGTCATACGCTTTAATTCCCTAACCTTTTCCTGGACCGTCCTTTCGGGTTTTCAGTCCACCGGGACACCCTTTTTTGCCCAAGTTTCCCTTTCGGGTTTTCAACTTGCCAGGTGTACAGATTTATTTTGTTTTATCCCTAACTTTTTCTCGAACCTTTTTGGTTCGCCGGGATGCCCTTGTTTTGCCTAGGTATGTTAACCTAGCGGGTCTCTTATGCGTAGTATCTTTTGACTATGTCCGTGTTCGCAGAGTGCGGTAGGTCGTCACCATCCATGGTGGTCAAGATCATTGCCCCACCAGAGAATATGTTTTTGATTACAAATGGTCCTTCATAGGTAGGAGTCCATTTTCCCCTGGGATCACCTTATGGCAATATGATGCGTTTGATCACTAGATCCCCAACTTGATACACTTGGCGTCTGACTTTCTTGTTGAAATCCTTGATCATCCGTTTTTGATACATTTGACCATGGAAAATAGCAGTAAGTCTCTTTTCATCAATCAAATTCAGTTGATCAAGTCGAGTCTGGATCCAATAGTTTTCGTTCAACCCTGCATCCTTCATAATCCTCAAAGAGGGGATCTGAACCTCAATAGGCTAGACAACTTACATGCTGTATACCAAAGAATAGGGTGTTGCCCCAGTTGATGTGCGAGCCGTGGTACGATACCCGTGGAGAGCGAATCGTAGCATCTCATGACAGTCTTTGTATGTGACTGTCATTTTTTGTATGATCTTTTTAATGTTTTTATTTGCATCTTCGACATCACCATTCATCATCGGCCGATAGGGAGAAGAATTGTGATGTTGAATCTTGAATTGCTCGCACAATGCGGTGATTATAGTGTTGTTGAGATTTGTACCATTGTGAGTGATGATCCTTTCGGGGATACCGTACCGACAAATGAGATTTT
Source organism: Vicia faba (assembly GCA_948472305.1). Taxonomy (NCBI): domain Eukaryota; kingdom Viridiplantae; phylum Streptophyta; class Magnoliopsida; order Fabales; family Fabaceae; genus Vicia; species Vicia faba. The sequence goes on along the minus strand of OX451737.1, from coordinate 1,320,155,001 downwards.
GCTTGATGAAACGGGTAACAAAGTTCTTAGTGACATAAGCGAAAGAGGTTGCCTCCACCCACTTTGTAAAATAGTCAATGGCCACTAGGATGAATCGGTGTCCATTGGAGGTTGTCGGCTTAATTTCCCCTATCATATCTATTCCCCACATAGAAAAGGGCCAGGGAGCCATCAAGACATTCAGAGGAACCGGAGGTACATGCACCTTGTCAGCATAAATTTGACACTTATGGTAGGTTCGAGAGTGTTGATAGCAATCTGCTTCCATGGTAGATCAGTAATAGCCTGCCCGTAGGATTTTCTTTGCCATCGTATGCCCACTAGAATGGGTGCCAAAAGTGCCTTCATGTAATTCAGCCATGATCCTTTCCGCTTCAACCTTATCTACGCACCGAAGTAACACAGAGTCATGATTGCGTTTGTACAGGATGTCATTACTAAGGAAGAACTTAGCAGAAAATCTCCTTAAAAACTTCTTATCATTTATTGAAGCTCCTTCTGAATATTCTTGATCCTCGAGATACCTCTTGACTTCATGAAACCAAGGCTCGTTCACTACTTCTTCAGTATTAATATCGTGACAGTGCGTTGGTTCATCCATTCGTTCGATGGTGATCTGGGGAGCCTCGTTATCCCAATTAAGTTTAAACATAGATGACATTGTGGCTAGAGCGTCTGCTAGCTGATTTTCTTCTCTCGGGAAATGCTCGAAGGTAATCTTCTCAAAGTGTGGTAGAAATGTCAAAACATGTTCTTTGTAAGGGATAAGGTTAGGGTGTTTGGTGTCTGATTCCCCTTTGATCTGACTGATGACCAAAGTTGAATCTCTAAATACATCCAAGGATTTGATCCCCAAGTTTATGGCAGCTTTGAGACCAAAGATGCATGCTTCGTATTCCGCCATGTTGTTTGTACAATTGAAGCAAAGTCTGGCAGTAAAGGGAGTATGACACCCTTCCGGAGATATGAGTACAACACCAATACCCTTTCCGAGTGCATTTGAGGCTCCATCAAAGAACAGGGTCCATCGGGATCCTTGTTCAGGTCCTTCATATGGCCTGAATTCTTTGCAGTTGTCTAATGTCATGATGTCTTCATCCGGAAAATCGAACTTCATGGATTGGTAGTCTTCTACGGCTTGGTGAGCAAGGTGATCGGCTAATACACTTCCCTTTATAGCTTTCTGGGTAGTATATTGTATGTCATATTCTGTCAGGATCATCTGCCATCTCGCTATTCTCCCAGAAAGAGCAGGCTTCTCGAAGATGTATTTTATCGAATCCATCTTAGATATCAACAAGGTAGTATGAGTCAACATATATTGTCTTAGCCGGCGAGCAGCCCATGCCAGAGCATAACAAGTTTTCTCGAGCAGTGAATATATGGTTTCACAGTCGGTAAACTTTTTTCTCAGGTAGTAAATAGCGTTCTCTTTTCGGCCAGACTCGTCATGCTTCCCCAATACACACCCCATTGAGTTTTCTAAAACAGTCAGATACATAATCAACGGTCTTCTCTCGACTGGTGGCATCAACACAGGAGGTTCTTGCAAGTACTCTTTTATTTTGTCAAAAGCAACTTGGCATTCATCATTCCATTTGACTACTTGATATTTCTTCAATAGTTTGAAGATTGGCTCACAAGTAGCTGTTAGGTGAGAAATAAATTTGGCAATATAGTTCAAACGTCCCAGGAACCCCCTAACTTCCTTCTCAGTATGAGGAGCTGGCATTTCTTGTATTGCTTTTACCTTGGCGGGATCTACTTCAATACCTTTGTTGATGACGATAAAGCCCAGGAGCTTACCAGATCGTACCCCGAATGTGCACTTGTTTGGATTCAACCTCAACTTGTACTTCTTCAGTCTCTCAAACAGTTTTTATAAGTGGTCAAGATGCTCTTATTCTGTTTGCGATCTGGATATCATATCTTCCATATAGACTTCTATTTCATGATGTATCATGTCGTGAAATAAAGCTACCATGGCACGTTGATAGGTTGCCCCATCATTCTTCAGTCTGAATGGCATCACCTTGTAACATAATGTGCCCCACTGTGTGACAAAGGTTGTTTTCTCCATGTCCTCAGGCGCCATTTTTATTTGGTTGTAACCTGAGAATCCGTCCATGAAGGAAAACACTTTGTGTTATGTCGTATTGTCAACTAGGATATCAATGTGGGGGAGTGGAAAGTCATCCTTAGGGCTTGCCCTATTCAAATCTCGGTAGTCCACACATATTCTCACCTTGCCGTCCTTTTTGGGCACGAGAACAACATTGGCAACCCATTGGGGGTAAGAGGTAACAGTCAAGAATCCAGCGTTAAATTGCTTCATGACCTCTACTTTAATCTTTTCTGACATATCAGGCCTCATTCGACGTACCTTTTGCTTTACTGGCGGACAATCTTCTCTCGTAGGAAGACGATGTACCACAATATCTTCATCAAGTCCTGGCATGTCTTCATATGACCAGGCAAAGACTTTGACATAATCATGCAACAGCTGAATTAGACGCTTCTTGATACTGGATTCCAGATTGGCACCCACCTTGACCTCTTTTTTATCTTCTTTGGTACCTAGGTTAATCATATCCACGGGTTCCTCGTGAGGCTGAATAGTTCCCTCTTCTTGTTGTAGCAGTCTGGCAAGTTCCCCTGGTACTTCACAATATTCCTCACCTTCGTCTTTGGCTTGGTAGATCAGATTCTCAGAGTCACAAAAGGCCATAGCAGTATCGTTACCCATGGGATCCAGAATGGATGTATACCTGCATTGTGAGTGTGAGTATGTGTAAGGGTATAGCTATCTTTGGAAGAAAGTAAAATGTAAAAGAAAAACAATGAGCACAAAAGTTTGAATGCGAAAACGTCCATGATTCATTGATGTCATATGAAGATGAAATAATAACCCTTACAAATGGACGATTGTGCCTCGGGTAAGACACAAGGTTTTAAGAGTCTGAATTGTTTTGAATATTATAGATCGAACAAAATGTAAAGATAAATTACTGAGGGATGAAAGTGATTGGGATGAAATCTCTGGCCTCCCAATTGTTGAGCCCTCCATTGACAGTCGGAAAGATCCATTCCTCCAGGTTGCAATCATCTTCACCATCTTCTACCGCATTGACCTCATGGTTACTGATCTTCAAGGGTGGCCCTCCAGCACGGGCACGACATATAGCCTTTTGAGCACTTGAAGTGAAACATAAGCCAAACTTGTCAGACTTATATGGGATATCTGGAAGTTGTCCCCAGATAGTGCATCCCCCTTCTTCTACCACTACTTTGGTATCCTTTAGTGACGACATCCGGAGTGGAGGCCTTGTAATCTTGGGAATAGCCTTGGTCACTTCCACCTCTTGGGGGATCTCTTCGTAGTGTTGAAATGGAGTTTCAATGAATTCACCTTCCAATTCCACATATCTGAAGGAATTGAGATGGTTGATCATGTATTCTTCCTCGCCATGGACAGTGATAATCTTCCCTTAAACCGGATACTTCAACATTTGGTGCAGTGTAGAGGTAACAGCGCCAGCATTATGGATCTATGGCTGGCCTAGCAAGCAGGAATAAGAAGGGCGGATATCCATTACATAAAAGGTTGAATTGAAAGTTTGAGTCCCAACCTTTATGGGTATATCCACTTCCCCGTGCACCATCCTCTTCGAGCCATCAAATGCCCTTACTACATGTTTCTTGACTTCAAAGTCAACCCCTCACAGTCAAGTCTGCCGAGAGCTTTTTTAGGTAATACATTCAAAGATGAGACAGTGTCCACCAAGACATGGGCCAGAGTTGTGCCCCTACACTCCACTGAGACATGTAATGCCTCATTATGCTTTCTTCCCCTTGGTGTTAGATCAACATCCGAGAAACCTAGGCCATTATCTGCTGTCAAGCTAGCCATGCAGTCTTGGAATTGATCAGCAGACGTCTCTTGAGGTACATGGGCTGTTTTTAAGAACTTCACCAAGGCTTTCGCATGTGCCTCAGAACACAGTAGTAATGCCAGCATGGAGATTTTGGAGGGAGTTTGCCCCAATTGTTCAACTACATCATAGTCGCTCCTCTTTATAATTTTTAGGATCTCCTCCATTTCTTTCTTGGATGTCTCAAGGATAGTCAGTGATTGAGCCTTTGTCTGGACAGGCTCCACTTGAATACTCTTTCCTCGAGTCTCGGTAGCAGGAGTGTTGGTAGGAATGATAACAGGAGTTGTGACGGCTTCGTCAATAGGAGCACTTGCAAAAATGATTATGGGTACGGAAGTAACCTTCGGAGCAGCCATGGGCATGATCACGGGTCCAGAAACTGCTTTTAGGGGAGCAATTTCTGGAGAAAAGATCCTACCACTTCGGGTAATTTTGCTAGTTCCGGAAATATTACTGATGTCGGAATCTTCTTCTTTGGAGTTTATCTCTTTGGCGGTTGGCCAGTCTTGCTTGGCGCCATGGTGGTAAATGTCCCCTTCGTAATTCCACGGCACAGTCTTGTTTGATCCATATGGGACTGGCCCAGGCATTGTGATTATTAAAGGAGCTGCTTTCAGAACCGATGTGATTCTAACGGGTCTTTTGGTGGAGACCCTGAAAGAATTGGCGAAAATGGTAATGATTAAAACATATTCAATAGGAATAGGTGAAACAGGAGTCTTTTCAAACAAAATCTCTTTGTTATCTATCAGGCACTGAATGCATACCTTCAACAAAGGACAGCTAGTTGGTGATGATAAGCAGAGATGACAAACTTCATTATAGCCCGGGAACACATCGGCTTTCAACAAGTTTATCTTAATGGTCAGAAGTGGGTCATGAGTTCATTAACTATGGTAACAAACAAATCTTCTTCAATGGCGTTGGTATTGCGGCCATGTCTGGGCATAGGAGCAGAAATGACATTTGGCTTCTCGGGCGCATCAAACTCAATTTCCTTTGCTTCAATGAGGTCTTATATTTTGTTTTTCAAGGCCCATCAGTTATTAGTATCGTGACCAGGACTTTCAGAGTGATATGCACAACGGGCATTGGGGTGATAATGAGGAGACGTTGTGTTGGGGTTCTTCGGAGCTTCTTTCCAGGTTACCAAGTTGGATCTTAGCAGATAAGGTAATACTTGAGACGGAGTCATGTTGATTCTAGTCAACTTCCTGACTGGCCTTTCTACCCTTGGTTAATTATTTCTTTGTTGGTCGGATGTAGGCTTTGGGATCATAACAGCCCCCACCATTGGTCGGTGTTCGGCTCTATCTTGGTTTCTTTATGGATATACAACAACTACCTCTTTCTTCCTAATGAATGGCTTCCTTACAGCTGTAGAAGAAGATATGTCTTTCTGAATCTTTCCATTCTTTATACCGGCTTTTATCCTCTCTCCGGTCAATATTAGTTCAGTTAAGCCAGCGGATGAACTTCCGATTAAATGATTGAAGAAGGGACCAAATAAGGTGCCTAAGAACATGTCTACCAATTCTCTCTCAGACAGGGGGGTTGAACTCTTCCAGCCAAATCTCTCCATTTTTTGTATAGTCCTTGAAACCTTCATTGGAAACCATGGCCATACTCTGGAGTTGAGTACAGGTAGGCGCCAAATCAGCATTGTATTGATATTGCTTGTAGAAAGTTGCAGCAAGATCTTCCCAATTGTGAACATTGGCGCTTTCTAATTGGTAGAACCAGTCAAACTGTGTTCCAGACAGATTGTCTTGAAAAAAGTGCACCCATAAGTCTTTATCAGCGGTATGGGGTTGAATTTTCCTCACATATGATCGGAGATGCATTTTAGGGCATGACACTCCATCATATTTTGAAAACATAGGCACTTTGAATTTCGGGGGAATCACAATCCCCGACACTAGTCCCAATTCCTCAAAGTCTAAGCCCAGCACTTTTTGTATTTCCATCGCGCTCAACCGCTCTTCAAGATGTCTGTACTTGTCATCAGCTGGAGGGTATTGTTCCTCAGAGTAGTCTTCTTCTTCCTCTTCCTCTTATGATTCTGACGGGACAATTGTTTCCTTGCCTTTCCCCTCTCCTTCACCGGATGTTGTTGCAAATTCCAAAGTCCTTCTTGTCTGCCCATGAAATCTTCTTCCCATGTTTAAGACTTTGGTTACCTTCTTTGTTTTCTTTTTCCTCTCTTCAGCTCGTAGAGTCTTTAATTCTTCTTGCCCCTTGGCTAGGGTCATGAGCAACTGTTGAAACTCCATATTCTAGGCTTGGAGATCTTTCACTGGTTGCTCGAGATCCATCTTACTGAAATAAATAGTAGAGAGATGAGGAGACTTGTTTGCAAAAGACCTGTTTATGTTATGATGAATGATATGTGCATATGCAATGTTTTCAAGGATTTCAAAGATTCAAATTTTCTTTAGACAAAAAAGAAACACACGTTATATTAATAAGATAAAGTTTGAGTACATCAATGCCCCTTGGGAAAAATAATACAAAACTTTAAGATATAAAAGTAGTGCGCATCCTCTTTGGTGCAATGTAGGCATTCAGAGTCTGCTCCTCATGAAGTAGCCTAGTTAGTCAAAACCTTCTTCTCGCTTGTGTAGAATTGGGCTTCGAATGTATCTCGCTCTCCTTTGAGTTGTATCCAATCCCTTTGGAGGTCTTCAAGAGATGTGGGCATGTCGGGATGTAGGATAGTGTATGGAACATCTCCCTCCATGACAGGCTCAACGATTACCGGAAGAATGGAGAGGTAAGGCATCATAAGACTTTGAGCGCGAGTTCGTACCCATTTGAGGTAAGGCTCAAGAGGGATGGAATTCTTGTGTCCCAAAGTCTTGCTATCCACCTTTTTTAGCATCCTCCAAGCTCGGATAAATCTCTGGCGAAGACCTTGATCGTCGTTGTCGTAGTCGAATACCAAACCCTAAATCAACATCTTGTGCGGGCCATCCCTTCGGGCATACCCAAACTGCCTTAAGGCTAATCATGGGTTGTAGGTGATTCCTCCCCTAATTACAAGTAAAGGGACATTAGGAAATTCTCCATAACGGTCGACAATGATAACATTCTTTTTGAAACGGGAGCACCAATGAATGTTTGAATGTTTGAGCATCATCAACCTTTGTGACCACCTTGAACCTTGCTCATTCTTTAATACAGATTGGGGAAGATGAGAAATAAACCATCTTTCCAAGAGAGGAGTGCAACACATAAGGACACCTCTTTTCCTCATTGTGCGAGTGTGAAAAGAGTGTAGGATATCCCCTAGCAATGTAGGCACCGGATTGCGTGACATGAAGATTTTGATGGCGTTCACATCTATGAGTTGGTCAAGATTTGGAAACAAAACCATCCCATAGATGAGAAGAGCCACAATTTCCTCAAAGGCTTACAAGTCTAAGTAATTCCAACAGCTTTGGGCTTTCTCAAACAGGAACTTTGCTAAGAAGCCTTTGACACTACTCCTAGTTTCCCAATGAGTTGTGACATCAGATGAGTGCAAGTGTAGAGCTTGAGCAATCTCTTCTAGCTTTGGATCTCTTTCCGTACTGTTGAAAGGTAGTTTATTGAGAATGGGAATCCTCAAGAGTTGGGAGAATTCTTCCAAAGTAGGCACAAGTTGATAGTCTGGAAATGTGAAGCAATGGTGCAAAGGATCAAAGAACTAAAAGAGCACCTTCATCATATTCTCATTTGTGTTGGAGGTGACAAAGTTGAGTAGACGACCATGTCTCTCGGTGAATGGAGAGTTCTCATAAATCTTTGAAGCTAGCTCCTTAAGTTATGGAGGAATTCTTACAAGGTTGACTTGAATAGTTTTCCTGCGAAGTGAATCCATTACCTACAAAACAAGAACAAAGATGAATCCCAAAATCCTTGAAATGGTTAGTGGATGTATATGATGTTCATGATGTCCATGATGTTATGTACAAGTATGCATATAGAAGCAAAGCAAACAAGTCCTAGGTTTAGGCTTGCATGGAGTTTTATAGGTAAGTACCCTCTTGAAGTTTTAGTTGGCTTAAACTTGTCCTAGTAATAGTAATCGGGTTCTAAGGAGCTCAATATCATTGGATTGTTTCCTTGGTCATTGTTTCAGCTCAAGCCTCTTTAATGGAGACCGAAATATCCCAAGAAACCAATCCTCAATGAGTGTAGTATTAAGTATCTACCAACTTTGGACTGCACCAAAGCCGGTCATCTCACTATATCCTAAAGGCCAAGTTGGTCAAGTAAAGGTTCTAGAAGTTCATTATTGCTTCATGACTTCACTCAGCAGCCCCGTATTCTATTTGATTAACTCAAAGGCTACCGGTACCCACAAATATGTCGCACTAACATAGCTATTGCTTAGACCATGTCGGTATATCCCGCACAGTTTCCACAACGTATTGCTACTTACCTATAATGTATCCCAAACCCGGGTAGAGGATTCAAACCCAAACAAAGAACCATAATGTAAAGTATACAGATCAAACAATGTAAGAAAGTAAATATGATATAAACCCTAAGGTAACCCCACTTTAAAAATTGTCCCCACTAGAGTTGCCAGTTCTGTGATGCGTTGGGAGAACTGACTTGGGTGTTTTGTGTTTTATTTCAAATGTTGCGGTTAGCAAGAGTCGCCACCGACTTTTCTTTTATCCAAAAAGGAAAGGTAAAAAAGCACAGGAAAGACCTTAGAGATTGTTTCTTGAGTTCGGGGGGTAGATTATGAAAAGGGAAGGTATTAGCACCCTTTTCATCCATGGTTTTCCATGGGCTCTTAGTTACTTGCTATATCACTTGCTTTTGTTTGAAATTGTGTTTTGTGTGGTTTTTTGAAAGTATTTTTGTAAAAGAGGCCATTGTTTAGGCAATCTTTGTAATGATTCTCGTTCGTAAGAATGTATACAAAGATGTTTGTCTTTTTGAAAATGTTTTCAATGTTTGTAAGATGTTTAAAAGTGTGTAGGTGTTTGTTTTGAAAATAGAAAGGATATATGTTTTGAAATGGAGCAAGTAGTTAGGAGTAATCTACCTACTCAAATGTCTTTATTGTTCATTTTCTTTTCCTTTGACATTGTTGTCTTACCATTGATTTGGTAAGCAACCCTATCTTTGGATGTAAACGGGACGGGCGCGGGTCATCGTATAGCCATGATTAGCAATGTTGCAAAATATCTTAGCATTTTTGAGGGACTAAGATCATTTTTGTATGGCAACTTTGAACAGCGTCATCGAGGGACTATGATCTTGTTTTTGTTTGTTTTGCTAAGATACCTTACATTCGTAATATGGCCATTTTTGTATAAGGCAACCAAGTGGAGTAACCCTAAGGGTGCTCGTGTGCAAGTGTGCCATTTTCATGCTTGATTTTGCCTTGGATTAGGGTTTTCTATTTGATTGATTTTATCTTGTCATACAAACCCTAATTACTAGCATATTATATAAAAGCGAAAAATTGCGAAACTTAAAGATTACTACGCTATTACAATACTTTGTGGGAGGATATACAATTTATGAATGGGGATTGCAATAATATAAACCTAATTAATCTATTACAACCAAATTGAATTTGTACAAATATTGGAATAAATAATGTACAAGATAGATTAAATATGCAAATATGTATGAATGCAAAGAAGATTTTGTTTGGTTTTTATGTGAAAAAAGTTTTAATCCTAAACCTAATAAATAAATCAAGATTATTTCAAATTAATTAAGAAAAAAAATTATTTTTAGAAAGGATTTTGATTAAAACCCTAATTCTAATTTATTAAAAGGAAAAAAATTTCTTTAAGAAAAGGTAAGTATTTTTTATCAAAACAAAATATAATATTTATCATTTTTTATATTTTTTATGATTAAGAAAATATATTTGATAAAATAAAATTAAAAATAAAATAAGTAAATAAAATATTTGGGCCATGGGTGTCATGAGTAAACTGGAAGTAGCATATTAGCAAAAAAACAAGAGGCCCAAGAACTGAAGCCCATGCTATAAAACAACAAAAAAGGGTGAAAAAATATGGAAAAATTGCAAAAGGCAGTGCCAAGGCTCGAACCCGTGACCTAAGGCATTTTTGTGCGCTGCCTTACCACTGGGGTGGCTGTACATCCGTTAGTCTAAGTGAAAACACAAAACATTGCCTTGCCCTGTACTTCATCTTCAACCTCTAGCCAGCCGGACCCCCTGTAACTTTTTCATTTCTCAACAAAAATGGAAAGTGATAACATGAACATTATAGCATTTTACTTCACGATTCTAACCATGTGCATAACTAAAACTATAAGTCCAAGATCAGAGAGAATTTTGTTGGCCCTAATTCTTAACCTAATTTTCTCATAAAATTCAAACTTAAAATTCTCTAAACTCAAGCCAAATAAATGCAAGTTATGGATATGTACAGCTTCGTAGCAACAATGTCTACATTTATATTCACAAATGGAAAGCTAACTATGCATGTATTAAGAGAAAAAAAAACAGAAAACTCACCTTGAAAATGGAAATCGTGTTTTGAAAATGAGCTTGCTTTAGGATGCTGTGATGATCAGGTTAGCTTCCTTGAACCTCTAGGAAACTAATGCAATGCTTAGCTTGTCTTGAGGGTGGTTGGAATGGTCTGGAGAAGTCCACCTGTGTTGCTCTGTTTTTGAACTTTAACAACGGGGAAGATGGAGTTACAATGATGTTTCAGGGTGTGGGATGGTTTACTTGTAAGGTAAGGAAGCTTGGGAAAGAAAAAGGCTTGAAAACGCACGAGTAAAATGTAAGATTCAGTTCACAAGTCAGAAATGGCAAGTTTAGAGGCTTGGTATGCAACTTCTGATTCTAGGGTGTTTAATGGCTTGGGCATCCTTGGTTTTAGTTGGAAAATGATGGCTTTATATAGAGCAAAAGGTTGGAGGACTTGTGCTTACTCAGAAGTACAAGATCACATGTCTTGCTACATTTCTTGTTTTTGAAGCAAGTGTGAGAAGTGACTTCTTAAGGCATGATTCTGATCTTGTAGGGTGGCTTGAAGCATTAAACATGCTTTGTTCAGGTTTATAGGCTTGGTTTCTACATAAAGAACAAGTCCAGGGCTCAAGAAATAAAAAAAAATGCAAAAAGCGTGCTTTTCCAAAATGGCAATGTTGCCTTTCTTCCAAAAATGGCTATTTTCTTGTACAATGCATTGAATGCTTGGCTTTAGGGCATGAAACCTTGTGCAATAAATTAATGGTGGAGTGAAAAACGAGTTTGAGGCCTGAAAAGTGAAGATTGTACAGCCAATGCTTGAATTTGAATTTTGGTTCATCATGAAATGGCTTGAAATCAAAGTGAGAAATTGCCAACTTCATCTCTTCGATTCTCCCTACTCAAGAATGATCTCAAGGAGTTCTTGAACATTTTTGAAAGCTTGTAATGGGCTCTACAACTCATATTTGAAATGCTTTTGAAAATTCCTCTTGGAATTAGGTGAAAAGTTGCCATGAAGTTAGGTCAAAAACCTGCCTAACTAAGGCAAAATTTCACTAAGTTATTTTAGTTCATGAGCATGTATTCACAAAATTATATCTTGAGATCCAAGCATCTTTAGGAGAAATTTTGTGAAACAAAGTTGTAGATTTCACGGAGATCTACAACTTTCATGTTTGGAACTTCCTTTTAATCATCTTGCATCATGGTGATAATTTGGCCTAAACTTGAGAAAAAATAAGAAATTTTCTATACTTAGAAAAATTTCTAAGTTAAGAAATTTCAAATTTCAAAACAAGATCTTCAATCCCTGATTTCTTGATGAACAAGTTTCACAATTTGACATGTTTTGATGAATTATGATCTTTGGCACTTGATTTTGACCAAAAAGTCAAAGTTTGACTTTTCAGTGTACAGTTGACTTTTAATCAGTTGACTGAAAAATTCATCTGTCAATCCAATGGATTTGTAATGTTTTGAATCATGTCATTAGGTCAAGATGATGCAATTGAACTCTTGAAATCATGCTTCAAACCTATTGAGCATTTGCTAGGTCAAAAATCCGAAATTGCCCCTTTTCAGTCAAAACCCTAATTTTGACCATTTTGCCCTTTTGATGATTTGATCAAATTTCTTGGGGAATTATGGTCCAAACTTGATCAAATGATACATATGAGTCTAAGATGATGATGTGGATCAAAAATTGTGAAGTTTGACTGAAAATTGGCCATGGTTGACTTTTTCCCCAATACAGCTGATTTTCAGGTCAACTGTCCAATTGACTGATCAAAAGTGTGATTCAAGGCTTGAACTTGACATGAGTAATCTTGGGGGTCCCTAATGATCCTTGAAAGTCATATGAAGAATTGATAGTCCAAAAATCCTTGTGCAAACTCAAACCCTAATTTTGGTCATCAGTGCATGAGGAGGTGTCTTAAGCTGGTCAAACCCTAATGCAGTCTTGAGTTCAAGAGATCTTGTGAGGAAATTCTTAATAAGTGAGAGGGAAAATTTTGGGGTACAACACATATAAAAATTCAGTCCTAAACTGTTAGAATATAGTTTGATTCTACAATCCTTGTAAGATTTTTGATGATAACAAACACAAAGAACAATTATGCTCCCTAAATTTATATTTTGTTATGCAGAGAAGTTCTGATGGAAGAAGACCAGAAGATGATTTAACAAGTTGTTTCAACTCTGATTCTAAAACATCTCTTAAATAAGTTCTAACGCTGCAAACAGGACTCCATGTTTCTGATTCAAAGCTCTGGAAAGAAGCAATGGAAACTTTCATCTTCTGAAGCAAGCATGTTCTGAAGCGTTACAAATCAATTATTACCATTTCAAGAGTAACGGCTAGAAGGGAACAAGGATATCTATTTTTGGAAAGATATTTAATTATCATTGATCAATATTCCAAAAGCTCCCACATGCTTCGCCTATTTAAACAAAGTTTGAAGGATAAATCATTCACGATTTTTCACGTATAGTAACGAAGCTATCTTTATCATCCTCAAATGTTCAAAATTCAAACTGTGTAAAACATCACTTGTGATACTGTTTTATTAGAAAACATTCTTGTACACTTTTATTCAATCTTGTTTAGTGAAATTCCTTGATAAAACCGGCTTGTGGTTTAAAGTCAAGAAGACATTGACGGTTGTCATAGTAGTTTTATAATCAAGTTTGATTAGTGGATTAAGACCTCGTTGAGAGAGGCGAAATCACCTTGGCGGGTGGACTGGAGTAGTTTGAGTTCAAATGAACTAGGATAACCAACGTGTTCTTTTCTTTTAAGTTTTAAATACCCCAACTAAACCCCCCCTTTCTTGTGTTTTTCCATTCTTCAATTGGTATCAGAGCGCCTGGTTCTGAGTACAAGCACTTAACCGTGTCAGAAAAAGATCCAAGCTAAGAAAAACACTATGGTGGGACCAAGTCAGAACATCAGCAATGACTACCATTATGAGAAAGACAGAATCAGCGGCAAACCTCCAATATTTGATGGTGAGAACTTCGATTACTAGAAAGACAAAATCAAAAGTTTCTTTATGACTCATGACGCTGATCTCTGGGATATGGTGACTGAGGGATACATACATCTTGTTGATGAAAGCGGTTAGAAGATTGACAGAAAAAGAATGTCAGATCATCAAAAGCGAGATTTCAGAAATCATCACAAGGCCAGAACTATTCTCTTGAGTTCTATCTCATACACAAAGTATGAAAAGATCACAAATAGAGAGTTAGCAAAACACATGTTTGATTCCTTGAGAATGACGCGTGAAGGCAACATGCAAGTCAAAGAAACCAAAGCTCTTGCACTCATTTAGAAGTATGAAGCCTTCAAAATGGAAGAAGATGAAACCATTGAAATAATGTTCTCAAGATTTTAAATTCTGGTTGTTGGGCTAAAAGTTATGGATAAAGGGTAATCAATTGTTGATCATGTAAATAAGATCATCAGAAGTTTACCAAAGAAATGGAGCCCCATGGTCACTGCTCTCAAATTGGCCAAAGATTTAAACAAAATATCTCTCGAAGAACTTGTCAGCTCTCTCAGAAGTCATGAGATAGAGTTAGAAGAAGATGAGCCCAATAAGCAAGGTAAGTCTTTAGCCCTTAAATCTAACAAAAAATATGAATCTAAACTTTTGCAGGCAAAAGAAGAAAACTCTGGTGGATCTTCATCAGAAGAAGACGAATTGTATCTTCTCTCCAGAAGATTCAATCAGCCGTGGAAGCACAGGAAAAGGAAGTTCAGAAATTCTAGAAGAACAGGGAATCAGTCTGAACCATCATCTGGATACAGAAAGTCTGAACCATCTTCTGGATATAGAAAGTCAAGTAACATAGACATTGTATGCTATAAGTGCAATGAACGAGAGCATCACAAAAGCGACTGTCCAAAGCTTCAAAAGGAGAAACCTAAAAAGAAGTTCTTTAAGAAGAAGAAGAAGAAGAAAAATCGCATGGCAACATGGGATGACTCAGATTCTTCTGAAGCAGAAACAAAATCAGAAGATGAAAGAATCAGACTCAGAGGCAGAAGAGGTATTTTCTAACTTTTCTAGATCTCAATTAGAAGAAAGTCTGTCAGAAAATCTAGAAAAATATCATAAACTTCGAGTCATAAACAAGAACCTGAAAAGGGATTTAGTTTCTGACTCTGAAGAAACTAAGAATTTGAGATCAGAAAACTCTGAGCTTAAAGAAACAATTTCAAAATTTGAAAATAAATTACAAATTGCTCAGAAATAAACTATCTCATAATTTCCTAGTAACCCTTATAAGATCATAAAGGAATATGATCATAGCTTTCAGAAATTTCTTGCTAAAAACATAGATAGAAGCAAGATGGCTTCAATGATCTATGGAGTTAGCAGAAATGGCAGAAAAGGAATAGGATACAAAGGTAAAGTATCTCAACCTAAGAAAGTTAAGGATTTGGTAATTAAATGCACACCTCTGAATTCTCACTTCACTTATGGGCACATACATGACTTAAAGTATACTAGTAATGTTTTTTCTGTTAACCAAAATTCAAACAAAATTTTGGTAACTCTAACAAATAAGGACCCAAAAAGATATGGGTACCTAAGGATAAAATTGTTTATGTTGCAGATATCTTTAACAGCAAAACTGAAACACCGATCTTAGCACCTGGACTATGGATGCTCTCGACACATGACGGGAAGAAAGCATATGTTCCAGAGAATGGAGCTTAAATCTGGAGGCTACGTAGGTTTCTGAGGCAATCAGGAGGGGAAGATCATTGGCTCTGGAACTATTGGTAACGATACTCTTCCCTCTATAACGAATGTTCTGTTAGTATATGGATTAATGCGTAACTTATTATCCATAAGTCAATTAAGTGATAACGATTATGATATAATCTTCAATCAAAAGTCTTGTAAAGCAGTTAGTCAAAAAGATGGATCTATCCCCTTTAATAGAAAGAGAAAGAACAACATTTACAAAATAAAACTTTCTGAACTGAAAAGTCAGAATGTAAAATTCCTATTATCTGTTAACGACGAGTTATGGGTCTGGAACAGAAGATTGGGGCATGTTAGTATGAGAAGAATATCTCAGATTAACAAACTCAATCTGGTCAGAGGACTTCCTATCCTGAAGTTCAGCTCAAATGCTTTGTGTGAAGCATGTCAAAAAGGCAAGTTTGCAAAACCCTCTTATAAAACAAAAAATGTTGTTTCTACCTCTAGACCATTAGAACTTCTGCATATAGATCTATTTGGAACAGTGAAAACTGCATCCATTAGTGGCAAGAAGTATGGATTAGTGATCGTAGATGACTATAGAAGATGGACATGGGTAAAGTTCTTAAGACACAAGGACGAGTCACACTCTGTGTTCTTTGCATTTTGTAACCAAGTCCAAAACAAACAAAAAAAGATCTTAGAATTGTTAAAGTCAGAAGTGATCATGGTGTAGAATTTGAAAACAAAAAAATTTGAACTATTTTTTAATGAGAATAGCATCTCTCATGATTTCTCTTGTTCTAGAACTCCTTAACAAAACAGAGTTGTAGAATGAAAGAACAAAACTTTACAAGAAATGGCCAGAACCATGATCAACGAGACTAACATAGCTAAGAACTTCTGGGCAGAAGCAATTAACACAGCGTGTTACATTCAGAATAGAATCTCCATAAGACCTATTCTGGATAAGACTCCATATGAACAGTGGAAGAACAGAAAACCCAACATCTCGTATTTCCATCCATTTGGATGTACTTGTTTTATTATGAACACTAAAGAACATATGAACAAGTTTGACTCTAAAGCAAAAAAGTGTATTATGTTAGGATACTCTGAATGCTCAAGAGGCTATAGAGTATTCAACACAAAAACACGAATTGTAGAAGAGTCAATCAGTGTCAGATTTGATGATAAGTTTGACTCTCAAAAGTCAAAGCAAGACAAATCTTTTGCAGATATAGAAGTCCAATTTACAAGTAATGAAGACACTGCATCATAAGTTTCTCACAAAGAATCAGTCAACTCTAGAAGAAGGTGTCACAAACATTACAGCAACATCTGAAGAGCCCCTCTAGAAAAGATAATCTAGAAGCAGCTTAGCTCATCCGGAAGAAAATTATGGGAAAGAAAGAAGACCCAATCAGAACAAGATCCATATTCAGAAACTCTGAAGAATCTCTCATGGTATTAGCGTCTCTGATTGAGCCTACTTCCATTAACGAAGCTCTTCTGGATAATGATTGGATACTTTCAATACTAGAAGAATTAAACTAATTCACCAGAAACGGTGTGTGGGGTCTGGTTCCTAAACCAAAAGGGTTCAACATCATTGGAACCAAATGGGTATTCATAAACAAACTGAATGAACAAGGAGAAGTCATCAGAAACAAAGCATGGCTGGTGGCACAAGGTTATAGTCAACAAGAGAGGATAGACTATATAGAAACCTTTTCTCTAGTCGCCAGGTTAGAATCTATCAGACTTTTAATTTCTTTTGCTGTAAATAATGCCATCACTCTCTATCATATGGATGTCAAAAGTGCATTCTTAAATGGTTACATTGATGAAGAAGTTTATGTGCACCAACCTCTTGGTTTTGAAAATTCAAAACATCCAGAATATGTCTTTAAACTAAAGAAATCACTATATGGTCTGAAACAAGCTCCCAGAGCTTGGTATGAAAGACTAAATAGCTTTCTGTTAGAAAATAATTTTATAAGAGGGGAGGTGGACACAACTTTATTCTGTAAGCCATTTAAAAATGGCATTCTAATTTGTCAAATTTATGTAGATGATATTATTTTTGGATCTACTAAAGCCTCTCTGGGAAGAGAATTTTCTAAGTCTATGCAGACAGAGTTTAAAATGAGCTTGATGGGAGAACTCAAGTTCTTTTTAGGCATCCAGATTAATCAAACTCCAGAAGGAACAAACATACATTAAAGCAAGTATGTCAAAGAACTTCTGAAGAAATTTGACCTATCAGAATGTAAGCCAGCTAAAACTCCCATGCATCCTACATGCATTCTGGAAAAGAAAGAGGTAAGTAAGAAGGTAGAACATAATATCTACAGAGGTACGATTGGTTCTCTCTTATATCTTACAGCTTCAAGACTTGATATTCTGTATAGTGTATGTCTGTGTGCTAGATTCCAATCCGAGCCTAGAGAATCTCACTTAACAGTTGTTAAGCGAATTTTCAAGTATCTGAAAGGTACTACTAATCTTGGTATGTGTTATAGAAAAACCAAAGAATACAAGTTAGTAGGGCATTGTGATGCCGACTTCACTGGAGACAGAATAGAAATAAAAAGTACTTATGGAAGCTGCCAATTTCTGGGAGAAAATCTTATCTCGTGGTCCAGCAAGAGGCAATCCACCATCGCACTATCTACTGCTGAAGCTGAATATATAGCAGCATCTGGATGCATCACATAGATGCTCTGGATGAAAAGTCATCTTGAAGACTTCAACATATTTAAGAGTAACATTCCTGTACTCTATAACAATACTTCTGCCATTTTTTATCTAGAAATCCTATTTTACATTCTAGGGCTAAGCATATAGAAATAAAACATCACTTCATTAGGGACTATATTCAGAAAGGAATTCTTTCATTAAAATTTATTGACACAGACCATCAATGGGCTGATGTCTTCACTAAAACCCTTTCTGAAGATAGGTTTTATTTCATTCTGAAACATCTCAGCATGAAATTATGTCCAGAATAAGAGTTTTATTTATGTATTCCTTAAACCTCATAATTTTATGTTTTTTTTTTGTGAACATCTGATGTATTCCTTAACCCCCAAATCTCAGCCAAACTCTTCTATAAATAAGATGTTTCACAACACATCTAAGGGTGGCTTTTTAGTGGCTAGAGAGAGATTTATTGGCAAGGAAAAGAAATGAGAAAACACTTAACACACTCTCAAACCCATAATCAAAAATCCACACCTTTGTTTATGTTCTTTCGAATCCAGAACTAAAGAAACACAACACTTATTTATTTTTCCTTCGAATCCAGAACCAAAGAAACACAACTCTACTTTTCGTTGCTTTCGAATCTAGAATCAAAGAAACACAATACCCTTGTTCTTTGCTTTCGAATTCAAGGATATCCAGGCCAATCACTCAAAGTCCAAAAGCACCAACTCCATATTCAAGGTAAGTATTCCTGACTTTAACCCTTTCATTTCAAGCATGTAAATAACCTTTTACTTATTTTTCGTTTCTACCCTTTCATTTGTTTTCTTTTCTTGTCCAAATATATGTTAGAGACTAACCTGTACAGGCCATGAAACAATATTAGCATGGCTTCGACCCATACTGCTATCATGTCCCAAACGAAAGAAAATAGAAAAAGGTGTGTGAATCAAAGGGTGTGCTTTTATACACACTGATTTGTAGGTCCAAACGAAAGGAAAGGATGTGTGAATCGAAGGATGCAAGCTTCGATACACACTGGTTGCAGGCCCAAATGAAAGAAGGAAAAAGGGTGTGAATCAAAGGACACATGCTTCGATCCAAAATTTCTTTTCTTTCTCTCTTTTGCAATATTCTTGTTTTATATCTTTCTATATATTTTCTTTCATTGCTATTCAATATGGTTGTAATAATTAGGACTTTTATTTCTTTCCAAACCCCATTTATAAATGTGTATACCCCATCCCCAAAATATGTAATAGCGTAGGACATTTATTTTTTCGCAATTTACCGCTTTTATATAAAATGCTAGTAATTAGGTTGTGTATGGCAAGAGTTAAAATCAACAAGTAGACAACCCAAATTCAAGACAAAAATGCATGCAATCAAACACATTATTCACACACATGCACCTATAGGGTAATCTCACTTGTTGCCTTGGAAAATAGTCATGTCCCTCGAATATGGGCGTTTTAGCAAAGACCCTCGATAAAAAGATCATAGTCCCTCGATGTCCTTCAATGTTGCCTTCGGTAAACGATCTAATCCCATACAAAAACTGCTAAAACGTCTCATAGGTTGCCTTCTATGACTATACAATTGACCCACGTCCGTCCCTTCACATCCAACGATGGGGCTTCTTACCAAATCAATGGTAAGATAGCAACATCTAAAGGAGGAGGAAAAGAACAAAGACCTTTTGAGTAGGTAGGACGCTCGTAGTTGCTTGCTCGTAAACTAAAACCATTTTCCACACTTACACTTTCAAAAACACCTTCAAAAAACAAACATCTCTTTGAACTATTTTCAAAATCAACACTTTGTATGCATTCTTATAGAGACGAGAATCATTACAAAGTTCGCCGCAACAAAGGAATTTTGCAAAATATTTTCAACCTTACACCCACCACAAGCACACTTTCAAAAAAAAGCATTTTCAAGTGATCTAGAAAGCAACTAAGAGCCGATAGATAACTATGGATGAAAAGGGTGCTAACACCTTCCCTTTTCATAATCTACCCCCCGAACTCAAGAAAATATCTCAAAGGTCTTTCCTGTTCTTTTCACCCTTTCCTATTTGGATAAAAGAAAAGTCAGTGGCGACTCTTGTTATTCACAACAATTGCAATCAAACACAAAATAACCAAGTCAGTTCTCCCACTGTATTACAATTTTCTTATCAAAGATCACAACCCTCTATCGTGCGGCAGATATAAGTATGGCACAGTATCACTGAAGTTTTTTTTGCAAAAGATTAACGGAACATAATAGTACATATGAATCCACATTTGAGTAAGTAATATCGCTTCTCAATATCAGCTGTGGTTTTGTGAACCTAAAATTCTAGTTTATATGTTATTTTACACACTGAATTCAATTTTCCAAACACATGCTACACTAGATTCATAATCTCAACAAGTAAAACATGTAAAGAAAATCAAAATCAAAATCAATTATTGAAATCAAGGTTTTGTACCTGAAACAATCCAAGTAGAAAGGTTTCCAAGGAAAGGAGTGTGATGAACCATATGTTGCAGATTGCCTTTGAATGACCTAACTGCTATTGAAACAATCTTCATTTTTTGTTTTCTTCATTCAAACAAAAAATTGAATCTGTTAAAATAAGAGCTCAAAACAATAACACAGAAATTGCAAAAATAAAATTAAGGTCAATAAATAGATAGTGAGAGAAAGACCTAACGACAACATAGGACTGCCGGAGCTTCTTCTGACCGAAGAAGGCGCGGGGACAGAGGGCGGCGAGAGTGAGAGTTTGTTACTGTTAGAATACAATGATGCTGATAGTTTCAACTCAAGCTTCAAAAACAAACAAAATCATAAATCAAAAGTGGTGATTTTGAAACTAACCGAAAAATAGTGGAATGTCGAAAGAGATATCAGAAGGGGTTGACAAGTTGTAGAAGCAGATGTTATTGGCTGCTTCACGAAAGTGGTGTCAAGCGGAAGATGACATGTTCCGTTCTTCACAAAGATTTTCCCGAAGCAACTTACAATCTTCTACACACACTTTAGTATGTGTGCTGTTAGGAGGATCGTGACCAAATGTTCAAGTAGAAGGGTTGTTGGCGAAGGAATAATGAAGAGGATATGAAATTGTGATTTACGTTGGGATGGTCGCAGGTTGATACATCGAAAGTTGTATGAGGTGATGGTGTTCTTCAGAAGGAGGGAGAAATGGTGGATAATTGTTGTGGTTGAGGCGGAGTGAGTAGATCGATGGTGGTATCAATTTGTGTTATTAGAGTGTTACTGTGATACGGTGGTAGAACTGACTGTTTGGGATGCTGGTTTGCGTTTTGCATTTTATGTTTGCAAAATGTTGGGGTAAGCAAGAGTCGCCACCGACTTTTATTTCATCTAACCGGAAAGGAGAAAAACACAAAAAAAATCCTTTTTCGAGATTTTGAGTACGGGGGGTAGATTATAGAAAGGGAAGGTGATAGCACCCTTCCTATCCATGGTTTTTCATGGGCTCTTAGGTACTTGCTCATCTTTTAAAATTGCTTGTGTATGTGCTTTGTTTTGAAAATATTTTACTTCGTGATAACCCTTGTATCAGTCCTCAAAGGTGTGACGAAGTTGTTTTTAAAATTGTTTTGAAATATGTAAGTCTGAAAAGTTTTGTTTTGAGCAAGTACCTACTAGCATCTACTTACTCGAAAAAAAGACTGTTTCCATTCTCGTTTCCTTTAGACCGTGTTATCCTACTATTAGTGAGTAGGTAACCCTAGTCGTTGGAGTTGTAAGGGTCAATTCGAAAGGGACATACAATCACTAAAGCAATGTTAGGATACATTAGTAATAACCCTAAAGTCTTAAGATCATATTTGAGGCAACATTTCCGAGGCAACATTCGAATGGGACATTTGATCTTTGTTAGATAGGAGGGCAACCACTAAGACACCCTATACCTAATGATCGTTTACCGAAGGCAATCGAAGTGAGAGTATACCCTAAGAGTGATATGTGTGAGTGATTAGTTTCAGTTATTTATCTTTGCACATTAGGGTTTTCTAACTGGATTAATTTATCATGCATTCTTGTCATACAATCCTATTAGCATACATCTAAACAGTCAAATATTTGCGAGAAATAAAATGCGAGAAAGTAAATCTACGCTATTACAAGGCTTCGGGGAGGGGGATTAATTACATAGCCAAAAACCCCAGAAAAAGCGATAAATAAAAGCCCTAGATTAAACTATTAGAAACCATGAACAGTTACAACAATATCGTAAAAATAATAGTGTGCGCGCGATAAATTGAAAACGAGACAACTAAGGTTTTGACCCTTGCCTAAACCTAATTGCGATTAGTTAAAAAAATGTTTTTTTGTTTTGTTTTGTTATTTTAAGAAACTAAAGAAATTATTACATTTAAAAAGAAAATCCTAATCCTAATTAATTTTAAATTAAGAAAAATAAATTAATTTTCTAAAACCTATTTTTTTTGTATTTTTATTTATTTGAGAAAAAAAGCAAAATAAAATTAAAAGTTAACCTAATTTTTATTTTGATTTTATTTATGAAAACAAATTACAATTTTCCTAAGTTAAACCTAAATTAAATTAATTTTGATAAATAAATAAAAACAATCTTAATTTTGTGAATTACTGATTTTATGTTTTTTTGTGAAAAAATAAATTAATTTGTGAATTAAAGAAAATAAAATAAATATTGAAAGATTAAAAAAACTAAAAGAAAAAGAAAGAAATATGGGTCTGTATTAGCAATTATGGGCAGTGCTGTTGAGATTTTGAGCCCAAAAGACCCAGGCCTGTTTGACTTTGCCTAATCCAGTGTGGCTGTTGACTTGAGGCATATGGTGGTCCTCCAATGGTGGTATGTTGATCTGGAGCGCTGATGAGTTGGATGGCCAGATCCTGATGGCATATGGTGAACTTCTTGATTTGCTATGCACTGGATTACCTATTGAAGATAAACATGAAATAAAGGTTGGGACCTGGGGATCGAACCCAGGTACTCTGCACTTTTCCCCTGCATGCTTGCCAACTGAGCTATGATGCTTATTTGTATATATAATAAAGATCAATTATAATATAATGAAAAATAAGATTCCTGGAAAAAAACGCGCTAAATTCAAATTGCCCAACCAAGGGGTGACACGCATCATCGTCTTCCTCCCAACCGTCGTTTTAGGTAAACAAAATTTTACCTACAGACACTTGTTGTAGGTATATCCTTGTCCATCTCCAAAATCGTGTAGGCTAAAAATAAATGGCCATGGCTGGTACCAATCAACTCGTCTCATCCTCACGAGTCTCAAGGTACCAGAATCAATGTCCAATTTGGCTTGTCCTGCAAAGCCCTAAACAAGAACTTGAAACCCTAGCTATGGCAGTTTGTCATATAATCACCAAAAACGCAATTGAATATAATGATTATCTTGTAAACATGTTAAGGAATAAGAATATGCAATCAAAACGTGCAAATGGTGTATAAATTGATGAAAACGAAAACGAAAATTCTTGCTAACCGTGTAACTGCTATAACGGGTTTCAGGACCTGGAGAGGCTTGCTAATGATTGGATGAGAATATCATGTTGGTAACCGACTGCGAAGAACCTGGACCAGATAAAGGACCCGAGGAAGGATCCTGATGGTCTATGTATTTTGATAGAGCCTCGAACGCTTTAGGTAATGGCATCGGCATTATAATTATATCTTCTGAGGGCTATCATACTCCGTTCACCGCCCGATTATGTTTTAATTGCACCAACAATATGGCAGAGTATGATGCGTGTATCATGGGTCTTCGAGCTGCTATTGACCTGAGGATTAAATTTTTTAGTGTATTCGGAGATTCCGCTCTGGTGATAAGTCAGATCAAAGGTGAGTGGGACACGAAGCACCCGAATCTTATTCCTTACAAGGAGTATGTACTGACCTTGCTCCCACACTTTGAGGAGGTAACCTTTGAACATTTCCCAAGAGAGGAGAACTAGTTAGCGGACGCGCTAGCTACCATGTCTTCTATGTTCAAGGTCAGGTGGGACAATGAAGCTCCCCAGATTACCATTGAGAGGTTGGACGAACCCGCGCATTGTTGTGACATTGAGACTGAAGAGGTAGCAGATAAACCCTGGTTCCATGAGGTAAAGAGGTATCTCGAAGTTCAGGAATACCCCGCGGGGGCATCTGTTAATGATAAGAAGTTTCTGAGAAGGTTTGCTGCGAAGTTCTTCATCAGTAATGGAATCCTCTATAAGCGTAACCATGACTCCACACTACTACGGTGTGTAGACAAAAGCGAGGCGAAAAGAATCATGGCAGAATTACATGAAGGTACCTTCGGATCTCATTCCAGTGGACATACCATGGCGAAGAAAATCCTACGAGCAGGATATTACTGGTCCACTATGGAAGCCGATTATTATCAGCACTCTCGAACCTGTCATAAGTGCCAAGTCTATGTTGATAAGGTGCATGTACCTCCAGTTCCTCTAAATATTTTGACAGCTCCTTGGCCCTTTGCAATGTGGAGCATCAACATGATCAGAGAGATCATACCTACTGCGTCTAACGGGCATCGCTTCATTCTGGTAGCAATTGATAATTTCACAAAGTGGGTTGAGGCAGCTTCCTTTGCTACAGTAACCAAGAATGTCGTGGCACGGTTTATCCGACACAATCTGATCTGTCAATATGGTGTACCAGAGAGGATCATTACTGACAATGGTACAAATCTCAATAACACGATGATCACCGAACTCTACAAACAATTCAAGATTCAGCATCATAATTATTCTCCTTACCGGCCGAAGATGAATGGGGTTGTTGAAGCGGCTAACAAAAACATCAAGAAGATTATGCAAAAGATGACAGTGACATACAAAGACTGGCACGTGAGGCTACCATTCTCTCTTCATGGGTACCGTACCTCAGCACGAACGTCGACATGGGTAACACCCTACTCTCTGGTATATGGCATGGAGGCAGTCATACCCATCGAAGTCCAAATACCCTCTCTCAGGATTATGAAGGATGCAAGTTTGAACGAATACGACTGGATCCAAACCCGACTTGATCAACTGAATCTAATCAATGAAAAGAGACTTACCGCTATCTGTCACGGTCAGACGTATCAAAGGCAGATGATCAAGGCTTTTAACAAGAAAGTCAGACGTCAAGAATATCAAGTCGGGGATCTAGTGATCAAGCGCACCATATTAACGCAAGGTGATCCCAGGGGAAAATGGACCCCCACATACGAAGGGCCATTTATGGTTAAGAATATTTTCTTGGGAGGAGCTATGATTTTAACCACCATGGATGGTGATGACCTTCCTCACCCCGTCAATGCAGACATAGTGAAAAGATACTACGCATAATCAAAGACCTGCTAGGTTGACTGGCCTAGGCAAAAATAAGGGCTTCCCGGCGAACCAAAAGGGTTCGGGAAAAAGTAAGGGATGAAAATGAAAAAACTGTACACCCGGCAAGTCGAAAACCTGAAAGGGCGACTTGGGAAAAAAAGGGTATCCCGGTGGACTGAAAACCCGAAAGGGCGGTCCAGGAAAAAAATTAGGGATTGAAGCATAACACTATGTCTCATTGGATCATCTTGCAACCGGACTTCGGTATCGACTATCAAGCTCAGACGGCGCCAATCAATCTGATCCACCTTCGACCAAGCAGCAAAGTGATGAGATGCTTGAAGATATAAGGGCAATAGCAGAGTTAGAACCCAATGGGGTCATTTCACATAGCTGTTTTTCTTTCTTTTACAAATTGTAATTCCTTTCGGCGGCGTTCTCCTACTGGGACGTCAACCTCGTTGTACAAAATGCCTATTACAGGCCACTTTCAAAATCAATACAATTCATTTTCACAAGAAATTTCAAATTGTTTTTCTTTTTCTGTTTTGTTTTGCAAGAACATCCAATGATTCATT
Source organism: Vicia faba (assembly GCA_948472305.1). Classification (NCBI taxonomy): domain Eukaryota; kingdom Viridiplantae; phylum Streptophyta; class Magnoliopsida; order Fabales; family Fabaceae; genus Vicia; species Vicia faba. Next base: position 1,320,129,233 of record OX451737.1, on the reverse strand, counting down.
TTTGATATATGCATTTGAAAATAATGGCTTCTCATAAATATTTACATAAAAAACAAAAGACGATTACTCGTTATTCCAGGAACAAGGACAAACAAGAAGTGCACAAACCTTACAGTTACTCTGCCCACCGGGTATCGGGATAAAGCCAGCTTGAGAACATGAGCAGTGGTACATACACTCCCCACAGAGTAAAAGGTATCCAAAGACAGTGATGTTAGCTTTCCCAAATAGGACATAACTCTTCCCAGCTGATGGTTCACAATCCCGAGTGAGTCGGTAAATTTTTCCCCAAGCAGAGTTTATTTCTCTCACAAGCAGCAATTCAGTCACCAACAGAATTCATTATCACCAGCAACGAAAAGTCATCCCCATCTGAGTTATTTCTCCAAGATAGTGGATCTATCAACAGAGTATCTCCTCTCCAACAGAGTTATCCCCCCGCAGAGTTATTCTCGGACAGGGTCTCTTCCGGCAGAATATTTACCAGCCAAGGGGCAAGTCCCCAGCATAGTCATCGTTGTTTACCATCCCCAACAGAAGTAGAGGAATTGTGGTTTTTATAGCAGTCAAGAATATCACTTCTCATACTCTCCAAACAGCGGTCAGGGATTTATTTTCACGGACTCAGATTATTACGTCAGCATTTCACGTTTATACATCATGACATATGCATACATCACATATAACATAATATCATTTATTTTGAAAACGTCAGCATACAATGCATCTCATGCATCGCACATAACTAACCCTGTATTTATTTCAGGAAAATATAGTTATTATCAACAAATTCCAGCAGGTACATGATCAACACTCGAAGCTAAACAAAGTAATCACCGGCAACAAATGCAACCTCATCCAGGTTCCTTCTCACAGCCCTACTATCCAAGCTTTCATATCGAAGTAACCCTACTATCCAGGTTCCTTCTCAAGCCCCACTATCCAGGCTTTCATATCGAAGTAACCCTACTATCCAGGTTCCTTCTCACAGCCCTACTATCTTGGCTTTCATTTCAAAGTAACCCTATTATCCAGGTTCCTTCTCACAGCCCTACTATCCAGGCTTTCATATCGAAGTAACCCTACTATCCAGATTCCTTCTCAAGCCCTACTATCCAGGCTTTCACCTCGAAGTAACCCTACTACCCAGGTTCCTTCTCACAACCCTACTATCCTGGCTTTCATTTCGAAGTAACCCTACTATCCAGGTTCCTTCTCACAGCCCTATTATCCAGGCTTTCACCTTGAAGTAACCCTACTACCCAGGTTCCTTTTCACAGCCCTACTATCCAGGCTTTCATATCGAAGTAACCCTACTATCCAGGTTCCTTCTCACAGCCCTACTATCCCGGCTTTCATTTCGAAGTAACCTTATTATCCAGGTTCCTTCTCACAGCCCTACTATCCAGGCTTTCATATCGAAGTAACCCTACTATCCAAGTTCCTTCTCATGCCCTACTATCCAGGCTTTCACCTCGAAGTAACCCTACTACCCAGGTTCCTTCTCATAGCCCTATTATCCCGACTTTCATTTTGAAGTAACCCTACTATCCAGGTTCCTTCTTACATCCCTATTATCCAGGCTCTCATATGGAAGTAACCCTGCTATCCAGGTTCCTTCTCACAGCCTTACTATCCAGGCTTTCATCTCGAAGTAACCCTACTATACAGGTTCCTTCTCATAGCCTTACTATCCAGGCTTTCATCTCGAAGTAACCCTGTTATCCAGGTTCCTTCTCGCAGCCCTACTATCCAGGCTTTCATATCAAGGCAAACCTATTATCCAGGTTCCTTCTCATAACCTCACTATCTAGGTTCTTCCTCTCTTATCCCCAGACGACAGTCCACAACACTGTAAGACCGGGACCCGATCAAACACAATTGATTTCACACTTCCCCAATAAGTCGCTGTGCAACATATACCCCGACCAAACACACAATTCACTTCTGCTTCCTTAAGCAGGAGTTATATCCCCAGTAGGGTAACGAACAACTGAAGCTCCTATAAACTATATTTCTCGCAAGACAGAGACCATCATTCCCCAGTGAAGTCCTCCTCAACAACTGGTATACTGGTTCTCGCAAAGGAATCTCTTATGTGACTGACGCTTCCTAGGATGGCATCTTTAAGCCCATCTCAGACAATTCTCTAGAAAATTCCAAATGGCCTCTATAATCCCAATCCCGATGTCACAAATCAAGTATCACTTCATGCGAGTGCAAATTTCTGGGCACTCTAGTGTTCAATCATCTTCCACCTTCAGATCACGAAAGGCAGACGAGCCAATCTACATCCTCAGGTTTAAGAAGATTGAACAGGGGCAGCTGTTGTACCCCCAAAATTTTCCCTCCCATATTTCTCAATACATGTCAAGTGAGGTCCTCAAATTGCTCAAGGAAATCCAAGAGTTAACCAGACAAACTCTCTCCTAAGGCAGTCTACCTCAAATTAGGGTTTCATTTTGCATCAAGATGCTTGATTCCAAAGGACCCCAAATGCTCACCATTGTCCTAATATGTTCTCAATATCATCCATGTCAAGTTTCAAGCCTTGCATAGGAAGTTTGCTCAGTCAATTGCTCAAAGGCCTGAAAATCGATTGTGTTAGGTCAAAAGTCAACTGTGGCCCACACACAGTCAAACTTCAAAGATTTTTGGTCAACATCCTCATTATGAAGTATCATTCATCATTTGATCAAGGGTTTATCATGGTTCATCAAGGATTGCTCACAATTCATCAAAACCCAAAAGTTGCTAAATTAGGGTTTTGTAGGAAAAGTCAACTCAACTTTGACCAAACATAACTTTCTCATACTTTATTATAAATGACCCATTAAAAGCTCATTTTGAATAGGATGCAATTCCCTACAATTCATCTTCATATCCCAAGTTCAAAATATGCACTCACAAAAAGATATGAATTTGGACATTATAGGTCATTTTGAAAAGTCAACAAAAACACCTTTTGGGTCAAAGCTTCATACATGAGCATGGAAGATTCAATTGAGATGAGACTAAAAGAGTTGCTTAGAGGACATCCTAAGATTTCTAAAAAGTCAAAGAACACCTCTCTAGGGTCAAAATTGAGAGAGTTATGCATTGGCCAAGTTGATCCTTTTTGCAAAATTGCCAAAAGTCAAATGTGCTCAAATTTGCATTTTTTTGCTAAATAGGCCCAACTTTTTAGGCTTGCACTTCAATGATAACATAGTCCACGACCTATGAGACCCTCCATGCTTTATTTATGCATTTGTTTAATTTATTTTGATTTTTATTCATTTAAAATTCAAATAAAATCAAATAAATCCTAATAAATCATATATTGTGTTTTAGGGATGATTTTTGCATTGAAAGAAGATTTTATATGCTGTCAATTGAGAATCAACTCGTGCAAGGCTAAATTGGTTGGAAAAAGATTGGATTTGAGCAAAATTGGAAAGAAATCATATGCCATGAAAGACCAAATCAAATCTCCATAATGAGCAAGATTGAGGTCGCTTTTGTTGACCTAATAGGTTGTATTACATATACAGTAGCAAGCCAAGGCACGGGAGAGGTTGGAGCAGTCGTACAGAGGTAGAACAAAACTCAAAAAATTCAAGAAAAAGTGGTGATCCAATTTCTATACTAGAGACCAAATCGTGCCATCTTTCCCTTGCCAATCGATTGCTGGAGGTCTCATGATCATATTCCAATCATTAGCAAGCCTCTCCAGGTCCTGAAACCCGTTATAGCAGTCACACGGTTAGCAAGAATTTTCATTTTTGTTTTCATCAATTTATACACCATTTGCACGTTTTGATTGCATATTCTTATTCATTAACATATTTGCAAGCTAATTATTATATTCAATTGCGTTTTTGGTGATTATATGACAAACTTCCATAGCTAGGATTTCAAGCTCTTGTTTAGGGCTTTGTAGGACAGGCAAATTTGGACATTCATTCTGGTACCATGAGACTCGTGAGGATGAGACGAGTTGATTGGTACCAGCCATGGCCATTTATTTTGAGCCTACACAATTTTGGAGATGGACAGGGATATACCTACAACACATGTCTGTAGGTAAAAGTTTGTTTACCTAAAACGATGGTTGGGAGGAAGACGATGATGCATGTCACCCCTTGGTTGGGAAATTTGAATTTAGCGCGTTTTTTTTCCAGGAATCTTTGTTTTCATTATATTATAATTGATTTGTATTATATATACAAATAAGCATCATAGCTCAGTTGGCAAGCATGCAGGGGAAAAGTGCAGAGAACCTGGGTTCGATCCCCAGGTCCCAACCTTTATTTCATGTTTTTCTTCAATAGGTAATCCAGCGCATAGCAAATCAAAAAGTTCACCATATGCCCTCAGAATTTGGCCATCCAACTCATTAGCGCTCCAGATCAACATACCACCATTAGAGGACCACCATATGCCTTAAGTCAACAGCCATACTGGATTAGGCAAAGTCAAACAGGCCTGGGTCTTTTGGGCTCAAAATCTCAAAAACACCCCCCATAATTGCTAATACAGGCCCATATTTCTTTCTTTTTCTTTTAGTTTTTTTTTAATCTTTCAATATTTATTTTATTTTCTTTAATTCACAAATTAATTTATTTTTTCACAAAATAACATAAAATCAGTAATTCACAAAATTAACATTGTTTTTTTTATTTATCAAAATTAATTTAATTTAGGTTTAACTTAGGAAAATTGTAATTTGTTTTCATAAATAAAATCAAAATAGAAATTAGGTTAAATTTTAATTTTTTTTTCTTTTTTTTTCTCAAATAAATAAAAATACAAAAAATATGTTTTAGAAAATTAATTTATTTTTCTTAATTTAAAATTAATTAGGATTAGGATTTTCTTTTTAAATGTAATAATTTCTTTAGTTTCTTAAAATAACAAAACAAAACAAAAAAACATTTTTTTAACTAATTGCAATTAGGTTTAGGCAAGGGTCAAAACCCTAGTTGTCTCGTTTTCGGTTTATCGCACGCGCACTATTATTTTTACGATATTGTTGTAATTGTTCATGGTTTCTAATAGTTTAATCTAGGGCTTTTATTTATCGCTTTTTCTAGGGTTTTTGGCTATGTAATTAATCCCCCTCCCCGAAGCCTTGTAATAGTGTAGATTTACTTTCTCGCATTTTATTTATCGCAAATATTTAACTGTTTAGATGTATGCTAATAGGATTGTATAACAAGAATGCATGACAAATTAATCCAGTTAGAAAACCCTAATGTGCAAAGATAAATAACTGAAACTAATCACTCGCACATATCACTCTTAGGGTATACTCTCACTTCGGTTGCGTTTGGTAAACGATCATTAGGTATAGGGTGTCTTAGTGGTTTCCCTCCTGCCTAACAAAGATCAAATGTCCCATTCGAATGTTGCCTCAGAAATGTTACCTCAAATATGATCTTAAGACTTTAGGGTTATTACTAATGTATCCTAACATTGCTTTAGTGATTGTATGTCCCTTTCGAATTGACCCTTACAACTCCAACGACTAGGGTTACCTACTCACTAATAGTAGGATAACACGGTCTAAAGGAAACGAGAATAGAAACGATCTTTTTTTCGAGTAGGTAGATGCTAGTAGGTACTTGCTCAAAACAAAACTTTTCACACTTACACATTTCAAAACAATTTTAAAAACAACTTCGTCACACCTTTGAGGACTGATACAAGGGTTATCACGAAGTAAAATATTTTCAAAATAAAGCACATACACAAGAAATTTTAAAAGATGAGCAAGTACCTAAGGGCCCATGAAAAACTATGGATAGAAAGGGTGCTAACACCTTCCCTTTCTATAATCTACCCCCCGTACTCAAAATCTCTAAAAAGGATTGTTTCTGTGCTTTTTTCCTTTCCGGTTGGATGAAATAAAAGTCGGTGGCGACTCTTACTTACCGCGACATTTTGCAAACACAAAACGCAAAACGCAAACCAACATTCCAAACAGTCGATTCTGCCACCATATCACAGAACTGGCGACTCTGTTGGGGACTTAATAAGTGGGGTATACCTTAGGATCTAGGTCATCATAATTGTTTCTCTTGATTGCTTTGATTGCTTTACTTTTAAGGGTTTTGTTTGGGAGTTACTATAGATCCCAACCCAGATCTGAGGATACCTTTTAGGTAAGTAGCAATAGACTGTGAGGGAACTATACGGCGTAGACCGATACGGTTGAAGCAGTAGCTATGTTGATGTGGCACATTGGTTGGTACCGGTATCCCTTGTGGAGAAACGAGGAGAATACGGGGCCGCTGCGTGGTGTCGTTAAGCATCAACTGACCTTAGAACCTTTAATCGCCCAACTTGGCCATTAGAAAGTAGTGAGATAGTCGTCCTCGTTGTAAAGCGGAGAACTGGTTGATACTCGATGCTACACTCATTGAGACCATACTCTCGAGATAGTTCCGACCATAAGAAAAGATTGTGTGAGCTGAAACCATGACCGATGGAGGATGGTCAGTGATATTGAGATCCTCTAGAACCCGAATACTTTTTTCTAGGACAAGTTAAAACCAACTTAACTTCAAGAGGGTACTACCTTTGACCTCATGCAAGCCTTAAACCTAAGGGCTTTGTGTGATTTGACTGTGTTTGCAATATATGTGTTTGCTATACATGTGGTTTACCATGACATCATGCATCATAACATGGCATTCATGCTTCATTACACTAACCATTTCAAAGACCAATGGAATTTATCTTTGTTCTGTTTTGCAGATTATGGCTTCTATGGGTTGGTCTTGTTCCCAAACCCTGGTCAGCTTATAGATGTGAATGCTGTCAAGATTTTCATATCTCGGAATCCTGTGCCTACATTGCTTGGGGACATCCTACACTCATTTTACACACGAACAATGAGGAAAAGAGATGTTCTCATGTGTTGTACTCCTCTTCTAGCAAAGTGGTTTATTTCTCACCTTCCCCAGTCAGTCTTGAAGAATGAACAAGGCTTGAGGTGGTCGCAACGATTGATGACCCTTACACATTCTGATATTCATTGGTGTTCTCGGTCCAGAGAAAATGTCATCATCATTGATCGTTGTGGGGAATTCCCTAACGTCCCACTACTTGGCATTAGGGGAGGCATTACCTACACCCCTGTTTAGCTCTGAGACAATTTGGGTATGCCCGAAGAGATGGCCCTCATGACATGTTGATTCCAGACTTGGTTTTTGACTTCGACAATGACGCTCAAGGACTTCGACAAAGGTTTATCCGAGCTTGGAGAATGCCCAACAAAGTGGACAGTAAGACACTGGGACAAAGGAATTCCATCCCCCTTGAGCCTTACCTCAAGTGGGTACGAACCAGCACCCAGAATCTTATGATGCCTTACCCCTACATTCTGCCTATGATCAAAGAGCCTGTTACGGAAGGAGAGGTTCCATACACCCTCCTACATCCAGACATGCCAACATCATTGGAAGATTTGCAAAAGAGTTGGATACAGCTCAAGGAAGAACGGAACACTTTTGAAGCCAGCTTCTACGCCAGTGAGAAGAAGGGTTTAGAACTTACTCGTCAACTCCATGAAGAGCAGGCTCTCAACACTTACATTGCGCCAAAGAGGATGCGCAACGTCTTTTTACATTAGAGTTTTGTATTCATTTTGCCCATGGGGCATTTATGTACTAACAAATTCTTCTTATTAATATGACATGTGTTCTTTTTGTTTGCAATAAATTTGAATTTTATAATCCTTAAATGCATTACATGAATACATATCATTCATCATATGCATAAACAGGTTTCCCCCCTTCAGGTCTCCTTACCTTCCTGCTGTTTATTTCAGTAGAGATGGCTCTAGAGAAGACTATTAAAGATATCCAGGTTCAAAACGCTTAACTTCAAGAGATGTTCTTGAACCTATCCAAGGGGCAGGAAGAAGTGAAAGCTCTCCTCGAAAGGGGCATGGTCACAGGGAATCCAGGGGGCATCAGGAATGATCAGTTGGAAGGGCTGCAGATTGAGATGGTGACAATGAAAATTTAAATGATGGGACAATTGGTGGGCCACATGGCTCTCATCCAAAACCTGGGTCAAGGACAAGAGGAGTTAAAGGTCCTCATCAACAAACTGCATCAGGATGGATGTAACCAAATGGGGCAAACAACTAGGGTTGAAGATCAAGTCATCATTCAGCCTCCTTTGAGACAAGAAGCCAAGGGAAAGTCTCCCCAGTTTGCTTCAGGGTCACAAGCCCAACAACAACCTCACCAACATCAACAGGATAATCAGCGTGAGCAAAATACATCTGAAAAGCACTCCACGCAGATTAACATGCCATTATCCCAAGTGCTGCAACGCTTGTTGGAAGTCAAGCTAATTGTATTAAGGGACCCCCCTAAGCGTACCAACACAGCCTCCCCATGGTACAATCCAAACGCGAGATGTGCGTATCACTCCAAAAGTCCTGGACATGACACTGATAGCTGTTGGGCATTGAAAAACAAAATTCAAGATCTGGTTAAAGAAACAACACTGGAATTCACACAGGATGGCCAGATGAAGATCTTTCGCTGAGGGTTCTCCACCTGAAATGAAAAGTTCGAACTAAGAGGCTTTTGTTTCATTTGAATTTTCAAGTTGTAATTTCTTTTGTTATTCAAACAATTATCTGTTAATGTCAAACTCTGTTTCATTAATGCATTGCATATGTTTGTCTTGAATTCATCCATTCGTTTTCACTATACTTGAACTATGCTTTATACTTTCTTGATGACATTTAACGCTTGCTAAAAGTTACAAGCCTTTAGAGGGAGGATGACGAAAACAATGCCATAATCTCATACAGTATGCTTTTGGACAGACCTTGCTGACGATGTACATGTGTTTCTTTCAAATCCTAAACACTGGAGTTATAAGGAAGATAATCCCTAGTCAACCCCTTTGAGCCAAAGAAGTAGAAGTTTTCCGTTTTAACACAAATTGAAACCTTTAATCAAACCTGGGGCAGGGTAGTCTCTCAGTTAATTCAAAAAGTGCGTGTTAAAGTCACAAACTCTCTTCCTGTAATACAATGAATGACATCAAAATTTCCTTTGGAACCAAAAGACAGTGATGGTTCTTTATATCGTAGGCAGTCATTATCTCTCAAAAAGAAAAGCCCACTGATTCAAAACCTACAAAGGAGGCTTAAGAAAGCTGGGGCATCCCGCTGACTGTAATCTCGAAAATAAGAACAGTCAGGCAAAAATTAGGGATAATGAATCAGAAGAAAGAGGTCACTACAAATCCTCAACAACATGAAAAAATGTTGCGAAAAACGGCTGCCTTCCAACAAATTCAACTTGTGTGAACCATCAACAAAATGTTATTTCAAACTCGAATAGAGTTCGACGCACAATTAACTGAGTTTAGGATTGAAGAACATCACGAAGATCGGGTGGGTATAAATATACTTTGAGCCTTTATCCTTTGTTTCTTAAACCGTGAACCAAGCCACGTTACAACCCTTCAAAAGTCCTAATTGAAGCATGGGTTATTTCGAAAGCATACTGTTACAAAAGGTATCCTGACTCCTGTAAGGCTTTGCTCTAAATCTTGAGTTGATTATTTCTTTTAGAAAGTTTTTCTGCTAAAAAACGCTTTTTTCAAAATTTCAAGACAAGCATAAACTTTGCATTATTTGAAAATCGTTGTATGCATATGGCTATTTGTTTGACAGCGAAGAAATTCACACAGTGAATGTTCCGATGAACGAAAGCTCTCTCAGTGAACAAAATCACTTCAAGTGGGATGACACTTCCTTTGCAAAAATCTCCTATCAAAAGGGGACTTAGCATGGCATTGTCCAGTTAACCTGGGGCAGCCCAGTCAAGATTTAAAGAAATCTCTCAAAGTCCAGTTAACCTGGGGAAGTCCAGTCAAGATTTCAAGAAATCTATCAATTGCAGAGTTAACTTGGGGCATTAAACGTCAATCTCATCAAAGGGTTGCATACAGTCCAAATTTCCTGGCAGTGCCACAAACATTTGATACTAGGGGAAATGACGAATCTCTCCAAGATCCTTCTAAAAATAAATTCAAGAATCCTCGAGAAGTTCATCACCTCTCTAGCAGACCAGCGGTCATGGGTTTATTTCCCCAGCACTTGTCAAGGATTTATTCTCCAAAATAAAATTACATTTCAACAACATTCATAACATAGGCAGATTGATCGGCGGGTAAAGGTTATCATCACCTTTTGGAGTAGCAGTCGTCAAAGATTCCTTCGTTACCTTTTGAAGTATCAGTCATCAAAGATTTCTTCATCATCCGGATTGAGTTCAAAGTTAATTCAAGACCTTCTCTGGCTCAGTCAGATCGACACTAAGATCTCCCTGATTCTTATTCCAGTTGAAGATATTCCAAGACTTTCGTCTGGCTCAGTTAAATCGATTCTAAGATTTTTTCTGATTCTTATCCAGTCAAAGTTAATTCAAGACCTTCTCTGGCTCAGTCAGATCGACACTAAGATCTCCCTGATTCTTATTCCAGTTGAAGATATTCCAAGACTTTCATCTGGCTCAGTTAAATCGATTCTAAGATTTTTCTGATTCTTATCCAGTCAAAGTTAATTCAAGACCTTCTCTGGTTCAGTCAGATCGACACTAAGATCTCCCTGATTCTTATTCCAGTGGAGGATATTCCGGGTTTTGCTATTTCAGATAAATCTCTCAACGGTTTACTCTGATTCACTTCCAGGTTTTTCACTATCAGAGACGAAGAATCCAACTCTTTTCTCCATCACCAGTTCGGGATTTATTTTCCCTAGCGAAAGGTCGTCTTGAAAAACATTACACATCCGTACATCAGGACATCAAACAACACAATCTCATTTATTTTGAGAACGTCATTGTTTGATATATGTCATGCCACTAACCTTTACCTTTCAGGAAAGATGCAAGCAATTTCTCACTAAAGTTCGTATCATGAAGCTTGGATGTTGACCAGATAACAGTTAACCGTTAACAGAATAAAGATTCTCATCCTTGAAACCTCGGAAGTTTGGCATACTCCCAAGCTCCTGATACCATTAACAGAATGAAGATTCTCATCCTTGAAACCTCAGAAGTTTGGCATACTCCTAAGCTCCTGATACCATTAACAGAATGAAGATTCTCATCCTTGAAACCTCAGAAGTTTGGCATACTCCCAATCTCCTGATACCATTAACAGAATAAAGATTCTCATCCTTGAAACCTCATAAGTTTGGAATACTCCCAAGCTCCTGATACCGTTAACAAAATGAAGATTCTCATCCTTGAAACCTCAGAAGATCGGCATACTCCCAAGCTCCTGATACCCTTAACAGAATGAAGATTCTCATTCTTGAAACCTCAGAAGATTGGGATACTCCCAACCTCCTGACCCAAACGCCTGAATGAAGAATCTCATTCTTGCTTCCCCATTAGATTGGCATACTCCCAAGCTCCTGATACCCTTAACAGAATGAAGATTCTCACTCTTAAAACCTCAGAAGATTGGCATACTCCGAAGCTCCTGATACCCTTAACAGAATAAAGATTCTCACTCTTAAAACCTCAGAAGATTGGCATACTCCCAACCTCCTGACCTAAACGCCTGAATGAAGATTCTCATTCTTGCTTCCCCAGTAGATTGGCATACTCCCAAGCTTCTTATACCCTTAACCGAATGAAGATTCTCATTCTTGAAACCTCAGAAGATCGGCATACTCCCAACCTCCTTACCCAAACGCCTGAATGAAGATTCTCATTCTTGCTTCCCCAGTAGATTGGCATACTCCCAAGCTCCAGATACCCTTAATAGAATGAAGATTCTCACTCTTAAAACCTCAGAAGATTGGCATACTGCCAAGCTCCTGATACCCTTAACAGAATGATGATTCTCACTCTTAAAACCTCAGAAGATTGGCATACTACCAACCTCCTGACCCAAACGCCTGAATGAAGATTCTAATTCTTGCTTCCCCAGTAGATTGGCATACTCCCAAGCTCCTGATACCCTTAACAGAATGAAGATTCTCATTCTTGAAACCCCAGAAGATTGACATACTCCCAACCTCCTGACCCAAACGCCTGAATGAAGATTCTCGTTCCTGCTTCCCCAGTAGATTGGCATACTCCCAACATCCTGACCCAAACGCCTGAATAAAGATTCTCATTCTTGCTTCCCCGGCAAAGTGGCATACAACCTGAATTCCTGATATTCCCGACAGAATGAAGATTCTCATTCTCAAAGTGGCATACAACCTGAATTGCTGGTATTCCCGACAGAATGAAGATTCTCATTCTCAAAGTGGCATACAACCTGAATTCCTGATATTCCCGACAGAATGAAGATTCTCATTCTCAAAGTGGCATACAACCTGAATTCTTGATATTCCCGACAGAATGAAGATTCTCATTCTCAAAGTGGCATACAACCTGAATTCCTGATATTCCCGACAGAATGAAGATTCTCATTCTCAAAGTGGCATATAACCTGAGTTCCTGATATTCCCGACAGAATGAAGATTCTCATTCTCAAAGTGGCATACAACCTAAACTCCTGAACTTCTTCCAAACAGGAATAAGCTTTTCCCCAGAGTCCTGAGCTTACTCTCCAGTAGGATAGCTACTCCCCAACAGTACAGCTGTTCCCCACAGAGTTTTTACTCCCCCAACAGAATGAAGATTCACGTCCTTGATTCTCCAGCAAATTTGCCAGAGCCTTCTTTACTCTCAGCATAAATTTGTCAGAGTTTTTAATCCCCTGCAAATCGAAGATTCTCGTTCTTGACTCTTCAGCACAAATTCCCCTAGCAGAATGAATATTCTCATTCTCAATTCCCCACAGAGTTTTCAAATATTCCCCAGTGGAGTTCTCCTCAAACAACAAAATAGGAATCCCCGGTAGAAATATTCTAAGCCAAGCTTGAAGACACACATACTCTTCAGCAGTGGTCCAGGATTTATTTTCCCCGGCAGAAGTCAAAGATTTCATTATCTTCAGTTATCAAGGATATATTTTCCTCAGCAAGGCAGCTAATCAGCTTGCATGCGCATACATTACATTCATATACCATAAACATTGATAAAGCACATTTTATGGCATCATACATGTCATGCAACATAACTTTGTGTTTTAGCTAACATTTTACCCTTTTCAGGATAAGATTAAAAGCTACCTTTAACAAATATTCAAACATTTCAGATACAGTCCAGATACGCACCAGACACGGTTGCCATTCTGTCACTTATTCGGAATTTATCCCCAGCCCAGAGATGCTCCTTACACGGATGTTTTTCTGTCGCCCATTCAGAATTCAGATAAAATACAGATACACTCCAGACACGGCAGTCATTCTGATATTCATTCAAGAATCAAATACATTTACAGCTCGAATACGCTCTAGGCACGGACGCCATTCCTTTGCTCATACGAATCCAACCTCCGGATACAACTCAGATACACTCCAAATACGGACACCAATCTGATGTTCATTCTCCTGATTTTCAACAAACAAATCTTGGATGGCATCTTTAAGCCCATCTCCAACAACTATCCATCATCTCTCCAAATGGCATCTTTAAGCCCATTCCCTACATAATCAACTAACACATCTTCGAGTGCAAATTTTCTGGGCACTCTAGTGTTCAATCATCTTCCACCTTCAAGTCACGAATGGTAGAATTACCAATCTAACTCTTCAGGTGTAAGAAGTTTGAACAGGGGAAGCTGTTGTACCCCAAAATTTTCCCTCTTATATCTTAAGGAATCGCCTTGGATCCTCAAGTTTGCTTCTATCCAATTCCAAGCCTTGAATTATCATTTTTTCAAGCAAACCAAGCCACAAGGGAAAAATGGTCATTTGCACGCTGAAAGGTCAAACTTTGACGTTTGGATCAACATCAAATCTCAAAGATCATATTTCATCAAAACATGTTGGAATATGAAGTTTGTTTCATCAAGAGGTTCAAAAGTCAAATTTACTATGGAAAAGCCAAATTTCTAAATACTTGGGATTTTTTCTAAGTATCTAAGAAAAAATGACACTTCAAAACTTCTGAGCCAGCCTCCAAGCAGGAGTAGTCAGAACATGTAGACATGGTTCAGCACATAGTCTCCAGTCAGAACATGGCTCTTGAGCATCTACGCAAGTTTAGTCAGAGTTTGCTAGGGTAATGCAAAGAAGGTGAAGGAGCATGCTGCAAGCTTTCTAGAAAGTCTGAAAGCTCCTTCAGAACATGATGGAGCCAGAAGATACAAAGATCAGAGGATGGATGCTACGCTGAAGCAGAACTTCTGACCCAGAACAAAGCCTTGGTGTAGAGTATCACGCTGCAGGATTTCTGGTTGTGACAAGTCTCATCATCATTTAATGCTCACAACCACCTTCTGAGTCTTTATCCAAAGGATCTTCACCACGTGTACCTCTACTGTCTTGGGATAGCAACTCTGCTTTTTCTTTTCCTTAATTCCTGCTGACAGCCACCATGCTTGCTTCAAAGACAAGGCAGCACTTCAGCACATGAAGGCTATTTTTACCGCTTTGGTCAGAACTTGACCAAATCCCAAAACCTTGCTTATACAACTTGCTGCAGACCTATGACCAACAGCTAGCTCAGCCTACGCCTGCATCTCATGATTACACCAAACTAGCATACAAAAGTTGTGATAAAAAAGCAAAGGAACGGGATGCCAAAACAGCTTCAAATCCTATTTGTTTTCCCCCCCAAAATTACAACAAATTCATCTATAAATACTTGGCTCCATCACACGTTCAAGGGGTTGGAATTGGAAGGGGGTGGCTTTTGAAGAGAGAGATTGGCCAAAAGAGAAAAGGAAGTTGTGAAACCTTCATAAAAATACAGATTTCTCATACACAAAAAAAAACAAACCTTTGTTCTTCTTTTTGAATCAAAGAGCTTGACGTTTCCTCTTCCATTACTCTTGTTGATTCCAGAAACATCCAAAGACAGCCACTCGAAGCTCCAAGCACGCTCCAGGTAAGTCTTTTGGACTTTACTTACTTTTCATTCCGAACATCATTAACATGTAAATATCATAGCATTAATGTTGTACATATCATTGTATGAATAGAAAAACTATGGATCAGAACTTCTAGAATAATGCTATGCTCAGACTTAGGATTAGAACTTCTATGAACTGTTATGCTGTTATCATTCTGATTTGTTGAACTGAATAAATTTGGTGTTGTGATGGTTAAGACCTAAAACGTAACACAGAAATTCTTGTTTTTCACCCATCATTTTAACACACGGAACTTCTAGGATTTTCTCACTGTTTAAGCACGCAGAACTGCTGAGTTCTCTTCACTGTTTTAACACACAGAACTTCCATGATTTTTCTCACTGTTAACACACACTGAGCTTCTGATGTTCATCCACTGGCTCAACACAATACAAAACTTCTAATGGTCACTCACAATCTTAACACAGCACGAAACTTTTGAGTTCTCCTTACATGTCAAATACACTGAACTGCTGACGTTTGCTCATTGTTTCAGCGTAATACAGAACTTTTGACTTTTGGTTCACTGGCTGAACGTCATCTAGAACCTCTGTGTTTTCCCTCTAACGTTTTTTGCAGGACCTCAGAATGTACGAATCCAGAACTTCTGATCCCACTGACGTTTCCTGCTGAGTCACGCGCCTGACTTCAGAACTTTTGATCCTTGTTTCTTTGTTTGCAGCAACACATTGTTTCTATTTTTGCATTTATTTTCCTTTTCATCTTTTTTTATTTATTAACATAAAAAACATTAAAAAAAACATTTTCTTTTATTCTATTTCCTTAAGACAAAAACATTTTCTAAAACTAGTCCATTTCCTTGTATATTCTTATACATTTCAATATGGTTGTAATAATAACTTAGGACTTATTTTTACTTGCAATCCCCATTCGTACATATGTACCCCCATCTCCTAAATATTGTAATAGCGTATAATTTTATTTTCCGCGATTTATTGTTTTCCATATACTGTATATTAACTAGGGTGTGTATGGCAAGATAAAATCAAACAAATAGACCACCAAAAAAATCAAAGACAAATGCATGCAATCAAACACACTTGCACACATACACCCTTAGGGTAATCTCACTTGTTGCCTTGCAAAAATGGCCATGGTATGCATGCTAGGTATCTTGGTAAAACAAAAACAAAACAAAAGATCATAGTCCCTCGATGACGCTATCTTGGTAGCCTAAATAAAATGATCTAGTCCCTCAAGAATTTCTAAAGATACTTAGCACAATTGCTATCATGGTCAATACGATGACCCGCACCTGTCCCGTTTAACATCCTAATACAAGGTTGTTTACCAAATGCAATGGCAAAACAACACTGTCAAAAGGGTTAAAAATGTAGGAAAGATCTTTGAGTAAAATAGGGTAGACAACTCTTAGTTACTTGATCAAAACTTGCAAAAACATCCTTGCTATTTTCAAACACACCTCACAAACATAATTTCAAAACATTTCCCAAAAAAGCAAACTTTCAAACAATCAAACATTGAAAAATCTTTTCAAAAGACAACAGACCTTTGTATATATTCAAAAAATAATCATTACAAAGGTTGCCACAATGATGGCCTCTTTTCAAAACATCTTTCAAAACCACACACAAAGCACCATTTCAAACAATTGAAAAGCAAAAACAAGTGATCTAAACAAGTAACTAAGAGCCCATGGATAACCATGGATGAAAAGGGTGCTAACACCTTCCCTTTTCATAATCTACTCCCCGAACCCAAGAAAATATCTCAAAGGTCTTTCCTGTGCTTTTTGACCTTTCCTTTGGATAAAATAAAAAGTCGGTGGCGACTCTTGCTAAACCGGAACATTTGCAAACACAAACACAAAACCTTCAAGTCAGTTCTCCCACCACATCACAGAACTGGCAACTCTGCTGGGGACAACAAATTCCTAAAAGTTGGGTTACCTTAGGGTTTAGATCACCTTTACATGCTTACCTTGTTTGCTTTGTATGCTTTACCTTTTTGGTTCCTTGTTTGGGTTTGTTTTAAATCCTACACCCAGATTCGGGGGCACCTTTTAGGTAAGTAGCAATAAACATTGAGGGAACTGTGCGGGGTATACCAACATGGTTGAAGCAGTAGCTACGTTAGTGCGACATATTTGTGGGTACCGGTAGCCTTTGAGTCAATCAAAGAGAATACGGGGCCGTTGAGTGATGTCATGAAGCACTAATGAACTCTTAGAACCTTACTTGACCATCTTGGCCTTATTAGGGGTAGTGAGATGACCGGCTTTGGTGCAGTCCGAAGTTGGTAGATACTCGATACTACACTCATTGAGGGTTATTTTCTTGGAATATTTCGGTCGCCAGTTAAGTGGCTAAACTGAAACAATGAACACAGAAAATAACCGAGTAATATTGAGCTCCTTAGAACCCGGTTACTATTTATAGGACAGGTTGAGCCAACTAACTTCAAGAGGGTACTTACCTATAAACTCCATGCAAGCCTAAACCTAAGGACTTGTCTGCTTTGTGTGAATATTTGTATATACACTTGCTTACTTTTGCATATTTGTACATAACATCATAAACATCATACCATAACATTTTCAATAACCATTTCAAGGATCTCGAGGGTCTTTGATGCAGGGGCAAGTTGAACCAGGCGTCTACCAAAGGGCAAGAGGATTCACTTTCCTCTAAACAAACACCGTCAAAAATCAAGTACAATAACTCGAGTCGAGGGCTATGACCCACTTGACATGGTGAGCTTGATTCTCGTGGAAAGACATCCACCAATAAAAAGTTCTCCAATCAAAGATGTTGATCGAAGTTCAACCTCTAACATTTTCTTGTGTTTACCCCGCGAGATCCTTGAAAACATGTATCCACTAACTATTTCAAGGGTTCAGATCTTCATCTTTGTTATTGTTTTGTAGGTAATAGAATCTCTTCGTAGGAAAACAATTTAGGTCAACCTTGTGAGAATCCCTCCTCAACTCAAAGAGCTTACTTCCAAGATTCCAGAGAATTCTCTCTTCAGTGAAAGACATGGTAGACTTCTCAACTTGGTCAACTCCAACATTGAAGAAGGCATGGTAAAAGTTCTCTTCCAGTTCTTTGACCCCCTACACCATTGCTTTACATTTCCTGATTACCAACTAGTGCCTACTTTGGAGGAATTTTCTCAACTCCTGGGGATTCCTATTCTCCATCAACTACCCTACAACGGTACGGAAAAAGAACCAAAGCCTGAAGATGTTTCTCAAGCCTTGCACTTGCAACCATCTGATATCAAAGGCCATTGGGAAACCAGAAGTGGTGTCAAGGGTTTCTTGGTAAAGTTCTTGTTTGAGAAGGCACAAGACTGCTGGAATTCTCTAGATCTGCAAGCTTTTGAGGAGATTGTAGCACTTCTCATCTATGGGTTGGTCTTGTTCCCAAACCCTGGTCAGCTTATAGATGTGAATGCTGTCAAGATTTTCATATCTCAGAATCCTGTGCCTACATTGCTTGGGGACATCCTACACTCATTTTACACACGAACAATGAGGAAAAGAGGTGTTCTCATGTGTTGTACTCCTCTTCTAGCAAAGTGGTTTATTTCTCACCTTCCCCAGTCAGTCTTGAAGAATGAACAAGGCTTGAGGTGGTCGCAATGATTGATGACCCTTACACATTCTGATGTTCATTGGTGTTCTCGGTCTAGAGAAAATGTCAGCATCATTGATCGTTGTGGGGAATTCCCTAACGTCCCACTACTTGGCATTAGGGGAGGCATTACCTACACCCCTTTTTAGCTCTGAGACAATTTGGGTATGCCCGAAGAGATGGCCCTCATGACATGTTGATTCTAGACTTGGTTTTTGACTTCGACAATGACGCTCAAGGACTTCAACAAAGGTTTATCCGAGCTTGGAGGATGCCCAACAAAATGGACAGTAAGACACTGGGACACAAGAATTCCATCCCCCTTGAGTCTTACCTCAAGTGGGTATGAACCAGCGCCCAGAATCTTATGATGCCTTACCCCTACATTCTGCCTATGATCAAAGAGCCTGTTACGGAAGGAGAGGTTCCATACACCCTCCTACATCCAGACATGCCAACATCATTGGAATATTTGCAAAAGAGTTGGATACAGCTCAAGGAAGAACGGAACACTTTTGAAGCCATCTTCTACGCCAGTGAGAAGAAGGGTTTAGAACTTACTCGTCAACTCCATGAAGAGCAGGCTCTCAACACTTACATTGCGCCAAAGAGGATGCACAATGTATTTTTACATTAGAGTTTTGTATTAATTTTGCCCATGGGGAATTTATGTACTAACAAATTCTTCTTATTAATATGATGTGTGTTCTTTTTGTTTGCAACAAATTTGAATTTATGAATCCTTGAATGCATTACATGAATACATATCATTCATCATATGCATAAACAGGTTTCCCCCTTTCAGGTCTCCTTACCTTCCTGCTGTTTATTTCAGTAGAGATGGCTCTAGAGAAGACTATCAAAGATATCCAGGTTCAAAACGCTCAACTTCAAGAGATGTTCTTGAACCTATCCAAGGGGCAGGAAGAAGTGAAAGCTCTCCTCACAAGGGGCATGGTCACAGGGAATCCAGGGGGCATCAGGAATGATCAGTTGGAAGGGATGCAGATTGAGATGGCGACAATGAAAATTCAGATGATGGGACAATTGGTGGGCCAGATGGCTCTCATCCAAAACCTGGCTCAAGGACAAGAGGAGTTAAAGGTCCTCATCAATAAACTGCATCAGGATAGATGTAACCAAATGGGGAAAACAGATAGGGTTGAAGATCAAGTCATCATTCAGCCTCCTTTGAGACAAGAAGCCAAGGGAAAGTCTCCCCAGTTTGCTTCAAGGTCACAAGCCCAACAACAACCTCACCAACATCAACAGGATAATCAACGTGAGCAAAATACATCTGAAAAGCACTCCACCGAGATTAACATGCCATTATCCCAAGTGTTGCAACGCTTGTTGGAAGTCAAGCTAATTGTATTAAGGGACCCCCATCGGCGTCCCAAAACAGCCTTCCCATGGTACAATCCAAACGCGAGATGTGCGTATCACTCCAACAGTCCTGGACATGACATCGATAGCTGTTGGGCATTGAAAAACAAAATTCAAGATCTGGTTAAAGAAACAACACTGGAATTCACACAGGATGGCCAGATGAAGATCTTCCGCTGAGGGTTCTCCACCTGAAATGACAAGTTCGAACTAATTGGATTTTGTTTCATTTGAATTTTCAAGTTATAATTTCTTTTGTTATTTAAACAATTATCTGTTAATGTCAAACTCTGTTTCATTAATGCATTGCATATGTTTGTCTTGAATTCATCCATTCGTTTTCACTATACTTGAACTATGCTTTCTACTTTCTTGATGACATTTAACTCTTGCTAAAAGTTACAAGCCTTTAGAGGGAGGATGACGAAAACAATGCCATAATCTCATACAGTATGCTTTTGGACAGACCTTGCTGACGATGTACATGCGTTTCTTTCAAATCCTAAACACTGGAGTTATAAGGAAGATAATCCCTAGTCAACCCCTTCGATCCAAAGAAGTAGAAGTTTTCTGTTTTAACACAAATTGAAACCTTTAATCAAACCTGGGGCAGGGTAGTCTCTCAGTTAATTCAAAAAGTGTGTGTTAAAGTCACAAACTCTCATCCTGTAATACAATGAATGACATCAAAATTTCCTTTTGAACCAAAAGAAAGTGATGGTTCTTTATCTCGTAGGCAGTCATTATCTCTCAAAAAGAAAAGCCCACTGAGTCAAAACCTACAAAGGAGGCTTAAGAAAGTTGGGGCATCCCGCTGACTGTAATCTCGAAAATAAGAACAGTCAGGCAAAAATCAGGGGTAATGAATCAGAAGAAAGATGTCACTACAAATCCTTAACAACATGAAAAAATGTTGCAAAAAACGACTGCCTTCCAACAAATTCAACTTGTGTGAACCATCACCAAAATGTTATTTCAAACTCGAATAGAGTTTGACGCATAATTAACTGAGTTTAGGATTGAAGAACATCACGAAGAGCGGGTGGGTACAAATATACTTTGAGCCTTTATCCTTTGTTTCTTAAATCGTGAACCAAGCCACGTTACAACCCTTCAAAAGTCCTAATTGAAGCATGGGTTAGTTCGAAAGCATACTGTTACAAAAGGTATCCTGACTCCTGTAAGGCTTTGCTCTAAATCTTGAGTTGATTATTTCTTTTAGAAAGTTTTTCTGCTAAAAAACACATTTTTCAAAATTTCAAGACAAGCATAAACTTTGCATTATTTGAAAATCGTTGTTTGCATATGGCTATTTGTTTGACAGCGAAGAAATTCACACAGTGAATGTTCCGATGAATGAAAGCTCTCTCAGTGAACAAAATCACTTCAAGTGGGATGACACTTCCTTTGCAAAAATCTCCTATCAAAAGGGGACTTGGCATGGCATTGTCCAGTTAACCTGGGGCAGCCCAGTCAAGATTTCAAGAAATCTCTCAAAGTCCAGTTAACCTGGGGCAGTCCAGTCAAGATTTCAAGAAATCTCTCAATTGCAGAGTTAACTTGGGGCATTAAACGTCAATCTCATCAAAGGGTTGCGTACAGTCCAAATTTCCTGGTAGTGCCACAAACATTTGATACTAGGGGAAATGACGAATCTCTCCAAGATCCTTCTGAAAAGAAATTCAAGAATCCTCGAGAAGGTCATCACCTCTCTAGCAGACCAGCGGTCATGGGTTTATTTCCCCAGCACTTGTCAAGGATTTTATCTCCAAAACAAAATTACATTTCAACAACATTCATAACATATGCAGATTGATCGGCAGGTAAAGGTTATCATCACCTTTTAGAGTAGCAGTCGTCAAAGATTCCTTTGTTACCTTTTGAAGTATCAATCGTCAAAGATTACATCATCATCCGGATTGAGTTCAAAGTTAATTCAAGACCTTCTCTGGCTCAGTCATATCGACACTAAGATCTCCCTGATTCTTATTCCAGTTGAAGATATTCCAAGACTTTCGTCTGGTTCAGTTAAATCGATTCTAAGATTTTTCTTATTCTTATCCAGTCAAAGTTAATTCAAGACCTTCTCTGGCTCAGTCAGATTGACACTAAGATCTCCTTGATTCTTATTCCAGTTGAAGATATTCCAAGACTTTCATCTGGCTCAGTTAAATTGATTCTAAGATTTTTTCTGATTCTTATCCAGTCAAAGTTAATTCAAGACCTTCTCTGGCTCAGTCAGATCGACACTAAGATCTCCCTGATTCTTATTCTAGTTGAAGATATTCCAAGACTTTCGTCTGGCTCAGTTAAATCGATTCTAAGATTTTTTCTGATTCTTATCCAGTCAAAGTTAATTCAAGACCTTCTCTGGCTCAGTCAGATCGACACTAAGATCTCCCCGATTCTTATTCCAGTTGAAGATATTCCAAGACTTTTGTCTGGCTCAGTTAAATCGATTCTAAGATTTTTTCTGATTCTTATCCAGTCAAAGTTAATTCAATACCTTATCTGGCTCAGTCAGATCGACACTAAGATCTCCCTGATTCTTATTCCAGTTGAAGATATTCCAAGACTTTCGTCTGGCTCAGTTAAATCAATTCTAAGATTTTTCTGATTTTTATCCAGTCAAAGTTAATTCAAGACCTTCTCTGGTTCAGTCAGATTGACACTAAGATCTCTCTGATTCTTATTCCAATGGAGGATATTCTGGGTTTTGCTATTTCAGATAAATCTCTTAACGGTTTACTCTGATTCACTTCCAGGTTTTTCACTATCAGAGACGAAGAATCCAACTCTTTTCCCCATCACCAGTTCGGGATTTATTTTCCCTAGCGAAAGGTCGTCTTGAAAAACATTACACATTCGTACATCAGGACATCATACAACGCAATCTCATTTATTTTGAGAACGTCATTGTTTTATATATGTCATGCCACTAACCTTTACCTTTCAGGAAAGATGCAATCAATTTCTCACCAAAGTTCGTATCATGAAGCCTGGATGTTGAGCAGATAACAGTTAACCGTTAACAGAATTAAGATTCTAATCCTTGAAACCTTAGAAGTTTGGCATACTCCCAAGCTCCTGATACCATTAACAGAATGAAGATTCTCATCCTTGAAACCTCAGAAGTTTGGCATACTCCCAAGCTCCTGATACCATTAACAGAATGAAGATTATCATCCTTGAAACCTCAGAAGTTTGGCATACTCCCAAGCTCATGATACCATTAACAGAATGAAGATTCTCATCCTTGAAACCTCAGAAGTTTGGCATACTCCCAAGCTCCTTCTACCGTTAACAGAATGAAGATTATCATCCTTGAAACCTCAGAAGATCGGCATACTCCCAAGCTCCTGGTACCCCTAACAGAATGAAGATTCTCATTCTTGAAACCTCAGAAGATTGGCATACTCCCAACCTCCTGACCCAAACGCCTGAATGAAGATTCTCATTCTTGCTTCCCCAGTAGATGGGCATACTCCCAAGCTCCTGATACCCTTAACAGAATTAAGATTCTCACTCTTAAAACCTCAGAAGATTGACATACTCCCAAGCTCCTGATACCCTTAACAGAATTAAGATTCTCACTCTTAAAACCTCAGAAGATTGGCATACTCCCAACCTCCTGACCCAAACGCCTGAATGAATTCTCATTCTTGCTTCCCCAGTAGATTGGCATACTCCCAAGCTCCTGATACCCTTAACCAAATGAAGATTCTAATTCTTGAAACCTCAGAAGATTGGCATACTCCCAACCTCCTGACCCAAATGCCTGAATGAAGATTCTCATTCTTGCTTCCCCAATAGATTGGCATACTCCCAAGCTCCTGATACCCTTAACAGAATGAATATTCTCACTCTTAAAACCTCAGAAGATTGGCATACTCCCAAGCTCCTGATACCCTTAACAGAATGAAGATTCTCACTCTTAAACCTCAGAAGATTGGCATACTCCCAACCTCCTGACCCAAACGCCTGAATGAAGATTCTCATTCTTGCTTCCCCAGTAGATTGGCATACTCCTAAGCTCCTTATACCCTTAACAGAATGAAGATTCTCATTCTTGAAACCCTAGAAGATTGGCATACTCCCAACCTCCTGACCCAAACGCCTGAATGAAGATTCTCATTCCTGCTTCCCCAGTAGATTGGCATACTCCCAACCTCCTGACCCAAACGCCTGAATGAATATTCTCATTCTTGCATCCCCAGCAAAGTAGCATACAACCTGAATTCCTGATATTCCCAAAAGAATGAAGATTCTCATTCTCAAAGTGGCATACAACCTGAATTCCTGAAATTCCCAACAGAATGAAAATTCTCATTCTCAAAGTGGCATACAACCTGAATTCCCGATATTCCCGACAGAATGAAGATTCTCATTCTCAAAGTGGCATACAACCTGAAATCTTGATATTCCCGACAGAATGAAGATTCTCATTATCATAGTGGCATACAACCTGAATTCCTGATATTCCCGACAGAATGAAGATTCTCATTCTCAAAGTGGCATACAACCTGAATTATGGATATTCCCGACATAATGAAGATTCTCATTCTCAAAGTGGCATACAACCCGAATTCCTGATATTCCCAACAAAATGAAGATTCTCATTCTCAAAGTGGCATACAACCTGAATTCCTGATATTCCCGACAGAATGAAGATTCTCATTCTCAAAGTGGAATATAACCTGAATTCCTGATATTCCCGACAGAATGAAGATTCTCATTCTCAAAGTGGCATACAACCTGAATTCCTGATATTCCCGACATAATGAAGATTCTCATTCTCAAAGTGGCATACAACCTGAATTCCTGATATTCCCGACAGAATGAAGATTCTCATTCTCAAAGTGGCATACAACCTGAATTCTTGATATTCCCGACAAAATGAAGATTCTCATTCTCAAAGTGGCATATAACCTGAATTCCTGATATTCCCGACAGAATGAAGATTCTCATTGTCAAAGTGTCATGCAACCTAAACTCATGAACTTCTTCCAAACAGGAATAAGTTTTTCCCCAGAGTCCTGAGCTTACTCTCCAGCGGGATAGCTACTCCCCAACAGTACAGTTGTTCCCCACAGAGTTTTTACTCCCCCAACAGAATGAAGATTCTCATCCTTGATTCTCCAGCAAAGTTACCAGAGCCTTCTTTACTCTCAGCATAAATTTTTCAATTTTTAATCCCCTGCAGATCGAAGATTCTCGTTCTTGACTCCTCAGCACAAATTCCCCTAGCAGAATGAAGATTCTCATTCTCAATTCCCCACAGAGTTTTCAAATATTCCCCAGTGGAGTTCTCCTCAAACAATAAAATAGGAATCCCCGGTAGAAATATTCTAAGCAAAGCTTGAAGACACACATACTCTTCAACAATGGTCCAGGATTTATTTTCCCCGACAGCAGTCGGAGATTTCATTATCTCCAGTTATCAAGGATATATTTTCCTCAATAAGGAAGCTAATCAGCTTGCATGCGCATACATTATATTCATATACCATAAACATTGATAAAGCACATTTTATGGCATCATACATGTCATGCAACATAACTTTGTGTTTTAGCTAACATTTTACCCTTTTTAGGATAAGATTAAAAGCTACCTTTAACAAATATTAAAAGATTTCAGATACAATCCAGATACGCACCAGACACGGTTGCCATTCTGTCACTCATTCGGAATTTATCCCCAGCCCATAGATGCTCCTTACACGGATGTTTTTCTGTCGCCCATTCAGAATTCAGATAAAATACAGATACACTCCAGACACGGCAGTCATTCTGATATTCATTCAAGAATCAAATACATTTACAGCTCGAATACGCTCTAGGCACGGACGCCATTCCTTTGCTCATACGAATCCAATCTCCAGATACAACTCGGATACGCTCCAAATACGGACACCAATCTGATGTTCATTCTCCTGATTTTCAACAAACAAATCTTGGATGGCATCTTTAAGCCCATCTCCAACAACTATCCATCATCTATTCTCTACATAACCAACTAACACATCTTCGAGTGCAAATTTTCTGGGCACTCTAGTGTTCAATCATCTTCCACCATCAAGTCACGAATGGTAGAATTACCAATCTAACTCTTCAGGTGTAAGAAATTTGAACATGGGAAGCTGTTGTACCCCAAAAATTGCCCTCTCATATCTCAAGGAATCGCCTTGGATCCTCAAGTTTGCTTCCATCCAATTCCAAGCCTTGAATTATCATTTTTTCAAGTAAACCAAGCTACAAGGGCAAAATGGTCATTTGCATGCTGAAAGGTCAAACTTTAACTTTTGGATCAACATCAAATCTCAAAGATCATATTTCATCAAAACATGTTGGAATATGAAGTTTGTTTCATCAAGAGGTTCAAAAGTCAAATTTACTATGGAAAAGCCAAATTTCTAAATACTTGGGATTTTTTCTAAGTATCTAAGAAAAAATGACACTTCAGAACTTCTGAGCCAGCCTCCAAGCAGGAGTAGTCAGAAGATGTAGACATGGTTTAGCACATAGTCTCCAGTCATAACATGGCTCTTCAGCATCTACGCAAGTTCAATCAGAGTTTGCTAGGGTAATGCAAAGAAGGTTAAGGAGCGTGCTGCAAGCTTTCTAGAAAGTCTGAAAGCTCCTTCAGAACATGATGGATCCAGAAGATATAAAGATCAGAGGATGGATGCTACGCTGAAGCAGAACTTCTGACCCAGAACAAAGCCTTGGTGTAGAGTATCACGCTGCAGGATTTCTGGTTGTGATAAGTCTCATCATCATTTAATGCTCATTTAATGCTCACAACCACCTTCTGAGTCTTTATCCAAAGGATCTTCACACGTGTACCTCTACTGTCTTGGGATAGCAACTCTGCTTTTTCTTTTCCTTAATTCCTACTGACAGCCACCATGCTTTCTTCAAAGACAAGGCAGCACTTCAGCACATGAAGGCTATTTTTAACGCTTTGGTCAGAACTTGACCAAATCCCAAAACCTTGCTTATACAACTTGCTGCAGACCTATTACCAACAGCTAGCTCAGCCTACGCCTGCATCTCATGATTACACCAAACTAGCATACAAAAGCTGTGATAAAAAAGCAAAGGAACAGGATGCCAAAACAGGTTCAAATCCTATTTGTTTTTCCCCCTAAAATCATAACAAATTCATCTATAAATACTTGGCTCCATCACACGTTCAAGGGGTTGGAATTTGAAGGGGATGGATTTTGAAGAGAGAGATTGGCCAAAAGAGAAAAGGAAGTTGTGAAACCTTCATAAAAATACAGATTTCTCATACACAAAAAAACAAACCTTTGTTCTTCTTTTTGAATCAAAGAGCTTGACGTTTCCTCTTCCATTACTCTTGCTGATTCAAGAAACATCCAAAGACAGCCACTCAAAGCTCCAAGCACTCTCCAGGTAAGTCTTTCTGACTTTACTTACTTTTCATTCCGAACATCATTAACATGTAAATATCATAGCATTAATGTTGTACATATCATTGTATGAATAGAAAAACTATGGATCATAACTTCTAGAATAATGCTATGCTCAGACTTAGGATTAGAACTTCTATGAACTGTTATGCTGTTATCATTCTGATTTGTTGAACTGAATAAATTTGGTGTTGTGCTGGTTAAGAGCTAAAACGTAATACAGAACTTCTTGTTTTTCACCCATCATTTTAACACACAGAACTTCTAGGATTTTCTCACTGTTTAAGCACGCAGAACTGCTGAGTTCTCTTCACTGTTTTAACACACAAAACTTCCATGATTTTTCTCATTGTTAACACACACTGAACTTCTGATGTTCATCCACTGGCTCAACACAATACAAAACTTCTAATGTTCACTCACAATCTTAACACAGCACAAAACTTCTGAGTTCTCCTTACATGTCAAATACACTGAACTGCTGATGTTTGCTCACTGTTTCAGCGTAATACAGAACTTTTGACTTTTGGTTCACTAGCTGAACGTCATCCAGAACCTCTGTTTTTTCCCTCTAACGTTTTTTGCAGGACCTTAGAATGTACGAATCCAGAACTTCTGATCCCACTGACGTTTCCTGCTGAGTCACGCGCCTAACTTCAGAACTTCTGATCCTTGTTTCTTTGTTTGCAACAACACACTGTTTCTATTTTTGCATTTATTTTCCTTTTCATCTTTTTTTTTTATTAACATAAAAAACATTAAAAAAAACATTTTCTTTTATTCTATTTCCTTAAGACAAAAACATTTTCTAAAACTAGTCCATTTCCTTGTATATTCTTATACATTTCAATATGGTTGTAATAATAACTTAGGACTTATTTTTACTTGCAATCCCCATTCTTACATATGTACCCCATCCCCTAAATATTGTAATAGCGTAGAATTTTATTTTCCACGATTTATTATTTTCCAAATACTGTATCGTAACTAGGGTGTGTATGGCAAGATAAAATCAAACACATAGACCACCAAAAAAAATCAAAGACAAATGCATGCAATCAAACACACTTGCACACATACACCCTTAGGGTAATCTCACTTGTTGCCTTACAAAAATGGCCATGGTATGCATGCTAGGTATCTTGGCAAAACAAAAACAAAACAAAAGATCATAGTCCCTCGATGATACTATCTCGGTTGCCTAAATAAAATGATCTAGTCCCTCAAGAATTGCTAAAGATACTTAGCACAATTGTTATCATGGTCAATACGATGACCCGCGCCTGTCCCGTTTAAAATCCTAATACAAGGTTGTTTACCAAATGCAATGGTAAAACAACACTGTCAAAAGGGTTAAAAATGTAGGAAAGATCTTTGAGTAAAATAGGGTAGACAACTCTTAGTTACTTGATCAAAACTTGCAAAAACATCCTTGTTAT
This sequence comes from Vicia faba, assembly GCA_948472305.1. Classification (NCBI taxonomy): domain Eukaryota; kingdom Viridiplantae; phylum Streptophyta; class Magnoliopsida; order Fabales; family Fabaceae; genus Vicia; species Vicia faba. The sequence continues at coordinate 1,320,100,349 of OX451737.1, read as the reverse complement.
TTTCAAACACACCTCACAAACACAATTTCAAAAAATTTCCCAAAAAAGCAAACTTTCAAACAATCAAACATTGAAAAATCTTTTCAAAAGACAATACACCTTTGTATATATTCAAACAAGAATCATTACAAAGGTTGCCACAATGATGGCCTCTTTTCAAAACATCTTTCAAAACCACACACAAAGCACCATTTCAAACAATTGAAAAGCAAAAGCAAGTGATCTAAACAAGTAACTAAGAGCCCATGGATAACCATGGATGAAAAGGGTGCTAACACCTTCCCTTTTCATAATATACTCCCTGAACCCAAGAAAACATCTCAAAGGTCTTTCTTGTGCTTTTTGACCTTTCCTTTGGATAAAATAAAAAGTTGGTGGTGACTCTTGCTAAACCGAAACATTTGCGAACACAAACACAAAACCTTCAAGTCAGTTCTCCCACCGCATCACACATGTCGTTGCTGTCGAGGTGGTTTATTTCTCACCTCCCTAAGTCTATGCTGAAGAATGAAGAAGGTTTGGGTTAGTCCTACAGAATAATGTCACTTTCTCATACAAATATTCTTTAGTGTTCCCGGGCTATGGAAGACACTGTTGTTATTGACTGTTGTTGGGGATACCCTAATGTCCCATTGCTTGGAATTAGAGGAGGTATAACTTACAGTTCTTGTCTGGCTTTGTGGCAATTTGGTCGTGCTCGAAGAGATGGTCCCCATGAGTTACTTCTTGAGGACATTATGTTTGACTATAAGGAGGATATTAAGGAGCATCGCCGGAGGTTTATACGAGCTTGGAGCATGGTGAATAGATCTGACCCCCAAGAGTTGGGACCAAAGACTTCCCTTCCTATGCAGCCTTACCTCCAATGGGTCCGAGCTCGTGCCCAGAAGCTTGGGATGCCCTATGAGGCTGTATTACCAGTGATTGTAGAGCCCACTAATGAAGAAGGCATTCCTTACACGGTTCTCTATCCTTACATGCCCACTGACCCTGGGGAGTTACAGATGTCTTAGATTCAGGTGAGGAATGAGCAGGATACTTACCGGGAGCAGTACCATGAGCAAGAAAGGAAGATTTTGAAGCTCACCAGGCAGCTCGAGGAAGAAAAAGTGATCAATGACTACATCAGCACAAAGAGAAAGCGTCCATGGGACTTTTGATTTTTCTTTTCTAGTTTTAGACTTTTGTTTTATTTACTTCTTTGTAACACCTTAAAAGGCATTGTTGAACCTTTCAAAGTTTAAGCTAATAAAGTTTTGTTTATATTTTGGTTTACAAATTTAAATCTCCCAAAGTCTTTGAAATCATTACATGTGCATCCCATTACCATGCACATCATTACATGTACCATTACAGGTTTCTCATCTTCTTCGCTATTTATTACAGCAGAAATGTCTTCCGATCAAGCCATCAAAGATCTTCAGGCACAGAACGCTCAATTCCAACAGATGTTCATAAGTCTGGCTAAGGGGCAAGAGGATCTGAAGACCCTTATTCTGAAAGAAAAGAAAAAGAAGAAGAAGAAGAAGGTCGGAATTCTGAACATGGGTAGAAGATTCGGAGAAAGGTTGAGTCAACCAGCTGATCTGACCTCCTCATCCAAGGACGGGGAGAACCAAGAAAGAGCAAAGGACCCTAGTCCTGCGGTTTCTGATAACGATACGGATTACGAAGATGAGCAATATCCTCCTATTGAGGATAGGTACAAGAAGTTAGAAGATCGTTTGAGCGCTATAGAAATTCAGAAAATACCTGGTTTGGATTTCAGAGAATTGGGACTGGTATCGGGAGTGGTTATCCCTCATAAGTTCAAAGCTCCGGTTTTTGCTAAGTATGATGGGGTGTCCTGCCCAAAGCTCCATCTCCGCTCGTACGTCAGGAAGATCCAGCCCCACACCACTGATAGAAATTTGTGGGTGCACTTATTTCAAGATAGTCTATCAGGGACTCAGCTTGAATGGTTCTATCAGTTGGAGGGAGCCAGTGTCCGAAATTGGGCAGATCTTGTTGCTGCTTTTTACAAGCAATATCAGTATAACACCGACCTTGCTCCCACTCGTACTCAGCTCCAGGGTATGTCTATGGGTGCAAGTGAAAGTTTAAAGGACTATGCTTAAAAGCGGAGAGACTTGGCTGGAAGAGTCCAACCCCCTTTGTCTGATAGGGAGTTGGTTGACATGTTTCTAGGGACGCTATCTGGTCTATTTTTCAATCACTTGATCGGCAGCTCGTCATCTGGGTTTACTTAGTTGATTTTGACTGGAGAAAGAGTAGAAGCCGGCATTCGAAGTGGTAAAATACAGAAGGATGCTTCGTCAAGTTCAGCAAAGAAGCCTTTCACCGGTAAGAAGGAAGCTAGTGCAGTATATGGTCCAAGGGGCCAGAACAGATTTGAACACCGTCAAATGGTAAATGCTGTAGTGATACCAAGACCCGCAGTTGCTCCATAATGAAACAATCAGCAAAGGGTGGAAATACCACAACGACAGTTTACCCGCCTCAACATGACTTTGGATGAAGTTCTGCCTCATCTGTTAAAATCCAACTTGGCAACCTTGAAAGAGGCTCCCAAGAATCCAAACACTGCTTCTCCCAGATACAATCCCAACGCACGGTGCGCCTACCATCCGGAGAGCCCAGGCCATGATACAAAGGATTGCTGGGCTCTGAGGAATAAAGTGCAAGATTTGCTGCAAGCTAAAGAGATAGAGTTTGATGCTCCGGAAAAGCCAAATGTTATAACTGCTCCCATGCCCAAACATGGTCGTGGAGTTAATGTTATGGACACCGATTCGTTTATGACCTATGTGGAAGAAATCTCTACTCGTCTAATGACGGTTAAGAAGAACTTGTTTTTGGACGATTTATTTCTGGGTTGTGGTGAAGGTTGCCACATGTGCGTGATCCTGCCTTCTGGTTGTTGTTTGTTGAAATCAGGTGTTCAGCGCCTGATGGATAATAAAGAGATTTTATTTGAGAAGACTATGATTCTGTTTGTTCCAAATGAAGACGTTGCCATCATAACCATTTCCGCCAATCCTTCTAAGGTTTCCTATAGAAAACCTGTTAGGGTTACACCTGTTCCAAGAATTTCTCTGTTAATAATCACCGCTCCGGGTCCCATCCCATATACCTCAGATAAGGCTATCCCATGGCATTACGGTGCTGATGTATATTACCATGGTGTAAAGCAAGATCTGCTGACTGAAGAAGCTAATGCTGAGATCAGTAATATTGTCGGAGCTAGCAAGGTCACCAGAAGTAGAAGACTCTTTTCTCCCGAGATTTCCCCTCCGATTGTCCACAAACCTGTTGTCATTCCATCTGCTAGTGCATCAACTACTGTTCCAGTTCTGAATCCAGTCATCACCCCTGTCGCTGAGCCATCTGGGACTCAGGGAAAAGAAAGCATAGGTGAGCCTGCCCGGACGGAGGCACCTAAGAAAATCATTGTGGAAGCCTCTAAACAAGAAATAGAGGAAATTCTAAAAATCATTAAGAAGAGCGACTACAATGTGGTCGAGCAGTTGGGGTAGACCCCATCAAAGATATCCATGTTATCTCTGGTGTTGTATTCTGAAGCCCATGCGAAGGCTTTGATTGCATTTCTCAAAACTGCACATGTGCCGCAGGAAACTTCAGCGGATCAGTTCAAAGATTGTGTGGCCAGTCTGACTGCTGACAATGGGCTGGGTTTTCCAGATGCGGATCTGACACCGAAAGGAAGAAATCATAATGATGCTATGCATGTCTCGATCAAGTGAAGAGGTACCACTATAGCCCATGTGCTGGTAGATACTGGGTCCTCATTGAATGTTCTGCCAAAGAAAGCGTTGGACCGTCTAGATTGTGAAGGTTTGATTCTAAAGCCGAGTAACATTATGGTAAGGGATTTTGATGGGTCAAAAAGAATGGTGCATGGGGAGGTGGGCATCCTTGTCAAAGTGGGTTCTCAGACCTTTGGGTCCACCTTCTACGTAATAGATATCAAGCTGTCATATTCTTGCTTGATGGGTCTTCCTTGGATTCATAAGGCTGGGGCAGTTACTTCCACACTCCATCAAATGCTGAAATATTCGGTGAAGGGGAAGATTGTCACGATGCAAGGTGAAGAAGAGTATATGGTGAGTCATCTCAATTCCTTCCGCTACATGGAGATGGACGGGGAATTCATAGAAACTCCTTGTCGGAACTTCGAAGAGGTCCCTCAGACTTTGGCGTCAACTGAAGTTGCTACCAACAAACCTCCACTAAAGATGGCTTCTCTCAAGGATGCCAGAGCTATAGTGGAAGAAGGTGGGTGTACCAATTGAGGCCAGCTCCCTGACTTCACTCACAAAACTGACAAATTTGGTTTGGGCTTTACTACAGGGGCTCAAAGGGCTGTTAGGCGCGCACGGATTGGAAGACCTCCTCTACACATCAGCAATCGGGGAGTTAATGCAATTGAGGAAAGTGAAGAAGATTCAGACATCGACAGCTGGATCTACCCAATAACCAATGAAAGACTGAATAACTGGACGGCGAAAGACTTCATACATGTTTCTTTTATTATGCAGTAATTGACTTTTTGTTTTAAGATTTATAATAAGCAGTTTGAAACTTTACGACCCGGTGCCTTGCCCGAGGCACCTTGGCTTTGCTTGTGAGGGCTTATTATTTTTCATTTCATATATCATTAATAAAGCATTAGACGTTTCTTGCATTACAAATTTTGCGTTCCTTGTTTTTCTTTTCTGTCTCTCACTTTATCAAAACAGTTATTTTCTTACACACACTCACGTATCATAATGCAGATCCATATCCATTATGGATCCCATTGATAACGACTCTGCTACTGCCAGTTATGACTTCGAAAATATGATAAACCAAGTCGAGGACGAAGGTGAGGATGATTGTGAGGTGCCTAGAGAACTTGCTAGACTGTTACAGCAGGAAGAGAGGGCCATACAGCCTCATGAAGAGCCATTTGAGTCAGTGAATTTGGGTATAGAGGAAGACAGGAAAGAGGTCAAGATAGGTGCGAATCTGGAACCTAGTGTCAAACAACGGTTAATACAGATGTTATGCGATTACATTGAGATCTTCCCCTGGTCCTATGAAGACATGCCTGGTTTGGACACTGATATTGTGGTACATCGCCTACCGACTAAAGAAGACTGCCCTCCGGTAAAACAGAAGGTCCGCCGTATGCGCCCTGAAATGTCAGAGAAAATCAAGGCAGAGGTCATGAAACAATTCGACGTAGGGTTCTTAGTTGTCACTTCTTATCTGCAGTGGGTTGCCAACGTTGTTCCAGTACCTAAGAAGGACGGTAAGGTACGAATGTGTGTGGACTATAGAGATCTGAATAGGTCAAGCCCCAAGGATGACTTCCCACTTCCTCACATTGATGTTCTAGTCGACAACACTGTGCAACACAAGGTCTTATCCTTTATGGATGGTTTTTCTGGCTACAACCAGATCAAGATGGCTCCTGAGGAAATGGAGAATACAACCTTCGTTACACGGTAGGGCACCTTCTGTTACAAGGTAATGCCTTTTGGGTTGAAGAATGTTGGGGTAACTTATCAGCGCGCCATGGTCGCTTTGTTCCAAGATATGATTCACCATGAGATTGAGGTTTATGTTGATGATATGATAGCCAGGTCCCAGACCGAAGAAAAGCACCTTGATCATCTCCAGAAACTGTTTGACAGGTTGAAAACATACAAGCTGAGGTTGAATCTGAACAAATGTACCTTCGGGGTAAGGTCTGGTAAGCTTCTGGGTTTTGTTGTCAGTGACAAAGGTATTCAGGTGGACCCTGCAAAGGTAAAGGCCACACAAGAGATGTCGGCTCCCTGTAGAGAAAAAGAAGTTAGAGATTTCTTGGGATGCCTGAACTACATCGCCAGGTTCATTTCACATTTGACTGCTACTTGTGAGCCAATTTTCAAGCTGCTGAAGAAAGATCAAGTGGTAAAGTGGAATGATGAATGTCAGGCCGCTTTAGAAAGAATCAAGGAATACCTTCAAGAACCACCAATTCTGATGCCTCCAGTTGAAGGAAGACCTTTGATATTATACTTGACAGTGCTGGACAATTCAATGGGGTGTGTGTTGGGGCAGCATGACGAGTCTGGCCAAAAAGAGCACGCCATTTACTACCTTAGCAGAAAGTTTACCGACTGTGAGACCCGATACTCATTTCTCAAGAAAACTTGATGTGCTTTGGCATGGGCTACTCGTCGGCTGAGACAGTATATACTGACTCACACTACCTTATTGATATCAAAGATGGATCCAATCAAGTATATTTTTGAGAAGCTTGCTCTCTCCGGAAGAATAGCAAGATGGCAGATGATCTTAACCGAGTACGACATCAAATACACAACCCAAAAAGCAATCAAGGGGAGTGTATTGGCGAATCACTTGGCGCATCAGGCCGTGGATGACTACCAGTCCATGAATTTCGAGTTCCCGGATGAGAATATCATGTTAGTAACTGACTGTGAAGAACCTGGACCAGATGAAGGACCCGAGGAAGGACCCCGATGGTCTATGTATTTTGATGGAGCCTCGAACGCTTTGGGTAATGGCATTGGCGCTGTAATTATATCTTCTGAGGGCATGCATACTCCATTCACCGCCCGATTATGTTTTAATTGCACCAACAATATGGCGGAGTATGAAGCGTGTATCATGGGTCTTCGAGCTGCTATTGACCTGAGGATTAAATTTTTGAGTGTATTTGGAGATTCCGCTCTGGTGATAAGTCAGATCAAAGGCGGGTGGGATACGAAGCACCCGAATATAATTCCTTACAAGGAGTATGTACTGACATTGCTCCCATCCTTTGAGGAGGTAACCTTTGAACATTTCCCAAGAGAGGAGAACCAGTTAGTGGACGCGCTAGCTACCATGTCTTCTATGTTCAAGGTCAGGTGGGACAATGAAGCTCCCCAGTTTACCATTGAGAGGTTGGACGAACCCGCACATTGTTGTGACATTGAGACTGAAGAGGTAGCAGACAAACCCTGGTTCCATGAGGTAAAGAGGTATCTCGAAGTTCAGGAATACCCCTCGGGGGCATCTGTTAACAATAAGAAGTTTCTGAGAAGGTTTGCTGTGAAGTTCTTCATCAGTAATGGAATCCTCTATAAGCGTAACCATGACTCCACACTACTACGGTGTGTAGACAAAAGCGAGGCGGAAAGAATCATGGCAGAATTACATGAAGGTACCTTCGGATCTCATTCCAGTGGACATACCATGGCAAAGAAAATCCTACGAGCAGGATATTACTGGTCCACTATGAAAGCCGATTGTTATCACCACTCTCGAACCTGTCATAAGTGCCAAGTCTATGCTGATAAGGTACATGTACCTCCAGTTCCTCTGAATGTTTTGACAGCTCCTTGGCCCTTTGCAATATGGGGCCTTGATATGATCGTCGAGATCATACCTACTGCGTCTAACGGGCATTGCTTCATTCTGGTAGCAATTAATTATTTCACAAAGTGGGTTGAGGCAGCTTCCTTTACTACAGTAACCAAGAACGTCGTGGCACGGTTTATCCGACACAATATGATATGTAGATATGGTGTACCAGAGAGGATCATTAGTGATAATGGTACAAATCTCAATAACACGATGATCACCGAACTCTGCAAACAATTCAAGATTCAGCATCATAACTCTTCTCCTTATCGGTCGAAGATGAATGGGGTTGTTGAAGCGGCTAACAAAGACATCAAGAAGATTGTGAAAAAGATGACAGTGACATACAAAAACTGGAACGAGATGCTACCATTCGCTCTTCATGGGTACCGTACCTCAGCACGGACGCCGACAGGGGCAACACCCTACTCTCTGGTATATGGCATGGAGGCAGTCCTACCCATCGAAGTCCAGATACCCTCTCTCAGGATTATGAAGGATGCAGGTTTGAACAAAGACGACTGGATCTAAACCCAACTTGATCAGCTGAATCTAATCGATGAAAAGAGACTTACTGCTATCTGTCACGGTCAGACGTATCAAAGGCGGATGATCAAGGATTTTAACAAGAAAGTCAGACGTCAAGAATATCAAGTTGGGGATCTAGTGATCAAGCGCATCATATTACCGTAAGGTGATCCCAGGGGCAAATGGACCCCCACATACGAAGGGTAATTTGTGGTTAAGAATATTTTCTCAAGAGGAGCTATGATTTTAACCACCATGGATGGTGACGACCTTCCTCACCCCGTCAATGCAGACATAGTGAAAAGATACTATGCATAATCAAAGACCCGCTAGGTTGACTGGCCTAGGTAAAAATAAGGGCTTTCCAGCGAACCAAAAGGGTTCAGGCAAAAGTAAGGGATGAAAATGAAAAAATTGTACACTCGGTAAGTTGAAAACCTGAAAGGGCGACTTGGGAAAAAAAGGGTATCCCGGTGGACTGAAAACCCGAAAGGGTGGTCCAGGAAAAAATAAGGGATTGAAGCGTAACACTATGTCTCATTGGATCATCTTGCAACCGGACTTCGGTATCGACTATCAAGCTCAGACGGCGCCAATCAATCTGATCCACCTTCGACCAAGCAGCAAAGTGATGAGATGCTTAAAGATATAAGGGCAATAGCAGAGTTTGAACCCAATGGGGTCGTTTCACATAGCTGTTTTCTTTCTTTTACAAATTGTAATTCCTTCCAGTAGCGTTCTCCTACTGGGACGTCAGCCTCGTTGTACAAAATGCCTATTACAGACCACTTTCAAAATCAATACAATTCATTTTCACAAGAAATTTCAAATTGTTTTTCTTTTTCTGTTTTGTTTTGCAAGAACTTCCAATGATTCATTTTTTATATATGCATTTGAAAATAATGGCTGCTCATAAATATTTACATAGAAACAAAAGACAATTACTCGTAATTCCAGGAATAGGGACAAACAAGAAGTGCACAAACCTTACAGTTACTCTGCCCACCGGGTATCGGGATAAAGCCAGCTTGAGAACATGAGAAGTGGTACATACACTCCCCATAGAGTAAAAGGTCTCCAAAGATAGTGATGTTAGCTTTCCCGAACAGGACATAACTCTTCCCAGCTGATGGTTCGCAATCCCGAGTGAGTCAGTAAATTATTCCCCAAGCAGAGTTTATTTCTCTCACAATCAGCAATTCAGTCACCAACAGAATTTATTATCACCAGCAACGGAAAGTCATCCCCAACTGAGTTATTTCTCCAAGACAGTGGATCTATCAACAGAGTATCTCCTCTCCAACAGAGTTATCCCCCCGTAGAGTTGTTCTCAAACAGGGTCTCTTCTGGCAGAATATTTACCAGCAAAGGGGCAAGTCCCCAACATAGTCATCGTTGTTTACCATCCCCAACAGAAGTAGAGGAACTGTGGTTTTTACAACAGTCAAGAATATCACTTCTCATACTCTCCAAACAACAGTCAGGGATTTATTTTCACGGACTCAGATTATTACGTCAGCATTTCACGTTCATACATCATGACATGTGCATACATCACATATAACATAGTCTCATTTATTTTGAAAATGTCATCATACAATGCATCTCATGCATCGCACATAACTAACCCTATATTTATTTCAGGAAAAGACAGTTATTATCAACAAATTCCAGCAGGTACATGATCAACACTCGAAGCTAAACAAAGTAATCATCGGCAACAAATGCAACCTCATCCAAGTTCCTTCTCACAATCCTACTATCCAGGATTTCATATCGAAGTAACCCTACTATCCAGGTTCCTTCTTAAGCCCCACTATCCAGGCTTTCATATTGAAGTAACCCTACTATCTAAGTTCCTTCTCACAGCCCTACTATCCCAGCTTTCATTTCGAAGTAACCTTATTATCCAGGTTCCTTCTCACAGCCCTACTATTCAGGCTTTCATATCGAAGTAACCCTACTATCCAGGTTCCTTCTCAAGCCCTACTATCCAAGATTTCACCTCGAAGTAACCCTACTACCCAAGTTCCTTCTCATAGCCCTACTATCCCGGCTTTTATTTCGAAGTAACCATATTATCCAGGTTCCTTCTCACAACCCTACTATCCAGGCTTTCACCTCGAAGTAACTCTACTACCCAGGTTCCTTCTCACAGCCCTATTATCCAGGCTTTCATATCGAAGTAACCCTACTATCCAGGTTCCTTCTTACATCCCTACTATCACGGCTTTCATTTCGAAGTAACCCTACTATCCAGGTTCCTTCTCACAGCCCTACTATCCAGGCTTTCATATCGAAGTAACCCTACTATCCAGGTTCCTTCTCATGCCCTACTATCCAGGCTTTCACCTCGAAGTAACCCTACTACCCAGGTTCCTTCTTACAACCCTACTCTCCCGGCTTTCATTTCGAAGTAACCCTAGTATCCAGGTTCCTTCTCACAGCCCTACTATCCAGGCTCTCATATCGAAGTAACCCTATGTGATCGGTGGGAATAGAACTGACTATTTTTTAAGCTGGTTCGCGAAATGTCGCGGTAAGCAAGAGTCGCCACCGTCTTTTATGTTCTCCAACATGGAAAGGACAAAAGCACATCAAAATTCCTTCTTTGAGAATGTTTCTCAGTTCGAGAGGTAGATTTATAGAAAGGGAAGGTGTTAGCACCCTTTCTATCCATGGTTATCCATGGGCTCTTAGGTACTTGCTCTTATGTTTTCAAAATTCGTTTTCTTTTCAAGTGTGTGTGGGTTTTGAAAAAGTTCGTTTGAAAAACTTCTAAGTAACTCTTGTATCAGTCCTCAAGAGTGTATGAAGTGTTTTGTTTGAAAACTTTTTGAAAGTGTGGGGTGCGAAAAGATGTTTTGTTTGTTTGAAAAGAGCAAGTACTTAAGAGAAATCTACCTACTCTAAGGAATTAGGCTGTGTAAGAGTTCTTTAGATAGTGCTATCCCACCATTGAGAGGTAGGTAGCACCGTCGTTGGAGGTATTCGGGTCAATTCGATTATAAGGGACATATGTGGTCACCAAAGCAATGGTAGGACGCCTTAGTGGTAACCCTAATGTCCTAGATCCTTTTTATCCGAGGCAACCGTTTCGAGGCAACTGGATCTTAGACAGGAGGGAGACCTCTAAGACACCCTATACTTGATGACCACGTTCGAGGCAACCAGTGAGGCGTACCCTAAGAGTGGTATGTGCATGTGTGTTGTTTTTCAGTTAAATTGTCTTGTACATGTTATTTGTGAGCTACGGATTGATTTTATTTGTCATACATTCTTGCAGGCATAATTAACAGTTAGGAGTGCGGAAAATAAATTCCAGAAATGTAAATCTAGCTATTACAAGGCGCGGGTATATACATCGCCAAAAATAACAACCCGTTTGGAAAATAAAGATGCGAGAATTTAAAAGAAAGCGATAAAGTTCTAATTAATTATTACATTTCCTGAGCAGATACAAAATAATGAATTAAAAAATAAATACGCGCGAAAGATTGAATCGGGAACGTCCTTAGGGTTTTGACCCTTTTTGAGAAAATAATTAAAAATTAAGCCTAATTACTAATTAATTAATTATTTATTAAAAGAAAAAAAAAGTTTTTTTGTATTTTTATGTTTTAATGAAATAAAATAAAAAGGAATTAAAAATGTCAAAAGAAAAGCCTTTGTTTTTATTTATTGTAAAAAGAAGATTAAAATTAAACCTAATTTAAACTAAATCAATTTATTAGTGTTTTATTTACGAAAATAATTTAATAAAAAAATATTTACATTTTTTTAGTTTTTTTTTTGAATTTTTATGAAAAATATTAATTATGTTAATTTAAAGATAAGAATAATAATTAGAAAAATAGTTAAATAAAATAAAAGAGAAAATAGAAAACAAAAGAAAAAAGGAATGGACCAGGGGGTATTGGGCCCTGATGGAGGTGCATCTGGAAATTGCTGGCCCATTAACTCAAGCCTGCGTTGACTTCTGGGATTTGCTGAGCTGGCTTTGACTGAGGAACATGGTGGTCAACCATCCCTGGCCTTTGGATCTATGATTGTGGATATATGGCGCGTGGATTGGTGAGGTGTATGATGAAGCCTTTCAGGAAGCCTGCATAGGAATATACAAGAAAAAATGGAAACAAATTATTTGGGGGGACCTGGGATTCGAACCCAGGTCCCAAGGGATGATTCCTGTACGCCTTAGCCAGCTGAGCTATGTGTTCAATTTGAAATAATAATAACAACTAAATATTATATTAGTAAATCAAACGATGCCCTGGAAAAAAAATAAAAACGCGCTTATTTTTGAAATGGCCAATCAGATGCAAGCACGTAATCATCTTCTTCATCAAAAACTGGTTATTTACATGCGGATTTTTATCCGCATGTAGTTTCGTAGGCTTGTCCTAGAATCGTCCATAGGCCATGAAAACCCATTCCAAGATCATGGTTGATCTCGTCTCCACCTCCTGAATCCATCCATGCTCATTATTTGCTCTGATTTCACCTGAAAATAAAATGCCTAAAAACAACCCACACAAACCCTAAGAGCGGATATCACCATATGAGGCCTAAAAACCAAATCAGCTATTACAGTTATGTTGGAAATCAAGCAAGCAATATGATTATGCCAATATCTTTGAGGAAAAATGCCAGAATGGAGAGTATAGATTTCGTGTACAGGGGTGAGTTTGGAAGAACTTACAGCGCTTGATATGGAGTCTTAGGACGTGGCAAGGGTTGCTTTAGCTTCAGGGTATGGTAAGGAAGAGGGTCACGTTCTCCTTTTGGCCTGAAAATGCTTGCAAAACTCCTTTTGATCTCACACTTTTTTGACAAATTTTGAGTTTTTGTTCTGGCCTTTTGTGCACTTTTCAGGTCGTGTCTTAGGTTGGGAAGGCTTGCATATGTAGGTATGAATGAGAATTAAGTGATATGATGAGCCTTAACCTTGTGCAATTAAGTTTTGGATTTTGTTTGACCACCATTAAAGGACATTCCATCTTTGAAGCAAAACTTGGATTTTATGCTCAAAATGGCCCTAGCACGAATTTGGTAGCTGGAAAATGATACATGAAAGCTATTCAAACCACAAGATACTATTCCATTAATTTTTTTGATTTTATTTGAATTATTATGGATTTAAAATGAATTAAATCAATAAAAATTAAATAAAATGGAAAAATAAATGTTTGATCTTGAAATTAATCATGGGACACGTGTATGGCATGACAAGGCTGAATCAAGTGGAAGAAAGTGGGCCCTTTTGTCAAAAATTGAAGTTTTAGGGATAGTTGACTTTTGCCATTTCTCAAAAATTTCCCAACTTCTCCAATGCATATCTTGCTCAATTTTGATCCTATGAACATGTTCTTGGACATTTGGAAAGGTCTTGAAGTCCTCTAACCAATTCCTTTGGTCCCATGTAATTTTGATTTACCAATCTCAAGTTATGGTCTTTGACCTAAAGTTCCTTTTTGTTGACTTTTGAAAATGACCTATAATGTTGAAATTGATAACTTTTTGTGGGAGCATTTCTTGGACTTGGAATGTGAAGATGAGTTGTAGGAAATGTCACCCCCTTCAAAATGAGCATTGGATGTGATTTTTCTGATGAACCATGAAAAAGTTATGCCTTGGTCAAGTTACAGTTGACTTTTCAGTTGTCCAAAAATGGAAACTTTTGCATCTTGATGATTTTTGAGCCATTCTTGTGGAATCATGATCAAGACTTGATCAAATGATGATTGTGGCTTCAAAATAAGATGTTGACCAAAAATTTTGACTTTTGACTGCCAAATGACCATTTTACCCATGCAGTTGACTGTGAAGCAAATAGGGCTTTTGACTGTGCAACTTGATGATGTGAGACTTGCAACTTGGCATGTGGATGCTTGGCAATGTATATAAGCCTATGGGACTTGATTGAGCCAATGAAAACCTCAAATTCCTTGCAAGAACCAAAACCCTAATTTTGACTGCCTTAGGAGGCCATTGGACTGTGCAACCCTTGAGTAGACTTGAGCAAATTGGGATGATGCTTGTCAAAACTTTGAAGAATATGGGAGGGAAAATTTTGGGGTACAACAGTTACCCCTGTTCAATCTTCTTAGACCTGAGGATGTAGATTGGCTTGTGTGCCTTTCGTGATCCGAAGGTGGAAGATGATTGAACACTAGAGTGCCCAGAAATTTGCACTCACATAGTAGAATATCAGCAACGTGATGTCGGGAATGGGCTTACAGATTCCATTTGGAAAGATGGTGGATAGGAGGATGGGCTTACATATGCCATCTGGAGATATGACATAACCTTGTCGGGAATGGGCTTATAGATGCCATTTGGAAATGTAACGGATAGTTGTGGAGATGGGCTTATAGATGCCATCGGGGGTGTCGATCGCGTAAGAGATTCCTTAGCGAGAACTTGCGTACTTGAGAAAGAAAGATGGTTTCTTGGCCTGTTACGGGTGTTGATCTTCAAACTCTTCATGCAGATATGCCCTGGCTAGATACAGGTATCGAATCTACAATCAATCGCTCACAGATATGCCCTGGCTAGATACAGGAATCGAATCCGGAACTTCAAAAGGTTGCTTATAGACGTGCCCTGGCTGGATACAGGAATCGAATCTCTAAACTCTTCATGCAGATATGCCCTGGATGGATACAGGTATCGAATCTACAATCAATTACTCACAGATATGCCCTGGCTAGATACAGGAATTGAATCTGGAATTAGTCATCTATAGATATGCCCTGGCTGGATACAGGTATCAAATCTCTAAACTCTTCATGCAGATATGCCCTGGCTAGATACAGGAATCGAATCTACAATCAGTTACTCACAGATATGCCCTGACTAGATACATGAATTGAATCTGGAATTCTTCGTTTATAGATATGCCCTGGCCGGATACAGGAATCAAATCTCTAAACTCTTTATGTAGATATGCCCTGGCTAGATACAGGTGTCGAATCCATAATTAATTACTCACAGATATGCCCTGGCTAGATACAGGAATCGAATCTGGAATTGGTCGTTTACAGATATGCCCTGGCTGGATACAGGAATCGAATCTCTAAACTCTTCATGCAGATGTGCCCTGGCTGGATACAAGTATCGAATCTACAATCAGTTACTCACAGATATGCCCTGGCTAGATACAGGAATCGAATCTGGACTTGGTCGTTTATAGATATGCCATGGCTGGATACAAGTATCAAATCTACAATCAGTTACTCACAGATATGCCCTGGCTAGATACAGAAATCGAATCTGGAATTGGTCGTCTACAGATATGCCCTGGCTGGATACAGGAATCGAATCTGGAATTGCGACAGTTGATAGTAATTATCTTTGGATTGACCTTTTTCCTGAAAAGGCAAAACATCAGTTGTATGCAATGTCATGATGTATGAGATGCATGATGTCATGATATTCAGAGATAGTGTAGTATGCACTTTATCATGTATGTAAGCAGGATGTATGAAATGTGAAATGTCTATGAAATATATTCTCGTCTAGGAAAATAAATCCTTGACGAAGGCCGGGAGTTTGTTGAATCCTGGGCTGATGTTTGAAGAGTAGAGTTCTTCGTTTCCGCTGGGGATGATGGTTGCAAGAATAAACCGGTAGGAGAAGACGACTCCGTTGGGGAATAAACTTGGTGAAGAGATTGCTCTATGGGGAATTCCTCTGTGGGAGGAGATACTTCGCTGAGGTTTTGATGAGAACTCCGCTGGGGATTCCGTTGATACGTTTTGTTGAGGATTCTGATGAACTCCGTTGGGGGATAGGAAGAACTTCGTCGGGGACGATCTTTGAGTGGTAATTAGCTGAGGATAACCCAGTTATAAGCTCTGGTGGGGAATAGCCTTTGAATATGGTCGGGGAGATGCGTTCGTACTCCGCAGGGGATAAGCTTCCAGAATCTACTGGGTAGATTGATTCAACTCTCCTGGGGAAAACTTTGGACTGTACTGGGGAGTAGCTCCACACTAGGGTGTCTTGTATTCCGCCGGGGAACAATCTTATATTAAGACTGTCGGGGATGCTTGCTTAGGAACATCTGTATACTCCACTGGGGAATATTGAGATTTGTTGGGGCTACCCAACTTCCTTAAGGCTGACAGTAGACTAACTCATCTTGGGGAGAGTATCGTTGACTTGCTGGAGACAATGTGCCTTTTCGGGGCTGAGGAGAGACCAACTCTGCTCGGGGGAGAGTATTGCTGAAACATGTCCTTACTCTGCGGGGAGTGGAGGTAACTTGGTCATGTTCTTCAGCTGAACTTACCTTGGTACCTTGGTGGACAGAGCAACTAGATCGCTTAGACAACTCATTATTGCCCCTGTTTCTGATGTCACCTGTAATTAATCCTTTGTTTCGTATGCAAATATTTGTGATCAGCAATTAATGTCAAATGCATATATCAAAAATGAACATTGGACGTTCTTTGCAAAACAAAACAGATAAAGGAAAAAACTATTGACAATTTGTCTGAAAAGTGAATTTGTATTGACTTTTGAATTTGCCTGTAAATAGGCGTTTTTTGTACAAGAGGCTGACGTCCTAGTAAGAGAACGCCGCCGAATAGAATAGAGTTTATACAATTTGTACAAAGGAAAACAAAACAGCTATGTGAAAAATCCCACTGGGTTCCAACTCTGTTATCGCCTTTATGTCTTCAAGCGTCTCATCACTTGGCTGCTTAGTTGAAGATGAAGCTGACTGATTGATGTCGTCTGAAACTGATAGTTGATACCGAATTCTGGATGCAAGGTGATCCAATGAGACATAGTATTACGCTTTAATCCCTAACTTTTTCCTGGACCGCCCTTTCGGGTTTTCAGTCCACCGGGATACCCATTTTTGCCCAAGCCGCCTTTTCAGGTTTTCGACTTGCCGGGTGTACAGATTTTTTCATTTCATCCCTTATTTTTGCCCGAACCCTTTTGGTTCGCCGGGAAGCCCTTATTTTTTCCTAGGTGTGTCAACCTAGCGGCTCTTTTATTCATGCGTAGTATCTTTTTACTATATCTGCATTGGTGGGGTGAGGAAGGTCGTCACCATCCATGGTGGTTAGAATCATAGCTCCTCCTGAGAAGATATGTTTAACCACAAATGGCCCTTCGTACGTAGGGGTCCATTTGCCCCTGGGATCACTTTGAGGAAGAATGATGCACTTGATGACCAGGTCCCCAACTTGATACTCTTGTCGTCTGACTTTCTTGTTAAATGCCCTGATCATCCGTTTTTGGTACGTCTGACCATGACAAATAGTAGTGAGTCTCTTTTCGTCAATTAGGTTTAATTGATCAAGTCGAGTCTGGATCCAGCCATCTTCGCTCAGACCTGCATCCTTCATTATCCGGAGAGAGGGTATCTGGACTTCAATAGGCAAGACTGCCTCCATGCCATAGACCAAGGAAAAGGGAGTTGCCCCTGTTGACGTCCGTGCTGAGGTACGGTACCCATGAAGAGAAAACAGTAACATCTCGTGCCAATCTTTGTATGTCACTGTCATCTTCTACACAATCTTTTTAATATTCTTATTCGCTGCTTCTACAACCCCATTCATCTTCGGCCGGTAGGGAGAAGAGTTGTGGTGCTGTATCTTGAATTGCTCGCAGAGCTCAGTAATCATCTTGTTGTTAAGATTGGTACCATTGTCCGTGATGATCCTTTCAGGTACACCGTAGCGACAGATTAGGTTATGCCGAATGAACCGTGCCACAACGTTCTTGGTTACCGTAGCATAGGGAGCTGCTTCAACCCACTTTGTGAAGTAATCAATCGCTACCAGGATGAAGCGATGCCCGTTGGATGCCGTAGGTCTGATCTCGCCGATCATATCAATGCCCCACATTGCAAAAGGCCAAGGTGCTGTCAAGTTGTTCAGAGGAACTGGAGGAATGTGCACCTTATCTGCATAGATCTGGCATTTGTGACATGTCCGAGAATGTTGGTAACAGTCGGCTTCCATTGTGGACCAGAAATATCCTGCCCGAAGGATTTTCTTTGCCATGGTATGTCCACTGGAATGTGTTCCGAAGGTACCTTCATGCAACTCTTCCATGATCTTTTCTGCTTCAATTTTATCCACACAACGCAGTAAGGTTGAATCGTGGTTCCGCTTGTACAAAATGTCGTTGCTGAGGAAGAACTTTGCAGTGAATCTTCTCAGGAACTTCTTGTCATTAACAGATGCGCCTTCAGGGTATTCTTGAGCTTCAAGGTACCTCTTCACTTCATGATACCAGGGTTTTTCAGTTACCTCTTCAGCCTCGAGATCACAGCAATGTGCAGGTTCGTCCAATTTCCAGATAATGATTCGGGGAGCCTCGTTGTCCCATTTGACTTTGAACATAGAAGACATCGTAGCTAATGCGTCCGCCAACTGATTCTCCTCTCTTGGGAAGTGTTCAAAAGTTATCTCCTCGAAGTGGGGAATCAACGTCAACACATACTCTTTGTAAGGAATAAGATTTGGGTGTTTCGTATCCCACTCGCCTTTGATCTGATTGATCACGAGAGCGGAATCTTCGAAGACACTCAGAAACTTGATCCTTAAGTCAATTGCAGCTTGAAGACCCATGATGCATGCTTCATACTCCGCCATGTTGTTGGTGCAGTTGAAACATAGTCGGGCAGTAAGTGGAGTATGAGTGTCTGTAGGGGATATGATTACGGCGCCAATACCGTTACCCAAAGCGTTTGAGGCTCCGTCAAAGTGCATAGACCATCGGGATCCTTCCTCAGGTCCTTCATCCGGTCCAGGTACTTCACAATCAGTCACTACCATGATGTTCTCGTCTGGAAATTCAAAGTTCATCAACTGGTAGTCGTCCACTGCCTGGTGTGCCAAATGGTCTGCCAATACACTTCCCTTGATTGCCTTTTGAGTCGTATACTGGATGTCGTATTCTGTCAAGATCATTTGCCATCTCGCTATTCTTCCGGACAAGGCGGGATTTTCGAATATGTACTTGATAGGATCCATTTTTGAGATCAACAGAGTAGTGTGAGTCAACATATACTATCTCAGCCGGCGAGCAGCCCATACCAAAGCGCAGCAAGTTTTCTCGAGCAGTGAGTATCGGGTCTCACAGTCGGTAAACTTTTTGCTAAGGTAATAAATAGCGTTCTCTTTTCGGCCGGACTCGTCATGCTGCCCCAGCACACACCCCATTGAGTTGTCCAGTACTGTCAAGAATAAGATTAGAGGTCTCCCTTCAACCGGTGGCATAAGAATGGGTGGTTCTTGGAGATACTCTTTGATTTTTTCGAAAGCGGCCTGACATTCATCGTTCCAACGTACTACTTGATCTTTCTTCAGTAGCTTGAAGATTGGTTCACAGGTAGCAGTTAGATGTGAAATGAATCGGGCAATGTAGTTCAGCCGTCCTAGAAAGCCTCTGACTTCTTTCTCTGTCTTGGGAGTTGGCATCTCTTGTATGGCTTTCACTTTGGCAGGGTCCACTTGAATACCTTTGTCGCTCACGACGAAACCTAGCAGTTTTCCAGATCTTACTCTGAAGGTGCACTTGTTTGGGTTCAACCTCAGCTTGTACAACTTCAGACGGTCAAACAGCTTCTGTAGATGGTCAAGGTGTTCCTCCTTAGTTTTGGACCTTGCAATCATATCATTGACATATACTTCAATCTCGTGATGGATCATGTCATGAAACAAAGCAACCATGGCACGTTGGTAGGTTGCCCCAGCATTCTTCAACCCAAAAGGCATGACCTTGTAGCAAAAGGTGCCCCACTGAGTAACAAAAGTGGTCTTTTCCATATCTTCAGGAGCCATCTTGATTTGATTATAATCGGAGAACCCGTCCATGAAGGAGAATACCTTATGTTGTGCAGTATTGTCAACCAGAACGTCGATATGAGGCAGAGGGAAATCATCCTTAGTGCTCGCCCTGTTCAAATCCCTGTAGTCAACACACATTCTGACCTTACCATCTTTCTTCGGCACTGGAACCACGTTGGCAACCCACTGAGGGTAAGAAGTCACTGCTAGAAACCCGGCATCAAATTGTTTCATAACCTCAGCCTTGATTTTCTCGGACATCTCTGGACGCATACGGTGGACCTTCTGTTTTACCGGAGGACAATCTTCCTTGGTAGGCAGGTGATGAACCACAATGTCAGTATCCAAACCAGGCATGTCTTCGTAAGACCAGGCAAAGATTTCCACATAGTCATGCAGCATCTGAATCAACCGTTGTTTCACACTGAGCTCTAGATTGGCACCAATCTTGACCTCCTTTCTGTCTGTCTCAGTACCCAGATTTACCGTCTCCACTGGCTCTTCATGTGGCTGAATGACCCTCTCTTCCTGGAGTAACAGTCTTGCAAGCTCACCAGGCACTTCGCAATCATCTTCACCTTCGTCTTCGGCTAAGTTGATCGAATTTTCGAAGTCATAACTGGCAGTAGCAGAGTCGTTACCAGTGGGATCCAGAGTGGATTGGGACCTGTATAAGTGAGTGTGTGTAAATATAGTTGTTTTGCAATATATATAAAGAAAGAAAGGGAGCACAAGATTTGAAAGAAAAAAAACGTCCAATGTTTTTATTCATGATATATGAAAATGACAAATAACAAGCCCTCACAAATGAAGCCATGGTGCCCCGGGTAAGACATCGGGCCATAAAGTTTTAAATTATTGTTCGTTACAACTTTAAAACAAAGGAGTTCATTACTGAGTGACAAAAGTAATAGGTATGAAATCTTTCGCCGTCCAATTGCTTGGTCCACCGTTGGTCGTTGGGTAGATCCAACTGTCAAATTCAGATTCTTCCACATCGTTATCATCCCTAATAGCATTTACTCCATGGTTGGGCATGGGAGTTGTCACCACATTAGGCCTCTCGGGCGCCTCGAACTGAACCTCTTTAGCATCAATAAGGTCTTGAACCTTATTCCTCAGAGCCCAACAATCATCTGTGTTATGCCCCGGGCTGTCAGAGTGATAAGCACAGTGGGCGTTGGGGTTGTACTTTAGAGAGGTTGTGTTCACAACCTTTGGAGCTTCCTTGACAGTTACCAGATTGGTTGACAGTAGTTGCGGCAATATCTGAGACAGGGTCATACTGAGTCGAGTATACTGCCTTTTGGGTCTCTCACCCCTTTGCTGGTTGTATTGCTGAGGAGCATCAGCAGGCTTTGAAATTACCACCGCATTGACAGCTTGGCAGTGTTCCGGTTTATTTTGTCTTCTGGGACCATACACAGCATTAGCCTCCTTCTTGAAGGGCTTCTTTTCAGTACTCGAGGAGGCACCTTTTTGTATCTTCCCCGATTTGATACCAGCTTCGATCCTCTCACCAATCAGGATCAGGTCTGTAAACCCAGCAGAGGAATTACCAATCAGGTGATTAAAGAATGGACCAGACAGGGTCCCCAAGAACATGTCCACGAGTTCACGATCAGTCAATGGTGGCTGCATCCTGCCAGCCAGGTCTCTCCACTTTTGCGCGTACTCCTTAAAACCTTCACCCGTTCCTAGTGACATACCCTGGAGCTGGGTATGCGTAGGAGCGAGGTCGGAATTGTACTGATACTGCTTGTAAAAAGTAGTAGCCAAGTCCTCCCAGTTACGAATGTTGGTTTCATCCAGCTGATAGAACCATTCGAGTTGAGTCCCTGAAAGACACTCCTGGAAGAAATGGATCCATAAGTTCTTGTTTGCAGTGTAAGGCTGGATCTTCCTTACGTAAGAACGGAGGTGCAGTTTAGGACAGGAAGCCCCGCCGTACTTCACAAAGGCAGGCGCCTTGAACTTGTGAGGGATCACTACCCCAGAAGATAAACCTAAGTCTCCAAAATCCAACCCAAGCACACGTTGAATCTCCATAGCATTTAACCGGTCCTCCAGCTGTTTGTACCTGTCCTCAGCAGGAGGGTATTGTTCATCATTGAAGTCTGTCTCGGTGTCAGAGACCACGGGACTAGGAACCCTTCCCTCCTGGTGACTGCTTTCCCCAACAGATGGAGTAGTCAGCTCAGCTTCATTCTACAGTGTATTCCCGAGTCTGCGTCCAGTGTTGAACAGCACAGTCCTCTTCTTCTTCTTCTTCTTCAGGAGCAAAGCCTTCAACTCCTGTTGTCCTTGGGCTAAGCTCATGACCAGCTCTTGAAACTGGGCGTTCTGGGCCTGGAGGGCCTTGATAGCTTGTTCAGTAGTTGGTTCAGGATTCATGATGATTGAGTGTTGAAATAAACAGCGAAGAAGATTAAGCAACCTGTAGAAAAAGGGTACCTGTTATGCACATGATGCATGATATGCTATTTATGCAGTGCATTCAAGGGTTCAAAAGTTCAAATTCGTTGTAGACAAAAAGGAACACACATTGCATTAAGAAATAATCTGTTCAGTACATCAGGGCCTAATGGGCAAAACATTACAAAATAATTAATCCCAAAAGACACTGCGCATCCTCTTTGGTGCGATGTAAGTGTTGAGAGTCTTTTCCTCGTGCAGTAGGCGGGTGAGCTCCAAGACCTTCTTCTCACTGGCATGTAGACTGGTTTCAAGAGAATTTTGTTCTTCCTTGAGTTGTATCCAGCTCTTTTGCATTTCTTCCCAAGATGTTGGCATGTCAGGATGTTGAATGGTGTAGGGCACCTCTCCTTCCACAATTGTCTCTTTGATCACAGGGAGAACATGAGGATATGGAATTACCAGCTTCTGGGAGCGGGCTCATACCCACTTGAGATAAGGCTCCAGGGGGATGGAGTTCTTGTGCCCCAGTGTCGTACTGTCTACCCTGTTAGGCATCCTCCAAGCTCTGATGAATTTCTGGAGAAGTCCTTGTGCATCGTTATCGAAGTCAAAAACTATGTCAGGAATCAACATGTCATGAGGGCCATCCCTCCGAGCATATCCAAACTGTCTCAAAGCCAGACATGGGTTGTAAGTGATGCCCCCCCTAATTCCAAGTAAAGGAACATTAGGGAACTCTCTGCAACGATCAATGATAGTGACATTTTCTCTGGACCAAGAACACCAATGTATATTAGCATGTGTAAGAGTCATCAATCATTGTGACCATATCAAACCCCGCTCGTTCTTCAAAACTGATTGTGGAAGGTGCGAAATAAACCACCTTGCCAGAAGAGGAGTGCAGCACATAAGAACACCTCTTTTTCTCATGGTTCGAGTGTAACATGAGTGAAGGATGTCCCCAAGCAACGTAGGTATAGGATTCCTGGACATGAAGATCTTGACAGCATTGATATCTATAAGCTGATCCGGATTCGGGAACAACACCAACCCATAGACAAGGAGTGCCACAACTTCTTCAAAAGCTTGTAGGTCAAGGGAATTCCAACATTCTTGAGCCTTCTCAAACAGGAACTTTGCCAAGAATCCTTTGATACCACTTCTAACTTCCCAATGTCCCTTGATGTCAGATGGTTGTAGGCGTAATGCTTTAGCAACCTCTTCAAGCTTTGGCTCCTTTTCCGTACCGTTATAGGGTAGTTGACTAAGGATAGGAATCTTCAGAAGATGAGAAAACTCTTCCAAAGTAGGCACCAATTGATAATCCGGGAAAGTAAAACAGTGGTGCAAGGGGTCAAAGAACTGGAACAACACTTTCACCATATCCTCTTCAATGTTGGTATTGACCAAGTTGACGAGTCTACCATGCCTTTCACTGAAGGAAGAGTTCTCGGGAATCCTGGATGTAAGCTCTTTAAGCTGAGGAGGGACCCTTACAAGGTTGATCTGAATTGTCTTTCTACGGATAGATTCCATGTCCTACAAAACAAGAACAAAGATGAAGATTCGAACCCTTGAAGTGGTTAGTGGATGCATATGATGATGTATGATGTTATGATGCTATGATAAAAACACACCACAAGCATACACAAAGGCAAAAATGATAAGGCACACAAGTCACACAAGACAGCCCTTAGAGTTTAGGCCAGCATGAAGTTTGGGGTACTACCCTCTTGAAGTTGGTGGGCTCAAAAACCTGTCCTATCAAAAGTAACCGGGTTCTAAGGAGCTCAATATCATTGGGTTATTTTCTGTGTTCATTGTTTTGATTTAGCCACTGAACTGGCGATCAAAATATCCCAAGAAAACAACCCTCAATGAGTGTAGTATCGAGTATATACCAACTTCGGAATGCACCAAAGTCGGTCATCTCACTACCCCTAAAGAGGCCAGGATGGTCAAGTAAGGTTCCTAAGGTCAGTTGATGCTTCACGACACCACGCGGCGGCCCCGTACTCTCCTTGACTTGACTCAAGGGTTACCGGTACTCACCAAAGTGCCACATCAACGTAGCAAACTGCTTCAACCGTGTCGGTATACCCCGCACAGTTCCCTCACAGTTTGTTGCTACTTTCTAAAAGGTATCCCCCAGATCCGGGTTAGGATCTATGAAACTCCAAAACAGGCCCTCAATATTAAATCAAACAGAGCAGGCAATTGAAAACATAAGAGTGGTCTAATTCCTAAGGTACACCTCACTTTTATAAGTTCCCCAGCAGAGTCGCCAGTTCTGTGATCGGTGGGAATATAACTGACTGTTTTTTAAGCTGGTTCGCGAAATGTCGCGGTAAGCAAGAGTCGCCACCGTCTTTTATGTTCTCCAACATGGAAATGACAAAAGCACAACAAAATTCTTTCTTTGATAATGTTTCTCGGTTCGGGAGGTAGATTTATAGAAAGGGAAGGTGTTAGCACCCTTTCTATCAATGGTTATCCATGGGCTCTTAGGTACTTGCTCTTATGTTTTCAAAATTCGTTTGCTTTTCAAGTGTGTGTGGGTTTTGAAAAAGTTCGTTTGAAAAACTTCTAAGTAACTCTTGTATCAGTCCTCAAGAGTGTATGAAGTGTTTTGTTTGAAAACTTTTTGAAAGTGTGGGGTGCGAAAAGATGTTTTGTTTGTTTGAAAAGAGCAAGTACTTAAGAGAAATCTACCTACTCTAAGGAATTAGGCTGTGTAAGAGTCCTTTAGATAGTGCTATCCCACCATTGAGAGGTAGTTAGCACCGTCGTTGGAGGTATTCGGGTCAATTCGATTATAAGGGACATATGTGGTCACCAAAGCAATGGTAGGACGCCTTAGTGGTAACCCTAATGTCCTAGATCCTTTTTATCCGAGGCAACCGTTTCGAGGCAACTGGATCTTAGACAGGAGGGCGACCTCTAAGACACCCTATACTTAATGACCACGTTCGAGGCAACCAGTGAGGCGTACCCTAAGAGTGGTATGTGCATGTGTGTTGTTTTTCAGTTAAATTGTCTTGTACATGTTATTTGTGAGCTACGGATTGATTTTATTTGTCATACGTTCTTGCAGGCATAATTAACAGTTAGGAGTGCGGAAAATAAATTGCAGAAATGTAAATCTAGCTATTACAAGGCGCGGGTATATACATCGCCAAAAATAACAACCCGTTTGGAAAATAAAGATGCGAGAATTTAAAAGAAAGCGATAAAGTTCTAATTAATTATTACATTTCCTGAGCAGATACAAAATAATGAATTAAAAAATAAATACGCGCGAAAGATTGAATCGGGAACGTCCTTAGGGTTTTGACCCTTTTTGAGAAAATAATTAAAAATTAAGCCTAATTACTAATTAATTAATTATTTATTAAAAGAAAAAAAAAAGTTTTTTTGTATTTTTATGTTTTAATGAAATAAAATAAAAAGGAATTAAGAATGTCAAAAGAAAAGCCTAAGTCTAAATTTGTTTTTATTTATTGTAAAAAGAAGATTAAAATTAAACCTAATTTAAACTAAATTAATTTATTAGTGTTTTATTTACGAAAATAATTTAATAAAAAAATATTTACATTTTTTTAGTTTTTTTTTTGAATTTTTATGAAAAATATTAATTATGTTAATTTAATGATAAGAATAATAATTAGAAAAATAGTTAAATAAAATAAAAGAGAAAATAGAAAACAAAAGAAAAAAGGAATGGACCAGGGGGTATTGGGCCCTGATGGAGGTGCATCTGGAAATTGCTGGCCCATTAACTCAAGCCTGCGTTGACTTCTGGGATTTGCTGAGCTGGCTTTGACTGAGGAACATGGTGGTCAACCATCCCTGACCTTTGGATCTATGATTGTGGATATATGGCGCGTGGATTGGTGAGGTGTATGATGAAGCCTTTCAGGAAGCCTGCATAGGAATATACAAGAAAAAATGGAAACAAATTATTTGGGGGGACCTGGGATTCAAACCCAGGTCCCAAGGGATGATTCCTGTACGCCTTAGCCAGCTGAGCTATGTGTTCAATTTGAAATAATAATAACAACTAAATATTATATTAGTAAATCAAACGATGCCCTGGAAAAAAAATAAAAACGCGCTTATTTTTGAAATGGCCAATCAGATGCAAGCACGTAATCATCTTCTTCATCAAAAACGGGTTATTTACCTGCGGATTTTTATCCGCAGGTAGTTTCGTAGGCTTGTCCTAGAATCGTCCATAGGCCATGAAAACCCATTCCAAGATCATGGTTGATCTCGTCTCCACCTCCTGAATCCATCCATGCTCGTTATTTGCTCTGATTTCACCTGAAAATAAAATGCCTAAAAACAACCCACACAAACCCTAAGAGCGGATATCACCATATGAGGCCTAAAAACCAAATCAGCTATTACAGTTATGTTGGAAATCAAGCAAGCAATATGATTATGCCAATATCTTTGAGGGAAAATGCCAGAATGGAGAGTATAGATTTCGTGTACAGGGGTGAGTTTGAAAGAACTTATAGCGCTTGATATGGAGTCTTAGGACGTGGCAAGGGTTGCTTTAGCTTCAGGGTATGGCAAGGAAGAGGGTCACGTTCTCCTTTTGGCCTGAAAATGCTTGCAAAACTCCTTTTGATCTCACACTTTTTTGACAAATTTTGAGTTTTTGTTCTGGCCGTTTGTGCACTTTTCAGGTCGTGTCTTAGGTTGGGAAGGCTTGCATATGTAGGTATGAATGAGAATTAAGTGATATGATGAGCCTTAACCTTGTGCAATTAAGTTTTGGATTTTGTTTGACCACCATTAAAGGACATTCCATCTTTGAAGCAAAACTTGGATTTTATGCTGAAAATGGCCCTAGCACTAATTTGGTAGCTGGCAAATGATACATGAAAGCTATTCAAACCACAAGATACTATTCCATTAATTTTTTTGATTTTATTTGAATTATTATGGATTTAAAATGAATTAAATCAATAAAAATTAAATAAAATGGAAAAATAAATGTTTGATCTTGAAATTAATGATGGGACACGTGTATGGCATGACAAGGCTGAATCAAGTGGAAGAAAGTGGGTCCTTTTGTCAAAAATTGAAGTTTTAGGGATAGTTGTCTTTTGCCATTTCTCAAAAATTTCCCAACTTCTCCAATGCATATCTTGCTCAATTTTGATCCTATGAACATGTTCTTGGACATTTTGGAAAGGCCTTGAAGTCCTCTAACCAATTCCTTTGGTCCCATGTCATTTTGATTTACCAATCTCAAGTTATGGTCTTTGACCTAAAGTGCCTTTTTGTTGACTTTTGAAAATGACCTATAATGTTGAAATTGATAACTTTTTGTGGGAGTATTTCTTGGACTTGGAATGTGAAGATGAGTTGTAGGAAATGTCATCCCCTTCAAAATGAGCATTGGATGAGATTTTTCTGATGAACCATGAAAAAGTTATTCCTTGGTCAAGTTACAGTTGACTTTTCAGTTGTCCAAAATTGGAAACTTTTGCATCTTGATGATTTTTGAGCCATTCTTGTGGAATCATGATCAAGACTTGATCAAATGATGATTGTGGCTTCAAAATAAGATGTTGACAAAAAATTTTGACTTTTGACTGCCAAATGACCATTTTACCCCTGTAGTTGACTGTGAAGCAAATAGGGCTTTTGACTGTGCAACTTGATGCTGTGAGACTTGCAATTGGCATGTGGATGCTTGGCAATGTATATAAGCCTATGGGACTTGATTGAGCCAATGAAAACCTCAAATTCCTTGCAAGAACCAAAACCCTAATTTTGACTGCCTTAGGAGGCCATTGGACTGTGCAACCCTTGAGTAGACTTGAGCAAATTGGGATGATGCTTGTCAAAACTTTGAAGAATATGGGAGGGCAAATTTTGGGGTACAACACCCTACTATCCAGATTCCTTCTCACAACCTTAGTATCCATGCTTTCATCTCGAAGTAACCCTACTATCCAGGTTCCTTCTCATAGCCTTACTATCCAGGCATTCATCTCGAAGCAACCCTGATATCCAGGTTCCTTCTCACAGCCCTACTATCTAGGCTTTCATATCAAGGCAACCCTACTATCCAGGTTCCTTCTCATAACCTCACTATCCGGGTTCTTCCTCTCTTATCCCCAAACGACAGTCCACAACACTGTAAGACCGGGACCCGATCAAACACAATTAATTTCACACTTCCCCAATAAGTCGCGGTGCAGCATATACCCCGACCAAACACACAGTTCACTTCCGCTTCCGCAAGCAGGAGTTATTTCCCCAATAGGGTAACGGACAACTGAAGCTCCTAAAAACTATATTTCTCGCAAGACAGAGACCAACATTCCCCAGTGAAGTCCTCCTCAACAATAGGTATACGGGTTCTCACAAAGGAATCTCTTATGTGACTGATGCTTCCTCGGATGGCATCTTTAATCCCATCTCCGACAATTCTCTAGCAACTTCCAAATGGCATCTATAAGCCCATTCCCGATGTCACAAATCAAGTATCACTTCATGCGAGTGCAAATTTCTAGGCACTCTAGTGTTCAATCATCTTCCACCTTCAGATCACGAAAGGCAGACGAGCCAATCTACATCCTCAGGTTTAAGAAGATTGAACAGGGGCAGTTGTTGTACCCCAAAATTTTCCCTCCCATATTTCTCAATACATGTCAAGTGAGGTCCTCAAATTGCTCAAGGAAATCCAAGAGTTGACTAGACAAACTCTCTCCTAAGGCAGTCTACCTCAAATTAGGATTTCATTTTTCATCAAGATGCTTGAGTCCAAAGGACCCCAAATGCTCACCATTGTCCTAATATGTTCCCAAGATCATCCATGTCAAGTTTCAAGCCTTGCAGAGGAAGTTTGCTCAGTCAATTGCTCAAAGTCCTAAAAATCGACTATGCTAGGTCAAAAGTCAATTATGGCCCACATACAGTCAAACTTCAAATATTTTTTGTCAACATCCTCATTATGAAGTATCATTAATCATTTGATAAAGGGTTGATCATGTTTCATCAAGGATTTCTCACAATTCATCAAAACCCAAAAGTTGCTAAATTAGGGTTTTGTAGGAAAAGTCAACTCAACTTTGACCAAACATAACTCTCTCATACTTTATCAGAAATGACCCATTCAAAGCTCATTTTGAAGAGGATGCAATTACCTACAATTCATCTTCAGCTCCCAAGTTCAAAGTATGCACTCACAAAGAGATATGGATTTGGACATCATAGGTCATTTTGAAAAGTCAACAAAAACACCTTTTGGGTCAAAGCTTCATACATGAGCATGGAAGATTCAATTGAGATGAGAATGAAAGAGTTGCTTAGAGGACATGCTAATATTTCTAAAACATCCAAGAACACCTCTCTAGGGTCAAAATTGAGAGAGTTATACATTAGCCAAGTTGATCCTTTTTGCAAAATTGCCAAAAGTCAAATGTGCTCAAATTTGCATTTTTTGCTAAATGGCCCCAACTTTTTATGCTTGCACTTCAATGATAACATAGTCCACGACCTATGGGACCCTCCATGCTTTATTTATGTATTTGTTTAATTTATTTTGTTTTTTATTCATTTAAAATTCAAATAAAATCAAATAAATCCTAATAAATCATATATTGTGTTTTGGGGATGATTTTTGCATTGAAAGAAGATCGTATATGCTGTCAATTGAGAATCAACTCGTGCAAGGCTAAATTGGTTGGAAAAAGATTGGATTTGAGCAAAATTGGAAAGAAATCACATGCCATGAAAGACCAAATCAAATCTCCATAATGAGCAAGATTGAGGTCGTTTTTGTTAACCTAATAGGTTGTATTACATATACAGAAGCAAGCCAAGGCATGGGAGAGGTTAGAGCAGTCGTACAAAGGTAGAACAAAACTCAAAAAATTCAAGAAAAAGTGGTGATCCAATTTCTATACTAGAGACCAAATCGTGCCATCTTTCCCTTGCCAATCGATTGCTGGAGGTCTCAGGATCATATTCTAATCATTAGCAAGCCTCTCCAGGTCCTGAAACCCGTTATAACAGTCACACGGTTAGCAAGAATATTTGTTTTCGTTTTCATCAATTTATACACCATTTGCACGTTTTGATTGCATATTCTTATTCCTTAACATGTTTACAAGCTAATAATTATATTCAATTGCGTTTTTGGTGATTATATGACAAACTTCCATAGCTAGAGTTTCAAGTTCTTATTTAGGGCTTTGCAGGACAGGAAAAATTAGACATTGATTCTGGTACCATGAGACTCGTGAGGATGAGACGAGTTGATTGGTACCAGCCATGGCCATTTATTTTGAGCCTACACGATTTTGGAGATGGACAGGGATATACCTACAACAAGTGTCTGTAGGTAAAAGTTTATTTACCTAAAACGACGGTTGGGAGGAAGACGATGATGCGTGTCACCCCTTGGTTGGGTAATTTGAATTTAGAGCGTTTTTTTCCAGGAATCTTTGTTTTCATTATATTATAATTGATCTTTATTATATATATAAATAAGCATCATAACTCAGTTGGCAAGCATGCAGGGGAAAAGTGCAGAGGACCTGGGTTCGATCCCTAGGTCCCAACCTTTATTTCATGTTTTTCTTCAATAGGTAATCCAGCGCATAACAAATCAAGAAGTTCACCATATGCCATACAAATCAAGAAGTTCACCATATGCCATCAGAATCTGGCCATCCAACTCATCAGCGCTCCAGATCAACAAACCACCATTAGAGGACCACCATATGCCTCAAGTCAACAGCTACACTAGATTAGGCAAAGTCAAATAGGCCTGGGTCTTTTGGGCTCAAAATCTCAACAACACCCCCCCATAATTGCTAATACAGGCCCATATTTCTTTCTTTTTCTTTTAGTTTTTTTTTAATCTTTCAATATTTATTTTATTTTCTTTAATTCACAAATTATTTTATTTTTTCGCAAAAAAACATAAAATCAGTAATTCACAAAATTAAGATTGTTTTTATTTATTTATCAAAATTAATTTAATTTAGGTTTAACTTAGGAAAATTGTAATTTGTTTTCATAAATAAAATCAAAATAGAAATTAGGTTAACTTTTAATTTTATTTTGCTTTTTTTTCTCAAATAAATAAAAATACTAAAAAATAGGTTTTAGAATATTAATTTATTTTTCTTAATTTAAAATTAATTAGGATTAGGATTTTCTTTTTAAATGTAATAATTTCTTTAGTTTCTTAAAATAACAAAACAAAATAAAAAAACATTTTTTTTAACTAATCGCAATTAGGTTTAGGCAAGGGTCAAAACCCTAGTTGTCTCATTTTTGATTTATCGCGCGCGCACTATTATTTTTACGATATTGTTGTAACTGTTCATGGTTTGTAATAGTTTAATCTAGGGCTTTTATTTATCGCTTTTTCCGGGGTTTTGGCTATGTAATTAATCTCCCTCCCCGAAGCCTTGTAATAGCGTAGATTTACTTTCTCGCAAATATTTGACTGTTTAGATGTATGCTAATAGGATTGTATGACAAGAATGCATGACAAATTAATCCAGTTAGAAAACCCTAATGTGCAAAGATAAATAACTGAAACTAATCCCTCACACATATCACTCTTAGGGTATACTCTCACTTCGGTTGCCTTCGTTAAACGATCATTAGGTATAAGGTGTCTTAGTGGTTGCCCTCCTGTCTAACAAAGATCAAATGTCCCATTCGAATGTTGCCTCAAAAATGTTGCCTCAAATATGATCTTAAGACTTTAGGGTTATTACTAATGTATTCTAACATTGCTTTAGTGATTGTACGTCCCTTTCGAATTGACCCTTACAACTCCAACGACTAGGGTTACCTAATCACTAATAGTAGGATAACACGGTCTAAAGGAAACGAGAATAGAAATGATCTTTTTTCTGAGTAGGTAGATACTAGTAGGTACTTGCTCAAAACAAAACTTTTCACACTTACACATTTCAAAACAACTTCGTCACACCTTTGAGGACTGATACAAGGGTTATCACGAAGTAAAATATTTTCAAAACAAATCACATACACAAGCAATTTTAAAAGATGAGCAAGTACCTAAGAGCCCATGGAAAACCATGGATAGAAAAGGTGCTAACACCTTCCCTTTCTATAATCTACCCCCGTACTCAAAATCTCGAAAAAAAGATTTTTTTTGTGCTTTTTTCCTTTCTGGATGGATGAAATAAAAGTCGGTGGCGACTCTTGCTTACTGCGACATTTTGCAAACACAAAACGCAAAACGCAAACCAGCATTCCAAACAGTCGGCCTACTACCCAGGTTCCTTCACACAATCCTACTATCCAGGCTTTCATATCGAAGTAACCCTACTATCCAGGTTCCTTCTCACAGCCCTACTATCCAGGCTTTCATATCGAAGCAGCCCTACTATCCAGGTTCCTTCTCACAGCCCTACTATCCAGGCTTTCATATCGAAGTAACCCTACTGTCCAGGTTCCTTCTCATAGCCCTACTATCCAGGCTTTCATATCGAAGTAACCCTATTATCCAGGTTCCTTCTCACAGCCATACTATCCAGGATTTCATACTGAGGTAACCCTACTATCCAGGTTCCTTCTCACACCCTATTATCCAGGCTTTCATATCGAAATAACCTTACTATCCAGGTTCCTTCTCACGGCCCTACTATCCAGGCTTTCATATCGAAGTAACCCTACTACCCAGGTTCCTTCTCACATCTCTACTATCCAGGCTTTCATATCGAAGTAACCCTACTACCCAGGTTCCTTCTCATAACCCTATTATCCAGGCTTTCATATCGAAGTAACCCTACTACCCAGGTTCCTTATCACAACCGTACTATCCAGGCTTTCATATCGAAGTAACCCTACTATCCAGGTTCCTTGTCACAGCCATACTATACAGGCTTTCATATCTAAGTAACCCTACTATCCAGGTTCCTTCTCACAACCCTACTATCCAGGCTTTCATATCGAAGTAACCCTACTATCCAGGTTCCTTCTCACAACCCTACTATCTAGGCTTTCATATAGAAGTAACCCTACTATCCAGGTTCCTTCTCATAGCCCTACTATCCAGACTTTCATATCGAAGTAACCCTACTATCCAGGTTCCTTCTCACAACCCTACTACCTAGGCTTTTCATATCGAAGAAACCCTGCTATCCAGGTTCCTTCTCAAGCCCTACCATTCAGGATTTCATATCGAAGTAACCCTACTACCCAGGTTCCTTCTTACAACCCTACTATCCAGGCTTTCATATCAAAGTAACCCTACGACCCAGGTTCCTTCTCACAACCCTACTATCCTGGTTCCTTCTTACAACCCTACTATCCAGGCTTTCATATCGAAGTAACCCTACTATCCAGGTTCCTTCTCATAACCCTACTATCCGGGTTCTTCCTCTCTTATCCCCAGATAGCAGTCCACAACACTGTAAGACCGGGACCCGATCAAACATGATTGGTTTCGCATCTCTCCAGTAGGTCGTGGTGCAGCATATACCCCAACCAGATACGTAGTTCACTTTCGCTTCCCCAAACCGGAGTTATTTTCCCGCAGAGTTATTCTCCAACAGAGTCTCTCCCCCGGAAGAGTAGCTGTAAATAAGAGGCAAATCCTCAACATAGTCATCTCCGGTTCACCATCCCCAGCAGAGTCACCAATTCTATAATACGGTGGCAGAACCGACTGTTAATACTGGTTTGCGTTTTTTGTTTGCAAAATGTCGCGGTAAGCAAGAGTCGCTACTGACTTTTATTTTATCTAATCAGGAAAAGGAAAAAGAACAGAAAAAAACCCTTTTCGAGATGTTTCTAAGTACGGGGGGTAGATTATAGAAAGGGAAGGTGTTAGCACCCTTTCCATCCATGGTTTTCCATGGGCTCTTAGGTACTTGCTCAATTTGAAAACTGCTTGTGTGTGCTTTGTTTTGAAAAAGTTTTGTTTTACTTCGTTTTAACCCTTGTTTATGTCCTCAAGAGTCTTACGAAGTTGTTTTTGAAAACTTTGTTTGAAAAGTGTTAGTGTGAAAAAAGTTTTTGTTTGTTTGAGCAAGTACCTAAGAACTAATATACCTACTCAAAAAATGTGTTCATTTTCCTTTAGACAGCGCTATCCTATTATTAAGGAATAGGTAGCACCGTCGTTGGATGTTTGAGGGACTATCGAAAGGGACGTAATGGTCATTGAAGGCAACATGTAAGGATACCTTAGCATTTCGAAGGGACTGTCATCATATATTCGTATGCAATATCGAGGGACAAGATCATTTCTCGTAGGCAACTCGAGGGACGTTAAGGGACTATGATCTTTATGATGACTTTTAGATTGAGGGTCTTTTGCTAAGATATCCCTACGTTCGAGGGACATGACCATTGTTTTCCGAGGCAACCAAGTGAGGCATACCCTAAGAGTGACATGTGCATGTGTTTGATTTCAGTTATTTAATCTTTGCACAATTAAGGTGATCTACTATTTTAATTTTCAATTAGTCTTTCCATACAATCCTATTAATATTCATCTAAGCAGTTTATAGTTTGCGCAAATTAAAATGCGAGAAATTAAAGTCCTAGCTATTACAAGGCTTTTGCAGATACATAATTATTTTGGACTGAAAATAAAAATGCAGAATTTAAATCCTAATTACTATTACAACCTCGAAACAGTTACAATATTAGAAAAAAATGCGAGAAAAGATAAATTTATGCTATTACATTGATAATGTGACCTATACAATTTTCCTAGAAATTAAAATGTAAAAGAATAAATAAAAAGAAATTAAGGAAAAAATAAAACCTAAAATTATAAGTTAATGTTTTTGGTGTTTTTTTGTAGAAAATAGTTTTAAGTTAATTAAAAAACCTAATTCTAACTAATTTTAATAAAAAAAAGTTAATTAACTTAATTTATTAATAAATGAAAAAAAGCCAAAAATTCAGTTACTAACTAAAACAAAAACATAATCCTAATTTGTTAAAAAAAGGTTAATTAAAGGGCTAATTACAAAGAAAATTTAAAACCTAATTGTTTAATAAAAAAATGTTAATTTTGAAAAAAGTTAATTAAAATATCTAAATCCTAATTAGTTTTAATTTAAAAAAGTTAATTTTGAAAAAAAAAGATTAATAAGAGAAAAACCTAAAACCTAAAACCTAACTAATTTTAATATAAAAAAGTTAGTTTTGAAAAAAAAAATTTATGTGTAATGATTAATAAGAAAGAATTAAGTTTGCCAAAAAATAGATAGGGGAAGAAACATCAATGAAAAATAGGGTTAGAAAATAAAGATAATGCAAATGTCATGGGTGGTTGTTGAACCAAAAATTAATTTAAAACCTAAAATTAAATTAAAAAAAGACCTAAAATTAATTATTCGAGTTTAGGAGGAAAAATCAAAGGTTTGTGAAAAATGTTAAGTTTTATGAAAAAAAAAATTTTAAACAGAAAGAATGAAAATAAGTAAAAGGATAAATATAGGAAGAAAACCAAAACCAACAGGGGTGGTTGTTGAACTCACGCCCTTAACCTTCTCAGGATGTCTGCCTCGCCATGCATTGGTGGTTCTTCTGTTTTGGCCATCAGCATTTTGTAATAATCCTGCATGGGATCCTGTCTAAATCTGCAGTGTTGAATCTCATGAGCACATTAAATAAGTTATTATATCATGAAATACAAAGAAAATAAATATATAAATATCTTTTAATGTTAAAACTGATATGGGCTGTATGAATGCTTCTATGTCCTTTTGATCATGGAGATCAAACCAGCCTTACCTTTATTGGAGAAGTAGTGAGATGAATGCTTCTATGCCTTTTGATTATGGAGATCAAACCAGCCTTACCCTTACTGGAGAAGTAGTGAGATGTGAGTTTGTGACAAGGATCTCAAGGTTTTAGGATTCTTAAAAGAATTTGATATTCTGACAGGGTTGTGGCAAAAGTTTTTTTTTCATCCCTGGTTTGTGTGAAAAGAATGAGATTATATAATGGAAATTAGAGCAAAGATATGGGCTTTGAATGTGCAATTGGGCCTTCAATGTTCACTTGAGTCCGTCATGTTCCAGGTTAAATTGCAGGGGCTCAAATGCAAGTTTTGAAGTTGAAATGTGAAAACAAAATGTAGCCGATATCGAGAACTAACTCCTGTCTAAAAATGGGCTCAATCAGATAAATGGTGAATTAGTTATGAATTTTTGAAGTTTTAGCTCAGACAAACTTATTTTGGGCTCCACTGTCGACTCTGACACGTTCTTCAATAAAAAATGGTATTGATTGGAGCATAACCCAGTCTCTAATTTGGAATAAAAATTGTAGATCTCTGATTCAGTGACCTTGTGTAAAAAGATGGGCCCAATCCGATAAAAATTGACCGAGTTATAAATTTTCGAAGTTTCAACCCAGATGAAATAATATTCAGCATTCAGGATTTTTGGCGCGTCACGTGCACTCTTGGTAAAAAACGAAGGCCTTTTGGATATCGTTCGAACTCAGTACCTCTTGCAAAAACGTAGTCAACTCAATTTTTGAAATTTTGATGCCGGAACCAGCTCGATACGATGAAAATCGACCAAGTTATAATTTTCTGAACATGACGCAAATAAACTTCTGTCACAAATTTTCTGTATAAAAATACTTGATAAATCCACATTTTTGAAGACCTTCTGATCGAAATTGGCTTCCAGCCGTGAGAGATGAAAACGTAGATGATGTCAATACGGAATTTTGGCTACCGGAACGGGTTCAAGACAAGCCACGATCTTCAAGTTATTAATTTTTTAGTGCGTAAAAACTGCACTTTCAGCACACTTTTTCACCACATTTCTTCGAGAAAACTCACACATTCGGAGACATTCTTTAAAAAATTGACTCTTGAGCCAAACCTGAATTTGAGAATACATTATCTAAGATATCTTGGCGAAAGAACACCTGAATATGACGCGTCAGGTTGGACTTGTGAATCTTTGAACTCTAAATCGTTGCGAAACGGCGAACCGATCTTCAGCACTAAAAATACTCTTAGAACATCCATTAACGAAATAAATGTTGCTTGTAACCTGAAGAAGTTTGCTAAATATACCTTGATTCCATAACCATAAAACCAATGATATGCATGTATGTAATAATGAAATGTAAGCCAAAAAGGTCGAAATAAAGAGGGTAAATTTTGGGGTACAACAGCTGCCCTTGTTAAATCTTCTTAAACCTGAAGATTTAGATTGGTTGGTTTGCCTTTCGTGATCTGAAGGTGGAAGATGATTGAACACTAGAGTGCCCAGAAATTTACACTCGCGTAAAGTGATACTTGATTTTTGATATTGGGAATGGGCTTATAGATGCCATTTGGAGGTGATGACGGAAGGTCACCGGAGATGGGCTTAAAGATGCCATCTGGAAGATATGACGGAGAATCGTAGGAGATGGACTTAAAGATGCCATCTAGAGGATGTTGATTTCCTAAGATATTCCTTTGATGAGAATTCCTGTTCCTGTCGTTGAGGAGGAATCTGCTGAGAAATGTTGGTATCTGTCTTGGGAGAAATAGAATTTTAGGAGCTTCAGTTGTCCGTTACTTCCGCGGGGTATTCCTGAACTTCGAGATACCTGTTTACCTCATGGAACCAGGGTTTATCTTCTACCTCTTCAGTCTCAATGTCACAGCAATGTGCGGGTTCGTCCAACCTCTCAATGGTAATCTGGGGAGCTTCATTGTCCCACCTGACCTTTAACATAGAAGACATGGTAGCTAGCGCGTCCGCTAACTGGTTCTCCTCTCTTGGGAAATGTTCAAAGGTTACCTCCTCAATGTGTGAGAGCAATGTCAGTACATACTCCTTGTAAGGAATAAGATTCGGGTGCTTCGTATCCCACTTGCCTTTTATCTGACTTATCACCAGAGCGGAATCTCCGAATACACTAAAAAATTTAATCCTCAGGTCAATAGCAGCTCGAAGACCCATGATACACGCTTCATACTCCGCCATATTGTTGGTGCAATTAAAACATACTCGGGCGGTGAACGGAGTATGACAGCCCTCAGGAGATATAATTACAGTGCCGATGCCATTACCCAAACAAGAGATGCCGGCTCCCCGCATAGGAAAAGAAGTTAGAGGTTTCTTGGGACGCCTGAACTACATCGCCAGGTTCATTTCACATTTGACTGCTACTTGTGAGCCAATCTTCAAGCTGTTGAAGAAAGATCAAGTGGTAAAGTGGAATGATGAATGCCAAACCGCTTTTGAAAGAATCGAGGAATACCTTCAAGAACCACCAATTCTGATGCCTCCAGTTGAAGGAAGACCTTTGATATTACACTTGACAGTGCTGGACAATTCAATGGGGTGTGTGCTGGGGCAGCATGACGAGTCTGGCCAAAAAGAGCACGCAATTTACTACCTTAGCAAAAAGTTTACCGACTGTGAGACCCGATACTCATTACTCAAGAAAACTTGTTGCGCTTTGGTATGGGCTGCTCGCCAGCTGAGACAGTATATGTTGACTCACACTACCTTATTGATATCAAAGATAGATCCGATCAAGTATATTTTCGAGAAGCCTGCTCTCTCTGAAAGAATAACAAGATGGCAGATGATATTAACCGAGTACGACATCCAATACACAACCCAAAAAACAATCAAGGGGAGTTTATTGGTAGATCGCTTGGCGCATCAGGCCATGTATGACTACCAGTCCATGAATTTCGAGTTCCCGAATGAGAATATCATGTTGGTAACCGACTGCAAAGAACCTAGACCGGATGAAGGACCTGAGGAAGGATCCCGATGGTCTATGTATTTTGATGGAGCCTCGAACTCTTTGGGTAATGGCATCGGTGCTGTAATTATATCTCCTGAGGGATGTCATACTCCGTTCACTGCCAGATTATGTTTTAATTGCACCAACAATATGGCGGAGTATGAAGCGTGTATCATGGGTCTTCGAGCTGCTATTGACCTGAGGATTAAATTTTTGAGTGTATTCAGAGATTTTGCTCTGGTGATAAGTCCGATCAAAGGCGAGTAGGATACGAAGCACCCGAATCTTATTCCTTACAAAGAGTATGTACTTACATTGCTCCCACACTTTGAGGAGGTAACCTTTAAACATTTCCCAAGAGAGGAGAACCAGTTAGCGGACACACTAGCTACCATGTCTTCTATGTTCAAGGTCAGGTGGGACAATGAAGCTCCCCAGATTACCAATGAGAGGTTGGACGAACCCGTACATTGCTGTGACATTGAGACTGTAGAGGTAGCAGATAAACCCTGGTTCCATGAGGTAAATAGGTATCTCGAAGTTCAGGAATACCCCGCGGGGGCATATGTTAATGATAAGAAGTTTCTGAGAAGGTTTACTGCGAAGTTCTTCATCAGTAATGGAATCCTCTATAAGGGTAACCATGACTCCACACTACTACGGTGTGTAGACAAAAGCGAGACGGAAAGAATCATGGCAGAATTACATGAAGGTACCTTCGGAACTCATTCTAGTGGACATACCATGGTGAAGAAAATCCTACGAGCAGGATATTACTGGTCCACTATGGAAGACAATTGTTATCAGCACTCTTGAACCTGTCATAAGTGCCAAGTCTATGCTGATAAGGTGCATGTACCTCCAGTTCCTCTGAATGTTTTGACAGCTCCTTGGCCCTTTGCAATGTGGGGCATCGACATGATCAGCGAGATCAGACCTACTGCGTCTAACGGACATTGCTTTATTCTGGTAGCAATTGATTATTTCACAAAGTGGGTTGAGGCAGCTTCCTTTGCTACAGTAACCAAGAACGTCGTGGCACGGTTTATCCGACACAATCTGATCTTTCGATATGGTGTACCAGAGAGGATCATTAGTGACAATGGTACAAATCTCAATAACACAATGATCACTGAACTCTGCAAATAATTCAAGATCCAACATCATAACTCTTCTCCTTACCGGTCGAAGATGAATGGGGTTGTTGAAGCGGCTAACAAAAACATCAAGAAGATTGTGCAAAAGATGACGGTGACATACAAAGACTGGCACGAGATGCTACCATTCGCTCTTCATGGGTATCGTACCTCAGCACGGACGTCGACAGGGGCAACACCCTACTCTCTGGTATATGGCATAGAGGTAGTCTTACCCATCAAAGTCCAGATACCCTCTCTCAGGATTATGAAGGATGCAGGTTTGAACAAAGATGACTGGATCCAAACCCGACTTGATCAGCTGAATCTAATCCATGAAAAGAGAATTACTGCTATCTGTCACGGTTAGACGTATCAAAGGCGGGTGATCAAGGCTTTTAACAAGAAAGTCAGACGTCAAGAATATCAAGTCGGGGATCTAGTGATCAAGTGTATCATATTACCGCATGGTGATCCCAGGGGAAAATGGACCCCCACATACGAAGGGCCATTTGTGGTTAAGAACATTTTCTCGGGAGGAGCTATGATTTTAACCACCATGGATGGTGACGACCTTCCTCACCCCGTCAATGCAGACATAGTGAAAAGATACTACGCATAATCAAAGACCCGCTAGGTTGACTGGCCTAGGCAAAAATAAGGGCTTCCTGGCGAACCAAAAGGGTTCGGGAAAAAGTAAGGGATGAAAATGAAAAAACTGTACACCCGACAAGTCGAAAACCTGAAAGGGTGACTTAGGCAAAAAAGGGTATCCCGGTGGACTGAAAACCCGAAAGGGAGGTCCAGGCAAAAATTAGGGATTGAAGCGTAACACTATGTCTCATTGGATCATCTTGCAACCGGACTTCGGTATCGACTATCAAGCTCAGACGACGCCAATCAATCTGATCCACCTTCGACCAAGCAGCAAAGTGATGAGATGCTTGAAGATATAAGGGCAATAACAGAGTTGGAACCCAATGGGGTCGTTTCACATAGCTGTTTTTCTTTCTTTTACAAATTTTAATTCCTTCCGGCAGCGTTCTCCTACTGGGACGTCGGCCTCGTTGTACAAAACGCCTATTACAGGCCACTTTCAAAATCAATACAATTCATTTTCACAAGAAATTTCAAATTTTTTTTCTTTTTCTGTTTTATTTTCCAAGAATGTCCCATGATTCATTTTTTATATATGCATTTGAAAATAATGGTTGCTCATAAATATTTACATAAGAAACAAAAGACGATTACTCGTAATTCCAGGAACATGGACAAACAAGAAGTGCACAAACCTTACAGTTACTCTGCCCACTGGGTATCGGGATAAAGCCAGCTTGAGAACATGAGCAGTGGTACATACACTCCCCACAGAGTAAAATGTCTCCAAAGACAATGATGTTAGCTTTCCCGAACAGGACATAACTCTTCCCAACTGATGGTTCACAATCGCGAGTGAGTCGGTAAATTTTTCCCCAGCAGAGTCGCCAGTTCTGTGATATGGTGGCATAACCGACTATTTGGAATGCTGGTTTGCATTTTACGTTTTGTGTTCGCAAAATGTCGCAATAAGTAAGAGTCACCACCGACTTTTATTTCATCCAACCGGAAAGGAAAAAGCACAGGAAAAAATCCTTTTTCGAGATTTTGAGTACGGGGGGTAGATTATAGAAAGGGAAGGTGTTAGCACCCTTTCTATCCATGGTTTTCCATGGGCTCTTAGGTACTTGCTCATCTTTTAAAATTGCTTGTGTGTGTGCTTTGTTTTGAAAATATTTTACTTCGTGATAACCCTTGTATTCGTCCTCAAAGGTGTGACGAAGTTGTTTTGAAATGTGTAAGTGTGAAAAGTTTTGTTTTGACCAAGTACCTACTAGCATCTACCTACTCGAAAAAAAGATTGTTTCTATTCTCGTTTCCTTTAGACCGTGTTATCCTACTATTAGTGAGTAGGTAACCCTAGTCGTTTGAGTTGTATGGGTCAATTCGAAAGGGACGTACAATCACTAAAGCAATGTTAGGATACATTAGTAATAACCCTAAAGTCTTAAGATCATATTCGAAGCAACATTTCTGAGGCAACATTCAAATGGGACATTTGATCTTTGTTAGATAGGAGGGCAACCACTAAGACACCCTATACCTAATGATCGTTTACCGAAGGCAACCGAAGTGAGAGTATACCCTAAGAGTGATATGTGCAAGTGATTAGTTTCAGTTATTTATCTTTGCACATTAGGATTTTCTAACTGGATTAATTTTTCATACATTCTTGTCATACAATCCTATTAGCATACATCTAAATAGTTAAATATTTGCGAGAATTAAAATGCGAGAAAGTAAATCTACGCTATTACAAGGCTTCGGGAAGGGGGATTAATTACATAGCCAAAACCCAGAAAAAGCGATAAATAAAAGCCCTAGATTAAACTATTACAAACCATGAACAGTTACAACAATATCATAAAAATAATAGTGCGTGCGCGATAAATCGAAAACGAGACAACTAGGATTTTGACCCTTGCCTAAACCTAATTGCGATTAGTTAAACAAATGTTTTTTTTTGTTTTGTTTTGTTATTTTAAGAAACTAAAGAAATTATTATATTTAAAAAGAAAATCCTAATCCTAATTAATTTTAAATTAAGAAAAATAAATTAATTTTCTAAAACCTATTTTTTGTATTTTTATTTATTTGAGAAAAAAAGAAAAATAAAATTAAAATTTAACCTAATTTCTATTTTGATTTTTTTTATGAATACAAATTACAATTTTCCTAAGTTAAACCTAAATTAAATTAATTTTGATAAATAAAAAAAACAATCTTAATTTTGTGAATTACTGATTTTATGTTTTTTTGTGAAAAAATAAATTAATTTGTGAATTAAAGAAAATAAAATAAATATTGAAATATTAAAAAAAACTAAAAGAAAAAGAAAGAAATATGGGCATGTATTAGCAATTATGGGGGGTGTTGTTGAGATTTTGAGCCCAAAAGACCCAGGCATGTTTGACTTTGCCTAATCCAGTGTGGATTTTGACTTGAGGCATATGGTGGTCCTCCAATGGTGGTATGTTGATCTGGAGCGCTGATGAGTTGGATGGACAGATTGTGATGGCATATGGTGAACTTCTTGATTTGCTATGCGCTGGATTACCTATTGAAGAAAAACATGAAATAAAGGTTGGGACCTGGGGATCGAACCCAAGTCCTCTGCACTTTTCCCCTGCATGCTTGCCAACTGAGCTATGATGCTTATTTGTATATATATAATAAAGATCAATTATAATATAATGAAAACAAAGATTCCTGGAGAAAAAAAAATGCGCTAAATTCAAATTGCCCAACCAAGGGGTGACACGCATCATCATCTTCCTCCCAACCGTCGTTTTAGGTAAACAAACTTTTACCTACAGATACTTGTTGTAGGTATATCCTTGTCCATCTCCAAAATCGTGTAGGCTCAAAATAAATGGCCATGGCTGGTACCAATCAACTCGTCTCATCCTCACGAGTCTCATGGTACCAGAATCAATGTCCAATTTTGCCTGTCCTGCAAAGCCCTAAACAAGAACTTGAAATCCTAGCTATGGCAGTTTGTCATATAATCACCAAAAACACAATTGAATATAATGATTAGCTTGCAAACATGTTAAGGAATAAGAATATGCAATCAAAACATGCAAATAGTGTATAAATTGATGAAAATGAAAACAAAAATTCTTGATAACCGTGTGACTGTTACAACGGGTTTCAGGACCTGAAGAGGCTTGCTAATGATTGGAATATGATCCTGAGACCTCCAGCAATCGATTGGCAAGGGCAAGATGGCACGATTTGGTCTCTAGTATAGAAATTGGATCACCATTTTTTCTTGAATTTTTTGAGTTTTGTTCTACCTCTGTACGACTGCTCCAACCTCTCCCATGCCTTGGCTTGCTTCTGTATATGTAATACAACCTATTAGGTCAACAAAAATGACCTCAATCTTGCTCATTATGGAGATTTGATTTGGTCTTTCATGGCATATGATTTCTTTCCAATTTTGCTCAAATCCAATCTTTTTCCAACCAATTTAGCCTTGCACGAGTTGATTTTCAATTGACAACATATAAGATCTTCTTTCAATGCAAAAATCATCCCTAAAACACAATATATGATTTATTAAGATTTATTTGATTTTATTTGAATTTTAAATGAATAAAAATCAAAATAAAATAAACAAATGCATAAGTAAAGCATGGAGGGTCCCATAGGTCGTGGACTATGTTATCATTGAAGTGCAAGCATAAAAAGTTGGACCCATTTAGCAAAAAATGCAAATTTGAGCACATTTGACTTTTGGCAATTTTGCAAAAAGGATCAACTTGGCCACTGCATAACTCTCTCAATTTTGACCCTAGAGAGGTGTTCTTAGACTTTTTAGAAATCTTAGGATATCCTCTAAGAAAATATTTTGGTCTCATCTCAATTGAATCTTCCATGCTCATGTATGAAGCTTTGACCCAAAAGGTGTTTTTGTTGACTTTTCAAAATGACCTATAATGTCCAAATTCATATCTTTTTGTGAGTGCATATTTTGAACTTGGGAGCTGAAGATGAATTTTAGGTAATTGAATCCTCTTCAAAATGAGCTTTGAATGGGTCATTTCTGATAAAGTATGAGAAAGTTATGTTTGGTCAAAGTTGAGTTGACTTTTCCTACAAAACCCTAATTTGGCAACTTTTGGGTTTTGATGAATTGTGAGCAATCCTTGATGAACCATGATCAACCCTTGATCAAATGATGAATGATACTTCAGAATGAGGATGTTGACCAAAAATCTTTGAATTTTGACTATATGTGGGCCACAATTGACTTTTGACTTAGCATAGTCGATTTTCAGGCCTTTGAG
The DNA here is from genome assembly GCA_948472305.1 of Vicia faba. Lineage (NCBI taxonomy): Eukaryota > Viridiplantae > Streptophyta > Magnoliopsida > Fabales > Fabaceae > Vicia > Vicia faba. Next base: position 1,320,055,385 of record OX451737.1, on the reverse strand, counting down.
CAATTGACTGAGCAAACTTCCTCTGCAAGGCTTGAAACTTGGCATGGATGTTCTTGATAACATATTAGGACAATGGTGAGAATTTGGGGTCCTTTGGACTCAAGCATATTGATGTAAAATGAAACCCTAATTTGAGGTAGACTGCCTTAGGAGAGAGTTTGTATGGTCAAATCTTGGATTTCCTTGAGCAATTTGAGGACCTCACTTGACATGTATTGAGAAATATGGGAGGGAAAATTTTGGGGTACAACAGTTACTATAATAAGAAAATTGGAGCGAACAGTGAGGGAGGGGTTCTGCGTGAGGAAGAAAGGTTGTGTAATGATGATGAGGGTGGTTGTGTTGCAGATGTGATTCCAAGGTGGGTGGATAGGTGTTCACCGCGTGACAAGGGCAGTCACGAATTAAAGGAAGAAGGGGAAATTACAGTTGTGGTGTGAGGTTCGAAAGCGGAAAGATGATGGTGGATCGAATGAACGGAGGCCGATGCTAGATGAAGAACGAAAGCTAAGGTGAGATTATGAATGTTGATGAAACTGGAGATGGAGATGCGATCTCGATAGAACAAATGGGTTTTGGGAAGAATATTAGGGTTTTGTTTTTACATCGGTTGTATATATGGCCCGATTTAACGACCACGTTTTTTATGGCCACATTATATGCTTTTACATCGGTTGGCAATTAATTGGCCTGATGTAATGGACTTTTATAAGAAAAATCCTTTTATTTACCAAACTACCACCGTGTTTTAATTTTTTTAATCATTGGATTTTTACATCGATTGGGAAATTAGCCCGGTGTAATGGCCTTTTATAACAAAAATTATTTTATTTACCAAACTGCCATTGTATTATATTTTTCCCTAAATCAAATATTTTTCATATCATTGGAAATAAATGTCTGATGTAAAATCCTTTGACAAATATTTTTTTACATCATATATTTTTATACGTGATGTAAAGACCTTTTCTCAAATGTCATATTTTTAGTAGTGTTGGTTTCCTCCAAACCCTATAGTTCTCTCTCTTTCAAAGTCAGGGTTTTGAACATATGCATTTCTCATGTCATATATCGTGAGCATCCACTGTCCATGTACCAGGACCACTGCTTTGCTTCTCCCTTGAAACATATCTGATACGTGTGCAAGTCTGATATGTGTGCAAGTCTTATATGTGTTCATACATGTCTGATATGTGTCAATGTCAGACATGTATGCATGTTTGATCTGATCTCTGGTGCTTGGTTTGATCTCTTGATGGATGTGAGCTTGTGAGCTTTGGTGTGTTTGATGTAGTCTGATTTATGTGTAGCAACCATTTTGCTTTGATCTCTGATTGTATGCTACTACTTGTGATGTTGTTTATTCTGGTATGGTATACTACTTGTGTATGTATTTACTCATGCACGTTTTGTAAGTTTTAAAAGAGTTGTTTAGATAAAATTTCCCAAAGGAGGAGATCGTTGTTCCTTTTGATTAGCTACATTAGGCAAAATAACATGGATAACACAACATGTTTGGATATTCTAGTGCAACATGTAGGACAAGATCTTCCAGCATGTGTGCAACATCTAGCCTTTGTCAACAGGCTAAGGTGTTTTTGTTTTCTAAGCAGGCTTCTGGTTGGTTCCAAAAAGATCGGTTGTTATCTGTTAGCAATTTGTTAATTAGATTTATTTGAAAGATTTAATATGATCAAATTTAATTATATGGAGTTTTAAATTTGAATCATATCAAATCATATCTTTTTGGGGGAAAACAATTCTTAATTGAATCTCCTTCAAATATGTTGATCTCAAATCAAATGTCCATTGGAGAAAAGCCCAACTGTTGTACCCCAAAATTTGCCCTCTCATTTTATCAAGATTCTCCTCAAAAGACTTCTTGGATTCAAGATCAGATCAGGGTTTGCTCTGCTCAAGATATTTCCTTGCACTGTTGACTTGAAATTAGGGTTTGAGTTTGCACAGGGATTTTTGGACTTCCAATGCCTCATGTGACTTTCATACTTCATGTTGGACCTCTAAGATTGCTCATACCAAGTTTCAAGCTTTGAGTCAAATTTTTGCCCAGTCAATTGGACAGTTGACCTAAAAATCAGTTGTATTGAGGAAAGAGTCAATTGTGGCCAATTTACAGTCAAATCTCATAACTTTTGATCCACATCAACATTATATACTCATATGAACCATTTGATCAAGTTTGGACCATAACTCCTCAAGAAATTTGATTAGATCATCAAAAGGGCAAAATGGTCATTTTTAGGGTTTTGACTGCAGAAGGGAAATTTATGATTTTTTTACCTAGCCAATGGCAAATTTGGTTCAAGAATGGTTTCAAGGACTCAATGGCATCATCTTGACCTAATCACAAGGTTCAAAATATCTCAAAAGCGTTGGATTGACAGATGAATTTTCCAGTCAACTGATCAAAAATCAATTGTACACTGAGAAGTCAAACTTTGACTTTTTGGTCAAAATCAAGTGCCAAGGGTCATTTTTCATCAAGATGTGTCAAAACATGAAACTTGTTCACCAAGAAACCTAATTTTGGAAATTAGGGTTTAAGATTGAAAATTTTCATAACTTAGAAATTTTCTAAGTTATGAAAATTTCTTATTTTTTCCCAACTTTTTCACCATGATGAAATTGGATTCAAAGAAAACTTCCAACATGAAAGTTGTAGTCCACGTCAAAATATACAACTTTGATTCACAACGTTTTCCCAAAATATGCTTGGATCTCAAGTTATGATTTTGTGAATAGGGGTCCAAAAACTTTCTAACTTAGTGAAATTTTGCCCTAGTTTAGGCAGGATTTTGACCTATCTTCATGGAAATATTTCACATAGTTCCAAGTTGAATCTCAAAATGAATTTCAAAGATGGATTGTAGATCATGTTACAAGCTTTCCAAAATGTCCAAGAACTCTCCAAAATCATTTATGGTTAGGGAGAATCGAAGAAAAGAAAATGGCTATTTCTCACTTTTGTCCATGGCATTTTTAACATTGGCACAAGTTGCAAATCAGTTTAGATTATGCTTGTACTTGTTTTACAGGTCTTAATCCTTTCCACACTCCTTAATTTAATGCAAATACATTGGACATTGGTCTTATTCTGATCTATGGAGCATTACACAAAGAACTATTCCAAAAATGGCAAAAAGGTTACAATACTACTTTGATAAAGTTCACTTTTGGCAATTTTGTTTATCTTGAGCCATGGACCCAATTTCTTGTTGCAAACAAAGTCCACAAACTTGAGGCAAAGTACACCAACTATGTGCATCTAAGGAGCAGGCCTGTACAGGCTTTGGCTTTGTCAACTCAACCTTTTCTTCAAAAACAAGCCAACTTGCAAAAGTGAACATAACTTGTGCATCTTTTAAAACCAAGCCTTGTGACCATTTCAAACAACCTCAACACATTATACCAAGCCTAAAATACGAGCTCATAGCATCTCAAACACCCTTAAGCACAAAAACACTAACTTCTGCCCAAAACAGGGCCATCTCTGCAAACACCAAGCCAGAACCAAATTGCCTCGTGCGTTTTGTCTTGAACCACTTCAGACACATTCCTTACAACACACCTAAACTATCCAAGCCATTGTTCAGCAACTGTAACTCCATTTTCACACTTGACCATTTTCATTTTGAAGCTTTGCGGGTTGAGTTCTACAAGGAGTTTCAGATCATTTCAAAGCAAGCTAAGCATTGGGAAAGGTCAAGGGAACATCAAGCAAGCTTAAAAGTCCTTCAGGCCTCGTTCAAAGTTGCTACATTGCCATAGCCAACTTCAACTGAAACAGGTATTTGTCAAGATTCTAACTCCTTATTTAGACATCCTTAGGCTTAGGTTTGTGAAGCAAAAATGTAGTCCTTAATGTCCTTGAGTTGAACATATGCAAAGCTCTTATTTATATTAACTGAGCTAAGAGAATTTGGATGTTGAAGTTGCTGAAAAAACTAGGTCATAAATTAGGGGCACTGAAATTCTCCCTGGTTTCTTAGAGTTAGATCAAGTTTTTTATATGGTTGGAATTGTGATTTAACAAGCTACAGGTTCCATGTTGCAAGATTTCGTTTTTAAGCACGTATGCAGGAGTTACAATTTGAAATAGGGAACGCGCGTTTCTCTGGTCCAAGGACAGGGATGAAGTGAACCTTGGGCCTGGGCCTTGTTGTTTCTGCTTTTGACACCCTCCCTCTTTATTTTTTGCACCCCCTTGGCCCATTTGTTTTATTTTTGTATATTTTCTCATTTGTTTTATATTTTCTGACTTTTATTATTTTTTCTAAATATTAAAAATCACCAAAAATATTTTCTAAATTTTTTTCATTTTTATTATATTATTTTTATTATTTTTTGGACATAAAAATAGTTTATTAGTAATAATAAAACTTATTTTCTTAAATAAATTTGTAAAATAATATAAAAATATTATACATTTTATTTTTATTATTTATACACTTAAATTAATATTTTCATATAATATTTAATTTTTTAACATTTTTGTATATATTATTATTTTTCTTAAACAAAAATGAATAAATAAATAATATGAAGCATATTTTCTTTTAAAATAAAAATTAGGGTTTTCACCCTTTCAAAAATAATCATTTTATTTTCTTATTTTTAGGACATAAATCATTTAATTTGTTTACAATAATATTTGTTTACAATAAATGAAAAAAAATAAATCTAAGCCTAATCTCCTAAGATCTTTGGCTTCTACTGCTTCCTCTATTTGCCCAGGATGCATTCACCTGAAAAAGAAGAAAGAAAAGAAAATTAGCACAAGAATATTCAAATGAAAAGAAGAAGAAAAAAGTCACCATTAAAATTGGCCGTCTAGAATCAGATTGCCTATTTTCGTCACGCTTTATTTTTCTCTCTGCAAATCACAAGAAGATTTCTCTTCTTGGTTCACAAAGAGAAAATTAAAATACAAATTAAAAAAAATGCAAGCATGCTGAGTTACAAACTGTCTAACCAAGCAAACCAAACATGGCAGCCAAACCAAACTGAGTCACAAATTCAAAGGGACAAACAGGCGCCAAAACTGCCAAGGTACAAGTCAAACAAATGTATAATACAACAGCAAGCAAAGTCCCATATTCAGCTACAGAACAAATTGCCCAAAACCAAGTTACAAGACAAATTGGATAAATATGGTAATGCAGCATGGAAACAGAAATACAACAGGCAAAAGCAAGACAGCAAGAGGTAATTCACTTGACAAGTCAAAACTTGTCAAAAGGTTTTCATCATTTTCTAGACAGCCAACTTTTCAGAATTAAAATATTAAGAAAAAATGCTTATGAGAGAGAGAGAGAGAAAGAGAGGACCTGAAGTGAGAAGTTTTGCAGTTTGGCTAAGGCAGGCTGTCAAAGACAGTAAAGAAAACAAAAAAAAAGATATAAAGAGAAGAGATTGTATAACAGTCCAAGAGGGAGAAATATTAAGCAAGCTGCAAACTACAAACTTGTTTTGCCAAACCTGTCCAAACTTACAAGCCTGTAAACCACAAGCTCAACAAGGCAAAACCAAACAGTTTTCAAGCTCAAAACTTGCGAGCCTGCTTGCAAAACTCAAGCCTGCAAGCCAAGCTTACCCAAAACAAAACACAAGATAGCCAAACCTGCTTGTCATACAACCTGCCTGCAACTCAAACAATCACAAACCTGCACAAAAACTTGCTAGCCTGCATTACAAACTACAAGCTTGTATTGCAAACCTGCCTACACCAAAACACAAGCAAACCTGCTAGCCAAAACAACTCAAACCTGTCCAAACTGCCTAGCCTGTAAGCCTGCAAAACCAAAACTTACAGCCTGCAACTCAAACAAATCAAACCACTCAAACCTGTTTGCAAAAACTACAAACACACAGGCCAAACTCAACAGCCTGCATCTCAAAACCAAAACAAGCCTGAAATACCAACTGCAAATCAAATAGCAAAACTGCAACTTACTCAATTCTGTCCAAACTATAGATTCAAGCCAAGCTGGCCAAAACAACAAAGAACCAACATAGGGTTTTCAAAAGTACATTCATCATCAACAAAAATCCAGCAAAGCTAAGTTTCAGTTTGTGTCCATCAACAAAATTCAGAAACACACAGTTCAGAGGCTAAAGATCATCATCAAAACATCATTAGCCAAAAGAAAGGAAGAGTTTTGAGATTCAGAAGCTAAAGATCATCATCAAATCATCAGGGTCAACAAGGAGAGAGGAAGAGTTTTAGAAGTAAAACAAGCAAGTTTCAGAAACGTGATCATCATCAACAATATCAACGAAGCAAGCAAGTTCTCAGAACAATATCATCATCAAACAAATCAAGAAATACAGAGATACCAGTAAAGAAAGCAAGCAACCATCATCTTCGTCCTCCGCCTAGCCTATTGGGAGCGCCACCGGTCGGCTCACCCTCCCTCTCTCACTTTTCAGAAGCAAAACGCTCAGGTAAACTTTTTCTCAACCACTTTTAGTGTATATCAAACACAAAAAACCATAGATTAAAACATGCAAGCAAACAATAAACAAACATTGAAACCGAAAAAACCTTAAAGCGCGAATGAGACGAAACTGTACCATTCAAACAAACAACATGGACCGCTGTGAAGATGAGAGAAGAATGAGGCAACGCTCTGGTGGCTAGGCTCATGAAGGGAGTATCAGACGCTTCACCGGAGAGATATGAGGGAAATGAAGAAGAAAAGCAAGAAGGAGGCGCCGCTGTAACCAAAACTTACAAACCCTAATCAAATGGGCAAACCCTAAAAAATTGTCACAACATCTCATTCTGGGCCTTCGCCCCAAACAAAACCATAGGCCCAAGTGTTTCTGAACACGCACCCCCTTTCTCTTGCTATTTTGTTCTTCTTCAATTTTCTTATTATGGGCCACAAATTGCCTAAAGCCCGTCTTTTTTCTTCTCTTCAAAACTAATACCTTTTTTTATTTTACTTTCTTTCTTTTAATTAACACAAACACTAATTTAATTTGGTTTTACTTTCTTTTTAAGTTATTATTAATCTTGTTTATAATAAAAATACAAAAAAGAATATTTAGTTTAAATAATGTTTTTTTTTTTTGGTTTTCTTTAAACCTAGTTATTGATTAATAAAAATACATAAATAATAGAACTTTAATTTAAATAAATTTTCCTTCTTTAAAACTTTTTTCTTTTCATAAATTCCTAAAAAATACAAAAATAATAATAAGTACTTAATCTTTATTTGGTTAAATTTTATTTGTTTATTTGTAAATAAATACATACATCTCATATTTCTTTGATTTTTCTTTATCTTATAAATTGTTATAATCTTATGTTGAGTGGCGATGATTCAATTTGGTTGTAACCCATAATATTTGGGACATTATTATTCTTGAGAGACTCATCCCCATTTGTAAATAATTGTACCCCCATCGCCGGATACTCTTTTGTAATAGCTTAGAATTTAATTCTCGCACTTTATGCTTTTAAATTATGCCATGATTAGAGATTAGGGTTTGTATGTGAAAGTCTAAAATCAATTGCTAGATGACCTAATACAAGACAAATGCATGAAAATGACAAACACAATACACACTTACACCTCTAGGGTAACCTTGCTTGTTGCCTCAGAAAATGCAATCATGTCCCTCGAATATGAGACACTCTAGCAAATGCCCCTTCCATAAACAAAGATCGTAGTCCCTCGATGACCCTCGATGTTGCCTTCGATAAAACAATCTCGTCCCTTACAAAATTGCTAGAGCGTCTCACAAGTTACTTTCAATGATTGTATGCGATGACTCGCGCTTGTCCCGTTTAACATCCTAACACAAGGTTGTTCACCAAACACAATGGTGAAATAACACTGTCAAAAGGGTTGAAAACATAAGAAAGATCTTTGAGTAAAATAGGGTAGAAAACTCTTAGTTACTTGATCAAAAAACTTGCAAAACATCCTTGCCATTTTCAAATACACCTCACGACACAAATTCAAAACAACTTTCAAAACATTGAAATATCTTTTCAAAAATACATACACCTTTGTATATATTCAAACAAGAATCATTACAAAGGTTGCCTAGACAAGGCCTCTTTTTCAAAGAATTTTCAAAACCACACACACAAAGCACCATTTCAAACAGTTGAAAAGCAAAGGCAGGTGATCTAAAAACAAGTAACTAAGAGCCCATGGAAAACCATGGATGAAAAGGGTGCTAGCACCTTCCCTTTTCATAATCTACCCCCCAAACCCAAGAAAACATCTCAAAGGTCTTTCCTGTGCTTTTGACCTTTCCTTAGGATAAAATAAAAAGTCGGTGGCGACTCTTGCTAAACCGGACAAATGCGAACATAAACGCGAAACCTCAAGTCAGTTCTCCCACCGTATCACAGAACTGGCGACTCTGCTGGGGACATTCTAAAAGTGAGGTTACCTTAGGGTTTTAGATCACCTTTACATGTTTACCTTGATTGCTTTGATTGCTTTACTTTTTGGGTTCCTTGTTTCGGTTTATTTTAAATCCTACACCCGGATTTGGGGACACCTTTTAGGTAAGTAGCAATAAACTGTGAGGGAACTGTGCGGGGTATACTGACATGGTTGAAATAGTGGCTACGTTAGTGAGACATATTTGTGGGTACCGGTGGCCTTTGAGTCAATAAAAGAGAATATGGGGCCGCTGAGTGATGTCATGAAGCACTAACGAACTTTTTAGAACCTTACTTGACCATCTTGGCCTTATTAGGGGTAGTGAGATGACCGGCTTTGGTGCAATCCGAAGTTAGTAGACACTCGATACTACACTCATTGAGGGTTATTTTCTTGGAATATTTCGGTCGCCAGTAAAGTGGTTGAATTGAAACCATGAACGCAGAAAATAATCCAGTGATATTGAGCTCCTTAGAACCCAGTTACTATTTATAGGACAGGTTGAGCCAACTAACTTTAAGAGGGTACTTACCTACAAACCCCATACAAGCCTAAAACCTAAGGACTTGTCTGCTTTGTGTGAATGTGATTATCTGTATATACACTTGCTTAACTTTGCATACCTGTACATAACATCATAACATCATACCATAGCATTTTCAATAACCATTTCAAGGATCTCGAGGGTCTTTGATGCAGGGTCACGTCGAACCAGACGTCTACCAAAGGGCAAGAGGATTCATTTTCCTCTAAACAAACGCCGTCAAAGATCAAGTACAACAACTTGAATCGAGGGCTATGACCCACTAGACATGGTGAGCTTGATTCTCGTGGAAAGACATCTACCAATACAAAGTTCTCTAGTCAAGAATGTTGATCAAAGTTCAATCCCTAACAGTTTCTTGTGTTTACCCCGCGAGATTTTTGAAAACATGCATCCACGTATCATGCATTGTATCATGACAGGTTTTCCCTTTCAGGTTTCCTTATTCTCCTATTGTTTATTTCAGTAGAGATGGCTCTAGAGAGGACTGTCAAAGATATCCAGGCTCAAAACGCTCAACTTCAAGAAATGTTCTTGAACCTGTCCCTGGGGCAAGAAGAAGTAAAAGCTCTCCTCACAGGGGGCATGGTCCTAGGGAATCCAGGCGACATCAGGAATGATCAGTTGGAAGGGATACAGATTGAGTTGGCAATAATGAAGATCCAGATGATGGGACAACTGGTGGGCCAGATGGCTCTCATTCAAGACCTGGCTCAAAGACAAGAGGAGCTCAGGGTCCTCATCAACAAACTGCTTCAATATAACCAAGTGGGGCAAACAACTAGGGTTGAAGATCAAGTCATCATTCAGCCTCCTTTGAGACAAGAAGACAAGGGAAAGGCTCCCCAGCTTGTTTCAGGGTCACAAGCCCAACAACAACCTCGCCAGCGTCAACGGGGTAATCGGCGTAAGCAAAATACATCTGGAAGACATTTCAGTGAGACTGACATACCATTATCTCTAATACTGGAACACTTGTTGGAGGTCAATCTGACTGCTTTAAAGGATCCTCTTCGGAATCCCAATACCTCTGCTCCTGGCTATCACCCCAACGTATTTTGTGTATACCACTCCTATAGTCCTGGAAATGACACCGACGACTGTTGGGCTTTGAAAAACAAAATCCAAGATTTGATTGATAGAGGAGTGCTGAAATTCATGCCGGATGGCGAGATGAAAATCTTCCGCTGAGGGTTCTCCACCTGAAATGACAAGTTTTAACTAAGAGACTTTTGTTTCATTTGAATTTTCAAGTTGTAATTTCTTTTGTTATTCAAACAATTATCTGTTGATGTCAAACTTTGTTTCATTAATGCATTGCATATGTTTGTCTGGAATTCATCCATTCGTTTTCACTATTCTTAAATTATGCTTCCTACTTTCTTTATAATATTTAACTCTTGCTAAAAGTTACAAGTCTTTAGAGGGAGGATGACGAAAAAATGCCATAATCCCATACAGTGTGCTTTTGGACAGACCATGCTGACGATGTACATGCGTTTCCTTTAAATCCTAAACACCAGAGTTATAAGGAAGATAATCCCTAGTCAACCCCTTTGAGCCAAAGAAGTAGAAGTTTTCTGTTTTAACACAAATTGAAACCTTTGATCAAAACCTGGGGCAGGGTAGTCTCTCAGTTAATTCAAAATATGCATTTAGCCGCACACTCTTAGTTCGTAATACAACGAATGACATCAAAACATTCCTTCGGAACCAAAAGACAGCGATGGTTTATTACCCCATAAGCAGTCATTACCTCTCTAAGAGAAAAACCCACTGAGCCAAAACCTACAAAGGAGGCTTAAGAAAGTTGGGGTATCCCGCTGACTGTAATCTCAAAAATAAGAACAGTCAGACAAAAATTAGGGATAATGAATCAAAAGAATGAGGCCACTAAGAATCCTCGACAATATGAAAAATGTTGCAAAAAAATGATTGTCTTCCAACAAATTCAACTTGTGTGAACCATCACCAAAAACGTCGTTCCAAACTCGAATAGAGTTCAACGTACAATTAACTGAGTATAGGATTGAAGGACATCACGAAGAGCGGGTGGGTACAAATATACTTTGAGCCTTTATCCTTTGTTTCTTAAACCGTGAACCAAGCCACGTTACAACCCTTCAAAAGTCCTAATTGAAGCATGGGTTAGCTCGAAAGCATACTGTTACAAAAGGTATCCTGACTCCTGTAAGGCTTTGCTCTAAATCTTGAGCTGAATTTCTCTTATAAAAAGTTTTCTGCTAAAAAACGCATTTTTCAAAACTTCGAGACAAACACGAACTTTGCATTACTTGAATATCGTTGTTTGCACATGTTTATTTGTTTGACAGTGAAGAGATTCACACAGTGAATGTTCGGATGAATGAAAGCTCTCTCAGTGAATAAAATCACTTCAAGTGGAATGACACTCCCGTTGCAAAAAATCTCCCATCAACAAAAGGGGACTTGATATGGTATTGTCCAGTAAACCTAGGGCAGTCCAGTCAAGATTTCAACAAATCTTTCAAAGTCCAGTAAACCTGGGGCAGTCCAGTCAAGATTTCAATAAATCTTTCAAAGTCCATTAAACCTGGGGCAGTCCAGTCAAGATTTCAAGAAATCTCTCAATCGCAGATTAACCTGGGGCAAGTCTCCCTCACCATCACTTGGGGTATTTAAACGTCAATCTCATAAAAGGGTTACGAATAGTCCAAATTTCCTGGAAGTACCACAACCATTCGCTAATAAGGGCAATGACGAATCTCTCCAAACTCCTTCTGAAAAGGAATTCAAGCGTCCTCGGGAAGTTTATCACCTCTCTAAGCAGACCAGCAGTCATGGGTTTATTTCCCCAACATTTGTCAAGGATTTATTCTCCAAAACAAAATTACATTTCAACAACATTCATAACATACGCAGTTTGATCGACAGACGAAGATTCCTTCATCACCTGTTAGAAATTACGGTCGTCAAAGATTCCTTCATCACCTGTTGGAGTTACGGTTGTCAGAGATTCCTTCATCACCTGTTGGAAGTTACGGTTATTGAAGATTCCTCCATCACCCGGTTGAGTCAAAATTAATCCAAAACCCTCTCTGGTTCAGTCGGATCGACACTAAGATCTCCCTGATTCTTATGCCGGTGGAAGTTATTCCAGGTTTTGATATTTCAGATAAATCTCTCAGCGATTTATTCTGATGAAGAATCCAACTACTTTATCCTTCACCAGTTTGGGATTTATTTTCCCCAACGAAAGGTCGTCTTGAAAAAACATTACACATCCGTGCACCAGGACATCATACAACACAATCCCATTTATTTTGAGAACGTCATTGTTTGATATATGTCGTGCCACTAACCTTTATCTTTCAAGAAAGATGCAATCAAATTCTCACAAAATTCAAGTTATGAGGCCCGGGTATGACCGGATAGTATCTTGATCTCTACAACATATTGTGAAGCCCGAATTACGACCGAATAATAGTATCAGACTACCGTGAAGCTTGGATTACGACCAGATAGTGGTATCTCCTAAGAGCAAGCTATGAAGCCTGGATTCGACTGGATAATAGTTTAATCCCCAACAAGTTATTGTGAAGCCTGGATTACGACCAGATAGCAATACAAGTTTCTGTGAAGCCTGGATTACGACCAGATAACAGCCAAGAATACTACAAAGCCTAGAGTTGACCAGATAGTGGTATATCTTTAATACAAGTTATGAAGCTCGGATTCGACCGAATAATATCTTGATATCTCCAAACGCCATGAAGCCTGGATTCGACCAGATATTGGTATGATACATTGTGAAGCCTGGGTTACGACCAGATAACAACAAGGTATACTGTGAAACTTAGATGTTGACCAAATAAAAGTTTACTCGGCCAATTACCGTGAAGCCTGGAGATCAACCAGATAACAGTTAACCCTCAACAGAATGAAGATTCTCATCCTTGAAACCTTATAAGATTGGTATACTCTCAAGCTCCTGATACCGTTAACAGAATGAAGATTCTCATCCTTGAAACCTCAGAAGATTGGTATACTCCCAAGCTCCTGATACCGTCAACAGAATGAAGATTCTCATCCTTGAAACCTCAAGAGATTGGTATACTCCCAAGCTCCTGATACTGTTAACAGAATGAAGATTCTCATCCTTGAAACCTCAAGAGATTGGTACACTTCCAAGCTCTTGATATTCCCGACAGAATGAAGATTCTCATTCTCAAAGTGGCATATAACCTAGATTCTTGATATTCTCGACAGAATGAAGATTTTAATTCTCAAAGTGGTATACAACTTGAGTTCCTGATATTCTTGACAGAATGAAGATTCTCATTCTCAAAGTGGTATACAACTTGAGTTCCTGATATTCCCGACATAATGAAGATTCTCATTCTCAAAGTGGTGCATGATCTTAACTCCTGAACTTCTTCCAAGCAGGAATAAGCTTTTTCCAGAGTCCTGAGTTTTACTCTCCAACAGGATAACCACTCCGCAACAGTATGGCTATTCCCCATAGAGTTCTTACTCCCCAACAAAATAAAGACTCTCATCCTTGATTCTCCGGAGCTTTCTTTACTCTCAACATGAATTTGTCAGAATTCCAAATCCCCTGTAGATCAAAGATTCTCGTTCTTGACTCCTCAACACCAATTCCCCTAGCAGAATGAAGACTCTCATTCTCAATTCTCCACAGAGTTTTCAGATATTCCCCAGTGGAGTTCTCCTCAAACAGCAAAATAGGAATCCCTAGTAGATTGGCATACAACCCAAACTCCTGACTTTCCCCAGCAGTATAACTTCTCCCTGCAGAGGTTGTCAAAGAGCTTGAAGACATGCATACTCTTCAACAGTGGTCCCAGGACTTATCATTTTCAACAATCAAGGGATTTTCAATCCCCGGCAACAGCCAAGGATTTATTTTCCCCAACAGCGGTCAAAGATTTTATTATCTCCAGCTATCCAGGATTTATTTTCCTCAGCAAGACGGCTAATCAGCTTACATGCGCATTCATTGCATTCACATATCATAAACATTGACATAACACATATATTGCATCATACATTTCATGCAACATAACTTTGTGTTTCAACTAATATTTTACCCTTTTCAGGATAAGATTAGCAAGCTTCGACTCCAGAATCTGAAAACAGATTACGAATTCTCCAAACACGGATGTTAATCTATCGCTTATTCAGATTCAACTTTTGAAAACAGTTTACGGATGCTTCCCAACATGGATGTTAATCTGTTTCTTATTCAACCTCAACTTCTGAAAACAGTTTACGGATTCTCCAGACACGGATGTTAATCTATTGCTTGTTCAGATTCAACTTTTGAAAACAGTTTACGGATGCTTCCCAATATGGATGTTAATCTGTTGCTTATTCAACCTCAACTTCTGAAAACAGTTTACGGATTCTCCAAACATGGACGTCAATCTATCGCTTGTTCAGATTCAACTTTTGAAAACAGTTTACGGATACTCCAAACACGGATGTTAATCTATTGCTTGTTTAACTCCAGAATCATGAAAATAGTTTACGGGTGCTTCTGAACATGGATGTCAACCTATCGCTTGTTCAGATTCAGCTCGCTGAAAACAGTTTACGGAAGCTCCAAACACGGATGTTAATCTATTGCTTATTCAGACCCCTGACTCAGAGATGTTCCAAACACGGATACCTTTCTGATACTTATTCTTTCACCTACAACATAAAGTTCAACAAACATTCTCGGATGACATCTTTAAGCCCATCTCCGACAAGATTCTGTCACATCTCCAAATGGCATCTTTAAGCCCATTCCCTCAACTATGCTTTGACAAGTGAAAATTTATGGGCACTCTAGTGTCCAATCATCTTTTACCTTCGAGTCGTGAAAGGCAAACTCGCCAATCTAACTCTTCAGGTTCAAGAAGATTGAACAGGGGCAACTGTTGTACCCCAAAATTTGCCCTCCATTTTGCACAAGAAATCACAACCCCTGGGTTTTCTCTGATTTTTGAGATTGGCTCAAGAATCGGTCAAATAGACTTTTCTTTATCAGTCAATCCAGAATTAGGGTTTTCTCTGATTTTCTTGAAGATTGGCTCAAGAATTGATCAAGCAGACTTTCCTTTGGAAACAAGTCCAGAATTAGGGTTTTCACTCGCATTTCTCAGAAGGAACTGAATCCTCAGAAATTCAGTTAACTGTTACGTTGTTTTCACGCTTGTTCAAGTTTACTGTTTGTTTCTCAAGGCCTGATTATCTGGGATAAAAGCTGAGACTTTTGTTTGGAACATTAAGGCATCTACTTGATTAAGCGGAGTGAAAGGTTTACCGTTTATTGGAATGTTTTGTTTGTTTAACTGTACAATGCGTGTGTTAATTGGAATACCATGTGTATTGTGAGTAATGCAAGGTTACGAGACTGCAAAGTTTGTTGATTATTTATCTGAATTAAAATTATTGGGATACAGTTCCAATTATTTTGATTTAAGAGTCTTAAATAATTAAATAAACAATGCAAGGAAAGATTGGAAGATATTTGACAAAGACTTTTTTTTATTATTATTTTCAAATGTTGTTACAAAATTTATCTGAATATTGTAAATTTACAACTTAGAGTATTTACAATAATATTTGTTTACAATAAATGAAAAAAAATAAATCTAAGCCTAATCTCCTAAGATCTTTGGCTTCTACTGCTTCCTCTATTTGCCCAGGATGCATTCACCTGAAAAAGAAGAAAGAAAAGAAAATTAGCACAAGAATTTTCAAATGAAAAGAAGAAGAAAAAAGTCATCATTAAAATTGGCCGTCTAGAATCAGATTGCCTATTTTCGTCACGCTTTATTTTTCTCTCTGCAAATCACAAGAAGATTTCTCTTCTTGGTTCACAAAGAGAAAATTAAAATACAAATTAAAAAAAATGCAAGCATGCTGAGTTACAAACTGTCTAACCAAGCAAACCAAACATGGCAACCAAACCAAACTGAGTCACAAATTCAAAGGGACAAACAGGCGCCAAAACTGCCAAGGTACAAGTCAAACAAATGTATAATACAACAGCAAGCAAAGTCCCATATTCAGCTACAGAACAAATTGCCCAAAACCAAGTTACAAGACAAATTGGATAAATATGGTAATGCAGCATGGAAACAGAAATACAACAGGCAAAAGCAAGACAGCAAGAGGTAATTCACTTGACAAGTCAAAACTTGTCAAAAGGTTTTCATCATTTTCTAGACAGCCAACTTTTCAGAATTAAAATATTAAGCAAAAATGCTTATGAGAGAGAGAGAGAAAGAGAGGACCTGAAGTGAGAAGTTTTGCAGTTTGGCTAAGGCAGGCTGTCAAAGACAGTAAAGAAAACAAAAAAAAAGATATAAAGAGAAGAGATTGTATAACAGTCCAAGAGGGAGAAATATTAAGCAAGCTGCTGTTTACCTTGGGTTTTGGTAAACAACCGCTGATCCTCCAAATGGTTACTTATTTGGTTACTCGCAGGATCGATCAGATTGATCCTATGGACATAGGTTGATTTTGAAGTTTGATTAATGTGGATAAGGCTTTAAGTAAAATGTTTCAAGTAAATTGCATAAAGGAAAGGCTTGGTAAATTAAACAAGGCTTTAAAGTAAAGGTTCGACAGGAATCTTAAAGGAGAAAAGCAAGTAAAATACTGGAAAAGTAAATGACTTTAATTGATAAAATTGGTGTTTCACACATACATTTCTCAACAATTCTTTCGCTCACACTGGGTACTTGAATCTAAATGAGTGACTATGTATTTATTGTGAACACACGCGAGAAACTACACGTCTACTCCTATTTATACAAAAACATTCCAAGTAACCGTCGGGCAGTTACACTGCTTCGAGATTAAGCCACTTGGCACGTTCTCCATGCTCGACGCTCCAGATCCTTGCACGTTTGCACGTAGTAACTGCTGGAAACCGTTTTCCCTCCAAAGCTTTGAATTTCAAACTGCTCCACTCTGGACCGTCGAACACTTTCATCAAGAGACGTCTTCGACGAAAACTCCTTCGACGTCGAAGGCAATCAGCCTTCTTCCTTGGAAGAAATCTTCTAAGTATTTTGCCATCTTTCGACGGGCACTTCGACAAGCTTAGCCAGTCGAAAGCATCTTTCAGCTTTTAATGGCTGCCATCAATCAAAACAAAGGTGTCGAATTTAGGAGCCAACAAATTGCCCCCCAAGAATGCCTTATTTCGACTCTGAAAGAAAAAAGGCATTCTTTGAAAACGCCATTCGACACCTGTTTTTTCCACGCTTAGTCACAAGTTAACTTGTGCACTTTTTGTTGCTTTTTACCAACTATTGGCAATCCCAAGAAACCATCATTGATTTGATCCTAGGACGTCACTTTCAGTACGGCGTGCAGTACCAAACATCACTTCAGAATTTGTCATTATGACAAATCCCAAAAACGAGGACGCACGCTGCGTCTCTCTGTTTCTGCAGAAACGGCCAAAACAACAGGATGCTGCCACGCGTCCCACTAATTCCTGCAGCATTAAATGACATTTAATGTCCTCGTTATTGGGAATTTCTCCCACTACTATAAATAGTAGTGAATATCCCATTGTGGGACTTTTCACGCAAACTAGCCCTCAAACTCCCTTGCTTTCATACAAATTCTCTCTCTTTGCAGAAAAACTCTTCCTTTTTCACTTCATCTTCATCCTCAACAATGGCCTCTGCTTCTACTGCCCCCAAGACTAACGCACCAACTGAACAACTTGTTAAGCCCAAGGTCTTTGTTACTGCTCCGGTAGTGAACTCTACAGGGAAACGAAGGGTCCCTGAACCTTCTGACATCTCCGTTCGCGATGCTTACTCGCGTCACTTGATGATTCCGGTTGGATACTCCAACCAAATCTTCGCAATGTCTGGACCCATGAACCCAAGCATCTCTGAAGCTCTGAAGATCAAGAGCTATTTCCCCATCGTCGAGAAACTCAAGCCAGTAGCATGCGCCAAGAAGGACGCAGAAGACAACGAAGACCCTACACACGAGAAGATCGACCTTCGTTTCTTCAACAAAAGTGTTAGAGTCTTCAGGTCTTGCCCTAATCTGACCTCTGACTATGTTGCTTGGCTAACAAAGTTGGAGAAACATCAAACTCCAGTCTGGAAGGAAATGGGAATCTTTAACCTAGTAATGCTGTCGAAGACAGGCTTAAACTACTCCCCAGAGATGCTTATAGCTTCGCTGTTGTTTTGGGATAACTCTCACTTCACCTTTCACCTTCCATGTGGGATGTTAACCCCCACACTCTTCGACGTAGCGGCCATTACTGGCCTTCGACCAACCGGAGATTATTTCGACCCGGAGGAGATGTCGGAGGACCAAATTGGCTTCTCTGAGACTAAGCCAACATACACCACCTTTATCAACCATTATCACGACAGGTCGACGGATACAGTGTCGGATGTCGAACACATAGCGTTTCTAGCCTTATGGCTAACTCGCTTTGTGTTTTGCTCGAAATCTCTACAAGTGACCAAAAAGATGGTCACTCTTGCCACCCAACTGCATCACCGCCAGAACATCTGTTTGGCAGAACTAATTCTGGCCAGTCTTTATGACTCAATCAGCAATGGGGTTACTCTCTTGAAACATGTCGAAGATAGGAACAATTTGCTACTCGCTGGGCCTTTCTGGCTACTTCAACTGTGGCTCAACGCCACTTTCGAATCTTTCATACCCAAGAAGATTCAGATAAATGAACAAGCCCCAGCGATAGCTAATAGACGTATCGAAGGAATTAGGCTGGCTCTACTGACACCTGTGGAAGATGGGCTGGAGTTCCAACAAACCTTCACTAACTTCGTTCTGATGTTCGCTCGAAGGAAGGAATTTGTTTCAACCATGGCTCCATTTGCTCAACGGAAAGTGGGGCCATCATGGTTCACCAGGCCACACCCAAAGGAGTCGAGTGGTCCCAACGTCGATGAGCACACTGTACTTTGGGAGGCGTTCCTGACACCCAGGATCATGCCTCTTCGATTTAAGAGTTCTAAGACTCATTTGAGTCTGCTTGCCTATCAACCCAATCTGGTATCTCGCCAGTTTGGTATCATCCAAACCCTGCCTTCTCCCATTTTCCAAAGAGAGAAGTCAATGTTGTACTTCTGCAACGATTATACAGAAGACGCTGCTACCAAGCATATCGGAAGATATGCTGGTCGAACAATCCTCTCGCTGTTCAACTACCAGCTTAACTTCCTTTGCTCACCATCTTTTGAAGAGTGGTGGAGAAGCTATTATGCTGAGTACTTCTTCGACGAGAAGGACTTCGTAGCAGAGTTGCAGAAGTCTTTTGTCCTTGTGTTGGACAAAGTAAAGAAATGTAAGTTCATGCTCTCACATTACTTTTTATCTTTCTCTTCGACTGTTAGCCTGTTAACTTTCCTTTTCGCTTTCAGTTGTTCGAAAACCCCTAGCCAAGAAAGCTACAGAAGGCCCACAAGGAAGAGTCCCTTCGACAAAACCTGCACCGCCGGCGAAGACTATAGCGCCAGCGAAGACAACGGGCAACCAACAGGGGGAAGGCTCTTCGAGGAGGCCTCCTGCATCGGTAACCAGATTTTCTTCATTTTTCTTCTGGATTTCGATTTTTTATTTTCGATGTAATTATTCAATCGAATTCCCATTGGTTTTATAGGTCCCTTCGCCCAAGAAAAGGACAGCATTGGTGATCGAATCGGGGAGTGATGACGAAAGTGATTCCCCTCCTACTCCCTTAAAGAGGCGAAAGTTAACGAAGGACGCTTCTGTTCCTCCTCCTGCTCCTGAAGGTCGAACCGTCAGAATAAAGGTCGGTGTGAGAAAGCCTAGGCCACCTGCAGTGGTCATCGAGGAACCAACTGAGGAGGAACTGAACGCTCTTGTTACCAAGCTTGTCGAAAGTGACAATTCCAGCCCTGGGGCTGAGGTTAATCCACAGGTAATCTATTGGACCCTTCTCATAACTTAGGCATAGATACCAGTATTCGATTATGTCTCTTTCGACATCTGAAGACTTGTCTTCTTTCTTTTCTTCAGGACACCACTGAAAGTTCTCCACCAAGGACTTCAGAAACTCTAGAATCTGCTGAACTTAGCAGGCCTCTGGTAAAAGATTTGGGCAATGACGAAGCCCATACTGAGAATGAGGCCAATGCTGAAACAGTGGAGAAGACAACAGAAGAACCTATGGTGGAGGAAACACAGCCAGAAACGGTTCCTGTGGTAGACTTGTCGTCAGAAGAGAATCCTGAAGGAAGAGACCAAGGCAATGGCGAAGAGAATCAAGATGCTGTTGACGAAGAGCACCAAGGTGGTACTGGCGAAGAACACCAAGGTGACGCTAGTGAAGAGCCACAAAATGACGCTGGCGAAGGACCCCAAGGTGATGTTAACGAAGAACTCCAAGTCGACGCTAGTACCGCCTCAGTCCAAGTCGAAGAGCAACCAAACGAGGCACTCAGCATTCAACAGCCTCAAGTCCAAGATAATATTGTGGCAAGGGTCACCTCCTCAAAGCACCGGTCAAAAGAGGACTTGGAAATCTTGAAACAAACTGACCCCGTCAGCTACCTTAATGCAATCGTCGAGAGTAAGAGTTCTTCTGACACTAGTCAGGAAATTCCTACTCTGTCGGGGAAATCTACTGAGACTTCTCCTCTTGATGATGCATTGGCGAAGGTCAAGGCCCAGTTCTTCAAGAGAGATTTAATGAAGGCTTTAGAGGGGGACCCCACTGCTCCATCATGCTTAAAAGAGGTTTTGAATGCTGTTGACTTCGATGCTGTAGCCCCAGAAATCTCAGACTTAATCATGGAATTACATTCTATGATTGATCAAGTCTCAGCGGATTACAGGCGTCAACGAACTTTTAACAGTCAGCTCGAAACGCTGCATGGCAAGAGCTTATCTGCGTGGACTGCTGTCTCAAGTTCGACTTCTCGAATTGCCGAGTTGTCGAAACAGAAAGCGTCTGCACAGGAAAGGTTCAATGCCATTGAGCGAGAGAATGTCTCCTTCCGAGCACAAATCGCAGAGATAGAGGCGAAGATAAACGCCAACACTGTACTCCAGGAGGAAATTCTCTCGACCATCTCAGACGCTGAGAGCCAGACTGAGATCAAGCAAGGCCTGGAATTCGCTGAGAGGGCTCAAAGCCTCGACGCCCAAATTGCCAAACTGGTGCAAGAAAAATCTTGGTGCAAAAAGAGGTTGGATCTGCAGCATGCCAAGTATCTTCGACTCAAGAATTCTCTTTCCTTTTGATTGATTCTCTTTTGTAACCATCTTCTGTAATCGCTTTCGACAACAATTGCCATTTTGGCTGAAATTAATAAAAATTTCCATTTTGGCATTTTTATGGTTAACTTAGCTTGTTCTTTTATTATTTTATTTTTATCTCTTGAAGTATAGGCTTATATTTTTTCAAATATTTACCATTTACTCTCAAGAGCCTTTTATCATCACTTATCTCTTCGACCTCATAGGCTCCACCAGAAAAAGTTTGGATAACTCTGAAGGGTCCTTCCCATTTGGGTGACCATTTCCCCATGCTTCGATCCCGTCGATCCATGGGAAGAATTACCTTCCAAACTAAATCTTCAGGCAAAAATACCTTAGGTTTTACCTTTCTATTATAAGAGTCTTCTACTCTTTTCTTCTGAAGCCTGAGTAAGTCGAGAGCGTGTAATCTCTCTTCGTCTAAATCCACCAGTTCATCTAACATCATATTCCAATAAACCTCAGCAGGAATATCATAATGCCTCTGAACTCTTGCAGATTGAAGACAAATTTCAGCTGGCAATACTGCATCATGGCCAAAAGTTAGCCTATATGGTGTTGTACCAGTGGCTTCTTTTGGGGACGTTCGACAAGCCCATAAAATCTGGTCTAACGTCTTATGCCAATTCTTTGGTTTCTTCCCAACATGTTTCTTTATCAAGCCAATCACTACTTTGTTAGCTGCTTCGACTTGACCATTCGCCTGTGCATAGTAAGGCGTGGATGTTAGGAGTTTGAAACCTGTTTCCTGAGCAAATTCCTGCATCTTTCGACCAGTGAAAACTGAACCTTGATCAGTTGTTATTGTCTCAGGGATTCCATACCTAAATATAATGTTCTTTTGAATGAATTCAATGACATTTTCTTGGTCTACATTGAC
Organism: Vicia faba; assembly: GCA_948472305.1. NCBI lineage: Eukaryota > Viridiplantae > Streptophyta > Magnoliopsida > Fabales > Fabaceae > Vicia > Vicia faba. The sequence goes on along the minus strand of OX451737.1, from coordinate 1,320,033,247 downwards.
TAAAGGGACAGCTTCGATCCACTTAGTAAAATAATCAATGCCTACCAATATGTATTTCTGACTCTTTGATGATGCTGGTCGAATCTCTCCAATAAGATCCAACGCCCATCCTCGAAAGGGCCAAGGCTTCACTATCGAGTGAAGTTCGCTTGCTGGTACATGCTGGATGCCTGTATGAACTTGACACTCTTGGCAACCTTTGGCGAACTCAACACAATCTTTCAGCATAGTGGGCCAATATAGTCCTTGTCGAAACAACAACCATTTCATCTTATGGCCTGCTTGGTGAGCCCCACATGCCCCAGCATGTGTAGTCGAAAGGGCTATGTATGCTTCAGTTTCACTTAAACATTTCAGCAACACCCCTTCAGGCGTCTTCTTGAATAACTCATTACCCATGAGTACAAAACTTAACGCCCTGTATTTTGTTTTTCGTTCTGTCGGAGCTCCTGGATTTTGAAGATAGTCCACAATGGGTTTCCTCCAATCCTGATCTGACAAATTATCAATGAACGAAATCTCGAAGTTTGAGTGATCAGCATAACCTAGCCTCGTCGATTCCAAGTCTGTTGGTGATAGACAAGTTGCTCTTATCTTCTCTCGAACTTCGATTGCTCTTTGTAATCTCGTTTTTGAAATCTTATACCCTGATGCAATTTGTGCCAAGTCATTGGCTATTTGATTTTCGACTCTGGGTATGTGTCGAATATTGACACTTTCAAATTGTTTCAATAAACGATTTGCTATCACAAAGTACATAATGAGATTCTCTCTTATGCATTTATACTCCTTTGTGACTTGCTTGATGACTAACTCTGAGTCTCCCATTATTTCGACTCGAGTTGCCCCCAATTCCAACAATATCTCAAGGCCAGTAATTAGAGCTTCATACTCAGCCTCATTGTTCGAACAAGAACCTTCGATTTGGTACTTGAATGTTGTTGGAATTTTATCTGGAGAAATAATCAAGACTCCTACTCCTGTTCCATTTTTATGGCTGGAACCATCGAAGTAGAATTTCCAAGGTTCTATCTCCACATAATTAATATCCTCGACTTGAATAGAGTGGTCGACTATGAAATCTGCGACCACTTGTCCTTTTACTGCCTTAAGAGGCATAAAGGTCAAGGAGTATTCAGTCAATGCTAATGCCCACTTGCCAATTCGACTATGCAAGATAGGTTTCGACAACATATATTTGAAAACGTCAAAATGAGACGAAACATAAACATCAACTGGTTTTATATATTGCTTGAGTTTTGTACAAGAGAAATACAGACATAGACACAATTTTTCAACTTCGCTATATCTAGTTTCTGCATCATTCAAAACTCGACTGAGATAATAAATGGGTCTTTCGACTCCATTCTCATCCTCTTGGGCTAACATACTTCCCAGAGTTTTGTCAGATGCAGCTATGTACAATCTCATACTCCTATTGCTACAAGGAGGCACCAAAATAGGTGGCTTAGTGAGGTACCCTTTGATTTTGTCGAAGGCTTCTTGTTGCTCTTGCCCCCATTCGAACCCCTCTTTATTCAGTCGAAGTAAGGGTGAAAAGGCCTGAGCTTTCCCACTTAGGTTAGATATAAACCTTCTCAAGAAATTTATCTTGCCTAAGAGGGATTGCAATTCCTTCTTATTCGATGGCGCTTTCGCTTCCAAAATTGCCTTCGTCTTGTTCTGATTGATTTCGATTCCTTTCTTGTGGACAACGAAACCCAAGAAATCTCCAGCTTTTACACAGAACGCACACTTCAAAGGGTTCATCTTCAGACCATGTTCTCTCATTCTTTCGAATGATTGTCGAAGGTGGTCAATGTGACTCTTCCTGGAAACAGATTTTATAACAATATCATCAATATAAACTTGCATAAAAGTGTTAATAAAATCATGGAAGATAGTATTCATTGCTCGCTGGTACGTTGCCCCAGCGTTCTTTAGGCCAAAAGGCATCACTACCCATTCGTAAGTGCCTAAGGCCCCAGGGCATCGAAAAGCTGTTTTCGACACATCCTCTTCAGCAATGAATATTTGATTATATCCTGAATAACCATCGAGCATACTCAGGTATTCGTAGCCAGCGGCAGAATCGACTAGCATTTCCGCCACAGGCATAGGATATTCATCTTTGGGGGTGGCAGCATTCAAATCTCTGAAATCTATGCACACCCTTAATGTGCCATTTTTCTTGATGACTGGCACAATATTTGCAATCCATTCGACATACCTTGTAACACGGATGAATTTGCATTTCAGAAGTCTTTCGACCTCCGTTTTGATCTTCGACAAAATTTCTGGAGCGAAGCGTCTTGGATTTTGCTTGATTGGCTTCTTTCCAGGTTTGATTGGCAACTGAAGTTCTACCAATCCTCTGTCGAGACCAGGCATTTCGTCATAATCCCATGCAAAACAGTCTTTAAACTCTTTCAGCAATTGGATTACTTCCAACCTAAGTTCTGGATCAATTTTGGCACTGATGTAAGTTGGCCTATTCTCTGATCCTTCGCCTAAGTTGATTTCTTCTAAAGGGTCTTGTGCTAACATCTTAATGTTGTTCGCCAAGGGATCCTTTTCGAAGCCCAAAGGCTCATCGTCATAGATGGCGTCGAGCCTCTGTTCCTGCATTTCATCTGGCATGATATCAGGAGGTCTTGGATCGAAATCCTTTCCTGGGCCAATAGCAGATAATTGTTGATCATTGGCCTGATTGGCCATGTACTTTACTTCGGCTTCGAGAGCCGTTATCATCTTGGTTTCGGCCACATAAGCCGAAATTCGCTTCAGAGATTGTGACTCAGTCATTATCACTGAATTCACTTCCCCAACCAGTTGGTTGGATATCAGTTAGCCCACTGAAGTCTATGTGGGACAAGTCTTCTCTGTCCCATTGGAAACCATGCTCAGGATGCAGGTATAGGGAACAAAAGGTGTTTGGCGCTGGCGCCATGTCGAAGTCAGGAGTTGGACATGGCCCTATGTGAGCCAAGTTTTTGTCGAAATCTGTTACACCCAAGTGATTGACTTCGCCAAGGTAGTAACTTTGATCCGCCTCTATGTTTTCGACCATCCCATCTGGACGCCATAGAAGCAGCCTTTGATGCATCGATGAAGGCACAGCACCTACACCATGAATCCACTCACGGCCTAACAAAAGGTTGTAGTTAGGTTTGGCCGATATGACCATGAACATTGTTGGTCGAAGGATCGACCCAACTTTTATGTCGAGCTGGATCACTCCCATGGTGGTCCCAATGCCTCCCTCATAGTTGGACAGGACCATATTGTGAGGTTTGATTTCTTCATCCCTTTTGCCAATCTTCCTTAGCATAGAATGAGGGATAATATTGATAGTGGCCCCACAGTCGACCAATATTTTGTTCACAGTGGTCTCTTCGAGCTTAGCCCTTATGAACAAAGGTTTGAGGTGATTCTTCATCGCCTCTGTGGGTGGCTCGAAGAAGCCATTTTGTTCCTCTGTAGTGCCATTGTCCATGACAAAATAGCACACTGGCCTATGTTTGGCCATTTCTTGTTCTACCTCCCAGTCACTGGCTTCGACTTCTACCTGTCGATTGAATTCCCTAGGCAGTACTGAAACAATGTTCACCATTATATCCAAAGTATCGTCGGACTCAGCATCATCTTCGTCTTCGACTTCACTTTGATTAGGCCAAACTAGCCTGTTGGTAACTGGTTCTCTCTCAAGAGGCTTTCTTTGTTTCCTTTGAGGCACATTCGAACTAGTTTATGCCTTAGGTTCGTTGGCAGCCTCCCTTTCAGCCTTTCGCCTTCTTTGATATCTCCTCCATTGGGATCTCGACATAGGATTTTTCCCTTATAGTTGCTGGACACTTGAGCAACTTTGGGTGCAGCAACTTGAGGATCTTTCTTCTGAATTAAAGAGGAACCTCTTGGCACTTCGAAAGAATGCCATTTCTCTTCACTTGGCCTTTTCCGGCCAGATGTTTTGTACCAAGTGTCTACTGGTACATTTGTTGGAGGCCTAAAAGTCAAAGGCCTCTTGTCTTGATTAGAACCCCTCCTGGGATCATGTCGAAGGTCAGCATTCTCCCTTCTCTTGTTCGCTGCTCTCACGCCTTGTATGTGCTCAGCAGCTTTTTTATCAAAGATAGAACTGCATCTTGGACACAGCATCACCTCTGATTTCTTCTTCTGGCATCTTTGTAAGAAATCTGCCAAGTTTTCGTTTTCCCTAGGGAAAGCCGTTTTATTTGCCTGCTCTTGCCTTATGGCTTCTTCTGAAGCTTTAGGGTCAGATAGTTCAACCATGTTGATATTCATTGTATCCTTATTAGCAAGAGTTAGTTGTTTCATTTGTGTCTCCAGATTCTCCGTCTGGCCTTGTACAGTGGCCAATTGGGAACTGGGCTTTGGTCCAGTTTTTTGTGCTTCAGCAGTCTTCGACTTTGGGTCTTCGACCGCTTTCTGGACAGCCTCAATTGTCTTCCTGGATAAGTTTCCAGAAAAACTGCCAAAGATTGGCATGTTGATGTGGTCCTTTGAGACTTCGACCATGGTAATGCCTGGCTTCTTCGACTGGATCCTGGTTGCCTCTATCATGTTCACCTCAGAGGGTTCTGCATAGTGGGCTTCAGCCTTCAGTGGATTGGAGTCGACAGCCATAGGGGATTTGTCCGCAAACTTTAATCTCCCTTCCTCAATAGCGTCTTGCACAAGATTCCTGAAAAGAAAACATTGAGAAGTTTTATGGCCCAGAAAATTATGATATTTGCAAAAACCTCTCTTCTTTCTTTGATCAAGAGGAGGCACTTTTACCCCAGGGGGTACTATCATTTGGCCATCTTTAACTAGCAAGTCGAATATTTCATCACATTTTGTGATGTCAAAACTATAAGTCTTTTTTGGGAACCTATCATTGGTCCTGTCTGGACCAATGGGATTTTTCCCATTTGAGGGGACTAATTGTTTACAAGAGTATGGTGGCCCTTGCTTTAGTTCTGCTAAATCGACTTCTCCTTCTTCGACAGCTAAAGTATCGTCGAAGGATTCTAGATCTTCGTCATCCATCTCAACGTACGCTATTCTCTCTCTCTTGTGAGTTTTCGTTGCCTTAGCTTTTTCAGCTTTGAGGCGTTCGACCTGTCGAACTCTATCGGCCAGTTGGGCCATGTCTCTTAGGTACTGGGTATCTAGCTTCTTCCTAATGGAATAATCTAGACCGCCTGCAGCTATTTCGACCAACTCATGCTCTGGCACTTGTGTAAAACATCTCGCCTTAAGCAACCTAAACCTATTCAGATATTCGTCTATAGGTTCAGTGAAACGTCTCTTCACACTCGCCAGTTCTTTCAGGCTTATCTTGGTTTGCCCCATATAGAATTGTTCATGGAACAATCTTTCCAACTGGGTCCAATGGTGGATCGAATTGGGGGGTAAAGTTGTGAACCAAGTAAAAGCGTTCTTGGTTAAGGAACTTGGGAAGTATTTGATCCTTAGGTTTTCATTATTTGAAATGTCTCCTGCTTCGATCAAATACCTCGCCACATGTTCGACAGTAGATTCTGTCGTGTCCCCAGAGAATTTAGTAAATTTGGGGACTTTGCTCCTAGGAGGTAAATCCGTTTGCAATACGTATTCTGACAATGGAGATGTAAAGTTGGGCCTTCGAAAGCCCATGTTCATCCCATTCTGATTCATGATCCTTTCGATCATGGTTGCCAGATTATTTTCCAAACCCATGTTTTGGTGTTGGATATGCTGAACCACTTCGTCAGCATTTTGATTTCTGTTAACTAACCTTACCTCTGGGGCTATTACCCTAGGTTCTTCGACAGGTTGTTCTACAGGCTGTTGAGCCTGATTAATGGTGGTTTCTTCTTCTACAAATATCCCCTGATTTCCTCTTATTTGCGCCCTTTGGGGCTGTCGAATAGGTGGGGGTACTCCAAAGAAGTCAGCCAAACGTGTCATTTGCGCTGTAACTTGCTGATTCGATTGAGTAGTATTTTGTATTAGAGGATTTAGCACTGTACTCAAAGTTTGTGCCAACATTTGCACCATATCGTGGTTGCTTTCGTCCATCTGTTGCCTCAAAACTGCTGTCGAGGCATTTGTAAGGCCATGGGCTACTTGGGACGTTCCTCCTAAGAATTGGGTCCTATTTCTATTCGCCATGCCTACTCCAGAGCCTTGGAGTGGCGAAGAGGCACTCACGAAAGGGTCTGAATAAGTGGACGCAGCATTCGTCAGGCTTGCCACTTCAGAAGTTGGCATACCATAGAATGGAATGAATCCTGGGGGAACCACAGGCCTTGTGCCTATATTTCCCCTTGGAGGGGGAGTTCCCAAAGGTATTCTGGGGCCTGTAAACGAAGTTATTGGCCCCGTGGTTGTGACTGACACTGCTGGTGTCGAACCAACATTCGTCGCTTCACTTACGGTCATATTAACCGTTGCTCCCACACTCGTTTGTGGGATTTCATTATTGTTTGGCGGATTCGCCATCTCTTCCCTTCTTCTGGCAGTATTGTTATCGTTGGTATATATTCTACCACTCCTCAATAACATACAACTCGAAAAGATGAGATTATTTTTCAACAATCAACACACAGTCCCACCAGGTGTGCCAATTTGTTTACCTTGGGTTTTGGTAAACAACCGCTGATCCTCCAAATGGTTACTTATTTGGTTACTCGCAGGATCGATCAGATTGATCCTATGGACATAGGTTGATTTTGAAGTTTGATTAATGTGGATAAGGCTTTAAGTAAAATGTTTCAAGTAAATTGCATAAAGGAAAGGCTTGGTAAATTAAACAAGGCTTTAAAGTAAAGGTTCGACAGGAATCTTAAAGGAGAAAAGCAAGTAAAATACTGGAAAAGTAAATGACTTTAATTGATAAAATTGGTGTTTCACACATACATTTCTCAACAATTCTTTCGCTCACACTGGGTACTTGAATCTAAATGAGTGACTATGTATTTATTGTGAACACACGCGAGAAACTACACGTCTACTCCTATTTATACAAAAACATTCCAAGTAACCGTCGGGCAGTTACACTGCTTCGAGATTAAGCCACTTGGCACGTTCTCCATGCTCGACGCTCCAGATCCTTGCACGTTTGCACGTAGTAACTGCTGGAAACCGTTTTCCCTCCAAAGCTTTGAATTTCAAACTGCTCCACTCTGGACCGTCGAACACTTTCATCAAGAGACGTCTTCGACGAAAACTCCTTCGACGTCGAAGGCAATCAGCCTTCTTCCTTGGAAGAAATCTTCTAAGTATTTTGCCATCTTTCGACGGGCACTTCGACAAGCTTAGCCAGTCGAAAGCATCTTTCAGCTTTTAATGGCTGCCATCAATCAAAACAAAGGTGTCGAATTTAGGAGCCAACAGCTGCAAACTACAAACTTGTTTTGCCAAACCTGTCCAAACTTACAAGCCTGTAAACCACAAGCTCAACAAGGCAAAACCAAACAGTTTTCAAGCTCAAAACTTGCGAGCCTGCTTGCAAAACTCAAGCCTGCAAGCCAAGCTTACCCAAAACAAAACACAAGATAGCCAAACCTGCTTGTCATACAACCTGCCTGCAACTCAAACAATCACAAACCTGCACAAAAACTTGCTAGCCTGCATTACAAACTACAAGCTTGTATTGCAAACCTGCCTACACCAAAACACAAGCAAACCTGCTAGCCAAAACAACTCAAACCTGTCCAAACTGCCTAGCCTGTAAGCCTGCAAAACCAAAACTTACAGCCTGCAACTCAAACAAATCAAACCACTCAAACCTGTTTGCAAAAACTACAAACACACAGGCCAAACTCAACAGCCTGCATCTCAAAACCAAAACAAGCCTGAAATACCAACTGCAAATCAAATAGCAAAACTGCAACTTACTCAATTCTGTCCAAACTATAGATTCAAGCCAAGCTGGCCAAAATAACAAAGAACCAACATAGGGTTTTCAAAAGTACATTCATCATCAACAAAAATCCAGCAAAGCTAAGTTTCAGTTTGTGTCCATCAACAAAATTCAGAAACACACAGTTCAGAGGCTAAAGATCATCATCAAAACATCAGTAGCCAAAAGAAAGGAAGAGTTTTCAGATTCAGAAGCTAAAGATCATCATCAAATCATCAGGGTCAACAAGGAGAGAGGAAGAGTTTTAGAAGTAAAACAAGCAAGTTTCAGAAACGTGATCATCATCAACAATATCAACGAAGCAAGCAAGTTCTCAGAACAATATCATCATCAAACAAATCAAGAAATACAGAGATACCAGTAAAGAAAGCAAGCAACCATCATCTTCGTCCTCCGCCTAGCCTTCTGGGAGCGCCACCGGCCGGCTCACCCTCCCTCTCTCACTTTTCAGAAGCAAAACGCTCAGGTAAACTTTTTCTCAACCACTTTTAGTGTATATCAAACACAAAAAACCATAGATTAAAACATGCAAGCAAACAATAAACAAACATTGAAACCGAAAAAACCTTAAAGCGCGAATGAGACGAAACTGTACCGTTCAAACAAAACAACATGGACCGCTGTGAAGATGAGAGAAGAATGAGGCAACGCTCTGGTGGCTAGGCTCATGAAGGGAGTATCAGACGCTTCACCGGAGAGATATGAGAGAAACGAAGAAGAAAAGCAAGAAGGAGGCGCCGCTGTAACCAAAACTTACAAACCCTAATCAAATGAGCAAACCCTAAAAAATTGTCACAACATCTCATTCTGGGCCTTTGCCCCAAACAAAACCATAGGCCCAAGTGTTTCTGAACACGCACCCCCTTTCTCTTGCTATTTTGTTCTTCTTCAATTTTCTTATTATGGGCCACAAATTGCCTAAAGCCCATCTTTTTTCTTCTCTTCAAAACTAATACCTTTTTTTATTTTACTTTCTTTCTTTTAATTAACACAAACACTAATTGAATTTGGTTTTACTTTCTTTTTAAGTTATTATTAATCTTGTTTATAATAAAAATACAAAAAAGAATATTTAGTTTAAATAATGTTTTTTTTTTTGGTTTTCTTTAAACCTAGTTATTGATTAATAAAAATACATAAATAATAGAACTTTAATTTAAATAAATTTTCCTTCTTTAAAACTTTTTTCTTTTCATAAATTCCTAAAAAATAAAAAAATAATAATAAGTACTTAATCTTTATTAGGTTAAATTTTATTTGTTTATTTGTAAATAAATACATACATCTCATATTTCTTTGATTTTTCTTTATCTTATAAATTGTTATAATCTTATGTTGAGTGGCGATGATTCAATTTGGTTGTAACCCATAATGAAATTCTGGTGTATGCCAGGCTTCAGATGTTATACTCAATGTCTAGACATCTGATATGACATAATAAATACACTGCAAGGTAGATACCCAATTTTTCGTGATTCAGTACTAAAGAATAACAGAAGCACAGTTTTATCCAAGTTGCGCCAGATATACTTTGAAGGTGCAGAGGATAGAACACACGATGTACCTAGTTCTGTTCATCTGTTGCACATGATCAGCAGAGAGCAAACAACCTTCACAGTTCTGTTTCTCCTGCACAGATATCAGCATGATGTCTTAACATGTTCTGAGACATCATCTGTTACAACATTACAGTTTTACCTTGATATATAACAGACAGAATTATAAAGTGTTGAAGGTAAAAACACAAATCAGTTGTTGACCCAGTTCGGTGAAACACACCTACTCTGGGGGCATACCAAGCCAGGAAGAAGATCCACTATCAGCAATATTAATTCAGGACTAAACTTCACAAGTTCCCATCCCTCACTTAATCATTTACCCAGTGCAACCTATACCTAGGAACTCCTAGATAGAAACCTACCAGTTTCCATTCCTATTGTCGCAACAACAGAAGTCTTACTCCTACTCAAGAAGTAGTGCCCTCCCACTTGGTTTCCTACATTACAATGAATAAAAAATACTTAGACTTGCTTCACAGCTTCGTCCAAGAACACTCAAACTCTTACCTACAGGTATCGAGTTATACACATGGTAACCTTGCCACAGACCGACAGGTTTACCTAACAGAACACCCCCAATATTACATTGTATGAGGCTTACAAACCCTAGGTTACAATCTGCTATTTATAACCTATTACCCAACTGGATTTGGGCCTTCAAAATCGCAGCAAGCTTTTCTCCTTGCTGTTACAAAACAGCAACAAACTTCTGCTACAATCAAGGTCTTCAATCTTCTAGTTCCTAAAATATCTCCATATTTAGAAACAACATTTTCTTCACATATTCTGATTGATTCTTGATTGATCTTCAGATTCTCCATAAGAAACGCCACATATATTCTCAGAATATTTAAGTACCAGAACTGTAACTGAATTACCAATTCCGTTGGCGTGATGTCTAGTCAGATGTCATGACATTACATCTAACATGTTGTCCCAGATGTTGAACTTCTTCAATACAACATGTTTAGGAGAACCACGCTCATTTGCTGATACAACAAATAACCTCTTTCATAAATTAGATCACTTAAAACAATTAGGTTACAAGTCACAGCTGTTACAAACATTCAACATATAACATAGTTAACTAATATTAACTTAATTTCAGGCGCGATGTCATATGCTGATGTTGTGACATCTTACATAACATGTTGGTCCAGATGTTGAACTTCTTCAACCCAACATATTAAAACAACAGAGAGAATATGGGTAAAATTGCTTTCTTATTTGTTTTACAAATGAAGCCAACTCTCCAGCCAGGGCACTTACAATCTCCCCCTTTGGTAAATTTTGGCTAAAACAAATAAGTGCAAGTTGCATATTGGGACCAGGCCACAACACAGTTGAGATGTTACAACATCTTGTCCAACATCTTCTTTGCAGAGACTGATGTCCTTTGAGCAAACAACAAACCTCTATCCCTCATCTGTGAGCCACTCCAAGCCATCGATGGCCCAAGAGGATTTCTTTTCTCTCAATTATTGTTGATAATCTTGATACTGATTACATAGATCATGTAACTCAGATCACAAGTCACAACTATCCTCTTAACTCAGAACACAAGACACAAACAAAGTCACTTAGTTAGAGCGTTCCATTCAGCATGTTGGACATTGCCGTCTGTTTCTTTCACCTGAGTCTCGCCTGAGTCTGGGTCCCTATCTTTCTCCCCCTTTTTGGCCAGAATTTGACAAAGACTGCCCATACAGATCCATACCCATGCACAATTTTCCCAGATGCTAACAAACTTCATATTGCTGAAACCCTCTGATGAAGAGAAAGAATAGAGAGAGTCTTCATAAATAATGCAACTTTGGCATAGATAGTAACGACCTTGGTACTTTACTCTGACAGTTTCAGTACCCTAGGACTGGTTTTAATGCAGGTACCTACCCTTGGGTTTGACCCTTTGACCATGTCAGGATGAAGTATGTCTTGCCCTTTTAAAACAGACATTTGTCTTTTAGAACAGACTACTCCCTTTTTGTACTTGTCTTAGGATCCCCTTTCCAAAAAAACATCGTTGGCATATTACACTCTGCCTCAGTTATATAATACCTTTATTAGATGACAAGTTATCACCTAAACATTCCAGCTCACTAAACTGCTTCATAATGAGACACAACCGCCCTGTTTTCTTAGCAGATGAAAACATGCTCAAATCCTATGTCGTCATACATTCTGCTATTTTCATATTAGCAGCTTGAAACCATTCCATTTTCACAAAGAGGATGGTTACTCCCTCTGAGTCATACAACTGTACACACATGGGTTTATTAATAATAATCCACACTTCATCCAATTTTCCTCTTGTCTGTAGTTTTAGAGGTAATTAGGAACAATGTCATTAGGCAATGTGATGACATTCGGTCAGACATAGTCCTCTTCAGTCTTGAACACATCATCCAATAGTGCCACACTTTATATCCTACGAGTTTGATGAAGACTTTTCGTACAAACCAATACTCCCCCTGTTAGGGACAATCACTTCTCCTCATGGAAACAAGTAGGTCACATTCAATACTCAGTTAGACCTTCAAGACAACTTCTGATTCAAAGTAAATAAGACCCCTTGATGAATGGAAAACATAAGACGCATCTTCATGTCTTCAAGAGCTCACCCTCTGTTCAACAATATTGGTTGAACGCATTCATACTCTGAATCAAACTTTCTCGATAATAATCAGCTGCCACATGTTGATTATCTTGATTCTCTGAATCCACTGCTGAGATAGACCAAATGCCACTGTTTGATTATCTCCTTCATGAATCCTCATATGAAAAAAAATCAAATGCCACCTTTTGAATTCTCCATGTTTTTCAGACTTCTCCCAAAGATATTCTGATCTTCTAATTGAAATTTGAACTTCAAGCTACAAGTTATCACAAAAGGCTTAGATACACTAAGACAGGAACATGTAACATCTTCTCCACCCAACAACTCCAAAGAGCTGCAAAGAGACGATCTTTTTGAAGTATCCAATCTTCAACTTCGTAGATCATCCTATCTTAAGTTGATGTGCCACTTCACCAACCAAGAATCTGATGTTGAACCAAATGTCACAACATTATGTTATAACATCTAGTTGTTGAATTCAGCTCCTTCTCTAATTTACTTCCTTACCTAGATCAGAACCAGACTGATCCAAGTAACCATCATCAAGATTATGATGTCTTCTTCTTCTTGTAGCTTCAAGTCTGAACACGTTTCCAGGAAACCTTTTCAAGGATCAAATGATTTTGCTGTCACCAAAGAGATAGCTCTAAAGCATCACTCTTCCTGTGATTCTTCACAGGGTCTAGAAGAAGGAATGTTCCCACATCTTTAAGAACATCAGTTATCTTGAACTCCAAGGATAATCAATTAAATACTTGTACTTGTGACAAATAGCAATTGATCATAAATCCTTCCCATTATTCTGTAAGATACTTTCACCATTTGAATACTTTGACATACTCTTCGTGTGTTAATATCTTCTTCTTGCAAGCACTTTCTTTGAGAGACCAAAGAGTTGAGATATCTAGGTTGCCACCCTTGACTCAAGTAAATAGAATTTTCTCTGAACAAACTCTACTCACCTCAACAGATTTGAAACTCCTACCAGATCAGATTCATCCTTAGGAATGAGAGAGATGAATCCTTCCTTGCAAATATGCCACACAACACCCAGAACCCATGTGACATAGGTCAACAGCCAGCTAAACACCATGTTGAACTAATGTGAGGAGGTTAACCAAATCTCCCTGTGATCGGTGGATCTGGAACTGACTGTTTAAAGCTGGTTCGCGAAATGTCGCAGTAAGCAAGAGTCGCCACCGTCTTTTATTTTCTCCAAATGGAAAGGACAAAAGCACAGAAAAATTCCTTATTGAGATTAGTTCTCGGTTCGGGAGGTAGATTTATAGAAAGGGAAGGTGTTAGCACCCTTTCTATCCATGGTTATCCATGGGCTCTTAGATACTTGCTCATTTGTGTTTTCAAAATGGTTTGTTTGCTTTTCAAGTGTGAGTGGGTTTTGAAAAAGTTTCGTTTGAAAAATTTCTAAGTAACTCTTGTATCTGTCCTCAAGAGTGTATGAAAAATTTGTTTGAAAACTTTTAGAAAGTGTAGGTGTGAAAAGTATTTTGTTTGTTTTTGAAAAGAGCAAGTATCTATGAGAATCTACCTACCCTAAGGAATTCGTCTGTGTAAATGTCCTTAAAGTAGTGCCATCCCACCATTGAGAGGTAGGTAGCACCACCGTTGGAGGTGTTCGAGTCAATTCGAGGGTTAGGGATAGTGTGGTCACCGAGCAATAGTAAGATACCTTAGAAGCTACCCTTATGCCATTGATCTTTTTATTCCGAGGCAACTTGTTTCGAGGCAACCGTTTCGAGGCAACTAGATCAATGGAACATAAGGACTCACTAAGACGTCCTGTACTCGACGACCACGTTTCGAGGGGCAGGGCAACAGTGTGATCACCAGAGCAACAGTAGGATACCTTAGAAGCTATCCTTATGCCATTGATCTTTTATTCCGAGGCGACCGTTTCGAGGCAACTTATTCGAGGCAACTAGATCAATGGAACACAAGGACTCACTAAGACGTCCTATACTTGATGACCACCTTTCGAGGGGCAAGGCAACAGTGAGGCGTACCCTAGGGGTGGTGTGTGAATTGTGTGTCATTTTCAGTTTATTATTTGTCTTGTCATGCATTGGTGATCTACGTTTTGATTTTATTTTTTTTGGGCATTCATTCTTTCATGTGATTGTTTAACAGTTAAAGGTGCGGGAATTTAAAGTGCAGAAAAGATAAAGGTCCTACGCTATTACAAAGGCGCGGGTCTACATCGCCAAATTAATCCAGACCCGGTTTAAAATAAAAAGCAGAAAATAAATGCCTAATTAACTATTACAGGGCTTTGGAGCAAGTACATTATATTCACAAAAAGAAATAAATAAAACGCGCGAAAAGAAAATATAATTGAATGCAAGGGCGTTGGACCCTTTAAAGGAATTAAAATAAAATTATTAAAATAATTAAGTTAAATAAAGGAAATGACTTATTTTTTTATGTTTTTGTATTTATGACATTAAAGAAAATTAAATTGGATTTAAAAGTCAAATAATTCTAGTTCTAATTGTTTTTAATTTATTAAAATAAATGCATTAAAGTTAAAACCTAATATTAAAACTAAAATTAATTACAAGTATTTACAAAATTAATTAATGGTTAATTATAATAAGGAAATAAAAATATTTAATCAAAAAAAGATAAAAAAAGACCTATTTTTTATATTTTTTAGTTATTGAGGAAAAAACATTAAAGTTAGCAACCTAAAATTACAACTAAATTAATTATTGAATTTATTAGAAAAATAATGTTGATGAATTAAATTAAAATAAAACATATTTTATTATTTTATGATTTTCTGATTTTTTTTTTTGGTTTTTATATTAAGAAATAAAACTAATTAAATTAGTATTTAGAATCTAATTAAGTCTAATCAATTTTAATATTGCAAAATAATTTAGAGTTTCCTAGAATAAAAAAACCTAATTAATTAATTAAATTTAGAAAAAAAAAAGAAAAATCTAAAATTTATTTGGGTAAGAAGATTTTTGTGATTTTTTGAAATAAAAAGAAAAATTAATTTTTGTTAATAAAAAGCAAATTAAATAAATTAAAATAAAATAGAAAAGAAAATAAATTCAAGGGAAAAAGGAAATGGGCCTGTTTTCATCAAAACGCAACTCCACATAATCTGAACCCTAGCTATGGAGGTTCACGTTTTGGCCACGAAAAATCCCAAGCGATAGCCCAGACCTGCTCTAAACATCCACTGGAACTCAAAGGTATGGTTAGTAGGGATTAAATCAAGCTATAATAAAAAATACGATCCATGGAAATTCTGCAAAATGGATGTTCATGT
The DNA here is from genome assembly GCA_948472305.1 of Vicia faba. NCBI lineage: Eukaryota > Viridiplantae > Streptophyta > Magnoliopsida > Fabales > Fabaceae > Vicia > Vicia faba. The sequence goes on along the minus strand of OX451737.1, from coordinate 1,320,017,858 downwards.
AGCTACAGTTTCAGCATGCATTGTTATATGAAAAGAGTGTGTTTATACCTTATTTTGCATGTAGATCACGATAGGATGGGTGGGAGGTCTTGTGGATGGCTGAATCCTTGTGTTCGATCTTAGTGCAATTCTTTGGAATTTTTGAAAAGAAATTTCTCTTGGCTGCCTCTCTCTCACGTTTTTTCTTAATGCCTTGTGATAGTTTTCTCTAGGTTATGTAGGTGATTTTGATCAACATTAAGGCTCATCATACCATGCATTCAAGCTTGAGATTTTAACATAAACTCCCTTAACAAACTTTCCTTTTTGAACCAATTTTTGAAATATTGCTCCATTTGGCCTTGAAACGAAATTGGGAAGTTGCATAATGATGAGTCAAAGTTAGTTAAGACCAAATATTCCTTTTAATTAAACTTTTTGATTTTCCTTTGATTTTAAAAGATTTAAAGTTAATTAAATCCAATAAAATCAATTAAAAATGAAAAAATTAAATTAAAAATTTGAAATAAAAGGTGGGACACGTGGGAAGCATGGCCAAGTTAATTCAAGTGGAAAAAGTGGGCCCCTTTTGTCAAAAAATGAAATTTCAAGGATAAATGATTTTGGCCATTTCACAAAAATTTCCCAACTTCTCCAATGCATATCTTGCTCAATTTTTAAGCTTTGATCATGTTCTTGGACATTTTGGAAAGGTTTTGAAGTCCTCTAACCAATTTCTTTGGTCCCATGTCATTTTTATTTACCAATATCAAGTTATGGTCTTTGACTTAAAGTCCCTTTTTGTTGACTTTTGAAAATGACCTATAATGTTGAAATTGATAACTTTTTGTGAGAGCATTTCTTGGACTTGGAGTGTGAAGATGAGTTGTAGGAAATGTCTTCCCCTTCAAGATGAGCATTGGATGGAATTTTTCTGATGAACCATGAAAAAGTTATGCCTTGGTCAAGTTACAGTTGACTTTTCAGCTGTCCAAAAAATAGAAACTTTTGCATCTTGAGACTTTTTGAGCCAAACTTTGAGAATCATGATCAAGCATTGATCAAATGATGTTTGTGGCTTCAAAATAAGATGTTGACCAAAAAATTTGACTTTTGACTGCCAAATGACCATTTTGCCCCTACAGTTGACTGTTGAGCAATTAGGGTTTTTGATTGTGCAACTTGACCTTGTGAGCCTTGAAACTTGACATGTAGGTATTTGACAATGTGTATGAGCATGGGAGAATTGATTGAGCCCTTGAAAATTTCAGCTTCCTTGTGAGAACCAAAACCCTAGTTTGACTGTCTTAGGAGGATGGTTTGACTGTGTGGCCCTTGAGTAAACTTGAACCAATTGTGGATGATTCTAGTCAAAACTTTGAAGATTATGGGAGGGTAAATTTTGGGGTACAACAGTTGCCCCTGTTCAATCTTCTTAGACCTGAGGATGTAGATTGGCGTGTGTGCCTTTCGTGATCCGAAGGTGGAAGATGATTGAACACTAGAGTGCCCAGAAATTTGCACTCGCATAGCAGAGTATCAGCAATGTGATAGCGGGAATGGGCTTACAGATGCCATTTAGAGATTGATGAATAGGATGATGGGCTTATAGATGCCATCTGGATGTTGATCGCGTAAGAGATTCCTTAGCGAGAACTTGCGTACCTGCAAAAGAAAAATGAGTACCTGACATGTTGCAGGAGCTGGTCTTCATATGCTTGGTATAGATGTGTCCTGACTGGTTACAGGAGCTGAGTCTGGATCTTCAAAAGATGATGACTGAACCAGGGGTGGTTACTGCCTCAGCAGGAACGGTGAGAGAACCTATAAGCAATTATAATCTCAAAAGCAAACATTGAGAAAAACCTGGAATAGAATTATCGTCTCCGCAACATCGGGGAGAGAACCATAGGAAATTATAATCTCAAAAGCGGAAGTTTGAGAAAAACCTGGAATGGAATTATCGTCTCCGCAGCATTGGGGAGAGAACCATAGGAAATTATAATCTCAAAAGCGGACGTTTGAGAAAAACCTGGAATGGAATTATCGTCTCCGCAGCATTGGGGAGAGAACCATAGGAAATTATAATCTCAAAAGCGGACTTTTGAGAAAAACCTGGGATGGAATTATCGTCTCCGCAGGATCGGGGAGAGAACCATAGGAAATTATAATCTCAAAAGCAATCATTGAGAAAAACCTTGGATGGAATTATCGTCTCCGCAGGATTGGGGAGAGAACCATAGGAAATTATAATCTCAAAAGCAATCATTGAGAAAAACCTGGAATGGAATTATCGTCTCCGCAGCATTGGGGAGAGAACCATAGGAAATTATAATCTCAAAAGCAATCATTGAGAAAAACCTGGAATGGAATTATCATCTCCACAACATTGGGGAGAGAACCATAGGAAATTATAATCTCAAAAGCAATCATTGAGAAAAACCTGGAATGGAATTATCGTCTCCGTAGCATTGGGGAGAGAACCATAGGAAATTATAATCTCAAAAGCAAACATTGAGAAAAACCTGGAATGGAATTATCGTCTCTGCAGCATTGGGGAGAGAACCATAGGAAATTATAATCTCAATAACATTCATTGAGAAAAACCTGTGATAACTTCTACTGAGTCTTCATCAGAAAAATCTGTTTGGGGTCGATTTGACTGGACTAGAGAAGGCCTTGGACTGGATAAGAGATCTTTGGAGTCGATTAACTGAACCGGTCTAGGTCTTGAAATATGATTGAGAATTTAACTGAATCTTTCCTGAAAGATAGAGGTCAGTCATATGCAATGCATGAGATGGACCAAACAATGATGTTCTCAACATAAATGAGATTTGTATGATGCGTTTATGCATGCTATAATGATGTATGGAAGCGCGATGTTTATGAATGTATTTTTCGTCTAGGAAAGTAAATCCTTGACGGGCGTCGGGAAGTCATATCCTGGGCTGATGTTGAAGAATAGATTTCGCTTCCGCTGGGGATGATAGCTGCAAGAATACCGGTAGGAGAAGATAACTCAGTTGGGGAATAAACTTGGCGAATGGATTACTTGCGGGGAGAAAAGTACTCTGGTGATCTTGCTGGGGAGCAATACTCTACGGGGAGAGAGATACTTTGTTGAGTTGTTGATAATAACTTGCTGGGGATACCCTTGCTGTGTTGGAAATGCTGATAGACTTTGTTGGGGATAAGAAAGAACTGTGTTGACGACGACCTTTCCGTGGCTTTTGGCTGAGGATAACCCAGTTATATCCTAGTAGGGAAATAACTCTTTGAATAAAGCCGGGCGACGCGTTCGTGCTCTGCGAGGATAAGCTTCCAAAATCTACTGGGGATGAGCTTACTGCTTGGGGAGATGAATTCCAACTTTCCTGGGGGACTGGATTGGACTCTCTTGGGGAAGTTTTGAATTGCTGGGGAAGTGACTCCACTGAATGTCTGGTATACCTCCGGGGAACAATCTTTAGGCCAAGACTGCCGGGGATGCTTGTTAAGAATATATATGCTGCTAGGGAAGGTTGAGATCTGCGGGAGGATACCCAACTTCTTTAAGGTTGATAACTGCTTTGCTTGAGGAGAGTATACTGCTTGCTGGCTCACTCTCTGGGGAATTAAGATACCTGGTTGTGTTCTTCAGCTGAACCTACCTTGATACCTTGGAGGACAGAATAATTAGATCGCTTGGACAACTCTTTATTGCCCCTGTTTCTGAGGTATGAGAGGAAGACCTGTGAGGTGCTGATAGTTGTTGATGGACAAACCTTCTTCTGATAGGCAGGTGATAAGATGATAGGACATAGTCATACGCTTTGATCCCTAACTTTTGCCTGGACCGCCCTTTCGGGTTTTCAGTCCACCGGGATACCCATTTTTGCCCAAGCCGCCTTTTCAGGTTTTCGACTTACCGGGTGTACAGATTTTTCATTTTCATCCCTTATTTTGCCCGAACCCTTTTGGTTCGCCGGGAAGCCCTGATTTTTGCCTAGGTATGTCAACCTAGCGGGTCTTTGATTTTGCGTAGTATTTTTCGGCTATGTCCATGTTCTCAGAATGTAGGGAGTTTCCCCTGTTTAGAAGTGTTTTGTCATGCCACCACAAGGTATTTGATCAGGCAAGATTCGTTGTTGGAATGCCCCAGGTGACTTAGGCGGAGGTTTGCCCCAGGCTATTTGGCCATTGAGAGATTCTCCGAATCTTGATTGGATTGCCCCAGATAATGGATACTGGTCATGCCATGCCCCTTGATTGGAATTGCTTTTGTTCACTAGGTATTCATCGTGCGAATTTCCCTGCTGTTCAAACAAAAAGTCATATGCAAACAAAGTTATATCAAAAATTCAAAGCTTATGTCTGTCTTGAAGATTTTGAAAATGCATTCTTTTTCATAAAACAAATGAATGTTTGTAAAACGTGATGTCAACTCCGTATTTTACCGTGAGCCTTAAGGAGTCAGGATACCTTCCGTAACAATATGCTTTCGAACTAACCCGTGCTTCAGCTAGGACTTTTTAGGGTTGTAACGTGGCCTGGTTCATGGTTCAAGAAACAAAGGATAAAGGCTCAAATTTTATTTGTACCCACCCGCTCTTCGTGATGTTCTCCAAACCTAAACTCAGTTGATCATACGTTAGACCTTGTTTGAGTCTTTGCTCTGATTTTCCGGTGATGATTCGGATGTTGATAACTTATTTTGAATAGGCAGTCATTCCTTTTTTGTTGAGAGTTTGTAAGACCTCTTTCTTGATTTATCCCTTTCTTTTTTTTGCCTGAACTGTTTCCTTTTTTGGATTTATAGTCAGCGGGATGCCCCAGTTTTGCAAGTCTCCTTCATAGGTATTGACTTAATGGGTTTTTGATTTTGGTAATGACTGCATGTCTTTATGATTATTCGGAACCATCACTGTCTTTTGTTTATTTAAGGACATCTTTGGTGCCATTCGTTGTGCACTTGGATCAACTGAGAGACTACCCTGCCCCAGGTTATGATTAATGGTTTTAAATTTCGAAAATAAAAACTCCTACTTCTTTGGCTCAGAGGGGTTGACGAGGGATTATCATCCTTATAACTCCAGTGTTTAGGGATTTGAAACAATGCCTGTACCTCATCAGCAGGGTCTGTTCAAAAGCATACTGTAGAGATCATGGTATCGTTTTCGTCATCCTCCCTCAAGAGGCTTAGAATTATTTTTTAAGAGTTGATCATCAGAAAAAATATGAAAATAATTTGCATTTAGTGAATACGAATATATTGTTTCAGAACAGACATATGCGATGCATTAATGAAATAACAATGTTTAACATGAGTAAATGTTTGAACAAAAGAAAATTACAACTTGAACATTCGAATGAACAAAAATTTCTCGATCCTAGCCATGTTTTGGCAAGGGAGCAGTGATCACGTTGGGAGTCTTGGGTACTTTAAACTGAATCTCTCCAGCGTCGATCATGTCTTGAATCTTGCTTTTGAGAGGCCAGCAGTTGTCCGTAGTATGCCCCGGGCTATCAGAATGATATGCGCACCTATCGTTGGGATGATAGTTAGGAGCAGAGATATTGGGGTTCCGGGGAGGAGCCCTTAACGTAATCAGATTCAACCTCAGCAGGTGTTGCAGTGCTTGAAACAAAGGCATGTTGAGCTGGGTGAACTGCCTCTTGGACTTGCTTGGCCTACTCAGATCAACCTGTTGCTCTGGGCGAGGTTGTAGTTGGACCTGTGAGGTAGTAGCAATTTGGAGAGTTCTATTCTTCACCACGCCAGGTTCTTGTCCTCTTGGAAGCTGATCAAAGACCTGGTCCCTGACTTGGGCAGGTTGCTTCATATGGTGTCTCTCTTGGTGGAGCTGACTGATCATGGTCCTCAACTCTTCTTGCTCCCGAGCTAGACCTTGGATGAGAGCCCTTTGCCCCAGCATCTGGGTTTTCAATGTATCTACTTCAGCTTGTAGACGTTTCAGTCGTTCGTCCTTGTCATCTTCAGCACTGCTCTTGGCCAAATTCCCCATGAGGAGTGTTCTTAACTCTTCTTGCCCCTTGGATAGGCTTACGAAGATCTCCCTGAACTGAGTCTCTTGAGCATGAAGACCCTGGTTATCTTGTTGGGAAGCCATTGCTGAAATAAACAGCGACGAAGGTAAGTGACCTGTCAAAGGAGTACCTGTAATGCAATAACATGTTTGATATGCATGTAATGTTTTCAAGGATCTCGCGGGGTAAACAAGAAAATTGTTAGAACTAGGTAGCTTGATTGAGGGAACTGCATGTTGTTGAGAGTCCTTCTTCAAAGGTCAAAGGCTCACCATATCCAGTGGGTCATAGCCCCTGACAACCTTGTCTAGAGGAAAATAAATCCTCTTTGCCCCTTGCTGGGATAGTTGATTCATCATGACCTACATCACAAGCCCTTGAGATCCTTGAAACGGATTAGTCCTTATGTGGGATGTATGCAATGGTATGATGTTATGCTATGCATGGGGTAACGTAGGTAAACCCTGTTATGAGTCCCAATTAAGGACTGTAAACAAAACCGACAAGAAACTCAGTAAACCTTGTTATAAGCCCCAATTAAGGACTATAAACAAAACCTGCAAGAAACTCAAGTGTCAGATAACAAGCCTGCAAGTAGTCAAGTTGGAAGGCACACAAGTCACACAAGACAAACCCTTAGAGTTTAGGCCAGCATGGGGTCTGGGTATTACTCTCTTGAAGTTGGTGGGCTCAAACCTGTCCTATCAAAGTAACCGGGTTCTAAGGATCTCAATATCATTGGATTGCTTTCATTGTTCATCGTTTCGATTTAGCCACTGACTGGCGATCAAAATATCCCAAGAAAACAACCCTCAATTGAGTGTAGTATCGAGTATCAACCGACTTCGGAGTACACCAAAGTAGTTATCTCACTACCCTAAAGAGGCCAAGATGGTTCAATTAAGGTTCCTAAGGTCTGTTGATGCTTCACGACACCACGCGGAGGCCCCGTACTCTCCTTGATTGACTCAAGGGTTATCGGTACACACCAAAGTGCCACATCAACGTAGCAGACTGCTTCAACCATGTCGGTATACCCCGCACAGTTCCCTCACAGCCTTGTTGCTACTTTCTAAGAAGGTATCCCCAGATCCGGGTTAGGATTTATAGAACTCCCAATACAGTCCCACAATTTAAAGCAAACAAGTCAAAGAAATTGAAAACACAGTGATCTTAGTCCTAAGGTACACCTCACTTTAAAAGTTCTCCCCAGCAGAGTCGCCAGTTCTGTGATCGGTGGATCTGGAACTGACTGTTTAAAGCTGGTTCACGAAATGTCGCGGTAAGCAAGAGTCGCCACCGTCTTTTATTTTCTCCAAATGGAAAGGACAAAAGCACATAAAAATTCCTTATTGAGATTAGTTCTCGGTTCGGGAGGTAGATTTATAGAAAGGGAAGGTGTTAGCACCCTTTCTATCCATGGTTATCCATGGGCTCTTAGATACTTGCTCATTTGTGTTTTCAAAATGGTTTGTTTGCTTTTCAAGTGTGAGTGGGTTTTGAAAAAGTTTCGTTTGAAAAATTTCTAAGTAACTCTTGTATCTGTCCTCAAGAGTGTATGAAAAATTTGTTTGAAAACTTTTAGAAAGTGTAGGTGTGAAAAGTATTTTGTTTGTTTTTGAAAAGAGCAAGTATCTATGAGAATCTACCTACCCTAAGGAATTCGTCTGTGTAAATGTCCTTAAAGTAGTGCCATCCCACCATTGAGAGGTAGGTAGCACCACCGTTGGAGGTGTTCGGGTCAATTCGAGGGTTAGGGATAGTGTGGTCACCGAGCAATAGTAAGATACCTTAGAAGCTACCCTTATGCCATTGATCTTTTTATTCCGAGGCAACTTGTTTCAAGGCAACCGTTTCGAGGCAACTAGATCAATGGAACATAAGGACTCACTAAGACGTCCTGTACTCGACGACCACGTTTCGAGGGGCAAGGCAACAGTGTGATCACCAGAGCAACAGTAGGATACCTTAGAAGCTACCCTTATGCCATTGATCTTTTATTCCGAGGCGACCGTTTCGAGGCAACTTATTCGAGGCAACTAGATCAATGGAACACAAGGACTCACTAAGACGTCCTATACTTGATGACCACCTTTCGAGGGGCAAGGCAACAGTGAGGCGTACCCTAGGGGTGGTGTGTGAATTGTGTGTCATTTTCAGTTTATTATTTGTCTTGTCATGCATTGGTGATCTACGTTTTGATTTTATTTTTTTTGGGCATTCATTCTTTCATGTGATTGTTTAACAGTTAAAGGTGCGGGAATTTAAAGTGCGGAAAAGATAAAGGTCCTACGCTATTACAAAGGCGCGGGTCTACATCGCCAAATTAATCCAGACCCGATTTAAAATAAAAAGCAGAAAATAAATGCCTAATTAACTATTACAGGGCTTTGGAGCAAGTACATTATATTCACAAAAAGAAATAAATAAAATGCGCGAAAAGAAAATATAATCGAATGCAAGGGCGTTGGACCCTTTAAAGGAATTAAAATAAAATTATTAAAATAATTAAGTTAAATAAAGGAAATGACTTATTTTTTTATGTTTTTGTATTTATGACATTAAAGAAAATTAAATTGGATTTAAAAGTCAAATAATTCTAGTTCTAATTGTTTTTAATTTATTAAAATAAATGCATTAAAGTTAAAACCTAATATTAAAACTAAAATTAATTACAAGTATTTACAAAATTAATTAATGGTTAATTATAATAAGGAAATAAAAATATTTAATCAAAAAAAGATTAAAAAGACCTATTTTTTATATTTTTTAGTTATTGAGGAAAAAACATTAAAGTTAGCAACCTAAAATTACAACTAAATTAATTATTGAATTTATTAGAAAAATAATGTTGATGAATTAAATTAAAATAAAATATATTTTATTATTTTCTGATTTTCTGATTTTTTTTTGGTTTTTATATTAAGAAATAAAACTAATTAAATTAGTATTTAGAATCTAATTAAGTCTAATCAATTTTAATATTGCAAAATAATTTAGAGTTTCCTAGAATAAAAAAACCTAATTAATTAATTAAATTTAGAAGAAAAAAAAGAAAAATCTAAAATTTATTTGGGTAAGAATATTTTTGTGATTTTTTGAAATAAAAAGAAAAATTAATTTTTGTTAATAAAAAGCAAATTAAATAAATTAAAATAAAATAGAAAAGAAAATAAATTCAAGGGAAAAAGGAAATGGGCCTGTTTTCATCAAAACGCAACTCCACATAATCTGAACCCTAGCCATGGAGGTTCACGTTTTGGCCACGAAAAATCCCAAGCGATAGCCCAGACCTGCTCTAAACATCCACTGGAACTCAAAGGTATGGTTAGTAGGGATTAAATCAAGCTATAATAAAAAATACGATCCATGGAAATTCTGCAAAATGGATGTTCATGTAGCTACAGTTTCAGCATGCATGGTTATATGAAAAGAGTGTGTTTATACCTTATTTTGCCTGTAGATCACGATAGGATGGGTGGGAGGTCTTGTGGATGGCTGAATCCTTGAGTTCGATCTTAGTGCAATTCTTTGGAATTTTTGAAAAGAAATTTCTCTTGGCTGCCTCTCTCTCACGTTTTTTCTTAATGCCTTGTGATAGTTTTCTCTAGGTTATGTAGGTGATTTTGATCAACATTAAGGCTCATCATACCATGCATTCAAGCTTGAGATTTTAACATAAACTCCCTTAACAAACTTTCCTTTTTGAACCAATTTTTGAAATATTGCTCCATTTGGCCTTGAAACGAAATTGGGAAGTTGCATAATGATGAGTCAAAGTTAGTTAAGACCAAATATTCCTTTTAATTAAACTTTTTGATTTTCCTTTGATTTTAAAAGATTTAAAGTTAATTAAATCCAATAAAATCAATTAAAAATGAAAAAATTAAATTAAAAATTTGAAATAAAAGGTGGGACACGTGGGAAGCATGGCCAAGTTAATTCAAGTGGAAAAAGTGGGCCCCTTTTGTCAAAAAATGAAATTTCAAGGATAAATGATTTTGGCCATTTCACAAAAATTTCCCAACTTCTCCAATGCATATCTTGCTCAATTTTTAAGCTTTGATCATGTTCTTGGACATTTTGGAAAGGTTTTGAAGTCCTCTAACCAATTTCTTTGGTCCCATGTCATTTTGATTTACCAATCTCAAGTTATGGTCTTTGACTTAAAGTCCCTTTTTGTTGACTTTTGAAAATGACCTATAATGTTGAAATTGATAACTTTTTGTGAGAGCATTTATTGGACTTGGAGTGTGAATATGAGTTGTAGGAAATGTCTTCCCCTTCAAGATGAGCATTGGATGGAATTTTTCTGATGAACCATGAAAAAGTTATGCCTTGGTCAAGTTACAGTTGACTTTTCAGCTGTCCAAAAAATAGAAACTTTTGCATCTTGAGACTTTTTGAGCCAAACTTTGAGAATCATGATCAAGCATTGATCAAATGATGTTTGTGGCTTCAAAATAATATGTTGACCAAATTTTTTGACTTTTGACTGCCAAATGACCATTTTGCCCCTACAGTTGACTGTTGAGCAATTAGGGTTTTTGACTGTGCAACTTGACCTTGTGAGCCTTGAAACTTGACATGTAGGTATTTGACAATGTGTATGAGCATGGGAGACTTGATTGAGCCCTTGAAAATTTCAGCTTCCTTGTGAGAACCAAAACCCTAGTTTGACTGTCTTAGGAGGATGGTTTGACTGTGTGGCCCTTGAGTAAACTTGAACCAATCGTGGATGATTCTAGTCAAAACTTTGAAGATTATGGGAGGGCAAATTTTGGGGTACAACACTCCCCCTCGAACTACCAATCATGGAAGCTCCACACAAAATATCCATGCATTGTACACAAATGTCTCGACATGACATATGACATCCCTACCAGATTCAAGTAACTCCAAGAGTTATACCTGTTCATACTCCAATCACACCAATCAGACTTCAGCTGACCTTAAGTACTTCAGAGAAGACAACAACACCAATCATCAGCAGATATGTATTGCCAGAACATACTACCTTAACCAAATTCTGAGTCTTCAAATTCTCACATCTTGAAAGATCTTCCACTTCTAATCATGATGTTTAAATGACAAGACTCATGATCCCAATCTACTTCTATGAAGGAGCAATAATGCTGCACCATCATTGGCTTTTATTAACCAATGAGCTTGTCTTTCTTCACACCATAGTTCTCCAGGGAACAACTGCTCAGCCCTGATCAATGTCACATCTCAACCAGCTTCACTTCTAGAGTTCTGACTCCTAAAAGTAACCTTCGGGAGCACACAGACATAGTTGACTCTACCATTGTCAACTTTGCACACACAGATGTCTCCTCTTCCAGGTCAGGAGTAGGTTCCAAACAAAAGTATCCCTTTGTTTGACACCCAAAACATATGCTCTTCAACTAGTAGCTGCATACTTGTTCCACCATCACATAGAACATCAGTTCCATCACCTTGGAACAAGGCCCTCCTTGAAATTCTTCAAGGTCTTCGTATAACACTAATCCGTGATTATGTGATTCTTACCATCCTGAACGAAGAACGTCTTCATGAGTGGACTTGAGAGGACTCAAGTATCTGTGACATCTTCAATAGCTTATGTTGAATTCTTGAATACAGTAGCCTTCAATCCACAAGAGGGGAAACACATCAGAGCTTGAGTTTTGCCAAGTATTACACAGCGGAAGAACATAATACAACTCAATCTTTGCACACACACTTTAGGCGTACACAAATCCTAGGTTTGAAAATAAATCAAACCTAGAGCAGCTACCACACAACCAGGCCAAATGCCAATCACCAAAGACAGGTACACACAGTTCCTGTCATGAATAGTCCATCCTCCCACTTTAAGGGACCATTCAGGGAAATAACAAACCTTTCCAGGTTACAATCTCCAGTACTAAGATTGACCTTGCAGATACCAGAAAGTATCACCCATGGATCTCATCCAGAAACAGAACAGGATGCCTGCTCTGATACCAATTGAAATTCTGGTGTATGCCAGTCTTCAGATGTTATACTCAATGTCTAGACATCTGATATGACATAATAAATACACTGCAAGGTAGATACCCAATTTTTCGTGATTCAGTACTAAAGAATAACAGAAGCACAGTTTTATCCAAGCTGCGCCAGATATACTTTGAAGGTGCAGAGGATAGAACACACGATGTACCTAGTTCTGTTCATCTGTTGCACATGATCAGCAGAGAGCAAACAACCTTCACAGTTCTGTTTCTCCTGCACAGATATCAGCATGATGTCTTAACATGTTCTGAGACATCATCTGTTACAACATTACAGTTTTACCTTGATATATAACAGACAGAATTATAAAGTGTTGAAGGTAAAAACACAAATCAGTTGTTGACCCAGTTCGGTGAAATACACCTACTCTGGGGGCATACCAAGCCAGGAAGAAGATCCACTATCAGCAATATTAATTTAGGACTAAACTTCACAAGTTCCCATCCCTCACTTAATCATTTACCCAGTGCAACCTATACCTAGGAACTCCTAGATAGAAACCTACCAGTTTCCATTCCTATTGTCGCAACAACAGAAGTCTTACTCCTACTCAAGAAGTAGTGCCCTCCCACTTGGTTTCCTACATTACAATGAATAAAAAATACTTAGACTTGCTTCACAGCTTCGTCCAAGAACACTCAAACTCTTACCTACAGGTATCGAGTTATACACATGGTAACCTTGCCACAGACCGACAGGTTTACCTAACAGAACACCCCCAATATTACATTGTATGAGGCTTACAAACCCTAGGTTACAATCTGCTATTTATAACCTATTACCCAACTGGATTTGGGCCTTCAAAATCGCAGCAAGCTTTTCTCCTTGCTGTTACAAAACAGCAACAAACTTCTGCTACAATCAAGGTCTTCAATCTTCTAGTTCCTAAAATATCTCCATATTTAGAAACAACATTTTCTTCACATATTCTGATTGATTCTTGATTGATCTTCAGATTCTCCATAAGAAACGCCACATATATTCTCAGAATATTTAAGTACCAGAACTGTAACTGAATTACCAATTCCGTTGGCGTGATGTCTAGTCAGATGTCATGACATTACATCTAACATGTTGTCCCAGATGTTGAACTTCTTCAATACAACATGTTTAGGAGAACCACGCTCATTTGCTGATACAACAAATAACCTCTTTCATAAATTAGATCACTTAAAACAATTAGGTTACAAGTCACAGTTGTTACAAACATTCAACATATAACATAGTTAACTAATATTAACTTAATTTCAGGCGCGATGTCATATGCTGATGTTGTGACATCTTACATAACATGTTGGTCCAGATGTTGAACTTCTTCAACCCAACATATTAAAACAACAGAGAGAATATGGGTAAACTTGCTTTCTTATTTGTTTTACAAATGAAGCCAACTCTCTAGCCAGGGCACTTACACATAATATTTGGGACATTATTATTCTTGAGAGACTCATCCCCATTTGTAAATAATTGTACCCCCATCCCCGGATACTCTTTTGTAATAGCTTAGAATTTAACTCTCGCACTTTATGCTTTTAAATTATGCCATGATTAGAGATTAGGGTTTGTATGTGAAAGTCTAAAATCAATTGCTAGATGACCTAATACAAGACAAATGCATGAAAATGACAAACACAATACACACTTACACCTCTAGGGTAACCTCGCTTGTTGCCTCAGAAAATGCAATCATGTCCCTCGAATATGAGACACTCTAGCAAACGCCCCTTCGATAAACAAAGATCGTAGTCCCTCGATGACCCTCAATGTTGCCTTCGATAAAACAATCTCGTCCCTTACAAAATTGTTAGAGCGTCTCACAAGTTACTTTCAATGATTGTATGCGATGACCCGCGCCTGTCCCGTTTAACATCCTAACACAAGGTTGTTCACCAAACACAATGGTGAAATAACACTGTCAAAAGGGTTGAAAACATAAGAAAGATCTTTGAGTAAAATAGGGTAGACAACTCTTAGTTACTTGATCAAAAAACTTGCAAAACATCCTTGCCATTTTCAAACACACCTCACGACACAAATTCAAAACAACTTTCAAAACATTGAAATATCTTTTCAAAAAGACATACACCTTTGTATATATTCAAACAAGAATCATTACAAAGGTTTCCTAGACAAGGCCTCTTTTTCAAAGCATTTTCAAAACCACACACACAAAGCACCATTTCAAACAGTTGAAAAGCAAAGGCAAGTGATCTAAAAACAAGTAACTAAGAGCTCATGGAAAACCATGGATGAAAAGGGTGCTACCACCTTCCCTTTTCATAATCTACCCCCCAAACCTAAGAAAATATCTCAAAGGTCTTTCCTATGCTTTGGACCTTTCCTTAGGATAAAATAAAAAGTCGGTGGCGACTCTTGCTAAACAGAACAAATGCGAACACAAACGCGAAACCTCAAGTCAGTTCTCCCACCGTATCACAGCATGCATGCTAGGTATCTTGACAAAATCAAACAAAACAAAAAGATCATAGTCCCTCGATGACGCTATCTTGGTTTCCTAAACAAAAATGATCTAGTCCCTCAAAAACTTGCTAAGATACTTGGCAATATTGTTATCATGGTCATACGATGACCTGCGCCCGTCCCGTTTAACATACAAAGATAGGGTTGTTTACCAAATGCAATGGTAAAACAACAATGTCAAAGGAATAAAAATGTGTAGGAAAGACTTTTGATTAGGGTAGACAACTCCTAGTTACTTGATCAATTTGCAAACATCCTTGCTATTTTCAAATAAACACACACACAATTTCAAAACATTTTCCAAACAAACTTTTAAACATTGAAACATTTTTCAAAAGAAAAACACCTTTGTATACATTCAAACAAGAATCATTACAAAGGTTGCCTAAACAAAGGCCTCTTTTCAAAATACTTTCAAAACCATACACAAAATCACCATTTCAAACAATTGAAAAGTAAAAGCAAGTGATCTAAAACAAGTAACTAAGAGCCCATGGAAAACCATGGATGAAAAGGATGCTAGCACCTTCCCTTTTCATAATCTACCCCCTGAACCCAAAAACAATCTCAAAGGTCTTTCCTGTGCTTTTTTACGTTTCCTTTTGGATAAAATAAAAGTCGGTGGCGACTCTTGCTAAACCGAAACATTTGTGAACACAAACGCAAAACCTCAAGTCAGTTCTCCCACCGCATCACACCAACAAATGCATTGCTATTTAATAGGACTCAAACCTAACATTTGAGGCGTGCACAAGAGTTGAAGATCTTGGTGTTAGGGTTTCTATTTTGAATCTTTGTTTGTGTTATTATTTGTACACCTCTCTAATGCCTAAGTTACATATCTAAAGGCATATATGTTGGTTTGTTATTTGAGTTGTAATTCAACAAGCCTTAAACTAATTATTGTATTGGTCATTAGGGTTAATGATTGAGAGAAAGTGAAATGAATTCTCTTATTTGTCCTATATAGAAAGACAAGGACATTGTTAGGAAGAAGGCATTGAACACTGGTTTATCGTCTAAGACTAATTGTACTAATACTATTGAGAATGAATTTCCTTTCTTGGGTTGGAAGCTCCTTAGACGTAGGTGGCGTTGCATCGAATTGGGTCACAAATTATCTTGTGTTATTTGATAGCTTTATGATTTATCATATGTTTTCTATTATATGTCAATACTGGTTTAAGATCCTGAACATATTCTATTAGGCATGTGTCCAACACCTATTCCTGCATAGAACATAATTTCAATATTTAACACTTCCATCAGTATCAATCTAGTTTACACGAAACTCAATCTTACTCACTTTTATGTTCTCAGTGTCGGACAACATATTATTCAACTTGAATATTAAAACAACAAGACATGTTGTGCCCTCGGGGGTTGATACTCTATGGAAGATTTTACCTCGTTGAAGTACACTTCTGCCTTAAATAAAAACCGAGATATTATAAGATATTTTTCTTAACAAAACATGATCCTTATTTATACAACTTTGAATTCATTCAGGACCACACAAAACGGTCGGTGCAATCACATCCGTACAAAATTGTCGGTAAAATCTCAATCTTTCAATTTTCACTCCTTTAAAATTACCGAACTTTTCACTCATAGACGAAAATTTTGATAAGTGACAAATATTTTCAAAATTCCGATACTAGACAAACAACCAATTTTTTTTATTTTAAACAAAAAAATCCAATGAACATAAAAACTTTTAAAAAAATTAATAGTTTCTTTAACATACCCGATTTTAAAAAACAATCTAGTACATTAATTTTTTCATATACACTACCGAATTTTTTTGTTAAGTACCGGATTTTTTGTTAAGTACCGGATTTTTTGATTAAATTTACGCAAATAAAAATATGTGGGGTGTTAGGTATAACCATAGGTGGCAGTATAAAATCTCCAAACCCTATTACTAAGGCCCAACTTTACGAGCCCACACTTTCACTTCTATTTCTATTTCCCTATTTCTTCAACCTATGCCTTTTCGTTTAACCTAGCAACACATATGTTGAAGCCGCCACATTAATTCAACCTCGCCGCTCCTTCATACTCCTCCGCACTCGGATTCTTCAATTCTTCAATTCTTCAATTCTTCATCAACCTTCTCTGTCTAGGTACTTTTTTTTTTCGAATAAAAAAACTTTTATTGTTATTCTCGTTAATTACATCTGAAGCAGCTGCAATAACGGCCACCGGCTACTCCTCTTGCGCCGCCGTTATTTGCCGCGATTAACTACCTAGGTTTTCACGAAGTTTTCTTATTTGAATTTCTCTTTCTTTTTGTATCAGGTTGGAGTGTGATTACAAACTTAAATTTGAAGCACTTCTCAATTTAAGTTGAAGGGTTTAAAGAATTTGCTTATTCTATATTTTGTTTGCCAGCCACTATCATGGCTGTTCAATCAAAATATCGTCTTATTACTTACTCACCAGAGATTATAGATGGAAAACCTATATTTGTTTCGTCAAATTGTCTTCCGGTGAAGGTGTCGAAATTCGAGCCGGCTGGTCATTCTTTTCATGCTGTAGCGCTTAAACTTCGCGGTGTTAAGAAAGAAGAAGAAAACAAAGATGCTGATAGTAAGAAAGTTGTTGGGGATAAGGATAAGGATCAGGCTTATTTGCCGTCTGATTCTTATAGTAGTAAGAGTAAGAAGAAATCGGGGGATGGCGAGAAGCAGCAGCAGGATCATTATGCTTTGTTGGGTTTGAGTCATCTTAGGTATCTTGCTAATGAGGATCAAATTCGGAAAAGTTATCGCGAAACTGCGTTGAGGTTTCATCCGGATAAACAGGCTTCTTTGCTTCTTTCGGAGGAGACTGAAGCTGGGAAGCAGGCGAAGAAGGAGGAGATTGAGACTCATTTTAAGGCGATTCAGGAGGCGTATGAGGTGTTGGTTGATCCTGTTAAGAGGAGGATTTATGATTCTACGGATGAGTTTGATGATGAGATTCCGACTGATTGTGCTCCGCAGGATTTTTATAAGGTGTTTGGTCCGGCTTTTATGAGGAATGGACGGTGGTCAGTTAATCAACCGATTCCGTCTCTGGGTGATGATAAGACTTCGATAAAGGAGGTTGATGGTTTCTATAATTTTTGGTATTCGTTTAAAAGTTGGAGGGAGTTTCCTCAGTCGGATGAGTTTGATCTTGAGCAAGCTGATTCTCGAGATCATAGGAGGTGGATGGAGAGGCAGAATGCAAAACTGTCGGAGAAAGCTAGGAAGGAAGAGTATGCACGGATCCGTACTCTTGTTGATAATGCTTATAAGAGGGATCCTAGAATAGTGAGAAGAAAGGAAGAGGCAAAAGCGGAGAAGAAAAGGAAAAAGGAGTCTAAGTACTTGGCGAAGAAGTTGGAGGAGGAAGAAGCTGCTAGAATTGCAGAAGAGGAGAGACTACGGAAAGCTGAGGAAGATAAAAAAGCTGCTGAAGCTGCTTCGGCACAGAAGAAAGTGAAGGAGAAGGAGAAAAAGCTCTTGCGGAAGGAGCGAACACGTCTTCGAAATCTTTCAGGACCTATCTCGTCAAAACATGTACTTGATATTTCTGAAGATGATGTTGAAAAGATTTGCATGTCATTTGATATTGAACGGTTGAGGGGTTTGTGCGAGAAAATGGAAGGCAAAGAGGCTTCAGGGCAGGCAGAAGCTCTAAGAGATGCACTTAGTAACAAAGATAGTTGCAAGAAAGATGTGGTTGATGAGAAAAGTACTCAACAAAATGGCTCTGTCAAGGCTAATGGAAATCTTAGTTCTCTAGCTGGCTACACCGAGAAAAAGGAGAAACCTTGGACTAAAGAAGAGATTGAGCTTTTGAGGAAGGGAATTCAAAAGTTTCCCAAAGGAACTTCAAAGAGGTGGGAGGTTGTTTCAGAATATATCGGCACTGGAAGATCTGTTGAAGAAATAATGAAAGCAACTAAAACCGTTCTCCTCCAGAAGCCAGATACAGCCAAAGCTTTTGACACATTTCTTGAGAAGAGGAAGCCTGCTGCACAATCAATTGCTTCTCCACTCACAACCAGAGAAGAATTGGAAGGGGTATCTATACCAGCAACAACACCTGAAAACAGTACTGGCTCAGCAACACCGATTCCAGCAGCAACACCGATTCCAACAGCAACACCAACTACAACAGCAAATAACATCAGCCCGGAAGACTCTCAAGAAGTTTCTGAATCTGAGGTGTGGTCTGCTGTGCAGGAAAGAGCACTAGTTCAAGCTTTAAAAACCTTCCCAAAGGAAGCTAATCAGAGATGGGAGCGAGTAGCTGCTGCTGTACCTGGGAAAACTGTGAATCAGTGCAAGAAAAAATTTGCCTTGATGAAGGAAAATTTCAGGAACAAGAAAACTGCAGTTTGAATTATCATTCATATCATAACCCATATCTGTGAAATTTTGTCCTAATGCTTGTTAGATTTTCTTTTACCACAACTTACACAGAATATGGGTTGCTACTCAATCTTAGCTAGGTATCTTGATCATTATTAAATCCAACATTCTATCATAGCACCGGATATATGTACCATTTTTGGTTTGCAAGAGAGTTTTGCTTCTTTAGTTCCGTGTTGTCTCATTTATGTCTAGAGATGAAATTATGCTTTTATAGTTTATATACTTGCTTCTTTATCTTTATATTTATGAAATAATTTTGTTTGAAGTTCTCAATCCTGCATGACAGGGATATTTCTATCATTTAAAAACTATGTTTCTTATTTGATTGAAAAATTACTTTTAGTTGTTTTTCTGTCATTTACTATTACTAATGCACTTTGATAATGGATTGGAATAAATGAGACATACAATTCCAAGAGCACTCACGCTTTCTCATGTAGCAATGCAAAATGTCTCTCATTATGAACCTAAGATATGCCCTCTTCCAAGCAATGACCACAAATTACAAGGATGCATTTGTGCTACTTAATTTGTAAGACCATGTTGATCCCTGCTTCTCCTTCCCTTCAGAAATGGGTGGTGATTATAAAATCTTGGATCAGGTAACTTCTATTCCCTTAAAATTTCAATCTATGAAATAACTTAAATGTGAGATTTATTCTATTAGTAGAAATTGGTCCCTTGGTTAAACATTTTCTTATGAATATGTCTCTTGACTCATTGGATTTATTCAATAAGAATGGTTTTGTTATATGTCTGTCCTAGTGTATCTGTTAACGGGAATTCTTTTGGGGAAAAGTTCTCCCGATGATACCGCCTCGCGGATTCCCCAAATTCGATCATATTATTTAACTTTTATATATTATATAATCTACAATTATATGATTTTACATAAAAAAAATTAATGTATTAGAAAATGAAGAGTCATTAGTGAATCATTTTATTCTAATATTTTATTATATAATGTATTGTTTCATTATCCTAGTACTCAACTCTAGAAAAGTGCACTCAATACATAGAATGTACTTTTTCACGCATAATTAACCACTTGCGGTGGACGACAGTGGTACTATTGTAGTAAATTAGTGGAAGCATGATAGCACGACAATGCTTTTGCTTTTTTTTTTTTTTAATATATTGATGCAAGATGTATTTTTATTTAAAAAAAGAAAGATGTAAAATATATGTGTTTTTCTAATAATGAAATATTAGTGTCATAGTTTTGATAGAAAAGTATAAAAAATTTCTTAAGATTCAATCTCTGTGGATCTCCGTGGGGATGGAGATTCCCCCGTGGCGGGTATTGGGGACGGGGATGGAGAATAAATTTGAGGGTGGGGCGGGAAGCATCCTCCGAATATTCTTTCCCCCATTGACATCCCTTGTCAGTCCTTTGACATCTTAAATGATGAAGTTGTGAGGTTTATCTATCTATTTGTTTTCACTTGATGGACTATACTGAGAATATTGATGTTCACATCTAGTAACAATTCTTCACTTTCTGGGTAAGTAATATTGGGGGTAGATAGTTGATATTACTCCAAACCAAGTGTGAAAGAAGCAACTTTTACCTTCAGTAGTCTTTACTACTCAACTGTTCAAATGTTGCAACTTCCGTGCAGCCCAAAAAGTTAAAAATCATAATGCTGTAGCAATTGATGACATTCTGCAATTGATTCCAGGTTGTATGGAAAAAGAGATGGGATAGACAGTTAAAGGCTTTGAGTTAGGATTAGAGGGTTGAAACAATGTAAAAGCTGACCAACAAGTGGTTTAGTATAGTTGGAATTGCCACGAGTTAATAGAGGCAAGTAGGGGCAAATTAGGGGAAAATTACACGTTGTAGAGTGAAAATGTTCAAATGATATCTCTAACAATCTGACTGATTGAGATTCAACACATTTCTTTTATTACATTCTGCGCAATCCTCTTTTTTTTTTCTCTTTATATGTAGCATTAACCGGCCTCTAGCTTTTCTCAAACAGAAAAGTTCTTCAACTCTATTGAAAATAGCAAGAGATGAAGCAACTTGACAAATATAAAGGACATGGAATTTTACTTTCTGCTACAATATGAATGAACATTGACAAATTCTTTTTTTTTTTATTCCTTCATCATTTAACTGTTGAAGAATTTAAAGTGGTATGAACTATAATGGTTTGAAGAGAACATCTTGGCTGTGAAGGCATAGAAGATATTGTGAGAACACCCTGAAGCTTAACCACACGCAGTTAATAATTCATTTGAGAAAATGAAGAACGGATTGAATATACATTATTGAGTATATAATATACCTTATTGAAGATTAAAATATAGTCATAATCACAAATTTTTTAAGTTGTATTTAAAAATGATTTTTATGAAAATTTATTTGAAATAGTTTTAAAATTAAGTGATATTTTAAAATTTTAAGATTTTTTTTTAATAAAATGATGAAATAACTATTCAAAATAAATTTTTATAAAAATAATTTTGGAAATTAAATTTTTACATAAAATTATGTAATACTATAAAAGTTATTTTAAGAAAAACTAAAATAAATAGACTCTAAGAAAGAGATATAAAAGATGGAGAGAGAATGAGAAAAAGATTAAGGAGATGATTCAAATCCCATCATACATGTGGACATTATTTACTATCTTGAATGTTGAAGAATATTTAGTTTGATTTAAAAAGTAGATCATATTTTTCTCCTAAAACATCTTATTACTAAAAAGTAGATAATTTATTTCTCCTAAAGCATCTTATATATTAAAATTTAAAATAAATTCTTGTAATTACTAAAAAGTAGATAGTTTATTTCTCCTAAAGCATGTTATATATTAAAATTTAAAATAAATTCTTGTATGAAGAGGTGTCAAGGATAACATATACACCCTTTTTAGCTATTAATTTAGTTCGTGTTACGGAGATACATGCAATGACTAAATATTATTTTTTTCTTAGAAATTAAATTTAATATTTTTTGAATATTGTCTTTTGTAGAGATATTCGAGCTCAAACGTTTGATGTTACATAAATATATACACAATATTACTAATATTTTTTTTATTATAGAAGCATTCTTTCAAATAAATATTTTTATATTTTAAAATAATTTACATTAGGTTACTAACTAATTAATAATTACCATTATTTAAAAAATTAAAACAAAGTATCAAAATTAATTGAAAATATGGGCATACTTTTAGAGAAATTTTTTAAAATGATTTAATATTTAGTTTTTGTGTAGCAATATTTTGAAAACGTGGAGAAAGATTTAACAGTAGTAAATATAATTGTTATTGAATTCACTAATAGGAAAGGTGAGAAACTTTTCTAGGTTAGTAGTAGTTGTAATTTAATAAATTATTTCTTATTATTTGTTAGAAATTTAATTGTAGAAAGCTTTTGGAAATATGAAGAAAGCTTCTATGTAACGTGGACATGTGAAGAAAATTTTAAAGTTAGTAGTATTTATTATTTAATTAATCATTATTACTTTCTCCAATTCCTACTTAAGTTGTCCGTCTCATCACGTTTCATCTAAAGTCCGTAAAAAAAAAAGCAGGGTGAACAAGTCTGTCAAATGTAAATGGATTTAAAAATCTAGCTCGCACCGTCAAGATGACAGGTTAGCGGGCGGTTGGTTTGTCCATCTATTTTTTAGTTAAGATTTTGACTGAAAATGACTGATCATTGACTGTTGACTTAGTACATGACCTAATGGCTTGAAGCATGATCTCAAGGACTCAAATACAACATCTTGACCTAATTACATGACTCAAAATATTTTCAAAGATGCAAGTGATTGATAGTTGGAGAATTGAATCAACTGATGAAAAGTCAACAATCATTCAAAAGTTAAAATTTGACTTTTTGGTCAAACATTGGAATTCAAAAGTCAAGAATTATCAAGATATTCAAAACTATCAAAATTGATCATCAAGAAATCAAAAAGTCAAATTTGGAAAATTTTCTAACACTTAGAAAAATTCTAAGTGTTTTTGTTCTAAACAAAAACTCTAACTTCACAAAAGATGCAAGTTGATTCAAGGAAAACTTTCAACATGAAAGTTGTAGGGATCGATGAATTCTACAACTTTGTGAATGTGGGATGATCCTCAAAAAGTGTTTAGATTAAGAGATATAAGCTCATGACTTCTTGGCCATTTTTCACCAAGTTCCCATTTGATTTAGCCAAAACTCACAACATAAAAGTTGTAGACAATGTTTCAAGCTTTTCAAAATGTCAAAGAACACAATTTTATCATTCTTGAGCTAGGAGATTAGAAGGTATGAAGTTGGGCATCCATTCTTGAAATACAAGTCATTTTTGTGATGAACATAAGATCTAATTTCCAAACCATGCAGCATAATCTCACTTTACAGGCTTCTAACTTCCAAATCTATCCATAATCATAATATTACACACAATTTTGAGCCATGATCCAAGTGTTTCAAGCATTGCTCAAGGCATCATTTCATTAATGGCACAAAGTTCATACTTTCATTTTGGAAAAGCATGTTTTTTTGCAAAAGTCCACTCCTTGAGCCTCTAACTTGTTTCTTCTACACACACTTAACCTACAAAGTCATAAGCAACATGTTTAAAGTTTACAACCACTTTAGAAGGCATAGGACTATGCATTGAGACTTGGTGTATTCAAAAATCACAAGTTACAACAAAGGCAAAAACTTGGAAACTTGTAAACCAAGCCCTCTTATCTTTTGAAACATTTGGCTTATATATAGAGATCATTTGCAAGCTAAGGAACGAATGCACAAACCCTAAAAACCTCTCAAACTCAGAATCACCAAAAATTCTCCATAAGTGCATATTTTGAGCTTTAAGAAGCCAACTCTCAATCTACTCGTGCATTTCCCTTCTCATCATTCAAACATCATCTATATATTATATAGAAGTGATCCAAACACTTGAATCACTTATGTAATCACCCTATCACCGTCCACCATTTTCAAAATCCACCATTGCAGCTTTACTTGGTCAGAACAGTTGGGCAAGCTATAAGGCATTTTATCAATTAGAATAGCTTCAGGGAGGTCCAAGAAAGCTTAGTCAATCATTACATTGTACCTGGAAGCACCCATACGTGTTCTGAGTTTTGCTTCAAGAGGTAAGTTTTCTCAAACTTTGAAATCTTGATTTAAGCATCCTTTGTGCATACATTCTAAAGGAAAAATATAAATATCATCATTTTGAAGCTAACCATGTCCTTAAATTGTATTTTAATCGACTACGTGATGAGAATTTTGAAACTAAAGTTTATGAAATATTAGGTTTTCAGTTTGGTACTAAGTAAAATTCTCACTCATCTTTGATTTATAGCTTAAATAATTTACATGGTTGGATTCTTTGTTTAAATTCAAGCAAGTTTGGTGTTTATACTTTTCAAAATGATTGAGGAACAAAGCTTTTAGGAATCATTAATGGTGTTGTTATTATGCTGTGCGCGCGAGGAAGAAGAAGATAGCAATTTAAATTTTCAAACTTGGTTTATAATATATTTACTGAGGGTGTTTCATGATCAGATGAAATAACCACCCCATTGGTAAAGGAGGCGTGCCTATACTTATAGGGACCTGGGTTCGAGCCCCAGTGGTACCCTTTTGTTTTTTTTTCATATTTTTTCCTTTCAGGTCCAATGTAATCAGACAGCATGTGCATACCATGCACCCTTGTCGTTTCAGCCATTAGATCATCATCAGATCTTATTCATCACCATCCAACGCCCATATTTGCTTCCCTACAATGCACCTCTAGAACTCAGCTACACAGGATCATTACAAGCTCTTAGGTCTAATGTTTTCTGTTTCTCACACCCTCATAATTCCTTCTACCACGCAGACCCATTCTAAACTTTTTTTAAAATTATTATTTTGTTTTGTTTCAAACAAAAAAAAAACCTTCTTGGGCCTGGACTTTTAACAACATCCCCCTGATTATTTTTTACAAACACATGCCCATTTACTTTTTTTTATTCTTTTGATTTAATTAGTTATTTTCTTTTTCTTTTTTATTTTTATTAAAAATCAGAATTTTTTTTATAAAATCATAAAAAAATAGACTTAGAGTTTAATTAATTATTTTAATTTTTATAATTAAAATTTAATTTAACTTAAATCACTTTGTTTTATTAATTAGTTCACAAAAATAATCAAAAATTAGATTTAGATTTTAAATCAATTAATTTAATTTTTGACAAATGAAAATTAATTTAATCACTTTGATTTTATTTAATTAGAATTAGGTTTTATATTTCAAATACCTTTTCTAAGTAAGACTTCCAAAAATATTTTTTAAATACTTAGAATTCTTTAGGTTTTGTTTTAATTGATTAATTTAATTTTCATAAATAAAATTAATTAATTTAATCATACTTTATCTTATTTTAAATTGTAAGTAAAATTAGGATTAGGTCTAATTTTTATCTCACATTGCAAATATTTTCTAAACAAAGAAACAACAAATTATTTTCTCAAATACTTAGATTTTTAGGGTTTCTTAAACATCTTTCTATCTCCGTGCATTTGTTTATTTTTCACACTTATACAGTCATGTAACTGTCAAAAAAAAGTTTGTAATAGATAAATTAGGGTTTATTGCTTTCCTCTCTCATTCATAAATTTGTATCCCCACTCCTGAAGCGTTGTAATAGCGTAAGACATTTAATTTCTATAATTTACCGCTTTCCTTATTATTGTTAGTAATTAGAGTTTGTATGGCAAGATTAAAATTAATCATTAGAAAACCTAATCACAAGACAAATACTTGAAATCAAAACACTTCACACACGCGCACCTCTAGGATAATCTCACTTGTTTCCTTGGATAAAAACAATCATGTCCCTCAAATGAGAGATGCTTTAGTGAAGACCCTCAGTTAAAAGACCGTAGTCCCTCGACGACCCTTCGATGTTGCCTTCGGTAAATGATCTTAATCCCTTACGATAATTGCTAAAGCATCTTACAAGTTGCCTTTTATGACTGTACGATGACCCACACCTGTCCCTCACATCCAATGATAGGGCTTCCTACTAACTAATGGTAGGATAACACTATCTAAAGGAGGAGGAAAAGAATAAAGACTTCTTTGAGTAGGTAGATCGCTCATAATAACTTGCTCACAAACTAAAACAATCTTTACATATCACACTTTCAAAACAAATTCTTTCAAAACACTTTATAAAAACTCTTGAGTACTGATACAAGGGTTATTATAAAGCAAACTGCATTACATTGGCATTTCCAAAGCATCTTTCCCAAATAAACACATTCATCCAATAAATATTTTCAAAATAAACATTTTGTATACCTTCTCAATGATACGAGAATCATTACAAAATTGTCGCACTTAAGCATTTTCAAAATATTTTCAAACATACATAAACACAAAGCATTATTTTCAAAGTGAGCTAGCAATTAAGACCCCGTAGATAACTACATATGAAAAGGGTGCTAACACCTTCCCTTTTCATAACCTACCCCCGAACTCAAGAAAATCCTCCAAAGGCTTTTCCCGTTCTTTTGACCCTTTCCTGTATTGGATAAAAAAAAGTCGATGGCATCTTGCTATCCGCAACATTTGTGATAAAACGCAAGAAACTAAAGTTAGTTCTCGCCACCATATTACAGTCAATCTAATACCAGATCTGGATTTTAGAGCTACGACCTCAACTTGTCATCAATGCCATTTTAACTAAAGCATCATTTTGATCTGGTTCTTTTTTCATTTGATTCTTTACCATGAGGGAAACATTTGGCATGAAGAACATTCCAAAATGTACAAGTGGATTTCATTTGGCCTAAGCTTGAACATGGAACCATGAAATCTATTTTGCAGCTATGACTTGTAACTTGTAATCATGTAAAACTTCACTTGGGACCACTAATACATGTGCCAACTTATTTCTCTTTGCAAAATGTGTCCCATAGTTTGCAAAATGACTTAATTCTATGCCAATTTTACGTATTTGATGCTCTCTTTTAACATGGATTGCAAATCAAAATATCTCAACTTGGTTCACACGCTTGGGATATGATTTCGCATGCATCATGACCTCATTGAGTTTCCTTAAATATAGGATGGTTTTGCCTTCATTTGCAAGTTTGAATAGCCACAAAACCTCTACCATTTTCATCCCAGAAAAGCTCCAAAAACCAGAAACCCTAACTTCATTGCTAGCTCGTTTTAACTTCAAATCTCCACCCAGAAATGTTCACCGACATCATCTGAAGCTAACTGAACCATTACAGAAGTTTGAAACCTCTTGCAACCATCAACTTCATTTCACCATTTTTAGACCTTCAAAGTTTCAACTAAAAAGGTAGATACAAGTTACTTCTCTGAAAAAACGAGTTACCACTCTCTTTGTCTTGATTCTCTGATTCAAAGCCCCCGCTTACCTTGGATTTATTCATCGTATTCTTCATTTAATTTTACTTTGAGTAGTTAGGTTTAGTTGTATTCTTGAACAAACTTCTCTCTACTCAGAGCCAATCAATGACTCTGAAGCAGAAAGACATGAACGACGATGTGAGTAGAAGCTTAAACATGTGTGGTTTGAGCTTAAAACTTAAAGTTCATGATTCTGCAAAAATCAACTCAAGGTTGAAGACAAAGTTGTTCGCGTGCTATTGGGGGAAATTCAAATCCTATGGCCAATGAAACCTTGATACGCTTGCTAGCCGTTTGAATTTTATTTTATTTTATTTAATTCATTTTATTTTTTTCAACTTTTTTGATTTATTTTAAATAACTACCTTAGTATTTTTTTGCTCCAATTTTTTCATAAATCACAAAAATATTATCTTTCACATATATGTTTTTTCAGATTTTAAAAATCATTTTTAGCATTTATTGCTATTTTCTTTTTTATTTTTATTTAACAATTAATTTTCAATCATTTTAAAACAATTTTTATTTCAACTTTTGAGATCTGATTACTTGTAATGTTTCTGACTTTCTCTAATTTTTTGGACATTTATTTGATGTTTTGATGCATCTTTTGCATTTTCCATTTAATTTCAATTTTAAAACTTTTTAAAACTATTTTTAAATCTTTTTTTTAATCATTTTAAATTCATTTTGGTTCTGACTTTTTTAGACCTTGATCATATTTGGTTGATTGATACTTCATCTTGTACAATTAATCTTTGAATGATGCCTTGGTTGCATAAACTTTTATCATTTCAAACTTATCATTAAATGATCATTTGATCATATTTGGTACTCTGAATTGAGGATAAGTTTATCTCATTGTATCATGAAGAAGATTGATCGAAAGTGATGATAGACAATCCATTGCCTTTATGCTTGATCATCTCTCCTTCTTCACTTCCTTATTTTTTACTTGTGTTACATTGTTTTAAGAGGATGATTTTTGTATCATCTCTCTAACATGTATGACACATGAATTGTTATTGACTGGCTTCAGATAGATGTGACTTCTACATAAGTCTACTTATGATTTTTTAACATAACACTAAATTGTTTAGACTTGGTTGATTTCTCATTAACACCAATATTGACATATTAATTGTGCTAACATTTACTTTTATGCACTTTTACTTATTACAATTTAAGTTTATGTCATTTACATTGATGTCATTTACATTATTCCACTTTTATTTTTCTTTTTTACTTTATACCTTTTATTTTTTCTTTCTCTTGCTTTATTGCTTCAAAAAGAACAAAAAAATTAATAAAAATGGATAAAATCTTAAAAAACTTTCATCTGATCTTGTGGAATTTGTGTTACTATCCCTTGCTTGAGGAGTATTTTTGGACCTTAGACTTTAGGACTTAGTGATTTCCTTTGCTTGTAGTGATTATTTGATACTTAGTGATTTCCATTAATTGCTCATGATAATTCATCTGCTTGTATGCTTGCTTGTGTTATTTGCTTATCTTGTGGCTTAATCCAAAGGGAAATGAATGATTCATCTTGACCAATGTTAAATGCTTGCTCCATCTTGTGGTTAATTCACTTGCACACACAAAAGCTTTCTCCGGGGCTACCTTACAATGAGACCTTCTATTTCATGTCATTTACTTTATGCTTTAGGATAGTCTCTTCATCTTCTTCCCACTTCTTTAATTTTCTAATCTTCTCCCTATTTTAAAAACTTATTATTTCAAACTTCAAACTCTTTCATAATAAGTCTTGACTTTGTCAAGTGATTTCGAAAATCTCTTTTTCTTAATAAATGCTAAAACACTTAAGCATATTCAAATTATTTTTAAAACTTCTAAAAAAGACAAACCTGATCAAATTTCTTTTTGTGCCTTTGTGCACTTTTCTTTTTAAAACTTTTTTTCAAAGATTGAATATTGGTCTATTCTAATAGTGATGCAAACCACTATACTTCTATAATATGTTGTGAAGTGATTGATATTTTCACTTGAATGTTGAGACATGCTTGTGAGAAAGTCTAAGTAAAAGTTCTCCATATCAAGATGATACAAATGCTCCTTCTTCATAATTGTGGGTAGTAAGTTTATTTTCCACTTGAATATGCTGAAATGTATTTTCAATTAAAATCAAAAAACAAACTTTCGTAGTTTTTACCACGAACTACGAGACTTTGAATACCTTATTTCACTTTGAGGATACGTAGGCACAAAACTCTCGAAGTTTTGGCGAGTACAAACATAACAAAATAATTTTTTTCTCATCACCCCAATCTTTTTGCAAACAACCTGGTTTTATCATAACACGAATTTTCAAGAGGTTCCTATGGAGTACCATAGATGTGAGGGGTGCTAATACCTCCCCCCTTGCATAACCAACCTTGTATCCAGATCTCTTTTGTTATATCCAAATCTCGATATTTTCCCTTTCCTTTGGAAACAATAAAGTTTGATAGCGACTTTTGTCTTTTCGAGTTAAGTTAATCAAAAGCTTAATCTCAATTTTTCCCGTGCGATAGTTTCATCAGGAAAACTGTGAGGGTTTTCCTCCAAGATCAAAGTATTGATTTGGGGGATTTGACAAGGTTTCACAAATATTGGATTAGACCGATTGGAGAGCTTTGAAGAACGAGGGGTTCTTTCAAATGAGTAGCGTGAGACGATGAATTGTTTAGTAATCTTGGGTGACAATAATTCACAATTTTAGATTTGACCGAGTGAAAGCTTTGAAGAATGGTGATTTCTTACAAATGAGTAGAGTGAGACGGTGTATCAAATTGGTATTGTTTGGTGACTTGATCAAACTCAGGTATAGGAAAGAGAAAGTGCTAGGATAAACATTACATAGAGTAGATAGGGTCGGATTGCTATATTTCTCTTGTTAATGATTTTTTGCATAGTGAGAATTTTTATCTCAATTCTAAACAAAATTGGGGACAAATATAGCCATAACAAAGGCGATTGGTGAAATGCCTAAACAAATCTATGTGCTCTCTCTCTCTCTCTCTATCGATTCGTATAGACATATCATTTGATTGTTAAACAATGCTTTGTTGATTACATTATAATCAATTAGATTGTAAGTGGTATTTCATATCAACAAAGTCAAAGAGAAATCCGAAAAACGATTGCTCGCCAAGTGTTTGAGAATTTGTTTGTTTTAGCTTTATTAATAATTTCGTTGGAAATTGGTTAACAATTGTGATCATTATAAAATGATTGGTTGAGAAAGTATTATATTAATTTTTATCATCACTTTACATTTCATTATGTGATTTATGCATATCCAAGTTTATAATAGTCAATTCAGTTTAGATGACTTGTTCGATCTAGGCTTAATATTCTGCTTGTCATAGTTTTTTACTTGCTTCCAAAACAGAACCTTAAAAGGTAATTTTTACTTTGGGGATTTATTCACCCCTCCTATAGATATGTTGTCTTCGTCTAACAAACACCGTGAATACTTAAGCACACTCTCTTAAGGACATCCCTACCTGTCTCACGATCATGAAACTCAAGTCCGTGCTCTCCTCGGATTCAAGAAACAACACAACCTCAACAACACATGTACTCAGGCAATCAATGACATGCTAAACCAACACTCCACACTTGAAACATCTCGGAGAAACAAAACTTCTCTCTCACTTGTTTCAATCTTGCTTCTGATGGAAAGCGGTTAGAAAAACAAACGAGCACCAATAGTGTTTCACACACATATCGTATACTAGAGAATAAATAACATTACAAAAATCTGGTCGGATGAACTGACATAATCTAATACCACTACTCTAATACCATTATTATAACACCTGAAATTTTATTTATATTCAAATTATTTCGTATTACTACGCGTTGGAATTTTAGAATATTACGTATTGTTGGTCTTTTAATATGCTCAATCACTTTTAGCACAATATGAGTATTGCTGCTTCATTTTCTAGCCATCCAACTTGTTGGCATTCACTAGTTTGCATATGTATAAAGTGTTTTATACTCTAGATGGTTAAGCTTGTTGTTGTCTGGTTTCTCTCATTATATTTTTATGATAAAACTCCTTTTGTTTTGGACATCCTAAATTAAGTCAACTTTCAATTTGAAAGGATATTCTCCAGCCATATTAATAAAAAATAAAAAGTTTATTAGATTTATTAAATAAATAATATATTTAATTATTATTTTATATTAGATATATCAATTATTTAATAAATTTTAAATTTTTTTATTACTTATAAATATGTCTGGAGAATGTATAAAATCAATCATTTATCAATATTTATTTGTCCTTCAATATAAAATCTTCATAAACTAAATTATGCTAATTATAAAAGTTGATTAAAGTATTAAATTTATTAATACAATTATACAAGTTTATAAATAATTCATGTTTATACAAGTGTATTTATTATTAATAGTAGAAATAGATAAGATATAATTAGAAATATATTTAAAAAAAATTAATATTATTTAAAAGTTAAAGAAGATCTTTTAAAAAATGACACGAAAAAAATTCAAAAGAATCTTATAATTAAGAATAGAGGTAGTATAAATACACTTACTTAATCTTTTCATTTGTAATATTTAAAGTCATTTAATATTTTCACTTATAATATTTCAAAATTATTTTTATAAAATGAGAAATTACACATAATTATTATTTATGAATTTGAAATTTAAAAGAGAAGAACGTTTAAATAATTTTTTAATCTATGTAAGTTGGTGTATTTTTTATTTTGATCTCTATTTTTTTTTCTCAGAAATAATTTTTAAATGTTAAAATCGATAACAAAATTCAAAAATAAATTCGCAAGAAACTGTAGATCTTCCTATGTGTTTTTGTTTTAGGAACTAAAATTAAATGAAATTCAATATTTCACAATTTTATCTAAAAAAAATACAGAAACGACGATAACTTATGTTAACCAAAATATAAACCTAAGAAGAAATTACACATAAGTCTACTACTTATGAAATTAGTGTTTATTGTTATAAAATAAGACAAATTTGCACATAGTTCTGGTACTAAATTAAAATTTATTCATATAAAATAAGAAGAAATTACATAGTTCTAGTTCTACTACTTATAATCAACAAGCACCCATCATTTTTGCGCACCCCTAATTCAAAAACAACATAGGAGGTGGTGACATAGATTCAACTAACAATGACAAGAAAAAGAAACACAAAATCAGCAAAATTACCTTGGCCGATTATTTTATTTACATAATATTAATTAAAACTAATAGAACATACGTGTTAGAAAAGAAGAGAACAACTTCACCGGAGGCGTAGAAGACGCCGGAGATTATTTGTTGCTCCGTCGTCAACAAAACCACCCGCCGCAGCGGCAGCAGCTTCTGTGTTGCAACTGAGTTTCGATCTCATAGAAAACTTGGGCAACGGCAAGCTACTTGGCGGTGGAGCGAGATTGAAAACGGACTCTGAAAAAACGTCCATGTTTCCAATTCCAATAACAACCGGTAGATTTTTGGGAAGATCTTTCGGGTCGGGTCCCCATGGATTAACCATAAGAATCTCCGGTACAGTTCCCGATCTCTTTTTTGGTTTTGATTTCTTAGGTGACGGAGACAAAGTTTGAGTGTTAAGGCGTCGTGGAAGCAAAGGTTTGTGATGAAGAATTGTAGAAACATGTGGAAGAGGTAACAGTGGTGGTTGTTGCTGTTGAGGAAGATTCAAAAGACCTGCATAGGTGTTAGAAATGAAACTACTATTAGTACTACCTCGTTTGTTTTTCCTTGGAGTTTTGATTTTCATTTGCATGTTTGTTGTAGCAATGGATTGTTCCTTTGCTTTTGGACTCAAAATAGTTTCCATTGAGAACGAGATTGAAGAAGAAAAAAAAGTAAGCAAAGTTAAAACAGGCTATTATTGGTGGTGGTGATCAAATAAACAGATCAGTGGCCTGGTAATTAGTTTATACAAATATTAGTTAATTTAAGAGAGAAAAAACATAAATATATAACACTATGATATGAAGAAATATGTATAATAGTTAGATATGAAACTATAAAAAAGAAAAGAAAAGCTGGTACGATAAGAATTAGATGAGAGGGGAAGAAGAGTTAGAAGTTAGAACGTGAAGGGACCTGCTTTTAAAAGAGACGGGTCTTTCCTTTTTCTTTAAGCATGCCACTATTGCACACATCTTTTAAAAGATACTAGTACTACTCAACGGCTTTTTGTTTTATTTCTAAAAAATATATTACTTATTAAACTTTTATTTTACTCATTTCACAATTAATTTCATTTAAATAAAATACACACTTTCATATAATAAACTGTCACATTCTTTCATTTTAAAAAGTAAAATTGATCATCTTAAAAGTTCTACTTATTAATCTAGAATACATTAATCTAGAATATGATAATATAAATTTTCGAACTCTTCGTAAAATATATGTCGTTTTTAGACTCTTTGTATTTTTTAAAAATTATTAATTTATAAATATTAATTATTTATTTACATTAATACATTAATATAACTAAGTATTTCCATAAAATAAAAATATTAAATTTTAAATCAATAATTTACTTTTATTCACTTTAACTTCTAAAATTAATGTATATTAAAATTAATCCTTATAATATATATTTATATTAAAATTAATAATTTTAATATTAATATTTAAATCATTAAAATAAAATACTTTACATATAGCAAATATTATTTCTAATATAAATTAATTTTATTGAAATTATTATAAAAAGTAATAATATACATAAAAAATCAAAATATTAGACGACTATCAAAATTAAAACTACACTACTCCAGTTTAATTTATAAGTAAAAAAAAAAACTACGCTTATTAAAAAAAATAATTGAGTGTATTTATTTTTATTGATTTCATGTGAAAAAGATAATATAATTATTAGTATATTCTCAATTAAATTGTCATCCACTAATAATATTAACTAGATAAATTTTTTGACTATCCTTAATAAATTTAGGGATAATTTACTTGTATCAATCAAAATTTGTCATATAAAGTAAAAAATTTAAAGTCACATATTAATCTAAAATCTTAAAGAATCAAATGAAATCAAAAAAATAATATATATTTATTTTTTGAGCAGTAAAATATTAGTATGTCAAATTTGTATAATAATTCTTATATTGAATAGAAAAAATAATATTGAATTTTTTTAAAATAAGAAAAGACATAAATCATTTTAAAATATTGAATTAATGTGATTTTAAAAATTAATTTTATATAATAAAATTCCATTGATATCATTGAGAGTAAATTATTTCAATTTTACAAGGTAACATAGGCCTCATCTATTAAATAATTAATATGGTGATAATTTTATAATATAAATATTAAATATATTTAGATTTGTGAATATTTATTTATATTTATGACCAAAAAATTTAAAAAAAAATTGTATCATGTAAAGTTGATTTAATAAAAAGTGTTTTCTTTTCAACACCATTATTACTACTTCTAATCTATTTAGCTCGTGATAAAAAAGAGTTAAAGAACAGATGAATAATGAGTCGATTAATTTAACAATATGATTTTCTCATGTCAATATTTCTCTTAAATTACCGACAACCGGTGCAGTCGGCGACCTTTCTTATAGGTATCAATAGTTGAACCCCGAGGAACGCTGTAGGGCGGCAACCGCCATATTGTTGAGAGCCGTTGGATTTGGTTTATTAAAATAGCCGTTGAGGACAAAATGACCGTTGATGGATTCATCGAGTTCCTCGAAAATGTGTGTGTCAGAAAGTTGGCAAAAATATATCGTAGCCAAACACGTCGTTGTTGAAGTGGGGTCAATATTTTATTTTTTGGTTTATTGCCGCGTGACCTCATGTACAGGGAATAACTTAGGGCTTCCTGTTTATTCGACCAATGGGTTTAGTTTGTTTGTGTGTTGAAGTTGGAAGTTTATGTGTTTTGTTTCGACCAATTAGATGAGCCAGCTTATTGGTTAAGTTTTACTACTAGCTTGGGTTTGTTATTCTTTATTTAAACGTGGGGAAAACTAAGGAAGAAAAGGTTGAGTAAAACAAATTAACTCGTGTTGCTCTAGGTGAAGCCAATTTTTATTTCCCTTAAGCAGCCCTTTGGATTAGGGCATAGCATAACAATTAAGACATTTTTACACTCTCGTTGCTTTTAAGTAGAACCGGCCGGATTAACCGGACCGACAGAAAATCTACTAAAAAATTTAAA
Organism: Vicia faba; assembly: GCA_948472305.1. Taxonomy (NCBI): domain Eukaryota; kingdom Viridiplantae; phylum Streptophyta; class Magnoliopsida; order Fabales; family Fabaceae; genus Vicia; species Vicia faba. The sequence continues at coordinate 1,319,982,309 of OX451737.1, read as the reverse complement.
TATAAATAAAAAAATTAGAGTCTATTTATTATCTGGACTTTTAAGTTTGATCCGTTAAAAATCAGATATTAACCGGACTAATTCAATCGAATTGTAGATAGTCTATTTATTTAACTTTTTTCTATTTCTTATAAAAACTATAATATATTATATAACTAATGTCTATATTATTTTTTAATAAAAAATAAAAATATCTATTTTATAATATATTTTATTATTATCCATTTTAATAATAAAAAACTATAATATATTATACAATTAATATTTATTTTATAATATATTATACTATTAATATTTTAACTTGAATCTTAATTATTTAATTAAAATAATTTATTTAATAATATTTTATCTTAGATGTTATGAACGTAATTGATTTATACTTTTTAGTGATCAATAGTCATATATATATATATATATATATATATATATATATATATATATATATATATATATATATATATATATATATATATATATATATATATATATATATATATATATATATATATATATATATATTATATATATATATATATTATAGTTTTTTAGTTTATAATCTATTAATTAACTACTTTATTTAAAAAAAATATTTTTTTAATAAAAAATTAATATTAGATATTATCTGGGCGATCAAAGACTCGAACTCGTCATAGGTCGGCCTGAAACGGGTCGAGTAATCCATTTTGCCAGCTCTACTTTTAAGTGTCACATTTTAGAAAGTAATGTATTTTTTTAAAGTGTAATTTCAAAGTTTAAAGTATTCCTAGTTCAAAGTATTATTGATTGTAATTTGAGAACTTCTCTTTACATCTAGTAATGGTGAAAATCACCATTGAGACCCGAAAATACCCTTCAGATATGTACTTTCGAGCGCATCTATCAACATATTTCAGAAGTACATCTCCGAAGACACCCTTTTTCCACGTTTTATAACATAAACGTTGGATTTAAATTTTTTGAGGTAGTTTCGGAGTTGCACATGAGAAACATGCTAATAGGTTATTTCGGATGTGCATCTTCGAAACTATCCTTTCCATATTAAAATCCTGCATGGTCACCTATTCCAACTATTTTATTCATTTTCCATTCCTCCATAAACAAAATCCTTATAAACCTTAAATCATTTTCAATGGATTTTTTGTCTCCAAGTCAAGTTTCAAGTGTTTGAGCATAACAAAGAGAGCATAAAAGTTGCAATTTGAGGTAAACTTATGTTATTTCATTATACATTTCCTGCATTGAGGTTGATTTGTTGAAGATGAAAACAACGTCGCTTCTGATATACACTTCTGAATTCAACCTACCATAATTCGGAAGTGTATTTCCGAAAAAGTGCCGGTTTCAAAACCAGAATTCTGTTTTAACAGAATTCATATTTTTTTAACATGTTAGGTATGGTGCACCCCGATAATATTGTCAAAGCTCTCGTAAAGGTTCCAGACAAGGTCAATGAAGATGATAAGCCGATTGAGGTGAAGGACGTTAATAAAACGAAGCATGTTGTGATCAATTATGCACAACAATTTCAAACCGATAAAAGTTTCACTACTTGTCAACATATGATTGAATGGATTCGAATGGAAGCTAGCAAACTTGGGTTCGACGTTATGATTGAAAGGTCCGACAATGGGACTAGTAAAAGGCAACCATTTATTGTTATGACATGCAAGCGAAGTGGGAAATATGTTCAAAAAATTCAGAAGATAAAACATGATGACACGGGATCGAGGAAATGTGAGTGTCCGTTTAAATTGCGCGGTTATTTTAGGGTGGATGATTTATGGCGGTATAATGTCATGTATGATATGCATAATCATACGTTAGACACTAAGCTACACGAACATCCAATTGTATGTAGGCTTAAGACGGTAGAGAAGGAATTTATTTCTGAATTATCATTGATCAAAGTTACATTGAGAAACATAGTTGCCGGTTTGAAATGAATAAACCGGATTGTGTCTCAAATATCAAGTCAGTTTACAATCATCGTTATAAACAACACATTGCACAAAGAGGTCCGAGATCCGAAAGGCAACATTTATTGAAATGTTTGGACGATAACCACTATAATTCTAGGTACATAGTTTATGAGGACAACATTAGTATTCGTGACATTGTTTGGACTCATCCAGAAAGTATCAAGTTGTTTAACACATTTCCAACCGTCTTTATGATTGATTCAACATACAAGACCAACAAGTATATGCTCCGGCTTCTAGAAACTGTCGGTGTTACATCTACGGACAAGACATTTTCAGTTGGATTTGGTTTTTTTGGAATATAAGAAAGAAGACAACGTCACTTGGGCGTTGGGTATATGCAAGACTTTGTTGAAGGATCCATAAAATATGCCTAAGGTCATTGTTACCGAGCGAGATAACGCACTTATGAATGCGGTTGACACCGTGTTTCCTTCGTCAACCACATTACTTTGTCGGTTTCATATAACAAAAAATGTGAGAGCACGGCTAAAACCTGCAGTTGGCACCAAAGAAAAAAAGGGTGAAGGCGGAAACATAGTCAAATTCGGTGTTGTGGTTGAGAAGATAATGGGTGCATGGACTGATATTCTTAATTCTACTACCGAAGAGTTGTATATTGAGAATGTGGTACACTTTATAAACTTGTGTGTCGAGTATCTCGATTTCTTGAATTGAGTCTACTATTCTTGATCAGGTGAAAGAGAAAGTTGTATGTGCTTGGACGGACTGGGTTAGACATTTGGGTAACACAATAACTAATAGAGTGGAATCTTCACATGCGGCGTTGAAGAAGTGGTTAGGTGATAAAAAGGGTGGCCTTTGTAGAGAATGGGACACGGTAAACCAAATGCTCCAAAACCAACATAATGAAATTCAAATAACTTTTGGTAGTAGCAAAATTGTATTAGAACAGTGTTTCAAAGGTAACCCTCTATAAGCACAGTTGTTCCACAACATATCTCGGGCGGGATTGAATTTCATTTTTTATAAAGTGAAACGAGCGGAAACGACGGGGCCAGATAGTTTGAAGTGTGGGTGTACAATTAGAATGACTTACGGGCTTCCATGTGCTTTTGTTATTTCTAAAAAAATGAAGCTCAATTCTCCCATAAGTATGGACGGGGTTTGTACTCATTGGAAAAGACTTTGTTTTGATGACTACGGTCCGACAAAGGAAATACATCCAACATAACCATCACAATCGAGTTGGAAGTGATAATGGATAGATTTTATAAAGCTAATGAATCTATGAAGTGGCACGTCAAAGAACTTTTGAGAAAAATCGCCTTTATGTAAACCATCAATTTGAAACCTTCATCGCAACCGGTAAAAACAAAAGGTGCGCCAAAAAAAGCGAAAAGTTCTCAGGGTGACGGTTCAACAAAGCGAACTCCTTCTTACCATGAAGTTGTTGATTCAATATTCTCGGATTCTCCAACCCCAAAATCTAAAACAAGTGCTAACAAAGGAGCTCGCGTTTCCAAACCACCTCGTACACCGCCTATTATAAAACAACCACAACCACCACCGATTATCTACATTGATGAGATGCCACTTTTTATGCACAAACACATTGAAAAAATAATGGATGTGGGGAGTGATGGTAATTGCAGGTATCGCGCCGTGTTCGGGTTACTTGGTAAAGGAGAGGAAAATCACACTCTTGTGTGCCAAACACTTATTTCGGAGTTGATGGTGCATAGTGAACTCTATACTCGCCTATATGTGACTATCGAGAAATTTAATAAAGTTCATCATGCTCTTGCTCCAAGTGTTACCGTTTGCGCACCAGTTTCTAAGTGGATGAGATTCCCTGGAATGAGCCGTCTTATAGAAAGTGCATATGAGAGGCTGTGTATCGACTTGACGAGGTATGGTTTTTCGGAGACATTTTTCCTCTTCGGACTCCCCCGCCTGAATATCCATCTGGCTGCATCATGTGTATTGGGTACCTTAGACCACACCATTTTGTTCAGGTTTATTTGAAACTGGCTGTCCTATACCAGCTACATCCGTGGAATGAACGACACATCATGAAAAAGAGGCACAAAACTTGGCCGGATGAGTTTTTGGATAGGATGGTAGAATTCACTCATTTGATGGATCTTGAGAGAGAATCAAATAGGGAGAAGTCGAAGAAAGAACCGTTTTTAGATTTAAGCGGTGATAATTCGTTCGGTGCATTTTAGAATATAATCGAACCATTTTTGGAATATTTAATCGAACCATTTTTTGAATGTATTGTCGTACACATTGTAAAATTTATACGTTTCAATACATATATAACATATTATCTATATTTAGTGTTACAGTTGTTTATTTTTTCATACACTTTTGTACACAATAATGATTATGAGTTTTGGTTTTGCATAATTCAGAAATGCACTTCCGAATTGACCTTAAACTTTAAAAAAACAACACAGTGCATAATTCAGATATGAACATCCGAATTCACCTCTTATTTTCATTTAAAATGTGGTGTTTTTCGGATGTGCATTTTCGAAGACACTATATTTTGATTAAAAAAAAGGTTAATTCAGATGTGCATATCTGAATTATGTCCTGATAAGATTTCTTTGGTCCATATTGCTCCAAAAATTCTATATTGGATCTTCAATTTCATTTCTTTATTAATCCCATACCACAACCATAAATGACATAAACATATCCACACCTTGCTTTTGTCTACTTCAGCGGTGCGTAGTCGCCACTTCAATTTAGGTTCTCGCAGGACATGTCGTTCGCTGAGCTCATTACCATACTGCATTCTCTCTTGCAATATCCATAGAATCGAAAGGTGATCAAGCTTGAGTATCGTTCACTTTCGATTGACACTAAAGGAAACATAAAGGTCACCCCGTTTGAGCTCAAGAACGACGATGATTTAGAGGTTATGTGGAGTATCTTTCAACATTCACTACTAAAAAAAAGACATTTGAGAAAAGGCTTTTACATCGGGTATCAAAATATATGATGTAAAAAATACAATTAAAAACATTTTACATCAGGTATTTATTTGCAATGATATAAAAAATATTTTCCGCTACCTATTACATCGGGCAATCTCATCCACCGATGTAAAAGGTTTTCAGAAAAAAATACGGTGGCATTTTTGTAAATAAGAAACAAGGTGGTAGAAATGTAAATAAAAAACAAGCAAGATATTACATCGGTTTAACTAAAAACCGATGTAATAGGTTCACACGCAGATTGTGAATATATAAAATATATTAAAACAATTACATCGGGTAGTATTATAAACCGATGTAAAAAAACCAATTAAAACACGCTTGCATCGGTCCACAAACCAACCGATGTAAAAAACATCATAGTAACACGCTTGTATCAGTTCTTGTCTCCACTGATGTAAAATGTTCACACGCTTGCATCGGGCCTTTTTCCACCGATGTAAAAGGTTCACAGGCCCAAACCCTTACATCGGTCCATTGATTCCACCGATGTAATAGGTTCCATATATTATTCAGTTTGGCTCCTAATTGCACATTATTTCCACTGTATAATACGCAGACGCAGACGCCGCCCCTGTTCACGCATCCTCGTCGCCTCACTGTACAACTTCACGCTGTTTCACATCTCCACGTCTCCTCGCCGCCGTTCACGCCGTTCACGCTGTTCACGACATTTCGCTGGCCGATTCACGCCCTTCCTCGCTCGCCGTTTCAACTGTAAGTCACATTCTTCACTTATTTGATCCATAATGTGACTTATTCAAAATATAGGTTAGGTTTGCTAGTTATGGGTTAGGTTAGGTTAGGGATTTTGATGAGGCTTTGTTCCATCATTTTGCTGCTAAGTTTAAGGAGGAGTATAAGATTGATGTTTATCATTTTGATGGCAACAAGTAAAACTCATAATGTGAAAGCCATAGTGAGTGTGAAACAAAGTGTTGGTGGTGTTATTGATTCAATGTTTGTTCTCTTGATTTAAGTCAATACCTTATGTTAACACTAGGTAGAAATTCATTTCAAGCGCTTTAACTTGTAAAATTTTCTTTGAGAAACTTTATTTGTCCAAATTTCTAAGTTTTTTAAGAATAACAGAAGGTTTTATTACAAGATATGATAGATTCATGAGAGTTGAGTTAAAAAAGCAACAATATCTTTAAGAGAAGATAAGGTGTTATGCATTGTGAAACCATAATCGGAAATATTGGAAAACATACCTAGAGAATAGAGATATCTTGTTCTAAGGGATGGTTAACATGCTAGAGGAGATAATGCTACAGTACATTATGTACAAATTTTTGTTTGAATTCATTTTAACTTATAATATTTTTAACGAGATAAGTTTTGTCACGTGAAATTTAAATTGATTTTATCAAAACAATTTATAATATTTTTTGAAATTCTTCAAAATTATTTATAAAAACAATTTATAATCTATAACAATATATATAATACATGATTCATTGACATCAGGTGTTAGAATAGATATCTCAGAAAAGGTTTCCGCAATTGGTTTTATATATATATATTTTGTTGATAATGTAGATATAATACTGTATAGATAGAGATAGATAAGGAACGGCTTGAAGAATTTGTGGCTACTAGCTAGCCACCATTATTGTCACGTTCTTTTTTATGTCTCTTAAAAATGCAATTAATATAGTGTCAATAACACCAACCAACAACCAACCATAGCAAATTAGCAACTGAATATTGAAATCTTATCACATTGGAGCCTTAAGGTCCTCTCAGAAACACACTGTTTATCTTTAACCTATCAAACTTAATAGAGTTATCACCTTGCCATTGAAATTTGATTCTATTTTTCTTTCTCCGCGAAGCAGCGCAACTTGCAATCTCGGAATCTCCGTGAAGTAGCGCAGCCGCGGGCACACCGTTCGTCAGAACTTCCTCCGTGTGAACATAGTTATGGATCGTAGTTGGATGAGAGCTAATCGATTAAGTGACGAGTACGAACATGGAGTGATGGAATTTCTACAGTTTGCTGAAAGTAATGCTGAAAAAAGTCTTCCTACGCTTTTTCTCTGTCCATGTGTTCGTTGTGCAAATAAAGAACCAAAACGTAGTAAGAAAGAAATCATGGATCATCTAATTTGTGTAGGGATTTGTCAAAGTTATACAAAATGGATATGGAACGGTGAAGTAGTAGCAAAGTCAAACGTGTCTCAAAGAGATAATGTTAGTGTAGAAATGGATGATCGTCTAGAAGATATGATGCGTGATATTGGACAAGATTCGTTTAAGAGGGCACATACGTATGATACTATATGCAATGACAAGGATAAACCATTGTACCCGAGATGCAAAAAATTTACACGTCTGTCAGCCGTGTTAAAATTATTTAATCTGAAGGCAAAGAATGGGTGGACTGACAAAAGTTTTACCAAGTTGCTTGAATTGTTGACCGAAATGCTTCCAGAAGATAATGTAATGCCAAGTCGTTATTACGAGGCGAAGAAAATATTGTGTCCGATGGGTTTGGAGTATGAAAAGATACATGCATGCCCTAATGATTGCATATTATACAGAAAAGAGTATGAAAAGTATAATCATTGTCCGAAGTGCAAGGCTTCACGCTACAAAAAGAAAGATGGTGAATCAATTGATGATGAGGTGGTCAAATAATTCAAGGTTCAAGAGATTATTCGCCAATGCAGATGACGCAAAGAATCTTAGATGGCATGCAGAAGAAAGAAAATATGATGGACAAATTCATCATGTAGCTGATTCTTTGCAATGGAAGAAAATAGATTATTTGTTTCCAAATTTTGGCAAAGAGTCGAGAAACCTTAGACTTGGACTTGCTACTGATGGAATGAATCCGTTTGGTAATCTGAGTACTAACCATAGTTCTTGGCATGTTCTCTTGATGATTTACAACTTATCTCCTAGGCTGTGCATGAAGCGTAAATATATTATGTTATCGATGATGATATCGAGCCCAAAACAACCAGGAAATGACATAGACGTTTATCTAAGTCCACTGATTGATGATTTAATAGTGCTGTGGGAGGAAGGGGTGGATGTTTTTTATGTGTATTCTGGAGAACAGTTCAATATGCGTGCCATGTTGTTTTGCACCATCAACGATTTTCCGGCATATGGTAATTTGTCTGGGTATAAAGTTAAAGGGCATAATGCGTGTCCTATATGTGAAAAAGACACTTGTTACCATCAGCTTGAAAAAGGAAAGAAGACCGTTTATCTCGGGCATCGAAAATTTCTAAAACGTTATCATCCATATCGTAGATTGTGGAAAGCTTTCAATGGGGAACAAGAGCATGGTGTTGCTCCAAAGCCCTTGTCTGGAGAGGAAGTTTATCAGCGACAACAGGGACTTGATGTTGTCTTTGGAAAGTACCAAAAACGATCTACTGTGAAAAATGTATGGAAAAAGAGATCGATTTTCTTCGATCTTCCATATTGGTCTAGTCTTGATGTAAGACATTGTATTGATGTGATGCACGTGGAGAAAAATGTATGCGATAGTGTAATCGGAACACTTCTCAAAATTCAAGGCAAGACAAAAGATGGTATTAATGCTCATCTGGATTTGGGTTTGATGGGTATACGAGAAGAGTTAACTCCATAATATATAGGTAACAAGACATATTTGCCTCCTGCCTGCTACACTTTGTCTAAAAAAGAGAAAACTAGTTTTTGTGAGTGTTTACAAAGTATCAAAGTGCCGCATGGTTACTCATCAAATGTCAAGAGGCTTGTATCAGTTAAAGATTTTAAATTAGTTGGCTTAAAATCTCACGACTGTCATGTCTTAATGCAACAACTACTACCATTGGCTATTCGTGGGATATTGCCTAACAACGTAAGGAAGACTATAACTAGGTTGTGCTTATTTTCCAATGCAATTTGTTGTAAAACCATTGATCCACTAAAGTTAGACGATTTGGAAAATGAGGCTGCAGTTATCTTGTGCCAATTAGAGATGTATTTTCCTCCTTCATTTTTTGACATTATGGTTCACTTGATTGTTCATCTAGTAAGGGAGATTAGATTATGTGGTCCAGTTTTTTTACGGTGGATGTATCCAACAGAGCGATACATGAAGATTCTAAAAGGGTATACAAAAAACCCACACCGTCCGAAAGCATCGATTATTGAGAGGTACATTGCAGAAGAAGCAATTGAGTTTTGTTCTAACTATTTGTCAGGAGTGGATGTTGTAGGGGTTCCCAAGTCTCGTCATGATGGAAGATATGAGGGTGTGGGTACACAAGGTTTAAAAGTCAAGAGCTTAAGTATTGATGTGGTTGTTCAAGAACATTTGTATATATTGAATAACATAGATGAAGTTCAACCTTACTTATCTGCTCACAAAAGCATCATAAAGAAAAAGTACCCCAAGATGAATGAAAGAGGGTTGTTAAAAGAGCATAATAAGAGTTTCTCTGAATGGTTTAAAGAAAGAATTGCTAATGAAGATAGTGTTTCTAATACAATTAAGTGGTTGTCTTATGGGCCTAAATGTAACATAATAACTTGGAGTAGATATGATATTAATAAAACCTCTTTTTATACAAAGTCAAAGGATGACCGTAGTACCACGCAAAATAGTGGGGTAATGATTGTGGCCGAGTCCATGCACTTCTCTAGTGCTAAAGATAAAAACCCGGTTATGGCATCTACGCCGTACTTTGGGGTGATTGAAGAGATTTGGGAAGTTAATTATGTTGTGTTTAAATTTCCTGTATTTAAATGCAAATGGATTGATATCAACAGTGGTGTCAGAATCGATGAATTTGGAGTTACACTGGTTGATCTTAGCAAGTTAGCTTATGCGAACGAACCATTCATCATGGCATCTCAAGTAAAACAAGTGTTTTATGTCACAGATCCTTCTAATAAAAAGTGGTAAGTGGTTTTACAAGGAAAGGTCCATGATAGTGATGAAAATCATGATGAGAATCTTGATATTTCTGAAACTCATCCTTTCTCAACAAATGTGACTACATTCATTGAAGAAAATGAAGGGGATGATGTGCATGCTATTCGCATAGACCATGAAGAAGGGATATGGGAGGACTAGTAAGATTTTTTGTATAAGTTAATTCCACGCTACTTTATTTTCTAATTGTTTTTATTTTGTGCTTAATTTTATTTCTAATTGTTTTTATTTTGTGCTTAATTTTATTTCTAATTTTTTTTATTTTTTGCATAATATTATTTCTCATTATTTTTGTTTTGTGTAAACAGATACATGGGTGATTCAAACCCCAATAAAAGAAGAGTTAGAGATCCCACTTTAATGACACAAATTGACAAAGTTCATCAAATATGTGAAAAGATAAAGGTCGAGTTTAATGTAAGAACCTATGAATGTATTGGTGTTAGTAAAAATGCTACACATTTCAAGAGTTATATAGCATCTCTTGCTCGACAGTATTGTAGTATTGTGAAAAATGATTGGAAAGAAGTAAATGAAGGCGTAAAAGATGCTATTTGGACTGATATTCAGGTATTTTAAATACAATACTTTAGTATATTTTATAATCATATACTAATTAACAACATATGACATATACTATATTTGTAGGCTCATTTTACTATTCTAGAATGTAAAGATCCAAAGAAGGATAGGTTGAAGAAAGAATGGATTAAATATGCGGGAGAGTGATGGAGAGGTTTTAAGACACAACTCACAGATAGATATATTCATCATCCCATAGAAAATGATCCTCCTCCATATGTCAAGTATAACTTTATTACAGAAGACACATGGAAAGAGTTTCTCAAGATTCGAGATACCCCTGGATTTAAGGTTAGTAGGAGTTATATGTTTTTGTGTGCATAACATTTTTATTATATTTAGTGATTAATTACTTGTTTGAGTTTATAATAGGAAAAAAGTCAAAAGGGTAAGGATAATGTGGCCAAGAATGTATACCCACACATATTGTCTCGTGGAGGGTATCGCTTGCTTGAGGAGAAAATTATGAAAGAAAAGTCATCATCGAGAGATGATTCCACATTAGATGATAATGATAGTCCATCTCCACCATCACGCCATGAGTTATGGAAGAGAGCACGACAAAAGAAAGGAGGAGAATACACATCAAAATCTACACAAGAGGTTGCTGAAAAAATTATAAGTAAACAACGAAAAATTATTCAAGTATCATTATATTTGTGATTGATTAATTGATGTTTTTGCATTTTGTAGGATTCTCTAGTTCAAGAAGCTGAAAAAGGTACAATTGTTCCCGATGGACGTAACGATATCTTATCATTATCCATTGGAACATCTGAGCATGGAGGTCGTGTTCGTGGTGTTGGAAAACACCATAAACAAAGCACTTACTTTGGAAGATCACGTCAACATATCGACGTAAATGAACAACTTGCAATATTGGAAACAAAACTTAGAGATGAACTTGAAGAAAAGTTGGTTGAAGAGCGTAAGATGTTTCAACAATCATTAATGGAGACACTTAAGTCTATGGGTTTATCACAAAGCACAGGTGATAATAAATGCATTGAAAAATTAGAAATTATCGATGGAAGCGGAAAAGGAAGTTGTTCAGCTGCAAAGGGAAGCACAAAAGAGAGCACAAAAGACGTGGAAGTTGATGATGTTCAGAGATTGTTACTCATGGTTTTGAAAATGGATGATAACCATTTAGCAATACAATAAAGTCATTGTGCGAGTGTCTCTAATTTTTATGTTTCAGCTAAATGTATCAGAGAGTTATTGGTGGATTTAGGTCATTGGCTTGACGTGTCTATTCTGCAAATTTGGTGCATGTAAGTATATTTTATTGTTTTATTAAAGTCAATCTCTATTAATATGTTATATCTCTCATCACTTTGATTCTAATGTTTATTTTAAAATTATTCAGGTATATTCATCGTGTTTGTCTTGAGAATTCCATTTCAGAATTATATGGATTTATGGACCCTGCTAGGTGTATTTATAATGATAATATAGCGAAATCTCAAGAAGATGTTAAAAATTACGTACTAGAAAAGTTACGTGATGAAAACAGAGTGTGCCACTTACTACCATTAATTCATGGGTAAGAATTTTTATGAAATTGTGTTTTATATTATTTAATTTTGATAACATATATATTTTATGTGACTTTTCTGTTTCCACACACACGTACAGGAGACATTGGCAATTAATAGTCATGTGTCCAAAAGACAATTTAGTTGTCGTATTTTGTTCACTTTATCGGGAAATTGACCATCACACGAAGAAAATTATTACAAAGTAAGTTTATCTTTCATGTGACTTTCATTGACAACTAATAGTTATGTGATTTTTCATTGGCGAGTAAATTTAGTTATGTGATGTTTATCTTTCTGTATTAGTTCTTTTGGGATTCATCAAATGGCAAATGGAAATAGAAAAAAGGCTACATGGCTTCATCCCAATGTAAGTGTGATGTAAATTGTAATTCTATAGTTAAATTTATGATAAATATTCACTAATTATGTCATTCAATTGTAGACAAGGCAACAACATAACTCTAATGATTATGGATACTATGTGATGAAAAATATGTTGGATATTGTCTCTGCTAATATAACCGAGAATTGGATGCAGGTATTAAAAATAACTTTACTTTGTTATTTACTTTTTGTTTTTCGACTTAATATGAAAATTTTAAAAATAACTCTATATTGTTATATTTATGTATTATAGGTATTTGATGACCCAACAGAATTAACACCAGATGATTTGTATGATTTGCGACTTCGTTGGGATAAATGTTTCTTTGAGTTACATGAACATTAAGTTTATCTTGGTGAGTTTTATAGAATTGTATAAGTTGTGGTTTTTGCACAATACATGTGTTTGCACATGTATTGAGTTTCTTATTTTTTTTGCTGATGTTAATTGTTATTATTTATTGTTAGGCAATGTGATTTTGGTGTTGTCTACCGAAGATTTTATATTGGTAATTCAAGTTTGGAAACTTAGAAATAGTTGAATATTTTGTGAGTAATATGTAATTGTAAGTTTTGAAAAAGACTTATAAATAGTTGAATATTTTTGTATATTTTGTGAAGAGTTTGTAATTGTAAGTTTGTTGTGAGTTTGTTTGTTGTAATAAAATACAAGTTTGCAATACAATTGTTCAATTTGTAAGTTTTTTGTGAAAATATGAAAACATCGACCTAGATGTGGTCTATGTGATGTTGGAAAGCTATGAAATCTATATAGCGACATAAATATAGTCTGTGTGATATTGGAAAAATATTAAAAAATGGGTACAAATTATATTTGTACAGGGAAACATCCAGAAAATAAATAATCTATTCCCAAAAAATTTCATACATTTTACATCAGTTATTACTCAAAACCGATGTAAAAACTTTCAAAAAGGTACTTTTTACATCGGTTGGAAGTAATAACCGATGTAAAAAGTTGCGTCACTAGAGACTTTTTACATTGGGTATTACTTCCAACCGATGTAAAAAATTGGATCAATTTTTTTAAAATATTGTAATAACTGTTTTTTACATCATTCTTATATTATAACCGATGTAAAAAGGGTACTTTTTACATCGGGTATTACTTCCAACCGATGTAAAAAATTGGATCAATTTTTTTTTAAATATTGTAATAACTGTTTTTTACATCATTCTTATATTATAACCGATGTAAAAAAGAGACTTTTTACATCGGTCCCAGAACCGATGTAAAAAGTACTTGATTTACTATATCGCCTGACTTTACATCGGGTCCAGAACCGATGTAAAAAGTCAGTTTCACCCGGTGTAAAAAGTCATTTCTGCTGCAGTGAATACTATTCTAAGGGTCCGGTTGAGATGGACGCGAATCTCCAAAGATCGGTCGAAGATGTTATCAAGATGTTGCGACGTCCTCAACTACCCGTTTATAACAATATGTAACTTTAATTTTCTGCATAACTATTTATGTAATTTGTTTGAATGAATATTATGAATTATGTTGAATTTTTGTTCTGCCCAAGGATACTTTCGGATATACATTTTCGAAAATATCTAACAGATGACTTCAGATATGTATATCTGAAGTAAACTTAATAATTTACGTTGGTGGTCCGTTCAGAGATGCACTTCCGAATTTTGAAGGTGTTTTGGAAATTTTGTTATAGGTGTTGAAGAAGTGTACTAGATGTAGAAAGAAGTTTTCTTATAATTTTGTTAAAATTACTCCTAATTAGTAGTCAAATAAATTGATAAAAATTTAGGAATATTATAGATAAAAAGATAATCATTACTTAAAAAATAATCATACTTATTAACTTTTTTGATATGTGTAAAAAAAATAACATTTAAAAAGAAATAGATAGAGTAATACTAGTTAGTAAGAATGTCCAAAAAGACAATCAAAGTTAATGTATAGAAAAATCCATTTAATAGTTTTAAAGATTAAGACATCTCAAGAAAGGTTAATAGGTAGATCTTAATATCCTTTATTTATTTTTTCTTAATTTAATAAAGGTTTTTTATATTCAAGGGAAAGGAGGAACTTTTATGAAATAGACAGAATTGAAGAGAAAAGAGAGAGATTTTTTGTTATGAGAAATAAATTGATTTATCAATTGAAACCACGCATAAAGAATTTAAATAAGAGTTATTTTATAATTTATACAGAATTGTTTGTATGGATTAAGTAGAGGTGACGTCGTGTTCGTCTTGTATTTGTAATCAATATGTTTTGATAATCAAAGATTCTGCACTACAAGAGATAATCAATCGATCTCATAATTATGATTATTTATAAGAATCAATTATAATAGATTTTTTTTGTATTTTTTCCTTTGTGTTTATCATGATTTTCATTCACCAACAAGCACCCTTTAACAAAACCACCCTTCCACGAGGCTAGTTGATGATAGTCAACCACATGCCAAATAATTACTAACCTCAAAATCACCCTTCCACAATGGTCAGATATTGCACAGGAGAAAAGGTAACACCAAAAATGCATGAGAGGATATGTTTTCCCCTTCCCATAGATTCTTCTCTAACATACCTCTCTGCATTTCTCCGACCACACAAGCCCTTAAACTTACACGCCACTTTTTGAAGCACACAAGTGCGCGTGAATCTTACGCCCTTAAACCTGTTGAAGACCAACAAATGCTTATACAGACTCAACTCATACATACTCAATCAGCATCACAAGAGATAATGTCGTCCATTGATTACATTTCTTTACTAAATATTTATTCTAAATTGATAATAAAAAATAATTTTATTTTTTCTAGTATCTAATAGAAATGAATATAGCAATATATGATATACGATATATGATATACGCAACCATTTTAAATTTAAGTAAAAGAACGTTTTGATTTTTATATTCATTTCTATTAGATATTAGAAAAAATAAATTTACTTTTTATTATCAATTTAGAATAAATATTTAATAAAAAAATGTATTCGATAAATATTAAATTTCATTTTATTTAATTTCGACGATTGACTATTGACTTTGATTAAATAATTAATTATTATGATTTCGAGTCAGCCACTGTGATAGACTTGATAGCATGCTGCTCTTAGAAAGCAGTGCTAGAGTATATCAGTTTGAGTCCGAATAGTGGCATGGACCGACATGCATTGCCATTATACAATAGGAAATCCACACAATTGAATACCATTAGTGCTATCAAGTTGCTGTCACATTAAAAAAAAGAGGTTTTTCGTTGCACTTTATAATAATAATATATATATATATATATATATATATATATATATATATATATATATATATATATATATATATATATATATATATATATATATATATATATATATATATATATATATATATATATATATATATATATATATATATATATATATATATATATATATATATATATATATATATATATATATATATATATATATATATATATATATTAGTCATGCTCATAATTTTGTATACATAGTAAAAAATTGATTCTAAATTAAACGGATCAAGAATAGAATCATGCATATGAGTACCAGTATTTCAAAGACTCTCTAAATTGTCTTAGTGTACAAGCAAGAATATTAGGAATAATTCAGCATGTTTTGAGTTTTCACAAGACAAATGAAAGCTCTAATGTAAGGAAGAAATAAATTTAGAATTAAGAAATGAAGAGGAAACTTTGAATTACGTACATTTTTCTAAATCCAAAAGACAAAATCGTGTAGTTTCACAAGGTTGTGACTCACCATACCTAAGTACTAAAGGGTCACCTAGAAGCCATCACTAGTGCCTCTATGGACATGCCCTTGGTCTTGGTCCTAGTTGTAGCCCCCTAAATTCTGAAACTTATATTTAAAGAATTACTCGATAATTTAAGGTGTCACGACGACAATCCTTCAAAAATTTGAAACATTTAGCAACGCGCAACAGAATTATAAAGAACATACAACATTTGTCATCATACATTCACCATAAGTTAAGCTCATTGCGGTAAAAACATCATTAAATCAAGTAATAGCCACATAATTACTCCATAATTTAGTCTCGTAAAGATTTAACTTTCATAACGTAATAAAAACGGAGTTGTATTTTTCAACTCTCAACAACTTCAAAACTTCAACAAACATGGTATTAAACTTTAATAAACCATAATAAGAAAAAATAAACGTTTCCAACCCCGATGTTATATAATCAGGGCATAACTTGTAGAATAATAACGAAACTAAATGAAAGTAACTTGAACGAGCTATCTTCCACTCACAAAATAACTTCTAATCATGGTTATCTACAAGATGTCCATGGTGGACAACACTAAAGCAAATGGGGTGATAATTCTCTTTAATAAATAAAATGGTATAATCTGCAAGGTAGAATACAAACATCTACATATGTCCGCATCAATCATATAATCGTATTCTCACACTCAACTCAATATCATACACAATCACAATCAGACATATAACTCATTTATGAAATTCAACTCATAATAATAACTCGGCTTATATGTACGTGGTACCATTTATGGACAACACATGTCTATCTCACCCCCGATCTCCACCATAAAATCATATTCCCTCTTGGAACCAGAGTACACCAAAATCATTACTAATCATCATATAGTAACGTTTCACTAATCCCTCAATGGAATTGGCTACTGGCACCCGATTCCCACCATAGGATCAGGGTTCAACAAAATGAACCAAAGTTCAGACACCATGATGCATGACTTTCAACAATGACTTGCAACCAAAACATGTGCACTATGGCCCATCTTCTGATTGTGCACATCACCAACAACATCACCATAACAATTAATATGCACATATTTAACAATTCAACTTCACCAAAATTCAACCACAATTATAATTTGCACATACACACATACAACATAATTCATCAGTTATCGTGCAATAATCGATTCAGCAACAATAATAACTAATGTTTTCTCATCAATTATTCTCAAAAAGCAGATCAATATCGTCTACATGTGAAACTAGACCCAAAAGGTCGAACCTTGAAGCTCAAAACATACAAACGGGCAAACAATGCCCTTCATGGGAGCTTAATGATCTGGTCGTCACCTGATGCATCTGCAAGTGCAGAGAAATATCGAAGTAATATAAAAGATTATCGGACCCACAGAGACCAATATCAACCTACTATAATCTATTATCGCTTTATAAAGCTAAGGCTAATGAATAATTGATTAAGGGGAATATGGATACCCTGTGCCTCAGGGACTTTGTAACTTATTGGCGTTAATTTACCGTTGTTATATTCAGTAGAAAATACCAGTTTAAAGACTTTATCTCAAACTCTCACGCTATTAAATAAAGACACACTCCCTGACCACGGGATTTTGCTCTCACTCGCATGTTTTAATCAGAAAGCATATTGTGAAAACCGATAAGATCCTAAACGATGCCTAAAGCGCTCTCGCTGTTTTTAGGATCAATGCTTTAATCCCACTATCCGGTTCCTTCCTTACGCTCTCGCGCTATCGGCTTGAACCTTAGTTTTTTCTTCACTCTCGTGTCAAAACAATGTTAAGTAACCTCTCACTCTCGTGAGAAAGATATTTAAATTAAACTTGGAAACAAAAGCCAAAACAAAACTTATGCAAAACTTACGCCAATTTCATTATCGAGTCCCGTCGAAAACGACAGTCCTCACATACCAGACTCAAAACTGTTTAGCCAGAAATGTAATTGATTTCAAACAAAACAAACATGATAAACACAATTAAAGATAACATGCTTGATAAGTATAAAATGGAACAACAGTAATAATAGAGAGATAAATAAATAACATGTAAATGAGAGAAATAAAGAAACTGGAATTGACTTAGATTATGGTGGAAAGATTGATCCAAGCGTTACACAGATTATAGGCCTAGACACTAATGGTGTGGTAGTTCCTCGATGTGAGAAACTACCACTTTACAACAATAATTTCTGCCGAAAACTAAGAACAACGCTTCCGCGCGATAACTTGGATGTCCTCCGATTTGACTCAGAGGTTCTATATATATAAATGCCCAGTAACTTCCCTGGATCAGTTTCAGCAGTGGAGGGAAAATTCAAAGCAATCAGACAGTTGAAAAACTGTTTCCACGCAGAAAACTACCTTCTGCAGCAAAATGGAAAATGCCATTAGGGCATTGGTGAACGCCATTGTCTCCTTCATTAATTGACGTGGCAGGGCTGGGAAATGGTGAACACCATAAGCATACGAGGAACGCCATATCATGAAAACATGAAGATTCTTCTCTTTTTGCTGCTCTTTTGCTTCCTTTTTGGTATTCTCGCATAGTTTCTCCATAACTGATATGTATTTGAAATACAAACAAATGAAAATATAAAAGTAATAAAACATAACAAAAATGTACTGAATAACATGTGAATCGGGTCTAAAGTATGATACATTTATGTGTTATTAACATTCCCACATTTAAACTGTTGCTTGTCCTCAAACAATCAACCAACACAAAAAAAGAAATAATTAAGCGTAATTTGAAACAAGGGCACAATACGAATCCTAATCATACCTAGCTGTTAGGCTAATATTAGATCGACAAGTGCTAAATATTCAATACCAAGGATACCATAATGACACAATGTTCAAAAACTCCCTCTTTATGTAATACAATTTGAATCATGCCATTATAAGTCAACATATCTATCTCTCGCTTTATTTCACTCTTTTTCATTCAAGCGCAATCACATTAAGCCTGTTATCCGTACATGCACATAGGAAGGAAACATATTAGTGATTATGATCTTTATTAGCACGAGGTTCTAGTAGCTAAAGCGATGCACCCCTTTTTACCCAACTGTAGTCGTGGGGGATCAAATCGTAATCTTCCCTACCATGTCCAGTACCAGAGACCACTGGACCAACTTATAGTGGGTCTTATGATTGCGTTTTTATTGGATCATCAATTGTTGGGCTAAATGACCGGGTGAGGGTCACCTAACTTAGAAGGTGCATTCCTTGTTTTCCAATTAATACATACATTTATCAAATTAACTAGTGATCATTAATTTATTTTCATCAGCTTCCTTATGTAGTTTGTTCTTAAGATGGTGCAGACTGCTAATATAAACTACTTAAGAGCTACTTTAAAAACTTGAGCCTAAGATCTCGGCATAATGGATACCCAAATTGATATCGTATAATTAGGGGGTTTAGGGTGTTATAACGGTATCAATGTTATTGAGACTTTCCTAAGTCTCCCTAACACAGCCTAAAGTGCGACAACCTATATACTTTCAGAGTGTGTGCCATGCATCAAAAAGGAAATTTTTGTAGGTTAAAATTTTAAAATTTTGGGGAAATTTGATAACAACTGAAAAACATGCATACAGACTCGATAGCACATGTTATGACTCGACCGAATATTGAAAACAAATAAAATCCTAAAAACATGAAATAAATTAGGAAATAATAAACCAAACTTAGAAGCAATAAATGGAAAGCGGTAAAGTTCCTCCCAGACCAAACATTATCCTCAATGCTTTGATAAAAGGTGGAAAAAGGAAAGACAGAACTTGTCTGAATGCTACTGCGTGACAAATCCTCTATAAACCTGCTCTTGTTGTTCATGTCTTTGTTGGCCACTTCAGCGGAGGGCGTCTTGAGATGCATTCATTTGTTAAAACTTCTCTTTTTTGAAACACCTTATCATGTTGATCGTTTCTAGAGGAAGTACCGGCAAAAGTGTTAGAAAAATATGGTGCGGTGTATGTAGGTGGAACTTGACCATATGAAGTACGAGGAGGAGGTGAGTTACGAATGAGAGAGACATGATTTTTCCTATCATACTCATCATTGGTGTCACCACCAGCAGTGACATTCACAGGAATGTCCATGGGCATCCGACTCATTTCCGAGATTGTCATCTAGATATTTCTCACCTAGAAGAAGCTGAGACGTGACAAATGATCCATCTCTTTATTTTATGCAAATCCACATAGTAAAAGGAAAACATTCAATTAAAAACTTGTGGGTTGCCTCTCACGCAATGCTTTGTTTAACGTCGATAACTCAACGGCTCAAGAGTGAAAGCACTCGTGGTGGTTCTCTATAGAATGACTTCTCGATCGACCTTTTAATAACCTTTTCTTTCCATGGCCACTTATCAAGCCATATCACATATCCCTCACCTTTTCTTTTCTTTCTTCTGTGGGGTGGTTCATTCTTTTGAACTTGTGGTGGTGGTTCTGGATATATCCTGAGTATCAAATTTTCAACTTTGGGCTTAATTATTTAATCCACCATGTCAAAGGCTAACCTTTCCCTCTTAACAATGAAGATTTCCATAGTTTAATGGTCCTCTAACTTGCTTTTTTTATGCTGGACCTCAGGCAAAGGTGAACTGGTGTAGATATTTTCCAAAACATCCACATACATTTTGGATTGAGAGTCTACCTTAGCATCCACAAACCTTAGCGGGAAAGGAATCAATGGGGTATATGGAAGAGGATCAACAATAGGTGCTTGAATGTGTGAAGAAAACACAAGACAAATGGGGTTTGAATTGGGTTTTCTATTCCTAGCAAAATTTCTCCTCTTAACATTGTTGCGTTAAGGATGTTTTCAAATATGTTGTGGAAGCATAAACAGTAAAGCATAAGCAAGAGTAAAGAACACGTGATATATCTTGGTTCACTCGATAAATCCCCAAGCTAGTCCAGTCTACCCTACCAAGTTGATATCGCCTTGAACCCAAATACTTAATCCATTATAATCAAACTGACTATATCCCGCACAACGAACTACTGTGACTAACTACTACTAAGACTACCATCTTAGTCTTCTCAAATCTTCTGACCTAACAGGTCCTTTGAGGAACACATTACCTTCTACAGCTTCTGACCTAACTGGTCCTTTATAAGAAACACAATACCTTCTAAAGCTTCTGACCTAACTGGTCCTTTAGAAGGAACAAACAACTATTTAATTTTACAAAGGTTTGTTTATAAGAGAATGCTTCTACACAAGAAAGTGTAAACTCAATTAAGTACATCAGAATATCTTAATACACACTAATAATATTACATTGTCTTTTATTTCAAATGTGTGGTCTTATTTTCTTCAAGTAACTTCTTCACGAGCAACAACCCAAAGCACTTGAATTGCTAAAGTCTTCTTCTTCATAAGCTTCTGAAAGATTTGTTGATCTTGATGTAGTAAAGAGAAGAACTTCTTCATCTTGATGCACCTTGGAACATTCTGGACAACAACCCTTGTTCTATTTAATTTAATGATAACTTTAAAGCACAACATTCATGTTAAGGATTTGTAATTAGAGCTTCCGTGATCATCTTCATTATCTTTTGCAGCTTACCAAGCTTCTTTCCGTATATGAAATTAATCACATTGTGAATAAATGACTTCATTGTTATCTTGTAATTATCAATAGTATGATTCAAGAACTATTTTTTATTCTTGTTGTTGTTATACTGTTTGATAATTTTGTTGTGTTCCAACAATTATAACTTCCATTTTAACATTTTAACACCAACAACATTTTAAGAAAATGATCCTTTTCTTATATATCCAAGAAAAATAGAGTCGTTGGCTATTGAAAAAGAGTCGTTACACAATGATGAAAATAGTATTGCCATATATTTATCTTTTCCATAATTCAGGCTAGTGGAGAGGTAGTGGGATAAGGCTTTTTCGAACTGTGTACCAGTCATTGCTAACGTTAACATTTGTATTCTGAACTTTAGAGGCTTCTGATGGTAGATGATTGAAGCATGAGTAGAATCTTGACATTTGAATCTCTAGATAATTAAGTTTTTAGTTGTCAGAACTTGTTCACTCAGAACCTTGTCTTCAAAAATTCAACACTTGGTCTTGAGAATCTTTTCTAGAACCTTGGGTCTTTAGAACTTCAAGTCTTTAGAGTCTTCAGAACTTCGTCTTCAGAATCTTCAGCACTTGGTCTTGAGAACCTTTTCTAGAACTTTGGGTCTTTAGAACTTCAAGTTTTCAGAGTCTTTAGAACTTCTATCTTCAGAGTCTTCAACACTTGGTCTTTAGAACCATTTTCTTAGAACCATGGGTATTTAGAAACTTGAGTCTTTAGAATCTGAACTTCAGTAGAAACTTTTGTCTTTGGATCTTCTGACTGGTTTCTATAGAACATGTTGTCTTCAGAAACACGAGTCTTTAGCATATGGACTTCAGTAGAACTTCTGTCCTAAGATCTTCTGACTTGTTTCTTTAGAACATGTTGTCTTCAGAAACATGAGTCTTTAGCATCTGGACTTCAGTAAAACTTTTGTCTTCAGATATTTAGAACTCGGTTTCTTGGACATGTATCAGAGTCACAACTTTAGATCTTTCTGAAGCTTTTCCTACCGTTCATCAGAACTTGTATAGCGCATAAGCAGAACTAGTTCTCTTCTAATGTCTTTGCCACGCCATTCATCAGAAGCAAAACCTGTTTGTTAAATACTAAAAAATAACAAACATTATAGTATCAAAATTTTTCATATAAACATACTCATTTGTTATCATCAAAACTCAGATAATATTGTAGAACCAAATCTTGTTTTTAACAATCTATCCCTTTTTGATGATGACAAAACTATGTATTTTGATGATACAGTTTTGTATATAATCAGTGGAAGTAAAAAATAAGAAGGGTAAGAAACACTTATCATTTATATGAAAACTCCCCCTGATTCAAAGACTTGATGAAGCTCGAATATCCTGACTCTGAACCATTTGAGTAAAAACTCCTGTAATACGGTGGGAGAACTGACTTGTTGTTTTGCATTTGATCGTATTTGTTGCGGATAGCAAGAGTTGCTACCGACTTTTACTTTATCCAAAAGGAAAGGTTGAAAATAACAGGAAAGACCTTTTGAGATTATTTCTTGAGTTCGGGGGGTAGGTTATGAAAAGGGAAGGTATTAGCACCCTTTTCATCCGTAGTTATCTACGGGCTCTTAGTTTCTTGCTAGATCACTTGCTTTTGTTTGAAAATGTGCTTGTGGTATGGGTTTTGAAAGTATTTTGAAAACGTCTTTGTAATGGTTCTCGTTTCTATAAGAACGCGTACAAAGTGTTGGTTTTGAAAATAGTTCAAAGAGGTGTTTGTGGAATTTGTTTTTGAAAGTGATTTTGAAAAAGTGTCTTTGTAATGGTTCTCGTTTCTATAAGAACGCGTACAAAGTGTTTTGTCTTTTGAAAATGTTTCAAATGAGAGTGTTGGTGTGTAAAATGTTTTTGTTATGAGCAAGCGAGCAACTGGGAGCATCCTACCTACTCAAAAGGTCTAATGTTGTTTTCCTCCTCCTTTAGATGTTTCTATCTTACCATTGATTTGGTAAAAAGCCCCATCATTAAATGTGAAGGGACAAGCGTGGGACGTTTGTATAGTCATAGATAATGAAGGAATCTCTGATGACTACTACTTCAACAGGTAATGAAGGAATCTCTGACGACTAATACTTTAACAGGTAATGAAGGAATCTCTGACGACTACTACTTCAATAGATAATGAAGGAATCTCTGACGACTACTGCTTCAATAGGTAATAAAGTAATCTCCAACGACTACTACTTCAACAGATAATGAAGGAATCTCTGATGACTACTACTTCAACAGATAATGAAGGAATCTCTGACGACTACTACTTCAACAAATAATGAAGGAATCTCTAAAAACTACTACTTCAATAGATAATGAAGGAATCTCTGACGACTACTACTTCAACAGGTAATGAAGGAATCTCTGACGACTACTACTTCAACAGGTAATGAAGGAATCTCTGACGACTACTACTTTAACAGGTAATGAAGGAATATCTGACGCTACTACTTCAACAGACAATGAAGGAATCTCTGACGACTACGACTTTGACAGGTAATGAAAGAATCTCTAACGACTAATACTTCAACAGATAATGAAGGAATCTCTGACGACTACGACTTCGACAGGTAATGAAGGGATATATAACGACTACTACTTCAACAAATGATGAAGGAGTCTCTGACGACTACTACTTTAACAGATAATGAAGGAATCTCTGATGACTAATACTTCAACAGGTAATGAAGGAATCCAAGCTAGATTTCGTCTCGAAGGGATATTCTTTAGTATGACTCCCTGGGACAAATCTTCGATGGAAATATATGTCAGACTTTAACCTCTGGAGAAATTTGTAGATAGTTATTGAAATTCATCTATTGATTGATCTTTTCCTGAATGAGATTATGCTATATGTTTTCATATGCGTATGATATGAAATATCATTGAAGTGTATCTTTGTTTGGTAAAATAAATCCATGAATATTGTTGGGAAGTTTTGGGAAATTAAATCTGGGACTACTGCTGGAGATGAAGAGTATGTGTATCTTCAACCTTGTTTAGAATTCTTCCGCTGGGAATTCTGGTTTGCTATTTGAGGAAACTCTACAGGGAATATTGATTTCTGTTTTGGGAGTATAACTCAGGAACCTTTGTTGACCATTACTCTACTGGGGAATTCTTATATACTCTGACTGGGGATAAAAGAGATGAATAATCTTCCGACTTGTCTGGGGAGGATAAAATCTAATTGGTATCTGGTCAGGTTGCAGTAACTTTATTGGGATAGTATCAACTCTACTGGGAAAAAGGAACTTTTGTCAGTTGATCTATAGTAAATAGACTCAAGCTGGGGAGGTTGTAGTCCTTTGGAGAAGTAAACCCTGTTGAGGAAAGTATTCTGGTGACCTTACTAGGAATTTTTTTTGCAAGGTTTCCTCTTTCAGTTTTGGAATTCCAAACTTGGCTGGGGAAGAGAATTCCCAGGGAAAATTTCGATTGGAACTCTGGATGGAGAATGTATGAATTCACTCGGTGGGGATAATCTTATTGAAGCGAATCTGTGGGGATATCCCAAATCTTTAAGTAAATGCTTATTATTATTCTTGTGCGTACATTTGTTAACAGTCAATCATGTTCATATGCATATGTTCATTCAATTTTAGTCATTGGACATTTTTGTACTCAACAGAAAAACAAAAAGTCTGCATTTCAAAGTATATTTGTGTTGCTAATTTGCCTAAAAACAGACGTTTTTGTACAGGGAGACAAAAATCCTAGAAAGAGGAAGTCGTCGAAACAATGAAAAGAATACAAAGTGAAAACAAAAATTGTATAGCCATGTGGAAGTGATCTCATTGGATTACGACTCTGCTATTGCCCCTATGTCTTCGAACATCATCCCTTGTCATCGAAAGAAGTTGATTGGATTGATCTCGTTCCATTTGAACTTTTGACCTTGGTAATAAAGCTGACTGTAGTGATTCTACGGGACATAGTCATACGCTTTAATCCTTAATTTTTCCTGGACCGCGCTTTCGGTTTTTCAGTCCACTAGGATATCCATTTTTTCCTAAGTCATCCTTTCAGGTTTTCGACTTGCCGGGTGTATAATTTTATATATCCCTAATTTTTGCCCGAACCCTTTTGGTTCTCCACGAGGCCCTTGTTTTTTCTTAGGTATGTCAACCTAGCGGGTCATTCTTTATGCGTAGTATTTTTTGACTATGTCCGCATTTATAGGATGTGGGAAATCTTCGTTGTCCATAGTGGTTAGCATCATAGCACCACAAGAGAATACTTTCTTGACAACAAATGACCCTTCGTAAGTGGGAGTCCATTTTCCCCTGGTATCACCTTGTGGTGAAATGATGCGTTTTATTACCAAGCTGTCAGCCTGATATACCCGAGGTTTGATCTTCTTATTGAATGCCTTAATCATACACTTTTGATACATTTAACCATGACAAACAACAACCAGCCTCTTTTCATCAATCAAGCTCAACTAATCCAACCTAATCTGAATCCGTTCGTCTTCTCCCAAGTCTGCTTCTTTCATAATCCTTAAGGAAGGAATATGAACTTCGACAGGCAGGACGACTTCCATGCCATAGACTAAGGAGAATGAGGTTTCCCCAGTTGATGTTCGTGCCGAGGTACGGTAGCCATGAAGATAAAATGGTAGTATCTCATGCCAATCTTTGTAAGTCACCACCATCTTCTACACAATCTTCTTTATGTTTTTATTGGAAACTTCCACTGTACCATTCATCTTAGGTCTGTAAGGAGAAGAGTTGTGATGCTTGATTTTGAACTGTGTACATAGTTCAATGATCATAACATTGTTGAGGTTGGTTCCATTGTCGGTGATGATCCTTTCAGGGACGTCGTACCAGTAGATAAGGTTATGCTTGATAAACCGGGCTATAACATTCTTAGTGACTGAGGCAAATGAAGCGGCTTCGACCCATTTGGTGAAGTAATCAATGGCGACGAGGATGAAGCGATATCCATTATAGGAAGTGGGCTTGATCTCTCCAATCATGTCAATGCCCCATATTGAAAATGGATATGGATCAGTCATGACGTTCAAGGGTATTGGAGGCTCATGAACCTTGTCGGCATAGATTTGACACTTATGGCAAGTCCTCGAGTGGTGGTGACAATCAGTCTCCATAGTTGATCAATAATATCCAGCTCTTAGAATTTTCTTAGCCATACTATGTCCACTAGAGTGATTCCCGAAGATATCTTCATGCATGTCCTTCATGATCCTCTTTGCTTCCTTCTTGTCCATAAAACGGAGCAGAGTAGAATCATGGTTGTGTTTGTACAAAATCCCATTGCTTAGGAAGAATTTGGCTGAGAACCTTCGCAAGAATTTCTTGTTCGTTGATTGAGGTTCCCTCAGGATATTATTGTGCTTCAAGGTCTCTCCTCACTTCATGATACCAAGGCTTCTCTTCATCAATGTCAATCTCATAACAGTGCGCAGGTTCGTCAAATCTTTCGATAGTAATTCTGGGAGCTTCGTTGTCCCAATTGACCTTGAACATAGACGACATAGTTGTTAAGGTATCTTCCAACTGATTTTCTTCATTTAGAAAGTGTTCAAAGGTTACCTCTTTGAAGTATGGGATCAAGGTTAGAACAAGCTCTTTGTAAGGGATCAAGTTTGGATGCTTGGTATCCCACTCTCATTTAATTTGACTTATCACCAGGGTGGAGTCTCTGTATACACTCAGAAATTTGATTCTTAGGTCAATGGCAGCCTTTAGACCCAAGATGCATGCTTCATACTCGGCCATGTTGTTCGTACAGTTGAAACAAATTCTAACAGTGAAAGGTGTATGAAAACCTTCGGGAGAAATGATCACAACACCAATTCCATTACCCAATGCATTAGAAGCTCCATCAAAAACCATAGTCCATTGGGATCCTTGTTCAAGTCCTTCATATGGTCTAGGATTTTCATAGTCGCTTATCAGCATGATATTCTCATCCGGGAATTCAAAGTTCATGGATTGGTAGTCATCAACAGCTTGATGGGCCAAATGATCTGCCATCACATTTTCCATCTAGCTATTCATCCGGAGAGAGCTGGCTTCTGAAGATATACTTGATGGGATCCATCTTAGAAATGAATAAAGTGGTGTGAGTCAGCATATATTGTCTTAGCCGGCGAGCAACCCATGCCAAAGTGAAACAAGTTTTCTTGAGCAGTGAATATCTAGTTTCACAGTCCGTAAACTTTTTGCTAAGGTAGTATATTGCATGCTCTTTTCAGCCAGACTCGTCATGTTGACCCATCACACCCCCCATTGAATTCTATAATACAGTCAAGTAAATAATCAGAGGTCTTCCTTAAAATGGAGGCATCAGGATTGGAGGTTCTTGTAAGTACTCTTTGATCTTGTCAAAAGCTGCTTGGTAGTCGTTGTTCCATCTGACTACTTGATCTTTCTTCAATAGTTTGAAAATCGGCTCACATGTATCAGTTAAGTGAGAGATGAATCGAGCGATGTGGTTTAGTCGACCTAAGAAACCCCTGACCTCCTTCTCAGTACATGGAGTTGGAATTTCTTGTATGGCTTTGAATTTTGCAGGGTCGACTTCAATACCTTTGCCACTGACGACAAACCCTAGGAGTTTTCTGGACCTTACCCCAAAGGTGCACTTGTTGGGATTCAGCCCCAACTTGTATTTCTTCAACCTTTCAAATAGCTTGTGTAAATGATCAAGGTGTTATTCCTATGTTTGCAACCTTGAAATTATCTCATAAACATACACTTCTATCACATGATGGATCATATCATGAAATAGAGCTACCATAGCCCGTTGATAGGTTGCTCCTGCATTCTTCAAACCGGAAGACATGACCTTATAACAGAAGGTGCCCCACTGTGTAACAAAAGTGATTTTGTCCATGTCTTAGGGTGCCATTTTGATTTGATTGTATCCGGAGAAACCATCCTTGAAGGAGAAAAATTTATGTTAAGCCGTGTTGTTAACCAAGATATCGATATGTGGTAGCGGGAAATCATCTTTGGGGCTTGCTCTATTCAAATCTCTGTAGTCTACGCACATATGGACTTTTCCGTCTTTCTTCGGAACTGGGACCACATTTTCCACCCATTGGGGGTATGACGTCACTACTAGGAAACATACATTAAACTGCTTCATTACCTCAGCTTTTATTTTCTCAGACATATCTGGCCGCATGCGATGAACCTTTTGCTTGATTGGAGGACAACCTTCCTTCATTGGAAGACAACGAACCACGATATCCGTATCAAGTCCCAACATATATCCACATGACCAAGCAAACATATCAACATAGTCTTGCAACATCTGGACCAATATTCCTTTGACACTTTCTTCCAGGTTAGCGCCGATCTTGACTTCCTTCTTGTCTGCCTCAGTACCCAGGTTTATCACTTCAACTGGTTCTTCATGTGGTTGAATAGCCTTTTCCTCTTATATCATAATTCTAGCGAGTTCCCCAGGTATTTCACAATCTTCTTCAACTTCGTCTTTGGCTTGATAGATTGGATTTACAAAGTCATAGATGGCAATAGTGGAATTGTTATCAATGAGATTCGAAGTAGATGTAGATCTGCAAATGTGTGTGTGTGTGCATGTAAGGTCACATGGCTATTTTGAAAATGCAATAAAGTAAAGAAAGGCAAAGAGCACAAAATTTGAATGCAAAAATAGTCCAATGTTTTTTCATTAAAATGAGCATATGGCATATGATAATGACAAACCCTTAACAAATGGACCATTGTACCCCGGGCAAGGCACATGGTTTAAAGTCAATCAACATCAGAGTCTTCGAGAGCATTAACCTCATGGTTACTAATGCAGAGAGGTGGTTTTCCTGTACGAGCACGTCACACCTCCTTTTAAGCTTTGGAATTGAATCCCAATCCAAATTTGTCTGACTTGAAAGGGAAGTCAGGAAGTTTCCCCCAAATGGTGCAACCTCCTTCTTCAATAACAGCACGAGCATCTTTGAGGGAATCCATCCTTGGCGTATCTTTAGAAACTTCGGGAGTGGCCTTGGCAACAACGACCATGGGAGAGACCACTTCAAAGGCTTGACAAGGAGTTTCAATGAAATCACCATCCATTTCAACATATTTGAATGAATTAAGATGACTGATCATAAACTCTTCTTCTCTGCATACAGTGATAATTTTCCCTTTGATCGAGTATTTCAACTTTGGATGTAGTGTCGAAGTCACTGCACCTGCCCCATGGATCCTTGGGCATCCAAGCAGACATGAATAAGCAAGACGGATATCCATCACGTAGAATGTTGAGTTGAAAACTTGATACCCAACTTTGATAGGGAGATCGACCTCTCCATGGACCATTCTTTTCGAGCCATCAAAAGCCCTTACTATAATGACGTTGGGTTTTAAAACTAATCCATCACAATCTAGCCTATCCAAATCTCCTTTAGGTAAGACATTGAGAGATATCCAGTGTCCACTAATACGTGTGCCATGGTAGTGCCCTGGCATTCTATGGAGATGTGGAGAGATTTATTGTGATTCTTCCCCATCGGGGTCAAATCTACATCAGAGAACCCTAAACCATTATCGACAATCAAGCTTACTACACAGTTTTCAAATTGGTCGGCCGTAGTTTCTTGTGGGACATGTGCATTTTTCAGGAACTTTATCAGTGCTTGGGCATGCGCCTCAGAACATAGCAACAAAGACAGCATAAAAATCTTCGAGGGTGTTTTCCCCAACTGTTCCACTATCTTGTAATCACTTTTTCTGATGATTTTTAGAATCTCCTCCATCTCTTGGGTATATGGGTCCTCAATGGTAATATACTTTGTGGGTGCCTCCGTCAGGGCAGACTCAGTCATTTTTTCCTTTCCTCGAGTATCAACAACAAGTTTAACAGTAGTAATACGAATGGGTGTAGTAGTGTTTATCAGAGGTGAAATTTCTAGAGAGAAGATCCTCCCCATCCTAGTAACTTTACTTGATCCAACAATGTTTGTAATGTCAGCAATTTCATCTTCATCAATCCATGAATCTTGTTTGATACCATGGTAATACACTTCCGCCCCATAATTCCAGGGCACAACCTTATTAGAAGAGTAAGGGACTGGCCCTGGTATGGTGATAATTAGTGGAGCTATTCTTGGTTCAATGGGAATCCTAATAGGACTTTTTGAGGTGATCCTAATAGGTTTGTTTGAGAAAGTAATTATGGATACGTCTTCAAATTCTTGAGATACACTTTGGGTCAAACTTTTCACATATGGAGTTCTTTCAAATAGAATCTCATGGCTATCCATTGGGTGTTGTACACCTTTCTTCATCCATTCACAACCATTAATTTGTACAACACAACAACAACAGTTTTCAAGGCATCCAAGGAATACATCGACTTTCAACAAATTCTCTTTAACAGTCTTTAATGGAGTGGTTAAGTATTTTATGGAGGCAACAAAATAGGCATCTTCAATAGCATTGACACCCTTACCATGATTTGGCATGGGTGCGGTAATCACATTTGGAGTTGGCGGAGGGTCGAATTCAATTGTCTTGTTATCAATTAGGTCTTGGATTTTTTTATCTAGAGACCAACAATCATTGGTATCATGTCCGGGACTGTTTGAGTGGAAAGCGCATTTGGCATTAGAGTTGTATTTAGGAGAGGAAGTACCAGGGTTTCAGGTAGGATCTTTCAATGTAACCAGCTCCTCTTTTAGTAAGTGTTGCAATGCTTGAGCCAATGACATATTGATCTTAGTATACTATCTTTCTTGAAACTTTGTCCTTTGCCTATTCCCTTGTTGTTGTTGAGTAGGTGTAGGATTGGAAATTAATACTGCCCCTACCGAATGATGATGGTTAGTCTTAGTACGACTTCTTGATCTATATACATCATTAGTCTCTTTTTTGCCAGCAAATGGTTTTTTCACAACATTAAAGGTGGAGGCCCTCGGTATTTTCCCGCTTTAATCCCGCTTTCAACCCTCTCACCAGCCAAGATCAATTCAGTGAACCCGGATGATGAACTTCCAATCAGTAAGTTGAAAAATGATCCAGTCAATGTTCCCATAAAAATGTCTACCAACTCTGTATCAGT
The DNA here is from genome assembly GCA_948472305.1 of Vicia faba. Classification (NCBI taxonomy): domain Eukaryota; kingdom Viridiplantae; phylum Streptophyta; class Magnoliopsida; order Fabales; family Fabaceae; genus Vicia; species Vicia faba. The sequence continues at coordinate 1,319,950,459 of OX451737.1, read as the reverse complement.
TAAAGGTGGTTGCACCCTGCCAGCCAAGTCTCTCCATTTTTTAGCGTATTCTTTGAAGCCCTCGTTGGAACCCATGGTCATTTCTTGTAATTGCACCCTAGTTGGCGCAAGATCGGCGTTATATTGATATTGGCGATAAAAGGTAGTGGCCAAATCCTCCCAAGTATGGATGTTAGTCCATTACAATTGGTAAAACAACTCTAGTTGCGTCCTAGATAGACTTTCTTGAAAAAGTGCATCCACAGTATCTTGTCAGCGGTATGCGGCTGAATTTTGCGGACGTAAGATCTTAGGTGAAGCTTCGGACATGAGACACCATTGTACTTGGCAAAAACAGGGATCTTGAATTTATGGGGAATGACTACCCCAGGAACCAAACCCAAGTCACCAAAGTCCAAGCCAGGCACAACTTGGATTTCTACAGCCTTCAATTCGTCTTCTAGTTGCTTATACTTGTCGTTGGCCGATGGATATTTTTCGTTGAAATAATCCTCGTCTTCAGAGATTTGATTGTTTCCACCCCCAGCACGGGTGCTCCTAGCATCTTCATCTTGATTCTCATCCTCTTCGGAGGAGTCTTCTTCAACTTGAACTTTTCAGACGGGGCCTTTGAATCTCTTCCCCATGTTGATTACAACTTTCTTCTTGGTCTTCTTCTTCGTGACCATAAGTGTCATCATTCATTATTGCCCTTTTGCTAAGTTGAGCAGAGTCTCTTGTAACTGAGAGTTTTGAGCATGCAGGTCCTTGACAGTTTGCTCGAGATCCATCTTATACTGAAATAAGTAGTAGAAAGATGAGGAAACATGTGTCGAAAAACCTGCTTATGATATGATGCATGTTATGCATATGAAATGTTTTCAAGGACCTTTGAGATTTAAATTTGCTTAACAAAAGAGGAAACAAAATATTAATTGTATTAATAAGTTCAAATGTTACGAACTGCCTCTTGGGCTTACAATGAAAGAAAAAAACAAAATGAAATTATACAACAAAAGACTCAGGTCTCCCATGAACGCTTCCTCTTTGGACTGATGTAGGCATTCAAGTTCCGCTCCTCATGAAGTTGCCTTGTGAGCTCCAACACTTTCTTCTCGCTTGAGTAGAATTGGGATTCAAAGGTGTCTTCCTCCCCCTTGAGTTGAGTCCATGACCTTTGCAATTATTCGAGAGTAGTAGGCATGTCAGGATAAAGAATAATGTAAGGAACATCTCCTTCGGCAATAGGCTCCATAATAATTGGTAGGATGGCCACATACAACATCATGAGGTTTTGAGCGTGAGATCTCACCCACTTGAGATAAGGTTCCAAAGTAATGGAGTTCTTATGCCCTAAAGTTTTTCTATCAACCTTGTTTCCCATGCCCCAAGCTCGTACAAATCTTTGACGATAACCTTGTACATCATCCTTGTAGTCAAACACAATACCTTGGATAAGCGCCTCATGAGGACCATCCTTCTGAGCATAACCAAACGGTCATAGAGCCAAGCAATGGTTATAAGTGATACCTCCCCTAATGCCAATGAGTGATACATTAGGGAATTCCCCACAATGTTCAATGATGGTAACATCCTACAAAGATAGAGAACACCAATGAATATCTGAATATGAGAGTGACATCAACCTTTGAGATCACTTCATGCCTTTTCATTCTTTGAAACTGGCCGAGGAAGGTGCAAAATAAACCACCTAGCCAACAAAGGAGTGCAACATGTAACACCCCCTAACCCCATATAGTATAAATAGCATAATCAAAGTAAAATAATGTGCATCTCAAAGAGGGCGTCACATATTGAATTCACAAAATATCTAAGAAATTCAAACATGTATACTGGTCATGATCATAACACGTAGTCAAACATCATGTTTTCAAAATCATGCACATCACAGCGGAATAATTCTTTACTCAAATAATAAGAATAATGATTATATCCCATACTATAATCATAAAACCTCATAACAAGTCATGGATCTCAAATCCTTAGGCACTGAGGCCACTCAACGTAAACTCTCAACATACAATTCAAATAAGAGAAATGACAATATCTTTTCAATTAAACATGAGTTCAAAACCTCCCCCGTGTTACATAGACTAGAGAAAGGAATCACTACATAGGGATAAAAAGATAAATAAAGATCTAGCTCTTCTGACTAATCCTAGCAAGTATCACCGCTATCCTCGGTACATGCGTGATGTCGCATAGAACATCATTACAACAGAAGAGTGAGAATTCACATCATTATAAATATATATAATATAAACAATGTATATAACACGCATACATTCCGAGAATTCATCATACTTCATATAATTATCTATACAACATGGCTTCACCAATACAAGTACCAAGATAATTATATCCAAGTAGAACAATTCACATAATCATCACATATATTACAATGATCACCAAAGTCACAGTTGAACCAATTATCACACACATCACACATTCAAAGGAAAACCTCACATAAAAATAAATGTGACTCCAATGCAACTCATACATATGGTACCATCATGAACATTAAGTTCACCTCACTCCTGATTCAATATTTAGAACCAGAGCCACGCTTCCGATCCGTACAAGACCAAAGCCTACCAATATGAACATATAGTTCACCGCTTCTATTTCCACACAAGGATCAAAGCAACCAATCAAAGTTCAATCTCCACATGTATGCATGTGCAAACATAATCAATTATATGCAAATTAAGATTATCATCAAACCTTAATCATACCGCATATCACAATAATCCATCAAATGAATTATCCCACCATTGCACAAAACATACATTTATCACGTTATCGTTACCAATAATGCAATTATTTAGCATTCATCAATCACACATATCACGAATAGAAAACAATTCCAAAACATGTTATTCTCATTCAACATCAATTCAAAACATACACATACACAAAGTCAAGTGTCATGTTCATAACATTCTCAATTAAGCACATCACAATAACATATAGCAAACAATGCCAAAACATGTTATTTCCATTCATCAACCACTCATGTCACATAACAAATAATATCCAAACTATTATTACAATCATCCAATGCCAACAAACCTAGTTTTATCTTATAGTTTATAACATTAGCTTTCTAATGATTCGAACAACACCTAAAACGAAGTTACAGTTAAAAGTTATGACTGTTATAAAATCTGCCAGAGAACTTGCTGTATGAGTCGACGCAAAGAATGAGTCGACGCAAAAGAACTATGAGTCGATGCAAAACTAAGTGACATCACTTCCTTGCCTGGCTGGTTGTCTCGTGCCGACCATCCCTTCAGTTTGAGTCGACTCAAACTTCTAAAACATGGTTTCTTCTGCATTTTAACTTAATTTCCACACGGTTTTTCTTATCAAAAACACTACCCATCACTACAAAACATCATGTTTGCCAATTTTATCAATAATCCATCATCCTAACATGAAGGTACTCATTATATTTCATTCAACACATTAATTTTTATCAAATCCATAGATTTCTACACAAACCCTAACATGTGAGAGTTTAGATCTAGAAATTGAAAATCAAATCACACCTAGCATGTTACTACCCATTGCATACCATACACACCCATAATAATAAGGATTCTCCCCCTTACCTCTTGAAGACTCAAACTCTAGATTTCTTCTTCTTCCTTCCTCTTTCTCCTCTTCTCATTTTTTCTCTTCTTTTGTGTTATGACATAACAACTCTAATCTCTCTTCTTACTACCCTATTATTTAATGGGCCTAGTTCTATTCTTCACATTTCTATCATAATATAAGCCCAACCCTTAATTATTTCTATTCTCACTCATAAACCAAAATATTCAAATAACACATATATCAAAATATTTCAAATAGTCACCAAAACACATAATTTAATTAATTATCATGTAATATAATAATTAATAAAATAATTAAATAATACTAAATAAAATTCGGGATGTTACAACTCTCCCCCACATAAAAGATTTTCGTCCTCGAAAATTATCTCAAACAAACAACTCTGGATAGGAATCTATCATCTTTCTCTCTAACTCCCAAGTCACATTATCGTATGCAGGTCCTCCCCAAACCACTTTTACCAAAACGATTTCTTTACCTCAAAGTCGTTTCACCCCTCGACCCTCTATCCGCATAGGTGATGTCTCAACAGTCAGGTTATCTCTCATCTGAACATCATCTAATTGTACAACATGAGATAAATCCACAATATACTTTTTCATCTGAGACACGTGAAACACATCATGGAGATTAGAAAGTGACGGAGGAAAAAGGATTTGATAAGCCACTTCACCTACTCTCTTAGCAATCTGCTACGAACCAATAAAATGTGGCGTCAACTTACGCGACTTTAAAGCTCTACCAACACCAGTTACCGAAGTAACCCTCAGAAACACATAATCTCCCTTCTCAAATTTAAGATCCTTCCTCCTCTTATCATGATAACTCTTCAGACGACTCTGAGAAGTCCTCATCTTATCCCGAATCATCTAAATCTTATTCGTAGTCTGTTGAACTATCTCAGGTCCAACCACATCACTCTCTCCAGATTCATACCAACACAAAGGCGTCCTACACCTTCTACCATATAAAACTTCAAACGGTGCCATTCCAATACTCGAATGGAATCTGTTGTTATAGTAAACTTAATCAAAGGCAATTAACTACCCCAATTACCTCCTTGCTCCAACATACAAGCTCTCAAAAGATATTCAAGTGACTAAATCATACTCTCAGTCTGACCATCTGTTTGCAGATGATACACCTAACTCAAACTTTACTTCGTACTCAAAGCACTTTGTAATCCTTCCCAAATATGCGAAGTAAACCTCAGATCTCTATCAGAAACAATACTCGACGGAACACCATGCAAACTTACAACTTTCTCAATATATAACTTAGCAAACTTCTCCATAGGATAATCCATCTTAATTGGAACCAAATGAGAAGACTTTGTCAATCTATCAATGATGACCCAAACTGCATCACAATTATTTGGAGTCTTCGGAAAAACCGAAACAAAATCCATAGAAATACTATCCCATTTCCATTCAGGAATAAACAATGGTTTCATTAAACCATATGGTTTCCGATGTTCAATCTTAGACTTCTGAAAAAACAAACAATAATACACAAACTCTTCAATATCCTTCTTCATAGAAAACCACCAAAATAGTTTCCTTAAATCTCGATACACCTTAGTAGCTCTAGGATGAATACTTAAATCACTATGATGCCCTTCATTAATAAATATTTTCTTCAAATCTCCCACATCAAGAACACAAACTCTATCACGACACCTCATGATACCATTCTCATCAATCCGAAAATCACCACCTCGGCCTTGATTGATCAATGCCAATCGATCAACTAAACTCAAATCAGATTTATGTCCTTCTCAAATCTCATCTAGAATACCACTAGTAAGATTCAACATACCAAGATTACACCAAAAAGAAGTCTCTTCACAAACCAAACTCATGTATCGTAATTGCTCAATCAAATCCAATTCTTGGACCATTAACATTGACATATGCAAAGACTTCCTACTCAAAGCATCAGCTGCAACATTCGCTTTACCCGGATGGTAGTTCAAACCAAAATCATAATCTTTCAAAAATTCCAACCATCTTCTTTGCCTCATATTCAACTCTTTATGATCAAACATATATTTAAAACTCCTATTATCACTAAACACATCAAGCCTCGATCCAAAAAAATAGTGCCTCCATAGTTTCAAGACAAACACAACTGAAGCCAATTATAAATCATGTGCCGGATAATTCCTCTCATGAACTTTAAGTTTCCTTGAAGCATAAGCTACCACTTTCGATTCTGAATCAACACACCTCCTAAACCTATCAAATAAGCATCACAATACACTACAAATGGTTCTGCCAAATTAGGAAAAATAAAAATAGGAGAGGTTGTTAACCTTCTCTTAAGCTCTTGAAAATTAGCTGCACACTGCGAAGTCCAAATGAAAGTATGACCCTTCCTAGTCAACTGCGTCAAAGGTAACACCAACTTAGAAAAACCTTCAATAAACTTGCGATATAACCAGCCAAACCAAGAAAACTTCTAATCTTAGAAACAGATTTTGGAGCTTCCCATTGAGACATAGCCTCAATCTTTGCAGGATCAACAGAAGTACCCGTACTCGAAATCATATGCCCAAGGAAACTCACTTTATTTAACCAAAACTCACACTTAGAAATTTTAGCATACAACAGCTTCTCCTTCAACACAGATAACACAATTCTCAAATGCTCAGCATGCTCCTCTTCGCTCTTCGAATACACTAGAATGTCATCAATGAACACAACAACAAATTAATCTAAATACTCATGAAAAATCCTGTTCATATATTGCATAAATACACCAGGTGCATTGGTCACACCAAACGGCATCACGGAATACTCATAGTGACCATATCTTGTTCTAAAAGAAGTCTTCTGAATATCATTAGTTGTCACACGAATCTGATGATACCCAGACCTCAAATCAATCTTACTGAACACACTTGCACCAACCAATTGATCCATCAAATCATCAATCCTCGAATGTGGATACTTGTTCTTAGTAGTCACTTTGTTTAGTTGTCTATAATCTACACATAACCTCATAGAACCTTCTTTCTTCTTAACCAACAAAACAGGAGCATCCTACAGTGATACACTCGGACGAATAAATTTCTTCTGAAGTAGATCCTTTAGTTGACTCTTCAACTCTTTCAACTCAGAAGCTGATATTCGATATGGAGCCATCGACACAGGACTAGTTCCAGGAACTAAGTCGATCGTAAACTCCACCACACATTCTAGCAGAAAATCACTTACATCTTCAGGAAACACCTCAGGAAAATCACAGACAATAGGCAACTCACCCATAGTTTGCTTCTCGCCGAGATCCAACATTACCAACAAAGCAAACAACATGGTACCGTCTTGCACAGACTCATTCACTTTACATACTATCAAGCTATCAAGATAAGCCTATACCATCCAATACAATCTTGTCCACTATCAACAAGCGATTAAGGGTGATCAGTTCCTCAATTTGTTAATAGGTAGCCGACAATCGTAATGGTGTCATAAACCATTGTTACCCAACTGCAATAGTGTCCTTCATCTTGCTCAAAATCACATGAGCATAATGTCCAACAATATCTCTTAAGCTTATAATGATTTTCTCCATTTCCTTCTTTCTTAGGTTCCAGAAAAAAATTGTCTTAGCCAAACAGTTGTTGTAAACATCAGCTCAAATCCACACCCTTGCAATCAACAGCACACTGAACCAACACTCCACGGATGAAATAACTCAGGGAAGCGAAAAATCCTCCCCCACTTGCCTCAAAATCACTCCTGCAACCAAGTGGTTAGAAGAAACAAACAAGTATCGATACTATTTCACACACATATCGAATACAACAGGGAATAAACTCATTAGTAACCTGGCCAGTCTGACCAACCATTGCTCTGATAGCACTAATGTAACACCCCTTAACCCCATATAGTATAAATAGCATAATCAGAGTAAAATACGTGGATCTCAAAGAGGGCGTCACATATTGAATTCACAAAATATCCAAGAAATTCAAACATGTATACTGGTCATGATCATAACACGTATTCAAACTTCATGTTTTCAAAATCATGCACATCACAGCAGAATAATTCTTTACACAAATAATAATAATAATAATGATTATATCCCATACTATAATCATAAATCCTCATAACAAGTCATGGATCTCAAATCCTTAGGCACTGAGGCCACTCAACATAAACTCTTAACATACAATTCAAATAAGAGCAATAATACTATCTTTTCAATTAAACATGAGTTCAAAACCACCCCCGTGTTACATAGAACAGAGCAATGATTCACTACCTAGGGATAAACAGATAAATAAGGATCTATCTCTTCTGACTAATCCTGGAAAGTATCACCGCTATCCTCGGTACCTTCGCGATGTCACATAGAACATCATTACAATAGAAGGATGAGAATTCACATCATTATGAATATATATAATATAAATAATGTATATAACACGCATACATTCCAAGAATTCATCAAACTTCATATAATCATCTATACAACATGGCTTCACCAATACAAGTACCAATATAATTATATCCAAGTAGATCAATTCACACAATCATCACATATATTGCAATGGTCACCAAAGTCACGGTTGAACCAATTATCACACACATCATGCATTCAAAGAAAAACCTCACATAACAACAAATGCAACTCCAATGCAACTCAATGTGACGCATGCATGTGGTACCATCGTGAACATCAAGTTCACCTTTCTCCCGATTCAATATTTAGAACAGAGCCCCGCTGTGATGCGGTGGGAGAACTGACTTGAGGTTTTGCGTTTTGTGTTCGCAAATGTTTCGGTTTAGCAAGAGTCGCCACCGACTTTTTATTTATCCAAAGGAAAGGTCAAAAAGCATAGGAAAGACCTTTGAGATGTTTTCTTGGGTTCGGGGGGTAGATTATGAAAAGGGAAGGTGCTAGCACCCTTTTCATCCATGGTTTTCTATGGGATCTTAGTTACTTGTTTTAGATCACTTGCTTTTGCTTTTCAATTGTTTGAAATGGTGCTTTTGAAAATATTTTGAAAAGAGGCCTTTGTCTTAGGCAACCTTTATAATGATTCTTGTTTGAATGTATACAAAGGTGTTTGTCTTTTAAAAAATGTTTCAATGTTTGAAAATTTGTTTTGGGAAAATGTTATGGAATTGTGTTGTGATGTGTTTTTGAAAATAGCAAGGATGTTTGCAAGTTTGATCAAGTAACTAGGAGTTGTCTACCCTACCTACTCAAAAGTCTTTCCTACACATTTTTAACCCTTTGACAGTGTTGTTTTACCATTGTATTTGGTAAACAACCTTGTATTTGGATGTTAAACGGGACAAGCGTGAGTCATCATATGACCATGATAGCAGTTGTGCTAAGTATCTTTAGCAAATTTTTGTTTGAGGGATTAGATCATTTTTGTATAGGCAACCAAGATAGCGTCATCGAGGGACTATGATCTTTTGTTTTTGTTTTGTTTTGCCAAGATACCTAGCATGCATACCATGGCCATTTTTAAGGCAACAAGTGGATGAAACCCTAGGGGTGCTTGTGTGTATTGTGTTGTCATTTTCATGCATTTTTGTCTTGTATTAGGTCTAGCTATTTGTTTGATTTTGAATTTTTGCATACAAACCCTAATCTTTCTATCATGGCATATTTGAAAGCAATAAATGCGTAAAAATAAATCTACGACTATTACAACATGATTATGGGAGAGGGGTACAAGTTTGAATAGGGGGATATTTGCAAGAAAATAAAACCCTAAGATTATTACAACCATATTGAATTCTTTGTACAAATAAATAAATGGACAAATATTTAAATATGCAATATATTATAAATATGCAAAAAATGCTTTTGTATTTATTTTTATGTATGTAAAAATAAGTTTATTTAATGTATCAAAAAGAAAATAAAAGATTATTTTTATTAAGGGTGGAAACCCTAATTTGTTTTAAGAAAATATATATATTATAATTATTTATTTATGTACAAGAAAAATAAAATAAAATATATACAAAATGTTAAAAAATTAAGTGTGTGAGAAAAATATTATTTAAGTATATAAATAATAAAAATAAAAATAAAAATATATAATATTTTTGTATTATTTATGAATTTATTTTAAGAAAATAAAAGTATATATTATTTAATAACTATTTTTATGTCCAAAAAATAATAAAAATAAAAAAATAAAATGTGAAAATTTAAGAAAATGCTTTTGATGATTTTTTTATATTTAGAAAAAATATTAAAAGTCAGAAATGTAAAAGAAATAGAAAAATATACAAAAATAATTTAAATGGGCCAAGGGGGTGCATAAAGCACAAAGGAGGGTGCAAATAGCCAGCAAGAGCCAGGCCCAACCCAACTCACTTCATCTCTAACATCTGATCAAACAAAAACGCACGCTTGATGTTCAAACTGGTAACTCCTGCATTTGTGCTTAAAAACAAAAACTTGCAACATGAAAGTTATAGAGCATGATTATACGATTCTAACCATATAAAAAACTTAATCTAACTCTCAAAGACCAAAGAGAATTTCTCTGGCCCTAATTTCTAACCTAGTTTTTTCAGAAAGTTCATCATTCAAATTCTCCCAGCTCAGTTAACTTAAATGAATTCTATGCATATTTACAACTCAAGGGCAATGAGTACTACATTTTTTATTCACAAACCTAAGCCTAATGATTCTTAAATAGAGAGATAAAATTTTGAACTTTACCTGTTTCAGTCAAGCTCGAGTATGGCAACGTAGGGGTTTTCAGTGAGGCCTGAGATACTTGTGAGCTTGCTTGAAGTTCCTTTGACCTTCCACAATGCTTAGTTTGCTTTGAACTTGCTTGAATCTCTCTATAGAACTCAACCTGCAAAGTCAGAATTTGAAAATGGTGAAGTGAGTAAGTGGAGTTACAGTGGCTTGGGAATGGTTGGGATAGTTTAGGTAGGTTGTATGGAGTGTGTTGGAACTGGTTGCAAGCAAAACGCACGAGTGGTTTTTGTTTTGGAAATCAAAATGCAGAACCTGCCCTGTTTTGACAAGAACTTGTGTTTTGGTGTTTTGGAAGGTTTGAGAACTTGCTAGCTCGTGTTTCTGGCTTAGTGTGATATGCAAAAACTTGTTTGAAATGTTTACAAAGCTTGGTTATATCAGATACAAGAGTTGTGGTGATTTTGCAAGGTTTCTTGGTTTTGAAGAAAAAGTGAGAATTGACAATGCAAAGGCTTGTACAATCTAGCTTAGGCTCTGTTAAGAGTTGGTACCAATTGCATGATATTAGTGAACTTTGTTTGCTGCAAAAGATTGGGTCCTTGGCTCAAGATAAGCAATTTGACATAAAGCATGCTTTATGTAAATGGTATTGCCACCTTTATGCCATAAATGGAATAAACCTTTGTACAATGCTTCATTGATCAGAACAATGCCTCTAACCAATGTGTTTGCATTTAATTTATGAGTGTGGAAGGGTTTAAGGACCTGTAAACCAAGTACAATCATGGTTGGACAGAATTTGCAACTTGTAGCAACATGAAAAATGCCATGGATCAAAGTGACATTTTGCCAAATTCAAACCTTCGCTTCTCCATAACCACAAATGATTTTTGAGATTTCTGGGACATTTTGGAAAGCTTGTAACATAATCTACAATCCATATTTGAAATGAATTTTGAGATTCCAATTGGAACTATGTGAAAAATTTCCATGAAGATAGGTCAAAATCCTGCCTAAACTAGGGCAAAATTTCACTAAGTTAGAAAGTTTTTGGACCCCTATTCATAAAATCATAACTTGAGATCCAAGCATATTTTTGGAAAACTTTGTGAATAAAAGTTGTAGAATTTGTGGAGGACTACAACTTTCATGTTGGAAGTTTTCTTTGAATCCAATTGCATCATGGTGAAAATGTTGGGAAAAGTTGGGAAAAAATAAGAAATTTTCATAACTTAGAAATTTTCTAAGTTATGAAAATTTTCCATTTTAAACCTAATTTTCAAAATTAGGTTTCTTGGTGAACAAGTTTCATGTTTTGACACATCTTGATGAAAAATGACCCTTGGCACTTGATTTTGACCAAAAAGTCAAAGTTTGACTTTTCAGTGTACAGTTGATTTTTGATCAGTTGACTGGAAAATTCATCTATCAATCCAATGCATTTGAGATCTTTTGAACCTTGTGATTAGGTCAAGATGATGCCATTGAGTCCTTGAATCCATGCTTGAACCAAATTTGCCATTGGCCAGGGGAAAAATCAGAAATAGCCCCTTTGTAGTCAAAACCCTAAAAATAACCATTTTGCCCTTTTGATGATCTGATCAAATTTCTTGAGGAGTTGTGATCCAAACTTGATCAAATGGTTCATATGAGTCTATAATGTTGATGTGGATAAAAAATTATGAGGTTTGACTGTAAATTGACCACAGTTGACTTTTTCCCTAATACAGTTGATTTATAGGTTAACTGTCCAATTGATTGGGCAAAAATTTGATTCAAAGCTTGAAACTTGGTATGAGAAATCTTATAAGTCCAAAATGAAGTATGAAAGTCACATTGAGAATTGTAAGTCCAAAAATCCCTGTGCAAACTCAAACCCTAATTTCAGGCCAACAGTGCAAGGAGATGTCTTAAGTAGACCAAACCCTAATTTTGTCTGGAGTCCAAAGAGTCTTGTGAGGGGAAGTCTTGATAAAATGAGAGGGAAAATTTTGGGGTACAACACCCGCTTCTGATCCGGACAAGACCAAAGCCCACCAATATGAACATATAGTTCACCGCTTCTATTTCCAGCAAGGATCAAAGCAACCTACCAGAGTTCAATCTCCCCATGTATGCATGTGCAAACATAACCAATTATATGCAAATTAAGATTATCACCAAACCTTAATCATACCGCATATCACAATAATCCATCAAAATGAATTATCCCACCATTGCATAAAACATACATTTATCACGTTGTCATTACCAATAATGAAATTATTTAGAATTCATGAATCACACATATCACAAATAGAAAACAATGCCAAAATATGTTATTCTCATTCAAAATCAATTCAAAACATACACATACACAAAGTCAAGTGTCATGTTCATAACATTCTCAATTCAACACATCACAATAACATATAGCAAACAATGCCAAAATATGTTATTTTCATTCATCATCCATTCATGACACATATTAAATAATATCAAAATATTATTCCAATCATCCAATTCCAACAAACATAGTTTTATCTTATAGTTTATTGCATTAGCTTTCTAACGATTCGAACAACACCTAAAGTGGAGTTACGGTTCAAAAATTATGGCCGTTACAAAATCTGCCAGAGAACTTGTTGTATGAGTTGACGCAAAGAATGAGTCAACGTAAAAGAACGATGAGTCGACGCAAAACTGCATGACAGCACTTCCTTTCCTGGCGGGTTGTCTCGCACCGACCCTCCCCCCCCTTCAGTTTGAGTCAGCTCAAACTTATAAAACATGATTTTTTTTCTGCATTTTAACTTAATTTCCACACAATTTTTCTTATCAAAAACACTACCATCACTAGAAAATATCATGTTTTCCAATTTTATCAATAATCCATCATCTTAACATGAAGGTACTCATTATATTCCATCCAACACATCAATTTCTATCAAATCCATAGATTTCTACACAAACCCTAACATATGAGAGTTTAGATCTAGAAATTGAAAATCAAATCACACCTAGTATGTTACTACCCATTGCATACCATACACACCCATAATAGTAAGGATTCCCCCCTTACCTCTTGAAGACTCAAACTCTAGGTTTCTTCTTCTTCCTTCCTCTTTCTCCTCTTCTCTTCTTTTCTCTTCTTTTGTGTTATGACATAACAACCCTAATATCTCTTCTTACTACCCTATTCTTTAATGGACCTAATTCTATTCTTCACATTTCTATCATAATATAAGCCCAACCCTTAATTATTTCTATTCTCACTCATAAACCAAAATATTCAAATAACACACATATCCAAATATTTCAAATAGTCACCAAAACACATAATTTAATTAATTATCATATAATATAATAATTAATAAAATAATTAAATAATACTAAATAAAAACCGGGATATTACACAACACATAAGAATCCCCCTTCTCTTCATGGTACAAGCGTGAAGAGAATGTAAAATGTCTCCAAGTAAGGTAGGCATCGGGTTACGAGATATAAAGATTTTTACCGCATTCATATCTATAAGTTGGTCTGGATTAGGGAATAGTACCATCCCATAGATTAGAAGAACCAAAAATTCTTCGAAAGCTTGCAAATCTAGAGCATCCTAAAATAGTTGAGCCTTCTCAAACAAAAACTTGGCTAGAAAACCCTTAACACCACTTCTAGTTTCCCAATTAGCCACAATGTTGGACCATTGCAAATGTAAGGCTAGAGAAATCTCCTCAGGTCTTGGGTATTTCTCAATACCGGTGAAGGGTAATTGATCAAGAATAGGCACTCTTAATAGTCGAGAGAACTATTCCATGGTGGGCACCAATTAGTAATTAGGAAATCTAAAATAGTGATGTTTAGGGTCAAAAAATTGAAAAAGCACATGTACCATGTCTTCTTTAAAGTTTGAGGTAACCAAGTTGAGGAGTCGACCATACTTCTTGGTGAACAAAGAATTTTCAGGGACCCTTGATGCTAACTTCTTGAGTTGAGGAGGCACTTTCACAAGGTTGATTCGAATGGTATTTTTGTGAATGGAAGCCATATCCTATAAAACAGAATAACGATAAATCCAGAGGTTCTTGAAATGGTTAGTACAAATGCTATGGTATGATGTCATGATGTTATGTACAAATAATCATATACAAGCAAAGCAAACAAGTCGTTACGTTTAGGCTTCCATGGAGTTCATAGGTAAATACCCTCTTGAAGTTTAGTTGGTTTAACTTGTCCTAGAAAGTAATCGAGTTCTAGGGAATCTCAATATCATTGATCTTTCTTTGTTGGGAATTGTTTCAGCGCAAGCCTCTTTATTGGCGAATGAAATATCCCAAAAGTATGATCTCAATGAGCGTAGTATCGAGTATCAACCAACTTTGGACTGCACCAAAGTCGGTTATCTCACTACTTCCTAATGGCCAAGTTGTTCAACTAAAGGTTCTATGGTCAATTAGTGCTTCATGACACCACACAACAGCGCCGTATTCTCCTTGATTCGCCACAAGGGATACTGGTACCCACAAATGTGTCACACTAATGTAGATATTGCTTTAACCATATCGGTTTACACCTTACAGTCTCCACAATCTTGCTACTTACCTAATAATGTTCCCAGATCCGAGTAGAGGATCTATAAAAACCCAAACATAACATATAATGTAAAGCATATAAGTCAAACAATGAAAGCAATTTAAAGGTGGTCTAATATCTAAGTTAACCCCACTTTTAATATGTTCCCTGGCAGAGTTTCCAGTTCTGTAATACGATGGGAGAACTAACTTGGGTGTTTTGTATTTTATCGCAATTGTTGCGGATAGCAAGAGTCACCATCGACTTTTCTTTTATCTAATAAAGGAAAGGGTGAAAATAATAGGAAAGATCTTTTGAGAATTTTTTTGAGTTCGGGGGGTAGGTTATGAAAAGGGAAGGTGTTAGCATACTTTTCATCCGTAGTTATCTATGGGCTCTTAGTTGCTAGCTCACTTTGAAATGCTTTATAAATGTTTTTGTGTTTCATGTAAGTTTGAAAATATTTTGAAAACGCCTTTGTTTCGGAAAACTTTGTAACGATTCTTGTTTCGGCGAGAATGTATACAAAGTGTTGGTTTTGGAAATAGTTCAAAGAGATGTTTGTTTTTGGAAAGATATTTTGAAAGTGTAAGTGTGAAGATGGTTTTATTTGTGAGCAAGCAACTATGAAATTTTTACCTACTAAAAAGTATTTGTTCTTTCCCTCCTCCTTTAGATAGTGTTTGTTGTACCCCAAAATTTGCCCTCACTTTTTTCTTCAAGGCTATCTTCCAAGGCTTCTCAGACACTCAGGACACTCAAGGGTTGACTAGTCAAGATGCACCTCCTAAACCAAAGGCCTACAACTAGGGTTTGAAGTTTCTCACAGAAATGTGGTTTTCGAAGGACCCAAGTTGTTTCCATGGTTCTTCATAGGTCCTCAACAAGGTTCGTGTCAAGTTTCAAGCCCTACATCACAAGTTTACTCAGTCAATGGCTCAAATGTTTGAAAATCAACTATATTGGTCAAAAGGTCAACTATGGTCAACATACAGTCAAACTTCAATATTTTTTTATCAACATCAACATTTTCAAGTGATATTAATCATTTGATCAAGGGTTGATCATGATTCCCCAAGGAAAGTCCTCAGATCATCAAAAGTCAAGAATTTCCAAATTAGGGTTTCCTTAAGAGAAGTCAACTAAACTTTGACCAAGCATAACTTTCACGTGCTTCATCAAAATTTCCCCAACCAAATCCTATTATGAATAAAATTCAATTCTATAAAACTTTTCTTTTATTTACAAGTCCAAAAAGTGCTCCATTTGGAAGTTATAATCTCATACATTATATGTCATTTTCAAAAGTAAACAAAAGACACTTTTTGTCAAGGCAACTTACATTAAATAATATCTTCAAAATAAAAAATAATAAACATAGATATTGTAGAGGGAATCTCAGGCTTTCCAAAAAGTCACAGATCATATTTAAAAGATGAAAATTGAGCAAGTTATGAGTTACACGAGTTGGAGAATTTTGAAGAAATTCATGAAGAACAAATTGTGCAAAATTGCATTTTTGAACCTATGAGCCTAGTTTTTGATGTTCAAACATGTCAATAACATCTTAAAGGACCTCTAAGTCCATTTTTGCATGACCTTGATTGTTATTTTTTATTTGTATTTATCTTGATTTTATTTAATTTAAAATCAAATAAATTAAATAAAAATACAATAAATCATGGGCTAATGCATATGGGCTTGGTTTGGATAGCTTTGAGGCCCAATATTTCGTGCGACCCAGCCACAACCGGTCCAGGTTCATGCAAAATTCAAAAGGGCGGGAAAACATGCAAAAGGAAAGTTTTAAAGTTGTTTGATTTTGGTTTCATTAGGGCCATCAAGTCTTTATCCCTTGCCTTGTTTATTAGCTCATCTCTCCCTCTATAAATACTGAGCCAAAGCAAGCCAAAAGGACCATGAAATATTACTTCAAAATACTACTCAAAATTCTCAAAAGAACTCAAGGCATAAGCTGCTCAAAGAGTGCGCTACAAAATTCTCAAAAATTCCAAAGTTGTCAAAATTCGTAGTTGTATTTCTAGCCATCCTCAATCCAAACCAGTCACATATTTGTCTTCCTGAGACTTCCATAAGTTCATATAAATCACTATCCACTCCTGAAGCATCCTAGAACGCACGAACTGAATCACTCCAGTTGGGTAAACTTCTCTCATTCGAATCTCTTAATCCATGTAATTTAAATGAATTTGAAGCATATATTCATGTTCATACTGTTATTTAGAAATGTTCTAACGTATTACATGAAAGATTAAATGCTTAAATTACAGGATGCAGTTAAGGCTCTCCTCTTCTAGATCCTGGGTTCGAGTCCCAGGTTTTGCACTTTTGTGTTTCAATATTTTATTTGTGGGTCTTGGGCTGTATTTAAAATGGGCCTGAGTTTGTTTGCACCTAGCACCCCTTCATTTTCTAGCACAAACGTTGGGCTCTGGCCAGTTTGGGCCAAATGGTCTTCAAACTCTCACCCCCTAATTACTTCTACACGCCCATTTCCTATTTTTCTTTTCTTTTCACTTTATTTATTTAAACTTTCCTTTATTTCTTTTTATAACAAAAAAAATTCTAAAATAAAAAAAATCACAAAAAATAATTAGACTTAGATTTTTATTAATTAAATTACTTTCTATTAATTATTTTTAATCATTTTCTTTCTTTTATTAATTAATTAATTAGAATTAGGTTTCTATAAATTTAATTTAAATATTTTCCTAAAACAAAAAAAAAAAAAAACAAAAACATTTTCTTTTTACCACTTAAGATTTTTTAGGTTCTCTTAACATCTTTCTCTTTTCTTCCCCACGCGTTTATCTATTTTTACTCGCATTATTTTCACAATTATGTAACTGTATATGAGATGTGATAGACTTTAACTAGGACCCTTTACATTTTTTCTTCTCCCATTTTTGGTTTGTAATTCCCCTCACCCCGAAGCATTGTAATAGCGTAGATTCAAATTTCCGCATCTTTATTTTCTGTATTTATACATATTAATTTCTAGATGAATGATAATAGGCTTGTATGATAAGATATGAAAACAAACAGTATAAAACCTAAATGTTTAAATATAAATAACTGTAACACAACACATTCGCACACGCGCACTTCTAAGGTACCTTCGCTTGTTTCCTTCAGAAAAACAGTCATGTCCCTTGAACGTGGGACACTTTAGCAAAGAACCTTGGTTAAAAAGATTGTAGTCCCTCGATGACCCTTCAATGATACCTTCGGTATACGATCTAGTCCCTTACAATAAAATTGCTAAAGTGCCCTACGAGTTTCCTTTATGACTGTACGATGACCCGCGCCTGTCCCTCAAAACATCAAATGACAGGGCTACCTACTAACTAATAGTAGGATAACATTGTCTAAAGGAAAAGAGTAAAAGAACAAAGATCGTTCGAGTAGGTAGACCGCTTGTATTTTCTTGCTCACAAAAACAAACAAAATAATTTTTCACACATACACAAACACTTTTCTAAATAATTTTTAAAGACAAAAACACTTTGTATTCGTTCTCAACGAAATGAGAAACATTACAAAGTTCTCCGCACCAAGGCGTCTTTTCAAAATATTTTCAAACACACTTACACAAAAAGAAAGCATTTTCAAAAGTGAGCTAGCAACTAAGAGCTTGTAGATAACTACAGATTGAAAGGGTGTTGTAATACGGTGGGAGAACTGACTTGGGATGTTTTGTGTTTGATCGAAATTGTTGCGATTAGCAAGAGTTGCCACCGACTTTTCTTTTATCCAATAGGAAAGGATGAAAAGAACAGGAAAGACCTTTGAGATTATTTCTTGAGTTCGGGGGGTAGATTATGAAAAGGGAAGGTGTTAGCACCTTTTTCATCCATAGTTATCTATGGGCTCTTAGTTGCTTGCTAGATCACTTGCTTTGTTTGAAGATGTGCTTGGTGGTGGTTTTGAAAGTATTTTTGAAAAGGCGCCTTCGTTTAGGCAAACTTTGTAATGGTTCTCGTTTCGTAAGAACGTATACAAAGTGTTGGACTTTTGAAAATGTTTCATGTTTTGAAAGTGTTTGGTGTTTGTTTTGAAAGTGTATGTTTGTTTTGAAAGTGAGCAAGCAACTAAGAATGTTTCTACCTACTCAAAAGTCTTTTGTTCATTTCTTCCTTTCCTTTGATATTGCTATCTTACCATTGATTGGTAAGAAGCCTTATCTTTGGATGTAAAGGGACGGGCATGGGTCGTCGTATAGTCATGATAGCAATGTTGTGAGATATCTTAGCATTTCTCTTTGAGGGACTAAGATCATTTGAAAGGTAACATTTGTAGAGTCATCGGGAGACTATGATCTTGTATTTCGATTGTTTTTGCTAAGACATCTCACATGCATAACATACCCATTTTTTAGGCAACAAGTGGAGTTAAACTTAAGGGTGCATGTGTGAATAGTGTGTTTGATTTGCATGCATTTTAATCTTTGATTAGGGTTATCTACTTGTTGATTTTTATCTTTCCATACAAACCGTAATTACTAGCATTTATATGAAAGCGATAAATTGCAAAAAGTAAATTTACTACGCTAAATGAATAAATATACGGTGCAAGGATGTAAATGAAAAAGAAATGGATTTTTGTTTGGTTTTTGAGGAAAGAGTTTGGTTTTGACCTAATTAACTAAAAGAAGTAATTAATTAAATTAATAAAGTTAAACCTAAATTAATTAAGAAAAGAAATTAAGTTAGAAAGCATTTTTAGGTTTTTTAGAACAAAGATTTTAAGTTTAATAAAAATAGTATGGAAATTAATTAATTAAAAGAAAACCTAAATTCTAGGTTGATTTTAAATATAAAAAAAGAAAATAACTAAACCTAAATCTAATTATTAATTTATTAAGAAAAATAAATTAAGTTTGTTTAAGAAAAATATTTTTGTCTTTTTGTTTTTTAAAGGAATAAAATATAAGTGAATATAAATATATTAGATACATAAATAAATAAACTATTTTTTTTTGGATTTTTATTGATAAAAATAATAATAATAATAATAAAAATAATAAAGAAAAATAAAATAAAATAAAATATAAAAATAAAAGTCAGGAGGTGAAAAAGGAATTTAGGGTGTTTGTTAGAAAAAAATAGTTTTGTTTGAAGCCTAGCCCATTAATGTTTTTGTAATCAGAAAATAAAAAAAATAAAAAAAGGGTGGGTCTGTGTTGTGACATGCAGGCATGGGGGTGTTGTGCAGTAAAAAAAGGAAGGCTCATCCAGGAGGCCCAGGCGCGCATGGTTTGCTTGCAAAAAAGAAGGAAATGTTGAAAAAATATGACAAAAGACAGTGTGGGACTTGAACCCATGACCTTGACCATAAACGCGCGCTGCCTTTACCACTGGGGTGACTATACATCTGTTAACTTAAACAAAACCATAAATATATAACATAAATCCAGTTCTAGAAATGACTTCATCTTCAACCTCCAGCCAGGGTTCCTGTAACTCACTCGTTTCTCATCCATTCACAAAACTTCCAACATCAAACTTGTTAGAAATTTTACCAGGATTCCAGAAATGTAAACAATTTGGACTAACAATCAAAGATGAGCATGTATTTCTAAAAGTACCAAATCCTGACCTAACTTTTTTCAAAGATTCAAACCTAAAATTCTCTAAGCTCAGGCCATATAAATGAAAACTATGAATATGTACAGCTTCAGGGTAATGATATCTACATTTTGTCTTTGAAAATGAAAGTCTAACAATGCCTAAATGAAGAGATGGAAGTTCAGAAAAATACCTCAAGAAATGGAAATCGTGAAATGAGTTTGAGCTGTTTTCAAAGAGTTGTGATGATCAGGTTAGCTTCCTCAAGTTCCCAGGAAGCTAATGCAATGCTTAGCTTGAGCTATGGATGGATGGAATAGTATGGAGAAGTCAAGTTGCAGACTCTGTTTTTTGGTTATGGAGGAAGGTGATGGAGATGTTACAGTACCAAAACAAGGACAGGGATGGACTATATTTAAAGTATAGAAGCTTTGCAAATGAATTTGAGGGAAAACGCACGAGGGAAATGAGAGATACAAGTTCAAGGTCAGAACTGTGTATCAATGGTGTTTTTGAGCAATTTATGGTTTGTGAGTGTTTGAGGGAGTTTCATGGTCTTAGCATTCGTGTGTTAGCTTGAAAATAATGTCTCTATTTATAAGCAAATGGTTTTGAGACTTGAAACAACTCAGAATTTGAATTGTATGTTTAAGCTCAACATGTGATTTTTTAACAAAACAAGTTTCTATGCCTTTGTACTTGGTTCATAGAGTTGTTAACCACTTTAAACACAATGCCTATGACTTTGTGGATGGAGTGTACTCAAAGAAAACAAGTTAGGAGCTCAAGAAGATGACTTTGTGCATAAAGCTTGCTTTACAAGAATGAATATGTTACTTTCTCCCCAAAATGGCAAATTAGTTTGGACAAAGCTTGAAGCACTTGGATAAGGGCATAATCAGTTGTGTAAACCATTAATTATGGAGTGAAAAACAAGTATGAGGCCTGAAAAGTGAATATTATGCAGTATGGTTATAGATTTGGTCCATGTTCATCACAAACCATGTCTTGCAAAACAAGTTTGAAACCCTAACTTCTTTCCTTCGATTCTCTTAGATCAAGTATGATCTCAATGAGTTCATGGACATTTTGGAAAGCTTGTAACATTCTCTACAACCTTTATGTTGGACATTTTTGAAGATTCAATTTGGAACTATGTGAAAAGTTGCCATGAAGCTGGGTCAAAATCCTGACTAGCTAGGGCAAAATTTCACTGTCTTTTTAGTTTCATGGACATGTCTTCATAAATTCATAACTTGAAATCCAAGAATTTCTAGAAAATGTTATACCCTACAATGTTTTAGATCTCATTGAGATCTATAACTTTCATGTTATAAGTTTCCCTTGAATCATCTTGCATCATGGTGGAAATTTGGCACAAAGTTATGAAAAAATATGAACTTTCTAACACTTAAAAAAATTTCTAAGTCTTAAAATTTTGACTTTTCAAAGATAATTTTGACTTTTCAATTTCTTGATGAACAAGTTTCATATTTTGACATGTCTTGATGGATTATGATCTTTGAAACTTGATTTTGATCAAAAAGTCAAAGTTTGACTTTTCAGTGTACAGTTAACTTTTCATCAGCTGACTGAAACTCATCTGTCAATCCAATAATCTTGAGAGGTGATTTGAACTATGAAATTAGGTCAAGTTGGTGCATTTTAATCCTTGAGATCATGTCTTAACCCAATAAGTCATTTCCTTGGTCAAAAGTCAAGAACTGAGCCTTCTCAATCAAAACGCTAATTTTGACCATTTTTCCCTTTTGGTGTTCTGATCAAATTCTTTGAGGAATTGTGATCCAAACTTGATCAATTGATCTATACGATTTCATAAGGTTGATATGGACCAAAAATTATGAAGTTTGACTACAAATTGACCACAATTGACTTTTTATCTAATAGAGTTGATTTTAGGTCATCTGATCAAATGACTGAGCAATTTTGTGAACCAAGAATTGAAACTTGACATGAGAAATCTTGAGGGTTCCTAATGATCCATGAAATTCATATGGGGCATTAAAAGTGCATTTGTCATTGTGCAAACTCAAACCCTAATTTGAGTCATCAGTGCTTAGGGAGGTGTCTTGAGCTGATCAAACCTTGTGTAGTCTTGAATCAATGGAGATCTTATGAGATATTTCTTGAGAAATGAGAGGGAAAATTTTGGGGTACAACAGCTGCCCCTGTTCAATCTTCTTAAACCTGAAGAGTTAGATTGGAGGATCCGCCATTCGTGACTTGAAGGTGAAAGATGATTGAACACTAAAGTGCCAAGAAATTTGCACTCGAAGATGTATTGGGAATGGGCTTATAGATGCCATTTGAAGGAATGATGGTAAATACTGGAATAAGTATCAACACAAATCTTTGGTCGATTTATACTAAAACTTGATGTTTTACTTGTGAAAAAAAGGGTTAGTTAAATGCAGATGTATGCATGGCGTTCTCAAGATGAAAGAGATTGTGCTAAATGCGCTTCATATGTATATGATATGATGTATGAATGTGGGATGCATATTTGTCAGAGAAAATAAATCCCTGACTACTGTTGAGGGAATTTTTTTTATTAATAACCATGTATTAAAATAATATTTCATAAATAACCGGGTTTCGGAAAAAATTACGCAAATAACCATGTTTGAGATGGCTCCACAAAGGAGGAGCCATCTCAATTGGCGCATGCACCTCTTTTTTTAAGGGAGGCGCCATCTCACTTGGCGCCTAAGTGCTTAGGGCATGCCCTAAGCCAAGTGAGATGGCGCCTATGTACAAAATTAGGGCAAAATTTTTTTTTTATTATTTTCTTTCCTGCGCGTTGCCTATTAGACAGAGATCAACAAAATGGATTTTTTATTTTAAAAAAAATAATTACATTCAACTGTTTTACATTAAAAGAACAGTAAAAAAATGGATACAAAAAATACTGGGAAAAAAAAAGATACATCAGTGATCCCCCGGAACCCGGTAATGACCCCCGGTTCCGCATCCCTGTCCTCGCCTTTCTCTTGCTGGGTGCCGTCTCGTTTCCTGCTACGGCAAGGTCGATGGCCCAACAAAGTCAATGCGATCCGAATCCATAAAATCAGTAAGATCTCCATATCTCGAAGATTCGCTCTGGTACAGTCGGTTACCCATACCCTCAAAGTTTGGTCGTGTTGGCGGTGGGTGGGGTTCCATGGTTGGTCGGTAGCATTGGTCGTCTGAGTATGGGGGGTAGAAAGGAAATGGATCTTGGGGTGTTTGGTATTGTGGATGTTAGGTTGTTTGGTGATATGGTGGTTGATGGTAGGTTTGGTCGGCTTGGTCATAATCTTCTGACATTCCCATATCAGGGCTAAGGCTGGATGTTGAGGGCGCCATATTGGGATATGTGGAAGACTGAAATTGTGTCTGGGGTATGTGGGTGTGCTGGTATTGGGGTTGGTATTGTGGTTGGGTTTGAGGCATATCCGGGTATTGGTAGTTTGGTGGTGATTGTGGTTGGTAGTACGACATTTGATTGTAGTTGTGTTGTGGTGGGGAATGTGGTTGTGTGTTTGTTGGTCTGTTTCTTCTTGGGGGTTGGTTTGAGGTTGATGGATTTTGGGTTTGTTGATGGGGAATCGAGGGTTGTGACCATTGTGTGCGTGGGTCAACCAAGTACCTCGGATGAGACACGTGCATTTCTGGGTTACTAACCGACCCGTACCACGACATATATTGATCAGTGTGTCGCATGTTACCTTGAGTAAGGAAAACCGGGGATTGCAAGATGTAGCGGTGACGCCTTTGCCACATTTTACACCATTCTGGAGCAAAGTCTTTCCAGTTGGTAAGACCCCACTGGGCGTCGACCCTTTTTAGATGCCAGGGGGACAAATCTGTTGGATCACTTGGTATCTCTTGGATCATTCCGAACTGCATCTTCACACGGTCGCTGTGGTGCATCTCCACAATGTTGAACCGAATGAGTGCAGTCTTTGCAGTCCAAGTTGCTGCATCCTCTGGGTTTGGAGAATGGCCCAAACCCAAATATGGTCTCCAGACGAACTGCGATAAAATTTAAATCAGGTAAGCGCAAAAGTAATGTATAAATAATTAAAATGAACAAAAGTTAAAAGCTACGACGTACGTCATCTGGGCCTAAGTGATCCAACAGATTCCGGTAGAGTGCGACATTGAATCTGGGATTCTTGCCGTAATCCATACCCCTCACGCAGTACCTAAAGGAAATGAGAAACATGTTATTTTTAGCATATATTTTGGAAAGAGCAGAATAGTTATAAATGCTATAACTTAATGACTTACTTTGTTGCGTACGGGAAACCAAAAGTGTTGTTGTTGATGGGGTTTAAGGACTCCATCCTCCACCAACCCCAGACTTGTAGTAAAAATGCGCACCCATAAAATGTACATTTTTCCTTGACTGCGTTTTTGCACAAGGAACTGTACAGGTGGGCTAATACTGCAGAACCCCAACTATATTTTCTAGTTTTTTCAAAATTTGTTAGTAAATGTAAGTACATGAAATTTACACTATTTCCCGTACTTTCGGGAAATAAAAATGTACCAAAAAGTATCATAAGATACGTTCTGGCTTTTACTACTCGGTCATTCTCTGAGGAATTTTCATTTAATTCCATACTTGCATAATGCCGTTTCAGGTCAGTGAGTAGTATTCCCTGCCCTCTTGCTCCACCACCTTCTACCATGTCCCTACCCAACAGTTCTTCACACTGTGAGTTCGGTTGTTGAACCGACCCGTTCACCGCCTTATCGTCGATAGGGAGGCCCAGTAGCATGTACACATCTTCGAGAGTGATGGTACATTCACCTATTGGTAGGTGAAATGTATGGGTCTCCGGTCTCCACCTCTCCAACATTGCAAGAATGAATTTTGAGTCAATGGTGCAGTTGGAGATCTTTATCACATGTCCAAAACCTGCATATTCCAGATAAGGGACGATAAATGGGTCGGGAGCCAGGTAGTTGTGCGAACGAATTCTGAATCTTTTTGTATCCTGAGATCATAATTAAACAAGTGTAAGATTAATTAAGATGAACAACACGTTATTTGAAGTATGAAAAATGTATAACCAAAAAAGAGACTTACAAATGCAGCAATGTTTTCCCTTGTGCCTCTGTGAGTATCGCCCATTGTTAGAAGAGCCATTGTTCAGAATGGTTGAGAGTATGAAAGACTTAGGAAGAAATAGAGAGTATGATAGACTTAAGAAATATTTCGTAGCAGAGAGTGAGAGTTGTGTGGGTGTGAGAGATGTTTCATAAGGTATGTATTTATAGGCAAATAAGTTTGATGTAGTGGTTGCTTGTGCTTGCATGCCTGCGATGTGTCACATTTGCATGCTTAGGGTGTTACACATATGCATGCATGCATTTACAAAAAATGTAAGGTGTCACTCTTGCAGGCTAGGTGGCAGCCCATGCATGTATCACGATTGGACAGTAAGGGAGGCGCCATCTCACTTGGCGAAAGAGTACAATAATGAATGGTGTCGCCACCCCATTTGGCGAATAAGAGGTGTCACTTCTTACAGGCTCAGGCTACGTGACAGCCTTTGGGATTCCTTTCTTTGTTGCATGCAAGGCCATTGGAGTTGATGGGTGGAGTCTTACACAAAACATTTATGTGTGCAGAACAGGGCCAGGATAGGTGGCAGGCTAGGTGGCTTCATAAGCCCATGCATGTATCACGATTGGACAGTAAGGGAGGCGCCATCTCACTTGGCGAAAGAGTACAAAAATTAATGGTGTCGCCACCCCATTTGGCGAATAAGAGGTGTCACTTCTTACAACATTGGCTCAGGCTACGTGACAGCCTTTGGGATTCCTTTCTTTGTTGCATGCAAGGCCATTGGAGTTGATGGGTGGAGTCTTACACAAAACATTTATGTGTGCAGAATAGGGCCAGCATAGGTGGCAGGCTAGGTGGCTTCATAAGCCCATGCATGTATCACGATTGGACAGTAAGGGAGGCGCCATCTCACTTGGCGAAAGAGTACAAAAATGAATGGTGTCGCCACCCCATTTGGCGAATAAGAGGTGTCACTTCTTACAACATTGGCTCAGGCTACGTGACAGCCTTTGGGATTCCTTTCTTTGTTGCATGCAAGGCCATTGGAGTTGATGGGTGGAGTCTTACACAAAACATTTATGTGTGCAGAATAGGGCCAGGATAGGTGGCAGGCTAGGTGGCTTCATAAGCCCATGCATGTATCACGATTGGACAGTAAGGGAGGCGCCATCTCACTTGGCGAAAGAGTACAAAAATTAATGGTGTCGCCACCCCATTTGGCGAATAAGAGGTGTCACTTCTTACAACATTGGCTCAGGCTACGTGACAGCCTTTGGGATTCCTTTCTTTGTTGCATGCAAGGCCATTGGAGTTGATGGGTGGAGTCTTACACAAAACATTTATGTGTGCAGAATAGGGCCAGGATAGGTGGCAGGCTAGGTGGCTTCATAAGCCCATGCATGTATCACGATTGGACAGTAAGGGAGGCGCCATCTCACTTGGCGAAAGAGTACAAAAATTAATGGTGTCGCCACCCCATTTGGCGAATAAGAGGTGTCACTTCTTACAACATTGGCTCAGGCTACGTGACAGCCTTTGGGATTCCTTTCTTTGTTGCATGCAAGGCCATTGGAGTTGATGGGTGGAGTCTTACACAAAACATTTATGTGTGCAGAATAGGGCCAGGATAGGTGGCTTCATAAGCCCATGCATGTATCACGATTGGACAGTAAGGGAGGCGCCATCTCACTTGGCGAAAGAGTACAAAAATTAATGGTGTCGCCACCCCATTTGGCGAATAAGAGGTGTCACTTCTTACAACATTGGCTCAGGCTACGTGACAGCCTTTGGGATTCCTTTCTTTGTTGCATGCAAGGCCATTGGAGTTGATGGGTGGAGTCTTACACAAAACATTTATGTGTGCAGAATAGGGCCAGGATAGGTGGCAGGCTAGGTGGCTTCATAAGCCCATGCATGTATCACGATTGGACAGTAAGGGAGGCGCCATCTCACTTGGCGAAAGAGTACAAAAATTAATGGTGTCGCCACCCCATTTGGCGAATAAGAGGTGTCACTTCTTACAACATTGGCTCAGGCTACGTGACAGCCTTTGGGATTCCTTTCTTTGTTGCATGCAAGGCCATTGGAGTTGATGGGTGGAGTCTTACACAAAACATTTATGTGTGCAGAATAGGGCCAGGATAGGTGGCAGGCTAGGTGGCTTCATAAGCCCATGCATGTATCACGATTGGACAGTAAGGGAGGCGCCATCTCACTTGGCGAAAGAGTACAAAAATTAATGGTGTCGCCACCCCATTTGGCGAATAAGAGGTGTCACTTCTTACAACATTGGCTCAGGCTACGTGACAACCTTTGGGATTCCTTTCTTTGTTGCATGCAAGGCCATTGGAGTTGATGGGTGGAGTCTTACACAAAACATTTATGTGTGCAGAATAGGGCCAGGATAGGTGGCAGGCTAGGTGGCTTCATAAGCCCATGCATGTATCACGATTGGACAGTAAGGGAGGCGCCATCTCAATTGGCGAAAGAGTACAAAAATTAATGGTGTCGCCACCCCATTTGGCGAATAAGAGGTGTCACTTCTTTTAACATTGGCTCAGGCTACGTGACAGCCTTTGGGATTCCTTTCTTTGTTGCATGCAGAATAGGGCCAGGATAGGTGGCAGGCTATGGGGTTTCATTATTGCATGTAATATTATTGGCAGCCTTGGGGGGTTGCATCCCTTACTTAATTGAAATTTTTTGCCTTACGTTGAACATAACATTCATTCACATAATCTGTAAAATTTTCCAACCTTCGAATCAGTCATCTAACCTTCAAACATTCCAGCATTCATACCTTCATACAATCAATAAACCTAAAACATTCCAACCTTCAAACCTTAAAACAATTCTACACAATGGCCTATTCACCACAATTTGTTGTCAAAGCACATTTCAACGGTGAGACATACATGTGTCCCCACAATTGGGTTTTTGTTTAGAAACACCGACAATGTTCGATTTCTCTTAAACGGGAAAGCAAATTTCTCGTACTTTAAGAAAATATTGGAGGCCAAACTTGAACGAGGCCCGGTATCCCAGATATTTTATCAGAGTCCAGTCTTTTTTGGAAACAACCAAGTTATTTTTTATAAGGTTGAAGTTCAAGATGACGAGGATTTCCAGAACATGATTTCCAGCCATGTCTATTCTGGAAACGACTCTATTGAGTTGTACGTTTTGCTTCAAGAGCCTCCGGTGACACAGGAGGTAGAGCCTCCGGTGACACAGAAGGTTGATCCTTTGGAGAATGAGCAAGATGAGGTGGATGCAGTTGATGATGAAGAAGAAGATAACGAGTTAGAGTTTGATGAAATGGTGAACGACGATTCTGACGATGATGGCATCCCAAGTATTCCTACTGACAAAATCTACACACCACCTACGCACATGACAAACTTCAACATGGGCGGAGATGAACCTTCTACGGACTTGTTTTTCCAACCGTATATGCAGTCGGATGAAAATTTAAAAGAGAAGGACAAGTTTCGTAACATAGAGGAATGCATAAGGGCCATCAAAAAATTTCACATGCTCAACTCGGTTGATTATAAGGTGGATCGTGTAAACCCGGAAAGGTACAAGATCAAGTGTGTCCACCCTGACTGTATGTTCAAGCTGACCGCATCATACAGACTAAGGGGTGACTGCTGGGTCATAGGTTCCATGACTACCCATACTTGTGTAAGTTCCACTCAATCACAAGACCACCGAAAACTCAACCATGATCTAATCTGTCAAGAAATCCAGCAACGACCCTTCTTTGAAGGTGAAAACAATCATCTCCCACATCACCACGGTTTTTAACTACACTCCGTCTTACCGTAAGGCGTGGTTAGCAAAGACTAAGGCGATTGAAAGGGTGTACGGAAACTGGGAGGAGTCATACCGAGAACTTCCCTGCTACCTAAATGCACTCAAGACATATTCTCCAGGTAGTGTTTATGTTCTGGAAACATTGCCAACGTACGCCCAAGATGGTAGTCTACTACATGGCAACGGAATATTCAGTCGCGTCTTTTGGGCATTTCAACCATGCATCACAGGGTTTGCATCATGCAAACCAATTCTACAAATTGACGGGACTTGGTTGTATGGGAAGTACAAAGGCACACTTTTGATGGCAGTTGCACAAGATGGCAACAATAACATTTTCCCCGTTGCGTTTGCCCTTGTCGAGGGGGAGACTGGTGGTGCTTGGAGCTTTTTCCTGAAAAATCTTCGTACACACGTGGCTCCTCAACCAGATCTCTGTTTGATCTCGGACAGACATGCCTCCATTGAAAGTGCCTATAATAATCCAGCAAATGGTTGGCATGACCCTCCTTCTACGCATGTCTATTGTGTCAGGCATATCGTCCAGAATTTCTCGAGGGAGGTCAAGGACAAAACATTGAGGAAAGCGGTGATGAATGCGGGATACGCACTGACACAGCCCACATTCAAATATTACCGCAACGAGATCCATTTGTCTAACCCAGAAGCCGGTACGTGGATCGGCAATATACCGGTCGAAAAGTGGATTAGGTCATACGACAATGGCCAAAGATGGGGGCATATGACAACAAATCTTATTGAATCAATGAATGGGGTATTCAAGGGCATACGAAACCTCCCCATCACTGCCTTGGTGAAATCCACGTATTTTAGGATGGCTGCGTTATTTGCCAAAAGAGGTGAAATGTGGTATGCGGTCTTGCAATCAGGACAACTATGGAGTGAAAGCTGTATGAAATACATTAAGGCTGAAAGTGCTAAAGCCAACACTCACATGGTTACACGGTTTGACCGCCATAGCCACAACTTCATTGTGAAAGAGACAATCGACCACAATGAAGGCCTGGCAAGACAAGAATACAGGGTCATTTTACCTTCTCAATGGTGCGATTGTGGCGGGTTTCAAGCTTTTCATATGCCTTTCTCTCATGTCATTGCCGCTTGTGCTCATACGCATCAAGACGCGCTTCAACTGCTCTCAAACGTTTATAAATCTGAAACGTTGTTCACTATTTACAACAACAACTTTCCTTTGGTGGCAAAACCAGACTATTGGCCTGAATACAACAACGATATAGTTTGGCACAATGACCAAATGCGAAGGAACAAGAAGGGTCGTCCCAAAAGCAGGCGCATCACAACAGAAATGGACGATCTTGATAGGTTGGAAAGAAAGTGTGGTTTATGCCGTCAGGTCGGACACAATCGCAAAAACTGTCCGAATCGGGCGTCTGGCTCGACCACATAAATTTTGTAATACAATAAATCTTTCCAATATTTGTGTTGTAAACATTATGGGTTTTCCGTTAATAAAACTGTTAACACAATTTAAGAAATTCAATATAGGAAATTACATTAGGGTTTTCGCGTACAACAATGATTAACGATATTCAATCTAGGAAATTACAACTGTTAACACAATTTCATCTGACCCATGCATCATCAGCATTACATCACTGTCTGTTTTGACTTCCTCCAACCACACATTAGGTCTTCCTGTCGCATGCGAGGTTGTTGTTCGTTTTTGCTGGATCCTTCGAATTTTTTCCCCCTCGGCGATGTCTCCATCTAGCCACCGCATCAACTCCCGCTTCAGACGCTCCATGGAGTGAATGTGCCAGAATTTCATTTTCATCGCAGGTTTCGTGGCGGAGAATATAACGTAACCATCTCTGCTAAAAATCATAGGCGACGTCATTACGTAAATAAGGGAGTACGAAATAAAAATACAGTGCGAGAAAGTGTGAGAAATTTCAAAGAAACAGACGAATTATTTATAAAACAGCAAAAAACCCTAGTTTTGCCCTAGGCGCCAAGTGAGATGGCGCCTCCTCTCATTTTTAAGGAGCATGCGCCATCTCACTTGGCTAAAAGACAAGGGAGGCGCCAAGTGAGATGGCTCCTAGGGCAAAACCCTAGGTGCATGCGCCAATTGAGATGGCTCCTCCTTTGTGGAGCCATCTGAAACATGGTTATTTGCGAAATATTTTTTTAATACATGGTTATTAATAAAAAAAATTCACTGTTGAGGAGTTCTGGGAAGCGGAATCCCAGATTGCTGTTGGGGATGAAGAATATACATATCTTCAAATTTTGTTAAAAGAATGCTTATGCTGAGGATTATCTCTTGAATGCTAGCTATTATCTGGTAGGATCCAGGCTTCACAACAACCTGCTAAGGATGAGGAAGTCAACTGTTATCTGGTCGGGTTCCAGGCTTCATAGCAACTTACTAGGGAATAATAAATTAACTGTCATCTGGTCGGATTCCAGGCTTCGTAGAAAATTTCTTGAAATCAAACTGTTATCTGGTCGGATCCAGGCTTCGCAGATTTGTATGAAAATATGAAGTTGAACTGATATCTGGTCGGATCTAGGCTTCATAGTAACTTGCTTGAAACTAGTTGCTATCTGGTCGAATTCCAAGCTTCTCAACGGATTTCTGAGGGAATAAAGTTAATTGTTATCTGGTCGAATACAAGCTTCACAATAACTTACTTAAAAATATGAAGTTGAACTGATATCTGGTCGGGTCCAGGCTTCACAGTAACTTGCTGGGGTAGAGGCAAACTCTACTGGGGGAAATAAGTTAAACCCTTGTCTGGTTGAGTCTAGGTTCTTCAATATCTCGAAGAGTTAAACTATTATCTGGTCAGTCCCAGGCTTCATAGTGTCTTGAGAAGTTAACTATCACCTGGTCGGGTTTAGTCTTCATAGTTATTGGAGTTAAAATATTATCTGGTCGGGTCCAGGCTTCATAGTATCTTAAAAGTTACACTGTCATCTGGTCGGGTCCAAGCTTCACAATATTTGAAAGGTTACACTATTATCTGGTCGGGTCCAGGCTTCAAAGTGTCTTGAGAAGTTAACTATTATCTAGTCGGGTCCAGGCTTCATAGTATTTTGAAAGAATGAAGTTGAATGTTATCTGGTCGAATCCAGGCTCTATAATAACTTATTGAAGTTAAAAATTGTTATCTGGTCGGATTCGAGGCTTCACATTAAATTTTAGAGATAGCAATGAATTTGTTGGAGACTTCACTGGGGATTAAGGGTTGTGGCCTTCTAATAGTCTGAAAGGCAAACTCAAGCTGGAGAGGATAGACTATGCTAGGGAATTTTGCTGTTCGTTGTTTATTGTATGTTGTATGTTGGGGAAATAAATCCTGTTGATGAATACTTGACGAACTGCTGACGAGGTGGGTTCTTTTAGGAAGAAATCCAAAAGGCTTATTATTTTAGGATCAACTTAGTTGGGGAGAGATTGGGACTCTGGCTGGGAATCAACCTATGCAAAGAGACTTTGTGGGAAACTCTGTTATGGATTGGTTTATTGTAGTCGTCCTTGTGGGGATAATGCTAATGAAATAACTCTGTAGGGATATTCCATATACATCAAAGAGAGGCTTGCTGCTGCTTAGCAGGACACATGTGCCAAATAGTTTTAATTATGTTCACATGCATATGTTCGTTCAATTTTAGTCATTGGACATCTTTGCATTTAAAACAAAAAACATAAAGTTTGCACTTTAAAGTATATTTGTATTGATATTTTGCCCATGAATAGGCGTTTTTTTGTACAAAGAGACGGAGATCCTAGTAAGAGGAAATCTTCGAAAGGAAAACAAAATTGAAAACAAATATAAAAGCCATGTGGAAGTGATCTCATCGCGTTCTGACTATACTATTGCCCCAATGTCTTCGAATGCCCCTTTTCATTGACAGAAGTTGATTGGATTGGTCTTTGACCGTTTGAACTCGGACCTTGGTGATAAAGTCGACTGTGGTGTTTCCACAGGGCATAGTCATACGCTTTCAATCCTTAACTTTTGCCTGGACCATCCTTTCGGGTTTTCAGCCCACCAGGATACCCATTTTTGCCTAAGTCGCCCTTTCGGGTTTTCAACTTGCCGGGTGTACAATATTTTGAATATATATCCCTAATTTTTGCCCAAACCTTTTTGTTTGCTGGTGTTGCACCCCAAAATTTTCCCTCCCATTTCATCAACATTTTCTCATCACAAGACTCTTGGAACTGAAGATCAAGCTAGGGTTCGCTCTGCTCAAGACACTTACTTGCACTGTCGACCTAAATTAGGGTTTGAGTTTGCACAAGGATGTTTTGACCCACAATGCCTAAATTAACTTACATACTTCATATTGGACTCACAAGTTGGTCCATACCAAGTTTCAAGCCATGATTCAAATTTCTGCCTAGTCAATTGGACAGTTGACCTAGAAATCAACTGTATTCGGGAAAAAGTCAATTGTGGCCAATTGACAGTAAAACCTCATGATTCTTGACCCATATCAACATAATGAACTCATATAGGTCATTTGATCAAGTTTGGATCACAATTCCACAAGAAATTTGATCAGATCACCAAAAGGGCAAAATGGTTAATTTTAGGGTTTTGACTGCACAAAGGCAATTTTTGACTGTTTGACCTAACCAATGGCAAATAAAGCTCAACCATGGACTCAAGGACTCAACGACATTGTCTTGACCCATTAAACAAGTTCAAAAGATCTCAATTGCATAGGATTGACAGATGAATTTTTCAGTCAACTAATCAAAATTTGACTATACACTGAAAAGTCAAACTTTGACTTTTTGGTCAAAATCAAGTGCCAAGAGTTATTTTTCATCAAGACATGTCAAATTATGAAACTTGTCCATCAAGAAACCCAAAAATGCAAATTAGGGTTTAAAAGGAAAAATTTCATAACTTAGAAATTTTCTAAGTTATGAAATTTTCTTATTTTTTCCTAACTTTGTCCCATTTTTTCACCAAGATGAAAATGGATTCAAACAAAACTTGAAACATGAAAGTTGTAGTCCATCATAAATTCTAAAACTTTGATTCATAAAGTTTTCTCAAAAGAAGCTTGTATATCAAGTTATGATTTTTGGAACAAGGGTACCTAAAACTTTTAACTTAGAGAAAATTTGCCGTAATCTAGGCAGGGTTTTGACCCATCTTCTTGGCCATTTTTCACATAGTTCCACTTGGAGTTTCAAATTGAATTTCAAATATGGATTATAGTACATATTCCAAGCTTTCCAAATTGTCCAAGAACTCCTCAAACACACTTGTGGTTAGAGAGAATCGAATGCTTGAAGTTGGTAAAAACTCACTTTTGTCCATGACCAATACATGTTCATACAAACTTGCATTTTCAAATCAGGATGTTTGGTGCTAGCTTGCAGGCCTCAAAACCAACTTGCACTTCATAATTTAATGCATAACCATTGAATTAAGGTGTTATCTTGGCCATTTGGACATTACATACAAGATTAACCCTTATTTGGAAAAAGGTAAAATGCCATTTTTGTAAAAGTGCACTTTATGTCAAACCAAAATCCTTGAGGTATGGGGCCATATCTCTGAAGCAAGTTTGAAACTATCATTTCCAAGAACCAATATCAAAAGATGCAGCATGATAGGAGGGCCTGTACCAAGTTATAACATCACTTCCACATGCTTGCTTGAAAAAGAAGAAAGTTGCAAAACATATACAATATCACACATCTGTTAAGAGAAGCTGAGAAAAACATTGTAGACAAGTTCCATACCTCCCAACAAGCCTGAAACACGACCCTTTCATCATTCAAACCTCCTCATACTCAGAATCACTGTTTTTCTGCAAAACAGGGAAAGTTCTGCATTTTGTAAGCCATAACCAAATTCCATCGTGCGTTTTGTCCAAAGATAGTTCAAACACCTTTCAATCAACTCACCTGAACTATCCCATGCCCCCATTGCAAGCTGTAACACGTCTAACACACTTTGCCATTTTCATTTCAAAGCTCTGCAGGTTGAGTTCTACAGCCCGATTCAAGTAGTTTCAAAACAAGCCAAGCATTGGAAAAGCTTCCTTGGACCTCAGGCAAGCTCAAAAGAAGCTCAAACACCATTGAAGGTTGCTGCATTGTCCAGCTCAAAGTCAACTGAAACAGGTATTTCATGGACTTCTATCTCCCTATTTAGGAATGGTTAGGCTTAGGTTTGTGAATGAAATATGTTGTACTCATAGCCCTGAAGCCATACATATGCTTAGTTTTCATTTACATTAATAGTGCTAAGAGAATTTCACTCATGAACTTTCTAAAAAAACTAGGTTAGAAATTAGGGCCAGAGAAATTCTCTCTGGTCTTTGAGAGTTAATCCAAGTTTTTTATATGGTTAGATTCGTTGTTTAATTCTCTACAATGTTCATGTTATGAGTTTTGTCAAAAGATCAAAGAATCAGGAGTTACAGTTTGGTACACAGCGCGCGCAGGTTTTGTTCCAAGGAAGAAGAAGAAGTGATTCTGGGCTGGGCCTGGGTCCTTTTTCTTTTGACACCCCTTTATTCAGTTTTACATCCGCCTGGCCCATTTGTTTGAATATTTGTCATTTTAATGTTTTTATTTTTTATTCTGACTTTATTATTTTTTGTCAAAATATAAAAAATGCCAAAAATTTATTTTCTATATTTTTCATATTTATTTGATATTTATTTTTATCTTACTAATATAAATATGTAAATAAACTATTTTCTTTTTTAATAAAACTCAAAAATAATATTTAAAATACACTTATTTTCATTTATTATTTCTATTTATATTTGAGAACATTTCCTTGAAAATACCCATTTTTTGTAAAAAAATAATTAATTTTTATTTTTTTTATATATTTAAAATATTTAATATATATATATATATATATATATATATATATATATATATATATATATATATATATATATATATATATATATATGTATATATATATATATATATATATATATATATATATATATATATATATATATATATATATATATATATATATATATATATATATATATATATATATATATATATATATATATATATATATATATGTGTACTTTATTTTATTAAATAATTAGGTCAAAAATATTAAAATATTACATTTTTACTTTTATTAATAGTTTACACTAAAAATATCTTTTTTCATAATATACTTTCATTTTATGCATAAATTAATATATTATTGTATATAATTAATAAATGATATTTGTTTATTCAAAAATTAGGGTTTTGCCCTAAATAACAAAAAATAATAATAAAAATTGACTTTTTCTATTTACTTATATTTCACATTAAAAATATATTTTTTACATACATAAAGATCTTTTTTTTGTATAACATGTTTTATTTAATATTTATTTGTTGTATTTTTATTTAATTATTGTACATTTAAATATTGTATCCTATACATTCGGTTTGGTTGTAATAACTTAGAATTTAATTTCTTGTCAAATACCCCCAATTCAAATTTGTACCCCCTCCCTATATCATGTTGTAATAATGTAGCATTTAAATTCTCGCACATTTAAAAGCTTTCAATTATGCCATGCTTAGACCTAGGGTTTGTATGCAAATAAAATCAACAATTAGCTTGACCTAATCCAAGATAAATATGCATGAAAAACAAACACAATGCACACTTGCACCCCTAGGGTTACAATCCACTTGTTGCTTTCAAAAATGGGCCATGGTTGCATGTCAAGTACTTTGGAAAAACAAAAACAAAACAAAAGATCATAGTCCCTCGATGACGCTATCTGAGTTGCCTAAAAAAAATGATCAAGTCCCTTAAGGAAAATTGCCAAAAATACTTGACACCATTGCTATCATGGTCTATACGATGACCCGTGTCTGTCCCGTTAACATCCTAACATAAGGTTGCTCACCAAATATAATGGTGAAACAACACTGTTAAAAGGGTTTAAAACATAAGGAAAGATCTTTGAGTAAAATAGGGTAGATAGATCTTAGTTACTTGATCAAAAATCTTGCAAAACATCCTTGCCATTTTCAAACACACTTCACAACACAACTTCAAAATAATTTCAAAACAAATTTCAAAACATTGAATTGTCTTTTCAAAAAGACAAAAACACCTTTGTATACATTCAAACAAGAATCATTACAAAGGTTGCCACAATAATGGCCTCTTTTCAAAACATCTTTCAAAATAACATACAAAGCACCATTTCAAACAATTGAAAAGCAAAGCAAGTGATCTAAGCAAGTAACTAAGAGGCCATGGATAACCATGGATAGAAAGGGTGCTAATACCTTCCCTTTCTATAATCTACTCCCCGAACCCAAGAAAACATCTCAAAGGTATTTCCTGTGCTTTTTGACCTTTCCTTAGGATAAAATAAAAAGTCGGTGGCGACTCTTGCTAAACCGAAACATTTGCGAACACAAACGCAAAATCCCAAGTCAGTTCTCCCATCGTATCACAGAACTGGAGACTCTGCTGGGGATAACTTTAAAAGTGGAGTAACCTTAGGGCTTAGATCACCCTTTGCATGATTATTGTTTGCTTTGTTTGCTTTACATTTGGTTCTTTTGTTTGGGCTTGAAATCCTCTACCCGGATTTGGGAAACATTCATAGGTAAATAGCAATACGTTGTGGAAATTGTGCGGGGTATACCGACATGGTTGAAGCAATAGCTATATTAGTGCGACATATTTGTGAGTACCGGTAGCCTTTGAGTCAATCAAAGAGAATACGGGGCCGCTGAGTGATGTCATAAAGCACTAATAAACTCTTAGAACCTTAATTGACCATCCTGGCCTTTATTAGGAGTAGTGAGATGATCGGCTTTGGAGCAGTCCGAAGTTGGTAGATACTCGATACTACACTCATTGAGGGTTGTTTTCTTGGAATATTTTGGTCGCTAGTTAAGTGGCTAAACCAAAACAATGAACATAGAAAATAATCCAGTGATATTGAGCTCCTTAGAACCCGGTTACTATTTATAGGACAGGTTTGAGCCAACTAAACTCAAGAGGGTATTTACCTATGAAACCTCATGCAAGCCTGAAACTAGGGTTTTGTGTGACTTGCTTGTACATGTGCTTGTACATACATCATGAACATCATAAAGCATCATATGCATCCACTAACCATTTTAAGGGTTTGGATCTTCATCTTTGTTCTTATTTTGTAGGTCATGGAATCTCTTCGCAGGAAAACAATTCAAGTCAATCTCGTGAGAATCCCTCCTCAACTCAAGGAGCTTACATCCAGAATTCCAGAAAATTCTCTCTTCAGTGAAAGACATGGAAGACTTCTCAGTTTAGTCAACACCAGCATTGAAGAAGACATGGTTAAAGTTCTCTTCCAGTTCTTTGACCCCCTACACCACTGTTTCACATTCCCTGACTACCAATTAGTACCTACTTTGGAGGAATTTTCTCAACTCTTGAGAATTCCTATTCTTAATCAACTACCCGATAATGGTACGGAAAAAGAACCAAAACCTGAAGATGTTGCTCAAGCATTACACTAGCAACCATCTGATGTCAAGGGGCATTGGGAAACCAGAAGTGGTGTCAAGGGTTTCTTGGCAAAGTTTCTATTTGAGAAAGCACAAGACTGCTGGAATTCTCTTGATCTACAAGCCTATGAAGAGATTATGGCACTCCTCATCTATGGGTTGGTCTTGTTCCCAAACCCTGATCAGCTAATAGATGTGAATGCTGTCAAGATTTTCATATCCAGGAATCCTATACCTACATTGCTTGGAGACATCCTACACTCATTTTACACACGAACAATGAAGAAAAGAGGTGTTCTCATGTGCTGTACTCCTCTCTTAGCAAGGTGATTTATTTATCACCTTCCACAATCAATTCTGAAGAATGAGCAGGGTTTAAGGTGGTCACAACGATTGATGACCCTCACACATTCTGATGTACATTGGTGTTCTCGGTCCAGAGAAAATGTCATCCTCATTGATCATTGTGGGGAATTCCCTAATGTCCCACTACTTGGCATTAGGGGAGGCATCACCTACAACCCCTGTCTAGCTTTGAGACAATTTGGATATGCTCGGAGGGATGGTCCTCATGACATGCTGATTCCTGACCTAGTTTTTGACTTCGACAACGATGCGCAAGGACTTCGACAAAGGTTCATCAGAGCTTGGAGGATGCCTAACAAGGTGGATAGTAAGACACTGGGGCACAAAAATTTCATCCCCATTGAGCCTTTTCTCAAGTGGGTACGAACCCATTCCCAGAATCTTATGATGTCGTACCCTCACATTCTCCCCTTGATCAAAGAGTCTGTTACGGAAGGAGAGGTTCCATA
This sequence comes from Vicia faba, assembly GCA_948472305.1. Lineage (NCBI taxonomy): Eukaryota > Viridiplantae > Streptophyta > Magnoliopsida > Fabales > Fabaceae > Vicia > Vicia faba. The sequence continues at coordinate 1,319,910,781 of OX451737.1, read as the reverse complement.
CACCATCCTACATCCTGACATGCCAACATCATGGGAAGAAATGCAAAAGATTTGGATCTAACTCAAGGAAGAATGGGATACTTTTGAAGCCAGCTTTTATGCCAGTGAGAAAAAGGTTTTGGAGCTTACCCGCCGACTTTACGAGGAGGAGACTCTCAACACTTACATCGCGCCAAAGAGGATGCGCAATGTCTTTTTACATTAGGAATTTTGTAATATTTCGCCCATGGGGCACTTATGTACTAACAAATTTCTTCTTAATATGACGTGCGTTCTTTTTGTTTTCAACAAATTTAAATTTTTGAACCCTTGAATGCATTACATGAATAACATACCATTCATCATATGCATAAACAGGTCTTCACGCCAGGTTTCCTTATCTTTCTGCTTTTTATTTCAGCAAGATGGATTTGGAGCAAATGGTAAAGGATCTGCAGGTACAAAATTCACAGTTTCAGCAACTCCTCATGACCTTGGCAAAGGGTCAGGAGGACCTCAAAGTTTTGTTGGAGAAGAATAAAGAGAAAAAGAAAAAGAGACCTGGAGTGGCTACTTTTGGAAGAAGGTTTGAGAGCAATGCTAGGAAGGTTCTTGAGTTCCCCTCAACGTCTGACGAAGGGGTCGGTAAAGGGAAAAGGACTGCTGTGCCTTCTGAATCTGAGGTTGAAGAGGAAGAGGAGGAAGAAGACGAAGACTACTCAGAACAACAGTATCTACCAGCGGATGATAAATATAAGAACCTTGAAGATAGACTGGCAGCTATGAAGTTGCATAGGGTGCCCGGATTAGATTCTGAAGAACTGGGGCTGGTAGCGGGGATTGTTATCCCTCCCAAGTTCAAGGTGCCAACATTCGCCAAGTATGACGGTCTGTCGTGCCCAAAAATGCATTTGAGATCTTATGTCCGAAAAATCCAACCCCACTCATCCGATAAAGACCTCTGGGTACACTTTTTCCAAGACAGCTTGTCTGGCACGCAGTTAGATTGGTTTTATCAACTCGAAAGATCAGAGGTTCATAATTGGGAAGACTTGGCAGCTTCTTTTTACCGTCAGTATCAATACAATGTTGATTTGGCACCCACTCGTACTCAGTTACAAAGTATGGGGATGGCTTCCAATGAAGGGTTTAAAGAGTACGCGCAAAAGTGGCGTGATCTGGCGGGACGAGTACAGCCATCGCTATCGGACAGAGAATTAGTTGACATGTTTCTGGGGACCCTATCTGGTCCTTTCTTCAATCATCTAATTGGGAGTTCCTCCGCGGGATTTACTGAATTAATTTTGACCGGCGAAAGGGTTGAGGCCGGTATTATAAGTGGAAAGATCCAAAAAGATGCCTCCGCTTCTACCGCTATAAAGAAGACCTTCCCAACAAAGAAGGAGAGTTCTGCTGTTTACACCCAGAAAAATCGGGAAAGAGAGGAACATCGGCCAACAGTGGGGGCCGTATTGATACAGAAGTCCGCATCAGACCAGCTTAGAAACAGTCAACCGAGGAATGATCAGCCTAGAACTTATCAGCAAAGGCCACCACGGTAGTTTACCCCAGTAAACATGACACCCGCTCAGATCCTTCCACATCTACTGAAATTGAACCTTACTAATTTAAAAGAGGCGCCAAAGAATGTAAATACCACCTCTCCATCCTACAACTCAAAAGCCAAATGTGCCTACCATTCCGACAATGCTGGGCACGATACCAATAGTTGCTGGGCACTTAAAAACAAAATCCAGGACTTGATTGACGCCAAAGAGGTTGAATTTGACACTCCTGAGAAGCCCAATGTTATATCTGCTCCGATGCCCAAGCCCGACCACAATGTGCATGCCATTTTGGAAAACCTCCATGTTACTGATGTTGCCAATTTGTTGACTCCATTGCTTGTGATTAAAGAAAATTTGTTAAGGGCCAGGATCTTTCCTGGTTGTGGTAAAGACTGTTATTTTTGTTTGAACATTCAAGGTGATTGTTCAATGTTGAAGTCGGGTGTCCAACGCCTGATGGATACTCAAGAGATACTTTTCCAGAAAACCCCTGTTAACACTTTCAATCCGATTACTCCTGATACTTGTGATACTTCAACCAACGATATTGCTATCATAACCATTTCCGACAATCCTCCCAAGGCTTGCAAAAGGCCTGTCAGGATTACACCCAACTCTGAATGTGTACCTTTAAAGATCACCATGCCGGGACCTGTCCCGTACAAATCCAGTAAAACGATACCGTGGAACTATGAGGGAGAAATCTTCTACCACGACATCAAACAAATCGAAACAGTCTAAGAGATTTCTGAGGAAGACCCTGATATACGGAACATCGCAGGTACAAGCAAGATAACCCGCAGTGGCCGGATCTTTTCTCCGGAGATTGCTCCCCCTCAAGCAGTTTTCGGATCCTTGAGAGCTTCTGCACCCGTTGGACCATCTGTGCAAGGCCCATTGATTGAAGAATTGGCTACTCCTGAAGTGAGACCATCTGCTGAAACCACCGACAAGGGTAAGGGGATACTGGAAGTGCCTGTCAGGACGAAGGCCCATGCTGTGGTTATCCCCGAAACCACTTAGAAAGAAATGGACGAAATCCTGAAAATAATCAGAAAAAGCGACTACGACGTTGTGGAACAATTAGGGCAAACCCCTTCTAAAATTTCAATGTTGGCTCTTTTGCTCTGTTCTGAGGCCCATGCCAAGGCCCTGATCAAATTCTTGAAAGCAGCACATGTTCCCCAAGAGACTTCGGCTGATCAGTTTCAGGAATGTGTGGCCAGTCTTACTGCTGATAATGGCCTTGGCTTTTCCGATGCTGACTTAACTCCCAAAGGAAGGAAATATAACGACGCGTTACATGTTTCAGTCGAATGCCAGGGAACCACTCTCGCCCATGTCTTAGTGGATATTGGTTCTTCCTTGAACGTACTTCCAAAAAAAGCCTTAGACCGCTTGGACTGCGAAGGATTAACTCTCAAACCTAGTAACATCGTGGTTAGCGCTTTTGATGGGTCCAAGAGAATGGTTCATGGAGAGGTTGATATTCCTATCAAGGTAGGCACAAAGGTCTTCAACTCAACTTTTTACATGATGGACACCCGTCCGTCATATTCATGTTTGCTGGGAAGACCGTGGATCCATTATACCGGGGCAGTTACATCCTCTTTGCACCAGATGCTGAAATATCCTGTTAAGGGTAAAATTATAACGGTGCACAGCGAGGAGTAGTACATGATAAGTCATCTCAATTCCTTCCGTTATGTGGAGCTGGATGGCGAGTTCATCGAAACTCCTTTCCATCATTTTGTGGAAGTTTCTCCCGAGGTAGCAGTTGCGAAGACAATGGTTGAGGTACCCATCATTCCCAAGCTTGTGCCTAGGATGGCATCTCTCAAGGACGCAGAGGCGGTGATCAAAGAAGGGAAGAGTACAGCATGGGGGAAATTGCCAGATTTTTCCCATAAGACGGACAAATTTGGACTAGGGTTTACAGCTGCAGGACAGAAGGCTATGCATCGTTTCAAGACTGGAGGGCCACCTATAAGGATCACTCATCATGGAATTAATGCTGTTGAAGATGAAGATGAAGAGAACGACTTCGAAGATTGGATCTTTCCGACCGTTGAAGGGGGTCTAAGCAACTGGGAAGCAAAGGATTTTGTTCCCATCACCTTTATCAACCAGTAATTTTATCTTTGAACAATTTCCCATTTTTATGGTCTGTAATAACTAAAACAATTCGCACACTATTTTCACCTCATGCCTTGCCCGGGGCATGCAGGTCCATTTGTAAGGGCTTGATTTTCTTCATTATCATGTGCCATGTTTTAATAAATCATTGGACGTTTTTCATCTATAAACTGCTGTGTTCATTTTTCTTTCCTTTTTGAATTTTTGTTTGTTTAAGGATGGCTATCCCTTACACACACCCACACTCACAAATGCAGGTACCCATCCATTCCGGATTCCATGGGCAACTGTTCTGTTTCAGCCTTCGATAACTCTGAGGATTTGGTCAATCATGCTGAGTACGAAGTTGACGAAGATTGTGAAGTGCCGGGAGAGTTATCCAGACTTTTACAACAAGAAGAGCGGGCTATTCTACCTCATGAGGAGTTGCTAGAAACCATCAACTTAGGGACAGAGGAGGACAGGAAAGAAGTAAAAGTAGGTGCCAACCTGGAACCAGGTGTCAAGGAGCGCTTAGTGCAGTTGTTGAATGATTACGTTGAAATCTTCGCTTGGTCTTATTAAGACATGCCAGGGTTAGACACAGATATTGTGGTTCACCATCTCCCTACAAGAGAGGACTGTCCACCGATCAAGCAAAAGGTCTGCCGAATGAGGCCTGACATGTCTGAGAAAATCAAGGCCGAAGTAATGAAGCAATTCAATGCTGGCTTTCTGTCTGTTACAACCTATCCACAGTGGGTTGCTAACATTGTGCCCGTACCCAAAAAAGACGGCAAGGTCAGAATGTGTGTGGACTATCGGGATTTGAACAGGGCCAGCCCTAAGGACGATTTTCCACTACCACATATCGACATCTTGGTTGACAACACAGCTCAACACAAGGTTTTTTCCTTCATGGACGGATTCTCGGGCTACAACCAGATTAAAATGGCCCCCGAGGACATGGAGAAAACTACCTTTGTCACGCAATGGGGCACCTTCTGCTACAAAGTGATGCCGTTCGGACTGAAGAACGCAGGGGCAACCTATCAACACGCCATGGTAGCTTTATTTCATGATATGATCCATCATGAGATCTAAGTTTACGTAGACGACATGATAGCTCGATCACAGACAGAAGAAGAACACCTTAATCATTTGCAAAAGTTGTTTGCCAGGTTGAAGGAGTATAAACTCAGACGGAATCCAAGCAAGTGCACTTTTGGAGTTAGGTCTGGTAAACTTCTGGGATTTATTGTCAGCAACAAGGGCATTGAGGTTGATCCAGCTAAAGTAAAGGCTATACAAGAAATTCCTTCCCCCCGTACTGAAAAGGAGGTTAGAGGATTCTTGGGACGTCTGAACTATATTGCGAGGTTCATCTCTCACCTGACATCTACCTGCGAGCCAATTTTCAAACTGCTGAAGAAAGATCAGGTAGTTGAATGGAACGACGATTGCCAAGTTGCTTTTGATAAGATCAAGGAGTACTTACTAGAACCTCCTATTCTGATGCCACTCGTCGAAGGAAGGCCATTGATCATGTATCTGAATGTTTTGGATAACTCAATGGGGGTGCGTATTGGGCCAACATGACGAGTCTGGACAAAAAGAGCATGCCATTTATTACCTTATCAAAAAGTTTACCGATTGTAGACTCGCTACTCACTGCTCGAGAAAACTTGCTGCGCTTTGGTATGGGCTGCTCGCCGGCTAAGGCAGTATATGTTGACTCATACCACTTTGCTGATTTCCAAGATAGATCTGATCAAGTATATCTTTGAGAAGCCGGATTTATCTGGAAGAATTGCTAGATGGAAAATGATCCTGACTGAATATGATATCCAATATACTACCCAAAAGGCTATAAAGGGGAGTGTACTAGCTGACCATCTAGCTCATCAAGTTGTCAAAGATTACCAGTCTATGAGATTCGACTTCCCTGACGAGGACATCATGACATTGGACAACATTGAAGGTAACGGACCGTATGACGGACCTGAACAAGGATCCCGATGGACCCTATACTTTGATGGTGCTTCAAATGCACTTAGCAACGGTATCGGTGCGGTACTCATTTCTCCAGATGGTTGTCATACACCTTTCACTGCCCAACTTTGCTTCAGCTGTACCAACAACATGGCTGAGTATGAAGCTTGCATCTTTGGTCTCAAGGCTGCTATAGACTTGGGAATCAAATCTTTGGTCATATTTGGGGACTCAGCTTTGGTTATCAGTCAAGTCAAAGGAGAGTGGGACATCAAACATCCTAATCTTATCCCATACAAAGAACATGTATTGACGTTGTTGCCTCATTTGGAGCAGATTACCTTCGAGCATTTCCCGCGAGAAGAAAATCAATTAGCAGATGCTCTGGATACAATGTCTTCCATGTTTAAACTCAACTGGGATAACGAGGCTCCCCAAATTACCATCGAGCGAATGGACGAACCTGCGCACTGTCATGAGATTAATACCGAAGAAGTAGTGGAACAACCCTGGTTTCATGAAATCAAAAGGTATCTCCAGACCAGAGAATATCTTGAAGGAGCTTCCGTCAATGACAAAAAGTTCTTAAGGAGATTTGCTGCCAAATTCTTCCTGAGAAATGGCATCCTTTATAAGCGCAGTCATGATTGTGTTATACTTCGTTGTGTGGACAAGGTTGAAGCAGAGTTGATCATGACCGATATACATAGTGGCACATTTGGCACCCACTTGAGCGGACATACAATGGCGAAGAAGATTCTAAGGGCAGGCTACTACTGGTCTACCATGGAAGCTGATTGTCATCAACATTCCCGCACCTGCCACAAATGCCAAGTCTACACCGACAAGGTACATATTCCTCCTGTTCCCCTCAACGTTCTGACAGCTCCTTGGCCATTCGCAATGTGGGGCATTGACATGATTGGAGAGATCAAGCCCACGAAATCCAATGGACATCGCTTCATCCTGGTGGCTATTGATTACTTCACCAAATGGGTCGAGGCAACTTCCTATGCCTCAATTACAAAGAATATGGTTATCCGCTTTATCAAGCAGAACCTCATATGCCGGTATGGTATCCCCGACAGGATCATCACAGACAACGGTACAAATTTGAACAATACTATGATCACCGCTCTATGCGAGCAATTCAAGATTTATCATCACAATTCATCTCCCTACCGGCCGAAGATGAACAGTGTTGTTGAAGCCGCGAACAAAAATATTAAGAAGATCATTCAAAAGATGACAGTCACCTACAAGGACTGACATGAGATGTTACCGTTTGCTCTGCATGGATATCGTACCACGGCACGTACTTCAACAGGGGTAACTCCATTTTCTTTAGTATATGGCATGGAAGCTGTTCTGCCTATGGAAGTTCAGATTCCTTCCTTGAGGATTATGAAGGATGCCGGTTTGAGTGAAGACGATTGGATTCAGACCCGGCTTGATCAACTTAACTTGATCGACGAGAAGCGACTTACTGATGTTTGTCATGGTCAGATGTATCAAAAACGGATGATCAAGGCTTTCAACAAAAAGGTTAGGCGTCAGGGATATCAAGTCGGAGATCTTGTAACCAAGCGGATCATCTTACCGCAAAGTGATCCCAGGGGCAAGTGGACTCCTACTTACGAAGGACCATTTGTAATCAAGAGCATCTTTTCTGGTGGGGCAATGATTCTGACCACCAAGGACGGCGATGACTTGCCACACCATGCGAACGCAAACATAGTCAAAAGATACTACGCATAAAACGACTCGACAAGTTGAAAACCCAAAAGGGCGACTTCGGCAAAAATGGGCATCCCGGTGAACCGAAAACCCGAAAGGGCGGTTCAGGCAAAAATTAGGGATAAAATAAAAAAATCTGTACACCCGGCAAGTTGAAAACCCAAAAGGGCGACTTGGGCAAAAAAGGGTTTCCCGGTGGATCGAAAACCGGAAAGGGCGGTCCAGGAAAAAGTTAGGGAATTAAAGCGTATGACTATGTCTCGTCGGATAACTTTAAGAACAATCTCTTCACCAACAAGCTCCAAGCTTCTGATAAATCCAATCATCTACGGACGAAGCAACGAATGGACAGATACTCAGAGTTGTGAAGGCTATAGAAGAATGGGAACCCCATGGAATTGTTACACATAGCCATCTTTCCTTTTGTATAAATTTTTTCTCAATTTTTACGACAACATTCTCTTACTAAGATGTTTGTATCCTTTGTACAAAGATACTTACAAAAATTAATACAAATATACTTCAAAGTGCAAAAATTTGCTTGGCTTTCTTTTTTCTGTTTTACACTTATGTTTTATTTGAAAACGTCCAATGTTTTGTTGGAAAGGCATATGCATTTTAATATAATCACTGCTTAGAAATAAAACGAAATTGGGAAAAGATAATTACTGATAGGTTGAAGGTGTAGGAAGATATCTTTATTCCATTCAAGAAGAGATCCCCTGCATTACTTTCTTCAGATTCACAACAAAGCTAAAACCTCGGAGTACGTGTCCCCAGCGGAGTTAAGCTTCAAGATCCCCCGACAAAGCCAGTACATTCCAAACTGGATTCCTCAGCCGAGTTAAGTTTCAACGTTCCCATCAGAGTTCAAACTCCCGATTCCCAGCGGAGCCAGAATAATCTAAACCTCATTCCCCAGCGAAGTCAAATTTCCAACTGATCAAATTCCCTCAATTTCCCCAACTTCCACAGTAGATTGGCATACAACCCAGGCTCCTGATTTCCCCGACCGGGTAAACATTCTCCCCCACAAGGTCATTTCCCAGCAGATTGAAGATTCTCAGTCTCATTTCTCCAGCAGAAGTCTCCCAGGTTTTAATTTCCCAGTAGAGGTCGTCAGAGTAAACCTTATTCCCCAAGGAAGTCATGAAGAATTCTCATACCCCGCAGAAGTTGGTAAAGCTCTTGTTAAAATCCCCGCAAGTCACCAAGGATTTTCAATCTCTAGCAGTGGTCCTAAGATTTCTCATTCTAAACAATCAAAGAGCTTTAATCCCCAAACAGTCAGCAGGGATTTCTCATATTCAACAATCAAAGATTTTTGGAATCCCCAGCTTTGGTCAAAGATTTACTTTCCCTGGCAGCAGTCTAAGATTTCATTATCTCCAGCTATCAAGGATTCATTTTCCTCAGCAAGACAATTGCTCAGCTTACATGCATAACTATTACATCCATATATCATAAACACGGATTACAATTCATTGCATCATACATATCATGCAATATAACTTCGTGTTTTAGCTAACATTTTACCTTTTTCAGGATAAGATTAAAAAGCTATCATTAACAATTATTCAGATACAATATGGATACACCCCATACACGGCGGTCATTCTATTACTCATTCAGAACTTCAAGTCAAAATACAGTATGGATACACCCCAGACACGGCAGTCATTCTACTACTCATTCGGACTTCAGCAAGCAGATACAGACCAGATACGCTCCAGACACGACAGCCATTCTATCTCTCATTCAGATTCAACTATCAACTACAAGTTCAGATACGCTCCAAACACGGATGCCATTCTGGCCTTTACACCAGCAGTCTGATTCCCCTAGTGCAATCGCCATGGAAATCATTTTGTCACTTATTCAGATCTCAGTTACAGTACAGATACACCCCAGACACGGCGGTCATTCTACTGCTTATACATATCTCAACTTCAGATACAGTCCAGATACGCTCCAGACACGGTTGCTATTCTGACACTCATTCGAAGTTTAGCCCCAGCACACACTTGCTCCATACACAGATGTTTTCCTGTTACCCAGATACAATACAGATACACTCCAGACACGGCAGTCATTCTGATATTCATTCAAAGTTCAAATACAAGTACAATTCAGATACGCGCCAGACACGACCGCCATTTCTTTTTCTCATCCAGACTCAGTCTCCAGATACATTTCAATGGCATCCCAAACACGGATACCATTTTGATACTCATTCTTCCGACCTACAGCACTACAATTCAACAAACATTCTTGGATGGCATCCTTAATCCCATCTCCAGGAAGATTCTACCATCTCCAAATGGCATCTTTAAGCCCATTTCTTTAGCCATGTTTTGACGAGTGCAAGTTTACGGGCACTCTAGTGTCCAATCCTCTTTTACCTTCGAGTCATGAAAGGCAAACCTGCCAATCTAACTCTTCAGGTTCAAGAAGATTGAACAGGGGCAACTGTTGTACCCCAAAATTTGCCCTCCCATTTCATCAACATTTTCTCATCACAAGACTCTTGGATCTGAAGATCAAGCTAGGGTTCGCTCTGCTCAAGACACTTACTTGCACTGTCGACCTAAATTAGGGTTTGAGTTTGCACAAGGATGTTTTGACCCACAATGCCTAAATTAACTTCCATACTTCATATTGGACTCACAAGTTGGTCCATACCAAGTTTCAAGCCTTGATTCAAATTTTTGCCCAGTCAATTGGACAGTTGACCTAGAAATCAACTATATTGGGGAAAAAGTCAACTATGGCCAATTGACAGTCAAAACTCATGATTCTTGACCCACATCAACATAATGAACTCATATAGTTCATTTGATCAAGTTTGGATCACAATTCCACAAGAAATTTGATCAGATTACCAAAAGGGCAAAATGGTCATTTTTAGGGTTTTGACTGCACAAAGGCAATTTTTGATTGTTTGACCTAACCAATGGCAAATCAAGCTCAACCATGGACCCAGGGACTCAATGACATTGTCTTGACCCATTCAACAAGTTCAAAAGATCTCAATTGCATAGGATTGACAAATGAATTTTTCAGTCAACTGATCAAAATTTGACTGTACACTGAAAAGTCAAACTTTGACTTTTTGGTCAAAATCAAGTGCCAAGAGTTACTTTTCATCAATACATGTCAAATTATGAAACTTGTCCATCAAGAAACCCAAAAATGAAAATTAGGGTTTAAAATGAAAATTTTCATAACTTGGAAATTTTCTAAGTTATGAAATTTTCTTATTTTTTCCTAAATTTGTCCCATTTTTTCACCAAGATGCAAATGGATTCAAACAAAACTTGAAACATGAAAGTTTTATCCCATCACAAAGTCTACAACTTTTATTCACAAAGATTTCTCAAAAGAAGCTTGTATCTCAAGTTATGAGTTTTGGAACAAGGGTACCTAAAACTTTTAACTTAGAGAAAATTTGCCCTAATCTAGGCAGGGTTTTGACCCATCTTCTTGGCCATTTTTCACATAGTTCCACTTGAAGTTTCCAATTGCATTTCAAATATGGATTATAGTACATATTCCAAGATTTCCAAATTGTCCAAGAACTCCTCAAACACCCTTGTGGTTAGAGAGAATCTAATGCTTGAAGTTGGTAAAAACTCACTTTTGTCCATGACCAATACATGTTCATACAAACTTGCATTTTCAAATCAGCATGTTTGGTGCTAGCTTGCAGGCCTCAAAACCAACTTGCACTTCATAATTTAATGCATAACCATTGAATTAAGGTGTTATCTTGGCCATTTGGACATTACATACAAGATTAACCCTTATTTGCAAAAAGGTAAAATGCCATTTTTGTAAAAGTGCACTTTATGTCAAACCAAAATCCTTGAGGTACGGGGCCATATCTCTGAAGCAATATTGAAACTATCAATTCCAAGAACCAAGAGCAAAAGATACAGCATGATAGGAGGGCCTGTACCAAGCTATAACATCACTTCCACATGCTTGCTTGAAAAAGAAGAAAGTTGCAAAACATATATAATATCACACATCTGTTAAGAGAAGCTGAGAAAAACATTGTAGACAAGTTCCATACCTCCCAACAAGCCCGAAACACGACCCTTTCATCATTCAAACCTCCTCATACTCAGAATCACTGTTTTTCTGCAAAACAGGGCAAGTTCTGCAATTTTCAAGCCATAACCAAATTCCATCGTGCGTTTTGTCCAAAGATAGTTCAAACACCTTTCAATCAACTCACCTGAACTATCCCAGGCCCCCATTGCAACATGTAACACCTCTAACACACTTTTCCATTTTCATTTCAAAGCTCTGCAGGTTGAGTTCTACAACACGATTCAAGTTGTTTCAAAACAAGCCAAGCATTGGAAAAGCTTCCTTGGACCTCAGGCAAGCTCAAAAGAAGCTCAAACACCATTGAAGGTTGCTGCATTGTCCAGCTCGAAGTCAACTGAAACAGGTATTTCATGGACTTCTATCACCCTATTTAGGAATGGTTATGCTTAGGTTTATGAATGAAATATGTTATACTCATAGCCCTGAAGCCATACATATGCTTAGTTTTCATTTACATTAATCGTGCTAAGAGAATTTCACTCATGAACTTTCTGAAAAAACTAGGTTAGAAATTAGGGCCAGAGAAATTCTCTCTGGTCTTTGAGAGTTAATCCAAGTTTTTTATATGGTTAGATTCGTTGTTTAATTCTCTACAATGTTCATGTTATGAGTTTTGTCGAAAGATCAAAGAATCAGGAGTTACAGTTTGGTACACAACGCGCAGGTTTTGTTCCAAGGAAGAAGAAGAAGTGATTCTGGGCTGGGCCTGGGTCCTTTTGCTTTTGACACCCCTTTATTCAGTTTTACACCCCCCTGGCCCATTTGTTTGAATATTTGTCATTTTAATGTTTTTATTTTTTATTCTGACTTTATTATTTTTTGTCAAAATATAAAAAATGCCAAAAGTTTATTTTCTATATTTTTCATATTTATTTGATATTTATTTTTATCTTACTAATATAAATATGTAAATAAACTATTTTCTTTTTTAATAAAACTCAAAAATAATATAAAAAAATTCACTTCTTTTCATTTATTATTTCTATTTATATTTGAGAACATTTCCTTGAAAATACCCATTTTTTGTAAAAAAATAATTAATTTTTATTTTTTATATATATTTTAAATATTTAATATATATATATATATATATATATATATATATATATATATATATATATATATATATATATATATATATATATATATATATATATATATATATATATATATATATATATATATATATATATATATATATATATATATATATATATATATATATATATATATATATATATATATATATATACTTTATTTTATTAAATAATTAGGTCAAAAATATTAAAATATTACATTTTTACTTTTATTAATAGTTTACACTAAAAATATCTTTTTTCATAATATACTTTCATTTTATGCATAAATTAATATATTATTGTATATAATTAATAAATGATATTTGTTTATTCAAAAATTAGGGTTTTGCCCTAAATAACAAAAAATAATAATAAAAATTGACTTTTTCTATTTACTTATATTTCACATTAAAAAATATATTTTTTACATACATAAAGATCTTTTTTTTGTATAACATGTTTTATTTAATATTTATTTGTTGTATTTTTATTTAATTATTGTACATTTAAATATTGTATCCTATACATTCGATTTGGTTGTAATAACTTAGAATTTAATTTCTTTTCAAATACCCCCAATTCAAATTTGTACCCCCCTTCCTATATCATGTTGTAATAATGTAGCATTTAAATTCTCGCACATTTAAAGGCTTTCAATTATGCCATGCTTAGACCTAGGGTTTGTATGCAAATAAAATCAACAATTAGCATGACCTAATCCAAGATAAATATGCATGAAAAACAAACACAATGCACACTTGCACCCCTAGGGTTACAATCCACTTGTTGCCTTCAAAAACGGGCCATGGTTGCATGTCAAGTACTTTAGCAAAATAATAACAAAACAAAAGATCATAGTCCCTCGATGACGCTATCTGAGTTGCCTAAACAAAATGATCAAGTCCCTTAAGGAAAATTGCCAAAAATATTTGACACCATTGCTATCATGGTCTATACGATGACCCGCGTCTGTCCCGTTAACATCCTAACACAAGGTTGCTCACCAAATACAATGGTGAAACAACACTGTTAAAAGGGTTTAAAACATAAGGAAAGATCTTTGAGTAAAACATGGTAGATAGCTCTTAGTTACTTGATCAAAAATCTTGCAAAACATCCTTGCCAGTTTCAAACACACTTCACAACACAACTTCAAAATAATTTCGAAACAACTTTCAAAACATTGAATTGTCTTTTCAAAAAGACAAAAACACCTTTGTATACATTCAAACAAGAATCATTACAAAGGTTGCCACAACAATGGCCTCTTTTCAAAACATCTTTCAAAATCACATACAAAGCACCATTTCAAACAATTGAAAAGTAAAGCAAGTGATCTAAGCAAGTAACTAAGAGCCCATGGATAACCATGGATAGAAAGGGTGCTAATACATTCCCTTGCTATAATCTACTCCCCGAACCCAAGAAAACATCTCAAAGGTCTTTCCTGTGCTTTTTGACCTTTCCTTAGGATAAAATAAAAAGTCGGTGGCGACTCTTGCTAAACCGAAACATTTGCGAACACAAACGCAAAATCCCAAGTCAGTTCTCCCACCGTATCACAGCTGGGATGCCCTTATCTTGCTTAGGTGTGTCAACCTAGCGGGTCTCTTATGCATAGTATTTTTTAACTATGTCCGCGTTCATAGGATGTGGGAAATCTTCACCATCCATGGTAGTCAGCATCATGGAACCACCAGAGAACACTCTCTTGACAACAAACAGACCTTCTAGGTGGGAGTCCATTTTCCTATGGGGTCGCCTTGCGGAAGAATAATGCGCTTTATTACCAAGTCACCAACTTAATATACTCGAGGTTTGATCTTTTTGTTCAAAACGTTGATCACGCATTTTTGGTACATATGACCATGACAAACGACAGCCAGTCGCTTTTCATCGATCAAGTTCAACTGGTCCAATCTTGTCTGAATCCACTCGTCTTCGCCTAGGCCTGCTTCATTCATAATCCTTAGTGAGGGAATCTGAACTTCCACCAGCAGAACAACTTCCATGCCATAGACCAAATAAAATGAAGTTGCCCCAGTTGATGTCTGAGTTGAAGTACGATAGCCATGAAGAGCAAACAGTAACATCTCATGCTAGTCCTTATAGGTCACTACCATCCTCTGCATAATCTTCTAAATGTTTTTGTTGGCCGCTTCAACTGCGCCATTCATTTTAGGTCTATAAGGAGAAGAATTGTGATGCTTAATTTTGAACTGAGTGCAAAGTTCTGTGATCATAGCATTGTTGAGGTTAGTCCCATTGTCGGTGATGATCCTTTTAGGGATACCATAGCAACATATGAGGTTATGTTTAATGAATCTGGCTACCACATTCTTTGTGACTGAGGCAAATGAGGCGGCTTCGACCTATTTGGTGAAATAATCGATATCGACAAGAATGAAGCAATGTCCATTGGAAGTAGTGGGTTTGATCTCTCCAATCATGTCAATGCCCCACATTGAAAATGGCCATGGAATGGTCATAACATTTAGAGGGATATGAGGCACATGGACCTTGTCAGCATAGATTTGGCATTTGTGGCAAGTCCTTGAATGTTGATGGCAATCAATCTCCATCGTTGACCAATAGTAGCCAGCTCTCAGGATCTTCTTGGCCATGGTATGTCTGCTAAAGTGAGTCCCAAATGGACCATCGTGCATATCTTCCATAATTTCCTCTGCCTCCTTCTTGTCCATACATCGGAGTAGAGTAGAGTCATGGTTGCGTTTGTACAAGATTCAATTACTTAGGAAGAATTTGGCTGGAAATCTTCGTAAGAACTTTCTGTCATTGATGGATGCTCCTTCGGGATACTCTTGTGCTTCAAGGTATCTCTTCAGCTCATGGTACTATGGCTTTGCTATGTCAGTGTCAAGCTCATAGCAGTGTGCAGGTTTTTCGAATCTCTCAATTGTAATCATAGGAGCTTTGTTGTCCCATCTAACCTTGAACATCGAAGACATTCTTGCTAAGGCACCAGCCAACTGATTTTCTTCCCTAGGGAAGTGTTCAAAGGTGATCTCTTCGAAGTAAGGAATCAGAGATAGCATAATATTGTACCCCAAAATTTTTCCTCCTATTTCTCATTCAGGATGCTATCCTAGGGTTTCTCAAATACCTAATTTGGCTCAGTAGATTGATCAAACAGACTCTCTTCCTAGGCAACAAGTCAACAATTATGGTTTTTGAACTTCTCAAAGGAAATTGAGTCGTCAGGGTTTCAAATAAATCATCATGTCTCCTCAAGGTTGTTTAAGTCAGTTTTCAAACCTCGCATTGCAAGTTTGCCCAATCAATGGCCAAGATAACTGAAACGACTACATTGACTTGAAAATCACCCTTTTGGGAGAACAAATTCAAACGATCGTAACTTCTTTATTATTCAATATTTTTGAGCGATTTTCCTTGCGTCTGATTCTTCTTGATGCCATATCAAATTTCTCTTCACATGTCAAGAGCTAATTACGCGTAGAAGATCACCAAAATTCGAATGCGTTAGAAGTCGCATCATGAATTTTGACCTAATTTCAAACAACAGTCGTCTGATATCTAAGAATTGTGATTTTTCAAAATTACAAGACCTTGAGGCGTTTATTTCTGGTCATGCCGTTCATGGTTTTATCTTCAAAGAGTTGAAGGAAAATTGGGCTTGGAAGATTTTAAAGCTATTGAATCGTTGCAAGGCATTTGTTTGATTTTAAATTTTTCTTAACCACAGTTTACTGAGGATTGATGTTGTTCTTAGGAGCATGTTTTGTTTGGATAAGATATGAAGATTAAGACTATCATTTTAGACAACCATGATTGTGGATTCAATTAATCAATTGGGTTTGAGCTCTTAAACATTTATTTTGTTTAAGAATGCAAAATACACGATTTATATGATCATATTGTGTTTGCTTAAAATGAAAGTTATCAAGCAAGATTTTTATCCAAAGTATTCAATCAAAGATTGCATGTTTTGTACAATAAATTCTACCACACCAAATTTTATTCAAGTGTTTGATATTTTTACATTACAAATGAATTTACAATTTGTTTGTATTGTTTACAAAGAATCTCAAGTTTATAAAGAGAATTTCTTGTCTGCTTCTTCAGGTCTTCATCTTCATCTTCAAGTGATCAATCCAATCTTCGTTGGCATTCAAGTCTTGCTTGCCGTTCATGAAACAAATCAAAGAAAAAGAAGATATAATTAGCACATAATAATGAAGTTAAACAAGGAGTTTTCAAGCAAATTTTCTCCTAATTCATCACTAGGGTTTGCAGTTAGGAATCAGAATTTTGGTCTATCATAATCTCTCTCCCCAATTGCAAATCACAAGAAAAGTTGCCCTTCTTGGTTCACAAAAAGAGAAAAAAAAGGAAAATTTGCAAGCAAGTACAAAACAACAAGCGAGCAACAAGCACAACATCCCAAGGTTGCACACAACAAGCAAGTCAACAAGGGAAAACCACAAACAACAAACTGCCCAAAGCAGCTAACAGCAGGCCAGCAGCAGCCAAGCTGCCTAAAGCTACATCACAAATAACCAAACTGCAACACAAATTTTCCAAACAAGCCCAACATTACTGCAATAATCAAACAACAGCTACAAGATTAGCAGCAGGATGCTAAAGCATGCAAACAAGCTGCCCAAACAAGCCTGTAGCAGAAAACCAAAACAACAAGCAACATCAAAATAAAATAGCAGGGCCAGAAATGCAAACAGGTCACAACATAAATAATAGGCAGCATGCTAGTGCAAAAATGTAGCAATACTGTAATATAGCAAGGAGGCAAGCATGCTCAAACAAATAATTTTCATCATTTTCCTAAGCTAGCAAACCCTTCAGAAAAGTATAAAAGCAATTTGGCTTTGTATCATAGAAATATGAAGAGAGAAAGAGGCAAGTTTTGGAAAGATATCACCTAGGACACTAGAAATCCTAAAAATTCCAAGCTAGCTACTATCACAAAACAAATAGCCCTGCTGTTTCTACTACAGCTCTGCAAAACTGTCCAAATCCTACCCAAAACTTGTACAAAAATGGTATAAAAACCAGAAACTGCAACAAAAAAACATCAGCACAGTATACCACAAGTTTCAAAGGACTTTTATTTTCCCCTCCCATTCTCTTTTCAATACTTTACTGTCAATATAGAGGGAGAGAGGTCAAAGAGGAAAGGGGACGAAAAAATCACCAAGAGAGAGATATTTCCATCAAACCCACTGCATTCTTTTGAAAAACACAAAAAAATACCATCACCAAAAAGCCCTATCTCCTTCACAGTAAGATACAAAACAACACAAAATAGCCAGCAAATATACAACATCAAAAATACCATCACCAAATACCATCACCAAAAAATCACAGTTAACCAATAATTCAGAAAAATAGCAAAAAAGCCAATGTTTTTATTCATCATTTTCCCTCCTCAGAATCCATTCAAAGCTACATACAAAGAACAACACAAAAAAAAGAAATCTCGAGCCCCAACACTAGGCCAAAACATCAACCAACCCTTAGTGTCAAACCAAACAGAATCAGCAAAATTATACAAAAGCAAAATTGAAAAGAAGTACAAAGAAGAAGAGTCGGATACCATACCTAGAAGATTAAAGCCTCATCTTTAATCTCCTCTTCTCTGTTTCGCAAATCGCAACCAAGGCAAACCCTTGCCTCGCAGGTAATTCAAAAAAAAGCTTCATCTCTTTCATTGTTTGTTTATACCATGTTATAACTCATAGTCTGAGGAACAAAACCCCCTTACTCACTACTTAGATTGATAAAGGTGAAAGATTTAATTCGAATTTTAAGCAAGTTAGGTTTTCCAGTTTTGGCCGAATGAAGGGTTTCATAGAGAGGTTGGTAGAGGTTTGAATCGTTAGAATTGAGACAAGTCTGTTCATGGTGGTGAGAATAGGTTTTGGTGAGGCATTAAATCGAAGAGGAATGCTTGAAATCGTTAAGAGAAAGTTCGGAGAAGAAGAGAATTTCTTTGGAACAGAAAAGAGGGAGGCGCGTTTTAATTTAGGGTTTCTTAACCCTTTCACCCTTTTGCCAAAAACAAACGGTTGGACCTGGGTCTTACCTGACCCGACCCGGTTCAGCCCCATTTTTTTATATTTTATTAAAACAATAATTTAGTGGGTCTTACCTCCAAGCCCAGTAAACATATTACTCACATCCAATTATCTGCTTCATACCCCCTTTTATAACCAATTTAGTTAAGTTTAATAATTTTATACTTAATTTAGTTTAGATGTAATTTTTAGCAACTTTTTAGGATTAATTTGGTTTAGATTAACAATAGATTGGGTTCAAATTAGAATTTCGTAATTAACCTAGTTTACATTTTTATTTGATTTAGATCTAGTTTATTAATTTTAGAATTTTATTTTTACTTTATTTTATTAAAACAAAAAAAAAATACTAAAAAACAAACAATGCATATACAAATCACTTAATTTCTTTTAATCATTTATTTTATTTTATTTTTCTCTTTCCCAAACAAAATAATTTAAAATTTTATTGCCATACTTTGTTAATTTTATTTCATAGACTGTTATAATTTTAATTAATCATTCAAATTAGATTTGGTTGTATTGCTTGCCTATTTAGACTTTTAATCGCATTTGACTCATCCACATTTGTAAATTTGTACCCCCATTCCCGAAAACTCTGTAATAGCGTAGAATTTCAATTTCTGTAATTTACTGTTTTCCTTATACTGTATAGTAATTAGGCATGTATGGCAAGATTCAAAAACAATCGCTAGATAACCTAATCAAAGACAAAATTAACTTGAAACGAACACACTATTTTCACACGTGCACCTCTAGGGTTACCTCGCTCGTTGCCTCAGAAGAACAGTCATGTCCCTCGAATGTGGGACGCTTTAGCAATGACCCTTCGATGAAAAAGATCGTAGTCCCTCAGTGTCCCTCGATGTTGCCTTCGGTAAAACGATCTAGTCCCTTACGAAATTGCTAAAAGTGTCTCACAAGTTGCTTTCGATGACCGTACGATTGACCCACGTCTATCCCTTCACATCCAACGATGGGGCTTCTTACCAAATCAATGGTAAGATAGCAACATCTAAAGGAAGAAGAAATGAACATTTAAGACCTTTTCGACTAGGTAGATTTTCTCCTAGTTACTCGTTTGCGCATAAAAAAAACATTTTCACACCAATGCTTTCATCTCAAAAACATTTCCAAAAGACAAAACATTTTGTATACGTTCTTATATAGACGAGAACCATTGCAAAAATATCTTTTCAAAATCACTTTCAACAAACACATTCCACAAACACATCTTTGAACTATTTTTCGAAATAAAACTTTGTACGCGCTCTTATAGAAACGAGAACCATTACAAATACATTTTCAAAATATTTTCAAAACCCACATCACAAGCACATTGTCAAAGCAAAAGTATGTGATTTAGCGAGCAACTCAGAGCTCGTAGATAACTATAGATGAAAAGGGTGCTAATACCTTCCCTTTTCATAATCTACCCCTGAACCCGAGAAATAATCTCGAAAGGTCTTTCCTGTGCTTTTTTGCCTTTCCTATTGGATAAAAGAAAAGTCAGTGGCGACTCTTGCTATCTGCACAAATGCGATCAAAACACAAAACCTTAAGTCAGTTCTCCCACCGTATCACACACAAGATACTTGTAAGGGATGGGATTAGGGTTCTTAGTGTCCCAATCTCCTTTCACTTGGATAATCACTATAGCGGAATCGCAAAACACATTCAAATGCTTGATCCTCAGATCAATGGCAGCCTTCAGACCCAAAATGCATGCTTCGTACTCAGCTATGTTGTTCGTACAATCAAAGCATAGTCTGGCAATGAAGGGAGTGTGGCAACCTTTAGTGGAGATGATCGCAACACCAATTCCGTTACCCAAAGAGTTAGAAGCCCCATAGAAGACCATAGTCCATCGGGATCCTTGTTCAGGTCTGTCATACGGTCCAGGTTTCGCTCAATCGGTCACTAGCATGATATTCTCATCCGAGAATTCAAAGTTCATAGACTGATAATCATTAACAGGTTGATGGGCCAAATGATCTGCTAATACGCTTCCTTTGATGGCCTTTTGCATTGTGTATTGAATATCGTATTCAGTCAAGATCATTTGCATCCTAGTTATCCGCCCGGAAAGAGCGGGTTTCTCGAAGATGTACTTGATAGGGTCCATCTTAGAAATCAGTAGAGTGGTATGAGTCAGCATATACTGTCTTAGCCGGCGAGCATCCCATGCCAGAGTGCAGCAAGTTTTCTCGAGCAGTGAATATCTGGTTTCACAGTCGGTAAACTTTTTGCTCAGGTAGTAAATAACATGCTCTTTTCGGCCAAACTCGTCATGTTGGCCCAACACACACCCCATAGAATTCTCTAACACTGTCAAGTACATGATCAAGGGTCTTCCTTCAACTGGAGGCATGAGGATAGGAGGTTATAGCAGATATTCTTTGATTTTGTCGAAGGCAACTTGACATTTATCATTCCATCTGACTACTTGATCTTTCTTCAAAAGTTTGAAGATTGGCTCACAAGTAGCAGTTAAGTAAGATATGAAGCTGGCGATGTAGTTAATAAGACCCAAGAATCCTCTAACTTCCTTTTCAGAGTGGGGGACTGGTATTTATTGGATGGCTTTTACCTTTGCGGGATTGACTTCGATGCCTTTACCACTGACAACAAAACCTAGAAGCATTACAGATCGTACTCCTAATGTGCACTTATTAGGGTTTGTGATACGGTGGGAGAACTGACTTGGGTGTTTTGCGTTTGATCGCAAATGTTGTGGTTAGCAAGAGTCGCCACCCGGCTTTTCTTTTATTCAAAAGGAAAGGTGAAAAAGCACAGGAAATACCTTTGAGATTATTTCTTGAGTTCCGGAGGTGGATTATGAAAAGTGAAGGTATTAACACCCTTTTCATCCATGGTTTTCCATGGGCTCTTAGTTACTTTCTAGATCACTTGCTTTTGTTTGAAATTATGCTTTGTATGGTTTTTTGAAAGTATTTTGTAAAGAGGCCATTGTTTAGGCAAACTTTGTAATGATTCTCGTTCGTAAGAATGTATACAAAGATGTTCATCTTTTGAAAATGTTTCAAGTTTGAAAGATGTTTTTGAAAGTGTTGGTGTTTGTTTTGAAAATAGAAAGGATGTTTTGGTTTGAAAATGAGCAAGCAACTAGGAACATTCTACCTACTCAAAAGTATTTCATGTTCATTTCCTCTTTCCTTTGACATTGTTATCTTACCATTGATTTGGTAAGTAACCCTATCTTTGGGACTATGATCTTGTATTTTGCTTTTTTTTTGCTAAGATACCTCACATGCGTAATATAGTCATTTTTGTAAGGCAACCAAGTGGATTTTACCCTAGGGGTGCTTGTGTGCAAGTGTATTGATTTTAATGATTGGTTTTTGTCTTGAATTAGGGTTTGCTACTTGTTGATTTTATCTTTTCATACAAAACCCTAATTACTAGCATTTATATAAAGCAATTAATTGCAAAAAGTAAAATTACTACACTATTACATCATTAGGGGAAGGGGTGTACAAATTAACAAATGGGGTTTGCAAAAAAATTAAACCTAGCTATCTATTACAACCATATTGAATATTTTATAAAATTGAAAATAAAATCCAAGAATATAAATGGACAAAGAAATGATTTTTTTTTTGTTTTTATGAAAGGGGTTTTAACCTAATTAAGAGAGATGATTAATGACAAAATAAACAAAATTTAAATCTAAATTAGTTAAGAGGGAAATTAAGTTAAAAATGTATTTTAGGGTTTTTTTTGTGGAAAGATTTTAACTTAATAATAATAATATGAAAATTAATTAATTAAAATAAACCTAAGTTCTAAATTAATTTTGAGTAAAAAAAGAAAATAAAATAATAATTAAGCCTAAGTCTAAATATTAATTTTTTAAGAAAAAAAGAAATTAATTTGTTTAAGAAAATGTTTTTTGTCTTTTTTTGTTTTATAGAGAAAAATAAAATATATAAGTATGAATAATAAATAAATTTTTTTTTTAGATTTTTATTAATAAAAATAATAATAGTATTAATGATAATAAATAATATTAATGATAATAAATAATAATAATAATAATAAAAATAATAAAGGTAAAAAGGAAAATATGAAATAAAAATAAAAATAAATGAGAAAAATGAAATATTAAATAAAACAATGGGCCAGGGGGTGTAAAAGTAGTCAGGGGCTAGAGGTTAGCAAAAATGAAAGCCCAAAAGGGGGGAAGCCCATGCGCTGCAAGTTGAAGCAAAAAAAAAAGATGGAAAAATGTTTTAAAAATGAACAAAAGGGTACCACTAGGGCTCGAACCCATGTCCCATAGGTAACAGGCGCGCGCTTTAACCACTGAGGTGGTGATACATCCGTTAACTTATGTGAAAGGATAAATACATAACACAAAACGCACCCTGATTACACTTCATCTTCAACCTCCAGCCAAAGAATCTGTAACTTGCTCATTTCTCAACCATTTGCAAAAATGTAAACATGACAATTGCTCCATTTTGTCACACGATTTCAACCATATAAATATCATAAGCTATAAATCAAAGATGAATGATAATTTCTAAAAGTACCAAATTCTGACCTAAATATTTCAGAAAGTTCAAACTCAAAATTCTCGTAGCTCAATCAAAATAAATTAAATCTATGGACATGTATAGTTTTAGGGCAATGATGTCTACACTTTATCTTCGCAAATGCAAGCCTAACAATGCCTAAATATGAAGATAGAAGTTCAAGAAAAATATCTCAAAATTGGAAATCATGAAATGGATTTGAGCTTGCTTTAGGCAGTGGTGATGATCAGGTTAGCATCCTTGGACCTCTAGGAAGCTAATGGAATGGCTGGCTTGAGCTGAGGGTGGCTGGAATGGCCTGGAGAAGTCCAATTGTGATGCTCTATTTTTGAACTTAGAAATGGATGAAGATGGTGTTACCATCATGTAATAGGGATAAGGATGGCTTATGTATGATGTTTGGAAGCTTTTGGAAGCAAAAGGCCAAGAAACACACGAGCGAAATGGAAGTTTGAAGTTCTTGGTCAGAATATGCAACAATGGTGGTTTGTGTTGCAGTTATGAGTTTTGGAAGTTTTCAGGGCTTGTGTATTTGTGGGTTATCTTGCAAATAGTGTATGTATTTATAGGCAAGAGGTTTTATGTCTTATAACAAGTAAGAATTTGAAAATCAAATGTTGTAGCATCTTTCTTGTTTTTGAAGCAAAGTTGAAATATCTTGATCCAAGGCAAAGTACAGGGATGCATAGAGTGGTTAGTACTTTGGACATGCTTGCTTTTGGTTTATAGGGCTTGTGTGTGCATAAATAATAAGTTCAATGCTCAAGGAGAGTGGACTTTGGGATTAAAGCCACTTTTCAAGAATAGCAATGGTGCCTTTCTTCCAAAAATGGAAATGCAACTTGGATAATGGTTCAAATGCTTGGACAATGGCTCCATATGTTGTGTAAAAATTTAAATATGGAGTGAATTGCAAGTTAGAAGATTGCAAAGTGAGATTATGCAGAATGGCTATGTGGTTTGGTCCATTGTGCATCACAAATTCTGCCTTGTAAAACAACTTGAAACCCCAACTTTTGACCTTCGATTCTCCTTGCTCACAAATGATCTCAAAGAGTTCTCATACATTTTGGAAAGCTTGTAATGTGCTCTACAACCCCTCTTTGAATCTCTTTTGAAAAATCCAAATGGAACTATGTGAAACATGGGTCAGAAGTTAGGTCAAAATCCTAACTTTATGAATTAATAACTTCAGATCTAAGCATTTTTATTGGAAGTTGTTGTGATACGATGGCAGAATCGGACTGTTTTGAGAAAATGCTGGTTTGCATTTTTGCGTTTGTATTCGCAAAATGTCAGGGTAAGCAAGAGTCGCCACCGACATTTATTTTATCCAACTGGAAATGAAAAAAGCACGGAAAAATAACTTTTTCGAGATTTTTGAGTACGGGGGGTAGATTATAGAAAGGGAAGGTATTAGCACCCTTTCTATCCGTAGTTTTCTACGGGCTCTTAGGTACTTGCTCATCATTTAAAAATTTCTTGTGTGTGTTTGTTTTGAAAAGTTTTGTTTTACTTCGTTTTAACCCTTGTTTCTGTCCTCAAGAGTGTTACGAAGTGTTTTTGAAAACTTTGTTTTGGAAAAGTGTAAGTGTGAAAGAAGTTTGATTTTGGGAAAGTACCTACTAGCATCTACCTACTCGAAAAAAGAATGTTTCTGTTCTTGTTTCCTTTAGACAATGCTATCCTACTATTGAGAAATAGGAAGCACCGTCGTTGGAGTTGTAAGGGTCAATTTGAAAGGGACGTACGATCACTAAAGCAATGTTAGGACATATTAGTAATAACCCTAATGTCTTAAGATCATATTCGAGGCAACCTTTCTGAGGTAACATTTCCGAACGGGACATTTGATCTTTGTTTAGACAAGAGGGCAACCACTAAAACACCATATACTTAATAATCGTTTACCAAAGGCAACCGAAGTGAGAGTATACCCTAGGAGTGCGCATGTGCGAGTGATTTGATTTCAGTTATTATCTTTGCATATTAGGGTTTTCTAGTCATTTTAAATTAACATACAGTCTTGTCATGCAATCCTATTATCATACATCTAACAGTTAGTATTTGCGAGAATTAAAATGCGGAAAATAAAACCTACACTATTACAAGGCTTCGGGGTGGGGGATTAATTACATAGCCAAAAACCCGTAAAACGACAAATAAAAGAAAAATCCTAATTAAACTATTACATACCATGAGCAGTTACATTAATATCACAAAAATATAAAAAAAATGCGCGCGATGAATTAAGAACGAGAGAAAATAGGGTTTTGACCCCATCTAAACCTAATTAAAAGAAAAATCATTTTTTTGTTAATTTTGATTGTTTTGGGAAAAATAGTGTTTAATTGAATAAATAAAGAAACCTAATGACTAATTAATTTTATTTAGGAAAAATAATTAAATTAACTATTTTTGTATTTTTTTTATTTTCTGAAAAGAAATAAAAAATTAAATCAAGAACAAACCCTAATTTTTTCTAATTTGATTTTAATTATTTACAAAAAAAAGTGTGAATTACCCTAAAATTAAATTTAACTAATGTTAACTTAAGTTTGATAAAAATAAAACCTAATTCTAAATTTGTGAAAAATTGATTTTATGACTTTTTTGTAAAAAAAAAAAGGAATTAATTTTGTGTTAGAAAATAATTTAAACAAAAATAAATAAAAGAAATATAAGAAAATAAAGAAAATGGGCCTGGTAGCTTTCAGCAAGAGGGGGGTGTCGTTAGAAATTCTTGGCCCAATAACTTCTGGCCTCTTTGACTTTCCATGATCTCATGCGCTTGCTTGACTAGGGTGTATTGTGGACCTCCAAAGAATGGCCCTTGGACCTAGCTTGTTGATGACCTGGATGATGAGATACTGATGATGCACGGTGGATACCTTGGATGCTTGTACACCTGATCATGTAAAAGAAAATAATAGAAAGCAAGTTTGGGGACCTGGGGATCGAACCCAGGCCCTTTGGCATTTTCACAACACACGCTGACCATATGAGCTGGCTTTTTCTTTTGTACATGGAATGACAAGTAATCATTATATGGAAAACACAAAACAATAATTATCAAAACGCGCGCAGATTTGAATGGGCCATTCAGGGGGCGCCACGATACCCTTTTTCTTCCTCCCTCTGTTGGTAAAAGTTTTTGGACTTATACCTACAGTCATCTGGGCGTAGGTACAAACCTATTGTTTACCGTGGGAATTGGTAAACAACCGCTGATCTTCCAAAAGGTTACTTATTTGGTTACTTGCAGGATCAATCAGATTGATCCTAAGACATGGTTGATTTTGGGGTTTTGATTAAGTTTGATAATGGTTAAATGACAAGGAAATAAAGAAGCTTTATGTAAATTGCATGAAGAAGAGAACTTGATAAAATAAAGGAAGGCTTGAAATAAAGGCTTCGACAGGAAAAGTAAAGGAGAAAGCAAGTAAAGTTTCTGGAAAATAAATGAATTTGATTAATAAAAGTGGTGTTTCACACATACATTCTCAACAATTCTTTCTCACATGCTGGGTACTCGAATCTATATGAGTGACTTGTATATAATTGTGAACACACGCGAAAAACTGCGTGAACTACTAATATTTATACTAAACATCCCAAGTAACCGTCGGGCAGTTACACTGCTTCGAGATGACTCCACTTGGCACGTTCTCAGCGTTCGACACTCCAGATCTTTGCACGTTGCACTTGGTAACCGCTGGGAACCGTTTTCCCTCCAAACGTTTGAATTTCAAACCGTTCCACTCTGAACAATTGAACACCTTCGTCGAGAGGCATCTTCGACGAGCCACACCTTCGACGTCGAAGGCAACCAAATTCTCCGTTGGAAGAAATTCTCTAAGTACATTGCCATCTTCTGATGAGCATTTCGACAGACCCAGCTGGTCAAAACCATCCTTCAGCTTTAATGGTTGATATTAATAAAAACAAGGGTGTCGAATTTAGGAGCCAACAAATTGCCCCCCAAGAATGCCTTATTTCGACTCTGAAAAGAAAAAGGCATTCTTTGAAATTCCATTCGACACCTGTCTTTTCATTCTACCAACCACTGACAATCCCAAGAAAAAGCCATCATTTCATCCGTACCTAAGACGTCACCTCAGTACGGCGTGCAACGTGCCAAATGTCTTTTCACAAATTGTCATCATGACAATTTCCCAAAAATGAGGGCGCACGCTGCACCCTTTCATTTCTGCAGAACGACTATGTCAACAGGGGGACGCCATGTGTCCCACTATCTTCTGCAATATTAAATGGCATTAAATGGCCTCGAATTTGGGGATTTCCCAACTACTATAAATAGTGTCAAGTACCCATTGTGGGACTTTTTCACGCTATCTTGCCTTCAAACTTCCTTGTTGAATACGAACTCTCTGCAAACTTTGCAAACAACTTGTTCTTCACTTCATCTTCAACCTTAACATCAACAATGGCGTCTGGTTCTTCTACCGCTCCTAGTTCTAACATCCCCTCCAGAAATGCTAAACCCAAGATTTTCTCCACTGCCCCCGTAGTTACTCCTACAGGCCAACAAAGGGTTCCTGAACCCCTAGACATTGTTGAACGTGAAGCTTATTCACACCAACTCATAATTCCGGTTGGATACTCCAACCAAATCTTTGCCATGTCTGGCCCGCTAAACCCAAGCATCGCTGAAGCCATGAAGATCAAAACCTTCTTTCCAGTGCTTGAAAAGCTCAAACCTGTTGGATGCTCTAAGAAAGATGCAGAGGATAACGAAGATCCTGCTAAGGAGAAAATTGATCTTCGCTTCTTCAATAGGGGTGTTAGGGCTTTCAGGTCTAGCCCTAGCCTCACTCCTGACTACAGTGCTTGGCTGGAAAAAATGGAAAAAAGCCAGGCTTCGATCTGGAAGGATCTGGGGATATTCGACCTAGTTATGTTGTCGAAGACGGGTCTCAACTACTCCCTAGAGATGTTGATAGCTTCCTTACTCTTCTGGGATTACACTCATTTCACCTTCCACCTTCCCTGTGGAATGCTAACACCCACGCTGTTCGACGTGGCTGCCATCACTGGCCTTCGACCCACTGGGGACTATTTCGACCCAGAGGAAATGTCGGAGGATCAGATTGGATTCTCAGCGATGAAACCCACCTACACCCCATATATCAATCATTACCATGATAAGTCGACGGCCACTGTGTCGTATGTAGAGCATATCGCGTTTCTAGCCTTATGGCTGTCACGCTTTGTGTTCTGCACAAAGTCTTTACAGGTGACAAAGAAGATGGTCACCCTCGCCACCCAACTCCACCATGGCCAAAATATTTGTTTGGCAGAATTGATCTTGGCGAATCTGTACGAGTCGATTAGCAGCGGAGCGACTCTTCTGAAGATCATCGAGAACAGAGCCAGTCTGCTGCTTGCAGGACCTTTTTGGCTACTTCAGCTGTGGCTCAATGCCACCTTCGAGTCTTTCTTACCTCAGAAGACTCAAATAAATGAGCAAGCCCCGGAGATAGCAAATAGGTGCATCGAAGGCACCAGATTGGCTCTACTGACCCCAACTGAAGATGGGCTGGAGCTTCAACAAACTTTTGCAAACTTCGTCTTGATGTTTGCAAGAAGAAAAGATTTTGTTTCGACCATGGCTCCCTTTGCTCGACGAAAGGTTGGTCCAGAATGGTTCACGAGGCCCCATCCTAAGTCGTCAAGTGACCCTCAGGTCGAAGAACATACAATAATGTGGGAAGCTTTTCTCACACCAAGAATAATGCCCATGCGATTCAAGAGCTCCAAGACTCACTTGAGCCTGATCGCGTATCAACCAAACTTGGTCTCTCGCCAGTTTGGTATCATTCAAACACTTCCTTCTCCTATTTTTCCTAGGGAGAAGTCTATGTTATATTTTTGCAACGACTACACTAAAGACGCTGCCACCAAGCATATCAGCAGGTATGCTGGTCGAACAGTCCTTTCGTTGTTCGACTATCAGCTTAACTTTCTCTGCTCACCATCCTTCGAAGAGTGGTGGAAAAGTTACTACGCTGAAGAGTTCTTCGACGAGAAGGACTTCGTGGACGAACTTCAGAAGTCTTTTGTTCTTGTCTTGGACAAAATAAAGAAATGTAAGTTCATTCTTCCAAATTATTTTGTCTTTCCCTTTCGACTGGTAGCCTGTTAATTATTTTGCCTTCTTTCAGTTGTTCGAAAGCCTGCAGCCAAGAAAGCTGCAGAAGGCCATCAGGGAGGAGGTCCCTTGACAAAACCTCCACCACCGGCGAAAACTATAGCACCGGCGAAAACTACAACAAGCCATCAGGGGGAAGGTCCTTCGAAAAAGCCTTCTGCACCGGTAACCAGACTTTTATTATTTTCTTCTGGTTTTAACATTTTGACTTTCGATGTAGCTTCTAAATCGAACTCCAATTGGTTTTTTAGGCACCTTCACCCAAGAAACGACCTGCTCTGACGGTCGAATCTGGGAGTGACGAAGAAGACGACTCTCCCCCTGCTCCTCTAAAGAGGCGAAAACTGAAGAAGGATGTTCCTTCTCCTGAGACTCGAACAATCAGAATAAAGGTTGCTGGGAGAAAACCCAGGCCACCTCCAGTAATTATTGAAGAGCCAACGGAGGAGGAACTAAATGTTCTTCTCAATAAACCTGTCGAAAGCGACAATTCCAGCCCTGGGGCTGAAGTTCCTCTGCAGGTAATTTCTTTGACCCTTTTTTTTTAAACTCAGGTGTCGATACCCACGTTCGACTATGTCCCTTTCTAACCTAGAAGATTCTTCCTCTTCTTTTTCCAGGAAACCACTGAAAGCTCAGCGCCAAAGACTTCTGAAACATTGGACTCTGCTGAACTCAGTAGGCCACAAGAGAAAGACTTGGCGAACGATGAAGCCAATGCTGAAACAAATGAAGCCAATGCTGAGACAGAAGAACAACAAACAGAAGATCCACAAACAGAAGAGCAACAACCAAAAGAGATTCAAGTGGTTGATCTGTAAGAGGAACAACATGACGAAGGAGGTCATGCTGATGCTGATACTGCTGATCTTCAAGTCGAAGAAAGTCAAGTCGAGGCAAATGCTACTCAACAGCCTCAACCCCAAGACAACGCTGCTGCAAAGGTTACCACCTCAACAAAGCATAGGTCGAAAGAAGACTTAGCACTCTTGAAGCAAACTGATCCAGTTGGCTATCTGAATGCCATTATCGAGAGCAAGGGAAGTTCGTCTGATATTAGTCAGGAGGCTTCTACTCAGTCGGGGAAGTCCACTGAAACTTCTCCTCTCGATGAGGCTTTGACGAAGGTCAAGGCCCAGTTCTTCAAGAAAGACTTGATGAAAGCTTTGGAGGGGGACCCTACTGCCCCATTATATTTGGGAGCTGTTTTGAATGCCGTAGACTTGCTAGCTGTGACTCCGGAGGTTTCAAGCTTTATCATGGAGTTAAACTCCATTATTGATCAAGTCTCAGCAGACTATCGGCGACAAAGGGGCTTCAACCGCCAGCTTGAAGCGTTATATGGCAAAAGTTCTTCTGCATGGACTACTTTAGCAGAGACGACTTCTCGAATTGCAGAGTTGTCGAAGCAAAAGGCATCTAAGCAGGAAGAAATTGGTGCCATAGATCAAGAGAATGCTTCCATAAAGGCGCAAATCGAAGAGCTAGAGGCCAAGATGAATGCCAATACTAAGCGCAAGGAAGAACTTCTCTCGACTGTTCCAGACACCGAGAGTCAAGCTGAAATCACACAAGGCCTAGAGTTTGCTGAGAAAGCCCAAGCCTTCGACGACCAAATTGCCAAGCTTGCCCAGGCGAATGCCTTGTGCAACAAAAGACTGGAGTTGCAGCAGGCGAAGTACCTTCGACTCAAAGATTCGATCCCCTTCTGATTGACTCAGCCCTTTAACCATATATTGTAATATGTATTTGACAATATTGCCATTTTGGCTAATTTATAAAATTTTCCATTTTGGCTTATTTATGGTTAATTTAGTCGTTACTTGCTATTTATTTTGATCTCTTGGAGTATAGGTTTATACTTTTTCAAATATTTGCCATTTACTCTCAAGAGTCTCTTATCTTCACCTAACTCTTCGACTTCATAAGCTCCACCAGAAAAGTTTGGATAATTCTGAATGGTCCTTCCCATTTGGGTGACCATTTTCCCATGCTTCGATCCCTTCGATCCATGGGAAGAATCACCTTCCAAACTAATTCTCCAAGCGAGAATGCCTTAGGTTTCACTTTTTTATTGTAAGAGTCTTCTACTCTTTTCTTCTGAAGCCTTAGTAAGTCGAGAGCGCGCATTCTTTCTTCGTCTAAATCTACTAGTTCGTCTAACATCATATCCCAATAAACTTCAGAGGGAATATCATGGTGTCTCTGAACCCTTGCAGATTGAAGACAAATTTCTGCTGGAAACACTGCGTCATGACCAAAAGTTAGCCTATATGGTGTTGTACCTATGGCTTCTTTTGGGGACGTTCGACAGGCCCACAAGATCTGGTCTAACGTCTTATGCCAATTTTTTGGCTTCTTCCCAACATGCTTTTTTATCAAGCCAATCACTACTTTGTTCGCTGCTTCGACTTGACCGTTTGCCTGTGCATAATAAGGCGTTGATGTTAGGAGTTTAAATCCTATTTCCTGAGCGAATTCCTGCATCTTTCGACCGGTGAAGACTGATCCTTGATCAGTAGTTATAGTCTCAGGGATTCCATATCTAAAGATAATGTTCTTTTGAATGAATTCAATGACATTTTCTTGGTCTACATTGACTAAAGGAATAGCTTCGACCCACTTAGTAAAATAATCAATGCCTACCAATATATACATATGGCTCTTTGATGATGCTGGTCGAATCTCTCCAATGAGGTCCAACGCCCATCCTCTAAAGGGCCAAGGTTTCACTATCGAGTGAAGTTCGCTCGCTGGTACATGCTGGATGCCTGTATGGACTTGACATTCTTGGCAACCCTTGGCGAACTCGACACAATCTTTCAACATGGTGGGCCAGTATAGTCCTTGTCGAAACAACAACCACTTCATCTTATGGCCTACTTGGTGAGCCCCACATGCTCCAGTGTGCGTAGTCGAAAGGGCTATGTATGCTTCAGTTTCACTTAAGCACTTTAGCAATACCCCTTCAGGCGTCTTTTTAAATAACTCATTACCCATGAGTATGTAACTTAACGCCCTATATTTTTTTTTTCGTTTTGTCGAAGCTACTGGATTTTGAAGGTAATCCACAATGGGTTTTCTCCAATCTTGCTCTGACAAATTGTCTATGAACGAAATTTCGAAGTTACTTTGATCAGCATACCCTAGTCTTGTCGATTCCAAGTCTGTTGGTGACAAACAAGTTGCTTTTATCTTTTCTCGAACTTCGATTGCTTTTTGTAATCTCATTTTTGAAATTTTGTACCCAGATGCAATTTGTGCCAAATCGTTGGCTATTTGATTTTCCAATCTGGGTATGTGTCGAATGTTGACCATTTCAAACTTTTTCAATAAACGATTTGCTATCACAAAGTACATAATGAGATTTTCTCTTATGCATTTATATTCTTTTGTGACTTGCTTAATGACTAACTCTGAGTCTCCCATTATTTCGACTCGAGTTGCCCCCAATTCCAACAATATCTCAAGGCCAGTAATTAGAGCTTCATACTCAGCCTCATTGTTCGAACAAGAACCTGATATCTTGTACTTGAATGTTGTTGGAATTTTTTCTGGAGAAATAATCAAGACTCCTACTCCTATTCCATCTTTATGGCTGGAACCATCGAAGTAGAATTTCCAAGGTTCTATCTCCACATAATTAATACTCTCAACTTGAATTGAGTGGTCGACTATAAAGTCTGCAACCACTTGTCCTTTTACTGCCTTAAGAGGCATAAAGGTCAAGGAGTATTCAGTTAATGCTAGTGCCCACTTGCCAATTCGACTGTGCAAGATGGGTTTCGACAACATGTACTTGAAAACATCAAAATGAGACGAAACATACACATCAACTGGTTTTATATATTGCTTGAGTTTTGTACAAGAGAAATACAGACATAGACACAATTTTTCAACTTCGCTATATCTAGTTTCTGCATCGTTCAAAACTCTACTAAGATAGTAAATGGGTCTTTCGACTCCATTTTCATCTTCTTGGGCTAACATGCTTCCCAAAGTTTTGTCGGATGCAGCTATGTACAATCTCATACTCCTGTTGCTACAAGGAGGCACCAAAATAGGTGGCTTTGTGAGGTACCCTTTGATTTTGTCGAAGGCTTCTTGTTGCTCCTGCCCCCATTCGAATCCCTCTTTATTCAGTCGAAGTAAGAGTGAAAAGGCTTGAGCTTTCCCACTTAGGTTAGATATGAATCTCCTTAAGAAATTTATCTTGCCTAACAGAGATTGCAGTTCCTTTTTATTTGATGGCGCTTTCGCTTCCAGAATTGCCTTCGTCTTGTTCTGGTTGATTTCGATCCCTTTCTTGTGGACAACGAAGCCCAAGAAATCTCCAGCTTTCACACAGAATGCACACTTCAAAGGGTTCATCTTGAGACCATGTTCTCTCATTCTTTCGAATGATTGTCGAAGGTGGTCTATATGGTTCTTCCATGAAACAGATTTTATAACAATGTCATCAATATATACTTGCATAAAAGTGTTAATAAAATCATGGAAGATAGAATTCATTGCTCGCTGGTATGTTGCCCCAGCATTCTTTAGGCCAAAAGGCATCACTAACCATTCGTAAGTGCCTAAAGCCCCAGGGCATCGAAAAGGTGTTTTCGACACATCTTCTTCAGCAATGAATATTTGATTATATCCTGAATAACCATCGAGCATACTCAGGTACTCATAGCCAGCGGCAGAATCGACTCGCATTTCCGCCACATGCATAGGATATTCATCTTTGGGTGTAGCAGCATTCAAATCTCTGAAATCTATGCACACCCTCAATGTACCATTTTTCTTAATTACTGGCACAATGTTTGCAATCCATTCGACATACCTCGTGACGCGTATGAATTTGCACTTCAGCAGTCTTTCGACTTCCGTTTTGATCTTCGACAGTATTTCTGGGGCGAAGCGTCTTGGACTTTGCTTGATTGGCTTCTTCCCAGGTTTGATTGGCAACTGAAGTTCTACCAATCCTCTGTCGAGTCCAGGCATTTCGTCGTAATCCCATGCGAAACAGTCCTTGAACTCTTTCAACAAATGGATTACTTCCAACCTGAGTTCTGGGTCAATTTTTGCGCTGATGTAAGTTGGCTTTTTCTCTGACCCTTCACCCAAGTTGATTTCTTCTAAAGGATCCTGCACTAACATTTTGATGTTGTTCGCCAAAGGGTCCTTTTCGAATCCCAAAGGCTCATCGTCATAGATGGCGTCGAGCCTTTTGTTCCTGCATCCCTTCTGGCATGATATCAGGAGGTTCTGGATCGAAGTCCTTTCCAGGACCTGTAGAAGATAACTGTTGATCATTGGCCTGTGTGGCCATATATTTTATTTCGGCTTCGAGAGCCGTTATCATCTTTGTTTCGGCTACGTAAGCCGAAATTCGCTGCAATGATTGTGACTCAATCATTATCACTGAATTCACTTCCCTAACCAGTTGGTTGAATATCAGTTAACCCACTGAAGTCTATGTGGGACAAGTCTTCTCTGTCCCATTGAAAACCATGCTCAGGGTGCAGGTATAGGGAACAAAAAGTATTTGGCGCTGGCTCCAAGTCGAAGTTAGGTGTTGGGCATGGCCCAATGTGAGCCAGGTTCTTGTCGAAGTCTGCCAGCCCTAGGTGATTTACTTCGCCCAGGTAATAGCTTTGGTCCGC
This sequence comes from Vicia faba, assembly GCA_948472305.1. Classification (NCBI taxonomy): domain Eukaryota; kingdom Viridiplantae; phylum Streptophyta; class Magnoliopsida; order Fabales; family Fabaceae; genus Vicia; species Vicia faba. The sequence goes on along the minus strand of OX451737.1, from coordinate 1,319,875,736 downwards.
TTATATGTTTTCAACCATTCCATCAGGACGCCATAGCAGCAACCTCTGGTGCATTGATGATGGTACAGCTCCAACACCATGAATCCATTCACGGCCCAACAAAAGATTATAGTTAGGTTTGTCCGATATGACCATAAACATAGTTGGTCGAAGGATAGATCCCACCTTGATATCCAGTTGGATCACACCCATAGTGGTCCCTATGCCGCCTTCATAATTCGACAGGACCATGTTGTGAGGCTTGATATTCTCATCACTTTTGCCTATTTTTCTTAGCATAAAGTGAGGGATGATGTTGATGGTTGCCCCATAATCCACCAAGATTTTATTTACTGTGGTTTCTTCGAGCTTAGCCCTTATAAATAAAGGCTTGAGGTGATTTTTCATCGCCTCTGTAGGTGGTTCGAAGAACCCATTCTGCTCTTCAGTAGCACCATTATCTATGACGAAATAGCATACTGGCCTATGTTTGGCCATTTCTTGCTCCACTTCCCAATCACTTGTTTCGACCTCCACCTGGCGGTTGAACTCTCTGGGCAGAACTGAGACTATGTTCACCATGATGTCTAAAGTGTCATCAGACTCAGAACCATCTTCGTCATCAACCTCACCCTGGTTAGGCCAAACTAGCCTATTGGTTACTGGTTCTCTTTCTAGAGGCTTCCGCTACTTTCTCTGAGGAACATTTGAACTGGTTTATGCCTTTGGTTCATTAGCAGCTTCCCTCTCAGCTTTTCGTCGCCTCTGGTATCTCCTCCATTGAGATCGAGAGATGGGATTTTTCCCTTTGTAGTTGCTTGACACCTGTGTCACTTTAGGGGTAGCAACCTGAGGCTCTTTCTTATGTGTTAAAGACGAACCTCTTGGCACATCGAAAGAGTGCCATCTTTCCTCACTTGGTCTCTTTCGACCAGATGTTTTGTACCATGTATCCACTGGCACATTAGTTGGAGGCCTGAAAGTCAGTGGCCTCTTTTCTTGGTTTGAACACCTTTGGGAGGCTCTTCTGGGATCGTGTCGAAGATCAACACTTTCCCTTTTTTTATTTGCTGCTCTTACACCTTGAATATGTTCAGCAGGTTTTTTGTCGAAGATTGAACTGCATCTGGGACACAACATCACTTCTGACTTCTTTTTCTGGCATCTTTGCAGGAAATCTGCCAGATTTTCATTTTCCCGAGGGAAAGCAGTTTTGTTAGCTTGTTCTTGCCTCATGGCCTCCTCTGATGCTTTTGGTTCAGAGACTTCGACCATGTTGACATTCATGGTATCTTTGTTGGCAAGAGTCAACTGCTTCATCTGAATCTCCAAGTCCTCTGTCTGGCCTTGAACTGCAGCCAAGTGAGAACTGGGTTTTGTTCCAGATTTTTGGGCTCCAACTGTCTCCAGCTTTGGGCTTTCGACCGCCTTCTGAACCGCTTCAATTGTCTTTCTGGATAGATTCCCAGAAAAACTGCCAAAGATTGGCATGTTGACATGGTCCTTTGAGACTTTGACCATTGTGATTCCTGGCCTCTTCGATTGGCTTCTGGATGCCTCGATCATGTTCACCTCTGAAGGTTCAGCATAATGGGCTTCAGCCTGCAACGGGTTAGAGTCCACAGTCATGGGGGTCTTGTCGGAAAACTTCAACCTCCCTTCTTCGATAGCGTCTTGCACAAGATTCCTGAAAAGAAAACATTGAGACGTTTTATGGCCCAGAAAATTATGATATTTACAAAAGCCTCTCTTCTTTCTTTGATCAAGAGGAGGCACTTTTACCCCTGGGGGTACTATCATTTGGCCATCTTTTACAAGCAAGTCAAAGATTTCATCACATTTTGTAATATCAAAACTATAAGTCTTTTTGGGGAACCTATCGTTGGTCCTTTCTGGACCAGTGGGATTTTTCCCACTTGAGGGGACTAACAGTTTGCAAGAGTATGGTGGCCCTTGTTTTAGTTCCGCTAAATCGACTTCGCCTTCTTCGACAGTTATAGTTTCGTCGAAGGTTTCTGGATCTTCATCATCCATCTCAACATACACTATCCTCTCTCTTTTATGAGTTTTCGTTGCCTTGGCTTTCTCAGCTTTAAGGCGTTCTACCTGTCGAACTCTATCGGCCAGTTGGGCCATGTCTCTCAGGTATTGAGTGTCTAACTTCTTCCTAATGGAATAATCTAAGCCGCCTGCGGCTATTTCGACTAACTCATGTTCTGGCACTTGTGTAAAACATCTTGCTTTGAGCAACCTAAACCTATTTAGATATTCGTCTATAGGTTCAGTGAAACGTCTCTTTACACTGGTCAATTCTTTCAGGCTTATCTTGGTTTGTCCCATGTAGAATTGCTCATGGAACAATCTCTCCAACTGGGTCCAATGATGGACCGAATTGGGGGGGAGAGTTGTAAACCAAGTAAAAGCGTTCTTTGTTAAAGAGCTTGGGAAGTACTTAATCCTCAGGTTTTCGTTGTTTGAAATATCTCCTGCTTCGATCAAGTATCTCGCCACATGTTCGACAGTAGATTCTGTCGTGTCCCCAGAGAATTTAGTGAACTTAGGGACTTTACATCTAGGAGGTAAGTCTGTTTGTAACACGTATTCTGACAGTGGGGATGTGAAGTTGGGCCTACGAAAGCCCATGTTCATCCCATTTTGAGTCATGATTCTTTCGATCATGGCTGCCAGATTATTTTCCAAACCCATATTCTGGTATTGGATATGCTGAACTACTTCGTCAGCATTTTGGTTTCTGTTAACTAACCTTACCTCTGGGGTTATAACCCTAGGTTCTTCGACAGGCTGTTCCAATCGTGCCCTAAGGTTTTCTTCGACAGGCTGCTGGCCTTGGTTGATAGTGGTTTCTTCCTCTAAGACTATACCTTGGTTTCCCCTTATTTGCGCCCTTTGGGGCTGTCGAATAGGTTGGGGTACTCCAAAGAAATCAGCCAAACGCGTCATTTGTGCTGTCATCTGCTGATTCGATTGGGTGGTATTTTGTATTAGAGGGTTCAGCACTGTACTTAAAGTTTGTGCCAACATTTGAACCATATCATGGTTGCTTTCGTCCATTTGTTGCCTCAAGACTGCTGTTGAGGCATTTGTAAGGCCATGTGCTACTTGGGACGTTCCTCCTAAGAGTTGGGTCCTATTTCTGTTCGCCATACCTACTCCAGAACCTTGGAGTGGCAAAGAGGCACTCACTAAAGGGTCTGAAAAAGTGGACGCAGTGTTCGTCAGGCTAGCCAAGTCAGAAGTTGGCATGCCATAGAGTGGTTCTCGATTGTGACCGCCTGTCATAAATCCTGGGGGAACATAAGGCCCTGTGCCTAAATTTCCCCTTGGTGGGGGGGTTCCCAAAGGTGCTCTTGGGCCTGTGAACGGAGGTAATAGCCCCGTCGTTGTGACCGTTACTGCTGGTGTTGAACCAGCGGTTATCGCTTCACTTACGGTTGGGATAACCGTTGTTCCCACATTCGTTTGTGGGATTTCGTTATTGTTTGGCGGATTCGCCATTGCTTCTCTTCCTCTGGCAGTATTGGTATTGTTAGTGTATATTCTACCACTTCTCAATAACATGCAATACTTCTCGAAAAAGATGATATTCTGTGTAAAAAGGTTAAACTTCAAAATCAACACACAGTCCCACCAGGTGTGCCAATTTGTTTACCGTGGGAATTGGTAAACAACCGCTGATCTTCCAAAAGGTTACTTATTTGGTTACTCACAGGATCGATCAGATTGATCCTAAGACATGGTTGATTTTGGGGTTTTGATTAAGTTTGATAATGGTTAAATGACAAGGAAATAAAGAAGCTCTATGTAAATTGCATGAAGAAGAGAACTTGATAAAATAAAGGAAGGCTTGAAATAAAGGCTTCGACAGGAAAAGTAAAGGAGAAAGCAAGTAAAGTTTCTGGAAAATAAATGAATTTGATTAATAAAAGTGGTGTTTCACACATACATTCTCAACAATTCTTTCTCACATGCTGGGTACTCGAATCTATATGAGTGACTTGTATATAATTGTGAACACACGCGAAAAACTGCGTGAACTACTAATATTTATACTAAACATCCCAAGTAACCGTCGGGCATTTACACTGCTTCGAGATGACTCCACTTGGCACGTTCTCAGCGTTCGACGCTCCAGATCTTTGCATGTTGCACTTGGTAACCGCTGGGAACCGTTTTCCCTCCAAACGTTTGAATTTCAAACCGTTCCACTCTGAACAATCGAACACCTTCGTCGAGAGGCATCTTCGACGAGCCACACCTTCGACGTCGAAGGCAACCAAATTCTCCCTTGGAAGAAATTCTCTAAGTACATTGCCATCTTCTGATGAGCATTTCGACAGACCCAGCTGGTCGAAACCATCCTTCAGCTTTAATGGTTGATATTAATAAAAACAAGGGTGTCGAATTTAGGAGCCAACACCTATGAATCTCCAAAATCTTACCCTTGCATGATAAATCAATACCAGTGGTACCAATCAAATCGTTGCAACCTCACGAGCATCATGGTACCACTCTCCATGGAAAATTGCTCCTGCAAGCAAAATACCTAAAAACGAAACTAAAACCCTAAACATGGCAACTTGTTGTATAGCCAATAAAAATACAATTGGTTATTACCATTAGCTTGCAAACACCATAAGGATTAAGAATATGTCCATAAAACATGCTAACAATGCCAGAATTATGATATACGATTTCAAAAAGACATGGAAGTCGTGGGGCACTTACAGCGCGTTTCTGGGCACGACAATACTTGCTAATGATTGGAATGGGATCCTAGAATGTCCAGGAAGTGATTTATGTGACTGGAAAGGCTTGAGGAAGCCTGGAACTGAGAAAACAGTTTGCAACTTTTCTTGATTTTTTTGAAAGTTGTTTTCACCTTTGCACACCTCCAATCTGTCTGCTTTTGATCTATATTCCTTCCTTATGTACCCTAGAATGAATTAGGTTACAAACTTGCTTCAAATCTTTTTCAATTAAGATGATTGAATCATGATTTAATCCTTATGCAAATCTTTCCAAATCAAGCCAAATCCAATCTTTTTGTGTCCAAATGAAGCTTGCACGATTTTATTCTCTTTCCAGCTGTATAAGAGGCCTAAACATGCACAAAATCTCAAGCTTTGATTAGTTTTGATATTTTCATGATTTTATTTTGATTTTATTTGATTTAATTGAAATAAAAATCAAAATAAATGATAAAAATAAAAGAATTACAAGTGGGAAGGATCGTGGGTCGTGGATCATGTTACAAACTCAATGCAAGCATAAAAAGTTGGGCCCATTTTGATAAAAAAATTCAATTTTGGGCACATTTGACTTTTGACAATTTTGTAAAAAAGGTCAACTTTTCCAATGCATAACTCCTTCAATTTTGACCCTAGAGACGTGTTCTTGGACTTTTTAGAAAGTTTTAGATGTCCTATAAGTAACCCTTTTGGTCTCATCTCAATTGACTCTTCCATGTTCATGTATGAAGCTTTGACAAAAAAGGTGTTTTTGTTGACTTTTCAAAATGACCTATAATGTCCAAATTTATATCTTCTTGTGAGTGCATATTTTGAACTTGGGAGCTGAAGATGGATTATAAGGAATCACATCCTCTTAAAAACGAGCTTTGGATGGGTCATTTTTGATAAAGTATGAGAAAGTTATGCTTGGTCAAAGTTGAGTTGACTTTTCCTGCAAAACCCTAATTTAGCAACTTTTGGGTTTTGATGAATTGTGATAAATCCTTGAGGAATCATGATCAACCCTTGATCAAATGATGAATAATACTTCAAAATGAGAATGTTGACCAAAAATCTTGAGGTTTGACTGCATGTAGGACACAATTGACTTTTGCCCTAGCACAATCGATTTTCAGCCCTTTGAGCAATTGACTGAGCAAAATTCCTCTGAAAGGCTTGGAACTTGACATAGATGATCTTGATAACATATTAGGACAATGGTGAGAATTTGGGATCCTTTGGACTTAAACATCTTGATGCAAACTGAAACCCTAATTTGAGGTAGACTGCCTTAGGAGAGGGTTTGTCTGGTCAACCCTTGGACTTCCTTGAGCAATTTGAGGACCTCACTTGAAGTGTATTGAGAAATATGGGAGGGAAAATTTTGGGGTCCAACAGCTTCCCCTGTTCAATCTTCTTAAACCCGAGGATGTAGATTGGCTTGTCTGCCTTTCGTGATCTGAAGGTGGAAGATGATTGAACACTAGAGTGCCCATAAATTTGCACTCACATGAAGTGGTATTTGCCTCGCGATGTCGAGGATGGGCTTATAGATGCCATTTGGAGGTTGATGTCGGAAGATGGGCTTAAAGATGCCATCAGAAGAAGTGTCGATCGCACAAGAGATTCCTTTGTGAGAGCCCGTATACCTTTTGTTGAGAAGGACTACACTGGGGAGTGCTAGTCTCTGTATTGGTAAAAGTAGAATCTTAGTAGCTTTAGTCATCCGTTATTCTACTGGGGAACCATCTCTTGGTCGAAGAGGTGCAAATGGACTGCTATCTGGTCGTGCTCCAGGCTTCACAGTGATTTGCTGAGGGAAATAAGATCGACTGCTATCTGGTCGTGCTCTAGGCTTCACAGTGACTTACTGGGGGGATGAGATTAAACTTGCTATCTGGTCGTAATCCAGGCTTCACAATTTCTCACTTATTATCTGGTCGTGTTCCAGGCTTCAGAAGGAATTAAGTTGTTATCCGGTCGTATCCGGGCTTCAACTTGAATTTAAGGCGTACTAATATTCGGTCTATTCCGGGCTTCTTAGTAATTGGCCGGGTAAACTGCTATTCGGTCGAATTCTGAGATTTGCAGTACCTTATACTGTTATCTGGTCGTGTCCAGGCTTCAGTATCCTTTGCCGCTATCTGGTCGTGATCCAGGCCTCACGGTGTCTTATACCATTATCTGGTCGAGTCTAGGCTTCATGGTATCTTGTATTGTTATCTGTTCGATTTCCAGGCTTCATAATACCTTGTTGAGGGGTTAAGCTATTTTTCTTTCGATTTCCGGGCTTCACAACTTGTGTTTATGATATACCACTATCTGGTCGATTCCAGGCTTCATGGTGTCTTGTACTGCTATCTGGTCGATTTCTAGGCTTCACAATAACTTGCTGAGGATTCAACTATTTTCCGGTCGATTTTCGGGCTTCATAGCTTTGAATTCGGGATATACCACTATTGGTCGATTCCAGGCTTCATGGTGTTTTAGAGAAATCAAGATATTATCCGGTCGAATCCGGGCTTCATAACTTGAGCTGGAACAGAAATCTTAGCATTGATTTGACTGAACCAGAGAAAACTTGTGAGAATTTGATTGTATCTTTCCCTGAAAGGTAAAGAGTTAGTAGTATGTAATGTCATGATGTATGAAATGTATTGAGTAAAGATGTTCTCAAAATAAATGAGATTACGCTGTATGGTGCATATGCGTGTGCCATGATGTGTGGATATGCAATGTTCTTGTGATACTCTCTAGCTGGGGAATAGTAAATCCTGGACTGTTGTTGGAGAGTATAAGGAGTTGAGTTCTTCGCTCTCGCCGGGGATGACGACCGAAGATGATTAGCTGGAGACTTTGCTGGAGAATAATCCTGTGGGAGAATGACTCTGTGGGGAAGAGATACTCTGTTGGACGATCTGCTGATTTGGAGAAATAATTCCGCTGGGGATGAATTAATGTTACTGGTGATAATGAACCGTGTCGGGAATTTAGTTTCTTCCTGTGGAAGAAATAAACTCCGCTGATGGTGAACTTCTATTGTTGGTGATAGATAAACTCTGCTTGGGGAGAATTAACACCACTGTCTTTGGATACTTCCTACTCTGCGGGGAGTGTATATACCTTTAGTCATATTCTCAAGCTGGCTATGTCCCTGTACCTGGTGGGTAGAGCAACTGTAAGGTTTGGACATTTCTTATTCTCCCCTGTTTCTGGAATTATGAGTAATTGTCTTTTGTTTCGCATGTAAATATTTATGAGCAACAATTATTGTCAAATGCATATATCAAAAATGGTTCATTGGATGTTCTTGCAAAACAAAACAGGAAAAGAAAAACAAATCAAAATTTCTTGTGAAAATGAATTGTATTGATCTTGAAATTGTTGGCCTGTAATATGCATTTTATACAAGAGGCTGACGTCCTAGTAAGAGAACGCCGTCGTGGGAATTATACATTTTGTGAAAAATAAATAAAAACAGCTATGTGAAACAATCCCACTGGGTTCCAACTCTGCTATTGCCTTTATATCTTCGAGCGTCTCATCACTTTGCTACTTGGTTGAAGGTAGATCAGATTGATTGGTACCGTCCGAGCTTGATAGTCGATACCGAAGATACCCTTTTTTGCTCAAGCCTCATTTTTAGGTTTTCGAATTGCCGGGTGTACAGTTTTTTTCATTTTATCCCTTACTTTTTCCCGAACCCTTTTGGTTCGCCGGGAAGCCCTTATTATTGCCAAGGCCAATCGACCTAGCGGGTCTTTGATTATGCGTAGTATTTTTTCACTATGTCTGCATTGACGGGGTGAGGAAGGTCGTCACTATCCATGGTGGTTAGAATCATAGCTCCTCCTAAGAAAATGTTCTTAACCACAAATGGCCCTTCGTACATGGGGGTCCATTTGCCCCTGGGATCACCTTGCGGCAGTATGATGCGTTTGATCACTAGATCCCCGACCTGATACTCTTATCGTCTGACTTTCTTGTTAAAAGCATTGATCATTCATTTTTGATACGTCTGACCATGACAAATAGCAGTAAGCCTCTTCTCGTTGATTAAATTCAGCTGATCAAGCCGGGTCCGAACCCAATCGTCTTCACTCAAACCTGCATCCTTCATTATCTGGAGAGAGGGTATCTGGACCTCGATGGGTAAGACTGCCTCAATGCCATACACCAGAGAGTAGGGTGTTTCCCCTGTCGACGTCCGCGCTGAGGTGCAGTACCCATGAAGAGCGAATGGTAACATCTCATGCCAGTCTTTGTATATCACTGTCATCTTCTGCACAATCTTCTTGATGTTCTTATTAGCTGCTTCAACAACCCCATTCATCTTCAGCTGGTATGGAGAAGAGTTATGATGATGTATATTGAACTGTTTGCAGAGCTCGGTGATCATCGTATTGTTGAGATTTGTACCATTGTCCGTAATGATCCTCTCTGGTACACCATAGCGATAAATCAGATTGTGTCTGATGAATGGCGCTACGACGTTCTTGGTTACTGTAGCAAAGGAAGCTGCCTCAACCCACTTCGTAAAGTAATCAATTGCTACCAGGATGAAATGATGCCCGTTAGACGCAGTAGGTCTGATCTCACCTATCATGTCGATGCCCCACATTGCAAAAGGCCAAGGGGCTATCAAAACATTCAGAGGAACTGGAGGTACATGCACCTTATCAGCATAGACTTGGCACTTATGACAGGTTCGAGAATGCTGATAACAATTGGCTTCCATAGTAGACTAATAATATCCTGCCCATAGGATTTTCTTCGCCATGGTATGTCCACTGGAATGAGTTCCGAAGGTACCTTCATGTAACTCTGCCATGATCTTTTCTGCCTCGCTTTTGTCCACACATCGCAGTAAGGTTGAATCATGGTTACGCTTAAAGATAATACCGTTGTTGATAAAGAACTTTGCGGAAAACCTTCTCAGAAACTTCTTATCATTAACAGATGCAACCTCGGGGTACTCTTGGGCCTCAAGATACCTCTTTACCTCGTGAAGTCGGGGTTTATCTGCTACCTCTTCAGTCTCGATGTCATAGCAATGTGCGGGTTCGTCCAACCTCTCAATGGTAATCTGGGGAGCTTCATTGTCCCACCTGACTTTGAACATAGAAGACATGGTAGCTAGCGCATCCGCTAACTGGTTCTCCTCTCTCGGGAAGTGTTCAAAGGTTATCTCCTCAAAGTGTGGGAGCAATGTCAGTACATACTCTTTGTAAGTAATAAGATTTGGGTGCTTCGTATCCCACTCGCCTTTGATCTGACTGATCACTAGAGCGGAATCTCTGAATACACTCAAGAACTTAATCCTCAGGTCAATGGCAGCTCGAAGACCCAGGATACATGCTTCATACTCCGCCATATTGTTGGTGCAGTTAAAACATAGTCGGGCGATGAACGGAGTATGATAACCCTCAGGAGATATAATCACAGTGCCGATGCCATTTCCCAATGCGTTAGAGGCTCCATCAAAATACATAGACCATCAGGATCCTTCCTCAGGTCCTTCATCCGGTCCAGGTTTTTCACAGTTGGTCACCAACATGATGTTCTCATCCGGGAACTCGAAATTCATAGATTAGCAGTCATCCACGGCCTGATGCGCCAAGTGATCCGCCAACACACTCCCCTTGATTGCTTTTTGGGTTATGTATTGGATGTCGTACTCAGTTAAGATCATCTGCCATCTTTCTATTCTTCCGGATAAGGCGGGATTTTCGAAGATATACATGATTGGGTCCATCTTTGATATCAATAAGGTGGTGTGAGTCAGCATATACTGTCTCAGCCGGCGAGCAGCCCATGCCAAAGCGCAACAAGTTTTCTCGAGTAGTGAGTATCGGGTCTCACAGTCGGTAAACTTTTTGCTAAGGTAGTAAATAGCATGCTCTTTTCGGCCATACTTGTCATGTTGCCCCAATACGCACCCCGTTGACTTATCCAGTACTGTCAAGTATAAGATCAACGGTCTTCCTTCAACTGGAGGCATTAAAATTGGTGGCTCTTGGAGGTATTCCTTAATTCTTTCGAAAGCGGTCTGACACTCATCGTTCCATTTTACCACTTGATCTTTCTTCAGCAGCTTGAAGATTGGTTCACAAGTAGCAGTCAAATGTGAAATGAATCGGGCGATGTAATTCAGACGTCCCAAAAAGCCTCTATCTTCCTTTTCTATGCGGGGAGCTGGCATCTCTTGTATAGATTTCACCTTGGCAGGATCCACCTGAATACCCTTATCACTGACGATGAAACCCAGGAGCTTACCAGACCTTACCCCAAAGGTGCACTTGTTCGGGTTCAACCTTAGCTTGTACATCTTCAACTGGTCAAATAGTTTCTGGAGATGGTCAAGGTGCTCTTCTTCAATATGGGACCTCACAATCATTTCATCAACATAAACCTCAATCTCATGGTGAATCATGTCATGGAACAAAGCGACCATGTCACGTTGATAAGTGGCCCCAGCATTCTTCAACCCAAAAGGCATGACCTTGTAGCAGAAGGTGCCCCACTGCATAACGAAGGTTGTCTTCTCCATGTCCTCGGGAGCCATCTTGATTTGATTGTATCCAGAAAAACCATCCATGAAGGATAAGACCTTATGCTGCGCGATGTTGTCGACCAGAACATCGATGTGAGGAAGTGGGAAATCATCCTTAGGGATCGCCCTGTTCAGATCTCGATAGTCCACACACATCCGTACCTTACCATCCTTCTTGGGCACTGGAACAACGTTGGCGACCCACTGTGGGTAAGAAGTGACAGCTAGAAATCCGGTATCAAACTATTTCATGACCTCAGCTTTGATTTTCTCAGACATCTCACGACGCATACGGCGAACCTTCTGCTTTATCGGAGGACAGTCTTCTTTGGTTGGCAGGCGGTGTACCATAATATCAGTGTCTAAACCAGGCATGTCTTCATAGGACCAGGCGAAGATCTCAACATAGTTGCGTAGCATCTGTATCAACCGTTGCTTAACACTAGGCTCCAGATTCGCACCTATCTTGACCTCTTTCCTGTCTTCCTCGGTACCCAAATTCACTGATTCCACTAGCTCTTCATGAGGCTGTATGGCCCTCTCTTCCTGTAGTAACAGTCTAGCAATTTCTCCAGGTACCTCACAATCATCCTCACCTTCGTCCTCGGCTTGGTTGATCGGATTTTCGAAGTCATAACTGACAGTAGCAGAGTTGTTATCAATGGGATCCAGAGTGGATATGGATCTACATTATGATATGTGAGTGTGTGTAAGAGCATAGTTGTTTGGATAAAGTGAGAGCTAGAAAAGAAAAATAATGAGCGCAAAATTTGTAATGCAAGAAACGTCCAATGTTTTATTGATGATATATGAAATGACAAGTAATAAGCCCTCACAAGCAAAGCCAAGGTGCCTCGGGGAAGGCACCGGGCCATAAAGTTTCAAACTGTTTATTACAAACTTCAAAACAAAAGTCAATTACTGTGAAATAAAGTAAACAAGTATGAAGTCTTTCATCGTCCAGTTGTTCAATCCTCCATTGGTTGTAGGGTAGATCCAACTGTCAATGTCTGAATCTTCTTCACTGTCTTCCACTGCATTAACTTCCAGATTACTGATATGTAGAGGAGGTCTTCCAATCCGCGCGCGCCTAACAGCCCTTTGAGCCCCTGTAGTGAATCCCAAACTAAATTTGTCAGTATTGTGTATGAAATCAGGGAGCTGGCCCCAATTTGCACACACACCTTTTTCAATTACAGCCATGGCATCCTTGAGGGAAGCCATCTTTATCGGAGGTTTGTCGGCAGCCACTTCAGTTGATGCCAAAGTCTGAGGGACTTCTTCAAAGTTCTGACACGAGGTTTCAATGAATTCCCCGTCCATCTCCACATAGCGAAAGGAATTAAGATGGCTCACCATATACTCCTCTTCACCTTGCACCGTGACGATCTTCCCCTTTACCGGATATTTCAACATTTGATGGAGCGTAGAAGTCACTGCCCCAGCCTCATGAATCCACGGGAGACCCAGCAAGCAAGAATATGATGGTCGAATATCCATCACATAGAAAGTAGATGTGAAAGTCTGAGAGCCAAATTTAACCGGGACGTCCACCTCCCTGTGCACCATCCTTTTTGACCCGTCAAAGGCCCTGACCACAATATTGCTCGGCTTTAGAATCAAACTTTCACAATCCAGACGGTCTAATGCTTTCTTTGGAAAAACATTCAAAGAGGACCCGATATCCACTAGTACATGGGCCATAGTAGTGCCCCTACACTCGATCGATACGTGTAGAGCATAATTGTGATTTCTTCCTTTAGCAGTCAGATCTGCGTCTGAGAAACCCAACCCATTGTTGGCAGTCAAACTAGCTACACAGTCTTTGAATTGATCGGCTGAAGTCTCTTGTGGCACATGCACAATTTTGAGGAAAGCGATTAAAGCCTTTGCATGGGCTTCAGAACATAATAACAAGGATAACATGGAGATTTTAGACGGGGTCTGCCCCAGCTGCTCGACTACGTTGTAGTCACTCTTCTTGATAATCTTCAGAATTTCCTCTATCTAATGCTTAGAGGTTTCTACAATGATCTTCTTAGGTGCCTCTGTCCGGGCAGGCTCACCTGTGATTTCTTTGCCCCGAGTGCCAGATGGCTCGGCGATAGGGGTGATAACTGGAATAGGCACTGGGATGGTAGCTAATGCACTAGCAGATGGAATGACAACAGGTTTGTGAACAGTTGGAGGGGAAATCTTGGGAGAAAAGAGTCTTCCGCTTCTGGTGACCTTGCTAGCCCCGACAATATTGTTGACATCAGCGTCAACTTGCTCACTTTTTAAGTCTTGCTTAACTCCATGGTAATACACATCTGCACCGTAGTGCCAAGGGACAGCCTTACCCGAAGTGTATGGGATACGACCAGGGACAGTAATTATTAATGGAGCAACTCTTGGGACAGATGTAATCCTAACAGGCTTTCTCGAGGAAGCCTTGGAAGGATTGGCGGATATGGTTATGATGGAAACATCTTCAATTCGAACCAACAGAATTGTAGTCTTCTCGAACAGGATCTCTTTGTTATCCATCAGTCGCTGAACACCTGATTTCAATAAGTGGCAACCAGCAGGTAGAATGGAACACATGTGGCAACTTTCGCCACAACCCAGAAATAAATCGGCCAGCAATAGATTCTTCTTAACAGTCATCAAAGAAGTAGAAATTTCGTCCATGGAGGTCACAAATAAATCATCGTCTATAGCATTTACTCCATGACCGTGTTTGGGCATGGGAGCAGTCATGACGTTAGGCTTCTCTGGAGCTTCAAATTCAATCTCTTTAGCTTCGATCAAGTCTTGCACCTTATTCTTCAAGGCCCAACAGTTGTTTGTATCATGACCTGGGCCATCGAAATGATAGGCGCAATGGTCATTCGGGTTATATAGCGGAGATGTGGTGTTGGGATTCTTCGGGGCTTCCCTTTGAGTTACCAAGTTGGTCTTCAATAATTGTGGTACAATTTGAGATAAGGTCATATTGAGCCGAGTGTACTGCCTCTGTGGTCTCTCCATTCTTTGCTGATAATTGCATTGTGGAGCAACAATGGGTCTTGATATCACTACCGCATTCACTGCTTGACGGTGTTCAGGTCTGCTTTGGCTCCTCGAGACATAGACTGCACTAGCTTCTTTCTTACCAGTGAAAGGCTTATTTACTGTACTTGATGAAGTATCTTTTTGTATCTTACCACTTCGGATACCAGCTTCTACTCTCTCCCCTGTCAAAATTACCTTAGTAAACCCAGATGATGAACTGCCGATCAGATGATTGAAAAACGGACCCAATAGCGTCCCCAAAAACATGTCAACCAACTCTCTATCAGACAAAGGTGGTTGGACTCTTCCAGCCAAATCTCTCCACTTTTGAGCATAGTCCTTAAAACGTTCACTTGCACCCATTGACATACCCTGAAGCTGAGTACGAGTGGGAGCAAGGTCGGTGTTATACTGATACTTCTTGTAAAAAGCAGCAGCAAGGTCCTCCCAATTTCGGACATTGGCTCCTTCCAACTGATAAAACCATTCAAGCTGAGTCCCTGACAGACTATCTTGAAAGAAATGTACCCACAAATTTCTATCAGCAGTGTGGGGTTGAATTTTCCAACATACGAGCGGAGATGGAGTTTAGGACAGGATACTCCATCGTACTTAGCAAAAATTGGAGCTTTGAACTTATGAGGAATCACCACTCCTGATACTAATCCCAGCTCTCCGAAATCCAGACCAGGGATCCTCTGAATCTCCATGGCACTCAGATGGTCTTCTAGTTGTTTGTACCTATTCTCAACAGGAGGATATTGCTCTTCATCATAATCAGTTTCATCATCAGAAATGGCAGGACTGAGGCCCTTTTCTTCTTCTTGGTTCTCCCATTCCTTGGATGAGAGGGACAGGTCAGCTTTTTGTTTCAACCTATCCCCAAACCTTTTACCCATACTCAGAAGAACAACCTTCTTCTTCTTCTTGTTTTTCTTCTTCTTCTTCTTCTCCTTCTCTTTCAGAATGAGAGCTTTCAAATCCTCTTGCCCTTTAGCCAAGCTCAAGAACATCTCTTGGAATTGGGCATTTTGTGCCTGAAGATCTTTGATAGCTTGATCGGAAGACATAACTGCTGAAATAAACAACGAAGAAGATGAGAAACCTGTGATGGTACCTGTAATGGCGTGCATGATAATGGGATGCGTAAGTAATGATTTCAAAGACTTTGGGAAATTTAAATTTGGAAACCAAAAAATAAAACAAACTTTATTAGATTAACTTGTAAAAATGTTTAACAATGCCTTTGAGGCGTTACAAAGAAATAAGCAGAAAACAAATCTAAACTAGAAAAAGCAAAATCAGAAATCCCATGGACGCTTCCCCTTAGTGCTGACGTAGTCATTGATCATTCTTTCATTCTCGAGTTGCCTGGAGAGCTTCAAGATCTTCCTTTCTTGCTCATGATACTTTTCCCGGTAGGTATCCCTCTCCTCTTTCAGCTGAATCCAGGATCTCTTCAATGCCCCAAGATCAGTGGGCATGTACGGATAAAGGACTATATAAGGAATTCCCTCTTTATTGGTAGGCTCAACAATCACTGGCAACACAGCTTCATAAGGAATTCCAAGCTTCTGGGCTCGAGCTCGGATCCACTGGAAATAAGGTTGCATAGGGAGAGAAGTCCTTGGTCCTAGCTCTTGGGGATAAGATCTGTTCACCATACCCCAAGCTCGTATAAACCTCCGGCGATGCTCGTCGACATCCTCCTTGTAGTCAAATGCAATATCTGTAAGAAGTAGCTCATAAGGACCGTCTCTCCGAGCACGACCAAACTGTCGTAAAGCTAGACAAGGGTTGTAGGTTATACCCCCTCTGATTCCAAGCAACGGGACATTAGGGTATCCCCCACAACGATCAATGACAGTAGTGCTTTCCATAGCCTTGGAACTCCAAAGAATGTCTGTATGGGCAAGTAACATCAACCTGTAAGACCATCCTAAACCTTCTTCATTCTTCAACACAGATTTTGGGAGGTGCAAAATAAACCACCTCGCCAGCAGCGGCATGTAACACATGAGAGTCCCTCTTCTTCGCACAGTACGAGTGTAGAGGGCATGTAAGATATCACCTAGTAGAGTAGGCACCAGATTGTGAGACAAGAAGATCTTAACTGAATTCACATCCATAAAAGAATCTGGATTCGGGAAGAGAACCAAACCGTAGATAAAGAGAGCCAAGATGTCTTTGAAAGCCTGGAAATCCAAGTTATCCCAGAATAACTGAGCTTGATCCATCAGAAACTTGGCTAAGAAACCTTCAACCCCGCTTCATGTCTCCCAATTAGATACTACATCAGTCCGTTTCAGATGTAGATCTGAAGCAATGTCTTATGGTCTAGGAGTCTCTTCCAAACCTGTGAAGGGCATCTTCTCAAGGATAGATAGGACCAATAAGTGCGAGAACTCTTCCAAAGTGGGAACTAGCTAATAATCTGGAAAAGTGAAACAATGATGCACAGGATCGAAGAACTGGAAAAGCACACTCATCATCTGTTCATCAAACTTTGAGGTAACCAAATTAAGAAGCTGACCGTGTCTCTTAATGAACGAAGAAGTCTCAGAAACTTTTGAGGCTAACTCTTTGAGTTTAGCAGGTATTTGCACAAAGTTAACTCGGATGGTGTTTCTGTGCATGGAAGCCATAATCTGCAAAACAAAATAAAGATAAATCCCCTCGGTCTTTGAAATGGTTAGTATAATGAAGTATGCATGCTATGTTATGATGCATGATGTCATGGTAAAACAAACAACAGGTATAGCAGATAACAGACATGGAAAAGGAAAACAAGTCACACAATAGCCCTTAAGTTTAAGGCTTGCATGAGGTCTAGGTACTACCCTCTTGAAGTTCAGTTGGTTTCAACTTGTCCTAGAAATAGTAACCGGGTTCTAGAGGTCCTCAATATCACTGACCATCCTCCATCGGTCATGGTTTCAACTCACACAATCTTTTCTTGCGGCCGAAACTATCTCGAGAGTATGGTCTCAATGAGTGTAGCATCGAGTATCAACCAGTTCCCAGCTTTACACCGAGACTGGCTATCTCACTACTTCCTAATGGCCAAGTTGGTCTATTAAGGGTTCTAAGGTCAGTTGATGTTTAACGACACACATAGCAGCCTTGTATTCTCCTCGTTTCTCCACAAGGTATACCGGTACTAACCAATGTTCCATATCAACGTAGCTACTACTTCAACCGTATCGGTCTACGCTGTACAGTTCCCTCACAGTTTATTGCTACTTACCTAAAAGGTGTCCCTCAGATCCGGGTTAGGATCTATAGTAACCCTAAACAGAACCCTAAAAAATAAAGCAAACAAAGCAATCAAGAGAAGCAATTATGATGAACTAGATCCTAAGGTATACCCCACTTATACGATCCCCTGTAGAGTCTCCAGTTCTATGATACGGTGGCAGAACCGGACTGTTTTGAGAAAATGCTGGTTTGCGTTTTTGCGTTTGTATTCACAAAATGTCGTGGTAAGATTTGGGTGCTTCGTATCCCACTCGCCTTTGATCTGACTGATCACTAGAGCGGAATCTCCGAATACACTCAAGAACTTAATCCTCAGGTCAATGGCAGCTCGAAGACCCAGAATACATGCTTCATACTCCGCCATATTGTTGGTGTAGTTGAAACATAGTCAGGCGGTGAACGGAGTATGACAACCCTCAGGAGATATAATCACAACGCCGATGCCATTTCCAAATGCGTTAGAGGCTCCATCAAAATAAATAGACCATCGGGGTCCTTCCTCAGGTCCTTCATCTGGTCCAGGTTTTTCACAGTCGGTCACCAACATGATGTTCTCATCGGGGAACTCGAAATTCATGGATTTTGACCAAAAAGTCAAAGTTTGACTTTTCAGTGTATAGTTGACTTTTGATTAGTTGACTGAAATTCACTGTCAATTCAATTAATCTTGAGAAATGTTTTAGGTCATGCCATTAGTTCAAAATGATGCAATTGAACTCTTAAGATCATACTTCAAGCCAATTGATCATTTGCTAGGTCAAAAATCAGAAATTTCCCCTTCTCAGTCAAAACCCTAATTTTGACCATTTTCCCCTTTTGACGATTTGATCAAATTTCTTGAGGAATTATGGTCCAAACTTGATCAAATGATACATATGAGTTTATAATGTTGATGTGGATCAACCATTATGAAATTTGAATGTAAATTGGCCATAGTTGACTTTTCCCCAATACAACTGATTTTTAGGTCAACTACTCAATTGACTGAGTAAAAGTGTGATCCAAGGCTTGAAACTTGACATGAGTAATCTTGGGGGTCCATAATGATCCATGAAAGTCATATGAAGCATTGAAAGTTCAATTATCCTTGTGCAATCTCAAACCCTAATTTTTGTCATTAGTGCTTAAGGAGGTGTCTTGAGCTGATCAACCCTAGTGCAGTCTTGAACAAAGAGAGATCTTTGTGAGAAAATATTTGGTAAGTGAGAGGGAAAATTTTGGGGTACAACAGCTGCCCCTGTTTAATCTTCTTAAACCTAAAGAGTTAGATTGGCGGATTTGCCATTCTTGACTTGAAGGTGGAAAAGGATTGGACACTAGAGTGCCCCGAAATTTGCACTCAAGGATGTGATGGTTGATAGTGTAGGGAATAGGCTTAAAGATGCCATTTGGAGAGGAGATGAGAAGTTATCAGAGATGGGCTTGCATATGCCAACTAAAATGATTTCCAAATTGTATCTTAAAGAGAATCTGAATGAGTATCAGAATGGCGTCTGTGTCTGGAGTGTATCTGAATTGTATCTGAAGGCTGAATCTGTATCAGAATGGCATCCATATCTAGAGCGTATTTGAACTGTATCTGGAAGCTGAGTCTGAATGAGTATCAGAATGGCGTCCGTGTCTGGAGCTATCTGTATTGTATTTAAGAGAGAATCTGAACGAGTATCAGAATGGCATCCGTGTCTGGAGCGTATCTTAACTGTATCTGAGAGTTGAATCTCAATGAGTATCAGAATGGCATCCGTGTCTGGAGCGTATCTAAACTGTATCTGAAAGCTGAATGAACTCGTGTAAGATTGCTTCCTCTGGTCGTGTAGATAATTGTCCTGGCTTGCTTCAGGTATCAACCTCTGACCTTTCATGAATTGTTGATGATAAACATCCGCTGACTGATATTTCCCGAAGATACAAAAGATTAGTTGTATGTAATGTCATGATGTATTAAATGCATTGTATAATGATGTTCTCAATAAAATAAATGAGATTATGTTGTATGCGTTCATGTTGTCAATGTCATGACGTAAGGATGCGATGTATGGGTATGTAAGCTATGTGGCTGTAACATTGTTGGATTGGGGGAAATAAATCCCTGACTGTTGTTGGGGCCGTGTAAGTCTTCATGTTTTAAAGTGTTGATGAGTTGATGAGCTCGTATTTGTTAGAGAAATAAACTTTGTTGTAAGGGAAACACCGTGTATGGCTTATGAAATCTGTTGGGGAATCCTGAGAAAATGTACGACCTTTATTGGGGAGTGATAACTGGAAGTCCTGTTCCGCTGGGGATACGAGAGAGCTTGGTATCGTTAAGCTGCACACTGTAGGGAATTTTATGGAATAGTCTAAAGATGTCATCCTATTTCTTAAAGCCATTAGTAACTGTCTTCTGTTTTTTGCTCATTTGTAAATAGTAATTATGTTCAAATGCATATGCTCAAAAATAAATCATTGGACGTTTTTGTAAACAAAAAACATAAATAAAGAAAAACAGATAGTTTTGCACTTTCAAAGGGGTATCTTTGTATTTACTTGAATAAGTATTTTGTACAATGAGACGAACATCCTAGTAAGAGAATGTCGTCGTAAAAAAATGAAAATTTGATACAAAGAAAAGATAGCCATGTGTAATAATCCCAAGGGGTTCCCATTCTTCTATAGCCTTCGTGTCTCTGAGCGTCTTGTCCACTTGCTGCCTTGTCCGAAGTTGATTGGATTGATCAGAACCGCTGGGTTTGTCAGTCGAAGCCAAAGGTTGTCCGTAAAGGTGATCCAACGGAATATAGTTGTACGCTTTAATTCCCTAACTTTTTCCTGGACCGCCCTTTCGGGTTTTTAGTCCACTGGGATACCCTGTTTTTCCCAAGTCGCCCTTTCGGGTTTTCAACTTGCCGGGTGTACAGAGATTTTTTTTTGTTTTATCCCTAATTTTTGCCCGAACCTTTTTGGTTCACCGGGATTCCCTTGTTTTGCCTAGGTGTGTTAACCTAGCGGGTCTCTTATGCATAGTATATTTTGACTATGTCCGCGTTCATGGGGTGTGGAAGGTCGTCTCCATCCATAGTAGTCAAGATCATTGCTCCACTAGAGAATATGCTTTTGATCACAAATGGTCCTTCGTATGTAGGAGTCCATTTTCCCCTGGGATCACCTTGCGGCAGTATGATGCACTTGATCACCAAATCCCCGACTTGATATACTTGGCATCTGACCTTTTTGTTGAAAGCCTTGATCACCCGTTTTTGATACATTTGACCATGACAGACAACAATAAGCCTTTTCTCATCAATCAAGTTCAGTTGATCAAAACGAGTTTGGATCCAATCTTTTTCATTCAGCCCTGAATCTTTCATAATTCTTAGAGAGGGGTCTGGACCTCAATAGGCAAGACAACCTCCATGCCGTATACCAGAGAGTAGGGTGTTTCCCCGATTGATGTGCGTGCTGTGGTATGATAACCATGGAGAGCGAATGGTAGCATCTCATGCTAGTCTTTGTACGTGACTGTCATTTTCTGTATAATCTTTTTGATGTTCTTATTTGCGGCTTCGACAACACCATTCATCTTTGGCCGGTAAGGGGAAGAATTGTGGTGCTGAATCTTGAATTGCGCACACAGTGCGATGATCATAGTGTTTTTGAGATTCGTACCATTATCTATGATGATCCTCTCTGGGATACCGTAACGACATATGAGATTCAGTTTGATGAATCGAACGACAACATTCTTGGTAACGGAAGCGAAAGAAGCCACCTCAACCCACTTCGTGAAATAGTCAATTGCCACCAAGATGAAGCGGTGTCCATTAGAGGTTGTTGGCTTGATTTACCCAATCATATCGATGCACCACACAACAAAGGGACAAGGAGTCGTCAAGACATTCAGAGGAACCGGAGGTACGTGCACCTTGTCAACAGAGATCTGACACTTGTGGCAGGTTCGAGAATGTTGATAGAAATCTGCTTCAATGGTATACCAGTAATAACCTGCCCGTAGGATTTTCTTTACCATCGTATGCCCACTGGAATGGGTGCCAAAAGTTCCCTCATTTAGATCAGCCATGATCTTTTCTGCCTCAACCTTGTCTATGCAACAGAGCAAAGCAGAGTCACGGTTGCGTTTGTAGAGAATGCCATTACTAAGGAAGAACTTAGCAGAGAATCTCCTTAAGAACTTCTTATCATTGACGGAAGCTCCTTCCGGATATTCTTGATCCTCGAGATACCTCTTGACTTCGTGAAACCAAGGCCGGTCCACTACTTCTTCAGTATTAATCTCGTGACAGTGAGCTGGTTCATCCATTCGTTCAATGGTGATCTGGGGAGCCTCGTTATCCCATTTAAGTTTAAACATGGATGACATTGTGGCCAGCGCGTCTGCTAGCTGATTTTCTTCTCACAGGAAATGCTCAAAGGTAATCTTCTCAAAATGTGGGATCAATGTCAACACATGTTCTTTGTAGGGGATAAGGTTAGGGTGTTTGGTGTCCCATTCCCCTTTGATTTGGCTGATGACCAAAGCTGAATCTTCGAATACATTTAAGGATTTGATCTCCAAATCTATGGCAGCTTTGAGACCAAAAATGCACGCTTCGTATTTTGCCATGTTATTTGTACAATTGAAGTAAAGTCTTGCGGTAAAGGGAGTGTGACATCCTTCAGGAGATATGAGTACAACACCTATACCATTGTCGAGTGCGTTGGATGCCCCATCAAAAACCAGGGTCCATCGGGATCCTTGTTCAGGTCTGTCATATGGTATGAATTCTTCGCAGTTGTTTACCATCATGATGTCTTCATCTGGGAATTCGAACTTCATGGACTGGTAGTCATCTACAGCTTGATGAGCAAGGTGATCAGCTAGTACACTACCCTTTATTGCTTTTTAGGTAGTATACTGGATGTCATATTTTGTCAGGATCATCTACCATCTTGCTATTCTCCCACAAAGGGAAAGATTCTCAAAGATGTATTTTATGGGATCCATTTTGGATATCAATAAGGTAGTATGGGTCAGCATATACTGTCTTAGCCGGCGAGCAGCCCATGCTAGAGCGTAAAAAGTTTTCTCGAGCAGTGAATATCTTGTTTCACAGTCGGTAAACTTTTTGCTCAGGTAATAAATAGCATGCTCTTTTCGACAAGACTCGTAATGCTGCCCCAACACACACCCCAATGAATTTTCTAAAACAGTTAGATACATGATCAAGGGTCTTCCCTCGACTGGTGGCATTAAAACCGGAGGTTCTTACAGGTACTCTTTGATCTTGTCGAAGGCATTTTGGCACTCATCATTCCATTTGACTACCTGGTCTTTCTTCAATAATTTGAAGATTGGTTCACAAGTAGCTGTTAGGTGAGAAATTAATCTGGCAATGTAGTTTAAACGTCCCAAAAATCCTCTGACTTCCTTCTCGGTACGAGGAGCAGGCATTTCTTGTATTGCTTTCACTTTGGAAGGATCCACTTCAATACCTTTACCGCTGACGACAAAGCCTAGGAGTTTACCAGACCTTACCCCAAATGTGCATTTATTCGGGTTCAACCTCAGCTTGTATTTCTTTAATCTCTCAAACAGCTTCTGCAAATGGTCAATATGTTCCTCTTCAGTTTGAGATCTGGCTATCATATCGTTCACATAGACCTCTATTTCGTGATGTATCATGTCGTGAAATAAGGCTACCATGGCACGCTGATAGGTTGCCCCTGCATTCTTCAACCCGAATGGCATAACCTTATAGCAGAATGTGTCCCACTGTGTGATAAAGGTTGTTTTCTCCATGTCCTCAGGCGCCATTTTGATTTGGTTGTAGCCTGAGAAACCGTCCATGAAGGAAAACACCTTATGTTGTGCTGTATTGTCAACCAAAATATCGATGTGGGGAAGTGGGAAATCATCCTTAGGGATTGCCCTATTCAAATCTCTGTAGTCCATGCACATTCGTACTTTGCCATCCTTTTTAGGCACATGAACAACATTGGTGACCCATTGCGGATAGGAGGTGACGACCAAGAATCCGGTGTTGAATTTCTTCATGACTTTCTCTTTGATCTTTTCTGACATGTCTGGTCGCATGCGATGGACTTTCTGCTTTACCGGAGGACAATCTTCTTTTGTTGGTAGACGATGGACCACGATATTGACATCTAATCCTGGCATGTCTTCATACGAACAGGAAAAGACCTCGACATAATCATGTAGCAACTGAGTCAGACGTTTCTTGACACTAGGTTCCAGATTGGCACCAACCCTGACTTCTTTCTTGTCCTCTTTGGTACCTAGGTTAACTGTGTCCACTGGTTCTTCGTGGGGCTGAATGGTCCTCTCTTCTTGTTGTAGTAACCTTGATAGTTTCCCTGGAACTTCACAATCTTCCTCACCTTCGTCTTCGGCTTGGTAGATTAGATTTTCAGAGTCATAAAAGGCCATAGCAGAGTCGTTACCCCTGGGATCCCAAATGGATGTTGATCTGCATTTTGAATGTGAGTGTGTGTAAGAGTATAGATATCTTTGAAAGAAATAAAAATGTAAAAGAAAGACAAAGAACACAAAGTGTGTATGCAAAAACGTCCATGATTCACTAATGACATATGAAAATGAGATAACAACCCTTACAAATGGACCATTGTGCCTCGGGTAAGACACAAGGCTTTAAAAGTATGAATTGTTTAATTATTACAGATCCGACAAAATTCAAAGACAATTATTGTTGGATAAAAGTAATTGGGACAAAATCTTTAGCTTCCCAGTTGTTGAGTCCTCCATTAACAGTTGGGAAAATCCATTCCTCCAGATCATAGTTGTCCTCATCATCTTCCACTGTGTTGACTCCGTGGTTGCTGATCTTCAAAGGGGTCCCCCGACGCGAGCACGACGTACAACTTTCTGGGCTCCTAAAGTGAAACCCAAACCAAATTTGTCAGACTTGTATGGGATATCCGAGAGTTGGCCCCAAATAGTGCACCCACCTTCTTCTATCACTGCCTTGGCATCTTTTAGAGAGGACGTCTTTAGCGGAGGTCTTTTAATCTTCGGGATTTGGGGAACAACTTTGGTTACTTCCACAGTTGGTGGGACTTCCTCGAAATGTTGAAATGGAGTTTTAATGAATTCGCCATCCAATTACACGTATCTGAAGGAGTTTAAATGACTGACCATATATTCCTCTTATCCATGGATAATAATGATCTTTCCCTTAGTTGGGTATTTCAGCATTTGATGTAACGTAGAGGTGACAACACCAACATTGTGAATCCATGGTCGTCCCAATAAGCAGGAGTAGGAAGGGCGAATGTCCATCACGTAAAAAGTTGAATCAAAGGTTTGGGTTCTACCTTTTATGGGGATGTCCACCTCCCCATGCACCATTCTCTTTGAATCGTTGAAGGCCTTTACCACTATAGTGCTGGGTTTTAAGGTCAAACCTTCACAGTCGAGTCTATTAAGAGCCTTCTTACGCAGCACATTCAAAGACGAACCGGTATCCACCAAGACATGGGCCAAAGTTATGCCCCAGCATTCGACAGAGACATGCAATGCCTCATTGTGCTTCCTCCCTCTAGGTGTCAAGTCAGCATCAGAAAATCCTAAACCATTGTCCAAGGTCATGCTGGCCACACAGTATTGGAACTGATCAGCAGAGGTTTCTTGTGGTACATGGGAAGTTTTAAGGAACTTCACCAAGGCCTTTGCATGATCCTCAAAACACAATAATAAAGCCAACACGGAAATCTTTGACGGAGTCTTCCCTAGCTGCTCGACTACGTCGTAGTCGTTTCTCTTTATAATCTTCATTATTTCTTCCAACTCCTTTTTGGAGGCCTTGGGGATGGATATTGTTTGCGCCTTCATCCGGACAGGATCAAACAGAATGCCTTTGCCTTGAACCTCAGTTGACTCTAAGGTAGGAGTGTCAGCAGGTGTAACTATAGTAATTGTAGTAGTAGTAGTAGTGTCAGCAGGGGTAATCAAAGGGATTGTAGTAGTAGTAGTGTTAGCAGGAACAGGAACAAGGATGATTACAGGGCCGATAACAGTCTTTGGAGGAGCAATCTCGGGAGAGAATACTCTGCCACTTCGAGTTATCTTGCTGATTCCCGCAATGTTACTAATGCCGGGGTCAGCCTTCTCAAGAGTTAAGTCTTCATCAGCCAACCAATCTTTCTTGACACCATGATAGTAGACGTCACCTCCATAGTTCTATGGGACAGTTTTATCTGATGAGTACGAGATTGGACCTGGCATAGTAATTATCAGTGGAGCTACTTTAGGAACTGATGTAATCCTAACGGATATTTTGATGGAGACCCTGGTAGGATTGGCGGAAATGGTTACTATTGAAACATCTTTGTAAGAAATAGTTGGAACAAGAATCTTTTCAAACAAAATCTCTTTGTCGTCCATTAGGCGTTGAACACCTGCTTTCAAAAAATGACAACCAGTTGGTAAGGATAGACAGAAGTGGAAGCCTTCATCACAGCCCGAAAATAAACCGGCTTGTAAAAGGTTCTTCTTGATGGTTAGAAGAGGAGTAACAAGTTCATCAACAGTAGAAACAAACATATCATCTTCAACAGCGTTAACACCATGGCCATGCTTAGGCATAAGAGCGGTGATAACATTCGGGATATCAGGAGCATCAAACTCAATTTATTTTGCTTCAAGAAGGTCTTACACCTTGTTTTTTAAAGCCCAACAGTTATTGGTATCATGGCCTGGACTTTCTGAATGGTATGCACAACGAGCATTAGGATGGTAATGAGGAGATGTTGTGTTAGGATTCTTCGTAGCTTCTTTCAAATTTACCAGGTTGGATCTTAACAAATGTGGCAGGACTTGAGATAGTGTCATATTAATTCGGGTAAATTGTCTTACTGGTCTTTCTGTTCTAGGCTGATCATTTCTTTGTTGAGTAGATGCAGGCTTAGGGATCATGACAACCCCTACCATTGTTCGACGTTCAGTTCTATCTTGATTCCTTTGAGGATACACAACACCAACTTCTTTCTTCCCAATAAATGGTTTTCTTACAGCGGCGGAGGATGCGTCTTTTTGGATCTTCCCACTCTTAATCCCAGCTTCCAGTCTTTCTCCAGTCAAGATTAGTTAAGTGAAGCATGCTGAGGAGCTTCCAACTAAATTATTAAAGAAAGGACCGGACAAGGTACCCAAAAACATGTCTACTAGTTCTCTT
This sequence comes from Vicia faba, assembly GCA_948472305.1. Classification (NCBI taxonomy): domain Eukaryota; kingdom Viridiplantae; phylum Streptophyta; class Magnoliopsida; order Fabales; family Fabaceae; genus Vicia; species Vicia faba. Next base: position 1,319,848,971 of record OX451737.1, on the reverse strand, counting down.
TCAGAAAGAGGGGGCTGGACTCTTCCCGCTAAGTCCCTCCATTTCTAAGCGTAGTCTTTGAAACCTTCATTTGAAACCATAGCCATACTCTGGAGTTGAGTACGGGTAGGAGCAAGGTCTGTGTTGTACTGATATTGTTTATAGAAAGAAGCGGTAAGGTCTTCCCAGTTGTGGATATTGGCCCTTTCCAATTGATAGAACCAATCAAGTTGAGTTCCGGATAGACTGTCTTGGAAAAAGTGGACCCATAAATCTCTGTCCGCCTTGTGAGGTTGTATCTTCCTCACATAGGATCGCAGATGCATTTTGGGGAACGAAACTCTGTATTTAGAAAATATCGGTGCCTTGAATTTTGGTGGAATGATAATCCCAAACACCAAGCCTAGCTCCTCAAAGTCTAGCCCAGGCACTTTCTGGATTTCCATTGCGCTTAGTCGTTCTTCCAGATGCTTGTACTTGTCGTCGGCCAGGGGATACTGCTCTTCAGAGTAATCCTCTTCTTCTTCCTCTTCAGACTCTTGGTGGATAACTACTTCCTTGCCTTTCCCATCTTGATTGTCATTTTTACCAGATGACGTTGCAAAGTCTATGGTCCTTCTTGCTTGTCCTTGGAATCTTCTTCCCATATTCAGAACTCCAGTTACTTTCCTTTTCTTCTTCTTTTCTTCAATCATCAAGGTTTTCAGATCTTCTTGTCCTTTGGCTAGAGTCAGGAACAACTGCTGAAACTGAGCTTTATGTGCTCGGAGGTCTTCTACCGTCTGCTCGAGATCCATCTTACTGAAATAAACAGTAGAAAGATGAGGAGACTTGTCGCAAGAAACCTGCTTATGTTATGATGAATGGTAAATGCATATGCAATGATTTCAAGGAACTTTAGAGATTTAAAATTGCTTGAGACCAAAAAGGAACACACGTCATATTAATAAATCAGAGCTTGAGTAAATCATGCCTCTTTTGGGCTTACAAAGAAGTACAAAAATTCTATGATAAAAGTTGTATGCATCCTCTTTGGTGCGATGTAGGTATTCAGGCTCCGCTCTTCATGAAGTTTCTTAGTGAGTTCCAAAACCTTCTTCTCGCTGGCGTAGAATTGGGCTTCGAAAGTGTCTCGCTCCCCCTTAAGCTGTATCCAATCCCTTTGTAAGTCTTCAAGAGAGGTGGGCATGTGAGGATGCAGGATAGTGTACGAAACATCTCCTTCCATAACAGGCTCTATGATTACTGGGAGAATGGAGGGGTAAGGCATCATAAGACTTTGAGCATGAGCTTGTACCCATTTGAGGTAAGGCTCAAGAGGGATGGAATTCTTATGCCCCAATGTCTTACTATTTACCTTGTTCAACATCCTCCAAGCTCGGATAAATCTCTCGCGATGACCTTGATCGTCGTTCTCGTAGTCAAATACCAAACCTTGAATGAGCATCTCATGTGGGCCATCCCTTCGGGCATAACCAAACTGTCTTAAGGCTAAGAAGGGGTTGTAGATGATACCTCCTCTAATTCCAAGTAAAGGGACATTAGGGAATTCTCCACAATAGTCGACAATAGTAACATTCTCTATGGATCGGGAACACCAATGAATGTCTGAATGTTTGAGCGTCATCAACCTATGTGACCACCTTGAACCTTGCTCGTTCTTCAATACATATCGGGGAAGATGCAAAATAAACCATCTTGCCAAGAGAGGAGTACAACACATAAGGATACCTCTTTTCCTCATAGTACGAGTGTGAAAGGAATGTAGGATGTCCCCTAGCAAAGTAGGCACCGGGTTACGAGACATGAAGATTTTGACGGCGTTCACATCTATGAGTTGGTCAGGATTTGGAAACAAAACCATCCCATAGATGAGGATAGCCACAATTTCCTCAAAAGCTTGCAAATCCAAAGAGTTCCAACAGTTTTGGGCTTTCTCAAACAAGAACTTTTCTAGGAAACCTTCGGCACCACTCCTTGTTTCCCGATTAGTTGTGATATCAGATGGTTGCAAGTGTAGAGCTTGAGCAATCTCTTCTGGCTTTGGATCTCTTTCCATACCATTGAAAGGTAGTTGATTGAGAATGGGAATCCTCAAGAGTTGGGAGAATTCTTCCAAAGTTGGCACAAGTTGATAATCGAGAAATGTGAAGCAATGGTGTAAAGGATTAAAGAACTGGAAGAGCACCTTCATCATGTCCTCATCAGTATTGGAGGTAACCAAGTTTAGTAGGCGACCATGTCTTTCGGTAAATGGAGAATTTTCAGGAATTCTTGATGCTAGCTCTTTAAGTTGAGGTGGGATCCTTACAAGATTGATTTGAATGGTTTTCTTGCGAATAGAATACATGTCCTACAAAACAGAACAAAGATAAATCCAAACATCCTTGAAATGGTTAGTGAGTATGAGTATGATGTTATGATGTTTATGATGTTATGTACAAGTAGATATACAAAAACAAAGCAAACAAATCCTTAGGTTTAGGCTTGCATGGAGTCTCATAGGTAAGTACCCTCTTAAAGTTTAGTTGGCTCAAACCTGTCCTAGCAATAGTAATCGGGTTCTAGGGAGCTCAATATCACTGGTTTGTATTCTCAGGCAATGTTTCAGCACAAGCCTCTTTAATGGCGACCGAAATATCCCAAAAAATCAAACCTCAATGAGTGTAGTATCGAGTATCTACCAACTTAAGACTACACCAAAGCCGATCATCTCACTACGTCCTAATGGCCAAGTTGGTCAAGTAAAGGTTCTAGAAGTTAGTTAGTGCTTCATGACATCACTCAGCGGCCCCGTATTCTCCTTGACTACTCAAGGGCTATCGGTCCTCACAAATATGTCACACTAACGTAGGTATTGCTTAGACCATGTCGGTATACCCCGCACATTTTCCACAATGTATTGCTACTTACCTATAAGGTATCCCAAATTCGGGTAGAGGATTCAAACCCAAACAAAGAACCAAAAAATGTAAAGTATACAAATCAAACAATGAAAGCAAGTAAATATGATCTAGCCCTAAGGTAACCCCACTTTTAAGAAATTCCCATGTAGAGTCGCCATTTCTGTGATACGGTGGGGGAACTGACTTGGGTGTTTTGTGTTTGATTGCAAATGTTGCGGTTAGCAAAAGTCGCCACTGACCTTTCTTTTATCCAAAAGGAAAGGTGGAAAATCACAGGAAAGACCTTTGAGATTATTTCTTGAGTTCGGGGGGTAGATTATGAAAAGGGAAAGTATTAGAACCCTTTTCATCCATGGTTTTCCATGGGCTCTTAGTTACTTTCTAGATCACTTGCTTTTGTTTGAAATTATGCTTTGTGTGGTTTTTTGAAAGTATTTTGTAAAGAGGCCATTGTTTAGGCAAACTTTGTAATGATTCTCGTTCGTAAGAATGTATACAAAGATGTTGATCTTTTGAAAATGTTTCAAGTTTGAAAGATGTTTTTGAAAGTGTTGGTGTTTGTTTTGAAAATAGCAAGGATGTTTTGGTTTGAAAATGAGCAAGAAACTAGGAATATTCTACCTACTCAAAAGTCTTTCATGTTCATTTCCTCTTTCCTTTGACATTGTTATCTTACCATTGATTTGGTAAGTAACCCTATCTTTGGATGTAAACGGGACGGACGTGGGTCATCGTATAACCATGATTAGCAATGTCGCAAGGTATCTTAGCATTTTTATTTAGGGACTAAGATCATTTAGAAAGGCAACATAGATAGCGTCATCGAGGGACTATGATCTTGTATTTTGCCTGTTTTTTTTGCTAAGATACCTCACATGTGTAATATGGTCATTTTTGTAAGGCAACCAAGTGGATTTTACCCTAGGGGTTCTTGTGTGCAAGTGTATTGATTTTCATGCTTGGTTTTTGTCTTGAATTAGGGTTTGCTACTTGTTGATTTTATCTTTTCATACAAAACCCTAATTACTAGCATTTATATAAAGCGATAAATTGCGAAAAGTAAAATTACTACACTATTACATCATTAGGGGAGGGGGTGTACAAATTAACAAATGGGGATTGCAAACCTAGTTATCTATTATAACCATATTGAATATTGTACAAAATTGAAAATAAAATGCAAGAATATAAATGGACAAAGAAATGATTTTTTTGTTGTTTTTATGAAAGGGGTTTTGACCTAATTAAGAGAGATGATTAATGACAAAATAAACAAAATTTAAACCTAAATTAGTTAAGAGGGAAATTAAGTTAAAAATGTATTTTAGGGTTTTTTTTTGAAAAGGTTTTAACTTAATAATAATAATATGAAAATTAATTAATTAAAATAAACCTAAGTTCTAAATTAATTTTGAGTAAAAAAAGAAAATAAAATAATAATAAAGCCTAAGTCTAAATATTAAATTTTTAAGAAAAAAAGAAATTAATTTGTTTAAGAAAATATTTTTTGTCTTTTTTTGTTTTATAGAGAAAAATAAAATATATAAGTATGAATAATAAATAAAAATATTTTTTTAGATTTTTATTAATAAAAATAAAAATAATATTAATGATAATAATAAAAATAATAAAGGTAAAAAGGAAAATATGAAATAAAAATAAAAATAAATGAGAAAAATGAAATATTAAATAAAACAATGGGCCAGGGGGTTTAAAAGTAGTCAGGGGCTAGAGGTTAGCAAAAATGAAAGCCCAAAAGGGGGGAAGCCCATGCGCTGCAAGCTGAAGCAAAAAAAAGATGGAAAAATGTTTAAAAAATGAACAAAAGGGTATCACTGGGGCTCGAACCCAGGTGCCATAGGTAACATGCGTACGCTTTAACCACTAGGGTGGTGATACATCCGTTAACTTGTGTGAAAGGATAAATACATAACACAAAACGTGCCTTGATTACACTTCATCTTCAACCTCCAGCCAAAGGATTTGTAACTTGCTCATTTCTCAACCATTTGCAAAAATGTAAACATGAAAATTGCTATATTTTGTCACACGATTTCAACCATATAAATATCATAAGCTATAAATCAAAGATGAATGAGAATTTCTAAAATTACCAAATTCTGACCTAAATATTTTAGACAATTCAAACTCAAAATTCTCCTAGCTCAATCAAAATAAATGAAATCCATGGACATGTATAGTTTCAAGGCAATGATGTCTACATTTTATCTTCACAAATGCAAGCCTAACAATGCCTAAATATGAAGATAGAAGCTTAAGAAAAATACCTAAAAACTGGAAATCATGAAATGGACTTTGTGATTAAAGCCACTTTTCAAGAATAGCAATGGTGTCTTTCTTCCAAAAATGGAAATGCAACTTGGATAATGGTTCAAATTCTTGGACAATGGCTCCATATGTTGTGTAAACATTTAATTAAGGAGTGAATTGCAAGTTAGAAGCCTACAAAGTGAGATTATGCAGCATGGCTATGTGATTTGGTCCATTGTGCATCACAAATTCTGCCTTGTAAAATAACTTGAATCCCCAACTTCTGACCTTCGATTCTCCTTGCTCACGAATGATCTCAAGGAGTTCCTTGACATTTTGGAAAGCTTGTAATGTGATATACAAACCCTCCTTGAATCACTTTTGCAAAATCCAAATGGAACTATGTGAAACTTGGGTCAGAAGTTAGGTCAAAATCCTGACCAAAACTAGGGCAAAATTTCACTAAGTGTTTAATTTCAAGACCATGACTTTATGAATTAATAACTTGAGATCCAAGCATTTTTAGAGGAATCTGTGTAAAGCAATGTTGTAGATATCATGGAGATATACAAATTTCATGTTGAAAGTTTCTTTTGAATCATCTTGCATCATGGTGAAAAATTGGCTCAAAGTTATGAAAAAAAACATGAAGTTTTAAACACTTCGAAAAAATTTCTAAGTTAGAAAACTTTGAATTTTCAAAATGAAATCTTGACTTTTGATTTCTTGATGAATAAGTTTCATATTTTTACATGTTTTGATGAATTGTGATCTTTGACATTGGATTTTGACCAAAAAGTCAAAGTTTGACTTTTCAATGTACAGTTGACTTTTGATCAATTGACTGAAAATTCACTATCAATCCAATTGATCTTGAGAAATGTTTTAGGTCATGCCATTAGGTAAAAATGATGCAATTGAACTCTTGAGATCATGCTTCAAGCCAATTGATCATTTGCTAGGTCAAAAATCAGAAATTGCCCCTTTGTCAAAACCCTAATTTTAGCCATTTCGCCCTTTTGACGATTTGATCAAATTTCTTGAGGAAATGTGGTCCAAACTTGATAAAATGATAAATATAAGTTTATAATGTTGAAGTGGATCAATAATTATGAAATTTGACTATAAATTGGCCATAGTTAACTTTTTCCCCAATATAGCTGATTTTTAGGTCAACTGGTCAATTGACTGAGCAAAAGTGTGATCCAAGGATTGAAACTTGACATGAGTAATCTTGGAGTCCATAATGATCCATGAAAGTCATATGAAGCATTGAAAGTTCAATTATCCTTGTGCAATCTCAAACCATAATTTTGGTCATCAGTGCTTAAGAAGGTGTCTTGAGCTGATCAACCCTAGTGCAGTCTTGAACCAAAAGAGTTCTTTGGGAGAAAATATTTGATAAGTGAGAGGGAAAATTTTGGGGTACAACAGGGTTCAACCTCAACTTGTACTTTTTCAGCCTCTCGAATAGCTTGTATAGGTGACTGAGATGCTCCTCTTTAGTTTGTGATCTTGCAATCATATCATCCACATATAACTCAATTTCATGATGAATCACATCATGAAACAAAGCTACCATAGCCCTTTGATATGTTGCCCCTGCATTATTTAATCCAAACGACATGACCTTTTAGCAAAATGTTCCCCATTACGTAACGAAAGTGGTTTTCTCCATGCCTTCGGGAGCCATCCTAATTTGATTATAGCCGGAGAAACCATCCATGAAAGAGAAGAATTTATGCTGAGCAGTGTTATCGACCAAGACGTCAATATGTGGTAGAGGGAAGTCATCCTTGGGGCTTTCCCTATTCAGATCCCTATAATCTACGCACATACGAACTTTTCCGTCTTTCTTCGGCACTAGCACCACATTTGTAACTCATTGGGGATAAGACGTTATAGCTAGGAATCCTGTATCAAATTGTTTCATCACCTCAACTTTTATCTTTTCAGACATGTCAGGCCTCATGCGACGAACTTTTTGTTTGACCAGAGGACAATCTTTCTTTGTCGGCAGACGATGAACTACAATGTCGGTATCCAACCCTGGCATATCTTCATACGACTAAGCAAACACTTCCACATAGTCATGCAACATCTAAACCAATTTTCTTTTGACATTGCTTTCTAAGTTAGCGCCGACCTTGACTTCTTTCTTGTCTGTCTCGGTACCTAGATTGATGACTTCAAATGACTCTTCGTGCATCTGAATAGCTTTTTCCTCTTGTAATAGAAGTCTGGCTAGTTCTCCCGGTATTTCACAATCTTCCTCGCGTTCGTCTTCGGCTTGGTTAATTGGACGTTCGAAGTCATAGTCAGCAATAGTAGAGTCATTGGAAATGAGATCCGGAGTGGATGAGGACCCGCAAGAGTGTGTGTGTGTGTGCATGTAAGATACATGGCTATTTTGAAAAACGTATTTGAAGAAAAAAGAAAGATAATGAGAACAAAGATTTGAATGCAAAAGTCCAATAATTTGTATTGAATGATCATATGATAAAATGAACATAAATAAAACCCTTGACAAATGGACCATAGTGCCCCGTGCCAGACACATGGCTTAAAAGTCATCGTTTAATATTACAGACAAAATGTTCTTGAATTAAAAGAAAGCAATAAACAAGTAATTACTCCTCAATGAAGGAGACGGGAATGAAGTCCTTTGTGTTCTAATTGTTGAGCTTTGTTGTAGTAGGATATACCCACTATTCAAATGCACATTCATCATCAGAATCACCTACAATGTTAACTTCATGACTTCCAATACGGAGAGGGGGCTTCCCTGCACGAGCGCGCCTCACTTCTTTCCGAGCCTTGATAGTGAAACCCAAACCACATTTGTCTGCTTTGAATAGGATCTCGAGGAGTTGCCCCAAAGTACCACAACTTCCTTCTTCGACTACGGCACGAGCATCTTTGATTGAAATCATCTTTGGCACGACCTTACCAGCTTTGGACACATCATAGGAAAATTTGGCAGTAGCAACCATTGGTGGCACAACTTCAAAAAGTCTGACACGGGGTTTCTATAAATTCTCCATCCATCTCCACATATTTGAAAGGGTTGAGGTGTCTTACCATGAACTCCTCCTCACCACAGACAGTGAAAATTCTTCCTTTGACCGGATACTTGAGCTATTGATAAAGAGTTGATGTTACTGCCCCTGCTCCGTGGATCCAAGGGCGACCCAACAAATAGGAGTAAGCAGGATGGATATCCATGATGTAGAAAGTAGAGTTGAAAATCTGTGAGCCCACCTTGATCGGGAGATCCACATCTCTATGAACTGTTCTTTTGGACCCATTGAAAGCCCTCACAATAATATCACTTGGTTTTAAAACTAGTCCTTCACAGTTTAAACGGTCCAAAGCCCCCTTTGGTAGCACATTTAAAGAAGAGACAATGTCAACCAGAACATGTGCTAGGGTAGTCCCCTTACATTCAACAGAAACATGCAGAGCTTTGTTATGATTCTTCCCGAGTGGTGTCAGATCAGCATCCGAGAACCCCAAACCATTGTCGGCCGTCAAGCTTGCCACACAATTTTCAAACTGGTTAGTCGTGGTCTCATGAGGGACATGAGCCTCCTTCAAGAATTTGATTAACGCCCGAGCATGAGCATCAGAACAAAGTAGCAAAGATAACATGGAAATCTTGGAAGGGGTTTTCCCCAATTGCTCCACAATCTTGAAATCACTCCTTTTTATAATTTTCAAGATCTCATCCATTTCTCAAGTAGAAGGTTCCTCAGCAACAATGTCTTTTGTGGGTATCCCTATCTCAACAAGTTCAACTATCTTCTCTTTTCCCATTGTGTCAGTACTTGGCTTAGCAGCGGTGATGCAGACAGGTGCCTTTGTAGCTGTTGGTGGTGAGATGTTGGGTGAAAATATTCTCCCAGTTCTAGTCATCTTACTAGATCCAGTAATGTTACCAATGTCATCAGCTTTATTTTCTTCAATCCAAGCGTCTTGCTTTATCCCATGGTAAAACAACTCAGCACCATAGTTCCATGGCACTACTTTGTTGGAAGAGTACAAAATTGGCCCAGGGGCGGTAATTATCAGAGGAGCAATAGTAGGTTCATTTGAAATCCTGATAGGAGCCTTGGAGGAGATCATAAGAGGCTTGTTTGAGATCGTTATGATGGAGAGGTCTTCAATCTTATTGGTCAAACTTTTGGCAGGCGGAGTCTTCTCAAATAGGATCTCATGGCTATTCATCAGGCGTTGAATGCCTTCCTTCAGCCCTTTGCATCCATTGAGTTGTGTGGCGCAACAAACACAATCCTTCAAACAGCCGGGGAAAATCCCAGCTCAGCAGATTCTTTTTGATGATGTTTAATGGAGTAGTTAAGTCTTCGACGGAGGAAACAAAAATGGTGTCTTCAACAGCAATAACACTCTTGCAATGATTTGGCATAGGCGTGGTGATTACATTCGGAGTTGGAGGAGGATCAAATTCAATGGTCTTGTTGTATATTAAGTCTTAAATTTTATTCTTCAGTGCCTAGCATTGGTCAGTCTCATGCCCAGGACTATTCGAGTGATATGCACACTTGGAATTCAGATTGTATTTAGGTGAAGTTGTATCTGAATTGGCCGGAGGATCACGCAGTGTCACCAAATTAGCCTTTAACAGGTGTTGTAAGGCTTGGGATAGCGACATGCATATCCTTGTGAATTGTCTTTGCAGAGCCTCAAACCGTTGATGATTGGAAGATGGTCTTTGAGCAGGAGATGGATTGGAAATCCAGACAACATTAACAGACAAACGGTCACCCTTCTTGTTACGGGCCCTTGCCCCACACATAACATTCGTTTCTTTCTTACCAATAAAAGTTTTCTTTACGGGATTGGAGGTGGAGGAAGATGCTATGGGAATTTTCCCACTTTTGATACCGCTTTCAACTCTTTCACCGGTTAAGATCAGCTCGGTGAAACTGAAAGAAGAACAACCAACCAACAAGTTGAAAAATGGACTAGATAAAGTGACCATAAACATATCAATGTGCTCCCTATCAGTTAACGGTGGTTGGACCCTACTGGCAAGATCCCTCCACTTTTAGACGTACTCTTTGAACCCTTCATCCTTACCCATTGTCATGTCTTGCAATTGAACTCTTGTCGGCGCCAGGTCGGCATTGTACTGGTATTGGTAGTAGAAAGCGATAGCCAAGTCTTCCCATGTATGGATACGGGAAACCTCCAATTGGTAAAACCACTCTAGTTGCGTCTCAGCCAAGCTTTCTTGAAAAGTGAACCCAGAGTTTCTTGTCAACAGTGTGTTGTTGGATTTTGCGCACATAATACTTTAGGTGAAGTTTTGGGCAGAAAACCCCATCATACTTAGAGAATACTGGTATTTTGAATTTGTGGGGAATGACAACCCCAGGTATTAAACCTAAATCATCAAAATCCAAACCGGGGACGACTTGAATCTCAACGGTCTTCAATCTGTCTTTTAGCTGCTTGTACTTAACATCGACAGGAGGATATTGCTCGTCAAAATAATCCTCATCATTAGACTCTTGATCATTGATACACCCATCCTGGGTACTCCTTGCTTCTCCAATTTGATTCTCGTCTTCCTCAGATGAATCTTCCACTACCGGTATCTGACGGAATGGCTCTCTGAATCTTCTACCCATATTGACTAGGGCTTTCCTCTTTGGTTTCTTTTTGGCTGATAGCAACACCGTCAAATCTTGTTGCTTCTTGGCTGGGGTCAATAGAGTCTCTTGAAACTGAGAGTTTTGTGCTTGTAGGTCCTTCTTTGTTTTCTCGATATCCATCTTGCTGAAATAAACAGCAGAAAGATAAGGAAACCTGTCATGGAAAACCTGTTATGTTATGATGCATGGAATATCTATATGCAAATGATTTCAAGGATTTATGAAATTTAAATTTGTATACATAAAGAATGAACAAACGTTAAATTTCATTAATTAGTTCAAAAATGGTTACAACATGCCTCTTGGGCTTACAAAATAAATCTCTATGATAAAAAGATCGAACGCATCCTCTTCGGCGCAAGGTAGGCATTCAAGCTTAGTTCTTCATGTAGTTGCTTTGTAAGCTCCAAAACCCTTTTCTCACTCGCATAGCACTGAGCTTAGAAAGTGTCTCGTTCTTCCTTTAGCTGAATCCAACCTTTTTGCAAGTCTTCAAGAGAAGTAGGAACGTTGGGATGGAGGATAGTATACGGGACCTCTTCTTCAGCCACAAGCTCCATGATAACTGGTAGGATGAAGGGGTAAGGCATCATGAGTTTCTGAGCACAAGCTCGCACCCAGCTAAGATAAGGTTCAAAGGGAATAGAATTATTGCGTCCCAGTGTCCCACTATCTGCTTTGTTCACCATCATCCAAGCTCGTGCAAACCTTTGATGGTAACCTTGATCGTCGCTCTCGTAATCAAATACCACTCCTTGGATAAGCATGTCACGAGGACCATCTCTTCGGGCGTAACCAAACTGTCGCAAGGCTAAGCAAGGGTTGTAAGTGATACCCCCTCTAATGCCATGTAAAGGGACATTAGGGAATTCTCCACAATGGTCAATGATAGAAGTATCCTCCAAGGATATCGAACACCAATGGATATCAGAATGGGTGAGGGATATCATCCTTTGAGACCATGTCAATCTTTGCTCATTCTTCAATGTCAATCGAGGTAAGTGCAAAATAAACCACTTGGCAATTAGGAGAATACAACACAAGAGAGTACCTCTTTTCTTCATGGTGCGGGTATAGAAACAATGCAAGATGTCTCCCAGCAAGGTAGGTATAGGATTATGAGAGAGAAAGATTGTGATGGCATTCACATCTATGAATTGGCCCGAGTTGGGAAATAGAACCAAACCATAGATGAGAAGGTCTAGGACATCCTCAAAGGCTTGAAAATCCAAATCTTCCCAAAACGAACGAGCCTTCTCCAATAAGAACTTGGCTAGGAACCCTTGAAATCCACTTCTTGTCTCCCAATTTGCTACAATGTTGACTCTCTTCAAATGTAAGGCTTCGATAAAGACTTCAGGTTTTGGAATCCCTTTTAAACCAGTGAATGGTGCTTGATCAAGCACGGACACTCCTAATAGCAAAGAGAATTCTTCTAGTGTTGGCACTAACTGATAGTCGGGGAAGGTGAAGCAATTGTGTATGGGATCAAATAATTGGAAGAGCATGCACATCATCTCTTCTTGGAAATTGGAGGTAGCCAAACTGAGGAGTCTACCTTACTTCTTGGTGAAAGTAGAGTCTTCAGGTACCCTTGACACTAAATCTTGGAGTTGAGGGTGTACTTTCACAAAGTTGATTCTAATGGTATTTCTTCGGACGGAGTTCATGGCCTACAAAACAAAGACAAAGATAAATTCCTAAATCCTTGAAATGGTTAGTGAGAATGTGTATGATGTTATGATGTTTATGATGTTATGTATAAGTAAGCAATTTTTTATGTACACACAAAGAAAACAGGTCCTTAGGTTTAGGCTTGCATGGAGTTTGTAGGTAAGTACCCTCTTGAAGTTTTAGTTGGCTCAAACCTGTCCTAGTAATAGTAACTGGGTTCTAAAGGGTCTCAATATCACTAACCTTTCTTTTAGGCATTGTCTCATCACAATCAATCTTTTCTTGCGTCCGAGATATCCCAAAAGTCCAATCTCAATGAGTGTAGTGTCGAGTATAAACCAATTTTCAGCTTTCCACCGAAACCTGTCATCTCACTACATCCTAATGGCCAAGTTGTTCAATTAAGGTTCTACGGTCAATTAGTGCTTCATGACGCCACTCAGCGGCCCCGTATTCTCCTCGATTCAACACAAGGGATACAGGTACCCACAAATGCGTCACACTAACGTAGCCATTGTTTCAACCATATCGGTCTACGTCGTACAGTTTCCACAATCTATTGCTACTTACCTAAAAAGGTGTCCGAGATCCGGGTAAAGGATCATAGTAAGCCCAAACAAGGAACCAAAAGGTAAAGCAAGCAAGTCAAACAATGAAATCAAATAAAGGTGATCTAGCCCTAAGGTAACCCCACTTTTAAGTATTCTCCAGCAGAGTCGCCAGTTCTATAATACAATGGGAGAATTGACTTGGGATGTTTTGCGTTTGATCGCAATTGTTGCGGTTAGCAAGAGTCGCCACCGACTTTTCTTTTATCCAAAAGGAAAGGATGAAAAGAATAGGAAAGACCTTTGAGATTATTTCTTGAGTTCGGGGGGTAGATTATAAAAAGGGAATGTGTTAGCACCCTTTTCATCCAAAGTTATCTATGGGATCTTAGTTGCTTTCTAGATCACTTGCTTTGTTTGAAAATGTGCTTGGTGGTGGTTTTGAAAGTATTTTTGAAAAGGAGCCTTCGTTTAGGAAAACTTTGTAATGGTTCTCGTTTCATAAGAACGTATACAAAGTCATGGACTATTGGAAATATTTCATGTTTTGAAAGTGTTTGGTGTTTGTTTTGAAAGTGTGTGTTTGTTTTGAAAGTGAGCAAGCAACTAAGAACGTTTCTACCTACTCAAAAGTCTTTTGTTCATTTCTTCCTTTCCTTTGATATTGCTATCTTACCATTGATTGGTAAGAAGCCTTATCTTTGCATGTAATGGGACAAGCATGGGTCATCGTATAGTCATGATAGCAATGTTGTGAGATATCTTAGCATTTATCTTTGAGGGACTAAGATCATTTGAAAGGAAACATTTGTAGCGTCATCGAGGGACTATGATCTTGTATTTCGATTGTTTTTGCTAAGACATCTCACATGCATAACATGACCATTTTTTAGACAACAAGTGAAGTTAACCTTAAGGATGCATGTGTGATTAGTGTGTTTGATTTGCATGCATTTTAATCTTTGATTAGGGTTATCTACTTGTTGATTTTTATCTTTCCATACAAACCCTAATTACTAGCATTTATATGAAAGCGATAAATTGCGGAAAGTAAATTTACTACACTATTACATCATTTGGGGATGAGATATACAAATTTACAAATGGGGATTGCAAGAAATTAAACCTAATTATCTATTACAACCATATTGAATAATATACAAGAAATGAATAATATACGGTGCAAGGATGTAAATGAAAAAGAAATGGATTTTTGTTTGGTTTTTGAGGAAAGGGTTTGATTTTGACCTAATTAACTAAAAGAAGTAATTAATTAAATTAAGAAAATTAAACCTAAATTAATTAAGAAAAGAAATTAAATTAGAAAGCATTTTTAGGTTTTTTTAGAAAAAAGGTTTTAAGTTTAATAAAAATAGTATGGAAATTAATTAATTAAAAGAAAACCTAAATTCTAGGTTGATTTTAAATATAAAAAAGAAAATAACTAAACCTAAATCTAATTATTAATTTATTAAGAAAAATAAATTAAGTTTGTTTAAAAAACTATTTTTATCTTTTTGTTTTTTAAAAGAATAAAATATAAATGAATATAAATATATTAGATACATAAATAAATAAACTATTTTTTTGGATTTTTGTTAATAAAAATAATAATAAAAATAATAATAAAAATAATAAAGAAAAATAAAATAAAATAAAATATAAAAATAAAAGTCAGGAGGTGAAAAAGGAATTTAGGGTATTTGTTAGAAAGAAAAAAAAACAGTTTTGTTTGAAGCCTGACCCATTAATGTTTTTGTAATCAGAAAAATAAACAAAATAAAAAAAGGGTGGGACTGTGTTGTGACAAGCAGGCAGAGAGGGTGTTGTGTAGTAAGAAAAGAATGGCTCATCCAGGAGGCCCAGGCGCGCATGGTTTGCTTACAAAAAAGAAGGAAATGTTGAAAAAATATGACAAAAGACAGCGCTGAGACTTGAACCCATGACCTTAACCATAAACGCGCGCTTCCTTTACCACTGGGTGGCTATACACCTGTTAACTTAAACATAACCATAAATATATAACATAAATCTAGTCCTAGAAATGACTTCATCTTCAACCTCCATCCAGGGTTCCTGTAACTCACTAGTTTCTCATCCATTCGCAAAACTTCCAACATCAAACTTGTTAGAAATTTGACCAGGATTCCAAAAATGTAAACAATTTGGACTAACAATTAAAGATGAGCATGTATTTCTAAAAGTACCAAATCCTGACCTAACTTTTTTTAGAGATTCAAACCTAAAATTCTCTAAGCTCAGGCCATATAAATGAAAACTATGAATATGTACAACTTCATGGCAATGATATCTACATTTTGTCTTTGAAAATGAAAGCCTAACAATGCCTAAATGAAGAGATAGAAGTTCAGAAAAATACCTCAAGAACTGGAAATCGTGAAATGAGTTTGAGCTGTTTTCAAAGAGTTGTGATGATCAGGTTAGCTTCCTCAAGTTCCCAGGAAGCTAATGCAATGCTTAGCTTGAGCTATGGATGGTTGGAATAGTCTGAATAAGTCAAGTTACAAACTTTGTTTTTTTGGTTATGGGGGAAGGTGATGGAGATGTTACAGTTCCAAAACAAGGACAGGGATGGACTATTATTGTACCCCAAAATTTTCCCTCTCAATTATCAAGAATTTGCTCACAAGATCTCCTTGGGCTCAAGACTGCTCTAGTGTTTGGTCAGCTCAAGACACCTCCTCAAGCACTGATGAACAAAATTAGGGTTTGAGTTTGCACAAATATTTTTGAACTTACAATGCCCCATATGACTTTAATGTATCATTAAGGACCCCCAAGACCACTCATGTCAAGTTTCAAGTCTTGGATTAAATTTTTGATCAGTCAATTAAGAAGTTGACCTAAAAATCAGCTGTATTGGGGAAAAAGTCAACCATGGCCAATTTACAGTCACACTTCATAATTTTTTATCCACATCAACATTTTAAACTCATATGTATCATTTGATCAAGTTTGGACCACAACTCCTCAAGAAATTTGATCAAATCTCCAAAAGGGCAAAATGGTCAAAATTAGGGTTTTGACAGGGAAAGGGCAATTTCTGATTTTTGACCTAGAAAATGGTCAATTGGTTTAAGGAATGATCTCAAGAGTCCAATTGAATTATTTTGACCTAATGACATGGTTCAAAACATTGCAAGTCCATTGGATTGACAGATGAATTTTTCAGTCAACTGATCAAAAGTCAACTGTATACTGAAAAGTCAAACTTTGACTTTTTGGTCAAATTCAAGTACCAAAGATCATAATTCATCAAAAAATGTCAAAATATGAAACTTATTCATCAAGAAATCAAAATGTCAAGATTTCATTTTGAAAAGTCAAAATTTCTAAACTTAGAAATTTTTCTGTGTTGGAAATTTCATGTTTTATCATAACTTTGAACAAAATTTTCACCTTGATGCAAGATGATTCAAGAGAAACTTCTAACATGAAAGTTATATATCTCCATGAAATCTACAACTTTTTTTACACAACTTCTTCTGAAAATGCTTGGATCTCAAGTTATAATTTTATGAACATGTGGTCATGAAACTAAACACTTAGTGAAATTTTGCCCTAATTTGGTCAGGATTTTGACCTAACTTAATGGCACTTTTTCATATAGTTCCAAGGGGAATCTTCAAAAGCAATTCAAATATGGGTTGTATAGAACATTTCAAGATTTCCAAAATGTCCCAGAACTCCTTGAGATCATTCTTGAGTAGGGAGAATCGAAGATATGAAATTAGGGTTTTGTCACTTGAATTACAAGTCATTTTTTATGAACACATCAACCAAATCCATGCTAGGCTGCATAATCCTTGCTTTGCAGGCCTCAAAATTGTTTATCACTCCATAATTAATGGTTTACACAACTGATTATGCCCTTATCCAAGTGTTTCAAGCTTTGTCCAAATCAATTTGCCATTTTAGGGAGAAAGTAACATATCCATTCTTGTAAAGCAAGGTTTATGCACAAAGTCAGCTTCTTGAGCTACCAACTTGTTTTCCTTGATTACACTCCATCCACAAAGTAAGAAGTATTGTGTTTAAAGTGGTTAACAAATCTATGAACCAAGTACAAGGGCATGGAAACTTGAATTTCTCAAAAAATCACATGTTATGCATAAACTTGTGATTTTAAATTCTGATCAACAAGAGGTCTCCAAACTTGTTGCTTATATATAGAGTCACTATTTATGAGCTAGAGGACAAGCTTAAGCCTCCTGAAATACACCAAAACTCTCTCAAATCATAAATTTCCTAAACACTCCATTGTTGCACAGTTTCTGACCTTGGACTTCAAACTCACATTTCCCTCGTGCGTTTATTGGCCTTTTAGTTTCTAAAGCTTCCTTACATCAAGTGTAACCTATCCCTGTCCCTGTTTCATTACTGTAACATCATTTACCATATCCTCCATAACCAAAAACAGAGCATTGAACAATGAATTCTCCAAGTCAGTTCAGCCACTCTCAACTCAAGCAAACCATTGCCTTAGCTTCCTAGGACCTCAAGGAAGCTAACCTGATCATCACCATCACTTGAAACAAGCTCAAAATCCAAACAAGATTTCCAGTTTTGAGGTAATTTTTATCAACTTGGAACTCTTAATACATGCATCATTAATAGTTTATTTGTGAATAAAACATGTAGATATCATTGCCCTGAAGCTAACCATGTCCATCGGTTCCATTAATTTTGCTTGAGCTTAGAGAATTTTAAAACTGAAATTTCTGAAATTTTTAGGGTTCAAATTAGGGCCATAAAAATTCATGCCTATCTTTGATATATAGTTTTAATACTTTACATTTGTGGAATCGTGAGAAAATTTGCTACAAGTTTCATGTTTACAGTTTTCATTTTTGATGAGAAATGAGCAAGTTACAGTTGGTCTGGCTGGATGTTGAAGATGAAGTCTTCAGGGCACGTTTTGCCTTACATATTTATTGTTTTGTTTATATTAACGGATGTATAGCCACCCCAATAGTAGAAGTGCGCGCCTGTAACCTATGGGACATGGGTTCGAGCCCCAGTGGTACCCTTTTGCATTCTTACATGTTTTACAAATTCTAACTTTTTTTGTTTGCAGGGAACTGGGCCTCTTTGGGCCTCGCTTATTTTTTTATTTTGCTAGTTGACCTCCTGTTTTCCATTGACACCCCTGGCCCAAATTTATTTATTTTGTTTTTTATTTTCATTTTTATTTTTCTTAAATATATTTTCTAAATACTAAAAAAAATCATAAAATACATAAATGATAGATTTATATTTTGACTTATTTTATTTTATTTTTCTCACAATTTTTTTAATTAATTATACTTTATTTATTTTTCACTTATTATCTTGTAAATATAAATAAAATTAGGTTATTAGTTATTTTCTTTCATACTAATTTAAATACATTATTTTTGATATAAAAAAGACTAAAAATATTTTATAATGCTATAAATATTTTCAAGATAAAAATACCAAAAAAAAAAATACTTTTCTTAAACTTATTTTCTTTTGATTAATTAAGAGAACTAATTTTTTTTATTTAAAATCATTTCTTAATAAAATTCAATTTTAATTAATTATTTTCTTTATTTAATTAGGTTAAGACAAAATCCCTTTTTCATAAAATCAAACAAAGATGCATTTTCTTACATTTTGCATTTTTTGTACATTCGTTCATTTTTGTACTTTGTATTTATTTATTTCCTTGTACATTGATATCAATTCAATATGGTTGTAATAGACTAATTAGGTTTAAATTCTTGCAATCCCCATTCGTGAATTTGTATACCCCCCTTCCCACCAATGTTGTAATAGCGTAGTAACTTTAAAATTCCGCAATTTATCGCTTTTATATACAAATGCTAGTAATTAGGGTTTGTATGAAAAGACTAAAAACAACACTTAGAAAAACCTAATTCAAGACAAAAGCAAGCATGAAAATAATACACTTGCATACAATCATCCCTAGGGTTATTTCACTTGCTTGCCTTATACAAAATGGCCATATTACGCATGTAAGGTATCTTAGCAAAAACAAGCAAATACAAGATCATAGTCCCTCGATGACGCTATCTAAGTTGCCTTACAAATGATCTTTGTCCCTCAAAATAATGCTAAGACACCTTGCAACATTGCTAATCATGGTTATATCATGACCCACGCCCGTCCCGTTTACATCCAAATATAGGGTTGCTTACCAAATCAATGGTAAGACAACAATGTCAAAGGAAAAAAGAATGAATAAGAAAGACATTTGAGTAGGTAGAATGATCCTAATTACTTTCTCAATTTCAAAACAAACATCCTTGCTATTTTCAAAACAATCACCCACACTTTCAAAACATCTTACAAAATTTGAAAACATTTTTAAAAGATCAACATCTTTGTATACATTCTTACGAATGAGAATCATTACAAATATTTCCTAAACAATGGCCTCTTTACAAAATACTTTCAAAAACCACCACAAAGAACATTTTCAAACAAAGCAAGTGATCTAGCAAGTAACTAAGAGCCCATGGATAACCATGGATGAAAGGGGTGCTAATACCTTCCTTTTTCATAATCTACCCCCTAACTCAACAAACAATCTCAAAGGTCTTTCCTGTGCTTTTTCACCTTTCCTTTAGGATAAAAGAAAAGTAGGTGCCGACTCTTGCTAACCACAACATTTGCGATCAAACGCAAAACCTTCAAGTCAGTTCTCCCACCGTATTACAGAATTGGCGACTCTGTTGGGGAAATTTTAAAAGTGTGGTTACCTTAGGGCTAGATCACCTTTACTTTCTTTCATTGTTTGGCTTGTATGCTTTACATTATGGTTCTTTGGTTGGGTTTGAAATCCTCTACCCGGATTTGGGATACAATATAGGTAAGTAGAAATACATTATGGAAACTGTGCGGAGTATACCAACATGGTCTAAGCAATAGCTACGTTAGTGAGACATATTTGTGGGTACCGGTAGCCTTTGAGTTAATCAAAGAGAATATGGGGCCACTGAGTGATGTCATAAAGCACTAATGAACTTCTAGAACCTTTACTTGACCAACTTGGCCTTTAGGATGTAGTGAGATGACCAGCTTTGGTGTAGTCCGAAGTTGGTAGATACTCGATACTACACTCATTAAGGTTTGGTTTCTTGGGATATTTCGGTCGCCATTAAAGAGGCTTGTGCTGAAACAATGACCAAAGAAAAAACCAATGATATTGAGCTCCTTAGAACCCGGTTACTATTATTAGGACAGGTTGAGCCAACTAAACTTCAAGATGGTACTTACCTATAAAACTCCATGCAAGCCTAAACCTAGGGAATTGTTTTTTTTTGTTTGTATATACATACTTGTACATAACATCATGAACATCATAACATCATACACATTCACTAAACATTTCAAAGATTTTTAGGATTCATCTTTGTTCTTGTTTTGTAGGATATGGATTCTCTTCGCAGGAAAACTATTCAAGTTAACCTTGTAAGGATCCTTCCACAACTTAAGGAGCTAGCCTCAAGGATTCCTAAAAACTATCCATTCACCGAGAGACATGGTCGCCTACTCAACTTGGTCACCTCCAACACAAATGAGGACATGATGAAAGTTCTCTTTCAGTTCTTTGATCCTTTACACCATTGTTTCACATTTCCTGACTATCAACTTGTGCCTACTTTGGAAGAACTCTCCCGAATCTTGAGGATTCCCATTCTCAACCAACTACCTTTCAATGTTACGGAAAGAGACCCAAATCCAGAAGAGATTGCTCAAGTTCTGCACTTGCACTCATCTGATATCACAACTCATTGGGAAACAAGGAGTGGTGTCAAGGGCTTCCTAGAAAAGCTCTTGTTTGAGGAAACCCAAAGCTGTTGGAATTCTTTGGATTTGCAAGCCTTTGAGGAAATTGTGGCTCTCCTCATCTATGGGATGGCTTTGTTTCCAAATCCTGACTAACTCATAGATGTGAACACCGTCAAAATCTTCATATCCCGCCACTCAGTGCCTACATTGCTAGAAGACATCCTACACTCTTTTCACACTCTCACAATGAGGAAAAGAGGTGTCCTTATGTGTTGCACTCCTCTCTTGGCAAGATGGTTTATTTTGCATCTTCCCCAATCTGTATTAAAGAACGAGCAAGGCTCAAGGTGGTCACAAAGGTTGATGACACTCAAACATTCAGATATTCATTGGTGCTCCCGATCCATAGAGAATGTTACTATTGTCGACCGTTATGGAGAATTTCCTAATGTCCCTTTACTTGGCATTAGGGGAAGGCAGTCATTTTTGTAATATTTTTTTCATGTTGTTGAGGATTTGTAGTGACCTCTTTCTTTGATTATCCCTGATTTTTGCCTAACTGTTCTTGTTTTGAGATTACGGTCGGCGGGATGCCCCAGTTTTATTAAGTCTCTTTTGTAGGTTTTGACTTAGTGGGCTTTTCTTTTTGAGAGATAATGACTGCCTATGTGATAGGGAACCATCATTGTCTTTTGATTCCAGAGGAATGTTTCTTGACGTCATTCATTGTATTACGAAATGAGAAATTGCGATCTGAACGCGATTTTTCAACTGAGAGAATACTCTGCCCCAGGTTTTGATTAAAGGTTTCAATTTGTGAAAAAGAAAACTTCTACTTCTTTGGCCATAAGGGGTTGACTAGGGATTATCTTCCTTATAACTCCAGTGTTTAGGATTTGAAAGAATGCCTGTACATCGTCAGCAAGGTCTGTTCAAAAGCATACTGTATGAGATTATGGCATTATTTTCGTCATCCTCCCTCTAAAGGCTTGTAACTTTTAGCAAGAGTTGAATGTCATAAAGTGAGTAAAAAGCATAGTTTAAATGTAATGAAAATGAGTGGATGAAATCAAGACAAACATATGCAATGCATTAATGAAAAAAAAGTTTGACATTAATAGATAATTGTTTGAATAACAAAAGAGATTACAAATTGAAAATTCAAATGAACAAAAGCTTTCAATGATTCATCATAGGAGCAGTGATTATGTTTGGAGTCTCCGGAGGGTCCAACTCGATCTCCTTGGCATCAATTATGTCTTGGACCTTGTTCTTCAGAGCCCAACAGTTGTTTGTGTCATGCCCTGGGCTACCAAAATGATAAGCACATCTTGCATTCGGGTTGTAGTTAGGAGAAGAAGTCTTAGGGTTCAAATGAGGAGCCTTTAACGTAATCAGCTCTGCCTTTAACATGTGTTGTAGCGCTTGATCCAACGACATGTTAATCTTAGTGTATTGTCTTTTAGGCGTGACCTCCTTACGCTGATGCCCCTGCCTTTGTTGAGCAGTCGTAGGATTAGAGATCAAGATTGCTCCTACGTGTTGGTCATGACGACTCTTTTGACCATACAGAACATTGGACTCTTTCTTCCCATTGTAGGGATTTTTCTGAACATCAGAAGGTGTAGCTTCTTAAATCTTCCCACTTTTGATGCCAGCTTCGACCCTTTCGTCGGTCAGTATTAGCTCGGTGAACCCGACTGAAGAGCTTCCAATCAAGTGTTTGAAGAAAGGCCCTGTCAAAGTTCCGATGAAGATGTCAATCAGCTCCCTGTCAGTTAAAGGGGATTGCACCCTACCAGCCAGATCTCTCCACTTTTGGGCGTATCCTTTGAAGCTCTCGTTGGAACCCATGGTCATGTTTTGCAATTGCACACGAGTTGGTGCAAGATCAGCATTGTACTGATACTGTTTGTAACAAAGCAGTAGCTAAATCCTCCCAGGTGTGGATGCAAGAACTCTCCAGTTGATAGAACCACTCGAGTTGAGTCCCTACCAGGCTTTCTTGAAAGAAATGGATCCAAAGCTTTGGATCAGTTGTGTATGGTTGAATCTTGCGGACATAAGACTTTAAATGCATCTTAGGGCAAGAGACTCCATTGTACAGGGCAAAGGTACAGATTTTGAACTTTGGCGGGATGACCACTCCAGAAACCCAACCCACATCTCCTAAATCCAAGCCATGTATCTGTTGAATCTCCATAGCACTGAGGCGATCCTTCAACTGTTTGTACTTGTCATCAGTGGGAGGATATTATTCCTCGGAGTAGTCAACTTCAACTTCATCAATCTCCAAATTGTGGTCTTCTTCAAGACTATCCCCTATGTTGGATGGAGTTGAAAGGTCTAGGGCTTTAGGTCTTCTTCTCAAGTTTAAGACGCCTACTGACTTCTTGGAATTTTTCTTCTTTTCTTTGAGAAGGAGAGCTTTCAGGTCCTCTTGCCCCTTAGCCATAGCCAGAAGCATTTGTTAGAATTGAGCGTTTTGAGCTTGGAGATCTTTCGCCATTTGTTCCATATCCATCTTACTGAAATAAACAGTAGGAAGATAAGGAGACCTGTATAGGAGAAACCTATCATGATATGATGCTTGATATGTGGATGCATGTTTTCAAGGATCTTGAGGGGTAAACACAAGAAAAATTTAGAGATTGAAATCTTTGATTGGAGAACTTTGTATCAGTGGATGTCCTTCCACAAGAATTAAGCTCACCAGATCAAGTGGGTCATAGCCCTTCACTTAAGTTATTCGTACTTGATTTTTGACGACGTTTGTTTAGAGGAAAATAAATCCTCTTTCCCTTTGGTAGACGTTTGGTTCAACGTGACCCTGCATCAAAGACCCTCGAGATCCTTGAAATGGTTATTGAGAATGTTATGGTATGATGTTATGATTTTATGTACAGATATGCGAGGTAAGCAAGTGTATATACAAATAATCATATTCACACAAAGCAGACAAGTCCTTAGTTTTAGGCTTGCATGGAGTTTGTAGGTAAGTACCCTCTTGAAGTTTAGTTGGCTCAACCTGTCCTAGTTAAGAATAACCAGGTTCTAAGGGGTCTCAATATCACTAACCTTTCCCGCAAGCTTCGTTTAATAAGCAATTGACTCACAACCGAACAAAACTCAAGGGTCAAGTCTCAATGAGTGTAGCATCGAGTATCAACCAATTTTCAGCTATACACCGAAACCGGTCATCTCACTACATCTTAATCGCCAAGTTGGTCAACTAAGGTTCTAAGGTCAGTTGATGCTTCACGACACCACGCGGCAGCCCCGTACTCTCCTTGATTCGACTCAAGGGTTACCGGTACCAACCAAAGTGCAACATCAACGTAGCTACTGCTTCAACCATGTCGGTATACGCTGCACAGTTCCCTCACAATTTATTCCTACTTACCTAAAAGGTGTCCCCAAATCCGGGTGCAGGATTTAAAACAAACCCAAACAAGGAACAAAAATGTAAAGCAAACAAATCAAACAACGTAAGCAAGTAAAGGTGATCTAACCCTAAGGTAACCCCACTTTTAAAATTTCCCCCAGCAGAGTCGCCAATTCTGTGATACGCTGGGAGAACTGACTTGAGGTTTTGCGTTTGTGTTTGCAAATGTTGCGGTTTAGCAAGAGTCGCCACTGATTTTTCTTTTATCCAAAAGGAAAGGTGAAAAAGAACAGGAAAGACCTTTGAGATGTTTTCTTGGGTTCGGGGGGTAGATTATGAAAAGGGAAGGTATTAACACCCTTTTCATCCATGGTTTTCCATGGGCTCTTAGTTACTTGCCAGATCAATTGCGTTTGTTTGAATGTGTGCTAGTGGTGGTGATTTTTGAAAGTATTTTGAAAATGAAACTTCGTAATGGTTCTCGTTTCTATGAGAACGCCTACAAAGTGTTTGTTTCGAAAATAGTTCAAAAGTGTGTTTGTGAGATGTGTTTTTGAAATTATTTTGAAAATGGAACTTCGTAATGGTTCTTGTTTCTATGAGAACGCCTACAAAGTGTTTGTTTCGAAAATAGTTTAAAGGTGAGAGTGTGGGTGTATAAAATGTTTTTGTTGTGAGCAAGTGAGTAACTAAGAGCGAACCTACCTACTCGAAAGGTCTTAAATGTTCTTTTCCTCCTCCTTTAGATGTTACTATCTTACCATTGATTTGATAAGAAGCCCCATCCTTGGATGTAAAGGGACGGGCGTTGGGACGTTTGTATAGTCATAGAAGGCAACATATGGGACATTTTAGCAATGTCGTTTTAGGGACTAGATCGTTTACCGAAGGCAACATCGAGGGTCATCGAGGGACTACGATCTTTTTATCGAGGGTATTTGCTAAAATGCCCATACTCAAGGGACATGACTATTTTCCGAAAGGGGAAACGAGATGGGATTACCCTAAGGGTGCATGTGTGAATAGTGTGTTAGTTTGCATGCATTTTGTCTTGTTTTTTTGAAAGTCATCTATTTGTTGATTTCATCTTGCCATACATCTTATTTACTAGCAATATATGAAAAGCAAGTAAAAAGCGGAAAGTAAAGTCTAATCTATTACATCAATTTAGGGGGATGGGGTTACAATTTAACAATAGGGATGAAGTAGGAACTAAAATATTACAACCACATCGAATGATAATGAAAACAATGTAAAAGCAGTGTAAAATAAAAGGAAAACTGCATTTTGAACTACTATGTGTCGACCCATGTTGCTATGTATCGACACATAGCTTCTTCCTGCCCCTGTAAAACAAAATTAGTTCAGTATGGGTCGACACATAATGGGATGTGTCGACTCAAGCACCTTCTTGTATCGACGCGAAATGCGTATGTATCGACTCATAGGCTTTTCCAGCTTCTGTCAAGTGAAATTTGTTCAGTATGTGTCGACACATAATGGGATGTGTCGACTCATACACCTTTTTGCATCGACGCGAAATGCGTATGTGTCGACTCATAGTCCTTTCCAGTTTCTGTTTTTTAACCTGAACTCTGTATGGGTCGATGCTTGAGGGTCATGTGTCAACTCATACCCTGTATTTTCACTAAGATGGGTCGTCCCATGTGGATATGTGTCGATATATCCTACATTTTTCTGCCTTAAACACCATTCTTTGCATACATCAGTTAGATTTTTAACATATGAATGAATAACATGAACAGCAAATAAATGATTAACTTCAAAACAATGATTGTTATATCCTATAAACAGAAAAGTTGATGAATGGAAAAGGCAAGGTAAAGATGACTTACCTTAAAACTGCACTTTAGGTTTTGAAACCAAATATCCTTCAAGATGTTGTATGAACCTTAAGGAAGCTCCAACCAGCTGCTAGACTTTCCTTTTTGTTGAAAGGTTACTAAACAACCTCTGTATGGTATGAAATGTTTGTATGGTTGGGCAGAACTTGCAAGGTATGAGAGGTTCAAAGGTGTGGACTTTAAAACCCAAGAGTGGAAGTTTTGTGGACTGTTATGGCTTTTGTGAATATGAGATTTTTTGGGGGTTTAGCAATATAACTTCTGGCTTTTCTCCTTGTTCTTTTTCTCTATTTTTTCTAATCTTTTTCCAACCTCTTTCTCTTGCAAATGCTTCTTCTATTTATAGGCAAGAGGTTTGTGCAAAGACTGAATATGTTTACAACACCACATGCTATAGTTTGGTTAGGATGTAAGTATCAAACTATGTCAAGTATTCCATGGTTCCAAGATCAAGTACCAAAGTTGCTGGTTTTGAGGGGTTGGTTTCCCTGTTTTATGGTGGAGTGAAATCAGAAACAAGCAAGGTATGGGCTCAAGACAAACTTTGTACAAAAAGTTTTCTTTTCAAGAATAGCAATGATGCCTTTATGCCATAAATGGAAAGATCCTTTGTACAATGGCTTAAACACTTGGGTAATAGCTCAAGCTCTTGTGTAAACATTAAATTATGTTGAGATTTGCAAGTCACAAGACCTGCAAAGTGAGATTATGCAGCACATCATGCCAATTGGATTATGTGTTCTTCAACAAAAATGGCTTGTAATTCAAGAATGGATGCTCAACTTCAGATCCTTGTATCTTCTAGCTCAAATATGATAAATTCATCCTCTTGGATGTTTTGGAAAGCTTGAAACACTCTCTATAGCTTTCATGTTGGCCATTTTGACAAAATCATCTTGGAACTATGTGAAAAAACGCCAAGAAGTTGGGATAAAATCCTGCACAAAATCTGTTGAAAATTTCTCTAAGTGTTAAATGAAAATGTCATGACTTCATGAATTTATAACTTGAGATCCAAGCATATTTGGGAGAAGTTGTGTAAAGTAATGTTGTAGATATCATAGAGATCTACAACTTTCTTGTTGAAAGTTTCCCTTGAATCGTCTTGCATCTTGGTGAAAGAATGGCATGAAGTGATGGAATTATCATGTATAAAAACACTTAGAAAATTTCTAAGTCTTGGAAATCTTGACTTTTCAAGTTGACTTTTGACCTTCTTAACTTCTTGATGATCAAGTTTCATATTTTTGAATGTCTTGATGAAATGTGATATTCGAAACTTAATGTTAACCAGAAAGTCAAAGTTTGACTTTCTAGTATGCAATTGACCATTTTGCCCTTGTGCCAATTTCAAGCATAAATTGATGCATCAGTGCTCCAAACTTGATGTCGTAGAAGATCTTGTGAGCAAATACTTTACAAATGAGAGGGAAAATTTTGGGGTACAACAGCTGCCCCTCTTCAATCTT
This sequence comes from Vicia faba, assembly GCA_948472305.1. NCBI lineage: Eukaryota > Viridiplantae > Streptophyta > Magnoliopsida > Fabales > Fabaceae > Vicia > Vicia faba. Next base: position 1,319,821,396 of record OX451737.1, on the reverse strand, counting down.
CTTAAACCTGAAGAGTTAGATTGGCGAGTTCTGCCATTTGTGACTCGAAGGTGGAAGATGATTGGACACTAGAGTGCCCAGAAATTTGCACTCGATGATGTGATGGTTGATTGTGTAAGGAATGGCCTTAAATATGCCATTTGGAGATGTAATAGAATCATGTTGGAGATGGGCTTGTAGATGTCATCCAAGAATTCATGTTGAATTGTAATTTGTAAGTTGAAAGAATGAGTATCAGAATTGCGTCTATGTCTGAAGTGTATCTGAAAGCTGTCTTTGAATGAGTATTAGGATGGCATCCATATCTGGTGCGTATCTGAACTGTATCTGAAGGTTGTCTTTGAATGAGTATCAGGTTGGCATCCGTATCTGGTGCATATCTGAACTGTATCTAAAGTTAAATTAGAATGAGTTGGTCGAGTAGATATTTGTCCTGTCTGGTTTCAAGTATTAATCTTTGACCTGAGAAAGATAGTTTTCCTGGCTTGTTACAGGTGTTAATCTGGAACTTGAAAAGGTTGGTCGACGAGATAGTTGTCCTGGCTGGTTTCAGGTATTAATCTCTGACCTGAGAAAGAAAGATAGTTTTCCTGGCTTGCTACAAGTATTAATCTTCAATCTCTTCATGTAGGTAGTTTTCCTGGCTTGTTACAGGTATTAATCTTCAATCTCTTCATGTAGATAGTTTTCCTGGCTTGTTACAGGTATTAATCTACAATCAGTCGTCTACATATAGTTTTCCTAGCTTGCTACAGGTATTAATCTGGAACTTGAAAATGGTTGATGGTAACCATCTATTGATTGACCTTTTCCTGAAAAAGGTAAAATGTTAGCTGCATGCAATGTCATGATGTATGAAATGCATGATGTCATGATGTTCTCGAACATAAATGAGATTGTGTCGTATGCACTTTATCATGTATGTAAATAGGAGGTATGAAATGTGAAATGTTTATGAATGTATTTTCGTCTGGGAAAATAAATCCTTGACAAATGTTGGGGAGTCATTAAATCTTGGACTGCTGTTGAAGAGTTGGTGTGTCTTCAAACTTTGCTTAGAATGTTTCCATTGGGGATTCCTGTTTTGTTGTTTGAGGAGAAATCCGCTGGGGGATATTGAAAACTCTGTGGGGGGGCATGTTTATTCCTGCTTGGGAAAAGAGTTTAGGAGTCTTAGTCGTTCGTTGCTCTACTAGGGAGTCGAGGTTGAACTGACATCTGGTCGAGTCTAGGTTTCACAGTAACTTGCTGGGGATTGTAGAGTAGTCTACTGTGGAAGAGGGGTTGTGGTCCTCAGATTTGTAGTAGTCGGGGAGGCAAACTCAACCTGGAGAATCCTGCCATTTGTTGGGGAAATAAACCCTGTTGCTCAGTCTATTGGAGAGGCGGCGACTTTAATGGAGAAGAATCCTCGAGGATTCTTGAGGTCTACTTAGCTGGGAAGAGGTTACCAGAGATTGAAACTCTTGTTGGGGGATCATCCTATGAGAAGGATTTTGGGGAGATTTGTCACTGCCCCTAGTAACGAGTGTTTGTGGCACTGCCTGGAAATGTTTGACTGTACGTAACCCTTCGTCGGGATTGACGTTCAATACCCCAAGTGACGCAGATGGAGACTTGCCCCTGGTTACTCTGCAACTCTTGAGAGATTTCTTGGAATCTTGACTGGACTGCCCCAGGTGTGCTGGATAGTGACATGTCATGCCCCCTTGTTGATAGGAGATTCGTTAATGGAAGTGTCATCCCACTTGCATTGATTTTGTTCACTGAGAGAGCTTTCTTTCACTGGATATTCATTATGTGAATTTCTCCGCTGTCAAACAAATAGCCATATGCAAACAGTGATATTCAAGTAATGCAAAGTTTATGTTTGTCTTGAAATTTTGAAAATGCGTTTTAGCGAGTAAAGAAATTTTGTAAGAAAAAAATTCAAACTCAAGATTTAGAGTAAAGCCTTACAGGAGTCAAGATACCTTTTGTAACAGTATGCTTTCGAACTAACCCATGCTTCGATTAGGAATTTTGAAGGGTTGTAGCGTGGCTTGGTTCAAAGTTTAAGAAACAAAGGATAAAGGCTCAAAGTGTATTTGTACCCACCCATTCTTCGTGATGTTCTTCAGTCCTAAACTCAGTTAATTGTGCGTTTTGAACTCCAATTGAGTATGGAATGACATTTTAGTGATGGTTCAGACAAGTTAAGTTTGTTGGAAGGCAGTCATTTTTGTAACATTTTTTTCATGTTGTTGAGGATTTGTAGTGACCTCTTTCTTTGATTATCCCTGATTTTTGCCTGACTGTTCTTGTTTTGAGATTACGGTCGGAGGGGTGCCCCAGTTTTCTTAAGTCTCTTTTGTAGGTTTGGACTTAGTGGGCTTTTCTTTTTGAGAGATAATGACTGCCTATGTGATAGGGAACCATCACTGTCTTTTTATTCCAGAGGAATGTTTCTTGACGTCATTTGTTGTATTACGAAATGAGAAGTTGCGATTTGAACGCGCTTTTTCAACTGAGAGACTACCCTGCCCTAGGTTTTAATTAAAGGTTTCAATTTCTGAAAAAGAAAAACTTCTACTTCTTTGGCCAGAAGGGGTTGACTAGGGATTATCTTCCTTATAACTCCAGTGTTTAGGATTTGAAAGAATGCCTGTACATCGTCAGTAAGGTCTGTTCAAAAGCATATTGTATGAGATTATGGCATTGTTTTCGTCATCCTCCCTCTAAAGGCTTGTAACTTTTAGCAATAGTTGAATGTCATAAAGTGAGTAAAAAGCATAGTTTAAATGTAATGAAAATGAGTGGATCAAATCAAGACAAACATATGCAATGCATTAATGAAAACAAAGTTTGACATTAATAGATAATTGTTTGAATAACAAAAGAGATTACAACTTGAAAATTCAAATGAACAAAAGCTTTCAATGATTCATCATAGGAGCAGTGATACGTTTGGAGTCTTCAGAGGGTCAAACTCGATCTGCTTGGCATCAATCATGACTTGGACCTTGTTCTTCAGAGCCCAACAGTTGTTTGTGTCATGCCCTGGGCTACCAAAATGATAAGCACATCTTGCATTCGGGTTGTAGTTAGGAGAAGAAGTCTTAGGGTTCGGATGAGGAGCCTTTAACATAATCAGCTCTGCCTTTAACATGTGTTGTAGCGCTTGATCCAACGACATGTTGATCTTTGTGTATTGTCTTTTAGGCGCGACCGCCTTACGCTGATTCCCCTACCTTTGTTGAGCAGGCGTAAGATTAGAGATCAAGATTGCTCCTACGTGTTGGTCATGACGCCTCTTTTGACCATACACAACATTGGACTCTTTCTTCCCATTGTAGGGATTTTTCTGAACATCAGAAGGTGTAGCTTCTTAAATCTTCCCACTTTTGATGCCAGCTTCGACCCTTTCGTCGGTCAGTATTAGCTCGGTGAACCCGGCTGAAGAGCTTCCGATCAAGTGTTTGAAGAAAGGCCCTGTCAAAGTTCCTATGAAGATGTCAATCAACTCCCTGTCAGTTAAAGGGGGTTGCACCCTACCAGCCAGATCTCTCCACTTTTTGGTGTATCCTTTGAAGCTCTCGTTGGAACCCATGGTCATGTTTTGCAATTGCACACGAGTTGGTGCAAGATCAGCATTATACTGATACTGTTTGTAAAAAGCAGCAGCTAAATCCTCCCAGGTGTGGATGCGAGAACTCTCCAGTTGATAGAACCACTCGAGTTGAGTCCCTACCAGGATTTCTTGAAAGAAATGGATCAAAAGCTTTGGATCAGTTGTGTATGGTTGAATCTTGCGGACATAAGACTTTAAATGCATCTTAGGGCAAGAGACTCCCTCGTACAGGGAAAAGGTAGGGATTTTGAACTTTGGCGGGATGACCACTCCATAAACCAAACCCACGTCTCCTAAATCCAAGCCAGGTATCTGTTGAATCTCCATAGCACTGAGGCGATCCTCCAACTGTTTGTACTTGTCATCAGTGGGAGGATATTGTTCCTCGGAGTAGTCAGCTTCAACTTCATCAATCTCCAAATTGTGGTCTTCTTCAAGACTATCCCCTATGTTGGATGGAGTTGAAAGATCTAGGGCTTTAGGTCTTCTTCTCAAGTTTAATACACCTACTGACTTCTTGTACTTTTTCTTATTTTCTTTGAGAAGGAGAGCTTTCAGGTCCTCTTGCCCCTTAGCCATAGCTAGAAGCATTTGTTGGAATTGAGTGTTTTGACCTTGGAGATCTTTCTCCGTTTGTTCCATATCCTTCTTACTGAAATAAACAGTAGGAAGATAAGGAGACCTGTATGGGAGAAACCTGTCATGATATGATGCATGATATGTGGATGCATGTTTTCAAGGATCTCGCGGGGTAAACACAAGAAAAAGTTAGAGATTGAAATCTTTGATTGGATAACTTTGTATCAGTGGACGTCCTTCCACAAGAATTAAGCTCACCATATCAAGTGGGTCATAGCCCTTCACTTAAGTTGTTCGTACTTGATTTTTGACGGTGTTTGTTTAGAAGAAAATAAATCCTCTTGCCCTTTGGTAGACGTATGGTTCAACGTGACCCTGCATCAAAGACCCTCGAGATCCTTGAAATGGTTATTGAGAATGCTATGGTATGATGTTATGATGTTATGTACAGATATGCGAGGTAAGCAAGTGTATATACAAATAATCATATTCACACAAAGCAGACAAGTCCTTAGTTTTAGGCTTGCATGGAGTTTGTAGGTAAGTACCCTCTTGAAGTTTAGTTGGCTCAACCTGTCCTAGTTAAGAGTAACCGGGTTCTAAGGGGTCTCAATATCACCAACCTTTCCCGCAAGCTTCGTTCAATAAGCAATTGACTCACAACCGAACAAAACTCAAGGGTCAAGTCTCAATGAGTGTAGCATCGAGTATCAACCAATTTTCAGCTCTACACCGAAACCGGTCATCTCACTACGTCCTAATGGCCAAGTTGGTCAAGTAAGTTTCTAAGGTCGGTTGATGCTTCACGACACCACGCGGCGGCCCCATACTCTTCTTGATTCGACTCAAGGGTTATCAGTACCAACCAAAGTGCCACATCAACATAGTTACTGCTTCAACCATGTCGGTATATACCGCACAATTCCCTCATAGTTTATTGCTACTTACCTAAAAGGTGTCCCCAAATCCTGGTGTAGGATTTAAAACAAACCCAAACAAGGAACAAAAATGTAAAGCAAACAAATCAAACAATGTAAGCAAGTAAAGGTGATCTAACCCTAAGGTAACCCCACTTTTAGAATTTTCCCCAGCAGAGTCGCCAGTTCTGTGATACGGTGGGAGAACTGACTTGAGGTTTTGCGTTTGTGTTTACAAATGTTGCGGTTTAGCAAGAGTCGCCACCGACTTTTCTTTTATCCAAAAGGAAAGGTGAAAAAGCACAGGAAAGACCTTTGAGATGTTTTCTTGGGTTCGGGGGGTAGATTATGAAAAGGGAAGGTATTAGCACCCTTTTCATCCATGGTTTTCCATGGGCTCTTAGTTACTTGCTAGATCACTTGCTTTTGTTTGAATGTGTGCTTGTGGTGGTGATTTTTGAAAGTATTTTGAAAATGGAACTTCGTAATGGTTCTCGTTTCTATGAGAACGCCTACAAAGTGTTTGTTTCGAGAATAGTTCAAAAGTGTGTTTGTGAGATGTGTTTTTGAAAGTATTTTGAAAATGGTACTTCGTAATGGTTCTTGTTTCTATGAGAACGCCTACAAAGTGTTTGTTTCGAAAATAGTTTAAAGGTGAGAGTGTGGGTGTATAAAATGTTTTTGTCGTGAGCAAGCGAGTAACTGAGAGCGAACCTACCTACTCGAAAGGTCTTAAATGTGCTTTTCCTCCTCCTTTAGATGTTTCTATCTTACCATTGATTTGATAAGAAGCCCCATCGTTGGATGTAAAGGGACGGGCGTTGGGACGTTTGTATAGTCATAGAAGGCAACATATGGGACGTTTTAGCAATGTCGTTTTAGGGACTATATCGTTTACCGAAGGCAACATCGAGGGTCATCGAGGGACTACAATCTTTTTATCGAGGGTATTTGCTATAACGCCCATGCTCGAGGGACATGACTATTTTCCGAAAGGGGCAACGAGATGGGATTACCCTAAGGGTGCATGTGTGAATAGTGTGTTAGTTTGCATGTATTTTGTCTTGTTTTTTTGAAAGTCATCTATTTGTTGATTTCATCTTGCCATACATCTTAGTTACTAGCAATATATGAAAAACAAGTAAAAAGAGAAAAGTAAAATCTAAGCTATTACATCACTTTAGGGGGATGGGGATACAATTTAACAATGGGGATGAATTAGGAACTAAAATATTATAACCACATTGAATGATAATGAAAACAATGTAAAAGTAGTGTAAAATAAAAGGAAAACTGCATTTTGAACTGCTATGTGTCGACCCATGTTGCTATGTATCGACACATAGCTTCTTCCTGCCCCTGTAAAACAAAATTAGTTCAGTATGGGTCGACACATAATGGGATGTGTCAACTCATGCACCTTCTTGTATCAACGCGAAATGCGTATGTATCGACTCATAGGCTTTTCCAGCTTCTGTCAAGTGAAATCTGTTCAGTATATGTCGACACATAATGGGATGTGTCGACTCATACACCTTTTTGCATCGACGCGAAATGCGTATGTGTCGACTCATAGTCCTTTCCAGTTTCTGTTTTGTGACCTGAACTCAGTATGGGTCGATGCATGAGGGTCATGTGTCAACTCATACCCTGTATTTTCACTAAGATGGGTCGACACATGTGGATATGTGTCGATACATCCTGCATTTTTCTGCCTTAAACACCATTCTTTGCATACATCAGTTAGTTTTTTAACATATGAATGAATAACATGAACAACAAATAAATGATTAACTTCAAAACAGTGATTGCTACATCCTATAAACAGAAAAGTTGATGTATGGAAAAGGCAAGGTAAAGATGACTTACCTTAAAACTGCACTTTAGGTTTTGAAACCAAATATCCTTCAAGATGTTGTATGAACCTTAAGGAAGCTCCAACCAGCTGCTAGACTTTCCTTTTTGTTGAAAGGTTACTAAACAACCTCTGTATGGTATGAAATGTTTGGATGGTTGGGCATAACTTGCAAGGTATGAGAGGTTCAAAGGTTTGGACTTTAAAACCCAAGAGTGGAAGTTTTGTGGACTGTTATGGCTTTTGTGAATATCAGATTTTTTGGGGGTTTACTAATATAACTTATGGATTTTCTCCTTGTTCTTTTTCTCTATTTTTTCTAATATTTTTCCAACCTCTTTCTCTTGCAAATGCTTCTTCTATTTATAGGCAAGAGGTTTGTGCAAAGACTGAATATGTTTACAACACCACATGCTATAGTTTGGTTAGGATGTAAGTATCAAACTATGTCAAGTATTCCATGGTTCCAAGATCAAGTGCTAAAGTTGCTGGTTTAGAGGGGTTGGTTTCCCTGTTTTATGGTGGAGTGAAATCAGAAACAAGCAAGGTATGGGCTCAAGACAAACTTTGTACAAAAAGTTTGCTTTTCAAGAATAACAATGATGCCTTTATGCCATAAAGGGAAAGATCCTTTGGACAATGGCTTAAACACTTGGGTAATAGCTCAAGTTATTGTGTAAACATTAAATTATGTTGAGATTTGCAAGTCACAAGACATGCAAAGTGAGATTATGCAGCACATCGTGACAATTGGATTATGTGTTCTTCAACAAAAATGGCTTGTAATTCAAGAATGGATGCTCAACTGCAGATCCTTGTATCTTCTAGCTCAAATATGATAAATTCATGCTCTTGGATGTTTTGGAAAGCTTGAAACACCCTCTATAACTTTCATGTTGTCCATTTTGACAAACTCATCTTGGAACTATGTGAAAAAACGCCAAGAAGTTGAGATAAAATCCTGCACAAAATCTGTTGAAAATTTCTCCAAGTGTTAAATGAAAATGTCATGACTTCATGAATTTATAACTTGAGATCCAAGAATATTTGGGAGAAGTTGTGTAAAGCAATGTTGTAGATATCATAGAGATCTACAACTTTCTTGTTGAAAGTTTCCCTTGAATCGTCTTGCATCTTGGTGAAAGAATGGCATGAAGTGATGGAATTATCATGTATAAAAACACTTAGAAAATTTCTAAGTCTTGGAAATCTTGACTTTTCAAGTTGACTTTTGACCTTCTTAACTTCTTGATGATCAAGTTTCATATTTTTGAATGTCTTGATGAAATGTGATATTCGAAACTTAATGTTAACCAGAAAGTCAAAGTTTGACTTTCTAGTATGCAATTGACCATTTTCCCCTTGTGCCAATTTCAAGCATAAATTGATGCATCAGTGCTCCAAACTTGATGTCGTAGAAGATCTTGTGAGAAAATACTTGACAAATGAGAGGGAAAATTTTGGGGTACAACACCTCCATTCTCTTGGTAATCATTGAGCCTGTCATGGAAGGAGATGTTCCATACACTATCCTACATCCGTACATGCCTACCTCTCTTGAAGACCTACAAAGGGATTGGATACAACTCAAGGGGGAGAGAGATACCTTTGAAGCCCAATTCTACGCAAGCGAGAAGAAGGTTTTGGAACTCACTAGGCTATTTCATGAGGAGCAGACTCTGAATGCCTACATTGCACCAAAGAGGATGCGTACTACCTTTCTATCTTAGAGTTTCTTGTATTTGTTTTGCCCAAGGAGGTATTGATGTACTCAAGCTTTAATTTATTAATATAACATGTGTTTCCTTTTTGTCTAAAACAAATTTGAATCTTAAGATCCTTGAAATCATTGCATACGCATTTATCATTCATCATAACATGAGCAGGTTTCTTGCAACAAGTCTCCTCATCTCTCTACTGTTTATTTCAGTAAGATGGATCTCGAGAAAACGGTGAAGGACCTCCAAGCTCGGAATGCACAGTTTCAACAGTTGTTCTTAACTTTAGCCAAAGGACAAGAAGAGTTGAAGACCTTACTGGTTGAGGAGAAGAAAAAGAAGACGAAGAAGATAACCGGAATCCTGAACATGGGAAGAAGATTCCAAGGGCAGACAAGAAGGGCTTTAGACTTTGCAATGACATCCGGCGAGAAAGACAATCAAGATGGGAAGGGCAAGGAAACAATTGTTCAGTATGACTTAAAAGAGGAAGAGGAAGAAGAAGACTATTTTGAAGAACAATACCCTCCAGCCGATGACAAGTATAAGCATCTAGAAGAGCGGTTGAGTGCAATGAAAATCCAAAAATTGTCTGGCTTGGACTTTGAGGAATTGGGGTTAGTATCGGGGATTGTCATTCCTCCCAAATCCAAAGCACTTGTGTTCACCAAATATGACGGAGTCTCATGCCCCAAAATGCATCTCCGGTCCTATATGAGGAAAATCCAGCCCCATACCGCTGACAAGGATTTATGGGTACACTTCTTCCAAGACAGTCTGTCTGGAACTCAACTTGATTGGTTTTATCAGTTAGAAAGAGCCAATGTTCATAAATGGGAGGATCTTGCTGAAGCCTTTTACAAACAATACCAATACAATGCTGATCTCGCGCCTACCTGTACTCAACTCTAGAGTATGGCCATGGTTTCAAGTGAAGGCTTCAAGGACTATGCGCAAAAATGGAGAGACTTGGCTGGAAGAGTTCAACCTCCCCTATCTGAAAGAGAATTAGTAGACATGTTTTTGGGCACCTTGTCTGGTCCCTTCTTCAATCACCTAATTAGGAGTTCATCGACAGGTTTTACTGAACTAATATTGACCGGAAAAAGGGTAGAAGCCGGGATAAAAAGTGGAAACATTCAAAAGGATGCATCCTCTGCTGCTGTAAGGAAGCCATTCATCGGAAAGAAAGAAGTGGTTGTTGTATATCCTCAGAGAAATTAAGATAGAGCCAAACACTATCCAATGGTGGGGGCTGTTATAATTCCTAAACCTGCGCCTGATCAACAGAGAAACAACCAACCAAGGATGGAAAGACCAGTCAGACAATTCACCAGAATTAACATGACACTATCTCAAGTATTGCCACACTTGCTGAGATCCAATCTAGTGACCTTGAAAGAAGCTCCAAAGAACCCTAACACAACATCTCCTCACTATCATCCTAATGCCCGTTGCGCATACCATTCTGAGAGTCCCGGCCATGACACTAACAACTGTTGGGATCTAAAGAAAAAGTACAAGACCTCCTTGAAGCCAAAGAGATTGAATTCGATGCACCAGAAAAGCCCAATGTCATTTCTTCCCCTATGACCAAACATGGCCATAATGCCCATGCTATTGAGGAAGATATGTTTATTACTTCAGTTGATGAACTTATGACCCCACTCCTAACTATCAAAAAGAACTTATTTAATGTGGGTGTATTCCCAGGCTATGATGAAGGCTGTTATTCCTGTTTGACCTCACAAACTAGTTGTCTTTTGTTGAAAGCATGCATTCAATGCCTAATAGATAACAAGGAGATTTTGTTCGAAAAGTGTGATACGGTGGCAGAACCGACTGTTTATACTAGTTTGTGTTTTTTGTTTGCAAAATGTCGCGGTAAGCAAGAGTCGCCATCGACTTTTATTTCATCCAACCGGAAAGGAAAAAAGTACAGAAAAAAAATCCTTTTTCGAGATATTCTGAGTACAGGGGGTAGATTATAGAAAGAGAAGGTGTTAGCACCCTTTCTATCCATGGTTTTCCATGGGCTCTTAGGTATTTGCTCATCTTTTTAAAATTGCTTGTGTATGTGCTTTATTTTTGAAAAGTTTGACTTCGTGATATCCTTTGTATCAGTTCTCAAAGGTGTGACGAAGTTGTTTTGAAAGTTTGTTTGAAAAGTGTAAGTGTGAAAAGCTTTGATTTGAGCAAGTACCTACTAGCATCTACCTACTCGAAAAAAGATTGTTTCTATTCTCGTTTCCTTTAGACAACGCTATCCTACTATTGAGAAATAGGTAGCACTGTCGTTGGAGTTGTAAGGGTCAATTCGAAAGGGACGCACGATCACTAAAGCAATGTTAGGACATCTTAGTAATAACCCTAGAGTCTTAAGATCATTTTCAAGGAAACATTTCCGAGGCAACATTCGAACGGGACATTTGATCTTTTTAGACAAGAGGGCAACCACTAAGACACCCTATACTTAATGATCGTTTACCGAAGGCAACCGAAGTGAGAGTATACCCTAAGAGTGATATGTGCGAATGATTTGTTTCAATTATTAATCTTTGCATATTAGGGTTTTCTAACTATGTTAATTTGTCATGCATTCTTGTCATACAATCCTATTAGCATATATCTAGACAATTAAATATTTGCGGGAATTAAAAATGCGAGAAAATAAATCAACGCTATTACAAGGCTTCGGGGAGGGGGATTAATTACATAGCTAAAAACCCAGGGAAAAAGCGATAAGTAAAAGCCCTAAATTAAACTATTACAAACCAGTGAGCAGTTACAACAATGTTGGCAAAAATAAATAATAAGCGCGCGAGGAATCAAATACGAAACGACTAGGGTTTTGACCCTTGACTAAACCTATTTGCGATGGACTAAAGAAAAAAAATGTTTTTTTATCATGTTTTGTGATTTAAGAAAATAATGACATAATTAAATTGAAAAGAAAATCCTAAATTCTAATTGATTTTAAATTAAGGAAAATACATTAATTTATTCTAAAACCTATTTTTTGTATTTTTATTTATTTGAGAAAAAGAGAGAAATAAAATTAAATCGAGAGTTTTAACCTAATTTCTATTTGATTTTATTTGTAAAAATAAATTACAATTTCCTTAAGTTAACACTAAATTAAATTAAATTAACAAAATTAATTTTGATTAAAAAAAAGTCTAATTCTAATTTTTTTTTATTTCTTGATTTTTTATGATTTTATGAAGAAGAAAAAAAGATTAATTAGTGAATTAAAAAAAATTAGAGAAAGTATTAAAAGAATTAAAATAAATAAATAAAGAAAGATGAGACGGGCCTGTGTATTAGCAATCATGGGGGTTGGAATCTGAATTTTCTGGGCCCAGATAGCTAAGGCCTGCTTGACTTTGCCAGATAGGATTCACACGTTGACTTGGGATACACAGTGGGCCTTCAATGGAAGGGCATTGGATCTGGCTGGAGAGGCACTTGATGGTTGGATCCTGATGGTACATGGTGGACGTACACTAATGCAACACGCTTGATCACCTGTTGAAAAATAATATGAAACAAGTATGGACCTGGGGATCGAACCCAGGTCCTTATGCACGTTTACAATACATGCTTGCCAACTGAGATGCTTTGCTTATTTGTAAATATAATAGGAATAAACAAATATAATCAAATCACGTGGTGCATTTAGAAAAATGCGCTAACATTCAAACCACCCAACCAGGGAGTGCCACGCATCGTCTTCTTCTTCCCCAACCGTCGTTTTAGCCTAAGATACTTTTACCTACAGACACGTTGTTGTAGGTACAGACCTGTGCATCTCAAAAATTATCCACAAGCAAGATAAATGACCATGGCTGGTACCAATCAACTCGTCTCATCCTCACGAGCATCATGGTACCAGAATCAATGCCTAATTTTGCCTGCATTGGAAAACCCTAAATAAGAACACGAAACCCTAACTATGGCATCTCTTGATTGCTGTACTAAAAACGCAATTAAGCAATACCAAAAGCTTGCAAACTCAATGATAAAAAAGAATATAAGAATCAAACGTGCTAATGATGCGTAAATCAATGAAAACGAAATCAAAATTTTGAGATAAACCGTGGCTTATGTACTTACGATTCCAGACGTGAGAAAGCTTGCAATTGATTTAAATCCCATCTGGAGATGTCCAGGAGTATGTTGGTATTGTGAGAATGGCTCGAATTGGCCTCTAGGATGGAAATTGGATCACCACTTTTTCTTGAATTTTTGAAGCTTTGTTCTTGGCTCTGCACGACTGTTAACCTCTTTTCTTGCCTTGGCTGCATTCTCTATATGTACTAGGGTGAATTAGGGTTGTAAAAACCACTAGTCTCACTACAAATCTTGAAGATTTGATTTGGTTTTCATGGTATATGATATCCTTCCAATTTTGGCCTAATAATTATCTTTTTGTTCCAATTGCCATTGATATGATTTGATTATGATCTTCCAACATAATAAGCTTGTGATTCTGTCAAAAATCCAATCAAAACAAATCTTTGCTATTATTTACCAATTAATTGTTTTAATTCAATTTTTAATAAATAAAAAATCAAAATAAAATAAATAATGAAGCAAATAACATGTGAGTGAGTATTTGGGTCATGGACCATGTCATAAGCAAGATTCAATCATGAAAAACTAGGCCCATTTGACAAAAAATGCAATTTTGAGCACATTTGTCTTTTGGCAATTTTGCAAAAAAGGTCAACTTGGCCAATGCATAACTCTCTCAAGTTTGACCCTAGATAGGTGTTCTTAGACTTTTTAGAAAGCTTAGTATGTCCTCTAAGCAACCCTTTTGGTCTCATCTCAATTGAGTCTTCCATGTTCATGTATGAAGCTTTGACCCAAAAGGTGTTTTTGTTGACTTTCCAAAATGACCTATAATGTCAAAATTCATATCTTTTTGTGAGTGCATATTTTGAACTTGGGAGCTGAAGATGAATTGTAGGGAATTGCATCCTCTTAATATGAGCTTTAGATGGGTCATTTATGATAAAGTATGAGGAAGTTATGCTTGGTCAAAGTTGAGTTGACTTTTCCTACAAAACCCTAATTTAGCAACTTTTGAGTTTTGATGAATTGTGAACAATCCTTGAGGAATCATGATCAACCCTTGATCAAATGATGCATAACACTTCAAAATGAGGATGTTGACCAAAAATCTTGAGGTTTGACTGTATGTGGGCCACAATTGACTTTTGACCTAACACAATTGATTTTCAGGCATTTGAGCAGTTGACTGAGCAAACTTCCTCTGCAAGGTTTGAAACTTGACATGGATGATCTTGAGAACATATTAAGACAATGGTGAGCATTTGAGACCTTTGTGGTTCATATATCCTGATGAAAAATGAAACCCTAATGTGATCGGTGGATCTGGAACTGACTGTTTTAAAGCTGGTTCGCGAAATGTCGCGGAAGCAAGAGTCGCCACCGTCTTTTATTTTCTCCAAATGGAAAGGACAAAAGCACAGAAAAATTCCTTTAAAGAGATTGCTCTCGGTTCGGGAGGTAGATTATAGAAAGGGAAGGTGTTAGCACCCTTTCTATCCATGGTTATCCATTGGCTCTTAGATACTTGCTCAATGTGTTTTCAAAATTGTTTGTTTGCTTTTCAATGTGGGTTTCAAAAATATTCTTTGAAAAGTTTCAGTTCAACTCATACGTCAGAGTGTTTGAAAAGTTTGTTTTGAAAGTTTTTGAAAAGTGTTGGTGTGAAAAGATGTTTTGATTTGTTTGAAATTAGAGCAAGTATCTTTGAGAACCTACCTACCCTAAGGAATTCGTCTGTGTAAATGTCCTTGAAAGTAGTGCCATCCCACCATTGAGAGGTAGGTAGCACCACCGTTGGAGGTGTTCGGGTCAATTCGAGTGTAGAGGGACATGGTGATCACCAGAGCAATGGGAAGACACCTTAGAAGCTACCCTCATGCCGGGTTCCCGGATCATGAGGACTTACTAAGACGTCCTCTACTCGACGATCACCTTTCGAAAGGCAACAGTGAGGCGTACCCTAGGGGTGGTGTGTGCGGTCCGTGTGTCATGTTTCAATTATTTTGTCTTGTCATGTATTGGTGATCTAACGATTCGATTTTATTTTTGGGCATTCATTCTTTCATGTTATTGTTTAACAGTTAAAAGTGCGGGAAAGTGCGGAAAAGATAAAAGTCCTACGCTATTACAAAGGGCGCGGGTCTACAACGCCAAATTAATCCGAACCCGATTTAAAATAAATTGCAGAAAAGAAAAGTCTAATAGCTATTACATGGCTTTGGTACAGGTACATTATATTCACAAAAGAAATAAATGAAACGCGCGAAAAAAGAAAATAATCAAATGCGAGGGCGTTGAACCCTTTAAAGGAATTAAAATAATTAAGTTATCTAAAATTAAAATTAAATGAAAAATGGTATTTTTGGGTTTTTTAGATTTAAAAGAAAAAAGAAAAATTAATTAAAATTAAAAATGCTAAACCCTAGTTCTAGTGTTTTTTTAATTTTATTATGAAAATATTGACTTTTAACCTAATTTAATTCTAAATTAATTTATGTACAACTTTTGATTTATGGAAATAAATAAAATAATATTATTATTCTGAAAAAAGGAAAATTAAAAAAAGAAAATAAAAAGTTATTAAACCTAAACTCTATTTTTTTGGATTTTAGTTATTAAAAGAATTGAATTTGCAACCTAATTAAAACTAAATAATTACAAGTATTTATTTATGACAATAACAAAATAAAAATTATATTTTTTGGTCTTTTCTGATTTTTGAATGTTTTTATTATATTTATGTGAAAATAATTAATTAAATAAATAGCAAATAAAAGAAATAAAAAAGAAAAATTAAAGAAAGAATAAAAATTAATAAGGCAAACCAGGGGGGTAGACCCCAAAATTGTGAGGTGCAGGCCTAGCAAATCAGGCCCATTTGCATTGAATTAGTTGACTTTCCTGGATAGAGTGCTGCACGTTGACTGGAGTCTATGATACACCTTTGGTCATGGCCCTTGGATTGCTTCTAATGGACGCGTGGAGGTTGATTTTTGAGTGTGCATGGTGTACCTGGACATTAGCAAAGCATAGAATTTTGTTTTGAAAAATAATATGGAATTTTGCCAGACCTGGGACTTGAACCCAGGTCATTGAGGTTAACGCATTGATACTTGTCCACTGAGCCACTTGTGTTTCAATTAACATAATATGGTTAACAAATAATAAATATTAAAACCAACGCATAATAGTCAAACGCGCGCAAATTTGAATGGACCTGTCCCTACATGCCACGAGTCCTTCTTCTTCGTCCCTGCAAAACAAGACAAATAAGCAACGGTTTTGCAACCGTGGTGTTAGGCAAGCTATGGAGAAATAGCGATTAGCGCTATGGTGATCAGAAATTAGGCGCGAGGGTCAAGATGTCTTCGTCTTGAAGCACTGAATCCAATTATGGTACTCCTGAGTCCTAATTTTTCCCTTATGCCAAACCCCCAATTTCAGAAACCTGAAACCCTAGAATTCTCGCATGGCAAGTTCATGTATATGGCACAACAATGCAATTAAACCTAATGGTTAGCTCTAGAAACTCATAAGGAACATAAATCCACAAAGAAAAAGTGCAAAGGATGCTTAAAAAATGATGCACGATTTCAATGATTTTTCTGTACAGTTTGAGTTGTAGCCACCACCTCCTTGCGTTTTGATTGATGTTAGGGATTGAGATGCGTTCAGAATTTGTCCAGGATGCTAATGGAAAAAGAATTGAGGCTTCAAACTCTCTCTAACCTTGATTTCAGATTTGGCTTATATGGCTAAATTTTCAAATTGTCCAATAGGCTTTTCAGTGCAGCATATGGTATCCTATGGTTAGGGTTTGACTCAGTGATGATCATGGAATGGAATTGGCTAATTATTTGACCTAGATTCAAGCTCATGAATGAACAAGTCTTAGGGTTTTTACCATTGACCATTTTTCCTTCTTTTTAGCCAAAACCTAGACCTAATGTGCAATTTAACCCTAGCCTGAGTTTTTGAGTTGGCCCATGATACATAGAAATTGTCCAAGTTCACATGGCACTATTCCATTGGTTTTTAAATTTTATTTGAATTTTCAAAGATTTAAAATGAATTAAATTATCAAAAATAAAAAAAATCAATATTTGGTCTTGAAACTAATCATGGGACACGTGTGTGGCATGACAAGGATGAACCAAGTGGAAAAAATGGGGCCCTTTTGTCAAAAATTGGATTTTCAAGGATAGTTGACTTTTGCCATTTCACAAAAATTTCCCAACTTCTACAAGGCATAACTTGCTCAATTTTTAAGCTTTTCACATGTTCTTGGACATTTTGGAGAGGTCTTTGAGTCCTTTAACCAATGCCTTTGGTCCCATGTCATTTTGATTTACCAATCTCAAGTTATGGCCTTTGACTTAAAGTCCCTTTTTGTTGACTTTTGAAAATGACCTATAATGTTGAAATTGACAACTTTTTGTGAGAGCATTTCTTGGACTTGAAGTATGAAGATGAGTTGTAGGAAATGTCTTTCTCTTCAAAATGAGCTTTGGATGGAATTTTTCTGATAATCCATGTGAAAGTTATGCCCTGGTCAATTTCAGTTGACTTTTTCAGCTGTCCAAATATAGCAACTTTTGCATCTTTGATGATTTCTGAGCCAAATTTTGAGAATCATGATCAAGCATTGATCAAATGATGTTTGTGGCTTCAAAATGATATATTGACCAAAAATTTGAACCTTTGACTGCCAAATGACCATTTTGCCCCTACAGTTGACTGTAGTGCAATTTAGGGTTTTGACTGTGCAATCTTGAGCTGAATGCCTTGAAACTTGATATGAGGATGCTTGACCATGTTTGTAAGCATATGAGACTTGATTGGGCCTTTGAAAACTTCCTTTTCTTGATCAGACTCAAAACCCTAATTTTGACTGTATGGGAGACTGTTGCACTGCACAACCCCTTGGGGAATTTTATGACTTGGCTTGGCAATTTCTTGAGGAATATGGGAGGGCAAATTTTGGGGTATAACAGTTGCCCCTGTTCAATCTTCTTAGACCTGAGGATGCAGATTGGCTGACGTGCCTTTCGTAATCCGAGGGTAAAAGATGATTGGACACTAGAGTGCCCGGAAATTTGCGCTCACATGTTAGCAATGATGGTGGAATGGGCTTATAGATGCCATCTGGATGTTTGATTGCGCAGGAGATTCCTTGGCGAGAACCTGTATACCTGCAAAACAGAAAATGAGTACCTGACACGTTGCAGGAGCTGATTTTAGATGCTTGGTATAGATGTGTCCTGCCTGGTTACATGAGCTGAGTCTGGAGCTTCAAATGGTGATGAATGAACCGGGGATGGTTACTGTCCTAGCATGAAATGGTAAGAGAACCTTGGGCGACTTTAACTTCAACAACGCTCGTTGAGAAAAATCTGGGGTGTCTTCTACTGGGATAAGAATCAGGGAGATCTTAGGGTCGATCTGACTGAACCAGAGAGGCCTTTGACTGGATAAGCAATCAGGAAAATCTTAGGATCGATTTAACTGAACCGGTCTAGGTCTTGAAATGTCTTCAACTGGATAAGCAATCAGGAAAATCTTGGGACGATTTAACTGAACCAGAGAAGGCCTTTGACTGGATAAGCAATCAGGAAAATCTTGGGACGATTTAACTGAACCGGTCTAGGTCTTGAAATGTCTTCAACTGGATAAGCAATCAGGAAAATCTTGGGACGATTTAACTGAACCAGAGAAGGCCTTTGACTGGATAAGCAATCAGGAAAATCTTGGGACGATTTAACTGAACCGGTCTAGGTCTTGAAATGTCTTCAACTGGATAAGCAATCAGGAAAATCTTGGGACGATTTAACTGAACCAGAGAAGGCCTTTGACTGGATAAGCAATCAGGAAAATCTTGGGACGATTTAACTGAACCGGTCTAGGTCTTGAAATGTAGCTTGAGAACTTAACTGGATCTCTCCTGAAAGATAAAAGTCAGTCATATGCAATGCATGATATGGATCAAGCAATGATGTTCTCAACATAAATGAGATTTGTATGATGCAGTGCGTTATGCATGCTATAATGATGTATGTGACGTTTTATGTATGTTTTCGTCTAGGAAAGTAAATCCTTGACGGGTGCCGGGAAATCGTATCCTGGGCTGATGTCGAAGAATAGATTTTGCTTCCGCTGGGGATGATAACTGCAAGGATACCGGTAGGAGAAGATGACTCCGTTGCGGAATAAACTTGGCGAATGGAAGATTCTGCGGGGAGAAAAGATACTCTAGCGATCATGCTGGAAAGCAATACTCTGTGGGAAGAGTGATGCCTTGCTGAATGTTGATAGTAACTCTGTTGGGGATACCGTTGTTGTATTGGAAGTGTGAATAGACTTTGCCGGGGATAGGAAAGAACTACGTTGACGACGGCCTTTCCGTGGCTTTTGGCTGAGGATAACCCAGTTATATCCTGTTAAGGAAATAACTCTTTGAATAAAGCCGGACGACGCGTTCGTGCTCTGCGAGGGGATAAGCTTCCAGAATGTACTGGGGATAAGCTTACTGCTTGGAGAGATGGATTCCAATTTTCTTGGGGAAACTGGAACCTATGTAGGGTTGCCTGCTGATGAGCTCGTGTAAAACTGTATCTGAAATGGAGAAAGAACCTGGGTAGGGTTACTTTGATGATGAGTTCGTGTAAAACTTCGTTCTTGGAAAGGGAGAACCGGTGTAGGGTTTCTGGGTGACGAGTCCATGTAAAACTGCATCTTGAAGAGAAGGAACCGGTGTAGGGTTACTTTGATGAGGAGTTCGTGTAAAACTTCCTGATGAACCGGGGTTAGGCTACTTGTGATAAATCCATGTAAGATTTCTAGAGGAACCGGGGTTAGGTTACTTGGATAAGTTTGTGTAAAAACTTCTTGATGAACCGGGGTAAGGTTATTTGTGATAAATCCATGTAAGATTTCTAGAGGAACCGGGGTTAGGTTACCTGGATAAGTTTGTGTAAAAACTTCCTGATGAACCGGGGTTAGGTTATTTGTGATAAATCCATGTAAGATTTCTAGAGGAACCGGGGTTAGGTTACCTGGATAAGTTTGTGTAAAAACTTCCTGATGAACCGGGGTTAGGTTATTTGTGATAAATCCATGTAAGATTTCTAGAGGAACCGGGGTTAGGTTACCTGGATAAGTTTGTGTAAAAACTTCCTGATGAACCGGGGTTAGGTCATCTTGAGATAGGTCCATGTAAGACTTCAGGAGGAACCGGGGTTAGGTTACTTGGGATAGGTCCATGTAAGACTTCAGGAGGAACCGGGGTTAGGTTACTTGGGTAAGTTTGTGTAAAAACTTCCGGAGGAACCGGGGTAAGGTTACCTGGATAAGTTCGTGTAAAACTTCTGGAGGAACCGGGGTAAGGTTGCTTCAGGATAAGTTTGTGTAAAACTTCTTGATGAACCGGGGTTAGGTCATCTTATGGAGGAGGAGTCTGTGTATGACTTTGTCTGAAGGTTGAGCAGAAACCGGTGTTGGGTTGCATGATTTTGATTAAGTGGATAATTGTCCTGTTTGGTCTCGGACGTTAGCCCACGATCTGGAATTTGTAAAGGTAGATGGTAATCATTTTTATGTTGATCTGTCCTTTGTAATTTGGTTGACAGAGCAATTGGGTCGCCTGGATAGCTCATTATTGCCCCTGCTTCGGAGGTGAGGGAAGAGGATACCTGTGCGGG
The DNA here is from genome assembly GCA_948472305.1 of Vicia faba. Classification (NCBI taxonomy): domain Eukaryota; kingdom Viridiplantae; phylum Streptophyta; class Magnoliopsida; order Fabales; family Fabaceae; genus Vicia; species Vicia faba. The sequence continues at coordinate 1,319,800,940 of OX451737.1, read as the reverse complement.
TGATCGGCAAATCTTCGGGTAGGCAAGTGACGAGATACCGGAACATAGTCGTACGCTGCGATCCCTAACTTTTGCCTGGACCGCCCTTTCGGGTTTTCAGTCCACCGGGATACCCATTTTTGCCCAAGCCGCCTTTTCAGGTTTTCGACTTGCCGGGTGTACATGTTTTTCGTTTCATCCCTTCATTTTGCCCGAACCCTTTTAGTTCGCCGGGAAGCCCTTATTTTTGCCTAGGTATGTCAACCTAGTGGGTCTTTAATTATGCGCAGCATTTTTCCGACTATGTCCGTGTCCTCAGGATGTAGGGAGTTGCCCCTGTTAGAATTGTTTTGTCATGCCACCAGAAAATCTTCGTTTGATCGTCCAATGCCCCAGGTGACTTAGACGGAGATTTGCCCCAGGCTGGTGGTGTCGCCATATTGTCAGAAGGTGTCTGATCGTGCAAGATTCGTTGCTGGATTGCCCCAAGTGACTTAGGCAGAGATTTGCCCCAGGCTTTTTGGCCTTTTGAGAGATTCTCTGGATCTTGACTTAACTGCCCCAGATGGTAGACCCTGATCATGCCGTGCCCCTTGATTGGAGATACTCTTGTTCATTAGACTTTCGTCATGCGAATTTCTATGCTGTTCAAACGAAAAGTCATATGCAAACAAAGTTATATCAAAAATGCAAAGCTTATGTCTGTCTTGAAGTTTTTTTTTTTGAAAATGCATTCTTTTCATAAAACAAGTGATTGTTTGTAAAACGTGATGTCAACTCGTTATTTTATTGCGAGCCTTAAGGAGTCAGGATACCTTTCGTAACAGTATGCTTTCGAACTAACCCATACTTCAGCTAGGACTTTTAAGGGTTATAACGTGGCCTGGTTCATGGTTCAAGAAACAAAGAATAAAGGCTCAAATTATTTGTACCCACCCACTCTTCGTGATGCTCTCCAAACCTAAACTCAGTTGATCCTACGTTAGACCTTGTTTGAGTCTTTGCTCTGATTTTCCGGTGATGATTCGGATGTCGATGATTTCTTTTGAACAGGCAGTCATTTTTTTTGTCGAGGGTTTGTAAGACCTTTTTCTTGTCTGATTTTTGTTATCCCTTTCTTTTTTGCCTGAACTGTTTCCTTTTTTTTTGGAATTTCAGTCAGCGGGATGCCCCAGTTTCATAAGTCCCCTTTGTAGGTTTAGACTTTTTGGGCTTTTCGTTTATGAATTTTGATAATGACTGCCTGTCCTTTTGATTGTTCTGAACCATCACTGTCTTTGTTCGTTTTGTAAAGATCTCTTCGGTGCTATTCGTCATGCACTTGGATCAACTGAGAGAACTACCCTGCCCCAGGTTACGATAAAGGGTTTTAAATTTCGAAAAGAAAAACTCCTACTTCTTTGGCTCAGAGGGGTTGACGAAGGATTATCATCCTTATAACTCCAGTGTTTAGGGATTGAAACAATGCCTGTACCTCATTAGCGGGGTCTGTTCAAAAGCATACTGTAGATTATGGTATCATTTTCGTCATCCTCCCTCAAGAGGCTTAGAGTTTAGATCCAGAGTTGACATCAGAAAAAAAAAATATGAAAATAGTTTGCATATAGTGAATGCGAATATATTGATTCAAAAATAAACATAAGTGATGCATTAATGGAATAACAATATTTTAATCATGAGTAAATGTTTGAACAAAAGAAAATTGCAACTTGAACATTCGAATGAACAAAAATTTCTAGTCTCAGGGCTTGTCACTTCAAATGGTGAGCCTTGGAGGGATGGCAGAAAAATTCAGCCTGACCATCTTGTGTGAATTCCAATGCTCCTTCATCAATCAGGTCCTGGATCTTGTTTTTCAAAGCCCAACACTCGTTTGCATCATGTCCTGGACAGGCAGAGTGGTAGGCACACCTTTTATTGGGATCATAAGCAGGATGTGCTGTGTTGAGGTTCTGGGGATGAGCCCTTAATGTGATCAGGTTCAATCTCAACAGGCGTTGTAAAGCTTGAAACAGCGACATATTGAGCGGGGTGAACTGCCTCCTGGGCTTGTCTGTCTGAAGTTGGTGAAGTTGCTGCTGAATTGGTGATACTGGAGCCATATGAGGAGCTTTCTCCTTGCCTCTTTGTCTCAAAGGTGGTTGAGCGATGATTGGCTTTTTACCCTTAGATGTTTGCCCCAGTTGGTTACCCTGAAGCAGTTTGTTGATGAGAACCCCGAGCTCATCTTGTCTTTGAGTTAAACCCTGAATGGCAGTCATCTGCCCCAGCATCTGGGCTTTCATTGCATCTATCTCAGCTTGCAGGCGTTCCAGCCGTTCGTCCTCAGCACTGTTCTTGACAAAAGTCTCCATGAGAAGTGTCCTTAGCTCCTCCTGCCCCTTGGATAGATTCAGGAGGATTTCCTCGAACCGAGTCCCTTGAGCAAGAAGGTCCTGGTTATCTTGTTGGGAAGCCATTGCTGAAATAAGCAGCGGAGATGATAAGTGACTTGCAACAAAGATACCTGTTATGCAAGGATGAGTATGATATACATGCAATGTTTTCAAGGATCTCGCGGGGTAGACAAGAAAATTTGTTAGCATTGGAATTTAGAGCTTGATTGAAGGACCCCCATGTTATTGAGAACTCTTCTTCAAGAGTCAAAGGCTCACCATATCAAGTGGGTCATAGCCCCTGACTTTAGTCATCATGTCTGGTTTTGATTTCCAAACAACATTGGTTAGGGAACCTTCTTCAGGAGTCAGAGCTCACCATATCAAGTGGGTCATAGCCTCTGACAACATTGGCTAGAGGAAAATAAATCCTCTTTGCCCCTTGCTAGATGTTTGATTTATATGACCTGTATCACAAGCCCTTGAGATCCTTGAAATGGGTCAGGATGTATGCAGTGTTATGATGTCATGCTATGCATGGGGTGATGTAGGTAAACCCTGTTATGAGTCCAAATTAAGGACTATAAACAGACCCTGCAAGAAATTCAGTATACTTTGTTATGAGTCCCAATTAAGGACTATAAACAGAACCTGCAAGAAAATTGGTAAACCTTGTCATGAGTCCTAGTTAAGGACTATAAACAAAACCTGTAAGTAGTTCATGTGTCAGCTAACAAGCATGCAAGTAGGCAAGTACAAAGGCACACAAGTCACACAAGAGAAACCCTTAGGGTTTAGGCCAGCATGAAGTTTGGGGTACTACCCTCTTGAAATGGGTGGGTTCAACCTGTCCTAATCAAAGTAATCGGGTTCTAAGGTTCCCAATATCACGGGACTGCTTTCATTGTTCATCGTTTCGATTTAGCCACTGAACTGGCGACCGAAATATTCCAGGAAAGCAACCCTCAATTGAGTGTAGTATCGAGTATCAACCAACCTCGGACTGCACCAAAGTCAGTTATCTCACTACCCTAAAGAGGCCAAGATAGTTCAATTAAGGTTCCTAAGGTCTGTTGATGCTTCATGACACCACGCGGAGGCCCCGTACTCTCCTTGACTGAACTCAAGGGTTACCGGTACACACCAAAGTGCCACATCAACGTAGCAGACTGTTTCAACCATGTCGGTATACCCCGCACAGTTCCCTCACAACCTTGTTGCTACTTTCTAAGAAGGTATTCCCCCAGATCCGGGTTAGGATCTATAGAACTCCCAAGCAACCCACAATAATAAAGCAAGCAAAGAAGACAATTGAAAACATAGTTATGACCTAGCCCTAAGGTATACCTCACTTTAAGTTTTTATCCCCAGCAGAGTCGCCAGTTCTGTGATCGGTGGATCTGGAACTGACTGTTTTAAAGCTGGTTCGCGAAATGTCGCGGAAGCAAGAGTCGCCACCGTCTTTTATTTTCTCCAAATGGAAAGGACAAAAGCACAGAAAAATTCCTTTAAAGAGATTGCTCTCGGTTCGGGAGGTAGATTATAGAAAGGGAAGGTGTTAGCACCCTTTCTATCCATGGTTATCCATGGGCTCTTAGATACTTGCTCAATGTGTTTTCAAAATTGTTTGTTTGCTTTTCAATGTGGGTTTCAAAAATATTCTTTGAAAAGTTTCAGTTCAACTCATACGTCAGAGTGTTTGAAAAGTTTGTTTTGAAAGTTTTTGAAAAGTGTTGGTGTGAAAAGATGTTTTGATTTGTTTGAAATTAGAGCAAGTATCTTTGAGAACCTACCTACCCTAAGGAATTCGTCTGTGTAAATGTCCTTGAAAGTAGTGCCATCCCACCATTGAGAGGTAGGTAGCACCACCGTTGGAGGTGTTCGGGTCAATTCGAGTGTAGAGGGACATGGTGATCACCAGAGCAATGGGAAGACACCTTAGAAGCTACCCTCATGCCGGGTTCCCGGATCATGAGGACTTACTAAGACGTCCTCTACTCGACGATCACCTTTCGAAAGGCAACAGTGAGGCGTACCCTAGGGGTGGTGTGTGCGGTCCGTGTGTCATGTTTCAATTATTTTGTCTTGTCATGTATTGGTGATCTAACGATTTGATTTTATTTTTGGGCATTCATTCTTTCATGTTATTGTTTAACAGTTAAAAGTGCGGGAATTTAAAGTGCGGAAAAGATAAAAGTCCTACGCTATTACAAAGGGCGCGGGTCTACAACGCCAAATTAATCCGAACCCGATTTAAAATAAATTGCAGAAAAGAAAAGTCTAATAGCTATTACATGGCTTTGGTACAGGTACATTATATTCACAAAAGAAATAAATGAAACGCGCGAAAAAAGAAAATAATCAAATGCGAGGGCGTTGAACCCTTTAAAGGAATTAAAATAATTAAGTTATCTAAAATTAAAATTAAATGAAAAATGGTATTTTTGGGTTTTTTAGATTTAAAAGAAAAAAGAAAAATTAATTAAAATTAAAAATGCTAAACCCTAGTTCTAGTGTTTTTTTAATTTTATTATGAAAATATTGACTTTTAACCTAATTTAATTCTAAATTAATTTATGTACAACTTTTGATTTATGGAAATAAATAAAATAATATTATTATTCTGAAAAAAGGAAAATTAAAAAAAGAAAATAAAAAGTTATTAAACCTAAACTCTATTTTTTTGGATTTTAGTTATTAAAAGAATTGAATTTGCAACCTAATTAAAACTAAATAATTACAAGTATTTATTTATGACAATAACAAAATAAAAATTATATTTTTTGGTCTTTTCTGATTTTTGAATGTTTTTATTATATTTATGTGAAAATAATTAATTAAATAAATAGCAAATAAAAGAAAATAAAAAAGAAAAATTAAAAAAAGAATAAAAATTAATAAGGCAAACCAGGGGGGTAGACCCCAAAATTGTGAGGTGCAGGCCTAGCAAATCAGGCCCATTTGCATTGAATTAGTTGACTTTCCTGGATAGAGTGCTGCACGTTGACTGGAGTCTATGATACACCTTTGGTCATGGCCCTTGGATTGCTTCTAATGGACGCGTGGAGGTTGATTTTTGAGTGTGCATGGTGTACCTGGACATTAGCAAAGCATAGAATTTTGTTTTGAAAAATAATATGGAATTTTGCCAGACCTGGGACTTGAACCCAGGTCATTGAGGTTAACGCATTGATACTTGTCCACTGAGCCACTTGTGTTTCAATTAACATAATATGGTTAACAAATAATAAATATTAAAACCAACGCATAATAGTCAAACGCGCGCAAATTTGAATGGACCTGTCCCTACATGCCACGAGTCCTTCTTCTTCGTCCCTGCAAAACAAGACAAATAAGCAACGGTTTTGCAACCGTGGTGTTAGGCAAGCTATGGAGAAATAGCGATTAGCGCTATGGTGATCAGAAATTAGGCGCGAGGGTCAAGATGTCTTCGTCTTGAAGCACTGAATCCAATTATGGTACTCCTGAGTCCTAATTTTTCCCTTATGCCAAACCCCCAATTTCAGAAACCTGAAACCCTAGAATTCTCGCATGGCAAGTTCATGTATATGGCACAACAATGCAATTAAACCTAATGGTTAGCTCTAGAAACTCATAAGGAACATAAATCCACAAAGAAAAAGTGCAAAGGATGCTTAAAAAATGATGCACGATTTCAATGATTTTTCTGTACAGTTTGAGTTGTAGCCACCACCTCCTTGCGTTTTGATTGATGTTAGGGATTGAGATGCGTTCAGAATTTGTCCATGATGCTAATGGAAAAAGAATTGAGGCTTCAAACTCTCTCTAACCTTGATTTCAGATTTGGCTTATATGGCTAAATTTTCAAATTGTCCAATAGGCTTTTCAGCGCAGCATATGGTATCCTATGGTTAGGGTTTGACTCAGTGATGATCATGGAATGGAATTGGCTAATTATTTGACCTAGATTCAAGCTCATGAATGAACAAGTCTTAGGGTTTTTACCATTGACCATTTTTCCTTCTTTTTAGCCAAAACCTAGACCTAATGTGCAATTTAACCCTAGCCTGAGTTTTTGAGTTGGCCCATGATACATAGAAATTGTCCAAGTTCACATGGCACTATTCCATTGGTTTTTAAATTTTATTTGAATTTTCAAAGATTTAAAATGAATTAAATTATCAAAAATAAAAAAATCAATATTTGGTCTTGAAACTAATCATGGGACACGTGTGTGGCATGACAAGGATGAACCAAGTGGAAAAAATGGGGCCCTTTTGTCAAAAATTGGATTTTCAAGGATAGTTGACTTTTGCCATTTCACAAAAATTTCCCAACTTCTACAAGGCATAACTTGCTCAATTTTTAAGCTTTTCACATGTTCTTGGACATTTTGGAGAGGTCTTTGAGTCCTTTAACCAATGCCTTTGGTCCCATGTCATTTTGATTTACCAATCTCAAGTTATGGCCTTTGACTTAAAGTCCCTTTTTGTTGACTTTTGAAAATGACCTATAATGTTGAAATTGACAACTTTTTGTGAGAGCATTTCTTGGACTTGAAGTATGAATATGAGTTGTAGGAAATGTCTTTCTCTTCAAAATGAGCTTTGGATGGAATTTTTCTGATAATCCATGTGAAAGTTATGCCCTGGTCAATTTCAGTTGACTTTTTCAGCTGTCCAAATATAGCAACTTTTGCATCTTTGATGATTTCTGAGCCAAATTTTGAGAATCATGATCAAGCATTGATCAAATGATGTTTGTGGCTTCAAAATGATATATTGACCAAAAATTTGAACCTTTGACTGCCAAATGACCATTTTGCCCCTACAGTTGACTGTAGTGCAATTTAGGGTTTTGACTGTGCAATCTTGAGCTGAATGCCTTGAAACTTGATATGAGGATGCTTGACCATGTTTGTAAGCATATGAGACTTGATTGGGCCTTTGAAAACTTCCTTTTCTTGATCAGACTCAAAACCCTAATTTTGACTGTATGGGAGACTGTTGCACTGCACAACCCCTTGGGGAATTTTATGACTTGGCTTGGCAATTTCTTGAGGAATATGGGAGGGCAAATTTTGGGGTATAACACCTAATTTGAGGTAGACTGCCTTACGAGAGAGTTTGTCTGGTCAACTCTTGAATTTCCTTGAGCAATTTGGGGGCCTCACATGACATTTGTTGAGAAATATGGGAGGGAAAATCTTGAAGTACAATAAAAAAGACTTTTGTTCCACCTGTTTCTTGTAATGATGTTTCCATTGTGACCATTTCTGACAATTCTTCCAGGGTCTCCACCAAAAGACCCGTTAGAATTACATCAATTCCTAAAGTATCCCCTTTGATAATTACAATGCCTGGACCAGTCCCGTATTCGTCATACAAAACCGTACCATGGAATTATGGAGGGGATGTCTAGTACCACGGTATCAAGCATGATTGGCCAGCTGCCGAAGATTCAAGTTCTGAGAAGATTGATCCCGATATCAGTAATATTGCAGGGACTAGCAAGATTACCCAAAGCAGAAGGATATTCTCTCCAGAAATTTCTCCCCCAAAAGCAGTTTCTGGACCCGTAATCATTCCTATTGTTATTGCTCCTCCAAAAGCTGTTCCTAGTCCTACAATCATCTCCACCAATACTCCAACTGACAAAGCTGTTACAATCTCTGCTATCACTCCTACTGACATTCCTACTGCCGAGTTAACCGAGACTCGAGGTAAAAGTATTCTGATTGAGCCTGTCCGGACGAAGGCACAATCATTGGCTATCCCTGAGACCTCCCGGAAAGAGATGGAGGAAATTCTAAAGATCATAAAAAGAAGCGAATACGACGTAGTTGAACAACTAGGGAAAACTCCATCTAAAATTCCCATGCTGGCTTTACTACTATGTCCCGAGGGGCATGCTAAGGCCTTGGTAAAATTCCTGAAAACTGCCCATGTACCCCAAGAAACATCTGTCGATCAGTTCCGACTGCGTAGCCAGCTTGACTGTAGATAATGGTCTAGGTTTTCCGATGCTGATTTAACGCCAATAGGAAGGAAGCATAATGAGGCATTGCATGTCTCAGTTGAATGTAGGGGCACAACCTTGGCTCATGTTTTGGTGGACATTGGCTCATCTCTGAATGTATTGCCTAAAAAGGCTCTTGATAGGCTTGACTGTGAGGGATTGGCATTAAAGCCAAGTAACATAGTAGTGGGGGCCTTTGACGGCTCAAAAAGGACGGTGCATGGGGAAGTGGATATCCCCATAAAGGTTGGAACCCAAACATTTGATTCAACTTTTTATGTAATGGATATCCGTCCTTCATATTCCTGCTTGCTAGGCAGACCGTGGATTCACAATGATGGCGTTATCACTTCTATGTTGCACCAAATGCTGAAATATCCAATTCAAGGAAAAACCATCACCGTTCATTGAGAAGAAGAGTATATGATCAGCCATCTCAATTCCTTCTGATATGTGGAGTTAGATGGTGAATTTATTGAAACTCCTTTCCAGCACTTTGAAGAAGTTCCGCAACATGTGGCAGTAACCAAGGTTGTGTCTCAAGTTCCCAAGATCACAAGGCCTCCACTCAGGATGTCATCTTTGAAGGATGCCAAGGCAGTAATAGAAGAAGGTGGGTACACTATTTGGGGACAACTCCCAGATATCCCATACAAGTCTGATAAGTTTGGCCTGGGTTTCACTTCAGGTGCCTAGAAGACTGTACGCCGCGCTCGTGCTGGAGGACCACCCCTGAAGATCAGAAACTGTGAAGTCAATGCGCTAGAGGATGATGAAGATAGCTTCAACCCGGAGGATCGGATCTTCCCTACTATCAGTGGAGGACTCAACAACTGGGAGGCTAGAGATTTTGTCCCAATCACTTTTATCTCACAGTAATTTGTCTTTACATTTTGTTGGATCTGTATTATTAAAACAATTCAGACTCTTAAAACCTTGTTTCTTACCCGAGGCACAATGGTCCATTTGTAAGGGTTATTATCTCATTTTCATATAACATCAATGAATCGTGGACGTTTTTGCATACAAACTTTGTGCTCATTGTTTTTTCTTTTTTACATTTTCATTTCTTTCAAAGATAGCTATACCCTTACACACACTCACACTCACAATGCAGGTCTACATCCATTCGGGATCCCATGGATAACGATTCTGCTATGGCCTTTTATGACTCTGAAAATCTAATCTACCAAGCCGAAGATGATGGTGAGGAAGATTGTGAAGTACCAAGGGAACTTGCCAGACTATTACAACAAGAAGAGAGAACCATTCAGCCCCACGAGGAACCGGTGGACACCATTAATCTAGGTACCAAAGAAGACAAAAGAGAAGTCAACATGGATGCCAATCTGGAACCCAATGTCAAGGAGCGTCTGATTCAGTTGCTACACAAGTATGTTGAGGTCTTTGCCTAGTCGTATGAAGACATGTCAGGACTTGATGCAAATATTCTGGTACATCGTCTACCTACAAAAGAGGATTGCCCACTAGTAAAACAAAAGGCCCGTCGAATGCGACCAGATATGTCAGAGAAGATTAAAGCAAAAGTCATAAAACAATTCAATGTTGGATTCTTGGTCGTCACCTCTTACCCGCAATGGGTTGCCAATGTTGTTCCCGTGCCCAAAAAGGAAGGCAAGGTACGAATGTGCATGGACTACAAATATTTGAATAGGGCAAGCCCTAAGGATGATTTCCCACTTCCCCATATTGACATCCTGGTTGACAATACAGCACAACATAAAGTGTTTTCCTCCATGGATGGTTTCTCAGGTTACAACCAAATCAAAATGGCGCCTGAGGACATGGAGAAAACAACATTTGTCACATAGTAGGGCACATTCTACTACAAGGTTATGCCATTCGGACTGAAGAATGCTGGGGCATCCTATCAGCGTGCCATACGAAGCGTGCATCTTTGGTCTCAAAGCTGCCATAGACTTGGGGATCAAATCTTTGAATGTATTCGAAGATTCAGCTCTGGTTATCATCCAGATCAAAGGGGAGTGGGACACCAAACACCCTAACCTTATCCCTTACAAAGAACATGTTTTGACATTGCTCCCACATTTTGAAAAGATTACCTTCGAGCATTTCCCGCAAGAAGAAATTCAACTAACAGACGCACCAGCCACAATGTCATTTATGTTTAAACTTAAATGGGATAACGAGGTTCCACATATCACCATTGAATTAATGGATGAACCAGCACATTGTCACGAGGTTAATACTGAAGAATTAGTGGACCATCCTTGGTTTCACGAAGTTAAGAGGTATCTCGAGGCTCAAGAATATCCAGAAGGAGTTTCAATCAATGATAAGAAGTTCTTAAGGAGATTCTCTGCTAAATTCTTCCTTAGTAATGGAATTCTTTACAAACGTAACCATGACTCTGTGTTACTTCGGTGCGTAGACAAGGTTGAAGTTGAAAGGATCATGGCTGAGTTGCATGAAGGCACTTTTGGCACCCATTCCAGTGGGCATATGATGACAAAGAAAATCCTACGGGCAGGCTATTATTGGTCTACCATGGAAGCAGATTGCTATCAACACTCTCGAACCTTCCACAAGTGTCAAATTTATGCTGACAAGGTGTACGTACCTCCGGTTCCTCTGAATGTCTTGACGGCTTCTTGGCCCTTTGTTATGTGGGGGATTGATATTATTGGGGAAATCAAGCCAACAACCTCCAATGGACACCGTTTCATCCTAGTGGCCATTGACTATTTTACAAAATGGGCGGAGGCAACTTCTTTCGCTTCCGTCACCAAGGATGTTATAGCCCGGTTCATTAAGAAAAATCTCATATGTCGGTAAGGTATCCCAGAGAGGATCATCACAGAAAATGGTACAAACTTGAACAATACTATGATCACCGCCTTATGCGATCAATTCAAGATCTAGCATCACAATTCTTCCCCTTACCGGCCAAAGATGAATGGTGTTATCGAAGCTGCAAATAAGAACATTAAAAAGATCATACAGAAAATGACAGTCACATACAAAGACTGGCATGAGATACTACCATTCTCTCTCCACGGATATCGTACCACGACTCGCACATCAACCGGGGAAACACCCTACTCTCTGGTATACGGCATGGAGGTTGTATTACCTATTGAGGTTCAAATCCCCTCTCTAAGAATTATGAAGGATGCAGGGTTGAATGAAGAGGATTGGATCCAGGCTCGACTTGATCAACTAAACTTGATTGATGAGAAAAGGCTTACTGTTGTCTGTCATGGTCAAATGTATCAAAAACGGATGATCAAGGCTTTCAACAAAAAGGTTAGACGACAAGTGTATCAAGTTGGAGATCTGGTGACCAAACGTATCATACTACCACAAGGTGATCCCAGGGGAAAATGGACTCCTCCATACAAAGGACCATTTGTAATCAAAAACATTTTCTATGGTGGAGCAATGATCCTGACCACCATGGATGGTGACGACTTGCCGCACCCTGCGAACGCAGATATAGTCAAAAGATACTATGCATAAGAGACCCGCTAGGTTGACATACCTAGGCAAAACAAGGGCATCCCGGCAGACCAAAAAGGTTCGGGAAAATATTAGGGATAAAATAAAAAAATTTGTACACCCGGCAAGTTGAAAACCCAAAAGGGCGGCTTGGGCAAAAAAAGGGTTTCCCGGTGGACTGAAAACCCGAAAGGGCGGTCCAGGCAAAAGTTAGGGAATTAAAGCGTATGACTATGTCCCGTTGGATCACCTTACGGACAACCTTTGGCTTCAACTGACAAACTCAGAGGTTCTGATCAATTCAATCATCTTCGGACGAGGCAACAAATAGACAAGATGCTTAGAGATACGAAGGCTATAGCAGAATGGGACCCCCATGGGATTATTGCACATAACTATCTTTTCTTTATATCAAAATTTTCATTTTTTACGACGACATTCTCTTACTAGAATGTTTGTCTCGTTGTACAAAAATACTTACTCAAAGTCAATACAAATATATCCCTTTTGAAAGTACAAAAACTATTTGTTTTTCTTTTTGGTTGTGTTTTGTTTACAAAAATGTCCAATGATTCATTGTTGAACATATGCATTTGAACATAATTACTGTTTACAAATAAACAAAATAAAAGACAATTGCTGATGGCTTTAAGGGATAGGGAAATCTCTCTAAGTTTATCTCCATAAAATTCCCCACAGCGTGCAGTTTAATCCCCAGCGGAACAAAGCTTCCAGTTTATCAATTCCCTGTAGAAGTCGCCAAATTTCTCAAAATTCCCCAGGTAGGATTTTTCAAGCAGTACACGATATTTCCCTTACAACGGAGTTTATTTCTCCAAGCAGAAATTCATCAACACTTAGACTTCACAACATGAAGACTTATACTCCGTATCCTCAGCAGCAATCAGGGATTTATTTTCCCCAATCCAACAGTAGTGTAGCAGATTAGCTCACATAAGCATACACCGCACCCATATATCATAAACATTAATGACACGAATGCATTATACTATGCATTTCATACAACATAACATTGCATATTAGCTAACATTTTACCTTTTTCAGGATAAGATTAATCAATAGCTACCATTAACAATGTTCAAAGTCTTCAGATACAGTTCAGACACACTTCAGACACGGATGCCATTCTGATACTCATTCAGACTCAGCTTTTAGATACAATCCAGATACGCTCCAGACACAGATTCTATTCTGATACTCATTCAGATTCAACTTTCATATACAGTTCATATACGCTCCAGACACGGACCATCCTGACACCCATTCAGATTTAAGTTTTCAGATACAGTTCAGATACGCTCCAGACGCAGATGTCATTCTGATACTCATTCAAACAAATCTTTCAGATATAGTTCAGGTACGCTTCAGACACAGATACCATTCTGATACTCATTCAAAATCAGCTTCTAGATACAGTTCAGATACGCTCCAGACACGGATGCCATTCTGATACTCATTCTTTCAGCTTACAAATTATAATTCAAAAATCACTTTGGATGGCATCTACAAGCCCATCTCCAACAACTTTCTATCAATTATCCAAATGGCATCTTTAAGCCCATTCCCTCTACCATCACATCACCGAGTGCAAATTTCTGGGCACTCTAGTGTCCAATCATCTTCCACCTGAAACAACCGGCTGAAAATCATCAAAACAATGAAGTCGCCATCGGACGTCTTTTATCCCACATGTAGTGAAAGGTAAACATCGAGAAAACCTGAGATGGGAGAAGTCACGGTCTTGCGACCAAGAGATCGGGTAAGGGAGTCTGTTACGCGAGGGGAAGGTATTAGCACCCCACACGCCCGTAGTACTCTACGGTATCCACTCTTGTTATCTATCTTATGGGTGTGTTTAATCTATGCTTACTGTTTACTATACTACTGGAGGAATGCATGCAAAAGAAAGGGGAAAAGAATGTAGGGAAAATAAAATTGTGCTCGCCTGGGCCCTACCCCAATGCCTACATATCCTTTTTGAGGAATCAGAGCTACCGTAGTTCGGCTCACATTTTTTTGTTTGTTTTGTGTTTTTTGTGGACATTGTTAATTCCGCCTTCTGCCGCAGCTCGACCTTTGGAGACTTATGCGTTGGCACAGAAGTAAACTAATCATGTCCTTATCTGAAGAGGGTTTTAGAGAAAGGTGCTCGAGCGCACAAAAGATTTAAATTTGTTTTGTATTTTCGTTGTAGATGATGACTGATTGACCTCAAGGGAGAGGTATTAGCCATTTTTCTACTTAGTCATGAAAGGAGTCTTTGAGAATTGAACCACGCCTATGCTTGAGATGAAGAACAATAAGATCGAGAAGAGACCCGCTTATCGTTTCTCGTACTAAGCAAAAGCATGATTCTCATCAATAGTTTTAAAGTGTTTTGAATTTTGAAAGAAAAGAAGTTTTAGTTTTTAGGTGCGTATGCGAAAGGAGAAAGAAAAGTCAGAAGGAGACTAGCTTACTTCTAAACCTAATGTTATTATGCGTTAGTAGCCATAAGATCTAGGTTAAAGGGGAAATTTCTACTTGATGTTAGTATGCATATGGATTCGCGATAAAGTACGGAAATGAAGAATAAAATAGATTTGTGACGATACCGAACGGAGGAGGTCCGTTGCATCTTCAAAATTGTGCAAGCGGTAAGAGAATTCTATCAAAGTTTCCTTGGGAGAGTAATTGAAGAGTTCACCCCGAGCATTCCACATTGCAAGAGTTATGTCGATGCTACAAAAATCTTGACTAGAAAATGACAATAAAAATGATTATCGAATATGAAAAATAAAATAGAAAAAATTCTAATCGAAATTCTAAAAAGAAATTCTATTCTAAAAATATTCTATTATTTTTATTGTTTTATTATTGATTAAAAAAAATTAACTTAGAAGAAAAAAACTAAAATAAAAATTAGAAGAATCAAGGGGATACAAGCTGAATTCAGGGTGGTGCAAGCCAAATCTAGGCGCTATGGCCCAACATGACATGAGTCCAATAAGCATTTTTAACATTTCATTTATTATTTGCTTAGTTATTATTATTATTAATTTGAAATAAAAATAATAAAACAATAAGACAATTAAAAAAAAAAAGGAAAAACGTATGAATATTGGAAAAGGAATAGGGTTAAAGAAAAGATTGGAAAAGGAATAAGGTTAAAGAAAAGAATATCTCTTCCTCTCTCACGCACAGAAGCGCACAGAAGCGGCGCCGCCGGACGAACTACCGCCGCCGTCTCACTCTGATCGGCCTCACGCGGCAAGTTGTGCTTCATAACTCCGATACTGTTTCATCGTTGCTCATCATTTTTGCGAACTCTCTATTGTTCGACTCCGCGATTCTCTCTTTCCATCTCTGCTTCCGAAGCCGCTCACCACCGTCACCCATATCTTTTTTACGCCTTCTTCCATCGGATGCCTTTATCTTCTTCACCTGTCTTCGTCATCACTCCGCTCGTGGCTCTCTTCTCTGATGCACAAACGTAACGCTGCCGCTGCGTTTATCCAATGAAGATGAAGATAACCGCAAGGTATTCTCCATCTATCCGTATATGCTCTTCTTCTTCTATCAACAAAATATAGTGTCGCTGAGAACACCACCTTCTCATGTCTGTCCCAACCTCTCTTTAACTTGAGGGAAGAGACCCCAACGCTTTGCAGAACTCAAACAAACACAAAGGAAATCACAGGGATAAAGTGTTTGAAGAGGATGAGATTTACCAATTGGAGATCGATCCGGCGCGTCTACGACAGCGATAACAGAAAATCAATGTCTCGGGTATGTATCTCTAATTTCTCTCGGCAACTGCGTCTTCTTTTTCTTCTTTTCTTCTGCATTAGTTTTTCTTCTTGATTTTGTGATGGTGAAGCTCTGCATGCGATTTTCGTAGTTTCGTCGAAGTGGAAAATTACAGAACCTTGTATTGCAACATGTGGAATGAAGATGATGTGAAGAACGAGAGATTAATGGTGATGATTGCAGACAAAGATGAAAGATGATTTTTGATGGTAGTTGAAGTCGTATTTGCTGTGATGTGATGAAGAAGATGCAGAGATACAGTGTGAGGTTGGAGAAAGAATGAGGTTGATGCTTAGAGAGTGAGAGAGTTTGAAGGTGACAGTTCTTCTGCAGATTCCAGAGTGAGATGATTGAGAGGTAATAATCTTTTTCTGTGTTGAAATTCCTCTATATCCCTATCCTGTCAATCTCTATTATGTATATATGCTGGAAGTTTTTTGGTTAGGAGGTTAGTTAAGTTTAGTTATGAAGAAAGTTAAGAAAAGTTGTTAGGAAGTTAGGATGTAGTTTGTTATGCAGTTAGAAGTGGTTAGAAGGTTTAAGAGTGGTTAACAGAAATTCTGTTTTGGAAGTTAAGATGCAGTTTTTTGTTATATCAGTTTTGGTTGTTGTTATTTATGCTGTTTATGGTTTGTTAAGTTAGTTATGGTTTGGGAAATGGAAAGTTAGTTATAGTTAGAAGTTAGGAAAAAGTTAGTTATGAAGCTGTTAGTTTGTTGTTTTCTGTTGCAGTAATTTATGTGCAGGGCTTCCCTTAGAGAATGGTTAGGGAATTGGTTTTGGCAAATGGAAGTGTAGTGTATGCGGTTCATGCTTATGACAGTTTATCCAATATTTTGCAGGTTTGGTTCATATCAAGATGATGTGAAGTTGGAACAAAGGCGCATAACGCGAAGTTTTGGAAGCTTGAAGTTTGAAACATGGAGAATGATTGAAAATTAGGATAGGTTTTGGTAAAAATGTATAGATGTTATGTATAATTGTAATGGAATTTGGACTTGTATGTATTTGAATAATTGTAATGTATGTTGACTTTATTTCCACATAATGAAATGGCCTTTGTATGAATTCAAATAAATGGTTTGAATCCAAAATATTTGCAAGGTATCCAAAAGAGACATGAATCTTGAATGAATCCAAGAGAGGCTATTTGGACGATATTTTGATGGTTGGATGAATTTCATGCATGCTTTTTCATACTTGTGGTTTGAATTCCAAGAAAAGCTACGCAAATATTTAAGAACTTTGATTTTCTCCAAATCCACTTCAAATATTGATGAATGAATTCTAATCAAACCACAACTTCAGTGAACCCCTAATTCAATTCAATTTTCCGATCTAAACCAAATTTGCGTGTCAAGCAATAAGCATTTGAAGTAATGACACCTTGATCATAGTCAGCATCTTGTACCATGTCTCGACTATATGAGCACTAGAACAACGATGTCTTGGACCCCTTCTCAATAGATGATAATGACTATGCCCTGAGGAATTCTTTGCAGATGAATATGAAAGATGAGACATGCGAATACCTTGATATGGAATGAACCTCAGGTAGAATGCTGACAAGCTCAAATATGAAAATGTATAAACCCTGATTTTTAGCTTCGTCTCATAAAACCTTGCAACTTGACATTGAGAAGAAAAGAATAGCATCGTAGCTTGATGATGATAAGGTCCATGAAATGAAAACCTAGCTTCAAACAAATTATTAATGGAGAAATCAACCGAAACAAGCTTGTGCAAAGATGAGAGCCTTAAAGCCATACACCAACCCTTATTCCTCGAAATCCATGATCTTATGCCAATTTATCAATTAATGATGCATGATGTGTTAGATGACCTAATGTGAGAAAATGCAAAATTGCGTAAGCCAGATAGGAATTAGAAGGGTAGGACAAATTTGGGGTATTACAGCTGCCCCTATTTAATCGTCTTAAACCTGAAAGTACGATTGGAGCGTGCCTTTCGGAAGTTCAAGGTTGAAGATGATTAAATACCAATGCCAAAAATTTGTCCTGAGAGAGGGAGTAAGTGTTTTCTTTATATTTTTTATTTTGTGATCTGCTGGGGAAAAGAAATTTGTTTTTTAATGAAGAGACAAAGACTGGACTTGTAACGTGGCTTGATGCCAATACAAGACAAATGGTTGGTATGAAAAGACAGCGGACGAGGTCTACGGGCGACCTACGATCCGAGGGTGACACATGAGAGTGATTTGACAGAGAACCTAGCCAGAGGGTGATCTCAGGTTCGATGAAGGTTTGAAGGAAGAACCTAGCCAAGAGGTGATCTCAGGTTCGACGATGATTTGAAGGAAGAACCTAGCCAAGAGGCAATCTCAGGTTCGACGATGATTTGAAGGAAGAACCTAGCCAAGAGGCGATCTCAGGTTCGACGATGAAAACATGGGTTATAACATGATGATTGTTTAGATAAGCGACACGGACGAGCATCAAGAAAGTTAAACACGGACGAGTGCTTGATTCAATACGGACGAGTATTGAAAGGAGATACGGACGAGTATCAAAAGTTAAACACGGACGAGTGTTTGATTTAATACGGACGAGTATTGAAAGAAGATACGGGCGAGTATCAAAAGTATAAACACGGACGAGTGTTTGATTCAATACGGACGAGTATTGAAGGAAGATACGGACGAGTATCAAAAAGTTAAACACGGATGAGTGTTTGATTCAATACGGACGAGTATTGAAAGAAGATACGAACGAGTATCAAAAGTATAAACACGGACGAGTGTTTGATTCAATACGGACGAGTATTGAAAGAAGATACGGACGAGTATCAAAAAGTATAAACACGGACGAGTGTTTGATTCAATACGGACGAGTATTGAAAGAAGATACGGACGAGTATCAAAAAGTTAAACATGGACGAGTGTTTGATTCAATACGGACAAGTATTGAAAGAAGATACAGACGAGTATCAAAAGGTTACACACGGACGAGTGTTTGATTCAATACGGACGAGTATTGAAAGAAGATACGGACGAGTATCAAAAAGTATAAACACGGACGAGTGTTTGAATAACTGACCCGGTGGGTGTTTAGGAAACTTGACACGTACGAGTGCTTAGGAATGGACACGGACGAGTGTTTAGGGAACTGACTACCAGACAAGAACTGGGTTTAGAATGACAAAGTGTATTGATTTTGTTTGGCATTGAAAAGGTGAAGGTCACCAACTGGGGACTTTGGGCATGATATCCTTTTGTAGGGATGTATTGTTGTCCTTGAATAATTCAAGTCTTTCGTGTAAGGTACCTGGTCTAGCTTATGCCTTGTATGCATGTTTGAATTTCTTTTGACGCAAAGATCCACTCTGATGGATCAGCTACGCGCTTTTGAGGATGCAATGTTATGTAATGATAACTATATGCAATGCGAAGAAATAAACTTCATGGGGATAAAAAGAAGGCTTGCTGGGAGCCCTTGCTCATCACTGGGGATGTCAGTACATATCGATACTGGAAGTCCGTAATACCAAAGATTGCTGGGGATACTGATAAAGATCTGCACTGGGGAGCCCATAATACCGAAGATTGTTGATGACTCTGCTGAAGACTGAATTGCTGACGAAGCGAGTCTTTAGGTACACTGCTGGATTCTGAATCGTACCGTCGGGAAGAGATAACCTGGCCGGACTTCCAAACATCCTGAACTGTTGAGGGGGGGATATAAGTGAATATGTCGAAGAATGGATACTGAACACCATATGGATCCCTCCGAATACATGCTCCAAGTTTACACACAGTGGGGAATTATCTCTTGAATCACTTGGGGATAAGAGATGGGAATGGACACTGCGAGTGCCCCGGTTGAACCCTGCGAATGCCCCGGTTTAGCTTTGCGAATGCCCCGGTCTGGCTTTACTGGGGATGCTCTTGATTAACTCCACTGAGGATGCACTTGCGTGTGCTGAGTTGAAAGACGATGCTAGATTTTCTGAATTCACTTGGGGAATCAGATTTGAAATTGTTGGCGGTAGATGAAGGCAGCTTTGTGCGCTGGTTAAGTCAGGTTGATTGTTATGGTGTTTTTAGCTCGATCGTAGTGGTCTTGTGCAGCATAATTGGCTTGAGCAACTTTGCAAATATGGATGAGGAATGCCCCTGTCTGGAGGGTCTCTGGGAAGATCTAGGTCGAATAGACGACCAGAATATTCGTGCCACAATACGATATGAGGTGGCCCGCCCTAATGTCTTGAGCTACGACATAAACTGCTATTGATTACAGCTTTCTTGGAGAGATTTGTCGAATCTCGACGTAACTGCCCCATGTTGAATGAATTATGAATAGATCTCTTGGCGTGATAGCCTCTGATTGATTGAGCTTGAAGAGATTTATCGACGTGATAGCCACTGATTGACAGCTTTGAGGGAATGCCCCAGATTTGGCTGAGTTTAGAGAGATCGATTCTCGACTTGATTGCCCTAGATTGGAAGTTTAAAGGGAATGCCCCAGATTGATGGAATCTGCTAGCTTTATTCTTGAAGGGTACTCAAGCTGTGAAGTACCAAGATGATTTCTCTTGACAGAATCACCGGCTAACATGCTACTGGATAAGTCATTTCTCTTGTGGCAGCTGACTCTTGCTTCAACAGGGTGTTCAAACCTCTCTTCTCTGACAAGATTGAGCTCTTTACCGGTTGTTCGTTGTGAAAACTTACTTGATGTTAATCAATGGTTTTGTATGTAGAAGAATGTTTATTATGAGAATGATAATTCTAATGCAACACATATGTAAGTCTTGAAGTTTGAAAAAACTTTGAATGAAATGACGTCACAACTCTGTTGTGAACGAGTCACTAGCTAGAGAGAAAAAAGATAATGCAAGCATATGATGCCAAAACAGATATTGAGACGTACCTCTTAGGAGTCAGCTAAACGCTATTTCGTTGTAGCACGCTTTCGAATTGACCCATGCTTCAGTTAGGACTTTTATGGGTTGTAACGTGGCCTGGTTCACGGTTTTAGAAAAAAGGATTTAAGGCTCAAAATTATTTGGTGCCCACCCATTCTCCATGATGTTCTCCATTCCTACGTTCAGTTGACCTGATATAAGCGTTCATCTCTCGAGAAGAGTTTGCAATAATTGAGGAACCACTGTGGTTTCTTGGACACGACAGTCACTTCTCTTTGCCTTTGGCGTCTGATCAGACGACTTTGTTCTTTGATGAGGATTTTCATTTGTAATCCTTTTCTTGCCTTTTAGGCTTTTCAATTTCTTTCTTGTTTTCCCTAATTTTTGCCTGGACAAATTCTTTTGAATTTTGATTTGGAAGTCCAGCGGGATGCCCCAATTTTTGCCTAAGCGACTTGTTTTCAAGTTTCGACTTGGCGGGGATATTTGTTTCTTTCTTATTCGTATTTTTTTTCATTCTGAACAAGTCGTTGATCTTTGCGTTGTTTTTGATTTGTCTGAAGTGATCGTGACTGCTTGAGTCTTTGATAGATGATGGGTAGTCATTGTTGTATTGTCATCTGTCGACCTCCTGATGTGTGAGAGATATCCATTAGGATATTGTTAATTGATGCACGTTGCTGATAGATGAAGGTTAACCATTGTGGTTTCGACTTCCCTCAACCTTTTGATGGATAACCATTGTTGTATCCCTGGATGCACACTCTTGATGAGTTCTGAATGTTTGATCAGATTAGCTGAACACTACCCGCCCCATGGTTAAAATGAGGGTTTTTTCTGAACAGAAAAGAAACTCCTACTTCGAAGGCTCAGAGGGGTTGACGAGGGTCTATCTCCCTTATATCTCCGGTGTTTGGGGATTGAAACAAGGCCTGTACATCGTCAGCAGGGTCCTACTCAAAAGCATACCAACCAGAGATTTTGCGTTTTCAGATTATTGTCATCCTCCTTTGAATCTTTACCTAAGCATAAGACTAGGAAATCTGGCATCAATATGCAAGCAAAACATTTAAAGAGTGATAACAAATGGATGAGTAAAAATGAAAGGAACACTTCAAGACAAGCATACTTATTGCATTAAGATTTTCGTTCAAAAATAGACAAGTTTCTATATACAAGCAACGTTTAAACAAAGAAGCAAGAATGCAAATGAAAATGCAGTAAAGAAACCAATGGTTGCCATTGCTGAGGAGACTTGACTATGTATGGACTTGCTGATTCTGACGACTTTCTGTAGTCTTGATGCTCGAGTGTGCGAGAGAATTCCCCTTCAGATTTGATGTGAACACAGTAGTCTCTGGATTGAGCCTGTCTTGGACATTGTCTTTGGATGACATACCATCTTCAATCGATTGGCCAAGTGCCCCAGTATGACATGCATCACCAAGCACATCATGTCTCAAGGAAATAATAGACAACATTATCAGAGTTTCCATGAACTGGCTTATCTGACTCTTTAATCCATTATCTCCCTGCTTGAAGAAGTTTCTGAGTATAAGCCAAAGCTTGCATGTACCACTCAGAGTTGTTCCATCACTGACCTTTGAGCATGTGTGGAGAGAAATCAGGTTGAACCTTTGAAGAGAACCCCAGGTTTGAATAAGAATCCCCAATCTTCGGATATCTGTAATGAATGCATGAATATACATGGAGTGCCTGAATGAATGCCATGTCATGTTCTGTCATTTCCAAGGAATTTGCGTGTTTTGATTTTGATTTTTGCGCAAGTAAGGGATGGAAGAATTTTGGCACAAGACTTGCAAATGTAATTCCTTGGAGATAACAAAACATGTATGTTAAGCATGTAGTTAGCTATGTTATGCATGCAAAGGCATGAGATCAAAGAGGATCATGGTTCCATCATTCCTGAATAAGGTTGCTGCACTGCTCTGAATCGTGTGAGTATCATCAGATTATAGGTCCGACATAACTTCTACATATAATAACCAAGGGCCATGTGGATCTCCATTGTACGGGGTCGAGGCTTTTGGAACATCGGATACTGTTGAGAATTTTTTGAATATGCTGGGAATACCAAGATTGAAGGCTTGAATGAACCTCCAGGTAAACAAGTCAGGAACTCAGAAAATAAATCTGAGAACCGTACAGTCACCAACAAGATATAGCATCTGCATAAAGTCATAACAGAAATCCAGAATATAGCCATCAGAACTAGCAGTCACTGCCTGAGCATAGTCACCATTTGTACCTGAATAACCATCTGAACACAGTCACCATCTGTACCTGTGACAAAAATTCCCCCCCACTCACAGGTGAAAACTAGGTCATGGTAAGATAATGGTAACTCGAAAATCATGGGTTCGCCTGCAAGTGTTATGGGCTTGCCCGCAGACGTGGGTGCCGATAGTAATTCATTTGAACCTCATCCGAGCGTGGTATATGACATGACTGCACTAATCGGACCACGTCCTATAGCCGTCATGCCCCCACTCTATTCCTAGGTATCCTAGTGCACTCTGGCCTGGGTACTGGGCCTTTTACCTCAAAAGTGACATCCCAACCCAACATAGAGAACAAAGTTCAGCATAATAGATAACAAATATGGAAAGCCATAAAATGCAATGCAAACATGTACAAATGAGTAAACTGAAAGCATAAAAACAAACACCCTAAGGAAAGAAAACAAGAGCTAGGAGCGACTCCGGGATGGACCAGCATTTGGTCGACCTATTCCCCAGTGAAGTCACCAGCTGAAACAACCGGCTAAAAATCATCAAAACAATGAAGTCGCCATCGAACGTCTTTTATCCCACATGTAGGGAAAGGTAAACATCGAGAAAACCTGAGATGGGAGAAGTCACGGTCTTGCGACCGAGAGATCAGGTAAGGGAGTCTGTTACGCGAGGGGAAGGTATTAGCACCCCACACGCCCGTAGTACTCTACGGTATCCACTCTTGTTATCTATCTTATGGGTGTGTTTAATTTATGCTTACTGTTTACTATACTACTGGAGGAATGCATGCAAAAGAAAGGGGAAAAGAATGTAGGGAAAATAAAATTGTGCTCGCCTGGGCCCTACCCCAATGCCTACGTATCCTTTTTGAGGAATCAGAGCTACCGTAGTTCGGCTCACATTTTTTTGTTTGTTTTGTGTTTTTTGTGGACAGTGTTAATTCCGCCTTCTGCCGCAGCTCGACCTTTGGAGACTTATGCGTTGGCACAGAAGTAAACTAATCATGTCCTTATTTGAAGAGGGTTTTAGAGAAAGGTGCTCGAGCGCACAAAAGATTTAAATTTGTTTTGTATTTTTGTTGTAGATGATGACTGATTGACCTCAAGGGAGAGGTATTAGCCATTTTTCTACTTAGTCATGAAAGGAGTCTTTGAGAATTGAACCACGCCTATGCTTGAGATGAAGAACAATAAGATCGAGAAGAGACCCGCTTATCATTTCTCGTACTAAGCAAAAGCATGATTCTCATCAATAGTTTTAAAGTGTTTTGAATTTTGAAAGAAAAGAAGTTTTAGTTTTTAGGTGCGTATGCGAAAGGAGAAAGCAAAGTCAGAAGGAGACTAGCTTACTTCTAAACCTAATGTTATTATGCGTTAGTAGCCATAAGATCTAGGTTAAAGGGGAAATTTCTACTTGATGTTAGTATGCATATGGATTCGCGATAAAGTACGGAAATGAAGAATAAAATAGATTTGTGACGATACCGAACGGAGGAGGTCCGTTGCCTCTTCAAAATTGTGCAAGCGGTAAGAGAATTCTATCAAAGTTTCCTTGGGCGAGTAATTGAAGAGTTCACCCCGAGCATTCCACATTGCAAGAGTTATGTCGATGCTACAAAAATCTTGACTAGAAAATGACAATAAAAATGATTATCGAATATGAAAAATAAAATAGAAAAAATTCTAATCGAAATTCTAAAAAGAAATTCTATTCTAAAAATATTCTATTATTTTTATTTTTTTATTATTGATTAAAAAAAATTAACTTAGAAGAAAAAAACTAAAATAAAAATTAGAAGAATCAAGGGGATACAAGCTGAATTCAGGGTGGTGCAAGCCAAATCTAGGCGCTATGGCCCAACATGACATGAGTCCAATAAGCATTTTTAACATTTCATTTATTATTTGCTTAGTTATTATTATTATTAATTTGAAATAAAAATAATAAAACAATAAGACAATTAAAAAAAAAGGAAAAACGTATGAATATTGGAAAAGGAATAGGGTTAAAGAAAAGATTGGAAAAGGAATAAGGTTAAAGAAAAGAATATCTCTTCCTCTCTCACGCACAAAAGCGCACAGAAGCGGTGCCGCCGGACGAACTACCGCCGCCGTCTCACTCTGATCGGCCTCACGCGGCAAGCTGTGCTTCATAACTCCGATACTGTTTCATCGTTGCTCATCATTTTCGCGAACTCTCTCTTGTTCGACTCCGCGATTCTCTCTTTCCATCTCTGCTTCCGAAGCCTCTCACCACCGTCACCCATATCTTTTTTACGCCTTCTTCCATCTGATGCCTAATCTTCTTCACCTGTCTTCGTCATCACTCCGCTCGTGGCTCTCTTCTCTGATGCACAAACGTAACGCTGCTGCTGCGTTTATCTAATGAAGATGAAGATAACCGCAAGGTATTCTCCATCTATCTGTATATGCTCTTCTTCTTCTATCAACAAAATATAGTGTCGCTGCGAACACCACCTTCTCATGTCTGTCCCAACCTCTCTTTAACTTGAGGGAAGAGACCCCAACGCTTTGCAGAACTCAAACAAACACAAAGGCAATCACAGGGAGAAAGTATTTGAAGAGGATGAGATTTACCAATTGGAGATCGATCTGGCGCGTCTACGACAGCGATAACAGAAAATCAATGTCTCGGGTATGTATCTCTAATTTCTCTCGGCAACTGCGTCTTCTTTTTCTTCTTTTCTTCTGCATTAGTTTTTCTTCTTGATTTTGTGATGGTGAAGCTCTGCATGCGATTTTCGTAGTTTCGTCGAAGTGGAAAATTATAGAACCTTGTATTGCGACATGTGGAATGAAGATGATGTGAAGAACGAGAGATTAATGGTGATGATTGCAGACAAAGATGAAAGATGATTTTTGATGGTAGTTGAAGTCGTATTTGCTGTGATGTGATGAAGAAGATGCAGAGATACAGTGTGAGGTTGGAGAAAGAATGAGGTTGAGGCTTAGAGAGTGAGAGAGTTTGAAGGTGACAGTTCTTCTGCAGATTCCAGAGTGAGATGATTGAGAGGTAATAATCTTTTTCTGTGTTGAAATTCCTCTATATCCCTATTCTGTCAATCTCTATTATGTATATATGCTGGAAGTTTTTTTGGTTAGGAGGTTAGTTAAGTTTAGTTATGAAGAAAGTTAAGAAAAGTTGTTAGGAAGTTAGGATGTAGTTTGTTATGCAGTTAGAAGTGGTTAGAAGGTTTGAGAGTGGTTAACAGAAATTCTGTTTTGGAAGTTAAGATGCAGTTTTTTGTTATATCAGTTTTGGTTGTTGTTATTTATGCTGTTTATGGTTTGTTAAGTTAGTTATGGTTTGGGAAATGGAAAGTTAGTTATAGTTAGAAGTTAGGAAAAAGTTAGTTATGAAGCTATTAGTTTGTTGTTTTCTGTTGCAGTAATTTATGTGCAGGGCTGCCCTTAGAGAATGGTCAGGGAATTGGTTTTGGCAAATGGAAGTGTAGTGTATGCGGTTCATGCTTATGACAGTTTATCCAATATTTTGCAGGTTTGGTTCATATCAAGATGATGTGAAGTTGGAACAAAGGCGCATAACGCGAAGTTTTGGAAGCTTGAAGTTTGAAACATGGAGAATGATTGAAAATTAGGATAGGTTTTGGTAAAAATGTATAGATGTTATGTATAATTGTAATGGAATTTGGACTTGTATGTATTTAAATAATTGTAATGTATGTTGACTTTATTTCCATATAATGAAATGGCCTTTGTATGAATTCAAATAAATGGTATGAATCCAAAATATTTGCAAGGTATCCAAAAGAGACATGAATCTTGAATGAATCCAAGAGAGGCTATTTGGACGATATTTTGATGGTTGGATGAATTTGATGCATGCTTTTTCATACTTGTGGTTTGAATTCCAAGAAAAGCTACGCAAATATTTAAGAACTTTGATTTTCTCCAAATCCACTTCAAATATTGATGAATGAATTCTAATCAAACCACAGCTTCAGTGAACCCCTAATTCAATTCAATTTTCCGATCTAAACCAAATTTGCGTGTCAAGCAATAAGCATTTGAAGTAATGACACCTTGATCATAATCAACATCTTGTACCATGTCCCGACTATATGAGCACTAGAACAGCGACGTCTTGGACCCCTTCTCAATAGATGATAATGACTATGCCCTGAGGAATTCTTTGCAGATGAATATGAAAGATGAGACATGCGAATACCTTGATATGGAATGAACCTCAGGTAGAATGCTGACAAGCTCAAATATGAAAATGTATAAACCCTGATTTTTAGCTTCGTCTCATAAAACCTTGCAACTTGACATTGAGAAGAAAAGAATAGCATCGTAGCTTGATGATGATAAGGTCCATGAAATGAAAACCTAGCTTCAAACAGATTATTAATGGAGAAATCAACCGAAACAAGCTTGTGCGAAGATGAGAGCCTTAAAGACATACACCAACCCTTATTCCTCGAAATCCATGATCTTATGCCAATTTATCAATTAATGATGCATGATGTGTTAGATGACCTAAGTGAGAAAAATGCAAAATTGCGTAAGCCAGATAGGAATTAGAAGGGTAGGACAAATTTGGGGTATTACACCACCTTCGAGTCACGAATGGCAAAACTAGCCAATCTAACTCTTCAGGTTTAAGAAGATTGAACAGGGGAAGCTGTTGTACCCCAAAATTTGCCCTCTCAATTATCAAGAATTTTCTCACAACGACGACGACGCTACCTACTCATCAATAGTGGGATAACATTGTCTAAAGGACATTAGTACAAATTGATTCTTTTTTCGAGTAGGTAGATGGTTCTTAAATACTTGCTCTTTCAAAACAAAACAAAAACTTTTCGCACTTACACCTTTCAAACAAAAACTTCTTTCAAACCCACAAACACAAAGAAAATCAATTTTTTTGAGAACACTTTAAGCAAGTACCTAAGAGCCCGTGGATAACCACTGATAGAAAGGGTGATAACACCTTCCCTTTCTATAATCTACCCCCCGGACCCGAGAAACATCTCGAAAAAGGAATTTTTCTGTGCTTTTTTCCTTTCCTTGTTGGATAAAATAAAAGTCGGTGGCGACTCTTGCTTACCGCAACATTTTGCAAAAACAAACGCAAAATGCGAACCAGCATTCCAAAAAACAGTCAGTTCTCTCCCACCGTATCACACGATGTCTTATGGCCTAGGAACTTCTTCCATACCTGTGAAGGGTACCTGTTCAAGAATGGATATGCCCAATAGATGAGAGAACTCTTCCAAGGTGGGTACCAACTGGTAATCTGGAAAGGTGAAGCAATGATGCTCGGGATCAAAGAACTGAAACAGTACGCTCATCATCTGTTCATCCAGATTTGAAGTAACTAGGCTGAGAAGTTGACCGTGTCTCTTAATGAACATAGAAGTCTCAGAAACTCCTGATGCTAGCTCTTTAAGTTGGGCAGGTATCTGCACAAAGTTGACTCGGATAGTATTTCTACGCATGGAAGCCATGATCTGTAAAACAGAACAAAGATAAATCCCCTTGGTCTTTAAAATGGTTAGTGTAATGAAGCATGAATGCCATGTTATGATGCATGATGTCATGATAAACCACAGGTATAGCAAACAACAGGTATTGCAAACACAGTCAAATCAAACAAAGCCCTTAGGTTTAAGGCTTGCATGAGGTCAAAGGTAATACCCTCTTGAAGTTAAGTTGGTTTCAACCTGTCCTAGAAAAGTAACCGGGTTCTAGAGGATCTCAATATCACTAACCATCCTCCATCGGTCATGGTTTCAGCTTGCGCAATCTTTTCTTGCGGCCGAAATTATTCCGAGAGTATGGTATCAATGAGTGTAGCATCGAGTATCAACCAGTTCTTATCTCTACACCGAGGCCGGCTATCTCACTACTTTCTAATGTCCAAGTTGGGCTGTTAAAGGTTCTAAGGTCAGTTGATGCTTAACGACACCACGCAGCGACCCCGTATTCTCCTTGTTTCTCCATAAGGGATACCGGTACCAACCAATGTGCCACACCAATGTAGCTACTGCTTCAACCATATCGGTCTACGCTGTACAGTTCCCTCACAGTCTATTGCTACTTGCCTAAAAGGTATTCCCCAGATCCGGGTGTAGGATCTATAGTAACCCCAAACAAAAACCCTTAAAAGTAAAGCAAACAAAGCAATCAAGAGAAGCAATTATGATGAACTAGATCCTAAGATATATACCACTTATTAAGTCCCCAGTAGAGTCGCCAGTTCTGTGATACGGTGGCAGAACCGACTATTTATACTGGTTTGCGTTTTTTGTTTACAAAATGTCACGGTAAGCAAGAGTCGCCATCGACCTTTATTTCATCCAACCAAAAAGGAAAAAATTACAGAAAAAATTCTTTTTCGACATATTCTGAGTACGGGGGGTAGATTATAGAAAGGGAAGGTGTTAGCACCCTTTCTATCCATGGTTTTCCATGGGCTCTTAGGTACTTGCTCATCTTTTTAAAATTGCTTGTGTATGTGCTTTGTTTTTGAAAAGTTTGACTTCGTGATAACCTTTGTATCAGTCCTTAAAGGTGTGATAAAGTTGTTTTGTGAGTTTGTTTGAAAAGTGTAAGTGTGAAAATATTTGATTTGAGCAAGTACCTACTAGCATCTACCTACTCAAAAAAATATTGTTTCTATTCTCTTTTCCTTTAGACAGCGCTATCCTACTATTGAGAATTAGGTAGCACCGTCGTTGGAGTTGTAAGGGTCAATTCGAAAGGGACGTACGATCACTAAAGCAATGCTAGGACATCATAGTAATAACCCTAGAGTCTTAAGATCATTTTCAAGGCAACATTTCCGAGGCAACATTTATGAGGCAACATTCGAACGGGACATTTGATCTTTTTAGACAGGAGGGCAACCACTAAGACACCCTATACTTAATGATCATTTACCGAAGGCAACCGAAGTGAGAGTATACCCTAAGAGTGATATGTGCGAATGATTTGTTTCAATTATTTATCTTTGCACATTAGGGTTTTCTAATTGTGTTAGTTTGTCATGCATTCTTGTCATACAATCCTATTAGCATATATCTAGACAGTTAAATATTTGCGAGAATTAAAAATGCGAGAAAATAAATCTACGCTATTATAAGGCTTCGGGGAGGGGGATTAATTACATAACCAAAAACCCGGGGAAAAAGCGATAAGTAAAAGCCCTATATTAAACTATTACAAACCAGTGAGCATTTACAACAATGTTGGCAAAAATAAATAATAAGCGCGCGAGGAATCAAATACGAAACGACTAGGTTTTTGACCCTTGACTAAACCTATTTGCGATGGACTAAAGAAAAAAAATGTTTTTTTATCATGTTTTGTGATTTAAGAAAATAATGACATAATTAAATTGAAAAGAAAATCCTAAATTCTAATTGATTTTAAATTAAGGAAAATACATTAATTTATTCTAAAACCTATTTTTTGTATTTTTACTTATTTGAGAAAAAGAGAGAAATAAAATTAAATTGAGAGTCTTAACCTAATTTCTATTTGATTTTATTTGTAAAAATAAATTACAATTTCCTTAAGTTAACACTAAATTAAATTAAATTAACAAAATTAATTTTGATTAAAAAATTCTAATTCTAATTTTTTTGATTTCTTGATTTTTTATGATTTTATGAAGAAAAAAAGATTAATTAGTGAATTAAAAAAATTAGAGAAAGTATTAAAAGAATTAAAAAAAAATAAAGAAAGATGAGATGGGCCTGTGTATTAGCAATCATGGGGGTTGGAATCTGAATTTTCTGGGCCCAGATAGCTAAGGCCTGCTTGACTTTGCCAGATCTAATGCACATGTTGACTTGGGATACACAGTGGGCCTTCAATGGAAGGGCATTGGATCTGGCTAGAGAGGCGCTTGATGGTTGGATCTTGATGGTATATGGTGGACGTACACTAATGCAACGCGCTTGATCACCTGTTGAAAAATAATATGAAACAAATATGGGACCTGGGGATCGAACCCAGGTCCTTATGCACGTTTCCAATACCTGGTTGCCAACTGAGCTGCTTTTCTTATTTGTAAATATGATAGGAATAAACAAATATAATCAAATCACGTGGTGCATTCAGAAAAACACGCTAACATTCAAACCACCCAACCAGGGAGTGTCACGCATCGTCTTCTTCTTCCCCAACCGTCGTTTTAGCCTAAGATACTTTTACCTACAGACACGTTGTTGTAGGTACAGACCTGTACATCTCAAAAATTATCCACAAGCAAGAGAAATGACCATGGCTAGTACCAATCAACTCGTCTCATCCTCACGAGCATCATGGTACCAGAATCAACGCCCAATTTTGCCTGCATTGGAAAACCCTAAACAAGAACACGAAACCCTAACTATGGAATCTCTTGATTCCTGTACTAAAAACGCAATTAAAAAATACCAAAAGCTTACAAACTCAATGATAAACAAGAATATATGAATCAAACGTGCTAATGATGCGTAAATTAATGAAAACGAAATCAAAATTTTGAGACAAACCGTGGCTTCTGTACTTACGATTCCAGGCGTGAGAAAGCTTGCAATTGATTGAAATACCTTCTGGAGATGTCCAGGAGTCTGTTGGTATTGTGAGAATGGCTCGAATTGTCCTCTAGGATGGAAATTGGATCACCACTTTTTCTTGAATTTTTGAAGCTTTGTTCTTGGCTCTGCACGACTGTTAACCTCTTTTCTTGCCTTGGCTGCGTTCTATATATGTACTAGAGTGAATTAGTGTTGTAAGAACCACTAGTCTCACTACAAATCTTGAAGATTTGATTTGTTTTTCATGGTATATGATATCCTTCCAATTTTGGCCTAATCATGCTCTTTTTGTTCCAATTGCCATTGATATGATTTGATTCTAATCTTCCAACATAGTGAGCTTATGATTATGTCAAAAATCCAATCAAAATAAATCTTTGCTATTATTTACCAATTAATTGTTTTAATTCAATTTTTAATAAATAAAAAATCAAAATAAAATAAATAATGAAGTAAATAACATGTGAGAGAGTATTTGGGTCGTGGACCATGTCATAAGCAAGATTCAATCATGAAAAACTAGGCCCATTTGAAAAAAATTGCAATTTTGAGCACATTTGTCTTTTGCCAATTTTGCAAAAAAGGTCAACTTGGCCAATGCACAACTCTCTCAAGTTTGACCCTAGAGATGTGTTCTTAGACTTTTTAGAAATCTTAGGATGTCCTCTAAGAAACCCTTTTGGTCTCATCTCAATTGAGTCTTCCATGTTCATGTATGAAGCTTTGACCCAAAAGGTGTTTTTGTTGACTTTCCAAAATGACCTATAATGTCAAAATTCATATCTTTTTGTGAGTGCATATTTTGAACTTGGGTGCTGAAGATGAATTGTAGGGAATTGCATCCTCTTAAGATGAGATTTAGATGGGTCATTTATGATAAAGTATGAGGAAGTTATGCTTGGTCAAAGTTGAGTTGACTTTTCCTACAAAACCCTAATTTAGCAACTTTTGAGTTTTGATGAATTGTGAGCAATCCTTGAGGAATCATGATCAATCCTTGATCAAATGATGAATAATACTTCAAAATGAGGATGTTGACCAAAAATCTTGAGGTTTGACTGTATGTGGGCCACAGTTGACTTTTGACCTAGCACAGTTGATTTTCAGGCATTTGAGCAGTTGACTGAGCAAACTTCCTCTGCAAGGCTTGAAACTTGACATGGATGATCTTGAGAACATATTAAGACAACGGTGAGCATTTGAGACCTTTGTGGTTCATATATCATGATGAAAAATGAAACCCTAATTTGAGGTAGACTGCCTTAGGGGACCTTACATGACATTTATTGAGAAATATGGAAGGGCAAATTTTAGGGTACAACAGTTGTCCCTTTTCAATCTTCTTAAACCTGAGAATGTAGATTGGCTCATCTGCCTTTCGTTATCTGAAGGTGGAAGATGATTGAACACTAGAGTGCCCAGAAATTTGCACTCGCATGAAGTGGTACTTAATTTATGATATCGGGAATGGGTTTATAGATGCCATTTGGTAGTTGTTTAGAGAATTTTCGGAGATGGGCTTTAAGATGCCATCCGAAGAAGTGTCGATCGCACAAGAGATCCCTTTGCGAGAACCCATATACTTGTTGTCGAGGAAGACTTTTCTGGGGAATGCTGGTCTTTGTCTTGGGAGAAATAGAGTTTTAGGAGCTTCATTTGTCCGTTACTCTACTGGGGAATAACTCCAGTTTGGGAAGCGGAAGTGAACTGTGTGTTTGGTCAGGGTATATACTTCACCGTGACTTTCTGGGGAGATGTGAAACCAATCGTGTGTGATCGGGTCCTGGTCTTATAGTGTTGTGGACTGCTGTTTGGGGATAAGAGAGGCAGAACCCGGATAGTAAGGTTATGAGAAGGAACCTGGATAGTAGGGTTACTTCGACATGAAAGCCTGGATAGTAGGGCTGTGAGAAGGAACCTGGATAGTAGGGTTACTTCGATATGAAAGCCTGGATAGTAGGGCTGTGAGAAGGAACCTGGATAGTAGGGTTACTTCGATATGAAAGCCTGGATAGTAGGGTTACTTCGACATGAAAGCCTGGATAGTAGGGCTGTGAGAAGGAACCTGGATAGTAGGGTTACTTCGATATGAAAGCCTGGATAGTAGGGCTGTGAGAAGGAACCTGGATGGTAGGGTTACTTCGATATGAAAGCATGGATAGTAGGGCTATGAGAAGGAACCTGGATAGTAGGGTTACTTCGATATGAAAGCCTGGATAGTAGGGTTGTGAGAAGGAACCTAGATAGTAGGGTTACTTCGATGTGAAAGCCTGGATAGTAGGGTTGTGATAAGGAACCTGGTTAGTAGGGTTACTTCGATATGAAAGCCTGGACAGTACGGCTGTGAGAAGGAACCTGGATAATAGGGTTACTTCGATATGAAAGCCTGGATAGTAGGGTTGTGAGAAGGAACCTGGATAGTAGGGTTACTTCGATATGAAAGCCTAGATAGTAGGGATGTGAGAAGGAACCTGGATGGTAGGGTTACTTCGATATGAAAGCCTGGATAGTAGGGTTGTGAGAAGGAACCTAGATGGTAGGGTTACTTCGATATGAAAGCCTGGATAGTAGGGCTGTAAGAAGGAACCTGGATGGTAGGGTTACTTCGATATGAAAGCCTGGATAGTAGGGCTGTGAGAAGGAACCTGGATAGTAGGGTTACTTCGACATGAAATCCTGGACAATAGGGCTGTGAGAAGGAACCTGGATGGTAGGGTTACTTCGATATGAAAGCCTGGACAACGTGGCTGTGAGAAGGAACCTAGATAGTAGGGTTACTTCTAAATGAAATCCATAATAGTAGGGCTGTAAGAAGGAACCTAGATAGTAGGGTTACTTCGAAATGAAAGCCGGGATAGTAGGGCCGCTTCGGAATGAGTTTGGGTAAAACTGTAGAGAGAACCTGGGTAAGGTTGTTCTTGTCGCGCTGATGATTACTCTGTTTAGCTTTGAGTGTTGATCATGGACCTGCTGGAAATTGTTTATACTAATTGTCTTTCCTGGAAG
Source organism: Vicia faba (assembly GCA_948472305.1). NCBI lineage: Eukaryota > Viridiplantae > Streptophyta > Magnoliopsida > Fabales > Fabaceae > Vicia > Vicia faba. The sequence goes on along the minus strand of OX451737.1, from coordinate 1,319,766,576 downwards.
AAATACAAGGTTAGTTATGCACGATGCATGAGATGTATTGTGATGAGGTTCTCAAAATAACTGAGATTATGTTATATGTAATGTATGAACATGTCATGATGTATGAACATGAAATGCTGGCGTAATAATTGGAGTTCGGGAAAATAATTCCCTGACTGCTGTTTGGAGAGTATGAGAAATGGTATTCTTGACCGCTGTAAAAACCACAGTTCCTCTACTTCTGTTGGGAATGGTGAACAAAGATGACTATGCTAGGGATTTTCCCCTCGTTTACGGATATTTTGTCGAGGAGAGACTCTATTTGAGAACAACTCTGCGGGAGAATAACTCTGTTGGAGAGGAGATACTCTGTTGATAGATTTGTTGTTTTGGAGAGATAACTCAGCTGGGGATGAATTTCCGTTGCTGGTGATAATGAATTCTGTTGGAGATTGAATTACTGCTTGTGAGAGAAATAAACTTTGCTTGGGGAGAAATTTACTGACTCGCTCGCGATTGTGAACCTTAGCTGGGGAGAGTTGTGTCTTGTTTGGGACAGCCAACATTACTGTCTTTGGCTACTTCTTACTCTGTGGGGAGTGTATGTACCACTACTCATGTTCTTAAGCTGGCTCTATCCCTATACCCGGTGGACAGAGTAACTGTAAGTTTTGGGCACTTCTTGTTTGTCCCTGTTCCTGGAATTACGAGTAATCGTCTTTTGTTTCTTATGTAAATATTTATGAGCAGCAATTATTTTCAAATGCATATATCAAAAATGAATCATTGGACGTTCTTGCAAAACAAAACATGAAAAGAAAAATAATTTGAAATTTCTTGTGAAAATGGATTGTATTGATTTTCTAAAGTTGGCCTGTAATAGGCATTTTGTACAACGAGGCTGACGTCCCAGTAAGAGAACACCGCCGAAAGATAGAAATTACAATTTGTGTAAAAGAAAGAAAAACAACTATGTGAAACAATCCCATTGGGTTCCAGCTCTGTTATTGCGTTTATATCTTCAAGCGTCTCGTCACTTTGCTACTTGTTTGAAGGTGGATCGGATTGATTGGCGCCGTTTGAGCTTGGTAGTTGACATCAGAGTCTGGTCGCAAGATGATCCAATGAGACATAGTGTTACGCTTTAATCCCTAATTTTTCCTGGACCGCCCTTTCGGGTTTTTAGTCCACCGGGATACCCTTTTTTGCCCAAGTCGCCTTTTCAGGTTTTCGACTTTCCGGGTGTACAATTTTTTTCATTTTCATCCCTAACTTTTTCCCGAACCCTTTTGGTTCGCCGGGAAGCCCTTATTTTTGCCTAGGCCAGTCAACCTAGCGGGTCTTTTGGTTCACTATGTCTGTATTGACGGGGTGAGGAAGGTCGTCACCATCCATGGTGGTTAGAATCATAGATCCTCCCGAGAAAATTTTCTTAACCACAAATGGCCCTTCGTATGTAGGGGTCCATTTGCCCCTGGGATCACCTTACGGTAGTATGATGCGTTTGATCACTAGATCCCCGACCTGATATTCTTGACGTCTGACTTTCTTGTTAAAAGCCTTGATCATCTGCTTTTGATACGTCTGACCATGACAGATAGCAGTAAGTCTCTTTTCATGGATTAGATTCTGCTGGTCAAGTCGGGTTTGGATCGAGTCGTATTCGTTCAAACCCACATCCTTCATAATCCTGAGATAGGGTAGGAATTCCTCCATGCCATACACCAAAGAGTAGGGTGTTGCCCCTGTTGATGTCCGTGCTGAGGTATGGTATCCATGAAGAGCGAATGGTAGCATCTCGTACCAGTCTTTATATGTTACCGTCATCTTCTGCACAATCTTTTTGATGTTCTTGTTGGCCACTTCAACAGCACCATTCATCTTCGGCCGGTAGGGAGAAGAGTTATGATGCTGAATCTTGAACTGTTTACAGAGCTCGGTGATCATTGTGTTATTGAGATTTGTACCATTGTCAGTAATAATCCTCTCTGGTACACCATATCGACAGATCAGATTGTGCCGGATGAACCGCGATACGACATTCTTGGTTACTGTAGCAAAGGAAGCTGCCTCAACCCACTTCGTGAAATAATCAATAGCCACCCGAATGAAACGATGCATGTTAGACACAGTAGGTCTGATCTCGCCGATCATATCGATGCCCCACATTGCAAAGGGCCAAGGAGTTGTCAAGACATTCAGAGGGACTGGAGGCACACGCGCTTTATCAGCATAGACTTGGCACTTATGGCAAGTTCGAGAATGCTGATAACAATCGGCTTCCATAGTGGATCAGTAATATCCTGCTTGTAGGATTTTCTTTGTCATGGTATGTCCACTGGAATGAGTTCCGAAGGTACCTTCATGTAACTCTTCCATGATCCTTTCTGCCTCTCTTTTGTCCACACACCGCAGTAAGGTTGAATCATGGTTGCGCTTATAAAGAATTCCATTACTGATGAATAACTTCACAGCGAACCTTCTCAGAAACTTCTTATCATTAACAGATGCCCCCTCGGGGTATTCTTGAGCCTCAAGATACCTCTTTACCTCGTGAAACCAGGGTTTATCTGCTACCTCTTCATTCTCAATGTCACAGCAATGTGCGGGTTCATCCAACTTCTCAATGGTAATCTGGGGAGCTTCATTGTCCCACCTGACTTTGAACATAGAAGACAATGTAGCTAGGGCGTCCTCCAGCTGATTCTCCTCTCTTGGGAAATGTTCAAAGGTTACCTCCTCAAAGTGTGGGAGAAATGTCAGTACATACTCTTTGTATGGAATAAGATTCGGGTGCTTCATATCCCACTCGCCTTTGATCTGACTTATCACCAGAGTGGAATCTCTTAATACACTCAAGAACTTAATCCCCGGGTCAATAGCAGCTCAAAGACCCATGATACATGCTTCATACTCTGTCATATTATTGGTACAGTTAAAACATAAACGGGCGGTGAACGAAGTATGACAGCCCTAAGGAGATATAATTACAGCGCCAATTCCATTACCCAATGCGTTCGAGGCTCCATCAAAATACATAGACCATCGAGATCCCTCCTCGGGTCCTTCATCCGGTCCAAGTTCTTCGCAGTCGGTTACCAACATGATATTCTCATCCAGGAACTCGAAATTCATGGACTGGTAGTCATCCACGACTTGATGCGCCAAATGATTCGCTAATACACTCCCCTTGATTGCTTTTTGGGTTGTGTATTGGATGGCATACTCGGTTAAGATCATATGCCATCTTGCTATTCTTCCGGATAAGGCGGGCTTCTCAAAAATATACTTGATTGGATCCATATTTGATACCAACAAAGTAGTGTGAGTCAGCATATACTGTCTCAGTCGGCGAGCAGCCCATGCCAAAGCGCAGCAAGTTTTCTCGAGAAATGAGTATCGAGTCTCACAGTCGGTAAACTTTTTTCTAAGGTAATAAATGGCATGCTCTTTTCGACCAGACTCGTCATGCTGCCCCAACACACACCCCATTGAATTGTCTAGCATTGTCAAGTATAAAATCAATGGTCTTCCTTCAACTGGAGGCATCAAAATTGGTGGTTCTTGAAGGTATTCCTTGATTCTTTCGAAAGTAATCTGGCATTCATCATTCCACTTTACCACTTGATCTTTCTTCAGAAGCTTGAAGATTGGCTCACAAGTAGCAGTCAGATGTGAAATGAACCTGGTGATGTAATTCAGACGTCCCAAGAAACCTCTAACTTTCTTTTCTGTGCGGGGAGCCGACATCTCTTGTATGGCTTTTACATTTGCAGGGTCTACCTAAATACCCTTATCACTGATAACAAAACCTAGAAGCTTACCAGACCTTACCCCGAAGGTACACTTGTTCGGATTCAACCTTAGCTTGTACGTCTTCAACCTGTCAAACAGTTTCTGGAGATGATCAAGGTGCTCTTCCTCAGTCTGAGACCTAGCTATCATGTCATCAACATAAACCTCGATCTCGTGGTGAATCATATCATGGAACAAATCAACCATGGTGCGGTGATAAGTTGCCCCAGCATTCTTCAACCCAAAAGGCATTACCTTGTAACAGAAGGTTCCCCACTGTGTAACGAAGGTTGTCTTCTCCATGTCCTCAAGAGCCATCTTGATCTGGTTGTAGCTAGAAAAACCATCCATGAAAAAGAAGATCTTGTGCTGTGCAGTGTTGTCGACTAGAACATCAATGTGAGGAAGTGGGAAGTCATCCTTGGGGCTTGCTCTGATCAGATCTCTGTAGTCCACACACATCCGTACCTTACCGTCCTTCTTAGGTACCGGAACAATGTTGGCAACCCACTGCAGATAAGAAGTGACAGCTAAGAATCCCATGTCGAACTGTTTCATGACCTCTGCTTTGATTTTTTCTGACATTTAGGGGCCCATACGACGGACCTTCTGCTTTACCGGAGGGCAGTCTTCCTTAGTCGGCATGCAATGTACCACAATATCAGTGTCCAAACCAGGCATGTCTTCATAGGACCAGGCGAAGATCTCAACATAGTCGTGTAGCATCTGTATTAACCATTGTTTGACACTAGGCTCCAGATTCACACCTATTTTAACTTCTTTCCTTTCTTCCTCTATACCCAAATTCACTGACTCCACTAGCTCTTCATGAGGCTGTATGGCCCTTTCTTCCTGCTGTAACAGTCTAGCAAGTTCTCCAGGCACCTCACAATCATCCTTACCTTCGTCCTCGGCTTGGTTAATCGGATTTTTAAAGTCATAACTGGAAGTAGCAGAGTTGTTATCAATGGGATCCATAGTGGATATGGATTTGCATTATGATACGTGAGTGTGTGTAAGAGAATAGCTGTTTTGATAAAGTGAGAGACAGAAAAGAAAAACAAAGAGGCGGAAATTTGTAATGCAATAAACGTCCAATGCTTTATTAATGATATATGAAATGACAAATAATAGCCCTCACAAGCAAAGCCAAGGTGCCTCGGGCAAGGCACCGGGCCGTAAAGTTTCAAACTGTTTATTACAAATCTTAAAAACAAAAGTCAATTACTGCGAAATAAAAGAAACAGGTATGAAGTCCTTCGCCGTCCAGTTATTCAGTCCACCGTTAGTTGTTTTGTAGATCCAACTATCGATGTCTGAATCTTCTTCACTATCCTTAATTGCATTAACTCCCCAATTGTTGATGTGTAGAGGAGGTCTTCCAATCCATGCGCGCCTAACAGCCCTTTGAGCCCCTTCTTCAATCACAGCCCTAGCGACCTTGAGAGAAGCCATCTTCAACGGAGGTTTGTCGATAGTAACTTCAGTTGATGCCAAGAACTGAGGGACCTCTTCGAAATTTTGACAAGAAGTTTCTATGAATTCCCCGTCCATCTCCACGTAGCGAAAAGAATTGTGGTGACTCACCATATATTCTTCTTCACCTCGCACTGTGACAATATTCCCCTTCACCGGATATTTCAGCATTTAATGGAGTGTGGAAGTAACTTCCCCAACCTTATGAATCCAAGGACGACCTAACAAGTAAGAATACGATGGTATGATATCCATTACGTAGAAGGTGGACCCAAAGGTCTGAGAACCCACTTTGACAGGGATGTCCACCTCCCCGTGCACCATTATTTTTGATCCATCAAAATCCCTTACCACAATGTTACTCGGTTTTAGAATCAAACCTTCACAATTCAGACGGTCTAACGCTTTCTTTGGCAAAACATTCAGCGAGGACCCGATATCTACCAGCACATGCGCCATAGTGGTGCCCCTGCACTCAATCGAGACATGCAGAGCATCATTATGATTCCTCCCCTTCGGTGCCAGATCCGCATCTGAAAAACCTAGCCCATTATCAGCAGTTAGGCTAGCCACGCAATCTTTGAACTGATCTGCTGAAGTTTCCTGCGGCACATGCGTAGTCTTGAGAAATGCAATTGAAGCCTTCGCATGGGCTTCAGAACATAATAGCAGGGACAACATGTAGATCTTTGACAGGGTCTACCCCAGCTGCTCGACCATATTGTAGTCGCTCTTCTTGATAATTTTTAGTATTTCCTCTATTTCTTGTTTAGAGGCTTCCACAACGATCTTCTTAGGTACCTCTGTCCGAGCAAGTTCACATATGATTTCCTTGCCCCGAGTCCCAGATGGCTCAGTAGCAGGGGTGATAACTGGAGTGAGAAGGAATAGTAGCAGGTGTACTAACTGGAGTAGGAACAAGAGAAATGTCAGGAGTGCTGGTTGGAGCAGCAGTTGAAATAACAGTAGGCTTGATGATAGTCTTCGGGGAAATCTCAGGAGAGAAGACCCTTCCACTTCGGGTAACTTTACTAGTCCCGACAATATTACTGACATTAGTATCAGCTTCTTCATTCTGCAGTTCTTTCTTATTACCATGATAGTACACATCAGCATCGTAATGCCATGGGACAACCTTATTTGAGGTGTACGGGATGGGACCAGGAATAGCGATTATAAGCGGAGCAATTCTTTGAACAGGTGTAATCCTAACAGGTTTTCTCGAGGAAACCTTGGAAGGATTGGCAGAAATGGTTATAATGGTGACATCTTCATTTGGAACAACAGGAATCGTAGTCCTCTCAAACAAAATTTCTTTATTATCCATTAGGCGTTGAACACCTGACTTCAACAAACGGAAACCAGAAGGTATAATCGAACACATGTGGCAACCTTCACCATAACCCGGAAATAAATCGGCCAACAGCAAATTCTTCTTAACAGTCATCAGAGGAGTAGAAATTTCTTCAACAGAGGTCACAAACAAATCAATGTCAACAGCATTAACTCCACGACCATGTTTGGGCATGGGAGCAGTTATAACATTCGGCTTTTATGGAGCATCAAACTCTATCTCCTTGGCTTCGAGAAAATCTTTCACTTTGTTTCTCAGGGCCTAGAAATCATTTGTATCATGGCCTGGACTCTCAGTATGGTAGGCGCACCGTGCGTTGGGATTGTATCTGGGAGAGGTATTGTTTGGATTCTTGGGAGCCTCCTCAAGGTTGCCAAGTTGGATTTTAACAGATGAGGCAGAACTTCAGCCAGAGTCATGTTGATGCAGGTAAACTGTCATTATGGTCTTTCCACCCTTTGTTGATTGTTGCATTGTGGAGCAACTGTGGGTCTCGGTATCACTACATCATTTACCGTTTGACGGTGTTCAGGTCTGCTTTGGCCCCTCGGGCTATAGACCGCACTGGCTTCCTTCTTACCAGTGAAAGGCTTCTTTGCTGAACTCGAAGAGGAATCCTTCTGTATTTTTCCACTTTGAATGCCAGCTTCTACTCTTTCTCCAGTCAAAATCAACTCAGTGAAACCAGATGACGAGCTGCCGATCAAATGATTGAAAAATGGACCAGATAGCGTCCCTAGAAACATGTCAACCAACTCCCTATTAGACAACGGGGGTTGGACTCTTCCAGCCAAGTCTCTCCACTTTTGAGCATAGTCCTTAAAACCTTCACCTGCACCCATGGACATACCTTGGAGCTGAGTACGAGTGGGAGCAAGGTCGGCGTTGTACTGATACTGCTTGTAGAAAGCAGCAGCAAGATCTTCCCAGTTTCGGACACTGGCCCCCTCTAATTGATAGAACCATTCAAGTTGAGTCCCTGACAGACTATCTTGAAATAAGTGCACCCACAAACTTCTATCAACGACATAAGGATATATTTTCTTGACGTAACAGCGGAGATGGAGCTTTGGGAATGACACTCCATCATACTTGGTGAAAACCGGAGATTTGAATTTATGAGGGATGACCACTCCAGGTACCAGTCCCAATTCCCCGAAATATAAACCAAGGATCTTCTGAACTTCCATAGCACTTAGACGGTCTTCTAGCTGCTTGTATCTATCCTCAGCAGGAGGATATTGCTCATCATTATAATTAGTATCATCGTCAGAAACAACAGGACTAGGGTCCTTTTCCCTTTCTTGGTTCTCCCCTTCCTTGGACGAAGAGGTTAGATCAGTTTGATGCTTCAACCTTTCTCCGAACCTTCTACCCATATTCAGAATACCGACCTTCTTCTTCTTCTTCTTCTTCTTCTCTTTCAGAATAAGGGTCTTCATATCCTCTTTCCCCTTAGACAGACTTATGAACATCTATTGGAACTGGGCGTTCTGTGCCTGAAGATCTTTGGTGGCTTGATCGGAAGACACTTCTGCTGAAATAAACAGCAAAGAAGATGAGAAACCTGTAGTGGTACCTGTAATGATGTGCATGATAATGGGATGTGCATGTAATAATTTCAAAGACTTTGGGAGATTTAAATTTGTAAACCAAAAATAAACAAAACTTTATTAGCTTAACTTTGAAAGGTTCAACAATGCCTTTAAGGCGTTACAAATAAGTAAATAAAATAAATCTAAAACTAGCAAAAGCAAAATCAAAAGTCCCATAGACGCTTCCTCTTTGTGCTAATATAGTCATTGATCACTCTTTTCTCCTCGAGCTGCCTGGTGAGCTTTAGAACCTTCCTTTCTTGCTCATGGAACTGCTCCTGGTAAGTATCCCGCTCATTCTTCAGCTGAATCCAAGACCTCTGTAGCTCCCAAGGATCAGTAGGTATGTAAGGATAGAGAACCGTGTAAGGAATGCCTTCTTCATTAATGGGCTCCACAATCACTGGTAATACGGCTTCATAAGGCATCATAAGTTTCTCGGCACGAGCTCGGACCCATTGGAGATAAGGCTGCATAGGAAGGGAAGTCTTTGGTCCCAACTCTTGGGGGTCAGATCTATTTACCATGCCCCAAGCCTGTATGAACCTCTGGCGATGCTCCTTAACATCATACTTAAAGTCGAATACAATGTCCTCAAGAAGTAGTTCATGGGGACCATCCCTTCGAGCACGACCAAATTTTCGCAAAGCTAGACAAGGATTGTAATTTATACCCCATTTGATACCAAGTAATGTGACATTAGGGTACCCCCCACAACGGTCAATAACAACAGTGTCTTCCATAGCCCGGGAACACCAAAGAATATTTGTATGAGCAAGTGACATTATTCTGTATGACCAACCCAAACCTTCTTCATTCTCCAGCACAGACTTAGGGAGGTTTGAAATAAACCACCTTGATAACAATGACATGCAGCACATAAGAGCCCCTTTTCTCTTCATAGTACGGGTATGGAGGGCATGCAAGATATCTCCAAGCAATGTAGGCATTGGGCTACGCAAAAGGAAAATCTTGATAGCATTCACATCTACAAAGGAGTATGGATTAGGGAAGAGAACCAAACCGTAGATAAGAAGAGCCAAGACATCTTCAAAAGCCTGCAAATCCAAATCATCCCAAAATAGTTGAGCCTGGTCCATCAGAAATTTGGCTAGAAAACCTTCGACCCCACTTCGTGTTTCCCAATTGGATACCACATCAGTCCGTTTTAAATGCAAAGTTGAGGCGATGTGTTGTACCCCAAAATTTTCCCTCTCATATTTCTCAAGACATTGCAAGAATAATCTCCAAGTGGCTTAAGATTGCTTAAGAGTTGGACAGTCAAATCATCTCCTAAGGCAGTCAACCTCAAATTAGAGTTTTGTGTTGCATCAAGGTCCTTGCATCCAAATGACCTAAAGTGCTCCCCAATGTCCTAATATGTTCTCAAGTTCATCCATGTCAAATTTCAAGCCTTGCAGAGGAAGTTTGGTCAGGCAATTGCTCAAAGGGTCCAAAAATCGACTGTGCTAGGGCAAAAGTCAACTGTGACCTATAAACAGTCAAACTTTAATATTTTTTGTCACCATTCTCATTTTGAAGGATATTTCATCATTTTATCAAAGGTTGATCATGATTCATCAAGGATTGCTCAAAATTCATCAAGACTCAAAAGTTGCTAAATTAGGGTTTTGTAGGAAAAGTCAACTCAACTTTGACCAAGCATACCTTTCTCATACTTTATGAGAAATGACCCATCCAAATCTCATTTTTAAGAGGATGCAATTTCCTACAATCCATCTTCATACCCCAAGATCAAGAAATGCACTCACAAAAAGTTACAAATTTGGACATTATAGGTCATTTTTGAAAGTCAACAAAAACACCTTTTTTGCCAAAGCTTATAACTTGATCATTGAATATCAAAATGAGATGAGACCAAAAGGGTTGGTTAGAGGACATCTTAAGATTTCTAAAAAGTCAAAGAACAATTACAAAAGTTCAAAATTGAAGAAGTTATGCATTGTTGAAGTTGGGCATTTTTGCAAAATTGCCAAAAGTCAACTATCCCCAAAACTTCAAATTTTGTCAAATGGGCCCATTATTTTCCACTTGATTTGATCTTGTCACACTACACACGTGTCCTAGCTTCAGCCTTGTGTCCATTTATTAATTATTCTATTTTATTTGATTTTTTATTGAATTAATTCATTTTAAATCAATCTAAATCAAATAAAATACAAATATTGATTACTTTGGATCTTTTTGGTTGTTATAGGTCTTAAATATCATCATGATCAACATCAAATTCGTATCTCACCATATCATGAATAAAAAGATGGATTTTGGACAAAATAAGAAATTTATTAATGGAGGATCAAATCAAATCCTAAAACATCAATGTGCAAAGATTCAAGACCCAATTGTTGACCTAATCCAATGTAGCATACATATACAAGCCAAAGGACACGAGATCAGAGGTTAGAGGCTGCAGAATCACAAAAAGCAAACTTGAAAAAATTGTCAAAAAGCTTGAAACTGAAATCGTGCTTAGAGGAAGTTTCAACCCCAAAGCTCAACACTAATCTATTGCTGGGTGTCCACTGGACCTCCAGCAATCAAAAGCACGCTCTCATACCCTCTCAATCGCGCTGTAAGTCCCTCAAAAAACCGCCCTGTATTCGAAATCGTATCCTCACATTCTTGCATTCTCTTGGCAAATTGTTGACATATTCATACTCCTTATGGAATTTCTAAACTTTCTGCATTATTTGATTGCATTTATATAGCCTGTAACCCCCTATCCGAATCTAGGGTTCTTGGTTTGTGTTTTTGGGCGTTTTATTTTCAGGCAAAATCAGTGCAATTAATGGACATAGGCATGATCAGTGGAGGAAGACAAACATGACCATGGTCTTGGATTGTGTTTTCATGGCCTAGAACTAATTTTAGGATGGGCATACGGATTTAGCTGCGGATATAAATCCACAGGTAAATATCCAAGTTTCAACGAGGAAGATGAAGACGTGCCCTCCTCCTATTTGCTAGTTCAAATTTCGCACTTTATTTTTTTATATTTTCTGGCATTTAATTGTTTTCCATTATATTAATTATTGCCCATTATAATAACAAATGAAGCGTGTTGGTGCAGTGGTAGTGGCGTGTGTTTAGTAACTAACAGGACCTGGGTTCGAATCCCAGGTCCCCCATACATTTGTTATGCTTTTTGTACAGATATTCCAATGCAACTCCAAGCGCGTAGCATATCATGGTCACTCACTTAATCACTAGCCAGATGGCCCCAGGCCAGATCTGGTGGTCCAGAATGAAAGCCTACCATATGCTCTGGTCAACGTGCCACATGGAATTCCAAAAGTCAGTCAGGCTTGCATACAAATGGGCCTTGAATTTGCTATTCAAACCTCCAAAAATCAGGCCCAAGCACTCTCTTCTATATTTATTTTTTCATTCTTGTTTTTATTTAATTATTTTCATTATTATTTTTAACTAACCAATTAAAACTTTTTCTTAATAAAATTAAAACCAAGAAAACATTTTCTTAATTAAATTAATTTCCAGCATTTTTATTTTTGTTAATAAATATTAATTGAATTAATTTAGATTAATTAGGAAATAACTTTAATATCTTTTGCAATAATTAAAATTAATTTAGACAATTAGGTTTTATTAACATTAATCAAATTTATTTTTATTTCTTTAAATATCAAAAACCCAAAAATAATTTTATGAATTAATTAATTTATTAATTAAATGCTTAACCTAATTTAATTTCTTTCTTAATTCAAAAATAACCAAAAAATCTTTTCTTTAATAAACAAAGGGTCAAAACCCTAAAACTCGCATCCGATTTAATTTCCACACGCGATCCATTTTATTCAATATTGTATCTGTTTCCCGGAATGTAATAGTTTAATAGGACTTTAATTATTTTATCGCTTTATTTACTTTCCGCATTTTAATTTCAAGGGTTGCTTTTGGCGATGTAAATACCCGACGCCTTGTAATAGTTAGTTTTAATTCCCGCAATTTAATTTCTGCAACTTATAAACTGTTAGATGTTTGATAATAGGGAATGCATGACAAGATCAAATGTTTAAACCTAAAATCAACATAGATAACCATGAACATGTACAAAGACAAAATTAACTGAAAACAACACACTCGCACATGCGCACTCTTAGGGTACACCTCGCTCGGTTGCCTTCGAACATGGTCATTAAGTATAGGAAGTTTTAGAGGTCGCCCTCTTGTCCAAAGATCATAGTTGCATTGAAACGGATGCCTCAGAAAAATGATCTAAGACATTAGGGTTACCGCTAAGGCGTCCTAACATTGCTTTAGTGACCGCACGTCCCTTAATCGAATTGACCCTTAAAACTCCAACGACGACGCTACCTACTCATCAATAGTGGGATAGCATTTTCTAAAGGACATTAGTACAAATTGATTCTTTTTTCGAGTAGGTAGATGGTTCTTAAATACTTTCTTTCAAAACAAAACAAAAACTTTTCGCACTTACACCTTTCAAACAAAAACTTCTTTCAAACCCACAAACACAAAGAAAATCAATTTTTTTGAAAACACTTTAAGAAAGTACCTAAGAGCCTGTGGATAACCACGGATAGAAAGGGTGCTAACACCTTCCCTTTCTATAATCTACCCCCCGGACCCGAGAAACATCTCGAAAAAGGAATTTTTCTGTGCTTTTTTCCTTCCCTTGTTGGATAAAATAAAAGTCGGTGGCGACTCTTGCTTACCGCGACATTTTGCAAAAACAAACGCAAAACGTGAACCAACATTCCAAAAAATAGTCATTTCTCTCCCACCGTATCACAGAACTGGCGACTCTGCTAGGGATATTAATAAGTAGGGTGTACCTTAGGATTAGATCATTGTGTTTTTAATTGTTTGCTTTGTATGCTTTATATTTGTGGGCTTGTATCGGAGTTACTATAGATCCTAACCCGGATCTGGGGATACCCTTTAGGTAAGTAGAAATAAACTGTGAGGGAACTGTACGGCGTAGACCGATACGGTTGAAGCAGTAGCTACGTTGGTGTGGCACTTTAGATTGTACAGATATCCCTGGTATTGGAACGAGGAGAATATGAGTCATCTAAGGGGTCATTAAGCACCAACTGACCTTAGAACCTTTAAATTGACCAACTTGGCCATAGAACAGTAGCAGTATGCTACACTCATTGAGACTAAACTCTCGCGATGATTCCGGCAGCAAGAAAAGGTTGCTAAACTGGAATTATGACCGATTGAGGGTAGTCAGTGAAATTGAGATCCTCTAGAACCCGGTTACTATTTTTAGGACAAGTTTAAACCAACTGAACTGAAAGAGGGTAGTACATAAGCTCATTGTCAGCCTGAAATCTAAGGGCTCTCTGTGTGACTTGTGTGCCTTTACCATGTTTGCTGTTTGTGGATACTTGTGGTGTGCTTTCTATCATGACATCATGAAATCATAACATTGCATACACATTGCATTGGACTAACCTATTTCAAAGACAAGAGGGATTCATCTTTGTTCTGTTTTGTAGGTCATGATGCCCATGGGTAAGAATACCATCCGGATCAACTTTGTCCAGGTTCCCACCTTGCTTAAAGAGTTGGTTGCAAAGATGCCTGATACTACCTCCTTTATCAGAAGACATGGGTATCTTCTCAGTTTGGTCACCTCCAAATTGGACGACCAGATGATGAGTGTCCTTGTCCAATTCTATGATCCGCTGTACCATTGCTTTACTTTCCAGGACTACCAGTTGGTTCCCACCTTAGAAGAGTTCTATGATCTGCTCGGTATCTCTATTCTGGAGCAGACCCTATTTACTGGTTGGGAGAAGATCCTTAGGCTAGAAGAGATTGCTTCAGCCCTTCATTTGACAAAGGATGAGGTAATGGCTAATTGGGAGACTAGAAGTGGAGCAAAAGGATTTCTGACTAAGTTCTTGGTTGGTAAGGCTAATTATTTCTGGGATAGTCTAGACTTCAAGGCATTCGAAGATATTCTGGCTCTTCTGATATATGGCTTAGTATTGTTTCTGAATTCGGACTCCTTTGTTGATGTGAATGTGGTGAATATCTTCATCTCTCGTAATCATGTACCCACTCTCTTAGGTGACATTCTTCATCAGCTTTATGCCCGTACTGCCCGAAAGCGGGGAACCTTGATGTGTTGTGCTCCATTATTGGCAATGTGGTTTATTTCGCACCTCCCCAAATCAGTGTTGAAGAACAAAGAAGGCATGGGCTGGGCCTATAGGGTTATCTCTCTCTCTCTCATAATGATATCATATGGACTAACAAGGGTATGGATGAGGTGGCTATCATTGATCGATGTGGGGAGTACCCCAATGTTCCATTGATAAGAACCCATGGTGGAATTTCTTACAATCCGTGCTTGGCCTTACGTCAGTTTGGGAGAGCCAGAAGAGAAGGACCTCATGAGCTGCTAATGCCTAGTATCATCTTTGATTTTCAAAGGGATAACGACGAGCAACGCCGCAGATTCATAAGGGCTTGGGATAGAGTTCACAGATCTGATCCACATGAGCTGGGTCCAAAGACTTCTCTTCCAATGGAGCCATATCTCAGATGGGTCTGTATCCGTGCCCAAAAGCTGGGTATGCCATATGAAGCCGTCCTACCTATCATTGTTGAAGTTGCTAATGAAGAGGGGGTTCTTCCTACCATCCTCCACCCTTACATGCCCACTAACATTGGGGCACTGAAAAGGTCTTGGATGCAGCTAAGAGAAGAGCGGGATGCTTACCGAGAAAAGTTTAACGAGCAAGAGCAGAAGATCCAGAGGTTGACTAGGCAGCTGGAGAACGAGCGGATTCTCAATGACTATGTCCGCACCGACAAGAAGAGACCATGTGAGCACTGATTGTCCTTTGATTATTTCCTTTCCGGTTTTTATTTACTTTTCAGTATTTCCATTCTTGTAACGCCTTAAGGGCAATTTGTTGAACAATTTGAATTTCAAAGTTTATCTAATAAAGTGTGTTTCATTTCTTGTTTACAAATTTGAATCTCCCGATTGTCTTTGAAACATATCATACGCATTTCATCCCATGCACTTCATAACAGGTGCCCATTACAGGTCTCTTATCTTATTCGCTGTTTATTTCAGCATTCATCATGTCTGCTGTACCATCAACTGAGCAAGCAATCAAGGCCCTACAGGCCCAGAATGCCCAATTCCAAGAGTCGTTCATGAACCTAGCTAAGGGTCAGCAAGATCTGAAGAACCTGATTCTGAAAGAGAAGAAGAAGAAGAAGAAGAAGAAGAAGAGGACCGTCCTGTTTAACACAGGTCACCGATTTGGAAATAGGCTATGGGATGAGGTTGATTTGACCACCTCATCTAGAGGGAAAGATAGTCAGGAGGAAAGGAGGGCTCCTAGCCCTGTGGTCTCCGACAACAAGACGGACTTCGACGAATACCAGTATCCTCCTGCTAAGGATAGATATAAATAGTGTGAAGACCGGTTGAGTGCGATGGAAGTTCAAAAGGTGCCTTGTCTGGACTTTGGTGATCTGGGTCTATCATCTGGGGTAGTAATTCCCCACAAGTTCAAGGCACCAACCTTTGCTAAGTATGAAGGAGTTTCTTGTCCGAAGCTGCACCTTCGGTCATATGTAAGGAAGATTCAGCCGTACACCGCTGATAAGAACCTATGGATCCACTTCTTTCAAGACAGTCTCCCAGGGACTCAGCTTGAATGGTTTTACCAGTTGGACGGAGCCAGTATCCGCAGTTGGGAAGATTTGGCTACTGCTTTCTACAGGAAGTACCAATACAATTCCGACCTCGCTCCCACGCGTACCCAACTCCAGGGTATGTCTATGGGAATGGGTGAAGGTTTCAAATATTATGCTCAGAAGTGGAGGGACCTCGCCGGAAGAGTACAACCACCTTTGGCTGATCGGGAGCTTGTGGATATGTTTCTGGGGACCTTGTCTGGTCCATTTTTCAACCATCTGATTGGAAGCTCTTCGTCTGGGTTTGCAGAGCTAATCATGACCGGTGAGAGGATTGAAGCTGGTATTAAGGCTGGTAAGATACAGAAGGGTGCCTCATCCAGCACCGAGAAGAAGCCCTTTAAGAAAGAATCCAGTGCTGTCTACAGTTCGAAAAGACATAATAGACCTGAACACCGCCAAGCTGTTAATGCGGTTGTTATTTCAAGACCTGTTGGTGCTCCTCAGCACAACAATCAACAAAACGACGAGAGACCCCGAAGGCAATTCACCCGTCTTAGCATGACTTTGTCTCAGATTCTGCCGCAGTTATTAAAGACCAATCTAGTGATTCCAAGGGAGGCCCCGAAGAATCCCAACACTACATCACCAAAGTATAACCCTAATGCCCGCTGTGCTTTTCACTCTGATAGCCTGGGGCATGATACAGATGATTGTTGGGTTTTGAAGAACAAGGTACAAGACTTGATTGCTGTGAAAGAGATCGAGTTCGAAGCACCACAAAAGCCTAAACAAGACGCCGGGGTGAATGCTACCGGGGATGACGATAATGAAGAGTTTGACATTGACAGTTGGATCTATCCTACTACTGATGGTGGATTAAGCAACTGGACAGCGAAGGATTCTATGCTCGTTTCCGTTATTACCCAGTAATGAAACTTTTTGTTTTGAATTTGTAACAGATGATGTTTTAAACTCTATGGCCCGGTGTCTTACCCGGGGCACCGTGGCTTCATTTGTGAGGGCTTTATGTGTGTCATTTTCATATATCATTAATAAAAGCATTGGACGTTTCTTGCATTTCAAATTTTGCGCTCCTTGTTTTTCTTTTATTATATATTGCAAAACAGCTATTTTACACACATTCACATATACAGGTCCACATCCACTCTGGATCTCACTGGTAACGACTCTGCTATTTCCAGTTATGACTTCGAAAATATGATCAACTTAGCCAAAGACGAAGGTGAAGATGATTGCGAAGTGCCTTGTGAACTTGCAAGACTGCTACTCCAGGAAGAGAGGGTTATTCAGCCGCACGAAGAGCCGGTGGAATCAGTGAATCTGGGTACTGAGATAGACAAGAAAGAGGTCAAGGTTGGTGCAAACCTGGATCTTAGTGTGAAGAAACGGTTGATTCAGATGCTGCGTGACTACGTTGAGATCTTCGCCTGGTCTTATGAAGATATTCCTGGGTTGGATACCAATATTGTGGTTCACCGCCTGCCTACCAAGGAAGACTGTCCTCCCGTAAAACAGAAAGTCCGCCGAATGCGCCCAGAGATGTCTGAGAAAATCAAGGGTGAAGTTATGAAACAGTTTGACGCCGGTTTTCTAGCAGTTACTTCTTACCCTCAGTGGGTGGCCAATGTGGTTCCTGTACCAAAGAAGGATGGTAAGGTTCAAATGTGTGTTGACTATAGGGATCTGAACAGGGCAAGCCCCAAGGATGATTTCCCTCTACCTCATATCGACGTTCTGGTTGACAACACCGCTCAGCATAAGGTATTCTCCTTCATGGATGGTTTCTCCGGTTATAATCAGATTAAAATGGCTCCCGAAGACATGGAGAAGACAACCTTTGTTACTCACTGGGGTACCTTTTGCTACAAGGTCATGCCTTTTGGACTGAAGAATACTGGGGCAACGTATCAGCGTGCCATGGTTGCTTTGTTCCATGATATGATCCATCATGAGATTGACGTATACGTCGACGACATGATTGCAAGATCTCAGACGGAGGAAGAACATCTCGACCACCTTCAGAAGCTATTTGACAGGTTGAAGTTGTACAAGCTGAGGTTAAACCCGAACAAGTGCACCTTCGGGGTGAGATCTGGTAAACTGCTGGGTTTCTTCGTAAGCGACAAAGGTATTCAAGTGGATCCTGCAAAGGTGAAAGCTATACAGGAAATGCCAGCTCCCAGAACAGAGAAAGAAGTCAGAGGCTTTATGGGACGACTAAACTATATTTCCCGATTCATCTTGCACATGACTACTACTTGTGAGCCAATCTTCAAGCTGCTGAAGAAAGATCAAGTAGTATGTTGGAACGATGAATGCCAGGCCGCTTTCGAAAGGATCAAAGAGTATCTCCAAGATCCACCTATTTTGATGCCACCAGTTGAAGGGAGACCTTTGATCCTATACTTGACAGTACTTGATAACTCAATGGGGTGCGTGCTGGGTCAACATGACGAGTCTGGCCGAAAAGAGTATGCTATTTATTACCTTAGCAAAAAGTTTACCGACTGCGAGACCCGATACTCATTGCTCGAGAAAACTTGCTGCGCTTTGGCATGGGCTGCTCGCTGGCTGAGACAGTATATGCTGACTCACATTACTCTGTTGATATCAAAGATGGATCCAATCAAGTATATCTTCGAAAAGCCTGCCTTATCCAGAAGAATAGCAAGATGGCATATGATCTTGACTGAGTATGACATCCAATATACGACCCAAAAAGCAATCAAGGGAAGTGTGTTGGCAGACCATTTGGCACATCATGCAGTGGATGATTACCAGTCTATAAACTTTGAATTCCTGGACGAAAATATCATGTTGGTAACTGATTGTGAGACACCTGGACCAGATGAAGGACCTGAGGAAGGATCCCGATGGTTTATGTACTTTGATGGAGCTTTAAACGCTTTGGGTAATGGCATTGGCGCAGTGATCATATCTCCTAAAGGCTCTCATACTCCGTTTACCGCCCGACTATGTTTCAACTGCACCAACAATATGGCGGAGTATGAGGCGTGCATCATGGGTCTTCGAGCAGTAATTGACCTAAGGATTAAGTTTCTAAGTGTCTTCGGATATTCCTCTCTCGTGATCAGTCAGATCAAAGGCGAGTGGGATACGAAACACCCAAATCTTATTCCTTATAAGGAGTATGTGTTGACATTGCTTCCCTATTTCGAGGAGATAAACTTTGAACACTTCCCTAGAGAGGAGAATCAGTTGGCGGACGCGCTGGCTACAATGTATTCTATGTTCAAAGTCAATTGGGACAACGAGGCTCCCCGGATTATCATTGAAAGATTGGACGAACCTGCACATTATTGTGATCTTGAGACTGAAGAGGTAACAGAAAAGCCCTGGTATCATGAGGTGAAGAGGTATCTCGAGACTCAGGAATACCCCGAGGGTGCATCTGTTAACGACAAGAATTTTCTGAGGAGGTTCGCAGCGAAATTCTTCATCAGCAATGACATCCTTTACAAACGTAACCATGATTCGACCCAACTGCGATGTGTGGATAAGAATGAAGCAGAAAGGATCATGGCAGATTTACATGAAGGTACTTTCGGAACTCATTCCAGTGGACACACCATGGTAAAGAAAATCCTACGGGCAGGATATTATTGGTCCACAATGGAAGCTGACTGTTATCAGCATTCTCGGACATGTCACAAGTGCCAAGTCTATGCTGATAAGGTGCACATACCTCCAGTTCCTCTGAACATCTTAACGGCTCCTTGGCCTTTTGCCATGTGGGGCATTGATATGATCGGCGAGATCAGACCTACGACATCCAACGGGCATCGTTTCATCCTGGTAGCTATTGATTACTTTACGAAATGGGTTGAGGCAGCTTCCTTTGCTACGGTAACCAAGAACGTCGTGGCACGGTTCATTCGGAAAAATCTGATCTGTCGACATGGTGTACCAGAGAGGATCATTACAGACAATGGTACCAATCTCAACAACAAGATGATCATCGAACTCTGTAAGCAATTCAAGATACAGCATCATAACTCTTCTCCCTACCGGCCGAAGATGAATGGGGTTGTCGAAGCGGCTAATAAGAACATTAAGAAGATTGTGCAGAAGATGACAGTGACCTACAAAGATTGGCACGAGATGTTACCGTTTGCTCTTCATGGGTATCGTACCTCAGCACGGACGTCAACAGGGGAAACACCCTATTCCTTGGTTTATGGCATGGAGGAAGTCTTGCCCATTGAAGTTCAGATACCCTCTCTTCGGATCATGAAGGATGAAGGTTTGAGCGAAGATGACTGGATCCAGACCCAGCTTGATCAGCTGAACCTAATCGACGAAAAGAGACTTACTGCTATTTTTCATGGTCAGACATACCAAAAACAGATGATCAAGGCATTTAACAAGAAAGTTAGACGACAAGAGTATCAAGTTGGGGATCTGGTTATCAAGCGCATCATATTACCTCAAGGTGATCCCAGGGGCAAATGGACCCCTACTTACGAAGGGCCATTTGTGGTTAAGAACATTTTCTCAGGAGGAGCTATGATTCTAACCACCATGGATGGTGACGACCTTCCTCACCCCGTCAATGCAGACATAGTGAAAAGATACTACGCATAATCAAAGACCCGCTAGGTTGACTGGCCTAGGAAAAAATAAGGGCTTCTTGGCGAACCAAAAGGGTTCGGGCAAAAATAAGGGATGAAAATGAAAAAATCTGTACACCCGGCAAGTCGAAAACCTGACAAGGCGACTTGGGCAAAAAAGGGTATCTCGGTGGACTGAAAACCCGAAAGGGCGGCCCAGGCAAAAGTTAGGGATCAAAGCATAACATTATGTCTCATTGGATCACCTTGCATCCAGACTTCGGTATCGACTATCAAGCTCGGACGGCACTAATCAATCTGATCTACCTTCAACCAAGTAGAAAAGTGATGAGATGCTCGAGGACATAAAGGCAATAGCAGAGTTGGAACCCAATGGGGTTATTCATATAGCTGTTTTGTTTAGTTTTTCGCAAATTTGTGTAAATTCTATTATTCGACGGCGTTCTCTTACTAGGACGTCAACCTCTTGTACAAAAATGCTTATTTACAAGCCAAACATTAAAATCAATACAATTCATTTTCAAAGAAATTTCAAACTGTTTTTCCTTTATCTGTTTTGTTTTGCAAAGAACATCCAATGTTCATTTGTGATATATGCATTTGACATTAATTGCTGCTCATGAATATTTACATGCGAAACAAAAGACAATTACGGGTAATATCAGAAACAGGGACAATAAGAATTGTCTGAACTGTATAGTTGCTTTGTCCACCAGGTACAAGGTAAATTCGTCTGAAGAATATAACCAAGATACCTTCACTCCCCGCAGAGTAAGACAGTAATGGTAGCTCTCCCCCAGCTAAGACTTGCAACTATGAACAAATCAGCAAAGCTCTCCCCAAGCAGAGTTTATCCACCATCAGCACTAAAAAGGCTTGATATCCCCGGCAGTCTTAATATTCCCTAGCAGAGTATGAGAATGTTCCCCGAAAGAATACAAGATACCTCCAGTGGAGTCAATATTACTCCAGCACGGTCTAAAAAGCTTCCCCAACGAAGTTGAAACATCATCCCTAGTAGACTCTGGAAGTTTATCCCCAACGGAGTACAAAAATAAATCTCCCCAGCCGAGTTCAAAGGATCACTCCCAGCATAATTCGAAGGATTATCCCCACAAAAGTCTAATAGGTTTATCCCCAGCAAGTTGCAACTGAAAGATTATCCCCATCGAAGTCCTTTCCTTTCACAAACGGGAATTCAATCCTCAACAGATTCAATATCACCAGCAGAATTTATCAGTGGAATCCTCAACAGAGCGTCTCTTCCCCACAGGGTAATCTTCTCATAAGTTTATTCCCCAACAGAGTTATCTTCTCCTGCAGGTCTATTCTCACAATCATTTTCGCTCATCATCCCCAGCGGAAACGAAGAACTCAACTCTACTCTCCAGATGCTATTCAGGATTTATTTTCCCCAGATAAAACATTACATTTCCATACATCATGATACATGAATATACACATCATACCATATAATCTCATTTATGTTGAGAACATCATTGCTTGATCCATATCACGCATTGCATATGACTGACCTTTATCTTTCAGGAAAGATGCAGTTAAATTCTCAACCATGTGGAAGACCTCCTCTGGTTCAGTCAGATCGCCGATAAGATCTCCCTGATTCGTATTCCAGTTGAAGTTATTCCAAGACCTTGTCTGGTCCAGTTAAGTCGATTCCTAAAGATATTTTTGATGTCGATCCAGTCAAAGTTAATCCAACACCTCCTCTGGTTCAGTAAGATCACCGCGAAGATCTCCCTGATTCGTATTCCAGTTGAAGTTATTCCAAGACCTTGTCTGGTCCAGTTAAGTCGATTCCTAAAGATATTTTTGATGTCGATCCAGTCAAAGTTAATCCAACACCTCCTCTGGTTCAGTTAGATCACCGCGAAGATCTCCCTGATTCGTATTCCAGTTGAAGTTATTCCAAGACCTTGTCTGGTCCAGTTAAGTCGATTCCTAAAGATTTTTCTGATGCCGATCCAGTCAAAGTTAATCCAAGACCTCCTCTGGTTCAGTTAGATCTCCGCGAAGATCTCCCTAATTCGTATTCCAGTTGAAGTTATTCCAAGACCTTGTCTGGTCCAGTTAAGTCGATTCCTAAAGATTTTTCTGATGCCGATCCAATCAAAGTTAATCCAAGACCTCCTCTGGTTCAGTTAGATCGCCGCGAAGATCTCCCTGATTCGTATTCCAATTGAAGTTATTCCAAGACCTTGTCTGGTCCAGTTAAGTCGATTCCTAAAGATTTTTCTGATGTCGATCCAGTCAGAGTTAATCCAAGACCTCCTCTGGTTCAGTTAGATCTCTGCGAAGATCTCCCTGATTCGTATTCCAGTTGAAGTTATTCCAAGACCTTGCCTGGTCCAGTTAAATCGATTTCTAAAGATTTTTCTGACGCCGATCCAGTCAAAGTTAATCCAAGACCTCCTCTGGTTCAGTTAGATCGCCGATAAGATCTCCTTGATTCGTATTCCAGTTGAAGTTATTCCAAGACCTTGTCTGGTCCAGTTAAATCGATTCCTAAAGATTTTTCTGATGCTGATCCAGTCAAGGTTCATCCAAAACCTCCTCTGGTTCAGTTAGATCGCCGCGAAGATCTCCCTGATTCGTATTCCAGTTGAAGTTATTCCAAGACCTTGTCTAGTCCAGTTAAATCGATTCCTAAATATTTTTCTGATGCCGATCCAGTCAAGGTTCATCTAAAACCTCCTCTGGTTCAATTAGATCGCCGCGAAGATCTCCATGATTCATATTCCAGTTGAAGTTATTCCAAGACCTTGTCTGGTCCAGTTAAATCGATTCCTAAAGATTTTTCTGATGCCGATCCAGTCAAGGTTCATCCAAAACCTTCTCTGGTTCAGTTATATCACCGCGAAGATCTCCTTGATTCGTATTCCAGTTGAAGTTATTCCAAGACCTTGTCTGGTCCAGTTAAATCGATTCCTAAAGATTTTTCTGATGCCGATCTAGTCAAAGTTCATCCAAAACCTCCTCTGGTTCAGTTAGATCGCCGCGAAGATCTCCCTGATTCGTATTCCAATTGAAGTTATTCCAAGACCTTGTCTGGTCCAGTTAAGTCGATTCCTAAAGATTTTTCTGATGTCGATCCAGTCAGAGTTAATCCAAGACCTCCTCTGGTTCAGTTAGATCTCCGCGAAGATCTCCCTGATTCGTATTCCAGTTGAAGTTATTCCAAGACCTTGCCTGGTCCAGTTAAATCGATTTCTAAAGATTTTTCTGACGCCGATCCAGTCAAAGTTAATCCAAGACCTCCTCTGGTTCAGTTAGATCGCCGATAAGATCTCCTTGATTCGTATTCCAGTTGAAGTTATTCCAAGACCTTGTCTGGTCCAGTTAAATCGATTCCTAAAGATTTTTCTGATGCTGATCCAGTCAAGGTTCATCCAAAACCTCCTCTGGTTCAGTTAGATCGCCGCGAAGATCTCCCTGATTCGTATTCCAGTTGAAGTTATTCCAAGACCTTGTCTAGTCCAGTTAAATCGATTCCTAAATATTTTTCTGATGCCGATCCAGTCAAGGTTCATCTAAAACCTCCTCTGGTTCAATTAGATCGCCGCGAAGATCTCCATGATTCATATTCCAGTTGAAGTTATTCCAAGACCTTGTCTGGTCCAGTTAAATCGATTCCTAAAGATTTTTCTGATGCCGATCCAGTCAAGGTTCATCCAAAACCTTCTCTGGTTCAGTTATATCACCGCGAAGATCTCCTTGATTCGTATTCCAGTTGAAGTTATTCCAAGACCTTGTCTGGTCCAGTTAAATCGATTCCTAAAGATTTTTCTGATGCCGATCTAGTCAAAGTTCATCCAAAACCTCCTCTGGTTCAGTTAGATCGCCGTGAAGATCTCCCTGATTCGTATTCCAGTTGAAGTTATTCCAAAACCTTGTCTGGTCCAGTTAAATCGATTCCTAAAGATTTTTATGATGTCGATCCAGTCAAAGTTAATCCAAGACCTCCTCTGGTTCAGTCAGATCGCCGATAAGATCTCCCTGATTCATATTCAAGTTGAAGTTATTCCAAGACCTTGTGTGGACCAGTTAAATTGATTCCTAAAGATTTTTCTAATGTCGATCCAGTCAAAGTTAATCCAAGACCTCCTCTGGTTCAGTCAGATCACTGATAAGATCTCCCTGATTCGTATTCCAGTTGAAGTTATTCCAAGACCTTGTCTGGTCCAGTTAAATCAATTCCTAAAGATTTTTCTGATGCCGATCCAGTCAAAGTTAATCCAAGACCTCCTCTAGTTCAATTAGATCGCCGCGAAGATCTCCCTGATTCGTGTTCCAGTTGAAGTTATTCCAAGACTCTTGTCTGGTCCAATTAAATCGATTCGAAGATTTTCTGATTCCGATCCAGTCAAAGTTAATCCAAAACCTCCTCTGGTTCTGTTAGATCGCCGCGAAGATCTCCCTGATTCGTATTCTAGTTGAAGTTATTCCAAGACCTTCCCTGGTTCAGTCAGATCGACGATAAGATCTCCCTGATTCATATTCCAGCCAAAGTTCAGACCACCTATCAGCAGTCTCCAAATGGCATTTGTAAGCCCATTCCCGACATCATCAGACTGATACCACTTCATGCGAGTGCAAATTTCTGGGCACTCTAGTGTTCAATCATCTTCCACCTTCGGATCACGAAAGGCCCGAAAGCCAATCTATATCCTCAGGTTTAAGAAAATTGAACAGGGGAAGCTTTTGTACCCCAAAATTTTCCCTCTCATATTTCTCAAGACATTTCAAGAATAATCTCCAAGTGGCTCAAGATTGCTCAAGAGTTGGACAGTCAAATCATCTCCTAAGGCAGTCAACCTCAAATTAGGGTTTTGTGTTGCATCAAGGTCCTTGCATCCAAATGACCTCAAGTTCTCCCAAATGTCCTAATATGTTCTTAAGTTCATCCATTTCAAATTTCAAGCCTTGCAGAGGAAGTTTGATCAATCAATTGCTCAAAGAGTCCAAAAATCGACTATGCTAGGGCAAAAATCAACTGTGACCTATAAACAGTCAAACTTCAAGATTTTTTGTCAACATTATCATTTTGAATGATATTTCATCATTTGATCAAAGTTTGATCATGATTCATCAAGGATTGCTCAAAATTCATCAAGACTAAAAAGTTGCTAAATTAGGGTTTTGTAGGAAAAGTCAACTCAACTTTGACCAAGCATAACTTTCTCATAATTTATGAGAAATGACACATCCAAATCTCATTTTGAAGAGGATGCAATTTACTACAATCCATCTTCATACCACAAGATCAAGAAATGCACTCACAAAAAGTTACAAATTTGGACATTATAGGTCATTTTTGAAAGTCAACAAAAACACCTTTTTTTCCAAAGCTTATAACTTGAGCATGGAATATCAAAAAGAGATGAGACCAAAAGGGGTGGTTAGAGGACATCTCAAGCTTTCTAAAAAGTCCACGAACACTTCCAAACGATCAAAATTGAAGAAGTTATGCATTGTTGAAGTTGGGCATTTTTGCAAAATTGCCAAAAGTCAACTATCCCCAAAACCTCAAATTTTGTCAAATGGGCCCATTATTTTCCACTTGATTTGATCTTGTCACACTACACACGTATCCTAGCTTCAGCCTTGTGTCCATTTATTAATTTTTCTATTTTATTTTATTTTTTATTGAATTAATTCATTTTAAATCAATCTAAATCAAATAAAATCCAAATATTGATTACTTTGGATCTTTTTGGTTGTTATAGGTCTTAATTATCATCATGATCAGCATCAAATTCGTATCTCACCATATCATGAACAAAAATATGGATTTTGGACAAAATAAGAAAGTTATCAATGGAGGATCAAATCAAATCCTAAAACATTAATGTGCAAAGATTCAAGACCCAATTGTTGACCTAATCCAATGTAGCATACATATACAAGCCAAAGGACACGAGATCAGAGGTTAGAGGCTGCAGAATCACAAAAAGAAAACTTGAAAAAAATTGTCAAAAAGCTTGAAACAGAAATTGTGCTTAGAGGCAGTTTCAACACCAAAGCTCAACACTAATCCATTGCTGGGTGTCCACTGAACCTCCAGCAATCAAAAGCACGCTCTCATACCCTCTCAATCGCGCTGTAAGTCCCTCAAAAAACCGCCCTGTATTCGAAATCGTATCCTCACATTCTTGCATTCTCTTGGCAAATTGTTAACATATTCATGATCCTTGTGCAATTTCTAAACTTTCTGCATTATTTGATTGCATTTATATAGCCTGTAACCCCCTAGCCGAATCTAGGGTTCTTGGTTTGTGTTTTTGGGCATTTTATTTTCAGGAAAAATCAGTGCAATTAATGGACATAGGCATGATCAGTGGAGGAAGACGAACATGACCATGGTCTTGGATTGTGTTTTCATGGCCTATGACTAATTTTAGGATGGGCATACGGATTTAGCTGCGGATATAAATCCGCAAGTAAATATCCATGTTTCAACGAGGAAGATGAAGACGTGCCCCCTTCCTATTGGCTAGTTAAAATTTCGCGCTTTATTTTTTTATATTTTCTGGCATTTAATTGTTTTCCCTTATATTAATTATTGCCCATTATAATAACAAATGAAGCGTGTTGGTGGAGTGGTAGTGGTGTGTGTTTAGTGACTAACAGGACCTGGGTTCGAATCCCAGGTCCCCCATGCATTTGTTATGCTTTTTCTACAGATATTCCAATGCAACTCCAAGCGCGTAGCATACCATGGTCACTCACTTAATCACTAGCCAGATTGCCCCAGGCCAGATCTGGTGGTCCAGAATGAAAGCCGACCATATGCTCTGGTCAACGTGCCACATGGAATTCCAAAAGTCAGTCAGGCTTGCATACAAATGGGCCTTGAATTTGCTATTCAAACCTCCAAAAATCAGGCCCAAGCACTCTCTTCTATATTTATTTTTTCATTCTTGTTTTTATTTAATTATTTTCATTATTATTTTTAACTAACCAATTAAAACTTTTTCTTAATAAAATTAAAACCAAGAAAACATTTTCTTAATTAAATTAATTTCCAGCATTTTTATTTTTGTTAATAAATATTAATTGAATTAATTTAGATTAATTAGGAAATAACTTTAATATCTTTTGCAATAATTAAAATTAATTTAGACAATTAGGTTTTATTAACATTAATCAAATTTATTTTTATTTCTTTAAATATCAAAAACCCAAAAATATTTTTATTAATTAATTAATTTATTAATTTAATGCTTAACCTAATTTAATTTCTTTCTTAATTCAAAAATAACCAAGAAATCTTTTCTTTAATAAACAAAGGGTCAAAACCCTAAAACTCGCATCCGATTTAATTTCCCGCAGGCGATCCATTTTATTCAATATTGTATCTGTTTCCCGGAATGTAATAGTTTAATAGGACTTTAATTATTTTATCGCTTTATTTACTTTCCGCATTTTAATTTCAAGAGTTGCTTTTGGCGATGTAAATACCCGACGCCTTGTAATAGTTAGTTTTAATTCCCGCAATTTAATTTCCGCAACTTATAAACTGTTAGATGTTTGATAATAGGGAATGCATGACAAGATCAAATGTTTAAACCTAAAATCAACATAGATAACCATGGACATGTGCAAAGACAAAATTAACTGAAAACAACACACTCGCACATGCGCACTCTTAGGGTACACCTCGCTCGGTTGCCTTCGAACGTGGTCATTAAGTATAGGAATTTTTAGAGGTCGCCCTCTTGTCCAAAGATCATAGTTGCCTTGAAACGGTTGCCTCGGAAAAATGATCTAAGACATTAGGTTTACCGCTAAGGCGTCCTAACATTTCTTTAGTGACCGCACGTCCCTTAATCGAATGACCCTTAAAACTCCAACGACGACGCTACCTACTCATCAATAGTGGGATAGCATTGTCTAAAGGACATTAGTACAAATTGATTCTTTTTTCGAGTAGGTAGATGGTTCTTAAATACTTGCTCTTTCAAAACAAAACAAAAACTTTTCGCACTTACACCTTTCAAACAAAAACTTCTTTCAAACCCACAAACACAAAGAAAATCATTTTTTTTGAAAACACTTTAAGCAAGTACCTAAGAGCCCGTGGATAACCACGGATAGAAAGGGTGCTAACACCTTCCCTTTATATAATCTACCCCCCGGACCCGAGAAACATCTAGAAAAAGGAATTTTTCTGTGCTTTTTTCCTTTCCTTGTTGGATAAAATAAAAGTCGGTGGCGACTCTTGCTTACCACAACATTTTGCAAAAACAAACGCAAAACGCGAACCAGCATTCCAAAAAATAGTCAGTTCTCTCCCACCGTATCACACGATGTCTTATGGCCTAGGAACTTCTTCCATACCTGTGAAGGGTACCTGTTCAAGAATGGATATGCCCAATAGATGAGAGAACTCTTCCAAGGTGGGTACCAACTGGTAATCTGGAAAGGTGAAGCAATGATGCTCGGGATCAAAGAACTGAAACAGTACTGTCATCATCTGTTCATCCAGATTTGAAGTAACTAGGCTGAGAAGTTGACCGTGTCTCTTAATGAACATAGAAGTCTCAGAAACACTTGAGGCTAGCTCTTTAAGTTGGGCAGGTATCTGCACAAAGTTGACTCGAATAGTATTTCTACGCATGGAAGCCATGATCTGTAAAACAGAACAAAGATAAATCCCCTTGGTCTTTAAAATGGTTAGTGTAATGAAGCATGAATGCCATGTTATGATGCATGATGTCATGATAAACCACAGGTATAGCAAACAATAGGTATTGCAAACACAGTCAAATCAAACAAAGCCATTAGGTTTAAGGCTTGCATGAGGTCAAAGGTAATACCCTCTTGAAGTTAAGTTTGTTTCAACCTGTCCTAGAAAAGTAACCGGGTTCTAGAGGATCTCAATATCACTGACCATCCTCCATCGGTCATGGTTTCAGCTCGCGTAATCTTTTCTTGCGGCCGAAATTATTCTGAGAGTATGGTATCAATGAGTGTAGCATCGAGTATCAACCAGTTCTTATCTCTACACCGAGGCCAGCTATCACACTACTTTCTAATGGCCAAGTTGGGCGGTTAAAGGTTCTAAGGTCAGTTGATGCTTAACGACACCACGCAGCGACCCTGTATTCTCCTTGTTTCTCCACAAGGGATACCGGTACCAACCAATGTGCAACACCAATGTAGCTACTGCTTCAACCGTATCGGTCTATGCTGTACAGTTCCCTCACAGTCTATTGCTACTTGCCTAAAAGGTATTCCCCAGATCCGGGTGTAGGATCTATAGTAACCCCAAACAAAAACCCTTAAAAGTAAAGCAAACAAAGCAATCAAGAGAAGCAATTATGATGAACTAGATCCTAAGATATATCCCACTTATTAAGTCCCCAGTAGAGTCGCCAGTTCTGTGATATGGTGGCAGAACCGACTGTTTATACTGGTTTGTGTTTTTTGTTTGCAAAATGTCACGGTAAGCAAGAGTCGCCACCGACCTTTATTTCATCCAACCAGAAAGGAAAAAAGTACAGAAAAAATTCTTTTTCGAGATATTCTGAGTACGGGGGGTAGATTATAGAAAGGGAAGGTGTTAGCACCCTTTCTATCCATGGTTTTCCATGGGCTCTTAGGTACTTGCTCATCTTTTTAAAATTGCTTGTGTATGTGCTTTGTTTTTGAAAAGTTTGACTTCGTGATAACCTTTGTATCAGTCCTCAAAGGTGTGATGAAGTTGTTTTGTGAGTTTGTTTGAAAAGTGTAAGTGTGAAAATATTTGATTTGAGCAAGTACCTACTAGCATCTACCTACTCGAAAAAAGATTGTTTCTATTCTCTTTTCCTTTAGACAGCGCTATCATACTATTGAGAAATAGGTAGCACCGTCGTTGGAGTTGTAAGGGTCAATTCGAAAGGGACGTACGCTCACTAAAGCAATGTTAGGACATCTTATTAATAAACCTAGAGTCTTAAGATCATTTTCAAGGCAACATTTCCGAGGTAACATTTCCGAGGCAACATTTATGAGGAAACATTCGAATGGGACATTTGATCTTTTTAGACAGGAGGGCAACCACTAAGACACCCTATACTTAATGATCGTTTACCGAAGGCAACCGAAGTGAGAGTATACCCTAAGAGTGATATGTGCGAATGATTTGTTTCAATTATTTATCTTTGCACATTAGGGTTTTCTAACTGTGTTAGTTTGTCATGCATTCTTGTCATACAATCCTATTAGCATATATCTAGACAGTTAAATATTTGCGAGAATTAAAAATGCGAGAAAATAAATCTACGTTATTATAAGGCTTCGGGGAGGGGGATTAATTACATAACCAAAAACCCGGGGAAAAGCGATAAGTAAAAGCCCTATATTAAACTATTACAAACCAGTGAGCAGTTACAACAATGTTGGCAAAAATAAATAATAAGCGCGCGAGGAATCAAATACGAAACGACTAGGTTTTTGACCCTTGACTAAACTTATTTGCGATGGACTAAAGAAAAAAAAAGTTTTTTTTATCATGTTTTGTGATTTAAGAAAATAATGACATAATTAAATTGAAAAGAAAATCCTAAATTCTAATTGATTTTAAATTAAGGAAAATACATTAATTTATTCTAAAACCTATTTTTTGTATTTTTACTTATTTGAGAAAAAGAGAGAAATAAAATTAAATTGAGAGTTTTAACCTAATTTCTATTTGATTTTATTTGTAAAAATAAATTACAATTTCCTTAAGTTAACACTAAATTAAATTAAATTAACAAAATTAATTTTGATTAAAAAAGTCTAATTCTAATTTTTTTGATTTCTTGATTTTTTATGATTTTATGAAGAAAAAAGATTAATTAGTGAATTAAAAAAATTAGAGAAAGTATTAAAAGAATTAAAAAAATAAATAAAGAAAGATGAGATGGGCCTGTGTATTAGCAATCATGGGGGTTGGAATCTGAATTTTCTGAGCCCAGATAGCTAAGGCCTGCTTGACTTTGCCAGATCTGATGCACACGTTGACTTGGGATACACAGTGGGCCTTCAATGGAAGGGCATTGGATCTGGCTAGAGAGGCGCTTGATGGTTGGATCTTGATGGTATATGGTGTACGTACACTAATGCAACGCGCTTGATCACCTGTTGAAAAATAATATGAAACAAATATGGGACCTGGGGATCGAACCAAGGTCCTTATGCACGTTTCCAATACCTGGTTGCCAACTGAGCTGCTTTGCTTATTTGTAAATATGATAGGAATAAACAAATATAATCAAATCACGTGGTGCATTCAGAAAAACACACTAACATTCAAACCACCCAACCAGGGAGTGTCACGCATCGTCTTCTTCTTCCCCAACCGTCATTTTAGCCTAAGATACTTTTACCTACAAACACGTTGTTGTAGGTACAGACCTGTACATCTCAAAAATTGTCCACAAGTAAGATAAATGACCATGGCTAGTACCAATCAACTCGTCTCATCCTCACGAGCATCATGGTACCAGAATCAACGCCCAATTTTGCCTGCATTGGAAAACCCTAAACAAGAACACGAAACCCTAACTATGGAATTGAAATTCTGGCTGCAGATACTCAATGTCACGTTCAATGTTATGACACCGTATATGACTTACTATATGACAGTAAATACAAAAACAATAAAGAACACAGTCAATTGTTTACCCAGTTCAGTGTGCAACAACACCTACTCTGGGGGCTACCAAGCCAGGGAGGAAATCCACTATAAGAGATGTTAATTCAGGAATAAACCAACCAGTTTATCTCCTTCACTTAAGACCTACCCAATGCAATTTCAATCTAAGTACAACTTAAACCTGAGTTCCTACTCACTCCCCCTCAATCACAGCAGTGATACATAAAACAATTTGACTAATGAATTGATGAAGACACTCTTCAAAAACATACACTTGATTAAGCTTCACAGCTTTTTAATCAAGTAACACAACCACTCTTGCTTCACAGCTTTGAGTGATACACCACTTAACTTGACTCTGCTTCACAGCTTTAGTCAAGAAACATTCAAACACTCTTGCTTCAAAGCTTTGAGTGCTACACAACCCTTACAATTAAAAACCTATTCCAAGTCACTTATCACAATGATAATTGCTTGGAGTACAATAATTAAACCTATACAGTTTACAAATGATCTTCTGACCAAAAAGGGATTACTTGCAAAACAGCAGCTCTGTTGAATATATAGCAGCTGCAACTTCAGTTAGGGTTTCCACAGAAACCTAGGGTTAATTCCGTTTGACCTTAAGACTAGATCACAGGACTTTATTAACCAGGTTAGGGTTGAGCTAGGTTAACCCTCAGAAAACGCAGGATTCTGTTCTGGAAAGACTGAGTTATTTTCCTGAAAAAACTCAGAATTAACCAACCTGCAAACCTGTTAGTTCAGAACAGGATGTCTTAACATCTGTTATGACATCTGAGGAACCTGTCTACTGATTTAGGAAAATGTGATCATTTTGCAAAATGCTCAGATACACACTTATAAACATCAGTACCTGAATGACAATATTTTTCTGCAAAGGTACCTAATGAATCAGTACAAGCTAAACTAGAATGTTATGACATCAGTCATGACATTCACACATACACTTGGGTTTTACCAAAAATGCAAGCCAATACCTAAACAACTACAAACTCCCCCTTTGGCAGATTTTTGGCTAAAGACCCTAAGCAATCAGAGATAGATAGCAGCAGAAAGAAATGACTGCAGAAAAATAGAATGTCTAATTGAGCAAGTACTAAAGCCTCCATTTCTGTAGCCTTTGTCTGAGAGAAACTTTGTTAACCTGTCATACCATGCTCTAGGAGCTTGTTTCAGGCCATATAGAGCTTTTCTCAATTTGTAGACATGATCAGGGTGGGTTGGATCCACAAAGCCTTTAGGTTGTTCCACATAAGCTTCCTCATTTAAGTACCCATTTAGAAAGGCACTTTTCACATCCATCTGAAATAATTTGAACTTCAGAAGACAAGCAATTGACAATAGGAGTCTGATTGATTCCAGCCTGGCTACAGGTGCAAAGGTTTCATCAAAATCAACCCCTTCAACCTGGGTGTATCCTTGAGCAACAAGTCTTGCCTTATTTCTGGTGACAACTCCTTCAGCATCTGACTTGTTCTTGAATATCCATTTTATCCCAATGATGTTAGTTCCTTCAGGTCTAGGAACTAGTTCCCAAACTTCATGTTGCTTGAATTGGTTCAGTTCATCTTGCATTGCACCAATCCAGTATTCATCAGTTAAAGCTTCCTTGACATTTCTTGGTTCCATTTTGGACACAAAATAGGAGTTTGAGATGATTTCTCTAGATCTTGTGATGACTCCACTGTTGGGATCTCCTATGATGAGCTCTTTTGGATGATCCTTCTGAATTCTGATGGAAGGGATCTTGCTAGCTTCCTTTGATTCAGATTCTGTTGTGGTGGAGTTGGGTAGGTCATTCTGTTGGGTTGAAGTCTCAAAGAATGTCTCAATAGTACAAGGAACATCTATTTCTTCATGATAGTCATCAATTATAACATTTATTGATTCCATCATGGTTTTGGTTCTGGAGTTGAATACTCTATAAGCTCTGCTGTTTGAGGAGTATCCTAGAAATATGCCTTCATCACTTTTAGGGTCCAGTTTTCTTCTTTGTTCACGATCAGCCAGAATATAGCATTTGCTGCCAAACACATGGAAGTACTTCACAGTTGGTTTTCTTCCTTTCCAGAGTTCATATATGGTGGAAGAGGTTCCCTTCCTCAAGGTGACCCTGTTATGAACATAGCAGGTTGTATTCATAGCTTCAGCCCAAAAATACATAGGAAGTCTTTTGGCATGTAACATTGCTCTGGCAGATTCCTGTATGGTCCTGTTTTTTCTTTCCACAACTCCATTTTGCTGAGGTGTTATAGTAGAAGAAAACTCATGACTAATTCCCTCTGAAGAACAGAAATCATCAAATTTGCTGTTTTCAAATTCCTTGCCATGATCACTTCTGATTCTGACAATACACCCTTCCTTTTCTCTTTGAATTCTTTTGCACAATTCTTTAAAAACTTCAAATACATCAGATTTTTCCCTAATGAAATTAATCCAGGTGAATCTGGAAAAATCATCCACAACCACATAGGCATATCTTTTTCCACCAAGACTCTCTACTTGCATTGGTCCCATCAGATCCATATGAAGAAGTTCTAGAACCTTAGAGGTGGTCAGATGTCTTGACTTTGGATGTGACATCCTAGTCTGCTTACCAACCTGACATTCACCACAAACTCTTTCTTCATCAATTTGCAGTCTTGGAATCCCTCTGACTGCCTCCAAGGAGATAATCCTCTTCATACCTCTTAGATGAAGATGGCCAAGTTTTTGGTGCCATAGTTTCACCTCTTTTTCTTCTTTTGCAATGGAACACACAGATGAGAAATTAGTGTTCTCAGGCTCCCACAAGTAACAGTTGTCTTTGGATCTGACTCCTTTCGTTACTATCTCTTGTTTGTCATTGATTACAAGACATTCAGATTTTGAGAAATTGACCTTGAATCCTAGATCACACAATTGACTGATACTAATGAGATTAGCAGTCATCCCTTTTACCAGCAGTACTTCATTCAGACTTGGAACTCCAGGGCAGTCCAAATCACCAACTCCTTTGATTTCACCTTTAGCACCATCTCCAAAGGTCACAAAGCTGGTGGTGTGAGGCTTAACATTATTGAGGAGGTTCTTGATTCCAGTCATGTGTCTGGAACATCCACTGTCAAAGTACCAGTCTTCCTTTGCAGAGACCCTCAGGGAAGTGTGGGCTATCAGGGCAGTAGCCTTTTTCTTCCATTTAGGAGCATGTGGTACCTTTTTAGACTTAGGTTTGACACCTGAGTTCTGATTAGGGTATCCATACAATCTGAAGCAGAAGGGCTTTATGTGGCCATATCTCCCACAATGATGACATCTCCATCTTTGGTACCTTTTCTTCATATGTCTCTGTTCCTGATGTTGAGAGTTGTGTTGAGACATCTGTTTTGACATTTGCTTATCAGTACCAGATTTCTTTGCTTCCATAAATCCTAGTCCAGATTTATTTCCCACATTTTGTCCAACCTGGAGGATCTCTTCCAATTTGTCTATTCCATTTGTCAGCATCTTGACAGATTTAGTCATTTGATTCAGTTGTGAGTTCAGCAATTGAACTTCTCCTTCTAGATGACTTATAGTTTCAAGGTTTGCCCTTTTTTCAGCCTCCAGCTTTATGATGAGTTTTGATTGTTTCTCATTCTGCACACAGACTTCAGTACTTCTGATACACAATTTCTTGTAAGTATCAGCCAGTTCTTCAAAAGTCACCTCTTCATCACTGATGTCACTTTCAGAGGTACAAATACCAGTTAAAGTAGTAACTAGTTTGGCAGATTCTTCTTCAGAGTTACTTTCTGAATCACAGTCAGACCAAGTAACTGTCATTCCTTTCTTTTGTTTCTTAAGAAAGGTAGGACATTCAGCTCGAATATGCCCATATCCTTCACAACCATGGCATCGAATTCCTCTGCCTTGATTTCCCTTCTCTTCTGACCTTGGTCTTCTGCTGGAACTGTCAATGTCAGAGGGAATGTTATGAACATTAGACCTTGACTTTGGATCTATTCTTTTGATGAGTTTGTTGAACTGTCTTCCAAGCATGGTTATAGCTTCTGAAATATTTTCTTCAACATCAGTGTTGGACACAAGTGCTATGCTCTTGTTCTTCTTGTCACCATTATCAGTGATCCCCATCTCAAAAGTCTGAAGAGACCCAATAAGTTCATCCACTTTCAACTTGCTGATGTCCTGGGCTTCCTCTATGGCAGTTACCTTCATTGCAAATCTTTTAGGCAAGGATCTGAGAATCTTCCTCACCAGTTTTTCTTCTGACATCTTTTCTCCCAGTGCTCCTGAGGTGTTGGCAATCTCCAAGATGTTCATGTGAAACTCATGAATGGTTTCATCTTCCATCATTTTTAGATTCTCAAACTTGGTAGTCAACATCTGAAGCCTTGACATTTTTACTTTGGAAGTGCCCTCATGAGTAGTTTTGAGAGTGTCCCAAACTTCCTTGGCCAGTTCATATTGATGTACTAGTCTGAAAATGTTTCTATCAATTCCATTGAACAAGGCATTTAAAGCTTTGGAATTTCCCAGAGCTAACTCATCTTCTTCTTTACTCCAATCCTCCTCAGGCTTCAGACTGATTGTCCCATCTTTCTCAGTTATGGTGGGATGGATCCATCCTTTGTCAGCAGCTCTCCAAGCCTTTTTGTCCAGAGATTTTAGGAAGGCAATGATACGAGGTTTCCAGTAGTCATAATTAGTTCCATCCAGAATGGGTGGTCTATTTCCAAAAACTCCTTCTTTGTCCATAGTGCCAGAAAGTGATATCCCTAGATCTCACCCAGTAATACAGGCAGGGTGCCTGCTCTGATGCCAATTGAAATTCTGGCTGCAGATACTCAATGTCACGTTCAATGTTATGACACCGTATCTGACTTACTATATGACAGTAAATACAAAAACAATAAAGAACACAGTCAATTGTTTACCCAGTTCAGTGTGCAACAACACCTACTCTAGGGGCTACCAAGCCAGGGAGGAAATCCACTATAAGAGATGTTAATTCAGGAATAAACCAACCAGTTTATCTCCTTCACTTAAGACCTACCCAATGCAATTTCAATCTAAGTACAACTTAAACCTGAGTTCCTACTCACTCCCCCTCAATCACAACAGTGATACATAAAACAATTTGACTAATGAATTGATGAAGACACTCTTCAAAAACATACACTTGATTAAGCTTCACAGCTTTTTAATCAAGTAACACAATCACTCTTGCTTCACAGCTTTGAGTGATACACAACTTAACTTGACTCTGCTTCACAGCTTTAGTCAAGAAACATTCAAACACTCTTGCTTCAAAGCTTTGAGTGCTACACAACCCTTACAATTAAAAACCTATTCCAAGTCACTTATCACAATGATAATTGCTTGGAGTACAATAATTAAACCTATACAGTTTACAAATGATATTCTGACCAAAAAGGGATTACTTGCAAAATAGCAGCTCTGTTGAATATATAGCAGCTGCAACTTCAGTTAGGGTTTCCACAAAAACCTAGGGTTAATTCCGTTTGACCTTAAGACTAGGTCACAGGACTTTATTAACCAGGTTAGGGTTGAGCTAGGTTAACCCTCAGAAAACGCAAGATTCTGTTCTGGAAAGACTGAGTTATTTTCCTGAAAAAACTCAGAATTAACCAACCTGCAAACCTGTTAGTTCAGAACAGGATGTCTTAACATCTGTTATGACATCTGAGGAACCTGTCTACTGATTTAGGAAAATGTGATCATTTTGCAAAATGCTCAGATACACACTTATAAACATCAGTACCTGAATGCCAATATTTTTCTGCAAAGGTACCTAATGAATCAGTACAAGCTAAACTAGAATGTTATGACATCAAGCATGACATTCACACATACACTTGGGTTTTACCAAAAATGCAAGCCAATACCTAAACAACTACAGGAATCTCTTGATTCCTGTACTAAAAACGCAATTAAACAATACCAAAAGCTTGCAAACTCAATGATAAACAAGAATATATGAATCAAACATGCTAATGATGCGTAAATTAATGAAAATGAAATCAAAATTTCGAGACAAACCGTGGATTATGTACTTACGATTCCAAGCGTGAGAAAGCTTGCAATTGATTGAAATCCCTTCTGGAGATGTCCAGGAGTCTGTTGGTATTGTGAGAATGGCTCGAATTGTCCTCTAGGATGGAAATTGGATCACCATTTTTTCTTGAATTTTTGAAGCTTTGTTCTTGGCTCTGCACGACTGTTAACCTCTTTTCTTGCCTTGGCTGCGTTCTCTATATGTACTATAGTGAATTAGGGTTGTAAAAACCACTAGTCTCACTACAAATCTTGAAGATTTGATTTGGTTTTCATGGTATATGATATCCTTCCAATTTTGGCCTAATCATGCTCTTTTTGTTCCAATTGCCATTGATATGATTTGATTCTGATCTTCCAACATAATGAGCTTATGATTATGTCAAAAATCCAATCAAAACAAATATTTGCTATTATTTACCAATTAATTGTTTTAATTCAATTTTTAATAAATAAAAAATCAAAATAAAATAAATAATGAAGCAAATAACATGTGAGTGAGTATTTGGGTCATGGACCATGTCATAAGCAAGATTCAATCATGAAAAACTAGGCCCATTTGACAAAAAATGCAATTTTTAGCACATTTGTCTTTTGGCAATTTTGCAAAAAAGGTCAACTTGGCCAATGCATAACTCTCTCAAGTTTGACCCTAGATAGGTGTTCTTAGACTTTTTAGAAAGCTTAGTATGTCCTCTAAGCAACCCTTTTGGTCTTATCTCAATTGAGTCTTCCATGTTCATGTATGAAGCTTTGACCCAAAAGGTGTTTTTGTTGACTTTCCAAAATGACCTATAATGTCAAAATTCATATCTTTTTGTGAGTGCATATTTTGAACTTGGGAGCTGAAGATGAATTGTAGGGAATTGCATCCTCTTAAGATGAGCTTTAGATGGGTCATTTATGATAAAGTATGAGGAAGTTATGCTTGGTCAAAGTTGAGTTGACTTTTCCTACAAAACCCTAATTTAGCAACTTTTGAGTTTTGATGAATTGTGAACAATCCTTGAGGAATCATGATCAATCCTTGATCAAATGATGAATAATACTTCAAAATGAGGATGTTGACCAAAAATCTTGAGGTTTGACTTTATGTGGGCCACAATTGACTTTTGACCTAGCACAATTGATTTTCAGGCATTTGAGCAGTTGACTGAGCAAACTTCCTCTGTAAGGCTTGAAACTTGACATGGATGATCTTGAGAACATATTAAGACAATGGTGAGCATTTGAGACCTTTGTGGTTCATATATCCTGATGAAAAATGAAACCCTAATTTGAGGTAGACTGCCTTACGAGAGAGTTTGTTTGGTCAACTCTTGAATTTCCTTGAGCAATTTGGGGACCTCACGTGACATTTGTTGAGAAATATGGGAGGGAAAATTTTGAAGTACAACAAAAAGACTTTTGTTCCACCTGTTTCTTATAATGATGTTTCCATTGTGACCATTTCTGACAATTCTTCCAGGGTCTCCACCAAAAGACCCGTTAGAATTACATCAATTCCTAAAGTATCCCCTTTGATAATTACAATGCCTGGACCAGTCCCGTATTCGTCAGACAAAACCGTACCATGGAATTATGGAGAGGATGTCTAGTACCACGGTATCAAGCAAGATTGGCCAGTTGTCGAAGATTCAAGTTATGAGAAGATTGATCCCGATATCAGTAATATTTCAGGGACTAGCAAGATTACCCAAAGCGGAAGGATATTCTCTCCATAAATTTCTCCCCCAAAAGCAGTTTCTGGACCCGTAATCATTCCTATTGTTGTTGCTCCTCCAAAAGTTGTTCCCAGTCCTACAATCATCTCCACCAATACTCCAACTGACAAAGCTGTTACAATCTCTGCTATCACTCCTACTGACATTCCTACTGCCGAGTTAACCGAGACTCGAGGTAAAAGAATTCTAATTGAGCCTGTCCGGACGAAGGCAGAATCATTGGCTATCCCTGAGACCTCCTGAAAAGAGATGGAGGAAATTCTAAAGATTATAAAAAGAAGCGAATACGACGTAGTTGAACAACTAGGGAAAACTCCATCTAAAATTCCCATGCTGGCTTTACTACTATGTTCCGAGGGGCATGCTAAGGCCTTGGTAAAATTCCTGAAAACTGCCCATGTACACCAAGAAACATCTGTCGATCAGTTTCAAGATTGCGTAGCCAGCTTGACTGCAGATAATGGTCTAGGTTTTCGGATGCTGATTTAACGCCAATAGGAAGGAAGCATAATGAGGCATTTCATGTCTCAGTTGAATGTAGGGGCACAACCTTGGCTCATGTTTTGGTGGACATTGGCTCATCTCTGAATGTATTGCCTAAAAAGGCTCTTAATAGGCTTGACTGTGAGGGATTGACATTGAAGCCAAGTAACATAGTAGTGAGGGACTTTGACGGCTCAAAAAGGATGGTGCATGGGGAAGTGGATATCCCCATAAAGGTTGGAACCCAAACATTTGATTCAACTTTTTATGTAATGGATATCCGCCCTTCATATTCCTGCTTGCTAGGCAGACCGTGGATTCACAATGATGGCGTTATCACTTCTATGTTGCACCAAATGCTGAAATATCCAATTCAAGGAAAAACCATCACCGTTCATTGAGAAGAAGAGTATATGATCAGCCATCTCAATTCCTTCTGATATGTGGAGTTAGATGGTGAATTTATTGAAACTCCTTTCCAGCACTTTGAAGAAGTTCCGCAACATGTGGCCGTAACCAAGGTTGTGTCTCAAGTTCCCAATGTGATCGGTGGATCTGGAACTGACTGTTTAACGCTGGTTCGCGAAATGTCGCGGAAGCAAGAGTCGCCACCGTCTTTTATTTTCTCCAATTGGAAAGGACAAAAGCACAGAAAAATTCCTTTTAAGAGATTGCTCTCGGTTCGGGAGGTAGGTTATAGAAAGGGAAGGTGTTAGCACCCTTTCTATCCATGGTTATCCATGGGCTCTTAGATACTTGCTCATATGTTTTCAAAATTGTTTTGCGTGCTTTTCAATGTGGGTTTTAAAAGTTTCTTTTGAAAAATTTCAGATCGACTCATACGTCAGAGTGTTTGAAAAGTTTTGCTTTGAAAGCTTTTGAAAAAGTGTCGGTATGAAAAGATTTTTGTTTGTTTTTGAAATTAGAGCAAGTATCCTTGAGAACCTACCTACCCTAAGGAATTCGTCTGTGTAAGAGTCCTTTAAAGTAGTGCCATCCCACCATTGAGAGGTAGGTGGCACCACCGTTGGAGGTGTTCGGGTCAATTTGATTTTTGAGGGACATGGTGATCACCAGAGCAATAGGAAGACACCTTAGAAGCTACCCTCATGCCAGGTTCCCGGATCATGAGGACTTACTAAGACATCCTCTACTCGACGATCACCTTTCGAGGCAAGGCAACAGTGAGGCGTACCCTAGGGGTGGTGTGTGCGAATCGTGTGTCATGTTTCAGTTATTTGTCTTGTCATGTTTGTCGTGTTCTACGCTTGATTTTAATTATTGCCATACATTCTTTCATGCTTGATTAACAGTTAAATATTTTGCGAGGAAATAAAGCTAGACTATTACAAATGGCGCGGGTCCACATCGCCAAAATTAAACCGGACCCGATTTAGCGGAAAAATAAATAAGGCGAAGAAATAAAGTGCGAAAAGTAAATTACATGGCTTTGGGGTATTTACAAAAATTATAACAAGCGATAATAAAATAAGTGCGCAATTAAATGATTAAATGTTTTTTGGATATTTTTGTATTTTTTAGATTTAATAAGGAAAAGAAATTAATGGAAATTAAATTAAAAGACAAACCCTAATTCTAGTATTTTTTATTTGTTATGAAAGATTTAAATATAGTCTAAATTAAACCTAAAATTTATTATGTACAATTTTTAATTATAAAAATAAAAATAATAAATAAATAGTATTGTGAGAAATAAAAATTAAAAAGAAAATCAACAAAGATATTAAACCTAATTCTACATGTTTTTTGGATTTTTATTAAAAAAAAAGGGATTAGAATTAAAACCTAATTACACTAATTTATTTACATGCTAGTTTATTTATGAAAATAATTGTAATAAAATAAATATTATATTTTTTCTTTTTTTTTGATTTTTATAATGTTTTTATATTTTATAGAAAAAATAAATTAATTAACTAAAGCAATACAAATAAATAATATAATAATTTAAATAATAATAAAAAAAAATAAATAATCAAACCAGGGTGGGGTGTTGCCCCAAATTGAGAGGTGTAGGCCTAGGAATTGTGGCCCAATTTGACTTTGCCATATGCTGACTTTTTGGATTGTGTGCAACGCATTGACTGGTGCTTAGTGTACTCCTTTGATCATGGCCCTTGATTTGCTTTCCAGGACACATGGCTGGTGGATATTGAGTGTGTATGGTGAACGTTCACGTTAGGCCTGTATGAGATTGCCAAGAGAAAAATAATATGAAATTTTGCAAGACCTGGGATTTGAACCCAGGTCTTTAATGTCACATGCATAGTGCGTTGCCAGCTGAACCATTCACTTTCAATTAACATAATATACCACATAAATAATATAAAGAGAAAACGCTAATGCCTTGGAATTCCGCGCGAAATTCAAATGGACCTGTCACCAATGGACACGTCTTCGTCTCCTTCTTCTTCCCTGTAAAACAAAATTAATGGGCAACGGTTTTTACAGCGTGGTTTAAAGAGGGATTCAAGAAAATAGCGAATAGAATTCCTTGCTATATAAATCCATCGCGAGGTATGCGTTTTGTTCAGAGGAACACGCTGAGTGCAACCATGGTGGTTTCAATGGCCAATTTTATTGTATTGACAAAGCCCCAATTTCAAGAACCTGAAAAACCTAGAACACGCGCATGGTGGATTCATGTTTATGCCATAAAAATCCAATTAACTATGATGGTTAGTTCACAAACTTTATAAGAAGCATGAATATACAAACAAAAATGCAAAAAGATGTCTAAATCATGCTATGCGATTTCAATATGTTCTTGGTTCGGTTTGACTTAGAGATACCGTTTCAAGGCGTTTGAGTTGTTGTTTTTGATTGAGAAAGGTTCAGGAAGGTCTCAGGATGCTATTGAAACAAAAATCAAAGCTTTAATCGTCCTAGAACCTTGAATTCAGTATTGAGTTTTTTTGAGAATTTTTCAATATGCCAAAGTGTGTTATGCGCAGCTTTTCAGTCCCATGGCATTAGGGTTGTGATGCTGATCATATATGGAGTGATTTAGGTCAAGAAAACTAGGCAAAATCTCAAGCATTCATGGTTTCAAATATTTGATTTTTCATATCTTTTCCAAATCTCTTTTCATGTTGTTTTTGTTCAATCATGATCCAATCTTATCAAAACTTGCCATAATCCATTAAGCACGAAATATTGACATTATAATGTGCATAAAAAGATTTTTTAGGTTAAGGTTTATATTTTTCATGAATTAAAATCATTTAAATGAATATAAATTAATATTAATTCAAATAAATAATTAAAAAATATGAGAATACTCCCCTTTGGGCCTAGTGGTCGTGCATAGGCTTGGCATGAAGAAATTTGGAAGATAATTGGGCCCATTTGCATTTTTAGGCCTTTTGCATCATTGTTGACTTTCAAAAATTTCCAAAAATTTCCCA
Source organism: Vicia faba (assembly GCA_948472305.1). Classification (NCBI taxonomy): domain Eukaryota; kingdom Viridiplantae; phylum Streptophyta; class Magnoliopsida; order Fabales; family Fabaceae; genus Vicia; species Vicia faba. Next base: position 1,319,722,721 of record OX451737.1, on the reverse strand, counting down.
ACTTCCACAAGGCATAACTTGGTCAATTTTTAAGCTTTTCACATGTTCTTGGACATTTTGGAAAGGTCTTTGAGTCCTTTAACCAATACCTTTGGTCCCATGTCATTTTGATTTACCAATCTCAAGTTATGGCCTTTGACTTAAAGTCACTTTTTGTTGACTTTTGAAAATGACCTATAATGTTGAAATTGATAACTTTTTGTGAGAGCATTTCTTGGACTTGGAACATGAAGATGAAATGTAGGAAATGTCTTTCTCTTCAAAATGAGCTTTGGATGGAATTTTTCTGATAATCCATGTGAAAGTTATGCCCTGGTCAATTTCAGTTGACTTTTTCAGCTGTCCAAATATAGCAACTTTTGCATCTTTGATGATTTCTAAGCCAAATCTTGAAAATCATGATCAAGCATTGATCAAATGATGTTTGTGGCTTCAAAATGATATATTGACCAAAAATTTGAACTTTTGACTGTCAAATGACCATTTTGCCCCTACAGTTGACTGTAGTGCAATCTAGGGTTTTGACTGTGCAATTTTGAGCTGAATGCCTTGAAACTTGACATGAAGACACTTGACCATCTTTGTGAGCATATGAGACTTGATTGGGCCTTTGAAAAGTTCCTTTGCTTGACCAGAACTCAAACCCTAGTTTTGACTGTCTAGGAGACAGTTGAGCTGTGTAGTCCTTGGGGAATTTTGTGACCTTGACTTTGACAATTCTTGATGAATATGGGAGGGCAAATTTTGGGGTACAACAGTTGCCCCTGTTCAATCTTCTTAGACCTGAGGATGCAGATTGGCTGACATGCCTTTCGTAATCCGAGGATAAAAGATGATTGAACACTAAAGTGCCCAGAAATTTGCGCTCACATAGTGACGGTGATGGGGGAATGGGCTTATAGATGCCATTTAGAGATTGCTGGATAGGATGATGGGCTTATAGATGCCATCTGGACGTTGATCGCGTAGGAGATTCCTTAGCGAGAACCTGCATACCTGCAAAACAGAAAAATGAGTACCTGACACGTCGCAGGAGCTGACTTTAGATGCTTGATATAGGTATGTCCTGACTGGTTACAGGAGCTGAATTTGGAGCTTCAAACGCTGATGAATGAACCAGGGATGGTTACTGCCTTAACCTGAATGATAAGTGAACCTTGAATGATTTTACCTTCAACAACGCTCGTTGAGAAAATCTTGGTGAGAATTACCATCTTCGTAGTGTCAGGAAGAGAACCAAAGGACATTACAATCTCAAAGGGAGTTACCTCACTCACGTTGGAGAGGGAACTATAGGAAATTATAATCTGAAAGGAGATATCACCTCACGCTCATGCCGGAGAGGGAAACATTTGAAGAAGGAATTACCACCTCACACGCCGTCGGAGAGGGGACCACAAAAGACTATCACCTCACGCTCATCGTCGGAGAGGAAAACATCTTGAAAAAGGAATTACCACCTCACGCTCACCGTCGGAGAGGGGACCACAAAAGACTATCACCTCACGCTCATCGTCGGAGAGGAAAACATCTTGAAAAAGGAATTACCACCTCACGCTCACCGTCGGAGAGGGGACCACAAAAGACTATCACCTCACGCTCATCGTCGGAGAGGAAAACATCTCGAAAAAGGAATTACCACCTCACGCTCACCGTCGGAGAGGGGACCACGAAAGACTATCACCTCACGCTCATCGTCGGAGAGGAAAACATCTCGAAAAAGGAATTACCACCTCACGCTCACCGTCGGAGAGGGGACCACAAAAGACTATCACCTCACGCTCACCGTCGGAGAGGAAAACATCTCGAAAAAGGAATTACCACCTCACGCTCACCGTCGGAGAGGGGACCACAAAAGACTATAACTTCAACAACGTTTGTTGAGGAAAAATCTTGGTGACCTCAACAACGCTCGCTAAGGAAACCTTGGGTGACTTTATCTTCAACAACGCTCGTTGAAAAAAATCTTGGGTGACTTTATCTTCAACAACGCTCGTTGAAAAAAATCTTGGGTGACTTTATCTTCAACAACGCTCGTTGAGAAAAGTCTTGGTGTCTTCTACTGGGATAAGAATCAGGGAGGTCTTGGGGTCGATCTGACTGAACCAGAGAAGGCCTTGGACTGGGTAAGAATCAGGAAAATCTTAGGGTTGATTAGACTGGACCGGTCTAGGTCTTGAAATGTGGTTGAGAATTTAAACTGCATCTTTCCTGAAAGGTAAAAGTCAGTCATATGCAATGCATGATATGCAATGACGTTCTTGATGTAAATGAGACTTGTATGATATGATGTGTCTATGCATGCTATAATGATGTATGTGACGTTTTATGAATGTATATTTTTGTCTAGGAAAGTAAATCCTTGACAGGCGCCAGGAAGTCGTATCCTGGGCTGATGTTGAGGTATTGATTTCCCTTCCGCTGGGGATGGTAGTTGCAAGAATACTGGTAGGAGAAGATAATTCCGTTGAGGAATAAGCTTGGCAAATGGAAGATTCTGCGGGGAGAAAAGATACTCTGACGACCATGCTAGGAAGCGGTACTTTGTGGGGAGAGAAATGCTTTGCTGAATTATTGAGAACGACTTGCTGAGGAAACCCTTGTTGTATAGGAAGCGTTGATAGACTTCGCTGGGGTAGGAAGGCTTTGTCGACGACGCTCTTCCCGTGGCTTCTGGCTGAGGATAACCCAGTTATATCCCGTTACGGAAATAACTCTTTACATCAAGCCGGGACGACGCGTTCGTGCTCTGAGGATAAGCTTCCAGAATCTACTGGGGAAAAGCTTATTGCTTGGGAGATATGAATTCCAACTTTCCTGGGGAAACTGGGTTTGACTCTCCTGGGGGAAGTTTTAGACTGCGGGGAAGTGATTCTTTTGAATAGTGGTATACCGCCGGGGAACAATCTTTAGACCAAGACTGCCGGGGATGCTTGTTAAGAATGCATGCTGCTGGGGAGGTATTTGAGATCTACAGGAGTATACTCAATTTTCTTGATATTTGACGATTTTGCTTGGCGAGACATGTATTGTTTTGTTGAACCACTCTCTGGGGAATTAAGATACACTTGGCCGTGTTCTTTAGCTGAACCTACCTCGTTACCTTGGAGGATAGAACAATTAGACTGCTCAGACAACTCTTTATTGCCCCTGTTTCTGAGGTGGGAGAGGAAGACCTGCGAGGCGCTGATAGTTGTTGATGGACCAACCTTCTTCTGGTAGGCAGGTGACAAGATGACAGGACATAGTCGTACGCTTTGATCCCTAACTTTTGCCTGGACTGCCCTTTCGGGTTTTCAGTCCACCGGGATACCCCTTTTTGCCCAAGCCGCTTTTTCAGGTTTTCGACTTGCCGGGTGTACATATTTTTCGTTTCATCCCTTCATTTTGCCCGAACCCTTTCAGTTCGCCGAGAAGCTCTTATTTTTGCCTAGGTATGTCAACCTAGCGGGTCTTTGACTTTGCGTAGTATTTTTTCGACTATGTCCATGTTCAGGGAATGTAGGGAGTTGCCCCTGTTAGAAGTGTTTTGTCATGCCACCAGAAGGTGTTTGATCAGGCCAGATTCGTTGTTGGAACGCCCCAAGTGACTCAGGAGGAGATTTGCCCCAGGCTGTTTGGCCTTTTGAGAGATTCTCCGAATCTTGATTGGACTGCCCCAGATGATGGACAATAGTCATGTCATGCCCCTTGATTGGAAGTACTTTTGTTCACTAGGTATTCATCGTGCGAATTTCCCTGCTGTTCAAACAAAAAGTCATATGCAAACAAGGTTATGTTAAAAATGCAAAGCCTATGTCTGTCTTGAAGATTTTGAAAATGCATCTTTTCATAAAACAAGTGAATGTTTGTAAAACGTGATGTCAACTCCGTATTTACCGTAAGCCTTAAGGAGTCAGGATACCTTTCGTACAGTATGCTTTCGAACTAACCCATGCTTCAGCTAGGACTTTTGAGGGTTATAACGTAGCCTGGTTCACGGTTTAAGAAACAAAGGATAAAGGCTCAAATTATTTGTACCCACCCGCTCTTCGTGATGTTCTTCAAACCTAAGCTCAGTTGGTCGTGCGTTAGATCTTGTTTGAGTCTTTGCTCCGATTTTCTAGCGATGGTTCGGATGTTTGCCAATTTATTTTGAATAGGCAGTCATTCCTTTTTTTGTTGAGGGTTTGTAAGACCTCTTTCTTGTCTGATTCTTGTTATCCCTTTCTTTTTTTGCCTGAACTGTTTCCTTTTTGGAATTACAGTCAGCGGGATGCCCCAGTTTTATAAGTCTCCTTTGTAGGTTTAGACTTTTTGGGCTTTTCATTTATGATTTTTGATGATGACTGCCTGTCTTTTTGATTGTTCTGAACCATCACTGCCTTTGTTCATTTCGTAAAGATCTCTTTGGTGCCATTCGTTATGCACTTGGATCCACTGAGAGACTACCCTGCCCCAGGTTATGATTAAGGGTTTTAATTTTCGAGAATAAAAACTCCTACTTCTTTGGCTCAGAGGGGTTAACGAGGGATTATCTTCCTTATTACTCCAGTGTTTAAGAATTGAAACAATGCCTGTACCTCATAAGCGGGGTCCGTTCAAAAGCATACTGTAATTATCGTGGTATCGTTTTCGTCATCCTCCCTCAAGAGGCTTAGAATTATTAATGGAGAGTTGACATCAGAAAAAATATGAAAATAATTTGCGTATAGTGAATACGAATATATTGGTTCAGAAATAGACATAAGCGATGCATTAATGGAATAACAATGTTTTAACATGAATAAATGTTTAAACGGTCAAAAGAAAGAAACACAGCTTGAACATTCGAATGAACAAAAAGTTTCCTAGTCTCGGAGTTTGTCACTTCAACTGATGATCCTTGGAGGAATGGTAGAAAAATTCAACCTGTCCATCTTGTGTGAACTCCACTGTCCCTTCATCGATCAGGTGCTGGATTTTGTTCCTCAGCTCCCAACATTCATTGGTGTCATGTCCTGGGCTAGCAGAGTGGTAGGCACATCTCTTATTGGGGTCATAGGCAGGAGATGTTGTGTTGGGATTCCGGGGACGAGCCTTTAATGTGATCAGATTCAACCTCAATAGGTGTTGCAAAGCTTGAAACAGCGACATGTTGAGCTGGGTGAATTGCCTCCTGGGCTTGTCTGGCTGAACTCGGTGAGGTTGGCGTTGAATTTGTGGCACTGGAGTCATTTGAGGAACTTTCCCCTTATCCTCTTGTCTCGAGGATGATTGGATGATGAATGGCTTTTTACCCTCAGATGTTTGCCCCAGTAGGTTACCCTGAAGCAGTTGGTTGAAGAGAAACCAGAGCTCCTCTTGTCTTTGAACTAGGCAGTGAATGATATTCCTCTGTCCCAGCATCTGGGCTTTCATAGCATCCATCTCAGCTTGTAGGTGTTCCAACTTTCCATCCTCAGCATTGCCCCTGGCGGAGGTCTCTGTGAGAAGTGTCCTTAGCTCCTCCTGCCCCTTGGATAGATTCAGGAGGATTTCCCCGAACCGAGTCTCTTGAGCAAGAAAGTCCTGGTTGTCTTGTGGGCGAGCCATTGCTGAAATAAACAGCGAGAAGGGTGAGTGACCTGCAACAAGGGATACCTGCTATGCAATGATGGGTATGATATGCATGCAATGTTTTCAAGGACCTCGCGGGGTAAACAAGAAAATTGGTTAGCATTTGGATCCGGCAGTTTGATTGAAAGAACTTCATATTTGTTGAGAGTCTTTCTTCCAAGGGTCAAAGGCTCACCATATCCAGTGGGTCATAGCCTCTGACTTTAGTCATCGTGTCTGGTTTAGATTTCCAAACAATCTTGGTTAAGGGGACCTTCTTCAGGAGTCAGAGCTCACCATATCAAGTGGGTCATAGCCTCTGACGACCTTAGCTGGAGGAAAATAAATCCTCTTTGCCCCTTGCTGGGCAGTTGGTTCATCATGACCTGCATCACAAGCCCTTGAGATCCTTGAAATGGGTTAGGATGTATGCAATGGTATGCAATGGTATGATGTCATGCTATGCATGGGGTGGAGTAGGTAAACCCTGTTATGAGTCCCATTTAAGGACTGCGAACCCAAAACCTGCAAGAAACTTGATAAACTTGTTATGAGTCCTGGTTAAGGACTAAAACAAACCCTGCAAGAAATTTGGTTAACCCTGTCATGAGTCCTAGTTAAGGGCTATAAACAAGACCTGCAAGAAATTAGTTCACCCTGTTATAAGTCCCGATTAAGGACTATGAACAGAACCTGCAAGACAATCGGTAAACTTTGTTATGAGTCCTAATTAAGGACTATAAACCAAACCTGCAAGAACTCAAGGGTTAGACAACAAGCATGCGAATAGTCAAGTACGAAGGCACACAAGTCACACAAAGAGCCCTTAGAGTTTAGGCCAGCATGGGGTCTGGGTAGTACCCTCTTGAGTTGGTGGGTTCAACCTGTCCTAATCAAAGTAACCGGGTTCTAAGGTTCCCAATATCACGGGATTGCTTTCATTGTTCATCGTTTCGATTTAGCCACTGAACTGGCGACCGAAATATTCCAGGAAAGCAACCCTCAATTGAGCGTAGTATCGAGTATCCACCAACCTCGGACTGCACCAAAGTCAGTGATCTCACTACCCTAAAGAGGCCAAGATAGTTCAATTAAGGTTCCTAAGGTCTGTTGATGCTTCACGACACCACGCGGAGGCCCCGTACTCTCCTTGACTGAACTCAAGGGTTACCGGTACACACCAAAGTGCCACATCAACGTAGCAGACTGTTTCAACCGTGTCGGTATACCCCGCACAGTTCCCTCACAGCCTTGTTGCTACTTTCTAAGAAAGGTACCCCCAGATCCGGGTTAGGATCTATAGGACTCCCAAGCAACCCACAATAATAAAGCAAGCAAAGAAGACAATTGAAAACATAGTTATGACCTAGCCCTAAGGTACACCTCACTTTATAATTATCCCCAGCAGAGTCGCCAGTTCTGTGATCGGTGGATCTGGAACTGACTGTTTAACGCTGGTTCGCGAAATGTCGCGGAAGCAAGAGTCGCCACCGTCTTTTATTTTCTCCAATTGGAAAGGACAAAAGCACAGAAAAATTCCTTTTAAGAGATTGCTCTCGGTTCGGGAGGTAGGTTATAGAAAGGGAAGGTGTTAGCACCCTTTCTATCCATGGTTATCCATGGGCTCTTAGATACTTGCTCATATGTTTTCAAAATTGTTTTGCGTGCTTTTCAATGTGGGTTTTAAAAGTTTCTTTTGAAAAATTTCAGATCGACTCATACGTCAGAGTGTTTGAAAAGTTTTGCTTTGAAAGCTTTTGAAAAAGTGTCGGTATGAAAAGATTTTTGTTTGTTTTTGAAATTAGAGCAAGTATCCTTGAGAACCTACCTACCCTAAGGAATTCGTCTGTGTAAGAGTCCTTTAAAGTAGTGCCATCCCACCATTGAGAGGTAGGTGGCACCACCGTTGGAGGTGTTCGGGTCAATTTGATTTTTGAGGGACATGGTGATCACCAGAGCAATAGGAAGACACCTTAGAAGCTATCCTCATGCCAGGTTCCCGGATCATGAGGACTTACTAAGACATCCTCTACTCGACGATCACCTTTCGAGGCAAGGCAACAGTGAGGCGTACCCTAGGGGTGGTGTGTGCGAATCGTGTGTCATGTTTCAGTTATTTGTCTTGTCATGTTTGTCGTGTTCTACGCTTGATTTTAATTATTGCCATACATTCTTTCATGCTTGATTAACAGTTAAATATTTTGCGAGGAAATAAAGCTAGACTATTACAAATGGCGCGGGTCCACATCGCCAAAATTAAACCGGACCCGATTTAGCGGAAAAATAAATAAGGCGAAGAAATAAAGTGCGAAAAGTAAATTACATGGCTTTGGGGTATTTACAAAAATTATAACAAGCGATAATAAAATAAGTGCGCAATTAAATGATTAAATGTTTTTTGGATATTTTTGTATTTTTTAGATTTAATAAGGAAAAGAAATTAATGGAAATTAAATTAAAAGACAAACCCTAATTCTAGTATTTTTTATTTGTTATGAAAGATTTAAATATAGTCTAAATTAAACCTAAAATTTATTATGTACAATTTTTAATTATAAAAATAAAAATAATAAATAAATAGTATTGTGAGAAATAAAAATTAAAAAGAAAATCAACAAAGATATTAAACCTAATTCTACATGTTTTTTGGATTTTTATTAAAAAAAAAGGGATTAGAATTAAAACCTAATTACACTAATTTATTTACATGCTAGTTTATTTATGAAAATAATTGTAATAAAATAAATATTATATTTTTTCTTTTTTTTTGATTTTTATAATGTTTTTATATTTTATAGAAAAAATAAATTAATTAACTAAAGCAATACAAATAAATAATATAATAATTTAAATAATAATAAAAAAAAATAAATAATCAAACCAGGGTGGGGTGTTGCCCCAAATTGAGAGGTGTAGGCCTAGGAATTGTGGCCCAATTTGACTTTGCCATATGCTGACTTTTTGGATTGTGTGCAACGCATTGACTGGTGCTTAGTGTACTCCTTTGATCATGGCCCTTGATTTGCTTTCCAGGACACATGGCTGGTGGATATTGAGTGTGTATGGTGAACGTTCACGTTAGGCCTGTATGAGATTGCCAAGAGAAAAATAATATGAAATTTTGCAAGACCTGGGATTTGAACCCAGGTCTTTAATGTCACATGCATAGTGCGTTGCCAGCTGAACCATTCACTTTCAATTAACATAATATACCACATAAATAATATAAAGAGAAAACGCTAATGCCTTGGAATTCCGCGCGAAATTCAAATGGACCTGTCACCAATGGACACGTCTTCGTCTCCTTCTTCTTCCCTGTAAAACAAAATTAATGGGCAACGGTTTTTACAGCGTGGTTTAAAGAGGGATTCAAGAAAATAGCGAATAGAATTCCTTGCTATATAAATCCATCGCGAGGTATGCGTTTTGTTCAGAGGAACACGCTGAGTGCAACCATGGTGGTTTCAATGGCCAATTTTATTGTATTGACAAAGCCCCAATTTCAAGAACCTGAAAAACCTAGAACACGCGCATGGTGGATTCATGTTTATGCCATAAAAATCCAATTAACTATGATGGTTAGTTCACAAACTTTATAAGAAGCATGAATATACAAACAAAAATGCAAAAAGATGTCTAAATCATGCTATGCGATTTCAATATGTTCTTGGTTCGGTTTGACTTAGAGATACCGTTTCAAGGCGTTTGAGTTGTTGTTTTTGATTGAGAAAGGTTCAGGAAGGTCTCAGGATGCTATTGAAACAAAAATCAAAGCTTTAATCGTCCTAGAACCTTGAATTCAGTATTGAGTTTTTTTGAGAATTTTTCAATATGCCAAAGTGTGTTATGCGCAGCTTTTCAGTCCCATGGCATTAGGGTTGTGATGCTGATCATATATGGAGTGATTTAGGTCAAGAAAACTAGGCAAAATCTCAAGCATTCATGGTTTCAAATATTTGATTTTTCATATCTTTTCCAAATCTCTTTTCATGTTGTTTTTGTTCAATCATGATCCAATCTTATCAAAACTTGCCATAATCCATTAAGCACGAAATATTGACATTATAATGTGCATAAAAAGATTTTTTAGGTTAAGGTTTATATTTTTCATGAATTAAAATCATTTAAATGAATATAAATTAATATTAATTCAAATAAATAATTAAAAAATATGAGAATACTCCCCTTTGGGCCTAGTGGTCGTGCATAGGCTTGGCATGAAGAAATTTGGAAGATAATTGGGCCCATTTGCATTTTTAGGCCTTTTGCATCATTGTTGACTTTCAAAAATTTCCAAAAATTTCCCAACTTCCACAAGGCATAACTTGGTCAATTTTTAAGCTTTTCACATGTTCTTGGACATTTTGGAAAGGTCTTTGAGTCCTTTAACCAATACCTTTGGTCCCATGTCATTTTGATTTACCAATCTCAAGTTATGGCCTTTGACTTAAAGTCACTTTTTGTTGACTTTTGAAAATGACCTATAATGTTGAAATTGATAACTTTTTGTGAGAGCATTTCTTGGACTTGGAACATGAAGATGAAATGTAGGAAATGTCTTTCTCTTCAAAATGAGCTTTGGATGGAATTTTTCTGATAATCCATGTGAAAGTTATGCCCTGGTCAATTTCAGTTGACTTTTTCAGCTGTCCAAATATAGCAACTTTTGCATCTTTGATGATTTCTAAGCCAAATCTTGAAAATCATGATCAAGCATTGATCAAATGATGTTTGTGGCTTCAAAATGATATATTGACCAAAAATTTGAACTTTTGACTGTCAAATGACCATTTTGCCCCTACAGTTGACTGTAGTGCAATCTAGGGTTTTGACTGTGCAATTTTGAGCTGAATGCCTTGAAACTTGACATGAAGACACTTGACCATCTTTGTGAGCATATGAGACTTGATTGGGCCTTTGAAAAGTTCCTTTGCTTGACCAGAACTCAAACCCTAGTTTTGACTGTCTAGGAGACAGTTGAGCTGTGTAGTCCTTGGGGAATTTTGTGACCTTGACTTTGACAATTCTTGATGAATATGGGAGGGCAAATTTTGGGGTACAACACCCAAGATCACAAGGCCTCCACTCAGGATGTCATATTTGAAGGATGCCAAGGAAGTAATAGAAGAAGGTGGGTACACTATCTGGGGACAACTCCCAGATATCCCATACAAGTCTGATAAGTTTGGCCTGGGTTTCACTGCAGGTGCCCAGAAGACTGTACGCCACGCTCATGCTGGAGGACCACCCCTGAAGATCAGCAACCGTGAAGTCAATGCGCTAGAGGATGATGAAGATAGCTTCAACCTGGAGGATCGGATCTTCCCTACTATCAATGGAGGACTCAACAACTGGGAGGCTAGAGATTTTGTCCCGATCACTTTTATCTCACAGTAATTTTTCTTTACATTTTGTTGGATCTGTATTATTAAAACAATTCAGTCTCTTAAAACCTTGTTTCTTATCCGAGGCACAATGGTCCATTTGTAAGGGTTATTATCTCATTTTCATATAACATCAATGAATCGTGGTCGTTTTTGCATACAAACTTTGTGCTCATTGTTTTTTCTTTTTTACATTTTCTTTTCTTTCAAAGATAGTTATACCCTTACACACACTCACACTCACAATGCAGGTCTACATCCATTCGGGATCCCATGGATAACGATTCTGCTATGGCCTTTTATTACTCTGAAAATCTAATCTACCAAGCCGAAGATGATGGTGAGGAAGATTGTGAAGTACCAAGGGAACTTGCCAGACTATTACAACAAGAAGAGAGAACCATTCAGCCCCACGAGGAACCAGTGGACACCATCAATCTAGGTACCAAAGAAGACAAAAGAGAAGTCAACATGGATGCCAATCTGGAACCCATTGTCAAGGAGCGTCTGATTCAGTTGCTACACAAGTATGTTGAGGTCTTTGCCTAGTCGTATGAAGACATGTCAGGACTTGATGCAGATATTGTGGTACATCGTCTACCTACAAAAGAGGATTGCCCACCAGTAAAACAAAAGGTCCGTTGAATGCTACCAAATATGTCAGAGAAGATTAAAGCAAAAGTCATAAAACAATTCAATGTTGGATTCTTGGCCATCACCTCTTACCCGCAATGGGTTGCCAATGTTGTTCCCGTGCCCAAAAAGGAAGGCAAGGTACGAATGTGCATGGACTACAGATATTTGAATAGGGCAAGCCCTAAGGATGATTTCCCACTTCCCCACATTGACATCCTGGTTGACAATACAGCACAACACAAAGTGTTTTCCTTCATGGATGGTTTCTCAGGTTACAACCAAATCAAAATGGCGCCTGAGGACATGGAGAAAACAATATTTGTCACATAGTAGGGAATATTCTGCTACAAGGTTATGCCATTCAGACTGAAGAATGTTGGGGCATCCTATCAGCGTGCCATACGAAGCGTGCATCTTTGGTCTCAAAGCTGCCATAGACTTGGGGATTAAATCTTTGAATGTATTCGAAGATTCAGCTCTGGTTATCAGCCAGATCAAAGGGGAGTGGGACACCAAACACCCTAACCTTATCCCTTACAAAGAACATGTTTTAACATTGCTCCCACATTTTGAAAAGATTACCTTCGAGCATTTTCCGCAAGAAGAAAATCAACTAACAGACGCACTAGCCACAATGTCATCTATGTTTAAACTTAAATGGGATAACGAGGCTCCACAGATCACCATTGAATTAATGGATGAACCAGCACACTGTCACGAGGTTAATACTGAAGAATTAGTGGACCAGCCTTGGTTTCATGAAGTTAAGAGGTATCTCGAGGCTCAAGAATATCTAGAAGGAGTTTCAGTCAATGATAAGAAGTTCTTAAGGAGATTCTCTGTGTTACTTCGGTGCGTAGACAAGGTTGAAGTTGAAAGGATCATGGCTGAGTTGCATGAAGGCACTTTTGGCACCCATTCCAGTGGGCATACGATGACAAAGAAAATCCTACGGGCAGGCTATTATTGGTATACCATGGAAGCATATTGCTATCAACACTCTCGAACCTGCCACAAGTGTCAGATTTATGCTGACAAGGTGTACGTACCTCCGGTTCCTCTGAATGTCTTGACGGCTTCTTGGCCCTTTGTTATGTGGGGGATTGATATTATTGGGGAAATCAAGCCAACAGCCTCCAATAGACACCGTTTCATCCTAGTGGCCATTGACTATTTTACAAAATGGGTGGAGGCAACTTCTTTCACTTCCGTCACCAAGGATGTTATAGCCCAGTTCATTAAGCAAAATCTCATATGCCGGTAAGGTATCCCAGAGAGGATCATCACAGAAAATGGTACAAACTTGAACAATACTATGATCACCGCCTTATGCGATCAATTCAAGATCCAGCATCACAATTCTTCCCCTTACCGGCCAAAGATGAATGGTGTTGTCGAAGTTGCAAATAAGAACATTAAAAAGATCATACAGAAAATGAGTCATATACAAAGACCGACATGAGATGCTACCATTCGCTCTCCATGGATATCGTACCACGACTCGCACATCAACCGGGGAAACACCCTACTCTCTGGTATACGACATGGAGGTTGCCTTACCTATTGAGGTTCAAATCCCCTCTCTAAGAATTATGAAGGATGCAGGGTTGAATGAAGAGGATTGGATCCAGACTCGACTTGATCAACTAAACTTGATTGATGAGAAAAGTCTTATTGTTGTCTATCATGGTCAAATGTATCAAAAACGGATGATCAAGGCTTTCAAAAAAAAGGTTAGACGACAAGTGTATAAAGTTTGAGATCTGGTGATCAAACGTATCATACTGTCGCAAGGTGATCCCAGGGGAAAATGGACTCCTCCATTCAAAGGACCATTTGTAATCAAAAACATTTTCTCTGGTGGAGCAATGATCCTGACCACCATGGATGGTGACGACTTGCCGCACCCTGCAAACGCAGATATAGTCAAAAGATACTACGCATAAGAGACCCGCTAGGTTGACATACCTAGGCAAAACAAGGGCATCCCGGCAGACCAAAAAGGTTCGGGAAAAAATTAGGGATAAAATAAAAAAATTTGTACACCCGGCAAGTTGAAAACCCGAAAGGGCGGCTTGGGCAAAAAAAGGGTTTCCCGATGGACTGAAAACCCGAAAGGGCGGTCTAGGCAAAAGTTAGGGAATTAAAGCGTATGACTATGTCCCGTTGGATCACCTTACAGATAACCTTTGGCTTCAACTGACAAACTCAGAGGTTCTGATCAATTCAATCATCTTCGGACGAGGCAACAAATAGACAAGATGCTCAGAGATACGAAGGCTATAGCAGAATGGGACCCCCATGGGATTATTGCACATAGCTATCTTTTCTTTATATCAAATTTTTCATTTTTTACGACGACATTCTCTTACTAGAATGTTTGTCTCGTTGTACAAAAATACTTACTCAAAGTCAATACAAATATATCCCTTTTGAAAGTAGAAAAACTATTTGTTTTTCTTTTTGCTTGTGTTTTGTTTACAAAAATGTCCAATGATTCATTGTTGAACATATGCATTTGAACATAATTACTGTTTACAAATAAACAAAATAAAAGACAATCGCTGATGGCTTTAAGGGATAGGGAAATCTCTCTAAGTTTATCTCCATAAAATTCCCCACAGTGTGCAGTTTAATCCCCAGCGGAACAAAGCTTCCAGTTTATCAATTCCCTGTAGAAGTCGCCAAATTTCTCAGAATTCCCCAGGTAGGATTTTTCAAGCAGTACACGACATTTCCCTTACAACGGAGTTTATTTCTCCAAGAAGAAATTCATCAACACTTAGACTTCACAACAAGAAGACTTATACTCCGTATCCTCAGCAGCAGTCAGGGATTTATTTTACCCAATCCAACAGTAGTGTAGCAGATTAGCTCAGATAAGCATACACCGCACCCATATATCATAAACATTGATGACACGAATGCATTATACTATGCATTTCATACAACATAACATTGCATATTAGCTAACATTTTACCTTTTTCAGGATAAGATTAATCAACAGCTACCATTAACAATGTTCAAAGTCTTCAAATACAGTTCATATACACTTCAGACACGGATGCCATTCTGATACTCATTCAGACTCAACTTTCAGATACAATCCAGATACGCTCCAGACACAGATTCCATTCTGATACTCATTCAGATTCAACTTTCATATACAGTTCAGATACGCTCCAGACGCGGACCATCCTGACACTCATTCAGATTTAAGTTTTCAGATATAATTCAGATACACTCCAGACGCGGATGTCATTCTGATACTCATTCAAACAAATCTTTCAGATATAGTTCAGATATGCTTCAGACACAGATACCATTCTGATACTCATTCAAAATCAGCTTCTAGATACAGTTCAGATACGCTCCAGACACGGACGCCATTCTGATACTCATTCTTTCAGCTTACAAATTATAATTCAAAAATCACTTTGGATGGCATCTACAAGCCCATATCCAACAACTTTCTATCAATTCTCCAAATGGCATCTTTAAGCCCATTCCCTCTACCATCACATCACCGAGTGCAAATTTCTGGGCACTCTAGTGTCCAATCATCTTCCACCTTCGAGTCACGAATGGCAAAACTAGCCAATCTAACTCTTCAGGTTTAAGAAGATTGAACAGGGGCAGCTGTTGTACCCGAAAATTTTCCCTCTCAATTATCAAGAATTTTCTCACAATATCTCCTTGGGCTCAAGACTGCTCTAGGGTTTGGTCAGCTCAAGACACCTCTTCAAGCATTGATGACCAAAATTAGGGTTTAAGTTTGCACAAAGATTTTTGATCTTCCAATGCCCCATATGACTTTCATGGATCATTAAGGACCTCCAAGATCACTCATGTCAAGTTTCAAGCCTTGGATTACATTTTTGATCAATCAATTGAGCAGTTGACCTAAAAATCAGTTGTATTAGGGAAAAGGTCAACCATGGCCAATTTACAGTCAAACTTCATAATTTTTGATCCAAATCAACATTTTAAAATCATATGTATCACTTGATCAAGTTTGGACCATAACTCCTCAAGAAATTTGTTCAAATCTCCAAAAGGGCAAATGGTCAAAATTAGGGTTTTGACTAGGAAATGGCAATTTTTTATTTTTGACCTAGCAAATGGTTAATTGGTTTAAGGAATGATCTCAAGAGTCCAATTTCATTATTTTAACCTAATGACATGGTTCAAAACATTGCAAGTCCATTGAATTCACAAATGAATTTTTCAGTCAACTGTATACTGAAAAGTCAAACTTTGACTTTTTGGTCAAATTCAAGTGCCAAAGATCATAATTCATCAAAACATGTCAAAATATGAAACTTATTCATCAAGAAATCAAAAAGTCAAGATTTCATTTTGAAAAGTCAAAATTTCTAAACTTAGAAATTTTTCTAAGTGTTGGAAATTTCATGTTTTTTCATAACTTTGAAAAAAATATTCACCATGATGCAAGATGATTCAAGAGAAACTTCCAACATGAAAGTTATAGATCTCCATGAAATCTACAACTTTTCTTTACACAACTCCTTCCAAAAATTCTTGGATCTCAATTTATAATTTTACGAACATGTGGTCATTAAACTAAACACTTAGTGAAATTTTGCCCTAATTTGGTCAGGATTTTGACCTAACTTCATGGCACTTTTTCATATAGTTCCAAGGGGAATCTTCAAAAGAAATTCAAATATGGATTGTAGAGAACATTACAAGCTTTCCAAAATGTCCAAGAACTCCTTGAGATCATTCTTTAGTAGGGAGGATCGAAGAGATTAAATTAGGGTTTTGTCACTTGAATTACAAGTCATTTTTGATGAACACATGAACCAAATCCATGCTAGGCTGAATAATCCTTGCTTTGCAGGCATAAAACTTGTTTTTCACTCCATAATTAATGGTTTAGACAACTGATTATACCCTTATCCAAGTGTTTCAAGCTTTTTCCAAATCAATTTGCCATTTTAGGGAGAAAGTAACATATCCATTCTTGTAAAGCAAGCTTTATGCACAAAGTTAGCTTCTTGAGCTCCCAACTTGTTTTCCTTGATTACACTCCATCCACAAAGTCAGAAGTATTATGTTTAAAGTGGTTAATAACTCTATGAACCAAGTACAAGGGCATGGAAACTTGAATTTCTCAAAAAATCACATGTTATGCATAAACTTGGGATTTTGAATTTTGATCAACAAGAGGTCTCCAAACTTGTTGCTTATAAATAGAGTCACTATTTGTGAGATAGAGGATAAGCTTAAGCACCCTAAAATACACCAAAACACTCTCAAATCATAAATTTCCCAAAAACTCCATTGTTGCACAATTTCTGACCTTGGACTTCAAACTCACATTTCCCTAGTGCGTTTCTTGGCCTTTTAGTTTCTAAAGCTTCCTTACACAAGTGTAACATATCCCTGTCCCTGTTTCATTACTATAACATCATTTACCATATCCTCCATAACCAAAAACAGAGCATTGCACATTGACTTCTCCAAGTCAGTTCAGCCACTCTCAACTCAAGCAAACCATTGCCTTAGCTTCCTAGGACCTCAAGGAAGCTAACCTGATCACACCATCACTTGAAACAAGCTCAAACTCTAAACACGATTTCCAATTTTGAGGTAAGTTTTCTCAACTTGGAACTCTTAACACATGCATCATCAATAGTTTATTTGTGAATAAAACATGTAGATATCATTTCCCTGAAGCTAACCATGTCCATAGTTTCCATTAATTTTGCTTGAGCTTAGAGAATTTTGAAACTGAAATTTCTGAAATTTTTAGGGTTCAAATTAGGGCCATTAAAATTCATGCTTATCTTTGATCTATAGTTTTAATACTTTACATTTGTGGAATCGTGAGAAAATTTGCTACAAGTTTCATGTTTACAGTTTTCATTTTTGATGAGAAATGAGCAAGTTACAGTTGGTCTGGATGGAGGTTGAAGATGAAGTCTTCAGGGCACGTTTTTCCTTACATATTTATTGTTTTGTTTGTATTAATAGATGTATAGCCACCCCAATGGTAGAAGCGTGCGCCTGTAACCTATGGGACCTGGGTTCGAGCCCTAGTGGTACCCTTTTGCATTTTTACATGTTTTACAAATTCTGACTTTTTTTGTTTGCAGGGCACTGGGCCTCTTTAGGCCTGGCTTATTTTTTTATTTTGCTAGTTGACCTCCTTGTTTCCCATTGACACCCCTGGCCCAAATTTATTTATTTTTTTCATTTTTATTTTTCTTAAATATATTTTCTAAATACTAAAAAAAATCATAAAATACAAAAATGATAGATTTATATTTTGACTTTTTTTATTTTATTTTTCTCAAAAAAATATTTTTATTAATTATACTTTATTTATTTTTTACTTATTATCTTGTAAATATAAATAAAATTAAGTTATTAGTTATTTTCTTTCATACTAATTTAAATACATTATTTTTGATATAAAAAAGACTAAATATATTTTATAATGCTATAAATATTTTCAAGATAAAAATACCAAAAAAAAAAATTTCTTAAACTTATTTTCTTTTGATTAATTAATAGAACTAGTTTTTTTTATTTAAAATCTTTTCTAAATAAAATTCAATTTTAATTAATTATTTTATTTATTTAATTAGGTTAAGACAAAATCCCTTTTTCATGAAAATCAAACAAAGATGCATTTTCTTACATTTTGCCTTTTTTGTACATTCATTCATTTTTGTACTTTGTATTTATTTATTTCCTTGTACATTGATATTAATTCAATATGGTTATAATAGAATAATTAGGTTTAAATTATTGCAATCCCCATTCATGAATTTGTATACCCACCAATGTTGTAATAGCGTAGTAACTTTAAAATTCCGCAATTTATTGCTTTTATATACAAATGCTAGTAATTAGGGTTTGTATGAAAAGACTAAAAACAACACTTAGAAAACCTTAATTCAAGACAAAAACAAGCATGAAAATAATACACTTGCACACAAGCACCCCTAGGGTTATTCCACTTGGTTGCCTTTTACAAAATGGTCATATTACGCATGTAAGGTATCTTAGCAAAAACAAGCAAATACAAGATCATAGTCCCTCGATGACGCTATCTAAGTTGCCTTACAAATGATCTTAGTCCCTCAAAAATAATGCTAAGACACCTTGCAACATTGCTAATCATGGTTATACGATGACCCACTCCCGTCCCGTTTACATCCAAAGATAGGGTTGCTTACCAAATCAATGGTAAGACAACAATGTCAAAGGAAAAGAGAATGAACAAGAAAGACATTTGAGTAGGTAGAATGCTCCTAATTACTTCTCAGTTTCAAAACAAACATCATTGCTATTTTCAAAACAATCACCCACACTTTCAAAACATCTTGCAAAATTTGAAAACATTTTCAAAAGATCAACATCTTTGTATACATTCTTATGAACGAGAATCATTACAAAGATTTCCTAAACAATGGCCTCTTTACAAAATACTTTCAAAAACCACCACAAAGAACATTTTCAAACAAAGCAAGTGATCTAGCAAGTAACTAAAAGCCCATGGATAACTATGGATGAAAAGGGTGTTAATACCTTCTCTTTTCATAATCTACCCCCCTAACTCAACAAACAATCTCAAAGGTCTTTCCTGTGCTTTTTCACCTTTCCTTTGGGATAAAAGAAAAGTCGATGGCGACTCTTGCTAACCGCAACATTTGCGATCAAACGCAAAACCTTCAAGTCAGTTCTCCCACCGTATCATAACTATATTTGAGGTGTAGAAGCTTTGCAAATGAATTTAAGGGATAACACACGAGGGAAATGAGAGATATAAGTTCAAGGTCAGAACTGTGTATCAATGGTGTTTTTGAGCAATTTCTGGTTTGTGAGTGTTTAAGGGAGTTTCAGGGTCTTAGCATTCGTGTGTTAGCTTGCAAATAATGTCTCTATTCATAAGCAAATGGTTTTGAGACTTGAAACAACTCAGAATTTGAATTTTATGTTTAAGTTCAACATGTGATTTTTTGACAAAACAAGTTTCCATGCCTTTGTACTTGGTTCATAGAGTTGTTAACCACTTTAAACACTATTCCTCTGACTTTGTGGATGGAGTGTACTCAAAGAAAACAAGTTAGGAGCTCAAGATGGTGAATCCAATAATCTTAAGAGGTGATTTAAACTATGCAATTAGGTCAAGATGGTGCATTTGAATCCTTTATATCACATCTTAACCCAATAATTCATTTCCTTGGTCAAAAGTCAAGAACTGAGCCTTCTCAATAAAAACCCTAATTTTAACCATTTTGCCCTTTTGGTGTTCTGATCAAATTCTTTGAGGAATTTTGATCCAAACTTGATTAGTTTACCTATATGAGTTCATAATGTTGATATGGACCAAAATTTATGAAGTTTGACTACAAATTGACCACAATTGACTTTTTATCCAATATAGTTGATTTTAGGTCATCTGATCAAATGATTGAACAATTTTGTGATCCAAGAATTGAAACTTGACATGAGCAATCTTGAGGGTTTCTAATGATCCATGAAAGTCACATGGGGCATTAAAAGTCCATTTGTCCTTGTGCAAACTCAAACCCTAATTTGAGTCATCATTGCTTGAGGAGGTGTCTTGAGCTGATCAAACCTTGTGTAGTATTTAATCAATGGAGATCTTATGAGAGGTTTCTTGAGAAATGAGAGGGAAAATTTTGGGTTACAACAAGTTCTAACACCTTTTCATAATATACCCCCCGAACTCAAAGTCTTTAAAAAGGTATTTCATGTTCTTTTCACCCTTTCCTTTGTTGGATAAAAGAAAAGTCGATGGCGGCTCTTGCTAACCGCAACATTTGAGATTAAAATGCAAAATAAATAAAGTTAGTTCTCCCACCGTATTACAGAACTGGTGACTCTTCTAGGGAAAACTAAAACTAAAAGTGGGGTTACCTTAGAGCTAGATCATATTTAAAATGCTTTACTTGTTTGATTTGTGTGCTTTATTTTCCAAGTTTATGTTTGGGTTATTCTTAAAGATCAGTGATGTTAAGGCTCCTAGAACCCAATTACTTCTTTTAGGACTGATTAAGCCAACTAAACACTTCAAGAGGGTACTTACCTACAAACTCCATACAAGCTTAAACTTAAGGCTACTTGTGTTACTTGTTTGCTTTCATTATCTAATAACTTGAACTCCTTGCAGGGCTTTGTTTATATTCCTTGCAGGACTTGTTTGTAGTCATTATCCAATAACTTAAATTTCCTGTAAGACTTACTTGTCTTCATCACCTTACACTTCTGCTTGGTGTATAGCATACAATCATAACATCATACCATAACAAGTCGTTAACCATTTCAAGGATCTCAAGGGCCTGTGATGCAGGTTATCATGAACTAGATGCCTAGCAAAGGGCAGGAGGATTTATTTTCCTCTAATCAAAGGCCTCCAAAGTATGATGAACCAGACAGCTAGCTAGAGGCAAGGGTATTTAATTTCCTTTAGCTGACACCGTCAAAGAAAGATGTCTTGAGTCAAAGGCTATGACCCATCGACATGGTGAGCTTGATTCTTGTAAAAGGACATTAAATGATACGAAGTTCTTCCCTCAAAGCTGCAACCAAAATTCAAACATCTTCTTGTGTTTACCACGCGAGATCCTTGAAAACATTGCATGCATGTCATTACATAACAGGTATTCTCAAGACAGGTTTCTCATTTTCTCACTGTTTATTTCAGAAAGGAAGATGGTTCTCGAACAGAAAGGCAGAGATCTCCAAACTCAAGATGCTCGGTTCAAGGAATTGTTCCTAAATCTATCCAAGGGGAAAGAAGAACTGAAAGCACTCCTCACTGGGAACTTGACCAAGAAAAATTCGGAGGACAACAAGGATGACCAGTTGGAACAACTACAAGCTAAGGTAGCAAGGATGAAAATTCAGATGAGTGGCCAGATGGATCTTATCCAAAACTTAGCTCGGGGACAAGAAGAGTTAAGAATCCTCATTAGCGAACTTCGTCAGGACAAATACGACCCTACGGGACAAACTTCTTAGGGCGTAATCAATGATCAACCTCTCTTGGTAGACAGGGAATTTGGTGATATGTTCGTGAGGGAGCATATTAAAAATAAAATCAAAAGCGGTGAGATTCAGGGGACTGCATCTTCAAGAACTCAGAAGGAGTCTAGTACTGTGTACAACCAAAAGGTCGCAATAAGAGTGATCTCGGCCAATATGTGGGGGCAGTACGAACCTCTAATCCAGCACCGGTGCAACAAAAATGACAAGGCAATCAACGTAAGCAGGACACGACCATAAGGTAATTCACCAAAATCAACATGTCCACAGCTCAAGTATTGCAATACATGTTGAAGATGGAGTTGATAACATTGAAGGATCCTCCTCAGAGTCCCAACATTGCCTCTCCTTGGTACAATCCTAATGTGAGATGCACATATCATTCCAATAGTCTGGGGCATGACACTAATAGATGTTGGGCATTAAAAAATAAGATTCAAGACTTAATCAACGAAGGAGTGGTGGAGTTCACACAAGATGGTCAGACTAAATTCTTCTTTCATTCTTTAAAGGTACACCATCTGAAGTGATAAGTTTAGATAGAGAGGCTTTTTGTTCATTAGAATTTTCAAATTGTAATTTCTTTTGATTGTTCGAACACTAATTTCATGTCAAAATTTGTTATTCCATTAATGCATTGCATATGTTTGTCTTAAATTAATCCATTTGTTGACACTATACTAAAACTATTCTTTTACTTCCTTTTTGTGATATTCAACTCTCGATTAAAAGCAGTAAGCCTTTAGAGGAAGTATGACGAAAAAGATACCACAATCTCTACATTATACTTTTGAACAAACCTGGTTGACGATGTACATGCATTGTTTCAAATCCTAAACAGTGGATTTAAAGGAAGATAATCCCTAGTCAACCCCTTTGAGCCTAAGAAGTAGGAGTTTTATTTTTTCACACAAATTGAAATCTTTAATCATAACCTGGGGTAGGGTAGTTTCTCAGTTAATTCAATGGTGCATTCAATCATAAGCTTTCCCTTCATACACGATGAGTAGTGTCAGAGGTATCCTTCCAAAACAAAAGATAGTGATGGTTCTGCATAATCATTAAAATAGGCAGTCATTATATCTCAAAAGAAAAGCCCGCTAAGTCAAAATCTATGAAGGATACTTAAGAAAAAAATCGGGGCTTCTCGTTGACTGTAATCACAAAAGAAACAGTTCAGGAAAAAGGTAAGGATAATAAAAAAGAGGTTGCTACAAATCCTCAACAAAAAAAAAATATTACAAAAAATGACTGCCTCATCAAAATAAACTTCCAGTATTTGAACCGTCACCAAAATGTCATTCCAGACCAATTGGCATCTAAGCGCATAATTAACTGAGTATAGGACTGAACAACATCATGAAGAACAGGTTGGGTACAAATAAAGTTTGAGCATTTATCCTTTGTTTCTTAAATTGTGAACTAGGCCATGTTACAACCCTGAAAAGTCCTAACTGAAGCATGGGTTAGTTCGAAAGCATATTGTTACAAAAGGTATCCTGACTCCTGTAAGGTTTGCTATAAATCTTAAGTTGATATCACATTCTCACAAATTTTGTTTTACTAAAAAATTTCATTTTTTTAAAAAAAAACTTCAAGACAGACATAAGTTTTGCATTTTAATACCATTGTTTGCATATGACTAATTGTTTGACAGCAGAGAAATTCGTACGACGGATATTCAATGAATGTAAATCCTCTCAACAAACCGAATCACCTAAGATGGAAAGACATTTAAAGTAACAGGCCTTTCATAATCCAGGGGCATGACATGGTGTCTAACTGAACTACGACAGTCAAGTCAAGATTCAATAAATCTCTCAAAAGTTCTGAGTAGCCAGGGACAGATCTCCATCTAAATCACTTGGGGCATTGAACATGAGTTCCAGCAAAGGGCCATTTATGATCAAGCAAACATTTTCTAGCAGTGCTGCAACACTTACTACTATAGACAGTGACAATTCTCTGCATCCTGCGAACACAGACATAGTTGGAAAATACTACGCATGAAAAAAAAGGCCTGCTAGGTTGACTAGCCTAGGCAAAAATAAGGGTATCCCGGAGAACCAAAAGAGTTCGGGAAAAAATTAGGGATATATAAATAAAACTGTACACCCGGCAATTCGAAAACCTGAAAAGGCAGCTTAGGTAAAAAAAGGGTATCCCGGTGGACTGAAAATCTGAAAGGATGGTCCAGGCAAAATTTAGGGATTAAAGTGTACGACTATGTACCGTCATCTCGTCACTTGTCTATCACTAGAAGACTTATCACCCTGGTCAGCATTCACCAAGGGCTCTATAAGTAGAGGTATGTTCAAGTCTCCAAGGATCCCCACAGAGCCACTTCCATGAGATTACCCCCACAAAGTAATCTTCACAAGTTCATACGTTCCCTGAAATTTCCATGGCAGATCACTCTGGCTAATAAAGGAGTATGATATTCTCCCCAAAGATATCACCAACATACGGGTTTCCAATCAGTACAAATCATGGAGTTTCTCTTCCCCAATTGAGCTTGTTCCTCCGAGGTTGTAAAACCCCTTTAGACTTCTGCTCTCCAGCAGAGTTCATTTCCTTAACAAGGGTGTTTCCTCAATAAGAGTATTTCCCCAACAGGTTTTATTTCTCCAATAGTTTATCATCTTCTAGATACAGTTCAGATACAATCTAGATATAGATTCATTCTAACACTCATTCTAGATTCTCTTCTAGATACAGTTCAGATACAATCTAGATATAGATTCATTCTGACACTCATTCTAGATTCTCTTCCATATACAGTTCAGATACAATCTAGATATAGATACATTCTGACACTCATTATAGATTCTCCTCCAGATACAGTTCAGATATAATCTAGATATAGATTCATTATGACACTCATTCCAGGCCCTCTTCTAGATACAGTGCAGATACAATCAAGATACAGGTTCATTCTGACACTCATTTTAGATCCATTTCTAGATAAAATTCAGATATAGTCTAAATATAGATTCACTCTGACACTTATTCCAGATCCAGTACATCTTCCAGATACAGTTCAGATATGATCAAGATATAAATTCATTTTGATACTCATTCAGTACATCTTCTAAATACAGTTCAGATACGATCAAGATACAGATTCATTCTGATACTCATTCAGTACATCTTCCAGATACAGTTAAGATATGATCAATATACAGATTCATTCTGATGCTCATTCAGTACATCTTTCAGATACAGTTCAGATACGTTCAAGATACAGATTCATTTTGATACTCATTCAGTACATATTTCAGATACGGTTTAGATACATTCTAGATATGGATATCATTCTGATACCCATTCAATATATCTTCAGATACCATCAAGGTATAGATTTATTATGATACTCCACAGCTTGAGTATGCTTTTACCATAAATAACCGGCTAAAATCCTTTCCCCAAAGAAGTTGCCACTATCCCCAATGAAGTTTCCACTATCCCCAGAGAGTTACTATGGAACCTAGAATCAAATCAAATATCAGTCAACTTTATCCTCCTCAGACAAGCCATAAGGTTATCCACCTCTTCTATCTCCAGTCAGGATATAAGCTCCCCAGTAGAGAAATGAACAACCAATGTTCTTGAACTCTTATCCCTTAGCAGGAATTAACATTCTCTAATAGAGTTTCCTTAATCAAAAGCAGAAATCAATGTTCCATAGCGGAGTCTTCTCAAAACAGCAAACAGGAGTGCCCAGCAGAAATAATCCCCGAAAGATTGAAGATATACATACTCTTCATCTCCAGCAACATTCAGGGATTTATTTCCCCAGACTAAGATGCTGCTCGAATTTGCGAATGCACTTCAATAAAATTTCACATTCACCATCATTTACCAATATCATAGCATATGCGTACAAAATGCATATAGCACAGTCTCATTTATTTTGAGAACGTCATTACACAATGAATTTCATACATCATGAAATTGCATATAACTAACCCTTTATCTTTTCAGGTAAAGTCTATAAACAGACGAATATCATAAACTATCTACATGACTAGACAAATTTCTTCAGAAACTAAATTCTGACAAGTATTTCCCCCAAAGACTTTCCCTGGAAAGTCATTTTGAAAAATATCTCTTCCAGATGAAGTCAGTCGTAGACATGTTCTAGTGCATCATTAAGATGAAATCAAGCGAGGATTCCTTCTGTTACCCTTTGAATTAGTAGTCGCCATAGATTCCTTCTGGTACCCTTTGAAGTAGTAGTATCCATAGATTCCTTCCAGTACCTTGTGAAGTAGTAGTCGCTATAGATTTCTTCCTGTATCCTTTGAAGTACTAGTCGCCATAGATTCCTTCCAGTACTTTTGAAGTAGTAGTCACCATAGATTCCTTTTGGTACCCTTTGAAGTAGTAGTCTCCATAGATTCCTTCTATTACCTTGTGAAGTAGTAGTCGCCATAGATTCCTTCTGGTACCCTTGGAAGTAGTAGTCGCCATAGATTCCTTCTGGTACCCTTTAAAGTAGTAGTTGACATAGATTCCTTCCAGTACCCTTTGAAGTAGTAGTCTCCATAGATTCCTTCCGGTACCCTTTGAAGTAGTAGTCGCCATAGATTCCTTCTAGTACCTTGTGAAGTAGTAGTCGCCATAAATTCCTCCTGGTACCCTTTGAAGTAGTAATCACCATAGATTCCTTTTAGTACCTTGTGAAGTAGTAGTCTCCATAGATTCCTTATGGTACCCTTTGAAGTAGTAGTCACCATAGATTCCTTCCAGTACCTTATTGAAGTAGTAGTCGCCATAGATTCCTTATGGTACCCTTTGAAGTAGTAGTCGCTATATATTCCTTCCAGTACCTTGTTAAAGTAGTAGTTGCCATAGATTCCTTATGGTACCCTTTGAATTAGTAGTCACCATAGATTCCTTCTGGTACCCTTTGAAGTAGTAGTCGCCATAGATTCCTTCTGGTACCCTTTGAAGTAGTAGTCGCCATAGATTCCTTCTGGTACCCTTTGAAGTAGTAGTCGCCATAGATTCCTTCCAGTGCCCTGTGAAGTAGTAATCACCATAGATTCCTTCTGGTACCCTTTGAAGTAGTAGTCTCTATAGATTCCTTCTGGTACCCTTTGAAGTAGTAGTCTCCATAGATTCCTTCCAGTACCTTGTGAAGTAGTAGTCGCCATAGATTCCTTCGGGTACCCTTTAAAGTAGTAGTCTCCATAGATTCCTTCTGGTACCCTTTGAAGTAGTAGTTGCCATAGATTCCTTCTAGTACCTTGTGAAGTAGTAGTCACCATAGATTCCTTCTGATACCCTTTGAAGTAGTAGTCGCTATAGATTCCTTCCAGTACCTTGTGAAGTAGTAGTCGCTATAGATTCCTTCTGGTACCCTTTGAAGTAGTAGTCGCCATATATTCCTTCTGGTACCCTTTGAAGTACTAGTCTCCATAGATTCCTTCCAGTACCCTATGAAGTAGTAGTCGCCATAGATTCCTTCTGATACCTATTGAAGTAGTAGTCAGGCGTATTGAAGTGGTAGTCAATCGTGGACCCCTTCTGGATACATCTCCTAAAGACCAAGTCAAGCATAGACTTATTCTTATATTTCTATCAATAGTTAATTTGGATGGAATCAATAAGCCCATCTCCGACGACTCTCCATCACCTTTGGATGGCATATATAAGCCCATCTCTAACGACTATATGTAACCTCTTCAAATGGCATCTATAAGTCCATTCCTAATACAATCAACCAATAACTTTACCATCTTGCACAGGCGAGTGCAAATTTCTGGTTACTTAAGTGTTCAATCATCTTCTACCTTCAAGTCACGAAAGGAAGACATGCCAATCTAGCTTTTTAGGTTTAAGAAGATTGAACAGGGGCAGATGTTGTACCCCAAAATTTTCCCTAACATTTTTCTTCAAGGCATTCTTCCAAGACTTCTCAGACACTCAGGACACTCAAGGGTTGACTAGTAAAGATGCACCTCATAAACAAAAGGCCTACAACTAGGGTTTGGAGTTTCTCAAGGAAATGTGATTTGCAAATGTCCCAAGTGGTTTACACGGTTCTTCATAGGTCCTCAACAAGGTTTGTGTCAAGTTTCAAGCCCTTCATCAGAAGTTTGCTCAGTCAATGGCACAAATAACTGAAAATCAACTGTATTGGTCAAAAAGTAAACTATGGTCAACATACAGTCAAACTTCAAGATTTTTGGTCAACATAAACATTTTGAAGTGATATTCATCATTTTATCAAGGGTTGATCATGATTCCCTAAGGAAAGTCCTCAGATCATCAAAAGTCAAGAATTGCCAAATTAGGGTTTCCTTAGGAGAAGTCAACTAAACTTTGACCAGGCATAACTTTCACATGCTTCATCAACTTTTCCCCAACCAAAGCCCATTGGGAATATAATTCAATTATCTACAACTTTCCTTTTATTCTCAAGTCCAAAAAAAACTTCATTTGGAAGTTATGATTATAGGTCATTTTCCAAAGTCAACAAAAGACACTTTTTGTCAAGGCAACTTACATTAATATAATATCTTCAAAAGCAAAAATAATCAACATAGAGATTGTATAGGATATCTCGGGCTTTCCAAAAAGTTCAAGATCATCTTCAAAAGATGAAAATTGAACAAGTTATGAGTTGCACAAGTTGGAGAATTTTGAAGATATTCATGAAGAACAAATTGTGCAAAATTGCATTTTTGAACCTATGAGCCTAGTTTTTGATGTTCAAACATGTCCATAACATCTTAGAGGACCTCTAAGTCCATTTTTGCATGACCTTGATTTTTTTAATATATATCTTGATTTTATTTAATTTAAAATCAAATAAGTTAAATAAAAATACAATAAATCATGGGCTAATAC
Organism: Vicia faba; assembly: GCA_948472305.1. Taxonomy (NCBI): domain Eukaryota; kingdom Viridiplantae; phylum Streptophyta; class Magnoliopsida; order Fabales; family Fabaceae; genus Vicia; species Vicia faba. The sequence continues at coordinate 1,319,694,239 of OX451737.1, read as the reverse complement.
ATATGGGCTTGGTTTGGTTAACTTTGGGGCCCAATGTTTCGTGCAACCCAACCACAACCTGTTCAGGTTCATGCAAAATTCAAAAGGGCAAGAAAACATGCAAAAGGAAAGTTTTAAAGTTGTTTGATTTTGGTTTCATTAGGGCCATCAAATCTTGATCCCTCTATAAATACTGAGCCAAAGCAAGCCAAAAGGATCGTGAAATATTACTTCAAAATACTACTCAAAATTCTCAAAAAAATTCAAGGCATAAGCTGCTCAAAGAGTGCGCAGCAAAATTCTCAAAAATTCCAAAGTTGTCAAAATTCGTAGCTGTATTTCTAGCCATCCTCGATCCAAACCAGACACATATTTGTCTTCCTGAGAATCCCAGAAGTCCATATCAATCACTATCCATGCCTGAAGCATCCTAGAACGCACAAACCGAATCACTCTGGTTGGGTAAACTTCTCTCATCTGAATCTCTTAATCCATGTAATTTAAGTGAATTTGAAGCATATATTCATGTTCATACTGTTATTTAGAATTGTTCTAATGTATTACATGAAATATTAAATGCTTAAATCACAGGATGCAGTTAAAGCGCTCTTCTTCAAGATCCTGGGTATGAGTCCCAGGTTTTGCACTTTTGTGTTTCAATATTTTTTTTGCAGGTCTTGGGCTGTTTCTGAAATGGGCCTGGGTTCGTTTACTCCTGGCACCCCTCCATTTTCTGGCACAAACATTGGGCTCTGGCCGGTTTGGGCCAAATGGTCTTCAGACTCTCACTCCCTAATTACTTCTACAGGCCCATTTCCTATTTTTATTTTCTTTTCACTTTATTTATTTAAACTTTCCTTTATTTCTTTTTATAACAAAAAAAATCATAAAATCAAAAAAAATCACAAAAAATAATTAGAGTTAGATTTTCATTAATTAAATTAATTTCAATTAATTATTTTTAATTATTTTCTTTCATTAATTAATTAATTAATTAGAATTAGGTTTCCATAAATTTAATTTAAATATTTTCCTAAAACAAAAAAATAACAAAAATATTTTCTATTTACCACTTAAGATTTTTTAGGTTCTCTTTACATCTTTCTCTTTTCTTCTCGGCACGTTTATCTATTTTTATTCGAATTATTTTCACTATTATGTAACTGCATATGGGATGTAATAGGCTTTAACTAGGACCCTTTACATTTTTTCTTCCCCCATATGTGGTTTGTAATTCCCCCCATCCCGAAGCATTGTAATAGCGTAGATTTAAATTTTTGCATCTTTATTTTCGTACTTATACATATTAACTGCTAGATGAATGCTAATAGGCTTGTATGATAAGATCTGAAAGCAAATGGAAGAAAACCTAAATGTTTAAAGATAAATAGCCGAAACACAACACATTCGCACACATGCACGTCTAAGGTACCTTCGCTTGTTGCCTTCAGAAAAACAGTCATGTGCCTCAAACGTGGGATACTTTAGCAAAGACCCTCGGTTAAAAAAATCGTAGTCCCTCAATGACCCTTCGATGTTGCCTTTGATATACGATCTAGTCCCTTACGATAAAATTGCTAAAGTGCCCTACGAGTTGCCTTTATGATTGTACGGGGACTCGCGCTTGTCCCTCAAAACATCCAATGACAGGGCTACCTACTAACTAATAGTAGGATAGCACTGTCTAAAGGAAAAGAGGAAAAGAACAAAGTATGTTCGAGTAAGTAGACCACTTGTAGTTGCTTGCTTACAAAAACAAACAAAACAATTTTTCACACATATAAAAACTCTTTTCTAAATTTTTTTAAAGACAAAAACACTTTGTATACGTTCTCAACAAAACGAGAAACATTACAAAGTTCGTCGCACCAAGGCATCTTTTCAAAAATATTTTCAAACACACTTACACAAAAAGAAAGCATTTTCAAAGTAAGCTAGCAACTAAGAGCCTGTAGATAACTACGGGTGGAATGGGTGTTAACACCTTCCCTTTCCATAATCTACCCCCCCCCCCCCTCCCCCCCGAACTCAAAATATTTAAAAAGGTCTTTCCTGTTCTTTTCACCCTTTCCTTTGTTGGATAAAAGAAAAGTCGATGGAGACTCTTGCTAACCGCAACATTTACGATTAAAATGCAAAACCAGTAAAGTCAGTTCTCTTACCGTATTACAGTGTTATCTTACCATTAGTTGGTAAGCAACCATATCACTTGATGTGAAGGGACAAGCGTCGTCCAGTCATAGAAGGCAACATTGTAGAATACCTTAGCAATTTGTTGTGAGAGTCTAAGATTGTTTACCAAAGGCAACATCGAAGGGTCACAAAGGGACTACGATCTTGTATTTAAAGGGTCTTTTCTAAAGTATCCCACGTTCGAGGGACATGACTGCTTGTTCTAAGGCTACAAGTGTGGGTTAACCCTAGAGGTGAAAGTGTGTGAAGTATATTGTTTTCATGTATTTTTGTCTTGAATTAGGGTTGTCTTTTTATTTATTTTAAGTCTTGCCATACAAACCCTAGTTACTAGCAATAATATGGAAAGCGGTAAATTGCAGAAATTTAAAGTTCTACGTTATTAAATCATTTAGGGGATGGGGATACAAATTACTAATGGGGATGAAAGCAATTAAAACCTAATTACTATTACAACCATATTGAATAATTCCAAATAAAATGTACAAGAATATAGAGATAAAGGAAAATAAAATTTGTTTTTTGTTGTTTTTTAGGAAAGGTTTTAAAGTTAACCTAATTAGACTAAAAAAAGAAAGAAATTAATTAATTAAAAATTCCTAAATTCTAGGCCCAAGTCTATTTTTGTTAAGTCAGAAAATAATGAATAAAAAAAGATGGAAATGGGCTTGTATTTCTTTGATCAATAAAGGGGGTGTTAGCAAGTAAAAACAAAAAGAGAAAGCCCAAACTAATAGAGGCCCAGACGCCTATTTTAGGATCCAATGTTACTGGCTTATGGTGGTGCATCATAGACTTGTTCATGTGGAGCGTTGGATTTGATGGTAGGATGATCATGTGATGTAGATGTGAGGTGTATGGTGCATGCCTCAAGCTAGCTAACACTGAATCTACAAGAACAAATTAAGTGAAAAATAAAAGGGTGCCACTGGGACTCGAACCCAGGTCCCTATAGTTCCAAGCCTTACGTGTGAGCTCTCTACCACTGGGGTGGCTATACATCTGGTGTTTAATACACAAACTAATAAATATATTACAAACTCAATCCTAAATATGTTATCTTCTTATTCCTTGCGCCAACTTCCATGGACAAGATTTTTGAATCTCTGATCTTACTCATTTCTCAACCATTTGCAAAAGTATAAACATGAAACTTGCTCCATTTTTTACCATGATTCCAACCATATAAGTTCATGAACTATTAATCAAAGTTGAATGAGAATTTTGTTTGGCCCCAAAATAAAACCTAACTTTTCTAGATTTTCAATTCTGAAATTCTCAACACATGGTTAATTAAAATGAAAAGTAAGCATATGGTTAGCTTCAGGGCAATGATATCTACATTTTATCTTCACAAATGAACCACTAATGATGCTTGTATGAAGAGTTCAAAGTCAAGAAAACATACCTTGAAACTGAAATTTGTGTTTTGATTTAGAGCACATTTCAAGGTGTTGTGATGATCAAAATAGCTTTAATGGACCTCTGGGAAGCTAATGCAATGCTTATTTTTGATTGAGAGTGGTTGTATTGTCTTGGAGAAGTCAAGTTGCATGTGACTATTTTTGAGTTTGGAAAGTGATGAAGATGGAGTTACAGTTGTGGAACAAGGACAGGGATGAACTATATTTGATGTATGGAAGCTTTTAAAATGATTTTGAGGGAAAACGCACGATGGAAATGGAATATACAAGTTTAAGGGCAGAACTGTATACAAATGGTTTTTTGTGTGCAATTTCGGGCTAGATGGAGTTTGGGAGAGTGTCAGGGGTTATTCATTCTTCTTTGGCTTGCAAATAAAATCCTCTATTTATAGGGAAATGTTTTAGAAGCTTGAAGTAACCAGATATTAGATATCACATGTTATGGTTTGGTTGAAAATGAGAAATCAAGTTGAATGGATTTTTATGATTCCAAAGTTTAAGTACAAGCATGGTTTTATGTTTGTTGGATGCAGGTACTTGATTCATGCTTTTTATCTTTCTTTCAATCATAGATATAATTTACAAGGCTCAATGCATTGACAATTGGCATAAAGCTTGCTTTTCCAAAATGGAAGTGTGACCTTTCTTCCTTAAATGGCAAGTCAACTTGGACAAAGCTTGAATCAATTGGACAATGGATCTATCAGTTGTGTAAACAATAAATTATTGAGTGATTTGTAATTTAGAATGAATGCAAAGCAAAAATATGTAGCATGCTTGAAGATTGGATCAAATGTTCATCAAGAAAATGACCTATAATTCAAGTTTTTGAGGCCATCTTCATCTCTTCGAAACTTTTAGCTCAAGCATGATCTCTTCAATTTCTTGGACATTTTGGAATGCTTGAAACATCCTCTACAACTTTCATGTTTTTCCATTTTAACAAAATCATCTTGGAGCTAGGTGAAAATTGGCCAAGAAGTTAGGTCAAAAATCTTCCTAAACTTGTCAAAAATTTCAATAAGTATTTTAAGAAAAAGTTCATGACTTTATGAATTTATAACTCAAACTCCAAGCACTTCTAGGACTTGATCAATAAAGAAAATTTGTAGATATCATCAAGATATACAAATTTCATGTTGAAAGTTTTCTTTGAATCATCTTGCATCTTGATGAAAAAATGTCATGAAGTTATGAAATTATCATGTACAAAACACTTAGAAAAATTTCTAAGTCTTGAAGAGTTTGACTTTTCAAATTGATTTTTGACTTTCTTGATTTCTTGTTGATCAAGCTTCATATTTTAGAATGTCTTGATGAATGGTGATCTTTGAAGCTCAACTTTGACCAAAAAGTCAATGTTTGACTTTTTATGCATCCGTTGACTTTTCATCAGCTGATCAAATTTCAACTATCAATCGATTGATCTTGAGGAATGTTTTGAACCATGAAATTAGGTCAACATGTTGTATTTGAATCCTTGAGATTATGCTTCAAGCCATTAGATCATGTATTAGGTCAACAAAAGTCACTGATCAGTCAATTATAGTCAAAATGATGAATAGGACTTTAAAATGTTGATGGCCAAAAATCATGAAGTTTGACTGTAGGTTGACCACAATTGACTTTTTACCCAATATAGTTGATTTTCAGTCATCTAGTCAATTGACTGAGCAAAATTATGATTCAAGACTTGAAACTTGACATGAGTATTCCTGGAGGTCTATAATGATACATGGAAGTCATTTGAGGCATTAAAAGTCCAATTATCCTTGTGAAAATCAAAACCCTAATTTTAAGCATCAGTGTTTAGGAGATGATTTGACCTAGTAAACACTTGTGCAAACTTGAGCTATTGGAGATCTTGTGAGAAATGTCTTGAGAAAAGAGAGGGAAATTTTTTTGGTACAAAAGTAAGGGTAGCCTAAAATAAGATATCATCTTCATACACTTCAATTACATCAACGAGCATAAATTATATGTGTTAGCCAAAATAACTCAATTGCACAAGAATATCAAAACACTCATTTACACAATCTTTATGTAATACAATGCAGACAAATACTCAACTCATGCACGTGGTACCAACTCGATAAAGATTCTTCATATGAACTGGGTCCTAATATATGAACCCCGAGACCCCTCGTCTGAGCTCAAGACAAGACACTAGTCCCCTCATTTGAACTCGTGACTCGCCTCTTTCACAACAATGATAATATATGATGAATTTATAGTATAATGCACACAACAATAACTCAACAATGAATTTACAGTCTCACATCTTATTATAAATAATACTATACAACAATAACAAAGTAGTCCCCACATCTGAACTTCACACCTAAGTATCAATTATATGATCATCACATAATTATTACACAACCACACAAATTCATCATGAACTCGTTCAATTTACTCAGACATTTAATTAACTAAAATCACCAAAATATACCCAACATCTGTTAACATCAACTGCACGATAAAATGGTACAGGAAAATCCATACCAGAATCTTAAAACGTGCCCACTAAAATGATGACGGGTAGATCATAACCTGGGTGACTTATGTCATCCCCTTTTTCTCAAACATGTCACTCTTGTGAAGATCGACAAGGCTCTACACTTTCCTAGAGACCATGACGGTCTCTGCGTCATTAAGCTGACGACTGTCAGTGTCTCAACGGGGAATGATGACAAGGTCTTCATGCAGGTGACGTTCGTCACCTTGTTAACAAAAGTAAAAACTCATTTTTCTGCTATGGAGTCCATTATAAACTCATATTTTCCATCCCAAACACCCAAATCGACCAGAAACAATAGTGAATTAATGTAGTATTATTCATACATAGATCCATTGTATGGGCTAGGAGAGATAAAAAGGCAAGACATGGATAGAAGGCCAAGGAGGACAAATCAATGTTTAGCTGGGTAATACCTCAACTTAAGATTATCTTGCATGAGCCAGGTTGTATAGCCAGAGGATATATGGTTGGCCATCGAGAAAGATGAAGAGGCGATAGCCGAGCTTATCCCTGGATCCAGAGGTTACATAGAGCTTGGCCTTGATGAGACCATTATAGAGTGATCGGCCCATTAAGAGTGTAACCGCTCATCAATAGATGGCGGCACGTGTTATGATAACAACCATCACTGGTGGTGGTGGACGTTTCTTGCCTTAATGGCAACTCAGTTACGTATGATAGAGAGTCATAAGAGTTACATGTGGTGATCAATGATATCCAGATACTTCTATATATAAGGCTCCCGATTGAGGGGTAAGCAAGACATGTCGCTTGGAGCTCACACACACTTGTGTGACCCTCCGAATTCCTTAATATCATAAATAATTCACTCCCCCTTGCTTGAGGCTCTCCCCGATAACCTTTAACTAGCACGGAAGTCACCTATTTAGTGTTTAGCAAGAACATTTGGTGTCCACTGTGGGGCCTAGTAAAACTTTCCCAGGCCGCATTATCCAAACACCTTTTAGCAATGTCTTCTGATGAGGATCCCCCTCCAGGAATGACACAGTTATTGGCCATGATCGAGGATCTTCGCCAGTAGAATGATACGCTGTAGGACAGCGTCCAGGTCCTGCAGATGAAGAGCTAGGACGATGGTAACCAGGAGCTTGAGCTTTAGGAGCCTCAATCATTATCCCAGGATATTTAGGACAATCAGGTTTCATAGAATTTCAAACCTATGACATTTACAACATACAATGGTAAATCTAATCCCCGTGAGCAAATCATTGTTGTTAATAATATGATGACAATAATCGGAGCTAATGATTCACTGAAGTGCAAGCTTATGGACGAAACCTTTAAGGAATCGGTCCGGAGGTGGTATATGAGCCTTCCCAGGCACTCTGTTATCCTACCAGGACTTCACCAAGAAAATGGTTCAGAGTTCTCGACAAGCCGACACTAAAAGGTGTCGATAACAACGTTGTTAAATGTTCGTCAGCTCTAGTTAGAATCCCTGAGGGATTACATGGTTCGGTTCAACAAGGAAACCATAAAGGTCTCTCATCCTAATCAGGAGATATTTGTGGCAGCTTTCCACCATGGTCTTTGGGTTGGCCAATTCAATGAGTCACTTTCCCAGAAACCGGCTTCTAGCATGGACGAGATAATCACTCGGGCTGAGTGCTATGTAAAAGGAGAAGAGAGTAACATGGAAAAGAGAACTAGAGACGCCTGAGAAAAAGGAAGGTATCGGGAAGAAGCTTTCAGGCAAAAGAAGGAGCAAACCAGGTCCCGTGATCAACCACCACCTAGGGAGCAACCTCCTCACCGGCCATCCCTGTGACCTTTGGCTTCAGACGAAAACCTCACTCCTCTAAATTCCAGAAGAGAAGATATCTGGAGAGATACAAATCACCTTAACTTGCTGCCTAGACCTTGGTGTCCTCGTGGAGTAAACGCAATATTGGGGGATGATGCCGATGCTTGGTGTGTGTATCACCAGATCTAGGGACACCACACTGAGGACTGCCATCAAGTGAAAAAGGAAATTAAGAAACTGATCCAAGGGGAAAGTTTTTGTCTTATGTCAAAGGTAATGCCGAGTAGATAGAAAAACAAAGCCCTCCAAGGAGGGATGATAACTCGGAATGCCCTTCCAAGAAGAAAGGAAAGGCAACATATGAAGTCTGAGAAGCGCGACTGACCCGCCACACGTTCAATACCATCTTTGGAGGATTTGCTAGAGGAGGCTCCACCAGCTCGGCGCGAAAGAGGTATGCCCAGAATGTAATGCATGTGGCTTAGGTGGAATGGACAGATAAAAGCGGAGATCCCGAGGTTGTCACTTTCTTCCGGGAAGACGTAGAAGGAGTCTTGCCACACGAAAACGATTTGAGTGTTAAGCGGGTGCTAGTCGATCTCGGAAGCTCAACTGACGTGATGTACTGGGAAGCCTTCAAAGGAATGGACTTTGACTCAAAAGAGTTGCTACCCTTCAATAGGAACTTAGTCGAGTTTTCTGGAGAGCAGGTGTAGGTACTCGGGCACCTTCCAGTTCTAACTGTATTCGGGATGAAGGAGAATGTCAAATTAGTTAGATTACAATACTTGATTGTCAATGCAGCATCTCCCTACAACATCATAATCAGGAGACCATCATTCAATGCACTGGAGACGACATTGTCAACCCTGTACCTCACTATGAAGTACCCTCTCGGTGAGGGTCGGGTAGGAATGGTAAGGGGAGACCAAGGTCTGACATGTAAATGTTATAAGGACGGCCTGAAATTGAAAAGAAAGACTATGATTATAGAATAAGTAGACAACCACGAAGTCAATATGATCGATATTGTTCCTCAGGGAGATCCCAGAGAGGATAGCCTAGCTCCTCGAGAAGAAACTAAAGAGGTTCAGATTGGTCCTCAATCCTTAGAGATTACTCACCTAGGAACCAATCTATCACCGGAGGTGGAGGCTGAAATTGGTGATATTCTAAAGAGAAACAATTATTTGTTTGTGTGGAAGCCATCTAACATGCCTGGTATTGACTATAATGTCATGTGTCATCACTTAGCACTTGACCCAGGGTGAAACCGTTGTCCCGACAAAAAAGAAAGGGCAGCAAGGAAAATAGAAAGGCGATAGTTAAACAAGTGGATAAACTGATGAAGTCAGATTCATCGGAGAGAGCAAGTATCCTACCTGGCTATCCAATGTGGTAATGGTTAAAAAGGAAACTGGGAAGTGGAGAATGTGCGTAGACTACACTGACCTCAATAAGGCATGTCCAAAGGATCCTTATCAGCTGCCTTATATTGACCGGTTGATCGACGAAGCTTATGGGTTCAGGTTGTTGAGCTTTATGGATGCTTATTCTAGGTATAACCAAATCCATATGAACCCGTTGGATGCTTCAAAGACAACATTCATGACAGATCAGAGTAACTATTACTACAAGGTTATGTCATTTGGTCTGAAGAACGTCGGGGCTACTTACCAGAGATTAATGGACATGGTTTTTGCTCCACAGATTGGGCAGAACATAGAGGTATATGTTGATGACATGGTGATCAAGACTGTTGAAGAACGAAGGCATGTTCAGGATCTGGAAGAGACATTCACGGTGGTGTGAAGTTATAACATGCGCTTGAACCCATACAAGTGTATGTTTGGAGTTTAGGTCAGGAAGTTCCTAGGGTTCATGCTCACGAACCTGGGAATAGAAGCCAATCCAAACAAATGCCAGGAGATCATTGACATGAGGAGCCCGACATTTATTTGTGAAGTACATCAACTAACTGATCGTTTGTCCGCCTTATCTCGTTTTCTATCTTGTATAGGTGACAAATTGATTCACTTCTTCACAGCGACTAAAAAGAAAGTTGACTTTGAATGGATCAGCGACTGCGAAAGAGCTTTCCAAGAAGTCAAGCAGTTGTTGTCAGTTCCCCATATACTGGTCCGACCTAAGGAAAATACACCTCTAATGCTTTATCTAACAGTATCAGATAAATCCATAAGCTCGGTTCTGGTCCAAGACGGGGATTCAGGTGAGAGGTCGGTTTATTTCGTCAGCAAGGTACTGTGAGGGGCAGAGCTTAGATACCAGAAGATTGAGCGACTAGCTTTGGCGCTGGTGGTAACAGCAAGAAAACTGAGGCACTATTTCCAGGGTCATTTTATCCTAGTGAAAACAAATTTCCTAATAAAGCAAATTTTAAAGAAGTTGGACCTAGCAGAACAGATGGGGAATGGGTTGTGGAACTCTCAGAATATGACATAGAGTTCACTCTAGGAACTAGCATAAAGTCTCAGGCATTGGTCGGCTTTATGATAGAACTGAGTGCTCCGATGAATGAATAGGCATCTACAAAATGGGTTATGTCCGTGCATGGATCATCTAATCTTAGGGGCAGTAGGGTCGGTATTGTGTTACAAGGACCAGGCGACTTGGTCCTGGAATATTCGTTGTGCTTTAATTTCCAAACTAGCAACAACCAGGCTGAATGTGAAGCCTTGATTGCCATAATTAAACAAGCTAAAGAGGTCGGGATTACCCACCTGCTTGTCCGGACCAATTCACAGTTAGTGGTCAAGCAGGTGGGAGTAGAGTTCCAGACCAAATATCCCATTTTGCTGAAATATCTACAACAGGCTATGCGGTTGTCAAAGGAGTCCAAGAGTTTACAATTTGCCACATACCTAGAGAAGAAAATACCTTAGCCGGTTTGTTAGCCCGGGTGGCTACCACAAGAAGTTCAGGTCTGAACAAAATGGTGATTCAGGAGACATTGGAATTACCAAGTATAAAGAAAGGAGAATTACTTGGTGTATAGGAGAAGGTAGGATGGATGACCCCATAATCAGATATTTGCTTAAGGGGGAACTGCCATATGAAAAAGAAGAGGCACAGTGTGTGAAGAAGATTTCAACAAGATATCTTATAGTCGCAGGTAAGCTATACAAAATGGGTAGATCAACACCTATGTTGCGTTGTGTCTTAGAAGATGACATGAACTTGGTAATTAAAGAAGTGCACGAAGGCATATGTGGGAGCCACATCGGGGGTCGATCCTTGTCCAGCAAAATATTACGGGCCTGGTACTGTTGTACCCCAAGATTTTCCCTCCCTTTTCTACAAGATATTCTCATAGGGTTCTCAAATGCTCAAGGTTGCTCAAGAACTGATCAGACAAATTCTCCTCCTAGGTAATGGATCCACAACTAGGGTTTCATTTTTCTCAAGTAAATTTGGGTTTCAAAGGTCTCAAGTGGTTTTCATGGTTCCTCGCGTGTCTTCAAGAATGCTCATACCAATTTTCATGCCTTGCATCACAAGTTTCCTCAATCAATGGCTCAGATGATTGAAAATCAGTTGTATTGGATAAAAAGTCAACTATGCTCAACATAAAATCAAACCTCAAGAATTTTGGTCAACATAAAGGTTTTGAAGTGATATTCATCATTTGATCAAGGGTTGATCATGATTCATCAAGAAAAACTCTCAAATCATCAAAAGTCAAAAGTTGCCAAATTAGGGTTTTCTTAAGAGAAGTCAACTATACTTTGACCAAGCATAACTTTCACATGTTTCATCAGTTTTTCCCTAACAAAATATCACTTTGAAGGAAATTCAGTTATCTACAACTTTGACTCTCTAAGCTCAAGTCCAAAAAATGCTTCATTTGAGAGATATGGGCCAATACATTATAGGTGTAACACCCCAGTTCTAATTATTTGATTTATTTAATTGGGAATTTATTTTATTAGAATTAATAAAATAAAAAGAATTATTTATTTTGGAATATTTGAAGAAAATAAAAGAAATAAGAAAATATTGGGTTTTTAAGTTATTGGGCTTGGATGTCGTTAGTAAAGAGTGGGGGTGCAAAAGAAATAAGGATATATATTTTGGAACTTAAGTTATTTCTCACTTTTCACGATAAAACAGAATTTGGAGATATTTGGGATTGGAGCTCTGAAGAACGAAGAACAATCGCTCAAGAATTCAAAGCTGCAATTTGATAAGGTAAGGGGGGCTACTACTCGATTTACTTTTGCTTATGGGTTTAGGTACGATTGATTTTGGATAATCGTAGGGAGAAACCCCAATTTTTAGATGTTCTTAGGGATCAATAACCTTAGGGTTGAACCTTGTTAGAAAAGGTTTAGGTTCCCAAATTTTATGAATCCATTAGGGATTTTAGGTTCCTATGGTGGATTTGGAGTATATTTGTATGATCGAGAGTTTCCCTTAGGTAATTCTAGGGATAACCCCAATGTTGTTAGGATTTCCCTAAAGGACGGGTAATATGTAACTTAAGGTCAATTTTATAAAACTTGTTGTTGATGAAAGAATTGTTGATAAAATAGGATGTTTTGAGACGAAAATTCTGAGTTGTGTATGATTTGAAAAATAAGACCTTAAGTGAAGTAATGCTGTCCTTAAGATTGGAAATTGACTAACGTAGAAGGGAATTATGTTTCCAATTGATGTGTTGCTTTGAGTTATGCAAAATTGATGTCGTTATGTACCGAAATGCACGTTTTGGCTGGTATTTTTCGTGTTTGGTTGCTGTTCTGAGCATGCTGCAGGTACAGGAATATTTGGTACGCGCTCATCAACACGGGCCGTGTTGCTGCACACGGGCACCCGTGTCGATCTTCTGTATTGGTAAAAATAATGTGTTTCTGGACACATTTCCACACGGGCAGTGTTGCTGCACACGAGCACCCGTGTTGATCTTCTGTATTGGTAAAAATAATGTGTTTCTGGACACATTTCCACACGGGCAGTGTTGCTGCACACGGGCACCCGTGTTGACCTCCTGTGTTGGCTTCTGAATTCTGTTTTCTGTGCATGCTGTTATGTACGGAATTGATTCTGTTTTGATGTGCAGTGTTTTATATGTTTTGAATATGCTGCTTATTGATTTCCTAGTGTTGATTGATGCTTGTATCGAATAACGTTTGTATGTTATGATACCAACACTACGTAGATTTTATTGTCATGCTTTGAGATGATGTTATCAAGCATGAATTATGATATAACTTGATATGATTGGTTGATGTTTAATAGTATGCTGAGTGATTACATGCTATCCATATCCTGTTATGATTAATGTTGTTGATGTTGCATGATATGTTTTATTGATGTTAATAGTATGCTGAGTGTTACATACTTTACATATCATGTTGCATTTGTTAATTCCCATTGTGTGGAATTAACATGGTGGCCAATATACGTGTCTGCGATTTAATGGAACGTTGAGGTGGTAGCCGTGTCCGCGATATAATGGAACGGTGAGTTATCCGTGACCCGAGATTTAATGGGGCGGTAAAATGGTACCACATGCATGGGTGTGTTGCATTATATTGAATATAACATGAATGGATGATTTTCCAATGTTGTATTTAATTGATTGTATGCATGTATTGTTGCTGAATTGTTAATCATGTTTGATGTTAATTATAAGTATGAAAAGTAATATAATATGAATATATGAATTGTAAAGGTTTCGTAAACTATGAAACATGTTAACTGTTCGGATGATGCTTATGGTTTTTCTGAATTGATTGTTATGAACGTATAATCAAATGTATAGTTGAGATGCTCACCCTTACTGTTGAACATTTCAGATTGAGGAGCTTCGTTCAGGTGCTTGGCGAAGACTTGCTGTTTCTAGTTTATTTCGGTTTAAGTATTGTCCGGGTCATGCTCTGATAGTTGTAACTCCGGGAACGATTGTTTGTCGAGCTGCTTTAGTCAGACTCGTTTATTTCCTTAGTATTTGGTTATAATATGATGTTGATATATTCCAGGTGTTAATCCCTGATGATTGAAAATATTATAACTTTGGTTTTATTAAATATAATATTCCGCTGTGTAAACATGTATGAGTTGCTTCTATGTTATGCATGACAGGAACTTGTTTTTATTAAAAGAGAATTGTGACATCCTCGTTAATACATGTACTCTGAAAATATGATTTTAATTATTTGCGAAATTTGATGCGGGGTTTTAGAGGGTGTTACAATAGTGGTATCAGAGCATAGTCGGTCGTTGCGACCAGAGTCTGGAGTCAGTCATTCCTTTTGTATGCGACTAGTGTAAGGCCACACTGTCGATACTGTATTCTGATGAGGAGTATGTTTTAATTCTCAGGAATATGGCTGGAAGAGGTAACGGACGAAATGATGCTGCACTCGCTGAGGCTTTGGGGATGTTAGCTGGTGTACTTGCTGGAAATCCAAATGGAGGCGTGATTGGTGCTGATAGGCAATTGGGGAACTTCCAAAGGAACAATCCTCCGTTGTTCAAAGGTACACATGACCCTGAAGGTGCTCAAAAGTGGCTGAAGGAAATCGAAAGGATTTTCTGTGTGATTGATTGTGCTGAGAGGTTGAAACTGGACATATCTGATATGCGAGGTAGCATGGTTATTGATACTCCTGCATCGGGTTCAGTGACAACTTCACTTGTATGTAGGAATTGTCCTATTGAGATTTTTGGTAGAGGTTTCGGTATGGATTTAGTGTGCCTACCGCTTGAACAAATTGATATTATCCTTGGGATGAACTGGTTGGAATTCAACCGGGTTCATCTGAACTGTTTTGCTAAGACGGTGATTTTCCCAGAGGCAGTTGGTGTCAAGAATTTGACTATGACTGCTAGGCAGGTACAAGAAGCAATGGAAGACGGTGCTAATGTGTTTATGTTACTTGCTTCGTTAGATGCAACAGGAAAGGTCAGGAGTGGTGAATTGCCAGTGGTGTGTGATTTTCCAGAATTCTTTCCTGATGATGTTGGTGAGTTACCTCCTGAGAGAGAAGTGGAATTTTCTATAGATTTGATTCCTGGTACGAGACCGGTGTCGATGGCACCATATCGTATGTGTGCATCTGAGTTGGCTGAATTGAAGAGTCAGTTGGAAGATTTACTGGAGAAGAAGTTTATTCGTCCAAGTGTTTCGCCTTGGGGTGCTCCGGTATTGTTGGTCAAGAAGAAAGAAGGTTCTATGAGACTGTGTGTTGATTACAGGCAATTGAACAAGGTAACCATTAAGAATCGGTATCCATTACCGAGGATTGATGATTTAATGGATCAGCTAATTGGAGCCAGTGTATTCAGTAAGATTGACTTGAGATCTGGATATCATCAGATTCGTGTGAAAGCGGAAGATACTCAAAAGACTGCTTTTCGAACGAGGTATGGGCATTATGAATATTCTGTTATGCCGTTCGGAGTTACTAATGCACCTGGTGTTTTCATGGAGTACATGAACAGGATTTTTCATCCGTATCTGGATAAGTTTGTTGTGGGTTTTATTGATGACATTCTGATTTATTCCAAGAATGACGAAGAGCATGCGGAACATCTCAGAATTGTGTTAGAGTTGTTGAAAGATAAGAAGTTGTATGCAAAGTTGTCCAAATGTGAGTTCTGGTTGAATGAAGTTAGTTTTCTTGGACATGTGATTTCTAAGGATGGTATTGCAGTGGATCCTACAAAAGTAGAAGCGTTATCTCAGTGGGAAGCGCCGAAGACTGTTTCTGAAATCAGAAGTTTTCTTGGTCTTGCAGGTTATTACAGAAAGTTTATCGAAGGATTCTCAAAGTTAGCATTGCCGTTGACGAAGTTGACTCGTAAAGGACAAGCGTTTATTTGGGATTCTGATTGTGAGAAAGGTTTCCAAGAATTGAAGCGGAGATTGATTAGTGCTCCTATTCTGATTTTGCCGAATCCGGTGGAATCTTTTGTGGTTTATTGTGACGCATCTCTGATGGGATTAGGTGGTGTTTTAATGCAGAATCAACAGGTAGTTGCGTATGCTTCGAGACAGTTGAAGGTTCATGAAAGGAACTATCCTACTCATGACTTAGAGTTAGCAGCAGTTGTGTTTGTCTTGAAATTGTGGAGACATTATCTGTATGGTTCGAGATTTGAAATGTATAGTGATCATAAGAGTTTGAAGTATCTTTTCGATCAGAAAGAGCTCAATATGAGGCAAAAAAAGTGGTTGGAATTTCTCAAGGATTATGATTTTGGTTTGAATTACCATCCTGGTAAGGCAAATGTGGTTGCAGATGCTTTGAGCAGGAAATCCTTGCATATGTCTATGATGATGGTTCGTGAATTGGAGTTAATTGAACAATTCCGAGATTTGAGTTTAATTTGTGAAAGTACTCCGAAGTGTGTTCGTTTGGGTATGTTGAAACTTACTAGTGGTATTCTAGAAGAGATCAGGATCGGGCAGAAATCTGATGTTAATTTAGTTGATAAATTGACATTGATCAACCAAGGTCAAGGTGGTGAGTTTAGAATTGATGGAAATGATGTTATGAGATTTGGCGATAGAGTCTGTGTTCCTGATGTTGCAGAAATCAAGAAGAGTATATTAGAGGAAGGACATCGCAGTGGGATGAGTATTCATCCGGGTGCCACGAAAATGTATCATGATTTGAAGAAATTGTTTTGGTGGCCGGGAATGAAAAAGGAAATAGCTGAATTTTTGTATGCATGTTTAATCTGTCAGAAATCGAAGATTGAGCATCAGAAGCCGTCTGGATTTATGCAACCGATGTTTATTCCAGAATGGAAGTGGGATGGTATTTCTATGGATTTTGTGTCTGGGTTGCCGAGAACTCCTAAGAATTTTGAAGCGATATGGGTTATTGTGGATAGACTGACTAAGTCTGCTCATTTTATACCGGTGCGAATGGATTACTCAATGGAGATATTGGCATAGTTGTATATTGAGAAAATAGTGAGTTTGCATGGAGTTCCTTCTAGTATTGTGTCAGATAGAGATCCGAGGTTCACTTCGAAGTTTTGGGAAGGATTGCAGAAGGCTATGGGTACTAAGTTGAGGTTGAGTTCAGCTTATCATCCTCAGACTGATGGACAGACGGAGAGGACGATTCAATCGTTAGAAGATTTATTGCGTGCTTGCGAATTTGCACGATGTTTTTCATGTTTCTCAGTTGAGGAGATACATTCCAGACCCATCTCATGTAATCTAAGTAGATGATGTACAGGTGAGAGATAACCTGACAGTAGAAACATTGCCTATGAGGATAGAAGATCGGGAAGTGAAACAGTTAAGAGGTAAAGAGATAGCATTAGTGAAGGTTGTTTGGGGAGGTCCAGCAGATGGAAATGTTACTTGGGAACTGGAGAGCCAGATGAAAGAGGCTTATCCGGAACTGTTCGTCTAAGGTATGTTTTCGAGGACGAAAACTCTTTTAGTGGGGGAGAGTTGTAACACCCCAGTTCTAATTATTTGATTTATTTAATTGGGAATTTATTTTATTAGAATTAATAAAATAAAAATAATTATTTATTTTGGAATATTTGAAGAAAATAAAAGAAATAAGAAAATATTGGGTTTTTAAGTTATTGGGCTTGGATGTCGTTAGTAAAGAGTGGGGGTGCAAAAGAAATAAGGATATATATTTTGGAACTTAAGTTATTTCTCACTTTTCACGATAAAATAGAATTTGGAGATATTTGGGATTGGAGCTCTGAAGAACGAAGAACAATCGCTCAAGAGTTCAAAGCTGCAATTTGATAAGGTAAGGGGGGCTACTACTCGATTTACTTTTGCTTATGGGTTTAGGTACGATTGATTTTGGATAATCGTAGGGAGAAACCCCAATTTTTAGATGTTCTTAGGGATCAATAACCTTAGGGTTGAACCTTGTTAGAAAAGGTTTAGGTTCCCAAATTTTATGAATCCATTAGGGATTTTAGGTTCCTATGGTGGATTTGGAGTATATTTGTATGATCGAGAGTTTCCCTTAGGTAATTCTAGGGATAACCCAAATGTTGTTAGGATTTCCCTAAAGGACGGGTAATATGTAACTTAAGGTCAATTTTATAAAACTTGTTGTTGATGAAAGAATTGTTGATAAAATAGGATGTTTTGAGACGAAAATTCTGAGTTGTGTATGATTTGAAAAATAAGACCTTAAGTGAAGTAATGTTGTCCTTAAGATTGGAAATTGACTAACGTAGAAGGGAATTGTGTTTCCAATTGATGTGTTGCTTTGAGTTATGCAAAATTGATGTCGTTATGTACCGAAATGCACGTTTTGGCTGGTATTTTTCGTGTTTGGTTGCTGTTCTGAGCATGCTGCAGGTACATGAATATTTGGTACGCGCTCATCAACACGGGCCGTGTTGCTGCACACGGGCACCCGTGTCGATCTTCTGTATTGGTAAAAATAATGTGTTTCTGGACACATTTCCACACGGGCAGTGTTGCTGCACACGGGCACCCGTGTTGATCTTCTGTATTGGTAAAAATAATGTGTTTCTGGACACATTTCCACACGGACAGTGTTGCTGCACACGGGCACCCGTGTTGACCTCCTGTGTTGGCTTCTGAATTCTGTTTTCTATGCATGCTGTTATGTACGGAATTGATTCTGTTTTGATGTGCAGTGTTTTATATGTTTTGAATATGCTGCTTATTGATTTCCTAGTGTTGATTGATGCTTGTATCGAATAACGTTTGTATGTTATGATACCAACACTACGTATATTTTATTGTCATGCTTTGAGATGATGTTATCAAGCATGAATTATGATATAACTTGATATGATTGGTTGATGTTTAATAGTATGCTGAGTGATTACATGCTATCCATATCCTGTTATGATTGATGTTGTTGATGTTGCATGATATGTTTTATTGATGTTAATAGTATGCTGAGTGTTACATACTTTACATATCATGTTGCATTTGTTAATTCCCATTGTGTGGAATTAACATGGTGGCCAATATACGTGTCCGCGGTTTAATGGAACGTTGAGGTGGTAGCCGTGTCCGCGATATAATGGAACGGTGAGTTATCTGTGACCCGAGATTTAATGGGGTGGTAAAATGGTACCACATGCATGGGTGTGTTGCATTATATTGAATATAACATGAATGGATGATTTTCCAATGTTGTATTTAATTGATTGTATGCATGTATTGTTGCTGAATTGTTAATGATGTTTGATGTTAATTATAAGTATGAAAAGTAATATAATATGAATATATGAATTGTAAAGGTTTCGTAAACTATGAAACATGTTAACTGTTCGGATGATGCTTATGGTTTTTCTGAATTGATTGTTATGAACGTATAATCAAATGTATAGTTGAGATGCTCACCCTTACTGTTGAACATTTCAGATTGAGGAGCTTCGTTCAGGTGCTTGGCGAAGACTTGCTGTTTCTAGTTTATTTCGGTTTAAGTATTGTCCGGGTCATGCTCTGATAGTTGTAACTCCGGGAATGATTGTTTGTCGAGCTGCTTTAGTCAGACTCATTTATTTCCTTAGTATTTGGTTATAATATGATGTTGATATATTCCAGGTGTTAATCCCTGATGATTGAAAATATTATAACTTTGGTTTTATTAAATATAATATTCCGCTGTGTAAACATGTATGAGTTGCTTCTATGTTATGCATGACAGGAACTTGTTTTTATTAACAGAGAATTGTGACATCCTCGTTAATACATGTACTCTGAAAATATGATTTTAATTATTTGCGAAATTTGATGCGGGGTTTTAGAGGGTGTTACAATAGGTCATTTTAAAAGTCAACAAAAGGACACTTTTTGTCAGGACAACTTACATTAAGATAAAATATCCAAATGAAAAAATGTCAACATAGATATTATAGAGGACATCTTGGGCTTTCCAAATTGTCCAAGATCACCTTTAAAATATGAAAATTGAGAGAGTTATGACCAGTGCAAGTTGGGAAATTTTGAGAAAATGCATGAAGTTCAAATTGAGCAAACTTGGTATTTTTGGCTATTATTTTTTAGTCCAAGCATGTACTACACTCATTATGCACCTCAAGACTTGTTCATACACCTCCCTTTGATTTATTAAATTTTATTTTTGATTTTTTATTATTTTAAAAGTCAAAATAAGATAATATAAGTCAAGCCCTATTACAAGAGACCACGAAAAACCTTGTCCAAAACTCACCTCCAAAAATCAAAAAATCATCAAACTAGGGCAACCTTCAAACCTTACTTTGTAGCCATCTTTCTAAAATTCTTTCAATCCCAATCGATTCCTGAAGAGGTACATAGTAAGAATGGATCCAATATAATGATCCAAACCCTCCAGGATTCGCACGCATACATGGTTGTTGCATGTTTTTTTTGCAAAAAATCGTATCTTGATTTCTATCATGTTTTATTGCATACTGACCTTTCTAACATGTTCATGAGGTCCCAAGGTGCAGGAAAAGTGAATCTCATGGCATTCATGCTACCAAAATATTGATATGCCATATTTGCACCGATCTGGGTTACCTTAACCATAAATCCCTAACCATTGCGTTTCAGTCAAAACTAAGCAAATTGCTTGCTCATAACAGTTTCAAACAAACAAATTCATTTATACACCTCATGTTTCAAAACAAATATTTTCAAAAAAAACTTTATATATATTCTTGAGGACTGATAGAAGAATTATTACAAAGTCTGTCTCACAATTGGCATTCAAAATATTTTAAAATCACACACATACAAAGCAAGTTTAAAGTGAGCTAAGCAATTAAGAGCCTGTAGATAACTACGAATGAAAAGGGTGCTAACACATTACCTTTTCATAACTTACCCCTGGAACTCAAAATCTATCAAAGGTATTTCCTGTTCTTTTCACCTTTCCTCATTGGATAAAAGAAAAGTCGATGGCGGCTCTTGTTATCTGCAACATTTGTGATAAAATGCTAAACAAGTCAGTTCTCCCACCGTATTATAGAACTAGCGACTATACTGGGGAATAACTTAAAAAAAGAGGGGTTACATTAGAGTTTAAATCACTTTACTTGAATTTATTGTATGCTTTGTCTGATTTACTTTAAAGGTTCATGCTCGGATATTAATGCTTGCGTGAAAGATCCTACACCCGGATCTAGTGGTTCCTTAGGTAAGTAGCAATAGATCATAAAGACTATACATCATATACCGATATGATTAACATGATGGCTACAGTTAGTGTGACACTTTGGTTTGTACTGATGTTTCTTGAGTCAGTCAAGGATAACATTAGGCTTTCGCATGGTGTCGTTAACACTAATTTTATTTTATAATCTTAATTGACCCATCTTGGCCATTAGAAAGTAGTGAGATAGTCGACTTTGGTGCAGTCCGAAGTTGGTTGATACTCGAAGCTACACTCATTGAGATTCGACTCTCGGGATGTTTTGGTGGCAAAACAGTTTCCGTGCTAAAATAAAGCCTTCGAGAAAGATTCGTGATATGAGATTCTTAGAACCCGATTACTATTTTAGGACAGGTGGAGCCAACTAAACTTCAGTTGTAGGAACGATACTTACTGTTGTACCCCAAAATTTTCCCTCCCTTTTCTTCAATATTTTCTCACCACAGGACCCTTGGAGCTCAAGATCAAGTTAGGGTTTGCTCTGCTCAAGACTCCTCCTTGCATTGTTGACCCAAATTAGGGTTTGTGTTTGCACAAAGATGTTTTGACCTAAAATGCCTAAAATGACTTTCATGCTTCATGTTGGACTCACAAGTTTATCCATACCAAGTTTCAAGCCTTGATTCCAATCTTTGCCCAGTCAATTGGACAGTTGACCTAGAAATCAGCTGTATTGGGAAAAAAGTCAACTGTGGTCAATTGCCAGCTAAACTTCATGATTTTTGACCCATATCAACATTATGAACTCATATGGACCATTTGATCAAGTTTGGATCACAATTCCACAATAAATTTGATCAGATCATCAAAAGGGCAAAATGGTCATTTTTAGGGTTTTGACTGCACAAGGGCAATTTTTTACTGTTTGACCTAGCCAGTGGCCAACCAAGCCCACACATGGACTCAAGGACCCCATGGCATTGTCTTGACATGTTCAACCAATTCAAAAGATCCCAAATGCACAAGATTGACATATGAATTTTCCAGTCAACTGAGCTAAATTTAACTGTATACTGAAAAGTCAAACTTTGACTTTTTGGTCAAAATCAAGTGCCAAGATTTATTTTTCATCAAAACATGTCAAATTGTGAAACTTGTTCATCAATAAATCAAAAATCACAAATTAGGGTTTGAAATGAAGAATTTTCATAACTTAGAAATTTTCTAAGTTATGAAAATCCCTAATTTTTTCCTAACTTTGTCCCATATTTTCATCAAGATGCATTTGGATTCAAACAAAACTCAAAACATGAAAGTTGTATTCCATTGCAAAATATACAACTTTGATTCACAAAGTTTCCTCAAAAGAAGCTTGTAGCTCAAGTTATGATTTTTGGAACAAGGGTGCAAAACATTCTTAACTTAGAAAATTTTTGACCTATTTTAGGCAGGATTTTTGCCTAACTTCATGGCCACTTTTCACATGCTTCCACTTGGAATTTCAATTTGCATTACAAATATGGATTGTAGTATACATTCCAAGCTTTCCAAAATGTCCAAGAACTCATCAAACAACCTTGTGGTTAGGGAGAATCGAATTTGACAATATGGGCAAAACTCACTTTGTTCATGAGCCATTTCCATGTTCATAACTTGTGCAATTTTTCAAATCAGCATGAGCAAGCTAGTTACAGGCCTCTAATCCTTTTCTTACTCAATAATTTAATGCAAAACCTTTGTGTCCTAGCATTATCTTGTCCATTAAGCCATTACACAAAAGATTAACCTTAATATGGAAAAAGCACTTTATCCATTTTTGAAAAGTATGGCTTTATGTCAAATTTGCAAATCAAGAAGTACAAGGCAAATCTCTTTGGCACAAGTTCAGGGACATAACACACTGATCAAGATAGAAGAAACCTTGCATAACTCACATCATCTCACATTTCTTCCAGGAGGAGCTTAAGCAAACTTGTTAGACACATCCCAAACAACATAACTGAGCTAAGGCACGACCAAGACACCTTCCAAACCTCATCATTCATCAAAACACCATCCTACTGCAGAAAACAGAGTCACCTCTGCAGTTGGACTTCCATAACTCAATCCACTCGTGCATTTTTGCTAAAACCAGTTCATACACACTCTATACCACATATACAAGCTATCCCAAGCATTGGACACGACCTGTAACACCTCTAACCAACTTCACCATTTTCACTTTTTCTGTTTTGCAGGTTGATTTCCATAGCTTGATTCACTTGGTTTCAAAGCAAGCTAAAGGTTGGAATAGCATCCCTGGACTTCAAGCAAGCTGTACCAATCCTCACCTTGCCTTGAAAGTACCTCCATTGCCAGACACGATCCAAGTTGAACAGGTAAGTTCATGGACTTCTATCTCTCAATCTAGGAAGAGTTAGGTTTAGATTTATTAATGAAAAATGTCATATTCATGTCCCTGAAGCTATACATATCCTCACTTTCCATTTATATTGCATATGCTGAGAGAATTTAAGACCTGAACATTGACAAAAACTTAGGTTAAGAATTAGGGATGGAGAAATTCTCTCTCATTTCTGAGAGTTAAGTTAAGTTTTTTATATGTGTGGAATCGTGGCTTGATGCTTGACATCTTTCATGTTATAAGTTTGTGCTAAAAGTCCAGGAATCAGGAGTTGTGTTTGAAGCAAGAAAGGCGCGCGTTTTTCAAACGTTTGTCTGAAGGTTGAAGACAACCTTTCTTGTGATGGGCCTGAGATTTCTTTTCCTTTTTGCACCACTGCATTTCACATGCACCCCCTCGCCCATTTTGAGTTTTATTTATCATTTTTAATTTTTTTCCTTTTGATTTTGGTTCTATATTTTTATTTAAGCATGAAAAAATATTAAAATTATTTTTCTCACATTTTTTGCATTTTTATTTGATATTTATTTGGTTTCATTTAGCTTGTACATATAAATAAACAAATATACTTTTTATTTAAAAATAACTAAAAATAATACAAACACTTTTATTTTCTGATTTTTATTTTATTTTACCTTTGAAAACATTTTATAAAAAAATATACTTTTTTTTTAATATTAAATATTTTATTTTTGTACATATAATATATATTTAATAAATAATGTAAATACTTATATATTTATTAGTATATTTAGGTTAAAAACACAAAAATAATACATTTTTATTTTTATTAATATTTAACTTAAAAAATCACTTTTTGACAATAAACTTCCTTTTTATTTATTTTTTGTACATAATTAAATAAATATTGCATATATTATATAATAAATACCCTTTTATTTATAAAATTAGGGTTTTGCCCTAAACATGTAAAATATCCAAAAAATTTCATTTTTGTTTATTTGACACATAAAAAATACCTTTTTTCATACATACAAAAACCATTTTTTGCATATTGCATATTTATCTTATTTTATTTAATTATCGTGCAATTAAATGCCTTGTGAAAATTCAATTCGGATGTAATAGTTAGATTTTAATTTCTTGCTAAAATATCCCCATTTGAACATTTGTACCCCCCATCCCATATATTGTGTTGTAATAACTTAGGACCTTTTATTTTTCGCATTTAAAAGCTTTCTAATTATGCCATGATAGAATTAGGGTTTTGTATACAAATAAAAAACAACAAATAGTTTGACCTAAATTCAAGATAAACAAGCATGAAAATGGACAACACTAATCACACTTGCACCCCTAGGGTACTCCACTTGTTGCCTTCAATAATGGGCCATATTGCATGTTAGGTATCTTTGGCAAAAACAAAACAATCAAATGATCATAGTCCCTCGATGACGCTTTCAAAATTTGCCTAAAAATGATCAAGTCCCTTAAAGGAAAAATTGCCCAAAGATACTTGGCACCATTGCAATCATGGTCTAAACGATGACCCGCGTCTGTCCCGTTCACATCCTAACACAAGATTGTCCACCAAATACAATGGTGGAACAAAATTGTTAAAAGGGTTAAAACATAGCAAAAATCTTTGAGAAATATAGGGTAGATAGCTCTTGGTTACTTGCCAACTTGCAAAACAAAAACACTTGCCTATTTTTCAAAACACACATCACAACACTTTCAAAACAACTTTCAAAAACATTGAAAAACTTTTCAAAAGACATACATCTTTGTATACATCCCAACATGGATCATTACAAAGGTTGCCACCACATTGGCCTCTTTTCAAAACATTTTCAAACCCACACACACAAAGCACCATTTCAAACAATTGAAAGCACCATTTCAAACAATTGAAAATCAAGGCAAGTTGATCTAAGCAAGTAACTAAGAGCCCATGGATAACCATGGATAGAAAGGGTGCTAATACCTTCCCTTTCTATAATCTACTCCCCGAACCCAAGAAAACATCTCAAAGGTTTTTGCTGTGCTTTTTAACCTTTCCTTAGGATAAAATAAAAAGTCGGTGGCGACTCTTGCTCAACCGAAACATTTGCAAAAACAAACGCAAACCTCAAGTCAGTTCTCCCACCGTATCACAGAACTGGCGACTCTGCTGGGGACGTTTTTAAAGTGGAGTAACCTTAGGGCTTAGATCACCCTCTGGCATGACTAATTGTTTGTTTTGATTGCTTTATATCTTGGCTCTTTTGTTTAGGTTTGCAATCCTACACCCGGATTTGGGGAAACATTCATAGATAGCAATACGTTGTGGAAACTGTGCGGGGTATACCGACACGGTTGAAGCAATAGTTATATTAGTGCGACATATTTGTGAGTACCGGTAACCCTTGAGTTCAATCAAGGAGAGTACGGGGCCGCCGAGTGATGTCACTAAACACTAATGACCTAGAACCTTACTTGACCATCTTGGCCTTTCATTAGGGGTAGTGAGATGATCGGCTTTGGTGTAGTCCGAAGTTGGTAGATACTCGATACTACACTCATTGAGGGTTGTTTTCTTGGAATATTTTGGTCGCTAGTTAAGTGGCTAAACCAAAACAATAAACAATGAAAACAATCCAGTGATATTGAGCTCCTTAGAACCCGGTTACTATTTATAGGACAGGTTTTTTTTAGCCAACTACACTCAAGAGGGTACTTACCTATGAAACCCCATGCAAGCCTGAAACTAGGGTTTGGTGTGAATTGCTTGTACATATGTTTTGTGCATACATCATAAACATCATAAAACATCATACGCATTCACTAACCATTTCAAGGGTTTAGATCTTCATCTTTGTTCTGGTTTTGTAGGTCATGGAAATTCCTCGCAGGAAAACTATCCAAGTCAACCTTGTGAGAATCCCTCCTCAACTCAAGGAGCTCACATCCAGGATTCCGGAAAGCTCTCCCATCAGTGAAAGACATGGTAGACTGCTCAGCCTAGTCAACACCAGCATTGAAGAGGACATGGTAAAGGTGTTGTTTCAGTTCTTTGACCCCCTTCACCACCGTTTCACATTCCCCGACTATCAATTGGTGCCCACTTTGGAGGAATTTCCTCAACTCCTGAGAATTCCTATCCTTAATCAACTACCTTTCAACAGTACGGAAAAGGAACCAAAGCCTGAAGATGTTGCTCAAGCACTACACTTGCAACCATCTGACATCAAGGGGCATTGGGAAACTAGAAGTGGTGTCAAAGGCTTCTTAGTAAAATTCTTGTTTGAGAAGGCACAAGAATGTTGGAATTCATTGGATCTGCAAGCCTTTGAAGAAATTGTGGCACTCCTCATTTATGGGAAGGTCTTGTTCCCAAATCCTGACCAGCTTGTAGATGTCAACGCCGTCAAGATCTTCTTATCCAGAAATCCAATACCAACATTGCTTGGGGACATTCTTCACTCATTTTACACTCGAACAATGAGAAAGAGGGGTGTTCTCATGTGCTGTACTCCTCTCCTTGCAAGGTGGTTTATTTCGCACCTTCCACAATCTGTCTTGAAGAATGACCAAGGCCTAAGGTGGTCACAACGGTTGATGACCCTTACTTACTCTGATGTACATTGGTGTTCTCGGTCCAGAGAAAATGTCATCGTCGTCGATCGTTGTGGAGAGTTCCCTAATGTTCCATTACTTAGCATTAGAGGAGGCATTACCTACAACCCTTGTCTAGCTTTGAGACAATTTGGATATGCACGGAGGGATGGCCCTCACGACATGCTGATTCCTGACCTAGTTTTTGACTTCGACAACGATGCGCAAGGACTTCGCCAAAGATTCATCAGAGCTTGGAGGATGCCTAACAAGGTTGACAGTAAGTCACTGGGGCACAAGAACTCCATCCCTCTTGAGCCTTACCTCAAGTGGGTACGAACCTGAGCCCAAAGTCTAATGATGCCTTACCCCCATGTTCTCCCTGTAATTAAAGAGCCCGTTACGGAAGGAGAGGTTCCCTACACCGTCCTATACCCTGACATGCCTACATCGTGGGAGGAGATGCAGAAGAGTTGGATCCAACTCAAGGAGGAACGAAACACTTTTGAAGCCAGCTTCTATGCCAGTGAGAAGAAGGTTTTGGAGCTTACCCGCCGACTCCATGAGGAAGAGACCCTCAACACCTACATCGCACCAAAGAGGATGCGCAACGTCTTTTTACCTTGAGAAGTTTTTGTAATATTTGGCCCATGAGGCATTTATGTACTGACAAATTTCTTCTTATTAATATGACGTGCGTTCTTTTTGTTTGCAACAATGTTGAACTCTCTAAATCCTTGAATGCATTGCATATATAATCATACCATTCATCATGTGCATAAGCAGGTCTCCACACCAGGTTTCCTTATCTTTCTGCTGTTTATTTCAGTAAGATGGATCTCGAACAGACGGTCAAGGACTTGCAGTCTCAGAATTCACAGTTTCAACAACTCCTGATGATCTTGGCTAAGGGTCAGGAAGATCTGAAAGCCCTGCTGGGGAACAAAGACCAAGTAAAAAAGAAGAAGAAGAGAGTCGGGGTGGCTACCTTGGGGAGAAGTTTTTAGGGTGAAGCCATAAGGGTTCTTGAATTTCCTTCCGCATCCGAAGAAGAAACCAGTAAAGGAAAAGGGGTTGCGGTACCTTCCGAATCCGAAGCTGAGGAAGAAGAGGCTGAAGAAGACGAAGACTACTCAGAACAACAATACCCTGCCGCCGATGATAAGTACAAAAACATGGAAGACAGGTTGGCAGCTATGGAGCTGCAGAGAGTTCCCGGTTTGGATTTCGAAGATTTGGGATTAATTGCTGGAATTGTGATCCCCCCGAAGTTCAAAGTGCCAATTTTTGCAAGATATGACGGGCTGTCCTGCCCAAAAATGCACCTAAGGTCATATGTCCGAAGAATCCAACCTCACACATCTGACAGAAACCTTTGGGTACATTTCTTTCAAGATAGCCTGTCTGGCACTCAGCTAGACTGGTTTTACAAGCTGGAAAGGTCGGAGATACGTAGTTGGGAGGATCTGGTAGCTGCTTTTTATCGCCAATATCAGTATAACTCTGACCTGGCACCAACCCGTACTCAGCGGCAGAGTATGGGAATGGCCTCAGGTGAGGGATTTAATAAATACGCCCAGAAGTGGCGCGATCTGGCTGGGAGAGTGCAGCCACCTCTTTCTGATAGGGAACTTGTTGATATGTTCCTAGGGACCCTGTCTGGTCCATTATTTAATCATCTGATCGGTAGCTCTTCCTCGGGGTTTACTGAATTAATTCTGACTGGCGAGCGGGTAGAAGCCGGTATCAATAATGCGAAGATTCAGAAGGATGCCTCTGCATCTACAACTGCTAAGAAGTCATTTCTAATGAAGAAAGAAACAGATGTTGTGTATTCTCAAAGAGGAGCAGGAAGAAGTGAGCGCAGGCCGACTGTGGGGGCCGTAATGATCCAAAATGCACCAAATGATCAGTCTCGCAATAACCCGTCCAGACCTAAACAGCAATGGGGAGAACGGCCACCACGGCAGTTCACCCGCATTAATATGACGCCCGCGCAAGTTCTTCCACACTTGTTAAAGCTGAATCTCACAAATATCAAAGAAGCGCCGAAAAATGTGAACACGACCTCACCAGCTTACAATGCCAATGCCAAATGCGCCTACCATTCCGATAGCGTCGGACATGACACAAACAATTGTTGGGCGCTGAAAGATAAAATTCAAGACTTGATAGATGCAAAAGAGGTGGAGTTCGATGCTCCAGAAAAACCAAACATGATATCTGCTCCGATGCCGAAGCACGGTCGAAATGTCTATGCTATTGAGGAAGATTTGTATGTTTCTGATGTCAATGACCTGATAACCCCGCTGTTAACCATCAAGTTAAATCTGTTAAAGGCCGGGATTTTCCCGGGATGCAAAGAAGACTGCTACTGTTGTTACTCTCTGCCAATTGGTTGCCCGTTACTGAAGAAAGGCATCCAAGGCCTGATGGACAGTCAACAAATTCTGTTTGAAAAAGTTCCTGCTATTCCAACCCCTACTGAAGATATTTCAATTATCACCATTCACGCCAATCTTTCCAAGGCCGTCAGAAAGCCTGTTAAGATTACATCTGCTACAACGTCTGTTCCTCTAAAAATAACTATGCCAGGGCCTGTCCCCTAAAGTTCTGAAAAGTCAATACCATGGAATTACGGTGGAGAAATCTACTACCATGGTATTAAACAAGTTGAAATAACCGAAGGAAGCTCTGATGAAGAAGATGCCAGCATTGGAAACATTGCCGGCACAAGCAAGATCACCCGAAGTGGGAGAATATTTTCTCCAGAGATTGCCCCCCCAAAGGCAATCTTTGGACCCTCATCTGCCGCCAAAGTTATTCCTGCACCAATAAAACTTTCCGCTAGAGCCCCGTTGATTGAAGATGTTGTTGTTCCTGTTGTTGTCCCTCCTACTTCTGCTGATAAGGGTAAAGGGATCCAAGATGAGCTCGTCAGGACGAGGGCTCAACCTTTGGTCATCCCGGAAACCTCTAAGAAAGAGATGGAGGAAATCTTGAAGATAATTAAAAAGAGTGATTATGACGTGGTAGAGCAACTGGGGCAAACCCCCTCGAAAATATCCATGTTAGCATTGCTACTTTGTTCGGAGGCGCACGCCAAAGCATTGATAAAGTTCCTGAAGACCGCCCATGTACCCCAGGAAACCTCTACCGACCAATTCCAAAACTGTGTAGCCAGTCTTACAGCAGACAACGGTTTAGGTTTCTCTGATGCTGACCTAACCTCAAAAGGAAGAAAACACAATGACGCATTACATGTGTCAGTAGAATGCCAGGGAACTACTCTGGCCCATGTTCTAGTCGACACTGGTTCTTCTCTGAACGTGCTGCCTAAGAAGGCCCTCGACCGATTAGACTGTGAAGGCTTGGAGTTAAGGCCAAGTAATATCATTGTAAGGGCATTTGACGGGTCAAAGAGAATGGTACATGGGGAGGTAGACATTCCCATTAAGGTTGGCACATAGGTGTTCCCCTCAACTTTCTATGTGATAAACATCCGTCCGTCATACTCTTGCTTATTGGGGAGACCATGGATACACAATGATGGGGCAGTCACCTCCTCCCTACATCAAATGCTGAAGTACCCTGTCAAAGGAAAGATCATAACCGTCCACGGTGAAGAGGAGTACATGATCAGCCACCTGAACTCTTTCCGATATGTAGAGGTAGAAGGTGAATTCATTGAGACACCATTCCAGCACTTCGAGGAAGTCTCTCCTGAGGTGGAAGTAGAAAAAGTGGTAGCGGAGGTACCAAAGCAGATGGCCAGGATGGCATCACTAAAAGACACGAAGGCCGCAATGAAGGAAGGGAAGAGCTCAACATGGGGGCAGTTGCCGGACATTCCTCACAAAACAGACAAGTTTGGTTTAGGATTCACTGCTGCGGGGCAGAAAGCTATGCGCCGCTCAAAGGTTGAAAGAGCACCCATCAAGATCTCTCCTTTTGGGATCAATGCTTTGGAAGGTGAAGACGAGGAGGTCAACATTGAAGATTGGATCTACCCAACCATCGAAGGGGGACTACGCAACTGGGAGGCAAAGGACTTTGTCCCCATTACTTTTATTAATCAGTAATTATCTGTCAAACATTTCCTATGGTCTGTAATAATTACTTTTGAACAATCCGTGCACTACTTTTTCACCTCATGCCTTTCCCGGGGCATGTAGGTCCATTTGTAAGGGTTTTGATTATCTTCATATCCATATGCCATGTTTAAAGATTCATTGGACGTTTTTCATCGATAAACTGCTGTGTTCATTTTCTTTCCTTTTTGCATTTTTTTAAGATGGCTATCCCTTACAAACACCCACGCTCACCAATGCAGGTACCCATCCACTCTGGATTCTATGGGTGACTATTCTGCTATGTCCTTCAATAACTCTGAAGATCTGGTCAATCAGGCTGAGTATGAAGATGACGAAGGTTGTGAAGTACCAGGGGAATTAGCCAGACTTCTACAGCAAGAGGAAAGGTCCATCTTGCCTCACGAAGAGTCGTTGGAAACTGTCAATTTAGGAACAGAGGAAGACCGGAAGGAAGTGCAAGTGGGTGCCAATCTGGAACCAAGTGTCAAGGGGCGCCTGATACAGCTGTTAAATGAGTATGTTGAAATCTTCGCCTGGTCTTACGAAGACATGCCGGGTTTAGACACAGACATAGTGGTTCACCGTCTCCCTACAAGAGAGGATTGTCCACCGATCAAGCAAAAGGTCCGCCGAATGAGGCCCGACATGTCTGAGAAGATTAAAGCAGAAGTGATGAAACAATTCAACGCTGGCTTTCTGGCTGTTACATCCTATCCACAATGGGTTGCTAACATCGTGCCAGTTCCTAAAAAAGATGGCAAAGTCAGGATGTGTGTAGACTACCGGGATTTGAATAGGGCCAGCCCCAAAGATGATTTTCCGCTACCACATATTGACATTTTGATCGACAACACGGCTCAGCACAAAGTGTTTTCCTTCATGGATGGATTCTCGGGCTACAACCAGATTAAAATGGCCCCCGAGGACATGGAGAAAACAACCTTTATTACACAATGGGGTACTTTCTGTTACAAGGTGATGCCGTTCGGACTGAAGAATGCAGGGGCAACTTATCAACGCGCCATGGTAGCTTTATTTCATGATATGATACATCATGAGATCGAAGTTTACGTAGACGATATGATAGCTCAGTCACAAACAGAGGAGGAACACCTTAAACATCTAGAAAAGTTGTTTGCCAGGTTGAAAGAGTACAAACTCAGGCTGAATCCAAGTAAGTGTACTTTTGGAGTTAGGTCTGGTAAACTTCTAGGGTTTATTGTCAGCAACAAAGGCATTGAGGTCGATCCAGCAAAAGTAAAAGCAATACAACAGATGCCTGCTCCCCGTACTGAAAAGGAGGTTAGAGGGTTCTTGGGGCGCTTAAACTATATTTCCAGATTCATCTCTCATCTGACTTCTACCTGTGAGCCGATTTTCAAATTATTAAAGAAAGATCAGGTAGTCGAATGGAACGACGATTGCCAAGCTGCTTTTAATAAGATCAAGGAGTATTTGCTAGAACCTCCTATTCTGATGCCTCCCGTCGAAGAAAGACCATTGATCATGTATCTGACCGTCTTGGTTAACTCAATGGGGTGTGTTTTGGGCCAGCATGACGAGTCTGGTCGAAAAGAGCATGCTATTTATTACCTTAGCAAAAAGTTTACCGACTGTGAGACTCGCTACTCACTGCTCGAGAAAACTTGCTGCGCTTTGGTATGGGCTGCTCGCCGACTAAGGAAGTATATGCTGACTCATACCACCTTGTTGATTTCCAAAATGGATCCTATCAAGTATATCTTCGAGAAGCCTGCTTTATCTGGAAGAATAGCTAGATGGCAAATGATCCTAACTGAGTATGACATCCAGTACACCACCCAAAAAGCTATAAAAGGGAGTGTACTAGCTGACCATCTAGCTCATCAATCTATCGAAGATTATCAAACCATGAGATTTGACTTCCCATACGAGGACATCATGAATTTGGACAACATTGAAGGTAACGGACCGTATGACGGACCCGAAAAGGGATCCCGATGGACCCTGTACTTTAATGGTGCTTCAAATGCACTTGGAAACGGTATCGGTGCGGTACTCATTTCCCCGGAAGGTTGTCACACACCTTTCACGGCCCGACTTTGCTTCAGCTGCACAAACAACATGGCGGAATATGAAGCTTGCATCTTTGGTCTCAAGGCCGCTATAGACTTAGGGATCAAATCTTTGATCGTATTTGGGGACTCGACTTTGGTTATCAGTCAAATCAAAGGAGAGTGGGATACCAAACATCCTAATCTTATCCCATACAAAGAACATGTCCTGACATTGTTGCCTCATTTCGAGCAAATTACCTTCGAGCATTTCCCGCGAGAAGAGAATCAGCTAGCAGATGCTCTGGCTACAATGTCTTCTATGTTTAAACTCAACTGGGATAACGAGGCTCCCCTGATCACCATCGAGCGAATGGATGAACCTGCGCATTTTCATGAGATTAATACCGAAGAAGTAGTGGAACAACCCTGGTTTCACGAAATCAAAAGGTATCTCCAGACTAGAGAATATCCCGAAGGAGCTTCCGTAAATGACAAGAAGTTCCTAAGGAAATTTGCTGCCAAGTTCTTCCTGAGCAATGGCATCCTCTATAAGCGCAACCATGATTGTGTACTCCTATGTGTTGGCAAAGCTGAAGCGGAGTTAATCATGACAGAGATGCACAACGGTACATTTGTCACCCATTTGAGTGGGCATACTATGGCTAAAAAGATCCTAAGGGCAGGCTATTACTGGTCTACCATGGAAGCAGATTTCCATCAGCATTCTCGTACTTGCCACAAGTGTCAAGTCTACGCTGACAAGATTCATATTCCTCCGGTTCCTCTCAACATGCTGACAGCTCCTTGGCCATTCGCAATGTGGGGCATTGACATGATTGGAGAGATCAAGCCCACGGCTTCCAACGGACATCGCTTCATCCTGGTTGCCATTGACTACTTCACCAAATGGGTCGAAGCAGCTTCTTTCGCCTCTGTCACTAAAAATGTGGTTGCCCGCTTCATCAAGCAAAACCTTATATGCCGATATGGTGTTCCAGACAGGATCATCACAGACAACGGTACAAATCTGAATAATACTATGATCACCGCATTGTGCGAACAGATCAAGATTTATCATCACAATTCATCTCCTTATCGACCAAAGATGAACAGTGCTGTTGAAGCTGCGAACAAAAACATTAAGAAGATCATTCAGAAAATGACAGTCACTTACAAGGACTGGCTTGAGACGTTACCGTTTGCTCTGCATGGATACCGTACAACGGCACGTACTTCAACCGGGGCAACCCCATTTTCTTTGGTATATGGCATGGAAGCTGTCTTGCCCATGGAAGTTAAGATTCCATCTTTAAGGATTATGAAGGACTCTGGTTTGAGTGAAGATGATTGGATTCAGACCCGACTAGACCAACTCAATTTGATCGATGAGAAGCGACTCGCTGCTGTGTGCCATGGTCAGACGTATCAGAAACAGATGATCAAAGCCTTCAACAAGAAAGTCAGACGTCAAGTATATCAAGTCGGAGATCTCGTAATCAAGCGGATTATCCTGCCACAAAGTGATCCCAGGGGCAAATGGACTCCTACATACGAAGGACCATTTGTGATCAAGAGCATATTTTCTGGTGGTGCAATGATTCTGACCACCATGGACGGCGACGATTTGCCACACCCTGCGAACGCAGACATAGTCAAAAGATATTACGCATAAAATAACTCGACAAGTCGAAAACCCGAAAGGGCGGCTTGGGCAAAAATGGGCATCCCGGTGGACCGAAAACCCGAAAGGGCGGTCCAGGCAAAAATTAGGGATAAAACAAAAAAAAATTTGTACACCCGGCAAGTTGAAAACCCGAAAGGGCGGCTTGGGCAAAAAGGGGTTTCCCGCTGGATCGAAAACCCGAAAGGAAGATTCAGGCAAAAGTTAGGGAATTAAAGCGTATGACTATGTCTCGTCGGATCACCTTAAGGACAATCTCTTCATCAACCAGCTCCAAGCTTCTAATCAATCCAGTCATCGGCAGACGAAGCATTGAATGGACAGATATTCAGAGTTGTGAAAGCTATAGCAGAATGGAATCCCATGGAATTGTTTCACATAGCCATCTTTCTTTTGTATAAATTTTTGAATTTTTACGACGGCATCCTCTTACTAGGATGACTGTCTCCTTTGTACAAATATATTCATAGAAAGTTAATACAAATACTTTTCCAAATACAGGAATTTTCTTTGTCCTCTCTTGCTTTTCTACATTTATGTTTTATTTTGAGAAACGTCCAATGTTTTGTTAAATAGGCATATGCATTTGAACATAATCATTTCCATATGAATCGAGAAAGTTGATTACTGATAGGTTAAAAGTACGGATAAATATCTTGATGCCCTTTCAGGAGAAATCACCAGCAGATTTGAAATCCAAATTCCTCAGTCAGAACTTAATTCCTTAAACAGAATTAGACTTCAGGGTCCCTAACAGGGAAGGTTTTCCCAACACTGATTTCCCCAGCCATGGAACCTTCCAGAACTCAATTCCCCTTAGAGTTAAGTTTCAGAATCCCTAGTGGAGCCTTAAAAATCTGAAAATCCAATCCCCAGCTGAACCAGGCTAGTGAAATTTCTCCCCACAGAGGTACTTGCCACCAAACTGAAGATTCTCAGTCATACCTCTCCAACATGAGTCTCTCAGATTCTGAACTTCCCCAGTAGAGATCTTCAGGAATTTTCATTCACCGCAAGTCACCAAGGAATGCCAGTTCTCCAGCAGTGGCCCTAAGGTCCCTCAACAATTGAAGGTTTTGCATCTCCCCAAGCTGAATGAAGACTCTCATTCTCAGTTCCTCACAGGATGATCAGAGGTTCTCTGGTGAAGATCTCCTCAAGACAAGAATTCCCAGAAGATTGGTATACAACCCAAGCTCCTAATTCTCCAGCAGTAGTCAACAAGGATGTTTCATCCTCAGCAATCAAAATTCTTGTCTTCCCTGGCGACAGTCAAGATTCTTTGTTTCCGGGATTCATTTATCCTCAGCAAAGACAGCTCTTCAGCTTACATATGCACTCATTTACATTCATATCATAAACATTGATATAACATATTTTACATCATACATATCATGCAACATAACTTTGTGTTTTAGCTAACAGTTCACCCTTTTCAGGATAAGGTTAATAGGCTATCATTAACAATTATTCGGATACAGTATGGATACACCCCAGACACGGCAGTCATTCTACTACTCATTCGGACTACAGCAATCAGATACAGACTAGATACGCTCCAGACACGGCAGCCATTCTATCTCTCATTCAGATTCATTTATCCACCCCAAGGTTCAATGCATTCCAAACACGGATACGATTCTAACCCTTACAACATCAGTTTGATTCTCTCCAGTGCGTTCGCCATGGAAGTCATTCTGTCATTTATCTAGATCACAGTTACAGTTTCAGATACACTCCAAACACGGAAGTCATTCTGCTACTCAAATGACTTTCAACTTCAGGTACAATCCAGATACGCTCCAAACATGGTTGCCATTCTGTCACTCATTCAGAATTTGTCCCCAGCACGCAGTTGCTTCATACAGATGTTTCTCTGTTACCCAGATACAATACAGATACATTCCAGACACGGCAGTCATTCTGATATTCGTTCTACTTTTAAACATAATTACAGCTCAGATACGCCCCAGACACGGAGGCCATTCTTCTGCTCATACAAACTCAGTCCTTAGATGCAGTTTAAATACATTCCAGACACAGATACCATTTTGATCCTCATTCTTCTGACCCATCACACTGCAGTTCAACAAACCTTTCAGATGGCATCTTTAAGCCCATCTCCAAATGGAATCTCTAAGCCCATTCCCGCATCCATTGTTCTGATGAGTGCAAATTTAAGGGCACTCTAGTGTCCAATCTCCTTTTACCTTCGAGACGCGAAAGGAAAACCTGCCAATCTAACTCTTCAGGTGCAAGAAGATTGAACAGGGGCAACTATTGTACCCCAAAATTTGCCCTCCCTTTTCTTTAATATTTTCTCACCACAAGACCCTTGGAGCTCAAGATCAAGTTAGGGTTTGCTCTGCTCAAGACTCCTCCTTGCACTGTTGACCCAAATTAGGGTTTGTGTTTGCACAAAGATGTTTTGACCTAAAATGCCTAAAATTACTTTCATGCTTCATGTTGGACTCACAAGTTTATCCATACCAAGTTTCAAGCCTTGATTCCAATCTTTGCCCAGTCAATTGGACAGTTGACCTAGAAATCAGCTGTATTTGGGGAAAAAGTCAACTGTGGTCAATTGACAACCAAACTTCATGATTTTTGACCCATATCAACATTATGAACTCATATGTACCATTTGATCAAGTTTGGATCACAATTCCACAATAAATTTGATCAGATCATCAAAAGGGCAAAATGGTCATTTTTAGGGTTTTGACTGCACAAGGGCAATTTTTGACTGTTTGACCTAGCCAATGGCCAACCAAGCCCACACATGGACTCAAGGACCCCATGGCATTGTCTTAACATGTTCAACCAATTCAAAAGATCCCAAATGCACAAGATTGACAGATGAATTTTCCAGTCAACTGAGCTAAATTTAACTGTATACTGAAAAGTCAAACTTTGACTTTTTGGTCAAAATCAAGTGCCAAGATTTATTTTTCATCAAAACATGTAAAATTGTGAAACTTGTTCATCAAGAAATCAAAAATCACAAATTAGGGTTTGAAATGAAGAATTTTCATAACTTAGAAATTTTCTAAGTTATGAAAATCCCTAATTTTTTCCTAACTTTGTCCCATATTTTCATTAAGATGCATTTGGATTAAAACAAAACTCAAAACATGAAAGTTGTAGTCCATTGAAAAATCTACAACTTTGATTCACAAAGTTTCCTCAAAAGAAGCTTGTAGCTCAAGTTATAATTTTTGGAACAAGGGTGCAAAACATTCTTAACTTAGAAAATTTTTGACCTATTTTAGGCAGGATTTTTGCCTAACTTCATGGCCACTTTTCACATGCTTCCACTTGGAATTTCAATTTTCATTACAAAGATGGATTGTAGTATACATTCCAAGCTTTCGAAAATGTCCAAGAACTCATCAAACAACCTTGTGGTTAGGGAGAATCGAATTTGACAATATGGGCAAAACTCACTTTGTTCATGAGCCATTTCCATGTTCATAACTTGTGCAATTTTTCAAATCAGCATGAGCAAGCTAGTTACAGGCCTCTAATCCTTTTCTTACTCAATAATTTAATGCAAAACCTTTGTTTCCTAGCATTATCTTGTCCATTAAGCCATTACACAAAAGATTAACCTTAATATGGAAAAAGCACTTTATCCATTTTTGAAAAGTATGGCTTTATGTCAAATTTGCAAATCAAGAAGTACAAGGAAAATCTCTTTGGCACAAGTTCAAGGACATAACACATTGATCAAGAGAAAAAGATGCAGCATACTTGAGGGGGCCTAGAGAAGCTTGAAAACCAACTTGCCATTTCTTGCTTAAGATAGAAGAAACCTTGCATAACTCACATCATCTCACATTTCTGCCAGGAGGAGCTTAAGCAAACTTGTTAGACACATCCCAAACAACATAACTGAGCTAAGGCACGACCAAGACACCTTCCAAACCTCATCATTCATCAAAACACCATCCTACTGCAGAAAACAGAGTCACCTCTGCAGTTGGACTTCCATAACTCAATCCACTCGTGCATTTTTGCTAAAACCAGTTCATACACACTCTATACCACATATACAAGCTATCCCAAGCATTGGACACGACCTGTAACACCTCTAAACAACTTCACCATTTTCACTTTTTCTGTTTTGCAGGTTGATTTCCATAGCTTGATTCACTTGGTTTCAAAGCAAGCTAAAGGTTGGAATAGCATCCCTGGACTTCAAGCAAGCTGTACCAATCCTCACCTTGCCTTGAAAGTACCTCCATTGCCAGACACGATCCAAGCTGAACAGGTAAGTTCATGGACTTCTATCTCTCAATCTAGGAAGATTTAGGTTTAGATTTATGAATGAAAAATGTCATATTCATGTCCCTGAAGCTATACATATCCTCACTTTCCATTTATATTGCATATGCTGAGAGAATTTAAGACCTGAACATTGACAAAAACTTAGGTTAAGAATTAGGGATAGAGAAATTCTCTCTCATTTCTGAGAGTTAAGTTAAGTTTTTTATATGTGTGGAATCGTGGCTTGATGCTTGACATCTTTCATGTTATAAGTTTGTGCTAAAAGTCCAGGAATCAGGAGTTGTGTTTGAAGCAAGAAAGGTGCGCGTTTTTCAAACGTTTGTCTGAAGGTTGAAGACAACCTTTCTTGGGCTGGGCCTGAGATTTCTTTTCCTTTTTGCACCACTGCATTTCACATGCACCCCCCTGGCCCATTTTGAGTTTTATTTATCATTTTTAATTTTTTCCTTTTGATTTTGGTTCTATATGTTTATTTAAGCATGAAAAAATATTAAAATTATTTTTCTCACATTTTTTGCATTTTTATTTGATATATATTTGGTTTGATTTAGCTTGTACATATAAATAAACAAATATACTTTTTATTTAAAAATAACTAAAAATAATACAAACACTTTTATTTTCTGATTTTTATTTTATTTTACCTTTGAAAACATTTTATAAAAAAATATACTTTTTTTTTAATATTAAATATTTTATTTTTGTACATATAATATATATTTAATAAATAATGTAAATACTTATATATTTATTAGTATATTTAGGTTAAAAACACAAAAATAATACATTTTTATTTTTATTAATATTTAACTTAAAAAATCACTTTTTGACAATAAACTTCCTTTTTATTTATTTTTTGTACATAATTAAATAAATATTGCATATATTATATAATAAATACCCTTATTTATAAAATTAGGGTTTTGCCCTAAACATGTAAAATATCCAAAAAATTTCATTTTTGTTTATTTGACACATAAAAAGTACCTTTTTTCATACATACAAAAACCATTTTTTGCATCTTGCATATTTATCTTATTTTATTTAATTATCGTGCAATTAAATACCTTGTGAAAATTCAATTCGGATGTAATAGTTAGATTTTAATTTCTTGCTAAAATATCCCCATTTGAACATTTGTACCCCCCATCCCATATATTGTGTTGTAATAACTTAGGACCTTTTATTTTTCGCATTTAAAAGCTTTCTAATTATGCCATGATAGAATTAGGGTTTTGTATGCAAATCAAAAACAACAAATAGTTTGACCTAAATTCAAGATAAACAAGCATGAAAATGGACAACACTAATCACACTTGCACCCCTAGGGTACTCCACTTGTTGCCTTCAATAATGGGCCATATTGCATGTTAGGTATCTTTGGCAAAAACAAAACAATCAAATGATCATAGTCCATCGATGACGCTTTCAAAAGTTGCCTAAAAATGATCAAGTCTCTTAAAGGAAAAATTGCCCAAAGTTACTTGGCACCATTGCAATCATGGTCTAAACGATGACCCGCGCCTGTCCCGTTCACATCCTAACACAAGATTATCCACCAAATACAATGGTGGAACAAAATTTTTAAAAGGGTTAAAACATAGCAAAAATCTTTGAGAAATATAGGGTAAATAGCTCTTGGTTACTTGTCAACTTGCAAAACAAAAACACTTGCCTATTTTTCAAAACACACATCACAACACTTTCAAAACAACTTTCAAAAACATTGAAAAACTTTTCAAAAGACATACATCTTTGTATACATCCCAACATGGATCATTACAAAGGTTGCCACCACATTTGCCTCTTTTCAAAACATTTTCAAACCCACACACACAAAGCACCATTTCAAACAATTGAAAGCACCATTTCAAACAATTGAAAATCAAGGCAAGTTGATCTAAGCAAGTAACTAAGAGCCCATGGATAACCATGGATAAAAAGGGTGCTAATACCTTCCCTTTCTATAATCTACTCCCCGAACCCAAGAAAACATCTCAAAGGTTTTTGCTGTGCTTTTTAACCTTTCCTTAGGATAAAATAAAAAGTCGGTGGCGACTCTTGC
Source organism: Vicia faba (assembly GCA_948472305.1). NCBI lineage: Eukaryota > Viridiplantae > Streptophyta > Magnoliopsida > Fabales > Fabaceae > Vicia > Vicia faba. The sequence goes on along the minus strand of OX451737.1, from coordinate 1,319,653,147 downwards.
TCAACCGAAACATTTGTGAAAACAAACGCAAACCTCAAGTCAGTTCTCCCACCGTATCACACTTACCTATTGACTTCATGCAATTCTTTAAACCCGAGGCTACTTGTGTGACTTGTTTGTATTAACTATCTAACAACTTGAATTCCTCGCAGGATTTGTTTGTGTAAACTCATTTATTCTCATCACCTTACGCTTTTTCTTATTACATGGCATACACATCATGTCATTTCATAATATAGCACTATTACTAACCATTCCAAGGATCTTAGGGATTTATGGTGCAATATTTGCAGGATTGTTATAAGCCAAATTTCTATCAAGGAGCAAGAGGATTTGTTTTCCTCTAGCCAGATGCTGTCGAGATGAAAGTGCATTTTCTTGAGTCAGAAGCTATGACCCACTTGATATGGTGAGCTTGATTCTTATAGAAGGACGTTTAAAGATGAAAACTCAAAGTTCTTCAGATAAAGCTATAACTAAATTCAATTTCTAATGTTCCAAACTAGATTCCCTAAAGATCCTTGAAAATATTGCATACGTATCTATATACCATGTCATTGCATAACAGGTTTCCAAGACAGTTTTCTCATCTCCTTGCTATTTATTTCAGCAGAAATGGCTCTCGAACAAATAGTGAAAGATCTCTAGGCTCAGAATGCTCAATTCCAAGAGATGTTCCTAAGTTTATCCAAGGGGCAAGAAGAATTGAAGGAACTCATCGTAAAAGAGAAGAAGAAGAAGACAAAGAAACCAATTGGCATTATCAACATAGGGAGAAGATTCAGAGGTCTGACTAAACAGGTCAAGGAGATCGAAATCACAGAGGACAAGGATAATGAACAAGATGACAACGATGAAAGTGATAAGTATGAGGAAAATAACAATCATGGTTCTATCAAATACTATGTTGAAGAGGAAGAATATTATTTGGATGGACAATATCCCTTGCTGATGAGAAGTATAAGCTGTTAGAAGAGCGTCTGAAAGCTGTGGACATCTAGAAGGTGCCTGGCTTAGACTTCGAAGAATTGGGTTTGGTCTCAGGAGTCATCATTCCTCCCAAGTTCAAAACTCCTACCTTTACTAAGTATGATGAAGTTTCTTGTCTGAAGCTGCATTTGAGGTCATATGTTCGGAAAATCCAACCACACACCGCTAAGAAATTGTTGGTTCATTTCTTCCAAGAGAGCTTGTCTGGAACACAGTTGGAATGGTTCTATCAACTAGAAGGGACCAATATTCATACCTAGGAAGATTTGGATGCCGCTTTCTACAAGCAGTACTGTGATACAGTGGAAGAACCGACTGTTAATACTGGTTTGCATTTTGTATTTGCAAATGTCGCGGTAAGCAAGAGTCGCCACCGACTTTTATTTCATCCAACAAAGGAAAAGGAAAAAGAACAGAAAAAACCTTTTTCGAGATGTTTCTAAGTATGAGAGGTATATTATAGAAAGGGAAGGTGTTAGCACCCTTTCTATCCGTAGTTTTCTACGGGCTTTTAGGTACTTGCTCATTTTGAAATTGCTTGTGTGCGTTTTTGAAAAGTTTTTGTTTAACTTCGTGGTAACCCTTGTATCTGTCCTCAAGAGTGTGACGAAGTTGTTTTTGAAAACTGTTTCGAAAGTGTTTGTGTGAAAGAATTTTTGTTGGTTTGAGCAAGCACTTAAGAGTTTCTACCTACTCGAAAAAGACTGTTCGTTTTCTCGATTCCTTTAGACAGTTCTATCCTACTATTAAGGAGTAGGTAACCCCATCGTTGGAGTTTAAGGGACATTTAAAGGGACAATTACGGTCACAAAAGCAATGGTTAGGAAATCTTAGTAGTTACCCTAGAGTCTTAAAGATATTTCCGAGGCAACATTCGAATGGGTCATTTTTTATCTTTTGAGACTAGAGGGCAACCACTAAAACTCCCTATACTTCATGACCGTTTACCGAAGGCAACCGAAGTTGGCCAAGCCCTGGGGGTGAGCATGTGTAAGTGTTTGTTTTCAGTTTATTTAATCTTTGCGCAATTAAGGTGATCTACAATTTTAATCGTTGATTTATCTTCGCATACAATCCTATTATCAATCATCTAGCAGTTTATAATAGCATAAAGTAAAAGTGCGAGAAATTAAAGTCCTAACTATTACAAGGCCTCGGGGAGGGGGTTACTTAACCAAAACTTGGGGATAAACAGTAAATAAAACCCTAATTTGAAACTATTATAAACCGTCAACAGTTACATTAATTGAAAAATAATGGTACGGCGAGAGATAAACACACAAAGAATTAAGACGGGAATAAAGTCTAAGTCCTAAAAAATCTAATCAATTAAAGAGAAAATATTTTTGTATTTTATTATTGAGAAAAAATATTTGAAATCTTAACCTAAATCTAATTAATTAAAGAAATTTTTTTTTTGGTATTTTATATAAAAAAATATTTAAGATTTAACCTAATTTCTACTTAATTTTTAAATTAAAGAAAACAAGTTGAAATCAATTAAATTAAATTAATTTACAAGAATTAATTTGAATTATAAAAAACACCTAAGTCTATTTTTTTGTGATTTTGGTTGATTTTATGATTAATTAAAAAAAATAGAAAACAATTAAAACAAACAAATAATAAAGAAAAAAAATTGGGCCTTGAGTGATAAAGCAAACTGGTGGGTGTGAAGCTGGATTGTTAAGCCTAGAATAATAGGCCTAAGATCTGCATGAGATCTTGTGTTGTCACGTTTGGAAACTTCACCATGGGGCTGCAAATCAAGAGCATTGGATCTGTATATGATGAGATCTCGTGGTATGGATCTTGGGTGCATGATAGGCGCGCAGGGGTCTGGAGCATGGGATCTGGGACAAAGAAATTGGAAAATATGAAAACATGAGATTCTAGGATCGAACCCAGAACCTTTTTGTTCATCGCCTGCGCCTTTGCCATCTGTGATGGGATGGTTAGTTGTAAATATAATAAACAAAATAGCACATAATGAAAAAAACACATTATGCCCAGAAAACGCGCCAACATTCAAACTGGCCAGTGGGACGTTGCCACATCATTGTCTTCTTCCTCAGACTATTGTTTTAGATAAGAACTTTTACCTACGGACCCAGTTTATCACTATAGCCCCTGCATTTTCAAAAAATCAAGAATACGCAATATAAATTCATGGTGAGGCCAAGGCTCAATTGGGTTTGATGCCCTGAACATGATGGTGTCCTTATTTTGTTCTAATTTGGCCTGTATCAAAAGATCCCAAATTGAAGCTCCAAACCCTAAAAATGGCATCGTGTAATTCCTGCATCCATACTCAAATTAAAGCATTCAAATACATTGTACACATGATAATAAGCACAGTTATATGGTTAAAACATGTTGATAATTCCAGAATTAAGGAAAACGATTTTTGAAAAAGAGAGCCAACCGTGACTATTAGAGGGCACGGTTCTTGGTGCTTTGATGCTTGGAAACGATGGGAAAAGCTTCCTGGATCTGTGTGGATGACCCCTGAAGCTTCAGAACTCCTTGAATTGGCTTCTAGAGAAAAATTCGGTCTAAACTTCTTGACAAGAAATTGAGTTTGTCTTTCAGTTTGCATGACCCAATCGTTGTTCTTATGCTTTGGAAATGTTGTGTATATATCATAGAATGATTTAGTTCAACAAAAACTGATCATATCTTTGCAAATTGTGGAGATTTGATTTCATTCTTTTCCTTGTATGATTTGTTTCCAAAATAGACCAAATTAAGATCTTTTCCAATCAATTAGATTTTGCACGAATTTGGATGATTTTGTAGCTGTTCATTGACTCATAATATGCTCATAAAATCAAATCTTGGATTTTATTTCATTACTCTACTATTTAAATTGATTTATTTTGATTTAAATGGATAAAAAATCAAAATAAATAATAAAAATAATAAAATAATAGGTTGATAAGATCAGGGGTCATGGGTCCTCTAAGGAACAAGTTTCAAACAAGAAAACATGGGCCCATTTTGAAAAAAAAGTCATTTTGATCAATGTTGACTTCATGCACATTTCCAAAAATTGGTCAACTTTGACAATTCATATCTCCCTCAATTTTAACCCTAAGAAGGTGTTTTGGACTTTCTAGAAAGCTTAGGATGTCCTCTAAACAACCTTTTTGGTTTCATATCAATTGGATCTTCCATGTTCATGTAAGAATCTTTGACCCAAAAGGTGTTTTTGTTGATAGAAAAGGACCTATAGTGTCTGAATTTATATCTTTTCATGAGTGCATTTCTTGAACTTGAGGGATGAAGATGAGTTATATGGAATAGGATTCTCTTCAAAATGAACCTTGGATGAGAAATTTCTGATAAAGTATGAGAAAGTTATGCTTGGTCAAAGTTTGGTTGACTTTTCCTATAGGAATCCTAATTTAGCAACTTTTGAGTTTTTATGAATTAGGAGTATTCCTTGAGGAATCATGATCAACCCTTGATCAAATTATGGATATCACTTCAAAATATTGATGTTGACCAAAAAATTTGAAGTTTGACTGTACATGTGTCACAGTTGACTTTTGACCTAGTATAGTTGATTTTCAGGCATTTGAGCACTTGACTGAGCAAACTTCTTGTGAAAGGCATGAAACTTGGCATGGATGATATTGAGAACATATTAGGGCAATGGAAACCATTTAGGACCCTTGGAACTCAAACATCTTGATGAGGAGTGAAACCCTAGTTTGAGGCTCATTGTCTTAGGAGGAGGATTTGTCTGGTCAATCCTTAAGCACCCTTGGGCAAGTTGAGGACCTCTAGGAGTATTTTTGAGTAAAATGAGAGGGAAAATTTTTGGGTACAACAGCTGCCCCTGTTCAATCTTCTTAGACCTGAGGATGTACATTGTCTTGTCTGCCTTTCATGATCTGAAGGTGGAAGATGATTGAACACTAGAGTGCCCAGAAATTTGCACTCGCATGAAGTAACACTGATTGGTGATATCGGGAATAGGCTTATAGATTCCATTTGGAAGGCGACGGAGAGTCGTCGGAGATGGGCTTAAAGATTCCGTCCAGAAAATATATTGGTTTCTTAAGAGATTCCTTTGTGAGAATTCCTGTACCTACCGTTGAGGAGGGCTTCGCTGAGGAATGTTGGTCTTTGTCTTGGGGAATAGAGTTTATGATCTTCGGTTGTCCATTATTCTACTGAGGAATTAACTCTTGATTGAGGAGACGGAGGTAAGCTGCTTATTTGATCAGGGTCCAGGCTTCTCAGCGACTTACCGGGGAAATGTAAAATCGACTGTACCTGGTCGGGTCCAGGTCTTATAGTGTTGTAAACTGTTGTCTGGAGATAAAAGAGAAGGAACCTGGATAGTAGGGTTGCTTCGAAATGAAAGCCTGTGTAGTAAGGCTGTGAAAAGGAACTTGGATAGTAGGGTTGCTTCGAAATGAAATCCTGGATAGTAGGGCTATGAGAAGGAACTTGGATCGTAGGGTTACTTCGAGGTGAAAGCCTTGATAGTATGGCTTATGGGAAGGAACCTGGATAGTAGGGTTACTTCGAAATGAAAGCCTGGATAGTAGGGCTATGAGAAGGAACCTGGGTCGTAGGGTTACTTCGAGGGGAAAGCCTGAATAGTAGGGCTTATGGGAAGGAACCTGGATAAGGTTGCTTTGTGAGGAGTTTGGGTAAAATTGCATCTAAATCGAGAAGGAACCTGGGTAAGGTTGCTTCGTGATGAATTTGGGTGAAACTACATCGGGACCGAGAAGGAACCTGGGTCGTAGGGTTACTTCGAGGTGAAAGCCTGGATAGTATGGATTATGGGAAGGAACCTGGATAGTAGGGTTACTTAGATATGAGAGCCTGGATAGTAAGGCTATGAGAGGGAACCTGGGTAAGGTTTCTTTGGGATGAGTTTGGGTAAAACTGCATCTGAACTGGGTAAGGTTGCTTCGTGAGGAGTTTGGGTAAAATTGCATCTGAACCGAGAAGGAACCTGGGTAAGGTTGCTTCGTGAGGAGTTTGGGTAAAACTGCATATCAACCGAGAAGGATATTGGGTAAGGTTGCTTCATGACGAGTTTGGGTAAAACTGCATCTGAACCGAGAAGGAACCTGGGTAAGGTTGCTTCGTGACGAGTTTGGGTAAAATTGCATCTGAACCGAGAAGGAACCTGGGTAAGGTTGCTTCGTGACGAGTTTGGATAAAACTGCATCTGAACTGAGAGGGAACCTGGGTAAGGTTACTTTGTAAGGAGTTTGGGTAAAACGACATCTAAACCGAGAAGGAACCTGGGTAAGGTGGCTTCGTGATGCGTTTGGGTAAAAATACATCGGGAAATTGTAAGGAGGAACCTGGGTAGGGTTTCTTCAGGATGAGTCTGGGTGAAACTACATCGGGACCGATAAGGAACCTAGGTAGGGTTGCTTCGGGATAAGTCTGAGTAAAACTTCAGAAGGAACCTAGGTAAGGTTACTTCGGGATAAGTCCGTGTAAAACTTCAGAAGGAACCTGGGTAAGGTTGCTTTGTGATAAGTTCGTGTAAAACTTCATAAGTAACTTGGGTAAGGTTTCTTTGTGATGAGTCTGTGTAGGGATATGGGAAGGAATCTGGATTGTAGGTTTACTTCGTGATGAGTTCGTGTGAAACTTTATTTGGAAATGTATGAGAAGGGGCCCGTGTGATATTTTTTTTCAAGATAAGCCCGTCTGAAGCTTCCTTTAGGATAAACCCGTGTAATATTGCTTCGTGACGAACCCGTGTAAAGATGCATTACGTTGCACATATAACTACTCTGTTTAGTTTCAGGAGCTAATCTTGGACCTGCTGGAAATTGTTGATGATAACCATCTTTCCTGAAAAGGTATAGGATCAATTATATGTGATGCATGAAATGCATTATGCGATGATGTTCTCAAAATAAATGAGATTGTGATGTATGCAACATGTATGCGCATGTCATGATGTATGAACATGAAATGCTATTGTGACACGTCCGAGTTTGGGAAAGTAAATCCCTGACTGTGGTTGGAGAGTACTAGAAATTGACTTCCTGACCGTCGTAGAAAAAGTGGTTCTTCTACTTCCGCTGGGGATGGTGCATATTCTACCGGGGAGAGACTCTGCTTGAGAATAACTCGGCGGGGGAATAACTCTGTTTGAGAGAGAAGATGCCTTGCTGGAAGATTTGGCCGATTTGGAGAAATAAACTCCGTTAGGGGATGAACTTCTGTCGCTGGAGGAATAAGCTCTGTTGGGGATTGAGCTTCTGTTTGGGGAAGCCGATGTCAAAGCTTTAGTGGCCTCTACTCTATGGAGAGTGTAGACATCACGGGGTCGTATGTAATGGCGACCTTGTTTCAAAACTTCCCCTGTCTTTGTACCTGCTGGAGAAAGTACCTGCGGAGGCTTTGTGGATAGCTTGAGTGTTATCCCAACTCATTAGGTGCTTGGTAACTGTCGATCATAATGATAAGTCTTCTACTGATAGGCAAGTGACAAAATGATGGGACATAGTCGTACGCTTTAATCCCTAACTTTTTCCTGGACTGTCTTTTCAGATTTTCAGTCCACCGGGATACCCTTTTTTGCCCAAGCCGCCTTTTCAGGTTTTCGACTTGCCGGGTGTACAGATTTTTGTTTTTGTCCCTAATTTTTTCCTAGGCCAATCAACCTAGCGGGTCTTTGTTCATGCGTAGTATTTTCCGACTATGTCAACGCTCTCAGAATGTAGGGAGTTGTTATTGTCCATAGTGTTGTGTTGTAGTACTGTCAAAAATGTTTTCTTGATGGCACATGATTCATTGCTGGAATGCATGCGCAATGCCCCAAGTGATTCAGATGGAGATCTGCCCCTGGTTATTTGGCACTTTTGGAGAGAATGTCCCAAGTGTTTTAGACATCATGCCCCCTTGCTTATGGAAGACCTGTTATTGGAAGTGTCTTTCATGCTGAGGTGATCTTGTCCATTGAGAGGATGTTTGTTCATTGAATATCCATTGTGTAGATTTCTCTGATGTCAAACAATTAGTCATATGCAAACAATGTCATTTAAAGAATGCAAAACTCATGTTTGTCTTGAAATTTTTTTGAAAATGTGTTTTGTGTAGTAAAACAAAATTTGCAAGAATGTGATATCAACTCAGGATTCGTAACAAGTCCTACAGGAGTCATGATACCTCTGTAACAGTATGCTCTCAAAGTAACCCATGCTTCAGCTAGGACTTTTAAGGGTTATGACGTGGCCTGGTTCACGGTTTAAGAAACAAAGGATAAAGGCTCAAAATTAATTTGTACCCAACCGTTCTCCGTGATGTCCTTCAGTCCTATGCTCGGTTAATTGCGCATTTAGAATCTCAGTTGAGTCCTGGAGTACTGTCCTTGATGTTTCGGTGATGGTTCGGATACTGGGAGTTTATTTTGAATAGGCAGTCACTTTTGTAATCTTCTTTCTGTTGAGGGTTTGTAGGACCTCTTTCTTTTCTGATTTTGTTATCCCTTCTTTTTGCCTGAACTATTTCTTTTTTGTGATTATAGTCAGTGGGATGCCTCAGTTTTTTCTTAAGTCTCCTTCATAGGTTTTAACTTAACGGGCTTTTATTTTGAGAGATAATGATTGCATGTCTTGCTGATTATACGGAACCCTCACCGTCTTTTGATTTGGAAGGACGTCTTCGATGCCATTCATTGTGTACGAAACGGAAGATTGCGACTGAATTCGCCTCTGAATTAACTGAGAAAACTACCCAGCCCCAGGTTATGATTAAGGGTTTTTATTTGTGTGAAAGAAAAATCCTACTTCTTTGGCTCAAAGGGGTTGACTAGGGATTATCTTCCTTATAACTCCACTGTTTTGGGATTTGAAACAATGCCTATACATCGTCAGCGGGATCTGTTCAAAAGCATACTGTAGAGATTCTGGTATCATTTTCGTCATCCTCCCTCTAAGGCTTAGAGCTTTTAATTGAGAGTTGAATATCACGAAAGGGAAGTATAAAGCAGTTTAAGCATAGTGAAAACAGATTAATTCAAGACAAACATGCATAATGCATTAATGAAATAACAAAGTTTTGACATGACAATAATTGTTCGAATAAGCAAAGAAAATACAACTCGAGAATTTAAATGAACAAAAATGCTTTCAATCCTAGCCATGTTTTGGCAAGGGAGCAGTGATCACGTTGGGAGTCTCAGGAGGGTCGAATTTGATCTCCTTGGTGTTAATCATATTCTGAATCTTGTATTTCAGCGCCCAACAATCGTTAGTATCGTGGCTCGGGCTTCCAGAATGATAAGCATACCTTGCATTAGGATTATAGTTAGGAGAAGAGGTCTTAGGGTTCGGATGAGGGTTTATCCCCATAATCAGATTCATCTTTAACATGTGTTGCAATGCTTGTGACAATGGCATGTTGATTTGGGTGAACTTCCTTTGAGGTCTTTCTACCCTTGGTTGATTGCTTCATTGTTGAGTAGTCGCAGGCCTAGGTATCATCACAACCCCTACCGTTGGACGATGCTCAGCTCAGCTCTGACCTCTTGAGTTATAAATGGAATTGACCTCTTTCTTACCCGTGAATGGCTTTTCCACTACACTTGACGAGGTGTCTTTCAGGATCTTGCCACTCCGGATCCCAGCTTCTACCCTTTCTCCAGTCAATATCAGCTTGGTGAAACCAGCTAAGGAGCTACCAATCAAGTGATTGAAGAATGGACCAGACAGTGTACCAAGAAACATGTCGACCAACTCCCTATCATATAAAGGGGGTTGGACTCTCCCTTCTAACTCTCTCCACTTCTGCGCATAGTCCTAAAAACTTTCGCTTGCACCCATGGACATACTCTGGAGTTGAGTACGGGTAGGGGCAAGGTCAGCGTTATATTGATACTGCTTGTAAAAAGAAGTAGCCAGATCTTCCCAGTTGCGGACATTGGTTCCCTCCAACTGATAGAACCACTCAAGCTGAGTCTGACAGACTGTCCTGAAAGAAATGGACCCACAAGTTCCTATCAGTAGTGTGAGGCTGAATCTTCCTCACGTAGGAATCGAGATGAAGCTTGGGACAAGACACCCCATCATACTTCATAAATACCGGAGCCTTAAACTTCTCTGGGATGACTACCCCAGATATCAAACCTAGCTCTTCGAAATCCAGCTCTGGTATTCTTTGGATCTCCATTACACTCAGACGATCCTCTAATTGTTTGTACCTATCCTCAGTCGGGGGATACTGTTCATCGTTGTAGTCAGATTCATCCTCAGAAACTCTAGGATTAGGGTCTTCCTCCCTTGTTTCACCCTCTTGGTTCTCCCCTTCTTTGGATGAAGAGGTCAGATCAACTGTTTGCTTCAACGGTCCCCTAAATCTTCTGCCCAGATTCAGGACACCGACGGTCTTCTTCATCTTCTTCTTTTTCTCTTTCAGAATAAGGGCCTTCAGATCTTCCTGCCCCTTAGCCAAGGCCACGAACATTTGTTGAAATTGGGCATTTTGTGCCTGGAGATCCTTGATACTTTGTTCAGAAGACATTTTTGTTGAAATAAACAGCGCAGAAGATGAGAAACCTGTTATGAAACCTGTTTATGCAATGTCATGGCTGATATGCGTATGCAATGTTTTCAAGGATCTCGCGGGGTAAACAAGAAATGTCAGAAGTTTAATTTTGCAGCTTTGATCTAAGAACTTTGTATCGTTGAGAGTCCTTCTACGAGAGTCAAGCTCACTATATCAAGTGGGTCATAGCCCCTGACTCAAGTTATCGTGTTTTGGTCTTTTGACGGCATTGGTTGAAGGAAAATAAATCCCCTTGCCCCTTGCCCCTTGCTAGACATCTGATTCACCATAACCTGCATCACAAACCCTTGAGATCCTTGAAATGGTTACGGAAATGTTGTGGTATGATGTTATGATACATATGCTATGCATTAAGAAAAGATGTAAGGTGACAAACACAACCCTGCAAAGAAATCAAGTTGTTAGATAATGAAGGCAAACAAGTCACACAAGCAGCCTTAGGTTTAGGCTTGCATGGGGTTTGTAGGTAAGTACCCTCTTGAAGTTTAGTTGGTTTCAAACCATTCTTAGAAAAATAATCGGGTTCTAAGGATTCTCAATATCACTGATCATCCTTTATCAGACATTGTTTCAGCTCAGGCAATCTTTTCTTGCGGCCGAAATATCCCGAAAGTCTGATCTCAATGAGTGTAGCATTGAGTATCAACCAATCCTCAACTTTATACCGAGGCCGGCTATCTCACTACTTTCTAATGGCCAAGTTTGTTCAACTAAGGTTCTAAGGTCCATTAGTGCTTCACGACACCACGCGGTGGCCCCGTATTCTCCTCGTTTCCATACAAAGGATACTGGTACCAACCAAAGTGTCACACCAACACAACCATCTCTTAAACCATATCGGTCTACGCCGTACAGTCTCCACAATCTATTATTGTTTACCTAAAAAATGCCCCCTAGATCCGGGTGTAGGATCTGCAACAATACCCAAACAAAACCCTTAATGATAAAGCAGACAAAGCAAACAAGAAAGCAATATTTAAAAATGACCTAAATCCTAAGGTATACCCCACTTTATATGTCCCCCAGCAGAGTCTCCAGTTCTGTGATACGGTGACATAACCGACTATTAATACTGGTTTGCATTTTGTATTCGCAAATGTCGCGGTAAGCAAGAGTCGCCACTGACTTTTATTTCATCCAATAAAGGAAAAGGAAAAAGAACAGAAAAAACCTTTTTCGAGATGTTTCTGAGTACGGGGGGTAGATTATAGAAAGGGAAGGTGTTAGCACACTTTCTATCTGTAGTTTTCTATGGGCTCTTAGGTACTTTCTCATTTTGAAATTGCTTGTACGCGTTTTTGAAAAGTTTTTGTTTAACTTTGTGGTAACCCTTGTATCTGTCCTCAAGAGTGTGACGAAGTTGTTTTGGAAAATTGTTTTGAAAGTGTTTGTGTGAAAGATTTTTTGTTGTTTTGAGCAAGCACTTAAGAGTTTCTACCTACTCGAAAAAGACTGTTCATTTTCTCATTTCCTTTAGATAGCGCTATCCTACTATTAAGGAGTAGGTAGCCTCATCGTTGAAGTTTAAGGGATATTCGAAGGGACAATTACGGTCACAAAAGCAATGGTTAGGAAATCTTAGTAGTTGCCCTAGATTCTTAAAGATCTTTCTGAGGCAACATTCGAATGGGTCATTTTGATCTTTTGATACTAGAGGGAAACCACTAAAACTCCCTATACTTCATGATCGTTTACCGAAGGCGACCGAAGTGGGGCAAACCCTAGGGGTGAGCATGTACAAGTGCTTGTTTTCAGTTTATTTAATCTTTGCACAATTAAGGTGATCCACTATTTTAATCATTGATTTATCTTCGCATACAATCTTATTATCAATCATCTAGCAGTTTATAATAGCAGAAAGTAAAAGTGCGAAAAATTAAAGTCCTAACTATTACAAGGCCTCGGGGAGGGGTTTACATAACCAAAACTTGGGGATAAAAAGTAAATAAAACCCTAATTTGAAACTATTATAAATCGTCAACAGTTACATTAATTGAAAAATAATCGTACGGCAAGAGATAAACGCGCGAAGAATTAAGACGGGAATAAAGTCTAAGTCCTAAAAGATCTAATCAATTAAAGAGAAAATATTTTTGTATTTTATTATTGAGAAAAAATATTTGAAATCTTAACCTAAATCTAATTAATTAAAGAAAAATATTTTTTTTGGTATTTTATATAAAAAAATATTTAAGATTTAACCTAATTTCTACTTAATTTTTAAATTAAATAAAACAAGTTGAAATCGATTAAATTAAATTAATTTACAAGAATTAATTTGAATTATACAAAAAATCTAAGTCTATTTTTTTTTGAGATTTTGGTTGATTTTATGATTAATTAAAATAAATAGAAAACAATTAAAACAAACAAATAATAAAGAAAAAGAAATTGGGCCCAGAGTGATGAAGCAAACTGGTGGGTGTGAAGCTGAATTGTTAAGCCCAGAATAATATGCCCAAGATCTGCGTGAGATCTGGTGTTGTCACGTTTGGAAAGTTCACCATGGGGCTGCAAATCAGGAGCGTTGGATCTGTATATGATGAGATCTCGTGGTATGGATCTTGGGTGCATGATAGGCGCGCAGGGGTCTGGAGCATGGGATCTAGGACAGAGAAATTGGAAAATATGAAAACATGAGATTCTGGGATCGAACCCAGAACCTTTTGGTTCACCGCCTGCGCCTTTTCCATCTGTGCTGGGATGGTTAGTTGTAAATATAATAAACAAAATAACACATAATGAAAAAAAAACACATTATGCCCATAAAATGCGCCAACATTCAAACTGGCCAGTGGGTCGTTGCCACATCATTGTTTTCTTCCTCAGACTGTCGTTTTAGATATGAAATTTTACCTACGGACCCAGTCTGTCACTATAGCCCCTGCATTTTCAAAAAATCAAGAATACGCAATATAAATTAGTGGTGAGGCCAAGGCTCAATTGGGTTTGATGCCCTGAACACGATGGTGTCCTTATTTTGGTCCAATTTGGCTTGTATCAAAAGTTCCCAAATTGAAGCTCCAAACCCTAAAAATGGCATCGTGTGATTCCTGCATCCATACTCAAATTAAAGCATTCAAATGCATTGCACACATGGTAACAAGCACAAATATATGGTTAAAACATGTTGATAATGCCTGAATTAAGGAAAATGATTTTTGAAAAAGAGAGCCAACCGTGACTGTTAGAGGGCATGGTTCTTGGTGCTTTGATGCTTGGAAACAATTGGAAAAGCTTCCTGGATCTGTGTGGATGACCCCTGGAGCTTCAGAACTCCTTGAATTGGCTTCTAGGGAAAAATCCGGACTACACTTTTTGACAAGAAATTGAGTTTTTGTCTTTCAGATTGCACGACCCAATCCTTGTTCTTATGCTTTGGAAATGTTTTGTATATATCATACAATGATTTAGGTCAACAAAAACTGATCATATCTTTGCAAATTATGGAGATTTGATTTCATTCTTTGCCTTGTATGTTTTGTTTCCAAAATAGACCAAATTAAGATCTTTTCTAATCAATTATCTTTTGCACGAATTTGGATGATTTGCTAGCTGATCATTGACTCATAATATGCTCATAAAATCAAATCTTGGATTTTATTTCATTATTCTACTATTTAAATTGATTTATTTTGATTTAAATGGATAAAAAATCAAAATAAATAATAAAAATAATAAAATAATAGGTTGATAAGCTCAGGGGTCATGGGTCCTCTAAGGAACAAGTTTCAAACAAGAAAACATGGGCCCATTTGGAAAAAAGTTATTTTGATCAATGTTGAATTCATGCACATTTCCAAAAATTGATCAACTTTGACAATTCATATCTCCCTCAATTTTAAACCTAAGAAGGTGTTTTTGGACTTTCTAGAAAGCTTAGGATGTCCTCTAAACAACCTTTTTTGTTTCATATCAATTGGATCTTCCATGTTCATGTAAGAAGCTTTGACCCAAAAGGTGTTTTTGTTGACTTTTGAAAAGGACCTATAATGTATGAATTTATATCTTTTCATGAGTGCATTTCTTGAACTTGAGGGCTGAATATTAGTTGTAGGGAATTGGATTCTATTAAAAATGACCCTTGGATAAGAAATTTATGATAAGGTATGAGAAAGTTATGCCTGGTCAAAGTTTGGTTGAATTTTCCTATCGGAACCCTAATTTAGCAACTTTTGAGTTTTGATGAATTAGGAGCATTCCTTGAGGAATCATGATCAAACCTTGATCAAATGATGGATATCACTTCAAATTGTTTATGTTGACCAAAAATCTTGAAGTTTGACTGTAAGTGGGTCACAGTTTACTTTTGTCATAGTATAGTTGATTTTCAGACATTTGAGTTGTTGATTGAGCAAACTTCTTGTGCAAGGCATGAAACTTGGCATGGATGATCTTGAGAACATATTAGGTCAATGGAAACCATTTAGGACCCTTGTAAATCAAACATATTGAATAGGAGTGAAACCCTAGTTTGAGGCTCATTGTCTTAGGAGGAGGATTTGTCTGGTCAACCCTTAAGCATCCTTGGGCAAGTTGAGGACCTCTAAGAGTATGTTTTGAGTAAAATGAGAGGGAAAATTTTGGGGTACAACAAGTACCATTATAATTCTGATCTCGCACCAACTCGTATGCAATTGTAGAGTATGTCCATGGGCTCTAACGAAAGCTTCAAAGAGTACGCCCAGAAATGGAGAGATCTCGCAGGCAGGGTTCAACCTCCTTTAGCTGTCAGGGAATTGGTTGACATGTTCATGAGCATGATGACATGTCCTTTCTACAATCACCTACTTGGAAATTCTTCAGCTGATTTCACTAAACTGATATTGACAGGGGAAAATTTTGAGAATGGAATCACAAGTGGTAAAATCCAGGTACCTACCTCTTCCGATACTCCGAAGAAGTCATACAATAGGAAGAAAGAGTCAAATGTTGTGTACGGCCTGAAGATTCATAATAAGAGACCACAACCAATTTGTGAGGGCAGTACTGATCTCTAATCATGCACCAGTGCAACAACGACAACAGGGTAATCAGCATAATCAAGATACACCCAAAAGACAATTTACCAAAATCAACATGTCATTGGCTCAAGAATTTCAATACATGTTGAAGGCAGAGTTGATTATGTTAAAGGATCCTCCTCGAAATCCCAATACTTTCGCTCCTAGATATCATCCTAATGCAAGGTGTTATACCATTCTAATAGTCCTAGACATGATACAAATGGTTGTTGGGCGCTGAAGAACAAGATTCAATATATGATTGATGCTAAGGAGATTGAGTTTGACCCTCCTAAGACTCCTAATGTGATCACTTCTCCCATGCCAAATCATGACTAAGATTGAGAGTGTCCCGTTCATTTGAATTTTCAGTTGTAATTTATTTTGTTTGTTCGAACACTTATCTTTATGTCAAACTTTGTTTTTTTTCCATTAATGCATTGCATATGTTTATCTTGAATTAATCCATTCATTTTCACTATATTTAAACTTTGCTTTTTACTTTCTTTTTGTGATATTAACTTCTCATTAAAAGCTATGAGCCTTTAGAGGGAGGATGACAAAAACGATACCATAATCTCATACAGTATGCTTTTGAACAAGCCTTAATAATGATGTAGATGCGTTGCTTCAATTCCTAAACAGTGGAGATATAAGGAAGTTAGTCCGTAGTCAACCCCTTTGAGCCTAAGAATTAGGAGTTTTCTTTTTGACGCAAATTGAAACCCTTAATCATAACCTGGGGTAAGGTAGTTTCTCAGTTAATTCAATTGTGCATTCAATTGCAAGCTTTTCCTTCATATATAACATGTAGTATCAAAGACATCCTTCCAAATAAAAAATCGGTGATGGTTCCCCATAATCATTAAGTTGGGCAGTCATTATCTTTCAAAAGAAAAGTCCGCTAAGTCAAACCTATGAAGGAGACTTAGGGAAAAAACTAGGGCATCCCGTTGACTATAATCTCAAACAAAATAGTTTAGGAAAAAGTTAGGGATAATAAAGTCAAAAAGAGGTCGCTACAAATCCTCAACAAAAGAAAGATGTTACAAGAAAATATGACTGCCTTCTCAAATAAACTTTCGTTTTTTGAACTATCACGAAGTATCAGTGCTATAATTCCAAACTCTATTGGAACCTAAATGCATAATTAATTGAGTATATGACAGAAGGACATCATGGAGAACGAGTTGGGTACAAATAAACTTTGAGCCTTTATCCTTTGTTTCTTAAACTGTGAACCAAGCCATGTTACAACCCTTCAAAGTCCTAATTGAAGCATGAGTTAGTTCGAAAACATATTGTTACAAAAAAGTATCCTGACTCCTGTAAGGCTTACTGTGATACGGTGGGAGAACTGACTTAAAGGTTTTGTGTTTGATCACAAATGTTGCGGTTAGCAAGAGTCACCACCTACTTTTCTTTTATCCAAAAGGAAAGGTGAAAAAGCACATGAAAGACCTTTGAGATTGTTTCTTGAGTTCAGGGGGTAGATTTGGAAAAGGGAAGGTATTAGAACCCTTTTCATCCATGGTTTTCCATGGGCTCTTAGTTACTTGGTAGATCACTTTCTCTTGTTTGAAATTGTGCTTTGTGTGGTTTTAGAAAGTATTTTGTAAAGAGGCCATTGTTTATGCAATCTTTGTAATGATTCTTGTTTGTAAGAATGTATACAAAGATGTTTGATCTTTTGAAGATGTTTTCAATTTGTAAGATGTTCTGAAAGTGTAGGTGTTTGAAAATAGCAAGGATGTTTGTTTGAAATTAAGAAATTAATTAGGAGCATTCTGTGAGCAACACCTTCATAAATTGATTTTTGAATGAATGCAAATATATATATGTGAAACACTAAATACATGTGTGCACCATAAAAATATAATATAACATGTTTAAATAAGCCAAAAATGTACTTCACTCATAATGCATCATTATGAGTCGACACAACAAGTTTTGTATCGATACATAACTTACTGAAGTCCCTGGAATACTATTTCAAAACTATTATGCATCGACACAAAAGCTTATGCATCGATACATAACTCTTTAATGACCCTGGAATGCAAACTTAAAAACTGCATGCATCGATACATAATATCATGTGTCGACTCATACTATGTTTTAAATTCAAAAATTAAATTTACAATCAGTATGTATCGACACATACGTGTTATGTGTCGACGGATATAAAAGTGTTGGTTCTGTAAAACATTATAACATGATTTTGTATCGACTCAAAACACAATGTATCGACTCATCCTGTCACACATAACTAACATGAGTCGACACATGACCAACATGCATCGACTCATAACACTTTCTTTTTGACTAACCATTTTCTGTTATAAATATAAGCAAGCATTTATTTCAGTTGGAACATAGCAAGATATTTGAATTGTGTGCAAATAATTGTGAGCAACCAGAAGCTTAAAGAAACTTCATCTTCATCATCTTCTCAACCATCTTAAATTCAACAACAACAAATAAAATCAAACATCCTTGTTGAACTAAATCAAGCGGTTTGAGATAACGTTCATCTTTGTATTGAAGAAATCTCAGTTGAGTTGAAGGTTGAAGAGGAGGCTTCAAGAAATAAACCAGAGGGTTTGTCCTTCAAGAACGGGTGTGTTCTTGAGGGTTTTGTTAGCCACGGTCGCATGAGTCGGATTTAGCCGTAGCGAGGGGTTTGGAAATCAGAAGGATTTTAACAAACAGGTCGTGGAAGCGGAGGATCATTCGTGGACTTTGCAGGAAATCTTGATACATCTCATATCAAGTGGTGGTTCTTACAAGAAGAAGAAGATCATATGGATTTATATCTTTCTGTGTAATGTAACCTTGTTATCAAACATTCATCAAATTGATATAAAAGTTCTCAGTTTCGATTATGAAATTGAGAGGGAGACGTACCCACACGCGAGGACGACAGTGGGGAACTTCCTTACCAAACTGCCCGCGTATCGTTCTTTCTTTCTTTCTCTTTATAATTTTACATATTCTATAATTTTGTAAATCAATTGGATTGCTAAGTTTTACTGTATAATGATAAACATAGTGGTTCAAACATTTTCACCAAACCACCACTACTAAATCATTATACAAGCATATGCCAAGTGTTTGACAAAATTCCTATCAAATTTCTAAAATCATTGGAAATACTGTTTTATGATAAGTGCATTAAAACATTAAGATTTACGAGTTGTATATTCATCTATCTCATTCAATAAAAATCCAGCAAGTTTTTCACATGTCAAGTTTTCTAGTAGTCGGTTCAAAGTAGACGAAATTGATTCAGGACATTGATTTTCGCTGCTTTCAACTTGCTTTGATAAAATAATTTTAAATCCTTGAAAAAGTAAGAGGTGATCTATTCACCTCTCTCGATCACTTGCCACACCTTCTAACAAGGGGTATCAGAGCATCGGTTAGCTGGTGCTTTGTATCTACTAGTAACGCTATGGCCTTTGAACCAAATGGGGCGTATAATAGAGCTTATGTTTTCAATGGTGAAAAGTTATGGCTACTGGAAAGACTGCATGCAAGTACACATAAATTCCATTGACATGAATGTATGGACTTCCATTCAAAATGGTCCCTTTCAAATCACCATGAGGAATGATGCAGGTGCAATAGTACCTAAACCTGAGGATCAATGGAATGAAATGGATGAAAAGAAATGGTCGTGCAATTGGAGAGGCAGAAATATGATGATCTCAGCACTTGGTGTTGATGAGTATTATAGGGTGTCTCACTGCACGTCCTCTAAAGAAATGTGGGATGCTTTAGAAATTTCCCATGAAGGCACAACTGAAGTTAAACAATCCCGCATCAATACACTCAATCAAGAGTTCGAGCTCTTTCGCATGAAACAAGGAGAATCTGTCTCTGACATGCAGAAGAGATTCGTACATCTTGTGAGTCGTTTAAATACACTTGGAAAACCTGTTTCCAATGAAATTGCTACTAATAAAATTTTGAGATGTCTTAGCAAGGAATGGCAACCTAAAGTAACAGCTATCAAGGAAGCAAATAACCCCACTACGCTTACCATTACAACTCTGTTTGGAAAGCTGGAAGAACATCAACAAGAATTGCAAAGTCTTGAAAAATACGAAAATAAGAGTAAGAAGGAAAGGAACAAAGACATGGAGGGTGAGAAGAAGTCAATAGCTCTAATGGCTTCTAGCTCTAAGTCCTCAACCAAAGAGCAAGATGATAATGACTCAACTAGTGATGAAAATTCTGATGATGAAGAAATGGGACTTTTTGTTCGGTGATACAATAGATTTATTCGAAAGAATGGAATCAAGCACTCCGATAAGAATCTCATAAGATTTTGAAAACAATCTAAAGAGCCAAGGCAAGAAGAAAATAAAAAAGAAAAGAGGTAAAGGATCTTGTTACAATTGTGGTAAAGTTGGACACTACAAACCAGACTGTCCAAAGATGAAAAAGGATAAGGGAAAAGCTCCACCAAAGAAGTTCAACAAACCAAGAAGAGCTTACATTGCATGGGAAAGCAAACAAGGGTCTCTTTCAAATCCAAAAACATGATTTCCACTTCACGACCCCTTGAGCTTCTCCACATGGACCTTTTTGGACCCTCTAGAACAAAAAGTCTAGGAGGAAATTATTATGGTTTTGTGATTGTTGACAACTACTCTAGATTTACTTGGACTATATTCCTTCATAGCAAAAATGAATCTTTTTTTGCTTTTAAGAGTTTTGCAAAACTATCTCAAAATAGAATGGAATTGAAAATAATTGCAATTCGAAGCGATCATGGAGGTGAATTTCAAAACCATCTCTTTGATAAGTACTGTGACAAGCATGGTATTGAGCATAATTTTTTAGCACCTCGAACTCCACAACAGAATGGAGTTGTGGAGCGCAAAAATCGCGTCTTAGAGGAGCTAGCAAGAAAAATGCTCAATGAAGGTGGATTGCCAAAATATTTTTGGGCTGATGCAATTAGCACAACCTGCTATGTTTTAAACAGAATACTAATTCGTCCAATTTTGGATAAAACACCTTGTGAAATCTTAAAAGGAAGAAAGCCAAACCTGTCACATCTTCATGTATTCGGTAGCAAATGTTTTGTTTTAAATAATGGAAAAGAAAATCTTGGAAAATTTGATGCAGAAGCAGATGAAGGTATCTTTCTCGGATACTCACAATCAAGCAAAACATATAGGGTATACAATAAACGTCTACTTATAGTTGAGGAGTCAGTTCATGTCTCTTTTGATGAATCTTATCCGAAACATGTCGAAAAAGGTATTTCTCTTGATGGTGCAGGTGTATCTACTGAGAATATACTCAAAGAAATTTTTGAGGAAATTGTTCAATCCAAAACAATTGATGATAAGGAAGAAAAAGATACAAGCCCTTCAAAAGATGAGGAAGAAGATCAAATGGAAGCAAATGATCTTCCACTATCTTGGAAGTCCTCTAAAGACCATGCCATTGACAACATGTTGGGAGACATCTCAAAAGGAGTAACGACTCGCTCCAAGATAAGTAATTTTTGTTATCATTTTGCTTTCGTTTCACAAGTAGAACCTAAGAATGCTAAAGAGGCCTTGATTGATGAATTTTGGCTAATGGCCATGCAAGAAGAGCTAAATCAGTTTAAAGAAATGACGTTTGGGAACTTTTCCCTCGTCCGTGAGACCATCATATCATAGGCACTAAATGGGTTTTTAGAAATAAACTTGATGAAAACGGAATGATAACCCGCAATAAAGCACGCTTGGTAGCACAAGCGTATAACCAAGAGGAGGGCATTGATTATGAGGAGACTTATGCTTCAGTTTCTCGCCTTGAGGCTATACGTCTTTTGCCCGCTTATGCGTGTGCAAAAGATTTTAAGCTTTATCAAATGGACGTAAAGAGTGCCTTTCTTAAAGGAGTCATAAATGAAGAAGTGTATGTCTCACAACCTCCTGGTTTTGAAAATAACGAACATCCAGATCATGTCTTTAAATTAAAACGAGCTTTATACGGTCTTAAACAGGCTCCTTGGGTCTGGTATAAGAGACTTAGTAAATTTCTACTTGATCATGGTTATTCAAGAGGTCAAGTGGACACCACTCTTTTCATTAAACGTAAAGGAAAGCACATCCTTTTAGTTCAAGTATACGTAGATGAAATTATTTTTTGTTCAACTAATCTACACTTGGTCGAGGAATTTTCCAAAGTCATGCAGGGTGAATTTGAGATGAGTCTCATGGGGGAGTTAAACTACTTTCTTGGTCTCCAAATAAAGCAGCTCAATGAAGGCATAATTATATGTCCAACAAAATATTTCCAAGAGTTGCTTAAACGATTTGGGATGAACAAATCTATACCAATTGACACTCCCATGGCTACCAACGGAAATATAGACAAGGATGAACATGGTAAGAGTGTTGATGTCAAGAAATACAGAGGTATGATCGGATCACTCTTGTATCTTCTAGCATTTAGGCCTGACATCATGTTTAGTGTTTGCATGTGTGCACGATATCAATCGGATCCTAAGGAATCCCACTTGAAAGATGTCAAGCGTATACTTAGACATCTCAATAATACACCTAAGTATAGGATATGGTATTCCAAGGGAAGCGATTGCAGTTTAGTAGGTTACTCCGATTCTGATTTTGCTGGTTGTAAATCAGATAAGAAAAGCACTAGTGGAACATGTCACTTGTTTTCAAACTCTCTAATAAGTTGGCATAGCAAAAAGCAAGTTTATGTCGCTTTGTCAACTGCTGAAGCTGAATATGTTGCAGCCGGTAGTTGTTGTGCTCAGATCTTATGGCTGAAGCAACAATTACAAGACTACGATATTCAATTAAAACGTATTCCAATAAAATGTGACAACACAACTGCTATAAATCTCACTAAGAATCCAGTCTTACACTCACGCACTAAACACATAGAGATTAGACATCACTTTCTTCACGATCATGTTGAAAAGGAAGATGTTACGTTTGAGCATGTTGATACTAAAAATAAACTTTCTGACATCTTTACAAAACCACTTGCAACGGAACTCTTCTTTAACATTCGCCGTGAGTTAGGGATTTTAGATCTCTCTTACGTGATGTCCTAAGCATATATGTAATTGAAATATATCTATGTCTCACCATACTGTTGAGATGTGTTTTTCAGCTGTAGTACATGTGTCCACTTATCTAATCAAACAAGGTAATATCCTTCCTATCTTCACCCTCAATCACATATAAGTTGATCTAAATGTTCCACTGATAATGTCTTCATATATCTCTTTTACATAAATTGTTTGAATTTGACATATGCAATTTACATCACATAATTAGGCATGCATAACACTCTTCAGATGAGTCATTTTTTTGTGAAGTTTGGTAACATATCCCCTTGTTAACAAGAAACTGTGAAAAACTGCAATTTATGTCAAAATCTGTGTTATGAGTCGATACATAGAGTTATGAATTGACTCATATCAAACATCTTATAAAAACAGAAAGCAAGACTTGGTTTCAGATCGACGCATCAAGGTTTGCGTCGACACATATTCCTTCCCGTTGACTCATAGAGATCTTGCGTCGATACTAAATGTTTAAAACTGTTCTTTTACACAGGATGTATCGACACATACGAATTTCGTGTCGACACATAAGAATAATAAATGTAATTAATTTAATTTGGACCTACCCACCTACCCATCCCTCCAACTATTCGTATCATCACATACAAGCCTCCAACCCTAATAGTTTCTTCGCCACTCTCATCACTCTTTCATCTTCAACAAAGAAATCACCTCACACTCATACTCTTAACAACCATTCTTCTACAACCAAGCGTGCCTCCAAAAACAAAAGGGAAGGGGAAGGGAAAATTAGCTGTTGGACCATCCAGATTTGTCCCGGATATCCCTCCAAGCGCTTTATCTATCATGAATCCAGCCGTTGCAGATGAATTTGAGCAGTCCTTTAAAATAAGGTTAGTTATGAAACCTCATGTCTTTGATAAGGCTGGGGTTCTATCTCTCCATATCATAGATGTCTACGATATACTAGATGCTCAACAACTAGGGTCTTTTCTTAACATTAGAGAAGACTACCATGAAGATTTTATACGAGCCTTTTATGCTGGATTAGAAACAAACAAGGGCTGGTGCTTTAAAGTCAAAATAGGGACAAGGAGGTATGTATTTGAAGCCATCGATTGGCAGAACGTTTTTGGCATTCCTTTTGGAAGGTCAATAATGAAAAGCTTCCAAGATCAAAGTTTTGATACCGACTATGATGAAGAAGCTTTCATAAACTCAATCCTAAAGCTTGATCGACCTCTAGGAGAGTTTGAGACGATAACCACCAGAACTATCAAAAGAATTCCTCAGATGCTTCACTGGATAACCTTACATATATTGTGTCCAAGATCCGGTGGCCACTACCGGCTTGATAGGTCAGATATTCATCTTTTGTGCATCTTGCTAGATAGGGTTCCCCTAAACTGGCCGAACTACTTTGTCAAACGCATGTTCCTTATGCGAAACAGCCAGAAAAACACTGCTCTTGGATATTCGGCTCAGATCATGAGAATTATCAAATTCTGGAACCTTGTTATCCCACTTGTTCCTCTCATCTCTCCAACTGCTTCCCAAGAATTTAATAAGGCTACTTTATCCCACATGGGATACAGATGGGACAAAAACCATCAATGCCTTTATTTTAAAGAAAAAAGGTCAAATGTAAGGGTGTATAACTTTGACATCCTCGCTGAACAGATCTATGAGGATGAGGAGCCCATTGATGTTGACATGCTTGATATCAAAGAAAATGTCCAACCTGAAGCAAATCAGGCTGGAATCGGTTGGGGAGAGTGGGTGCCAAACTGTTGGTCTCCAACAAATTACCAATTTGATCAAACAGCACAACCTCGTGGTTCTCCCACTGCTGCAGCAGGTTCTTCCTCGGAAGCTCCTGCTTACCTCACCGCCATGTTTGAGCAAATGCGGGTTGCAAATGATTCTCTCCATGAAGAAGCGAGACAGTGGCGCAGCCAGCAAAATGAGTGGCACAAAGAACATGAGTAATGGCATGATGAGCACACACGAATGTACCAAAATCAATATTTGTGGCACTTAGATTTGGTCAAATGGCACTAGGTGTTTTACAATGAGATGACAAGCTTCATGGACGACTGCCGTCAAAATCCCGGAATCATGGAAAATTTCAGAAATGTCGATATCCAGAACAGGTTTCGACGATATCAATTCTTGACTCAGAATCCTGACGTCAATCCACCTCCACCGCCTCCTCCTCCCTACAACTATGACGAGTCCTGTGATGGGCATAATCCTTAATCTGTATATTCATGTCATACATGACATACCATTACCTCATTTTTTTTCTTCTTTCAAGTGGTTGTATTAATGTCTCTTTCAAACATTATATTGTGCCTATGTAATCTAACTTTTATCTGAAAATTCATTACTTTTAACTTGATCACTTTATGTTTACTCTACTATTTACCCACTTATTGATAACTTTATGCATGACATTCTGTGTGAATGCCAAGTCAATTATTTGCTGAAATTGTATATCAATTTTCTTATGTGCTAAGATTCCTGAAAATATTGCTTATTCTCTTTTTGATGTGGTCAAAGGGGGGGAAGAAGAGTGTGTTAGTCAAGATTGTGCTTGTATTAGGAAGAAGATGCACAAACTCAGGGGGAGCAATCTTATTTCATCCACACTATATCACCATACATCATCAGATATTTGCCATCATCAAAAATGGGAAGTTTGTGAGCAACACCTTCATAAATTGATTTTTGAATGATTGAAAATATATATGTGAAACACTAAATACATGTGTGCACTATAAAAATATAATATAACATGTTTAAATAAGCCAAAATGTATTTCACTCATAATGCATCATTATGAATCGACACAACAAGTTTTGTATCGATACATAACTTACTGAAGTCCCTGGAATACTATTTTAAAACTATTATGCATCGATACAAAAGCTTATGCGTCGATACATAACTCTTTGATGACCTTAGAATGCAAACTTAAAAACTGCATGCATCAATACATAATATCATGTGTCGACTCATACTATGTTTTAAATTCAAAAATTAAATTTACAATCAGTATGTATCGACACATACGTGTTATGTGTTGACGGATATAAAAGTGTTGGTTCTGTAAAACGTTATAACATGATTTTGTATCAACTTAAAACACAATGTATCGACTCATCCTATCACACATAACTAACATGAGTCGACACATGACCAACATGCATCGACTCATAACACTTTCTTTTTGACTAACCGTTTTCTATTATAAATATAAGCAAGCATTTCTTTCAGTTGGAACATAGCAACATATTTGAATTGTGTGCAAACAATTGTGAGCAACCAGAAGCTTAAAGAAACTTCATCTTCATCATCTTCTCAACCATCTTAAATTCAACAACAACAACAAAGAAAATCAAACATCCTTGTTGAACTGAATCAAGCGGTTTGAGATAACGTTCATCTGTGTATTAAAGAAATCTCAGCTGAGTTAAAGGTTGAAGAGGAGGCTTCAAGAAATAAACCAGATGGTTTGTCCTTCAAGAACGGGTGTGTTCTTGAGGGTTTTGTTATCCACGGTCGCACGAGTCGAATTCAGCCGTAGTGAGGGGTTTAGAAATCAGAAGGATTTTAACAAACAGATCGTGGAAGCGGAGGATCGTTCATGGACTTTGCAGGAAATCTTGATACAGCTCATATCAAGTGGTGGTTCTTACAAGAAGAAAAAGATCATAGGGATTTCTATCTTTCTGTGTAGTGCAACCTTGTTATCAAATATTCATCAAACTAATATAAAAGTTCTCAGTTTCGATTTGTGAAATTGAGAGGGAGACGTACCCACACGCGAGGACGACAGTGGGGGACTTCCTTACCAAACTGCGTGCGTATCGTTCTTTCTTTCTTTCTCTTTATAATTTTACATATTCTATAATTTTGTAAATCAATTGGCTTGCTAAGTTTTATTGTCAAATGATAAACATAGTGGTTCAAACATTTTCACCAAACCACCACTACTAAATCATTATACAAGCATATGCCAAGTGTTTGACAAAATTCCTATCAAATTTCTAAATTCATTGGAAATACTGTTTTATGATAAGTGCATTGAAACGTTAAGATTTCTGAGTTGTATATTCATCCATCTCATTCAATAAAAATCCAGCAAGTTTTTCACATGTCAAGTTTTCTAGTAGTCGGTTCAAAGTAGACGGAATTGATTCAGGACATTGATTTTCGATGCTTTCAACTCGCTTTGATAAAATAATTTTAAATCCTTGAAAAAGTAAGAGGTGATTTATTCACCCCCCCCCCCCCCCCCCCTCGATCATGTGCCACACCGTCTAACACATTCTACCTACTCAAAAGTCTTTCTTGTTCATTTTCCTTTTCCTTTGACATTGTTATCCTACCATTGATTTGGTAAGTAACCCTATCCTTTGATGTACACAGGACGGGCGTGGGTCATCGTATAACCATGATTAACAATGTTGCAAGGTATCTTAGCATTCTTTTTGAGGGACTAAGATCATTTGAAAGGAAACTTAGATAGCGTCATCGAGGGACTATGATCTTGTATTTGCTTTGTTTTTGCTAAGATACCTTACATGCGTAATATGGCCATTTTGTATAAGGCAACCAAGTGGAATAACCCTAGGGGTGCTTGTGTGCAAATGTATTATTTTCATGCTTGTTTTTGTCTTGAATTAGGGTTTTCTAAGTATTGGTTTTAGTCTTTCCATACAAACCCTAATTGCTAACATGTTATATATAAAGCGATAAATTGCGGAATTTAAAGTTACTAAGCTATTACAACATTTGTGGGGAGGGGTGTACAAATTGAATTGGGATTGCAAAAATGTAAACCTAGTTAGTCTATTACAACCATATTGAATGGGTATCAATGTACAAGGAATTAAATGGATACAATGTACAAAAGTGAATAAATATATAAAAATATAAAATGTGAAGTGAATGGATATATGTTTGATTTTTTAGAAAAAAGGGATTTTGTCTTAATATAATTAATTTAAAGAAAAATAATTAATAAAAGAAGTAAACCCTAAATTTGTTTAAGAAAAGATTTTTTAACAAAACCCTAAATCTATTAGTTAAAAATAAAAGAAAATAAGTTTATGAGAAAAGTGTTTTTTGGTATTTTTATGTCTTGAAAATATTTATAGTATTATAAAATATTTTTTGCCTTTTTTATATTAAAAAAATAATATATTTAAAATGGTGTGAAATACAAAAAAATAGTATTAATTAAATTTACAAGATAAATTAGTAAAAATAAGTAAAGTATAGTTAATAAAAATATTTTTTGTGAGGAAAAAATAAAATAAACTAAGTTAAAATGAAAATCTAATTTTTTTATATTTTTTATAATTTTTAATATTTAGAAAACATATTAAGAAAATGAAAATGAAATAAATCAAATAAATAAATAAACTTGGGCCAGGGGTGCCAGTAGTCTACTGGGGGGTTAGCAAGCAGGAAATAAAAAAAACAACACAAGCCCAATAAGGCCCAAGCGCCTAAAAAAAGTCAGAATGGAAAACATGTAAAAAAAATGCAAAGGGGTCCCACTGGGGCTCGAACCCAGGTCCCAAAGGTTACAGACGCGCACTTCTACCACTGGGGTAACTATACATCTGTTAACATAAGCAAAACAATTAATATACAAGGAAAAACGTGCCCTGATGACTTCATCTTAAACCTCCAGCCAGACCAATTGTAACTTGCTCATTTCTCATCAAAAATGAAAACTGTAAACATGAAACTTGTAGCAAATTTTCTCACAGTTTCATAAATGTAAATCATTAAAACTATAGATCAAATATATGCATGAATTTTAATGGCCCTAATATGAACCCTAAAAATCTCAGAAATTTTAGTTTCAAAATTCTCTAAGCTCAAGCAAAATTAATGGAAACTATGGACATGGTTAGCTTCAAGGCAATGATATCTACATGTTTTGTTCACAAATAAGTCATTGACGATTCCTGTATGAGGAGTTCCAAGTTGAGAAAACTTACCTCAAAACTGGAAATCGTGTTTTGAGTTTGAGCTTGTTTCAAGTGATGTTGATGATCAGGTTAGCTTCCTTGAGGTCCTAGGAAGCTAATACAATGATTAGCTTGAACAATGGATGGCTAAAATGGTCTGGAGAAGTCAATGTGCAGAGTTGAGTTTTTGAAAATGGAGGATGGTGTTAATGGTGTTACAGTTCTAAAACAGGGTGTGGGATTGATTCTATGTGATGTTTAGAAACTTTAGAAACCAAAAGGCCAAGAAACGCACGAGTAGATTATGAGTTTCAAGTTTTTGGCCAGTTTGTGTGAAAATGGATGTATGAAGTGTGATTCTGAGTTCTAGGTTCTTTCAATGCTTGAGAATTCGTGTGTTTTTGTCAAATTATTTGTGTATGTATAAACAAAAGTGTTTGAGTGCATTGGCAAGTCAGAAGTACAAGTTCTTAGCTTTTGGCTAGGTTACTTGATTTTGAAGAAAAGAGGGAAACAAGTTTCAAAAAGAGGTACAAGCATGGGATGGGTGATTGTAAGTGTTTGAAACATTTATCATCAGTTATAGGACTGGTTTGATCAGAAGAGAACAAGTGCAAGGCTCAAGAACAAGTTTTGTACAAAAAGTTGCTTTATCAAAATGGCAATGTCACCTTTCTTCTAAAAATGGATAAAAAGCATGTCCATGCATTGAATGCTTGAAGTGAGGCCTCTAACAGCTGTGTAAAGCATTAATTATGGAGTGCCTAACAAGTTTTAGGCCTGCAAAGTAGATTTAATGCAGCACAACTTTGAATTCGAATTTTGTTCAACACTAAAATGACTTGTAATTGAAGTGATAAAACCCTAACTTCATCTCTTCGATTCTCCCTACTTAAGAATGAACTCAATGAGTTCTTTGACATTTTGGAAAGCTTGCAATGTGCTCTATAACCCATATTTGAATTGATTTTGAAGATTCCACTTGGAACTATATGAAAAAGTTCCATGAAGTTGGGTCAAAATCCTGACCAAATTAGGGCAAAATTTCACTAAGTGTTTTGTTTCATGACCCTATGTTCATAAAATTATAACTTGAGATCCAAGTACTTTTGGAAGGATTTGTGTGTAGAAAAGTTGTAGATTTCATGGAGATCTACGACTTTCATGTTGGAAGTTTCTCTTGAATCATCTTGCATCATGGTGAAATTTTTGCTCAAAGTTATGAAAAAATAAGAAATTTCCAACACTTAGAAAAATTTCTAAGTTTAGAAATTTTGACTTTTCAAAATGAAATCTTGACTTTTTTATTTCTTGATGAAAATTTTTCATATTTTGACATATTTTGATGAATTGTGATCTTTGGCACTTGAATTTGACCAAAAAGTCAAAGTTTGACTTTTCAGTATACAGTTGACTTTTGATCAGTTGACTAAAAAATTCATCTGTCAATCCAATGGTCTTGCAATGTCTTGAACCATGTCATTAGGTCAAAATGATGCAATTGGACTCTTGAGATCATGCCTTAAACCAATTGACTATTTGCTAGGTCAAAAATCAGAAATTGCCCTTTCCCAATCAAAACCCTAATTTTGACCATTTTGCCCTTTTGGAGATTTGATCAAATTTCTTGAGGAATTGTGATCCAAACTTGATCAAATGAAACATATGAGTTTAAAATGTTGATGTGGATTAAAAATTAAGAAGTTTGACTGTAAATTAACCATGGTTGACTTTTTTCCTCAATACAGCTGATTTTTAGGTCAACTGCTCAATTGACTGAGCAAAAGTGTGATCCAAGGCTTGAAACTTGACATGAGTAATCTTCGGGGTCCATAATGATCCATGGAAGTCACAAGGGACATTGGTAGTTTAAAAATCCTTGTGCAAACTCAAACCCTAATTTTGGTCATCAGTGCCTAAGGAGGTGTCTTGAGCTTGATCAAACCCTAATACAGTCTTGAGTCAAGGATATCTTGTGAGTAAATCCTTGATAAGTGAGAGGGAAAATTTTGGGGTACAAAAGCTGCCCATGTTCAATCTTCTTAAGCCTGGAGAGTTATATTGATGAGTTTTTCCATTCGTGACTCGAATATGGAAGATGATTGGTCACTAGAGTGCCCAGCAATTTGCACTCGGTGATGTGATGGTAGAGAGAATGGGATTAAAGATTCCATTTGGAGAGATGATAGAAAGTTGTTGGAGATGGGTTTGTAGATGCCATCCAAAAATGATTGCTGAATTGTAATTTGTAAGCTGAAGGAATGAGTACCAGAATGGCGTCCGTGTCTGGAGCGTATCTGAACTATATCTGAGAGTTGAGACTGAATGAGTATCAGAATGGCATCAGTGTCTGGAGCGTATTTGAACTGTATATGTAATTTGAATCTGAATGAGTATCAGAATGGCATCCGTGTCTGGAGCGTATCTGTACTGTATCTGAAGGTTGAATCTGAATGAGTATCAAAATGGCATTCGTATCTGGAGCATATCTGAAATGTATCTGAAGGTCGAATCTGAATGAGTATCAGAATGGCATCTGCATCTGGAGCGTATTTGTACTGTATCTTAAAACTTTGAACATTGTTAATGGTAGCTGTTAACCTTATCTTGAAAAGGGTAAAATGTTAGGCAAAATGTAAAGTCATGTTGTATGAAAGGCATGGTATGAGGCATTCGTGTTATCAATGTTTATGATATATGAATGTGATATATGCGTATGTGAGATAGTCTCCTGCACTACTATTGTATTTGGGGAAATAAATCCCTGACCACTTGTGAGGATATGTAAGTCTTCATGTTGTAAAGTTGAAGTGTTGATGAGTTTCCATCTAGAGAAATAAACTCTGTTATCAGGGAAACGCTGCGTACTGCTTGTAAAATCCTGTTGGAAAATCCTGAGAAATTCGGCGACTTCTACCGGGGATTGATAACTGGAAGCTTTGTTCCACTGGGGACTAAACTGCCCACTGTGAAGGATTTCACGGAGATAACTTAGAGAGATTTTCCTACCTGTTAAATCCATCAGTGATTGTTTTTTTATTTTGTTTATTCATAAAACAGTAATTATGTTCAAATGCATATGTTCAACAATAAATCATTGGACATTTTTGTAAACAAAACACAAGAGTAAAGAAGAGCAGATGATTTTGCACTTTCAAAGGGATATCTTTGTATTGACTTTGAATAAGTATTTTTGTACAATGAGACAAACATTCTAGTAAGAGAATGTTGTCGTAAAAAATGAAAATTTTGATACAAAGAAAAGATAGCTTATGTACAATAATCCCATGGGGTTCCCATTCTGTTATAGCCTTCGTATCTCTGAGCATCTTGTCTACTTGTTGCCTCGTCCGAAGATGATTGAATTCATCAGAACCTCTAAGTTTGTAAGCGGAAGCCAAAGATTTTCCATAAGGTGATCCAACGGGACATAGTCATACGCTTTAATTCCCTAACTTTTGCCTGGACCGCCCTTTCGGGTTTTCATTCCACCGGGAAACCCTTTTTTTCCCAAGCCGCCCTTTCGGGTTTTCAGCTTGTCGGGTGTACAATTTTTTTTATATTTTATCCCTAATTTTTTCCCGAACCTTTTTGGTTTGCCGGGATGCCCTTGTTTTGCCTAGGTGTGTCAACCTAGCGAGTCTCTTATGCGTAGTATCTTTTGACTATGTCTGCGTTCGCAGGATGCGGCAGGTCGTCGCCATCCATGGTGGTCAAGATCATTGCTCCACCAGAGAATATGCTTTTGATTACAAATGGTCCTCCGTATGTTGAATCCCATTTGCCCCTGGGATCACCTTGCGGTAGTATGATACGTTTGATCACCAAATCCTCGACTTGATATATTTGGCGTCTGACCTTTTTGTTGAAAGCCTTGATCATTCATTTTTGATACATTTGACTATGACAGACAGTAGGTGGCCTTTTCTCATCAATCAAGTTCAGTTGATCAAGTCGAGTTTGGATCCAATCTTCTTCATTCAGCCCTGCATCCTTTATAATTCTCAGAGAGGGGATCTGGACCTCAATACGCAAGACAGCCTCCATGCTATATACCAGAGAGTAGGGTGTTGCCCTGGTTGATGTACGAGCTGTAGTACGATATCCGTGGAGAGCGAATGGTAGAATTTCATGCCAGTCTTTGTACGTGACTGTCATTTTCTGTATGATCTTTTTAATGTTCTTATTCGCGGCTTTAACAACACCATTCATCTTTAGCTGGTAAGGGGAAGAATTGTGATGCTGGATCTTGAATTGTTCGCACAGGGAGGTGATCATAGTGTTATTCAGGTTCGTACCATTGTCTGTAATGATCCTCTCCGGGATACCGTAACAACAGATGAGATTCTGCTTGATGAACCGGGCGACAACATTCTTGGTAACGGAAACGAAAGAAGTTTCCTCTACCCACTTGGTAAAATAGTCAATGGCCACTAAGATTAAGCGATTTCCATTGGAGGCTGTTGGCTTAATTTCCACAATCATGTCAATCCCCCACATAGCAAAGGGTCAAGGATCCGTCAAGACATTCAGAGAAACCGGGGGTACGTGCACCTTGTCAGCATAAACCTGACACTTATGGAAAGTTCGAGAGTGTTGATAGCAATCTGCTTCCATGGTAGACCAGTAATAGCCTGCCCGTATGATTTTCTTTGCCATGGTATGCCCACTGGAATGGGTGCCAAAAGTGCCTTCATGTAACTCAGCCATGACCTTTCAGCTTCAACCTTGTCTACGCACCGGAGTAACACAGAGTCATGGTTGCGTTTGTAAAGAATGACATTACTAAGGAAGAATTTAGCAGAGAATATCCTTAAGAACTTCTTATCGTTTACTGAAGCTCCTTCTGGATATTCTTGGGTTTCGAGATACCTCTTGATTTCGTGAAACCAAGACTGGTCCACTACTTCTTCAGTATTAATCTCGTGATAGTAAGCTGGTTCATCCCTTCGTTCAATGGTAATCTAGGGAGCCTTGTTATCCCATTTAAGTTTAAACATAGATGACATTGTGGCTAGTGCATCTGCTAGCTGATTTCTTTCTCGCGGGAAATGCTCGAAGGTAATCTTCTCAAAATGTGGGAGCAATGTCAAAACATATTCTTTATAAGTGATAAGATTAGGGTGTTTGGTGTCCCATTACCCTTTGATCTGGCTGATGACCAAATTTGAGTCTCCGAATACATTCAAATATTTGATCCCCAAGTCTATGGCAGCTTTGAGACCAAAGATGCACGCTTCGTATTCCGCCATGTTGTTTGTACAATTGAAGCAGAGTCTTGCAGTAAAAGGAGTATGACACCCTTCAGGAGATATGAGTAAAGCAACAATACCATTGCCGAGTGCGTTAGATTCCCCATCAAAAACCAGGGTCTATCGGGATCCTTGTTCAGGTCCGTCATATGGCCTGAATTCTTCATAGTTGTTTACCATCATGATATCCTCATCTGGAAATTCAAACTTCATGGACTGGTAGTCTTCCACAGCTTGGTGAGCAAGGTGATTAGCTAGTACACTGCCCTTTATTTCTTTTTGGGTAATATATTGTATGTCATATTCTGTCAGGATCATCTGCCATCTCGCTATTCTCCCAGAGAGGGTAGGTTTCTCAAAGATGTATTTTATTGGATCCATTTTAGATATCAACAAGGTAGTATGGGTCAGCATATACTATCTTAGCCGGCGAGCAGCCCATGCCAGAGCGCAACAAGTTTTCTCGAGCAGTGAATATCTTATTTCACATTCGATAAACTTTTTACTCAGGTAATAAACAGCGTGCTATGTTCGGCCAGACTCGTCATGCTGCCCTAATACACACCCCATTGAATTTTCCAAAACAGTCAGATACATGATCAATGGTCTTCCCTCGACTGATGGCATCAACACAGGAGGCTTTTCCAGGTACTTTTTGGTCTTGTCAAAAGCAGTTTGGCACTCATAATTTCCATTTGACTACTTGATCTTTCTTCAGTAACTTGAAGATTGGTTCACAAGTAGTTGTCAGGTGAGAAATGAATCTGGTAATGTAGTTCAAACGTCCCAAGAATCCTCTGACTTCCTTCTTAGTACGAGGAGCAGGAATCTCTTGTATCTCTTTCACCTTGGCGGGATCCACTTCAATACCTTTATTGCTGACGACAAAGCCTGGGAGTTTACCAGACCTCACCCCAAACATACATTTATTTAGGTTCAACCTCAACTTGTATTTCTTTAGCCTCTCAAATAGTTTCTATAAATGATCAAGATGCTATTCTTTTGTTTGAGATCTAGCTATCATGTCATCCATATAGACCTCTATTTTGTGATGTATCATGTCGTGAAATAGAGCGACCATGGCGCGCTGATAGGTTTCCCCAACATTCTTCAGTCCGAACGGCATAACCTTGTAGCATAATGTCCCTCATTGTGTGACAAAGGTTGTCTTCTCCATGTCCTCATGCGCCATTTTGATTTGGTTGTAACCTGAGAAACTGTCCATGAAGGAAAACACTTTGTGTTGTGCCGTATTGTCAACTAGGATATCAATGTGGGGAAGTGGGTAATCATCTTTAGGGCTTGCCCTATTCAAATCTCTATAGTCCACGCACATTCATACCTTGTCGTCCTTTTTGGGCACGTGAACAACATTGGCAACCCATTGCGGATAAGAGGTGACGTCCAAGAATCCAGCATTGAATTGCTTTATGACTTCAGCTTTAATCTTCTCTGACATATATGGTCGCATTCGACGGACCTTTTGTTTTACTGGCGGGAAATCCTCTTTTGTAGGTAGACGATGTACCACGATATCTGCATCAAGTCCTGGCATGTCTTTATACGACCAGGCAAAGACCTCAACATACTCGTGTAACAACTGAATCAGACGCTCCTTAACATTGGGTTCCAGATTGGTACCCACCTTGACTTCTATTTTGTCTTCTTTGGTACCTAGATTGATTGTATCCACTAGTTCCTCGTGGGGATGAATGGTTCTTTCTTCTTGTTATAGTAATCTGGCAAGTTCCCCTGGTACTTCACAATCTTCCTCACCTTCGTCTTTGGCTTGGTAGATTAGATTTTCAGAGTCACAAAAAGCCATAGCAGAACCGTTACCAATGGGATCCTGAATGGATGTAGACCTGCATTGTAAGTGTGAGTGTGTGTAAGAGTATATCTATCTTTGAAATAAATGAAAATGTAAAAAAGAAAAACAATGAGCGCAAATTTTGTATGCAAAAACGTCCATGATTCATTGATGTCATATGAAAATGAGATAATAACCCTTACAAATGGACCATTGTGCCTCGGGTAAGACACAAGGTTTTAAGAGTCTGAATTGTTTTAATATTACATATCCAACAAAATGTAAAGACAAATTACTGTGGGATAAAAGTGATCGGGACAAAGTCTCTAGCCTCCCAGTTGGTGAGCCCTCTGCTGACAGTTGGGAAAATCTAATCCTCTAGGTTGTAGCTGTCTCCATCATCCTCTACCGCATTTACTTCGCGGTTGTTGATCTTCAAGGGTGGTCTTCCGGCACGAGCACGACGTACATCCTTCTGGGCACCTGAAGTGAAACCCAAACCGAACTTATCAGATTTGTATGGGATATCTGGGAGTTATCCCCAAATAGTGCACTCACCTTCTTCTATTACTGCCCTGGCATCTTTTAAAGATGACATCCTGGGCGGAGGCCTTGTGATCTTAGGAACTTGAGACACAGCCTTGGTTACTGCCACATCTTGCGAGACTTCTTCAAAGTGCTGGAATGGAGTTTCAATAAATTCACCATCTAATTCCACATATCTAAAGGAATTGAGATGGTTGATCATATACTCTTCTTCTCCATGAATGGTGACAATCTCACCTTGAATCGGGTATTTCAGCATTTGGTGCAACGTAGAAGTAACAGCGCCAGCATTGTGAATCCACGGTCGGCCTAGTAAGCGGGAATATGAAGGGCGAATATCCATTACATAAAAAGTTGAATCAAATGTTTGGGTTCCAACCTTTATGGGGATACCCACTTCCCCATGTACCATCCTTTTGTTGCTTGGTTTCAATGTCAATCCCTTGCAGTCAAGCCTGTCAAGAGCCTTTTTTAGAAATACATTCGGGGATGAACCAGTGTCAACCAACACATGAGCTAGAGTTGTTCCCCTGCATTCCACTGAGACATGTAATGCCTCATTATGCTTCCTTCCTCTTGGCGTTAAATCAGCATCTGAAAAACCTAAACCATTATCTGCAGTCAAGCTGGCTACACAGTCTTGGAACTGATCGGCAGATGTTTCTTGGGGTACATGGGCAGTTTTCAGGAATTTTACCAAGGCCTTTTCATGCGCCTCAGAACATAGTAATAAAGCCAGCATGGAAATTTTATATGGATTTTTCCCCAATTGCTCAACTACATCATAGTCGCTTCTTTTTATGATTTTTAGAATTTCCTCCATCTCTTTCCGGGAGGTCTCAGGGGTAGCCAATGATTGTGCCTTCATCCGGACAGGCTCAATTAGAATACTTTTACCTCGAGTCTCAGCTGACTCAGAAGCAGGAATGTCAGTAGGAATGATAACATGGGTTATAACAGCTTTGTCAATTGGAGCATTAGCAGAGATGATTGTAGGACTGGGAACAGCCTTTGGAGGAGCAACAAAAACTGGATTGATTACGGGTCCAGAAATAACCTTTGGGGGAGCAATTTCTGGAGAGAAAATACTTCCACTTCGGGTAATCTTTCTAGTCCCTGCAATATTAGTGATATCGGAGTCAACTTTCTCAGAACTTGAATCATCGGCAGCTGGCCAATCTTGCTTGATATTGTGGTAGTAGACATCCCCTCCATAATTCCATGGTACGCTTTTATCTGACGAATACGGGAAGCATCTAGGCATTGTAATTATCAAAGGAGCTACATTTAGAACTGATGTAATTCTAACGGGTCTTTTGGTGTACACCCTGGAAGAATTGTCGGAAATGGTAACGATGGAAACATCATTATAAGAAACAGTTGGAACAGAAGTCTTTTCAAACAGAATTTTCTTGTTGTCTATTAGGCACTGAACTCCTGCTTTCAACAAAGGACAGCTGGTTGGTAAGGACAAACAGAAATGATAGCTTTCATCACAGTCTGGGAAAATACTGGAATTTAATAAGTTCTTTTTGATAACTAGGAGTGGGGTCATAAGTTCCTCAACTGAAGTAACAAACATATCTTCTTCAATGGAATTGGCTTCAAGGAGGTCTTGTACTTTGTTCTTCATAGCCCAACAGTTATTAGTGTCATGGCTGGGACTCTCAGAATGGTATGCACAACGCGCATTAGGATGATAGTAAGGAGAGGTTGTCTTAGGGTTCCTTAGAGCTTCTTTCAAAGTCACTAGGTTGGATCTTAACAAATGTGGAAATACTTGAGAGAGTGTCATACTAATTTTGGTGAACTGTCTGACTGGTCTTTCCATTCTTGGTTTGTTGCTTCTTTGTTGATCAGGCGCAGGTTTAGGAATCATAACAACTCCCACCATTAGACGGTGTTCGACCCTATCTTGATTCCTCTGAGAATATAGAGCAACCACTTCTTTCTTTCCGATGAATGGCTTCCTTACAACAGCAGAGGATGCATCTTTTTGAATCTTTCCATTCTTTATCCCGACCTCTACTCTTTCTCTGGTCAATATTAATTCAGTAAAACCTGCCGATGAACTCCCAATTAAGTGATTGAAGAACGTACCAGACAAGGTTCCCAAAAACATGTCTACCAACTGTTTACCGTGGAAATTGGTAAACAACCGCTGATCCTCCAAAAGGTTACTTATTTGGTGACTCGCAGGATCGATCAGATTGATCCTAAGACATGGTTGATTTTTGGGGTTTTGATTAAGTTTAATGATGGTTAATGACAAGAAAATAAAGACACTTTATGTAAATTGCATGAAGAAAACTTGGTAGAATGAAAGAAAGCTTTAAATAAAGGCTTCGACTGGGAAAAGTAAATGAAAGGCAATAAAGTTCTGGAAAATAAATGACTTTGATTAATTTAAATGGTGTTTCACACATACATTCTCAACAATTCTTTTGCTCACACTGGGTACTTGAATCTAAATGAGTGACTTGTATATAATTGTGAACACACGCGAAAAACTACGTGAACAACTAGTATTTATACTAAACACATCTCAAGTAACCGTCGGGCAGTTACGCTGCTTCGAGATGACTCCACTTGGCATGCTCACAGCATTCGACGCTCCTGATCTTGGCACGTTGCACTTGGTAACCGCTGGGAACCGTTTTCCCTCCAAACATTTGAATCTCAAACCGTTCCACTCCGAGCATCAAATACCTTTGTCGAGAAGCACCTTCGACGTCGAAGGCAACAAGATTCCTACTTAGAAGAAATTCTCCAAGTACCTTGCCATCTTCTGATGAGCATTTCGACAGAATCAGCTGGTCGAAACCGTCCCTCATGATTAATGGTTTATATTAATAAAAACAAGGGTGTCGAGTTTAGTGTAGCGATAAAAAATGTAGCGGGGTAAATCGGAGATCGAATTATTGATTAATTCGTCTCGCAAAAGCAAGAGTCGCCACCGCGCTTTATTGTTTCCAAGGGAAAAGGGGAAAGAGCGAAATAAAACCCTAAATATGCAATGTAAATAATACTTTTAAAAGTAATAAAAATACAAGGCGTTTTTGAAAAGAGATCTATGGTTCGGGGGTTGATTATACAGCGGGAAGGTATTAGCACCCAATGTATCTATAGTACTCTATAGGAACCTTTTGAAATATCTGTTTTATTAAAATTGACCGTTTGATTAAGAAATAAATTGTTTTGGCCGAAAAGGGGTACGAACGGGTTTTTGAAGATACGACGACCTAATGTCGAAGTTTTGGCTTGAAAGGTATAAGTTTGAAAAGATTGGATATTTGGGGGAAAATTGTCTTAAGTTTTAACGGAATGCAAATGTTCGCATGATTGGATTTGAGGACATGAAGTCGACCAGTTTAATCATTTTTCCTTTGGATTTAGACGTAAACGGAATAATCGAATAAAGATGAAATAATTAAACAGAAAATTATGATAGATAAATGATATACAACAATTTAAATAAAAGACTAAATGGTGTAAATATGCATTTTTGTATTTTTATCTAATATTTAACTAAAGCGAGGGAATTAATTAAGGAAAGTAAAATGTTTTTAAGTTTTCTATATTTTTATATATGTTTTCAGAGTTTTATTTTTTTATTTAATGTTAATAACGCAAGTGAATTAATTAAAGAAAGTAAAATATTTTAATTCTTAAATTCTATTTTTTTAATATATTTTTGTATTAATATATGTTTTTTTTAATATTTTTATTTTTTAGGTATTTTTGGTATTAATATAAAGTATTACTTAGTAAATAAATCTAAACTAAATTAAACTTTAAAAGTTATTTAACTAAACCTAATAAGAAAATACTAAAATTACTAGATTAAACCTAATGTTAAACTAATAAAATAAACCAATTATTAAAATTTGTTTTAATTAAGAAATACACCTATTATTAACTTATTAACTAACTAACTAATAATAATTAAGAAAAGGGCTAAGGAAATCAAATAAAAAAAATGTATCAAGAACAAAAGAAAATGATAAACAAGAGCATGGGCCAGAAGAGGTTTTAAGAGGCCCAAAAAATCAAGAATATCAGAAGCAAGATAAGGGGGTGGATAAGCAAATCGTTGGGCTTAGGCAGATGAGGTTTAGTCCATTATGTTTCATAATTTTGTTTTCTTAGGGTTAACACTTTGTTTAGTTTGTAAAATGGATTAGGGTAAACAGAAGTGCAGAACGGCGCTTGCTTGTCTTCTTCGTCCTCGCGTTGTTCTTCGTCTTGGTCTAAACTTCTGAGTTCTTCGCCCGTTTGTCCATGGCCGCTGGTACTTCCAACCTCTTCTTCCCTCCAACAACGCTTTGGGGCGACAAATTTAAGGTGATTTCATCTTTTTTATTTCGTTAGGGTTTGTTGATTACTGCATGTTACGATTTTGATTCATTTCAATTCTAACTTCGTTTTTTTCACATGATCATCTGAGGTATTTTTGAAAGAAAGAAAAAGAGAAGTGTTAACCTTGGAGACGGAAGAGGACGGTTGGGCGTGCGCTAGGAGGCCGGGGCGAGCGGGGAAGACAGTGAGGATGCTTGCTTCAGTTGCCCGGTATTTCGTTCTTAATTTTGTTTGATGATGAGTAAAACTGAAAACTTTGTGCAATATGTTCTTCTCTTCTGCCTTTACCTTGCTTTGCTTAACTGTCGCCTATGATGAATGCCTGTGAGGCTTTTCTGGTTGCCTTAAACACACTATGGTTGAAACATTTTTGTTATTTTGATTAGCTTGATGATGTAATGCTTGAATGCTGCCTTCGTTGTATGCTTTTCCTCTTCTTCTCAGCTATGCTTCTGTATGCTTTTCTAATGGCCTATGATGCTATTCTGAGGCTTTGGTATTGGACATCGGTTTCATGGTTTAAGGTTTTGAAGTGGTTATGACTTTTGGTGATGTTGTACGGGTTTTATGCAAGTTATGTGGTTTCAGGCCAAGGTTGTTGGTTTGACAGGTTTTGACATGGTTCTTAGTTTGTGGCCTAAGGTTGTACTGGTTTATGGTTACTGGTTTACGCAGGTTTAGGCCATGGTTATTGGTTTTGCTTAGGCCATATTGGTTGTTGGTTTTATGTCTGTTGATGGAAACTGGTTTATGGTTTATGTTGATGGTGTTTTGAAATGGCTATGGTTTTAATGCAGGTTGTGTATGGTTTAGGCCATGGTTGAGGTTTTGAAAATGGTTATGGTAGCAGGTTTGTAGTTTAGGCCATAAGGTTTTGGTTTATGAGATAACAGGTTCTGGCTTTTGAGAGCTTGGTTACTGGTTTTGTATTGTATTTGACAATTTTTGAGTGTTGGAGGCTTGAAGGTAGATTGAACTCTCTGAATTTTTGAAGGGGGTTTGATGTTGTTCTATCTGTTAGTTGGCTTGGATGTTTATGCTACAGGTTTGGTATATTTTACTATATTTTCCTTGGCCTTCTGCACATCTGCTTCATCCAGTTTTGTTTGGTATTTTATTTTCATGCTTTTCATTTTTCTACTAAGTTGCTGCTGTTCTGTTTCTATCCTCTTCCTGCCTAAACCAAAACCTGTAAAACCAAACTTTTATCTCTCTTCTCTCTCCTCAATACAAATTTGACATAAAAATGATATGTTATGCATTTGTTCTGAAAAAGCAATAATGCTGGAAAATGATGTAAATGGAAATGTTTTTGCTTGCATATATTGATTTGAACTGCATATTTTCTCTGACTTCTGCATGGTACAACAAAACCTTATGTTTTTGGCCTCTTCCTATACTAGTTTACGTTGGGATATTGACTTGGAATTGAAAATGCATATGCTGTTTGTATTATGCATTTTATATTGATTTTGAAATATGCATGGGATTTGAAACATGCAGTTGGCTTTTTAATTATACAGTTTTGAAAACAAAAAATGAATTTGTGCATCTTTAAATTTGTGCATTCATTTTTGAAAATAAAAATTCGGCCCTTTTTGTGAACCGGGAGAAATCCCGCGATTTGCAAAAAGGGTAAAACTGATTCCAGTCGTTTGCTTTTAATGATGAACACTAAAAATAATTTTCTGCTTTTAATTATTTATTTATTTCTGACTTTTTTTCTTTTAATTGTTTTGCAGGTAAAATTAAATGAACAAACAGAGAAGCATTGGATAGAAGATTTAGAATTTAGGAAAAATTAGAATAGTTTTTATTTCATTTTAAACTTTGTAAAAATTATTATTGTAAATATGTTGTAAATAAATACAGTATTTACACAACAATTGTACAATTAGAATAAAATGAATAAAACTCCAATATTTTATCAATTAATTCTTTTCTTCTCTCTAGTTATTTATTTTATCGTTTATAATTCTTTAAATTATAACAACTGAAAATGAATTCCAACTATTAAATTCAGAATAATAAACAATTAAATAAACATCATTGATCAATAAACTTCTCTTCAATCTATTCCATTATTTATAATTCTCTAAATTATAATAACTGAAAAAATAAATTTCAACTATTAAACTTAGGATAATAAATAATTAAATAACATTGTTGATCAATTAATGAATTTCCCTTCAAATATTTATTATATTATTTATAAATCTTTAAATTATATAATAACTGAAAATAAATTCCAATTATTTAAATTTAAGATAATAAATAATAAATAAACACTGTCTGAACAATTAATATACCTCTTTTCAAATATTTACTTTATTATTTATAAATCTTTGAATTATATAATAACTGAAAATAAATTCCAATTATTTAAATTTAAGATAATAAATAATTAATAAACATCATTTAAGTCTTGATCAGTTAATAAATTTAGCGTTCAACAAATAAACAGCTCTTGACTTGAAAAAGTTATGAATTTTAAAAAATCGATAGATCAAAACGCTTGCAATGTAATGATGCAGATGGGAGATGGTATCTTAGGTCAAAATTTGGGGTACAACAGCTGCCCCTATTTAAGTTTCTTCTATCCGGAGATATGAAGATTAAAATCTTCGTTTCGACGAGATTGAAGGTACTTAAATACATAATACGCAAATTTTTACCCTAAGATACCGCCATTATGTTTGATATGAATGCAGTGATTGAATTCACAGAGAAAGATATTATATGAAATAAGACAATGCTGGAGAAATCAAACGCCAACAAAACACAGAGACATGGATTATACACTACTGGGGAAACGAGCCATCGATTTCAAATGACAGACTCTTGACGGCGAATAAAATTGAGGGAATACGACCTCTGACCCTAACAAAGAAGGCATCTTGCATAGGCCATAAAACAGATTATTGACCCAAAACAGTGAGTTCACAACTCGAGGTCAAAGATAGACAGAGAGTATCAAATTTGCTGATGATGGACTACCAACTTCTGAAGGTAATGACTCGTGACAAACTTCTCTGCGAGATTTCCCGAGATATACTCATTACTGCTGAAAGAATAAGATTGTAGATACGCAAGTCGATCCAATAAAGAAGCTGTCACTTGCTGTCTTCCCAAAAATATTATGACATACAAGCTGCTCAAATAAAGAAGCTGCCACTTGCTGTCGTCCAAAGATACTATGACATACAAGCTGCTCAAATAAAGAAGCTGCCACTTGCTGTCGTCCAGGGTTGTCAATAACATGCAAACTGC
Source organism: Vicia faba (assembly GCA_948472305.1). Lineage (NCBI taxonomy): Eukaryota > Viridiplantae > Streptophyta > Magnoliopsida > Fabales > Fabaceae > Vicia > Vicia faba. The sequence continues at coordinate 1,319,609,300 of OX451737.1, read as the reverse complement.
TCAAATAAAGAAGCTGCCGTTTGCTGTTTTCCAAAAATACTATGACATACAAGCTGCTCAAATAAAGAAGCTGCCGCTTGCTGTATTCCAGAAAAAGTACCAATAACATACAAGCTGCTCAAATAAAGAAGCTGCCACTTGCTGTATTCCAGAAAAATAATAACGTACAAGTTGCTCGTGAAGAGCTGCCGCTTGTCGTCTTCCAAAAATAATAATAACGCACAAGTTGCTCGTGAAGAGCTGCCGCTTGTCGTTTTCCAAAAATAATAATAACGCACAAGTTGCTCGTGAAGAGCTGCCGCTTGTCGTCTTCCAAAAATAATAATAACGCACAAGTTGCTCGTGAAGAGCTGCCGCTTGTCGTTTTCCAACGATGTCTATAACGCACAAGTTGCTCGTGAAGAGCTGCCGCTTGTCGTTTTCCAAAAAATAATAACGCACAAGTTGCTCGTGAAGAGCTGCCGCTTGTCGTTTTCCGAAAATGATAATAACGCACAAGTTGCTCGTGAAGAGCTGCCGCTTGTCGTTTTCCAACGATGTCTATAACGTACAAGTTGCTCAAATAAAGAGATCGCCGCTTGTCGTTTTCCAAAATAATAACTCAGAAGGAAATTACGATGACACTGGCAGAGAATAAAATCTTCGTCAAAGAGAATCATGAATCAATCCTTCCCAAGGAGATCACATACTTAAATGTGCAAAATAAATGCACCATTCGTCTAGGTCGCGACTTCACTGGGAAAAATCATGAGATAGCCTATGCAAGAGACAACAACTTCATCCAGGAATAAACCAAAGAGAAACAGTCAAACAAGACTCCAACCAATGAGAAAAGTAACTTGATTGGGGGATTCATCCTATCCAGAAATGGACAAGGTAGGCTAAATCAAAAATCATCCACGAGGATTAGCTCAGTTGGGGAATTTAGAAAGGAAACACATTTTCTGCCTAAGCTAACCTTCTACTTGGAAAGAAACATGTACATTGTCTTAATAAACAAAGTAACCCAAAAGTCAACGGCAAATGTGAATATGCGTGCGTGATATAAGTGTGAATGAATAAATGAATGTTATGCTGACAAAACGAACAGAAGGAATGTCCTGAAGACGATAAGATGTCACAAAAAGATAGATACTCGGCTAATCTTGAAAAAAGACGGAAAATAACTGGAACTGGAACCACACAGCAACGTCGGAGCGTAACACGCTACGAGGCCAAGTCTTTTGAGGAGAAAAGTATCAAATCCAATCTTCTAACACCAATAGACCACTGGCATGAGACGAAGCGTACCGCACTTCAGAAATCTCCCAAATAAAGATAACTGAAACAAATCTTAACTGGTACAACTGGGGAGTCACCAAACTTAGTACCACCAGAAACACAAGCTTACACAACCAACACCTCAATGACGATTTTGAAACGAAACATGTTCATCATGCAAGGATAAATTACCGTGTTGTTTTGCATTTCATGGCTTGACCATCTTTCGGAACAACTTTTAATATTCCTTTCATTATTCACGACACATTTTAAAAATAAGAATATTTTAAATACTTTGTTTCAAATATTTCCGAAAAAATTAAAATTTTGCCCACAAAAGGTAAATGCTCAAATTTCATTAATAAGATGGTAGTTCGCTAACAACGCGACTCCAACGATTTACAAAAGTTTGGGAAATAGTACATGAAAGAAAGGGTTGCATAAAAACAATGATCACTATTCTCCCTAACAACTTCGAATTCCGAAATGTGCTCAAATGCCAAGACTGTTCTGACCAAAAGCCTGCCTAAGCCGCCCTTTCGGGTTTTCAACTTAGCAAACTGTCAACTCAAACCTAAGCGAAATACTTCTTGACTGCATCGGCGTTCAAGGGACGCGGGAGATCTTCACTGTCCATATTGGTGAGAATCAAGGCACCTCCAGAGAAAACTTTCTTAACGACATACAGTCCTTCATAATTCGGAGCCCACTTGCCCCTAGAATCAGGTTGGAAAGATAATATCTTCTTGAGCACAAGGTCACCTTCTCTGAACTCGCGTGGTCGAACCTTCTTATCAAAAGCCTTCTTCATTCTCTGCTGATATAATTGACCGTGACACAAAGCTGTCAATCTCTTCTCTTCAATTAAATTCAACTGATTATATCTACTTTGACACCATTCGGCCTCAGAAAGTTTGGCTTCCATCAACACTCTCAGAGATGGAATCTCAACCTCCACGGGGAGTACTGCTTCCATACCATAAACTAGGGAAAATGGGGTTGCACCTGTTGAAGTTCGAACTGAAGTACGATATCCATGTAAAGCAAACGGAAGCATTTCATGCTAATCTTTATAAGTTACCACCATCTTCTGGACAATCTTCTTGATGTTCTTGTTAGCAGCTTCAACAGCCCCATTCATCTTTGGTCTGTAAGGAGAAGAATTATGATGTTCGATCTTGAACTCTTCACAAAGCTCTCTCATCATCTTGTTATTCAAATTCGAACCATTATCAGTGATGATCTTGCTCGGGATACCGTATCGACAAATGATCTGATTCTTGATAAATCTGACTACCACCTGTCTGGTTACATTAGCATAAGATGCTGCTTCCACCCATTTAGTAAAATAATCGATCGCTACCAAGATGAAACGATGACCATTTGAAGCTTTGGGCTCAATCATTCCAATCATATCGATGCCCCACGTAGAGAAAGACCAAGGTGAAGAGATAACATTGAGGAGGGTCGGTGGCACATGTATCTTGTCAGCATAAATATGGCATTTATGACATTTCTTCACATATTTGCAGCAATCAGATTCCATGGTCATCCAATAGTAACCGGCTCTCAACATCTTTCTAGCCATCGCATGTCCGTTGGCATGAGTGCCAAAGGATCCTTCATTTACTTCTTGCATCAGCATGTCTGCTTCACGTCTGTCTACACATCTGAGCAAGACCATGTCATAATTTCTCTTATACAAAACCTCTTCATTGAGGAAGAAACTGCTTGCTAATCTTCTCAATGTCTTCCTATCTTTATTGGATGCCCCAGGCGGGTACTCTTGAGTTTGAAGAACACGTTTAATGTCATAGAACCATGGTTTGTCATCGATAACCTCTTCTACTTAGAACACATGAGCAGGTCTGTCGAGGCGCATAACTCTGATTGTAGGCACATCGTTCCAACCATTCACTTGAAACATTGAAGACAAAGTAGCTAAAGCATCAGCCATTTGGTTCTCATCTCTAGGGATATGATGTAATTCCACTTTGTTGAAGAAGGTTAACAATCTTCTAGCATAATCTCTGTAAGGGATCAAACCAGGATGACGAGTCTCCCATTCTCCTTTGATCTGATTAATCACCAATGCCGAATCTCTGTAAATATCAAGAATCTTAATCCTTAGATCCACTGCTTCTTCGAGACCCATAATACATGCCTCATATTCAGCCATGTTGTTCGTGCAGTCAAACTTCAATCTCGCCGTGAATGGGATATGAGTACCTCGGGGAGTGACGATGATTGCCCCAATTCCATTTCCATAAGAATTCACAGCTCCGTCAAATATTAAACCCCAACGCGATTCGGGATCAGGTCCTTCTTCAGGTAACGGCTCTTCACAATCTTTAGCTTTCAGGTACATAACATCTTCATCTGGGAAATCAAACTTGATGGATTGATAATCGTCAATTGGTTGGTGAGCCAAATGGTCGGCTAAAATACTCCCTTTGATTGCTTTCTGAGTGTGATACTCAATGTCATATTCAGATATCAACATCTGCCAACGGGCTATTCTTCCAGATAAGGCGGGCTTCTCAAAGATATACTTAATCGGGTCCATTTTGGAGATCAACCAAGTGGTGTGGTTAATCATATACTGGCGCAGACGGCGAGCAGCCCAAGCTAAAGCACAACAGGTTTTCTCAAGCAATGAGTCTCGAGACTCACAGTCTGTGAATTTCTTACTCAGATAATATACGGCATGTTCCTTTCTTCCAGTCTCATCTTGTTGACCAAGCACACATCCCATGGAATCTTCCAATATAGTCAGGTACATAATCAAAGGTCTTCCTTCCACTGGAGGAATCAAAATGGGAGGTTCGAGTAAATATTCTTTGATGCTATCAAAAGCTCTCTGACAATCTTCTGTCCACACACATCCTTGGTTCTTTCGGAGAAGCTTGAAAATCGGCCCACAGGTAGCAGTCATATGAGATATAAATCTAGAAATATAGTTCAGTCTCCCAAGGAATCCTCTTACTTGTTTTTCCGTCTTGGGTGCGGGCATTTCCCAAATAGCTTTGACTTTATCCGGATCTACCTCAATACCTTTCTGACTGACAATGAAACCCAGAAGTCTTCCAGAACGAACACCAAAAGTACACTTGTTGGGATTCAGACGGAGTTTATACTTTCTCAAACGTTGGAATAACTTCAACAAATGTTCCAAATGATCTTCTTCAGTTTGTGATTTGGCAATCATGTCATCCACATACACTTCGATCTCTTTATGCATCATGTCATGGAACAAAGCAGTCATGGCCCTTTGGTATGTTGCACCATCATTCCTCAAACCAAACGGCATAACCCGATAACAAAATGTTCCCCAAGGTGTAACGAAAGTTGTCTTCTCCATATCTTCTGGTGCCATTTTGATTTGATTGTAACCAGAGAAACAATCCATGAAAGAAAAGACTTTGAACTTGGCGGTACTGTCGACCAATACGTCAATGTGCGGTAATGGGAAGTCATCCTTTGGGCTAGCTCTATTCAGATCTCTATAGTCTACACACATCCGAACTTTGCCATCTTTCTTAGAAACAGGAACTATATTGGCTAACCACTGAGGGTAGACCGATGTAACAAGGAAACCTGCATTAATCTGTTTCTGAACTTCCTCTTTGATCTTGTCAGCCATATCGGGACGAGTCCTTCTCAGCTTCTGCTTAATCGGCGGACATTCAGATCTCAACGGTAAACGATGCTCACAATATCGTTGTCCAAACCCGGCATATCTTGGTAGGACCAAGCAAACACATCAACATACTCTTTGAGAAGCTCCAACATTTTCTCTTTAACCTCTGGGATAAGCAATGCTCCGACTTTGACTTCCTTTTTATCTTCTTCATCACCCAAGTTGACCAACTCTACAGGTTCTTCAAATGGTTGAATAGTCTTTTCATCGTGCTCAAGCAAACGGGAAATTTCAACAGGAATCTCTTCACTATCCTCTTCTTCGGCTCTGAACACAGGGAATTCAAAGTTGGGAGAGGGCATAGGATCATTGTTTTCAATGGTTAAGTCATGGATTAATCTGCACATATGATTATGCTTTATTTTAGAAATCGATTAATATGAATGTTGTACAAATGAAACAAAATATTATTATATTTTCCTATTACTACCAATTAATTTTCATTATTATTTCCCAGAAAAAGTGAAAAAATAAAACAGTAGTGGACAAAATAACATTTTTATTTATTGAAGGGAAATACTTGAAACAAAGGGCCCAGACATTTCTCTTTTGCCTTGGGCAGAGCAAAAGGATTTATTTTTATCATAGCCCGACACAAAATACTTTTCGCCTTGGGCAGAGCGAATTTTTCAAAAACAAAACAAAACATTACTCGGAAATGCGCATCACAACAGGAACATCAACAGCTATCCAGTTTTGGCAAACCACTCCATGCGTCACAAAATCGGGTAAATCCTCCTCGGAATCGTCTTCTATGATAGCATCAACCTCAGGAGGAGTCGGATGGATAAAACCAGCGCTTCGGAAAACCTCTTGAATCGGACGAGAAACCACCTCATGCTTGACCCTCGCAGACACGGGACGAAAACCAAGACCTTCTCCAGACTTGTTCTCGGGCAAAGTCAGCACCTGGCCCCAACCTTCAGCCGAACCACTTTACACCACTCGTCGCGCATCCTCAAAAGAAGAAATAGACGTCCCTTGTTTCTTCACTTCGTCCTTGGTAACATATAGACCTTGGAACTGGGTTCCAACATCCTCATCAGCATCAATAAAAGAGAAAGATGACAAATGGCTTACCACCATAGCCTGCTCTCCACCAATCATCACCAGCTTTCCATGCCTCACAAACTTCAATCTCTAATGGAGCGTGGAGGTGACTGCCCCTGCATCATGGATCCATGGACGACCCAATAAGCAATTGTAGGCAGCACGAATATCCATTACTTGAAAAGTGATTCGAAAAGTATGAGGACCAATTACTATAGGGAGATCCACTTCACCAATGACAGTCTTCCTAGAACCATCAAACGCTTTGACAATTACCCCACTAGGTCTCATGGGAGCACCTTGATATGAGAGTCGAGATAATGTAGTCTTGGGCATTACATTTAACGACGAACCTGTATCTACCAACACACTTGATAAGGTATCATTTCCGCAACTTACTGAGATATGTAAAGCCATGTTATGGTTTCTCCCCTCCTCCGGGAGTTCTTCATCACTGAAACCAAGATTGTTGCACGAAGTAATATTTCCCACAATTCCATCAAATTGGTCAACCGTCACATCATGATCCACGAAAGCCTTGTCCAAGACCTTCATCAAAGCTTCTCTATGGGCACCAGAATCTCTCAGTAAAGCAAGCAAAGAAATCTTGGAAGGAGTTTGCAAAAGTTGGTCCACAATCTTATATTCACTTTTCTTGATAAGCTTCAGAATCTCATCATCCTCAGGGTGAGGGATATGTTCATTGGATCGGCCTATCTCAACCCTCGGTTCAACATTTCTCACTGGAATTTCTACCGGTATGGGCCTCCTGACTTGAACTTCTGGTCTCTTCAAAGGTACTGCTGCAAAGACACGTCCACTTCTCGTAACTCTACTCACATCAGCAATGTTAACAAAAGACGGCCTCGTTGGTATAGGGACTTCTACCCCATTCTCAATCATTGTGGCATTATACTTATATGGTACAGCTTGGTCTGAGTTGTAAGGCACAGGACCAGGTGGATAAATGATCAAAGGATCAACAGGTGCAGCCTGACTGTCGTAAACGATCTCTACTGATTCTGGCAAATTGAATTGTGGTATTATAAAATTCACTTCATCCTCCAGATTTCTGTCATATGTAATAGTGATAACTCTCTGGTCTAACAACTTTTGAATATCCTCCTTCACAATAGGGCAATCAACCTCTCTTGAACAAAATTCACAAACGTCATAATCATGCGGCTGCCTAACAAAGGCAAGTCTTCTTAAACTCTGATGTAACCTGATCAACGACTCTCTTATGTGTTCAACTTGAAAAACTCAGAACTTTCCCGGACAACCTTCCACCATATTCACTGAAGCTGCCCCATGTCGAGGCAAAGGATTATCTCTAACATTTGGATTAACATCCTTGAAAGAAAAGATACCATTCTTAATCAACCTCTTCACGTCCGCCTTTAGAGCAAAACAACTTTCAAGGTTGTGCCCCGGCGACCCTTGATGATATTCACAAAACTGATCCGCCTTGTACCACAGAGAAGTACTATTCGGTGCGACAGGAGGAGGCTTTGTCTTTATGAGGTTCTTTCTGATAAGAGCGGGGAATAATTCAGTATAAGTCATAGGAATCGCATCGAATTGCGGTTTTCTGGGTGAACGGTTCTGATTGTTGAATGGATAAGCCTGTTGTTGAGGCTGCTGCTGAAATGGTCGTTGTTGAGTTGATGGAGTTTGATGAGCTGGGGTCATCAAAGCTGGGCGGACAGCCGGGGTGACTGCCGCAACGTGCGAGTAACCTCTCCTCGGTCTCCCCGGTAACAATGCGCTGACATCATGCTCTTTTCTTTTCAGGAAAACACTTCCAAACTTCTTAGTACTGCTAGACGGACTTCTTTCTTTAACCAAACGCCCTTCACGAATCCCTTCCTCTAACCGCATGCCCATGCTTACCATTTCGGTGAAGTCACTGGGTGCGCTGGCTATCATTCTTTCATAGTAAAAGGAACCTAAAGTCTTCAAGAATATCTTCGTCATCTCTTTCTCATCAAGAGGTGGATAGATTTGAGCAGCAATTTCACGCCACCTCTGGGCGTATTCCTTAAAAGATTCTCTGTCTCTCTGCGACATTGCCCGGAGTTGATCCCTGTCCGGTGCCATGTCAACGTTATACTTATACTGGTGAACAAAGGCTTCGCTAAGATCATTGAAGTTGCGGATCCGAATACTGTCTAAACCCATATACCACTTTAGAGCAGCACCCGTCAAACTGTCTTGAAAATAGTGAATCAACAAGTCATGATCATCGGAATACGTAGACATCTTTCTCACGTACATAGTCAAATGACTTCGAGGACACGAATCACCCTTATATCTTTCAAAGTCTGGCACTTTGAATTTTGCTGGAATCTTGACATTCGGAACTAAACAAAGGTCATGCGTGTTCTTCCCAAACAAATACTTCCCCTTTAACGCTCTGAGCTCTCTCTGCATTTCTTGGAATGGGTCTTGAAACTCTTCCATTTTATCAAAGAGACCCAAACTTTCAGCAGGCTCGGCAGGATAAATAGGTTCATTCAAGTATGGCACAGAGTGAACCACAGGAGCGACAGTTGTCATTACCGGCGGCAAGGCAGTTGTCTCTGGTTGAGGAAGATACAGAGCAGGTTGAAACAAAGGTTGTACGATAGGCTGATACCCCTCTGGCACAAAGTTGTAAGGCATTCCCCACGGAAAACCTTTCGGCATCTGATGTTGAAGCGGAGAGTTGATTTGAGTCACAGATGTTGGAACGGTGACAATCTCGGAAACCACAGTAGTTGAAGTCTGAGTCTCAGCAGCTGTAGTCGATGGCTGATTCTGAACAGCCACCAAACTTTCCACTAACGCAGTTAACTTTTCCATCTCGATACGAAGGGTAGCAACCTCCTCACGAAGCTCATGGTTTTCCTGTTCCAGATCTTCCATCTTTCTCTGACGATTGGCTCGAGTATCGTATCGAAGAGACAGCTTGACAACCTTTGGAGTGGAAAAAGAAACAAGGATAAGACTCTAGAAAACATGTGAAGTGGAATGTTGGATGATGCATGATGTGTGATGCAAATGATGATTCATTTTAATAGTTTTTTCAAGGAACTTCAATAATTTTGCATACATCAATGGTAAGGAATTTGGAACAACAAAAACTCAATCCATTAATCAAAAGCGATAAATTACAACTTACAACTTTGGAACAATCAAAACAATAAATTACACTTCGGGATAACAACCCAATAATAAAGCAGTAAACTACAACTTTGGAGCATGAAGCCCATAATAAAAGCAGTAAATTACAACCTTGGAACATGAAGTCCATAATAAAAGCAGTAAATTACAACCTTGGAACATAAAGCCCAAAATAAAAGCAGTAAATTACAATTTTGGAACATAAAGCCCAAAATAAAAGCAGTAAATTACAATTTTGGAACATGAAGCCCTTTTACAAAGTTTTACAAAATGACATCAATAAAATAAAACTAAAAAACTAAAGGTCACTCAGAATCATCAGATGAAGGACCAAATACCAACTGTAAACGGAGCTTTCTGATCTTCGCTTCATGCAAGTATTCCATCTCTTTCTTCTCAGCTACCAGTCGATCAACGATTTCCTTTTGCGGATTAGGAACAAGAGCAACGCTTACCGAACCTTCCTTCTTCCTCTTCCTTTCACTAGCATACTTCTTCAGTAAAGCATCCTTCTGGCGAAGCTTCTCATCATGATCAATGAACCAGCCGTCTTGAATAAACAGCAACTCCTCCTTTTCCTTTAGCTGTCGAGCCAGGACCCGATTCTCATATTCAGACATATTAAACTTTTCCTTCCAAGCATCCCTCTAGGACTTCATCCTAGCCAGATTTCCTTGGTATTCTCCCATATTCTCGATAGGGATAACAACAGATGATGGTGCAACGGTAGGGAATAAAGGTTTCTCAGGTTTATAGGGCATCTTGAGAGCACAAGCCCTAGCACGGACCCATTGTAGGTAAGGCTCCAAAGAAACCGCACCTCTATGTCCTAACATGTCTCTCCCTTTCCTATGGATGTGGCGCCAAGCTCCTTCGATCTCCCTCTTAGCTGCCTGATGATCTTGTCCTTCCTGTAGAAAGAAACCACTCACATGGATGTTGTTTGGCTTGTCCCTCATCGGATATCCAAACTGACGGTGCGCGAGAATAGGGTTATAATTAATTCCACCTTTCGTACCAAGAAGAGGCACGTTAGGAAAATCACCACAGCTATCGATGATCTTCACATCGTAGTAAACTCGATTATACCAATCAATGTCGAAATGAGTGAGAGCCATAATCTTTGGCGCCCAACGCGGCTCCTTCTCGAGATCTTAGAAAACATCAGACCCAGGTAGATGCGAAACATACCACTGATACAGCAACGGTGCACAACAAATAATCATCCCTCCTTGATAAGAGTTTCGAAGATGGATTGAGTAGTAGGTATCTCCTAGCAGCGTAGGGACCGGATTTCCAATCAAGAAAATTCTGATGGCGTTGATATCCACAAACTTATCAATGTTAGGGAACAAGAATATACCATAGGCGAGTAAAGCAAAGATGTCTTCAAAGGCAATAGTATCTTTTATCTCAGCGAAATGACGAGCTTTCCTCTACAAATACTGCGCAGACAAGCCTCGGATTCCCCCTTTTGTAGTCATGTTCTCCTCTATCTCTGACTTCTTCAAGTGAGTGATGGTCGCTATCTCGTGAGATTTGGGTTCCTCTTCTAAGCCAGAAAAAGGAACACGGTCGGTGATCGGAAGACCAAGTATGTAGCAGTACTCCTCTAAGGTGGGCATCAACTGGTAATCCGGAAAGGTGAAACATCGGTACAAAGGATCGTAGAATTGGACCAACGTACTAAGGATGCCTTCCTTCATCTTGCGCTTCATGAGAGGTATAATGGACCCATACTTTCTCTGAAAATCCGTCGGGTTCTCGATCTTAGGAATCAAACTCTTCAGCTCTTCGATCTCGGGCTCCTTAAAACTAAAACTTCGAGTGTTTCTCCTTCCAAATTCCATAATAACCTGAGATGTCTGTAAAAATCATTCCTAAGTTCCTTGAAAAACAAGTTTTTTACAAAAATGTTGATGAATGCATGAATGAATGATAATGCGACAGTTACACACAAGTTCACAAACATGGGGTTCAAAGGTTCAACGTTTCAGCATGGAGTCAAGGGTAAAGCCCACCCCAAGGTATGTACTAACGGTTCAATCGCACCTGTAAGACAATGTTCTAAGAGTTCCCAGAGTCTACATTCCTCCTTCGGATATTACCAACGTCTTGATTACTCAATAATTAGCAATATTCTCAAGAGAAACTCATCTGAGCGTAGCATCGCGTAACAACTACTTCCGAATTACTCCGTTATAGTCTCCGCGCTACACCTAAAAGGCCAAGATGGGTTAGGGTTCTACGGTCCTCAACTTCTCTGGCTCCTAGGTCGAAAATAATAATGTCTTTCCGATTACTCGGTAAACAAATATTAAGTTCAAGAGGGCCTTCCATTGAGTGGGGGATCTCATGCCTCCTTCTTCGGGATTACTCCCTCAAAGTTAACATGATTGTACCGTCCGTCCTATTCTTAAGTGTAACTTAATCCGGGTATAGGATTCGTCCTTTGCAAAAAACCCAAACACCCCAATTTAAACACATAATCAAACAAATCAAATAATAATAAAACAGATAAAACAAATTAGGCTTAACCCACTTAGGGATGGACCAGCAAGAGGTCAATCTGTCCCCAGCAGAGTCGCCAATTCTGTAGCGATAAAAAATGTAGCGGGGTAAATCGGAGATCGAATTATTGATTAATTCGTCTCGCAAAAGCAAGAGTCGCCACCGCGCTTTATTGTTTCCAAGGGAAAAGGGGAAAGAGCGAAATAAAACCCTAAATATGCAATGTAAATAATACTTTTAAAAGTAATAAAAATACAAGGCGTTTTTGAAAAGAGATCTATGGTTCGGGGGTTGATTATACAGTGGGAAGGTATTAGCACCCAATGTATCTATAGTACTCTATAGGAACCTTTTGAAATATCTGTTTTATTAAAATTGATTGTTTGATTAAGAAATAAATTGTTTTGGCCGAAAAGGGGTACGGACGGGTTTTTGAAGATACGACGACCTAATGTCGAAGTTTTGGCTTGAAAGGTATAAGTTTGAAAAGATTGGATATTTGGGGGAAAATTGTCTTAAGTTTTAACGGAATGCAAATGTTCGCATGATTGGATTTGAGGACATGAAGTCGACCAGTTTAATCATTTTTCCCTTGGATTTAGACGTAAACGGAATAATCGAATAAAGATGAAATAATTAAACAGAAAATTATGATAGATAAATGATATACAACAATTTAAATAAAAGACTAAATGGTGTAAATATGCATTTTTGTATTTTTATCTAATATTTAACTAAAGCGAGGGAATTAATTAAGGAAAGTAAAATGTTTTTAAGTTTTCTATATTTTTTTATATGTTTTCAGAGTTTTATTTTTTTATTTAATGTTAATAACGCAAGTGAATTAATTAAAGAAAGTAAAATATTTTAATTCTTAAATTCTATTTTTTTATATATTTTTGTATTAATATATGTTTTTTTTAATATTTTTATTTTTTAGGTATTTTTGGTATTAATATAAAGTATTACTTAGTAAATAAATCTAAACTAAATTAAACTTTAAAAGTTATTTAACTAAACCTAATAAAAAATACTAAAATTACTAAATTAAACCTAATGTTAAACTAATAAAATAAACCAATTATTAAAATTTGTTTTAATTAAGAAATACACCTATTATTAACTTATTAACTAACTAACTAATAATAATTAAGAAAAGGGCTAAGGAAATCAAATAAAAAAAATGTATCAAGAACAAAAGAAAATGATAAACAAGAGCATGGGCCAGAAGAGGTTTTAAGAGGCCCAAAAATCAAGAATATCAGAAGCAAGATAGGGGGTGGATAAGCAAATCGTTGGGCTTAGGCAGATGAGGTTTAGTCCATTATGTTTCATAATTTTGTTTTCTTAGGGTTAACACTTTGTTTAGTTTGTAAAATGGATTAGGGTAAACAGAAGTGCAGAACGGCGCTTGCTTGTCTTCTTCGTCCTCGCGTTGTTCTTCGTCTTGGTCTAAACTTCTGAGTTCTTCGCCCGTTTGTCCATGGCCGCTGGTACTTCCAACCTCTTCTTCCCTCCAACAACGCTTTGGGGCGACAGATTTAAGGTGATTTCATCTTTTTTATTTCGTTAGGGTTTGTTGATTACTGCATGTTATGATTTTGATTCATTTCGATTCTAACTTCATTTTTTTCACATGATCATCTGAGGTATTTTTGAAAGAAAGAAAAAGAGAAGTGTTAACCTTGGAGACGGAAGAGGACGGTTGGGCGTGCGCTAGGAGGCCGGGGCGAGCGGGGAAGACAGTGAGGATGCTTACTTCAGTTGCCCGGTATTTCGTTCTTAATTTTGTTTGATGATGAGTAAAACTGAAAACTTTGTGCAATATGTTCTTCTCTTCTGCCTTTACCTTGCTTTTCTTAACTGTCACCTATGATGAATGCCTATGAGGCTTTTCTGGTTGCCTTAAACACGCTATGGTTGAAACATTTTTGTTGTTTTGATTAGCTTGATGATGTAATGCTTGAATGCTGCCTTCGTTGTATGCTTTTCCTCTTCTTCTCAGCTATGCTTCTGTATGCTTTTCTAATGGCCTATGATGCTATTCTGAGGCTTTGATATTGGACATCGGTTTCATGGTTTAAGGTTTTGAAGTGGTTATGACTTTTGGTGATGTTGTACTGGTTTTACGCAAGTTATGTGGTTTCAGGCCAAGGTTGTTGGTTTGACAGGTTTTGACATGGTTCTTAGTTTGTGGCCTAAGGTTGTTCTGGTTTATGGTTACTGGTTTACGCAGGTTTAGGCCATGGTTATTGGTTTTGCTTAGGCCATATTGGTTGTTGGTTTTATGTCTGTTGATGGAAACTGGTTTATGGTTTATGTTGATGGTGTTTTGAAATGGCTATGGTTTTAATGCAGGTTGTGTATGGTTTAGGCCATGGTTGAGGTTTTGAAAATGGTTATGGTAGCAGGTTTGTAGTTTAGGCCATAAGGTTTTGGTTTATGAGATAACAGGTTCTGGCTTTTGAGAGCTTGGTTACTGGTTTTGTATTGTGTTTGACAATTTTTGAGTGTTGGAGGCTTGAAGGTAGATTGAACTCTCTGAGTTTTTGAAGGGGGTTTGATGTTGTTCTATCCGTTAGTTGGCTTGGATGTTTATGCTACAGGTTTGGTATATTTTACTATATTTTCCTTGGCCTTCTGCACATCTGCTTCATCCAGTTTTGTTTGGTATTCTATTTTCATGCTTTTCATTTTTCTACTAAGTTGCTGCTGTTCTGTTTCTATCCTCTTCCTGCCTAAACCAAAACCTGTAAAACCAAACTTCTACTCTTCTCTCTCCTCAATACAAATTTGACATAAAAATGATATGTTATGCATTTGTTCTGAAAAAGCAATAATGCTGGAAAATGATGTAAATGGAAATGTTTTTGCTTGCATATATTGATTTGAACTGCATATTTGCTCTGACTTCTGCATGGTACAGCAAAACCTTATGTTTTTGGCCTCTTCCTATACTAGTTTACGTTGGGATATTGACTTGGAATTGAAAATGCATATGCTGTTTGTATTATGCATTTTATATTGATTTTGAAATATGCATGGGATTTGAAACATGCAGTTGGCTTTTTAATTATGCAGTTTTGAAAACAAAAAATGAATTTGTGCATCTTTAAATTTGTGCATTCATTTTTGAAAATAAAAATTTGGCCCTTTTTGTGAACCGGGAGAAATCCCGCGATTTGCAAAAAGGGTAAAACTGATTCCAGCCGTTTGCTTTTAATGATGAACACTAAAAATAATTTTCTGCTTTTAATTATTTATTTATTTCTGACTTTTTTTTCTTTTAATTGTTTTGCAGGTAAAATTAAATGAACAAACAGAGAAGCATTGGATAGAAGATTTAGAATTTAGGAAAAATTAGAATAGTTTTTATTTCATTTTAAACTTTGTAAAAATTATTATTGTAAATACGTTGTAAATAAATACAGTATTTACACAACAATTGTACAATTAGAATAAAATGAATAAAACTCCAATATTTTATCAATTAATTCTTTTCTTCTCTCTAGTTATTTATTTTATCGTTTATAATTCTTTAAATTATAACAACTGAAAATGAATTCCAACTATTAAATTCAGAATAATAAACAATTAAATAAACATCATTGATCAATAAACTTCTCTTCAATCTATTCCATTATTTATAATTCTCTAAATTATAATAACTGAAAAAATAAATTTCAATTATTAAACTTAGGATAATAAATAATTAAATAACATTGTTGATCAATTAATGAATTTCCCTTCAAATATTTATTATATTATTTATAAATCTTTAAATTATATAATAACTGAAAATAAATTCCAATTATTTAAATTTAAGATAATAAATAATAAATAAACATTGTCTGAACAATTAATATACCTCTTTTCAAATACTTACTTTATTATTTATAAATCTTTGAATTATATAATAACTGAAAATAAATTCAAATTATTTAAATTTAAGATAATAAATAATTAATAAACATCATTTAAGTCTTGATCAGTTAATAAATTTAGCGTTCAACAAATAAACAGCTCTTGACTTGAAAAAGTTATGAATTTTAAAAAATCGATAGATCAAAACGCTTGCAATGTAATGATGCAGATGGGAGATGGTATCTTAGGTCAAAATTTGGGGTACAACATTTAGGAGCCAAAAAATTGCCCCCTAAGAATGTCTTATTTCGACGCTGAAAAGAAAAAGGCATTCTTTGAGATTCCACTCGACACCTGTCCTTCATTCTTAGCCACAGATCAACCTGTGCGCTTTTTGTCTTCTACCAACCAACTGACAATCCCAAGAAAAAGCCATCATTCCATCTGTACCTAAGACGTCACCTCAGTAAGGCGTTTAGCGTGCCCAATGTCTTTTCACAGATTGTCATCATGACAATTTCCCAAAAACGAGGGTGCACGCTGCACCGTTTCGTTTCTGCAGAACGGCTATGTCAGCGAAGGAGCGCCACGTGCCCCACTATCATCTGCAACATTAAATGGCCTCGAATTTTGTGATTTCCCAACCACTATAAATAGCGCTAAGTACCCATTGTGGGACTTTTTCATGCCATTCTGCATCCAAACCTTATTGTTGAACAAAAACTTCTGCAAACCTGCAAACACTTTGTTCTTCACTCACCTTCAATCTTAACCCAAAAATGGCTTCAGGCTCCTCTAATGCTCCTAGTTCCAACATTCCTTCTAGAAATGCTAAACCAAAAATCTTCTTAACTGTTCCAACAGTTAACTCTACAGGCATGCGAAGGGTTCCTGAACCCCTGGGAACTGCTGAGCGTGAAGCTTATTCTCATCAACTACTGATTCCAGTTGGATACTCTAACCAGATTTTCGCCATGTCTGGCCCGTTATCCCCATGCATTGATGAATCCACGAAGATCAAGAACTTCTTCCCGGTGCTTGAGGCACTCAAACATGTTGGGTGCTCCAAAAAGGCTGCAGATGACAACGAAGATCCTGCTAAGGAGAAGATAGATCTTCTCTTCTTCAATAGGGGTGTTAGGGCTTTTAGGTCTAGCCCTAGCCTCACACCAGACTACAGCGCTTGGCTAGAGAAGATGGAAAAAAGCCAGGCTTCGATCTGGAAGAACCTGGGGATATACGACCTAGTCATGCTGTTGAAGACTGGTCTCAACTACTCCCCTGAGATGCTGATAGCCTCTTTGCTTTTCTGGGATTATACTCACTTCACATTCCACCTACCTTGTGGAATGCTAACACCCACTCTTTTCGACGTGGCTGCCATCACCGGTCTTGGACCAACTGGGGATTATTTCGACCCAGAGGAAATGTCGGAAGACCAAATTGGGTTTTCAGCTACCAAACCCACCTATACCACCTATATCAACCACTACCATGATAGGTCGACAGCCAATGTGACGGATGTGGAGCACATTGCGTTTCTAGCCCTTTGGCTGTCACACTTTGTGTTCTGTACAAAGTCTCTATAGGTGACAAAGAAAATGGTCACCCTTGCTACCCAGCTTCACCATGGTCAAAACATTTGTTTGGCCGAATTAATCTTGGTGAATCTGTATGAGTCGATCAGCAGTAGAGCGACTCTATTAAAGGTCATCGAAAATAGAGCCAGTTTGTTGCTTGCAGGACCCTTTTGGCTACTTCAACTATGGCTAAATGCCACTTTTGAGTCTTTCTTACCTCAGAAAACTCAAATAGACGAACAAGCTCCTGAGATAGCCAACAGGCGTATCGAAGGCACCAGACTGGCTTTACTGACTCCGACTGAGGATGGGTTGGAACTCCAACAGACTTTTGCAAACTTCGTCTTGATGTTTGCAAGAAGAAAAGAATTCACCTCGACCATGGCTCCTTTCGCTCGTCGAAAGTTTGGTCCAGAATGGTTCACCAGGCCCCATCCCAAGTCGTCAAGTGACCCTCATGTCGAAGAACACACAATAATGTGGGAAGCATTTCTCACACCCAGAATAATGCCACTACGCTTTAAGAGTTCCAAGAATCACCTGAGCTTGATCGCTTATCAGCCAAACTTGGTCTCTCGATAGTTTGGTATCATTCAATCACTTCCTTCTCCCAATTTTCCTAGGGAGAAATCAATGTTATATTTTTGCAATGATTATACTGAGGATGCTGCCACCAAGCATATTGGCAGGTACGCTGGTCGAACAGTACTTTCACTGTTCGACTATCAACTTAACTTCCTCTGTTCACCATCTTTCGAAGACTGGTGGAAGAGTTATTATGCTGAAGAGTTCTTCGACGAAAAATATTTTGTGGACGAACTTCAGAAATCCTTCGTTCTAGTCCTTGACAAAATAAAGAAATGTACGTTCACTTTCCAAATTACTTTTGTCTTCCCATTTCGACTTGTAACTTGTTAATTATAACTTTTGAACGCATCTTCTTTCAGTTGTTCGAAAGCCTGCAGCAAAGAAAGCCGCAGAAGGCCATCATGGAGGAGGTCCCTCGACAAAACCTTCAGCACCGGCGAAAACCACAGAAAGCCATCAGGGAGGAGGTCCCTCGACAAAACCTTCAGCACCAGTAACCAAACTTTTATTATTTCCTTCTGGTTTTAACATCCTGATTTTCGATGTGGCGTTCTAAATCGAACTCCAATTGGCTTTCAGGAACCTTCACCCAAGAAACGACCTGCACTAACGGTCGAATCTGGGAGTGACGACGAGGATGAATCTCCCCCTGCTCCTCTTAAACGGAGAAAACTGAAGAAAGATGCTCCTTCTCCTGAGTCTCGACCCATGATCAGAATAAAGGTTGCAGGGAGAAGACCCAGGCCACCTCCCGTGATTATAGAAGAGCCCACGGAGGAGGAGCTAAACGTTTTGCTCAATAAACCCGTCGAAAGTGATAATTCCAACCCTGGGGCTGAAATTCCTCTGCAGGTAGTTTCTCTGACCATTTTTAACTCAGGTGTCGATGCTCTCATTCGATTATGTCTCTTTCTAAACCAGAAGATTCTTCCTCTTCTATTTTCAGGAGACCACCGAAAGTTCAGCACCAAAGACTTCAGAGACACTAGACTCTGCTGAATACAGTAGGCAACAAGAGGAGGAATTGGCAAACGATGAAGCCATTGCCGAAGCAAAGAAACAACAACCAAAGGAAACTCAAGTGGTCGATCTGTCAGAGGAACAACATGACGAAGGGGATCATGTTGATGCTGGCACTACAGAACTACATGTCGAAGAGAGTCATGTCGATGCAAACGCTACTCAACAACTTCAACCCCAAGCCAACGCTGATGTAAGGGTTACCACCTCGACGAAGCCTAAGTCTAAAGAAGACTTGGCACTCTTGAAGCAAACTGATCCCATTGGCTACCTGAATGCCATTATCGAGAGTAGGGGAAGTTCATCTGACCTTAGTCATGATGCTTCTACTGCATCGGGGAAGTCCACTTCGACTTCTCCTCTTGATGAGGCTTTGATGAAGGTCAAGGCTCAGTTCTTCAAGAAAGATATGATGAAGGCTTTGGAGGGGGATCCTACTGCTCCGTCTTGTTTGGGAGCTGTTTTGAATGCAGTCGACTTGCTTGCTGTGACTCCAGAGGTTTCGAGCTTTATCTTGGAGTTATACTCCATTGTTGATCAAGTCTCTGCGGACTATCGACGTCAGAGGGGCTTCAACAGCCAGCTCGAAGCGCTATATGGCAAAAGTTCTTCTTCCTAGACTGAGGTAGCTGAGACGACTTCTCGAATTGCAGAGTTGTCGAAGAAGAAGGCATCCAAGCAAGAAGAAATTGACGCCATAGATCGAGACAATGCCTCTATAAAGGCGCAAATCGAAGAGCTGGAGGCCAGGATAAATGCTAATACCAAGCACAAGGAGGAGCTTCTCTCGACTGTTTCAGACACAGAGAGCCAAGCTGAAGTTACACGAGGCCTAGAGTTTGCTGAGAAGGCCCAAGCCTTCGATGACCAAATTGCCAAACTTTCCCAGGCGACTGCCTTGTGTAACAAAAGACTGGAGTTGCAGCAGGCCAAGTACCTTCGACTTAGAGATTCTATCCCCTTCTAATTTACTCAGCCATTTATTAACCATGTATTGTAATATTTATTTGACAATGTAACCATTTTGGCTAATTCTTATAAAATTTTCCATTTTGGCTATTTATGGTTAATTTGGTCATTACTTGCTATTTATTTTGATCTCTTGGAGCATAGGTTTATACTTTTTCAAATATTTGCCGTTTACTCTCAAGAGTCTTTTATCTTCACCTAACTCTTCGACTTCATAAGCTCCACCAAAAAAAGTTTGGATAATTCTGAATGGTCCTTCCCATTTGGGTGACCATTTTCCCATGCTTCGATCCCTTCGATCCATGGGGAGAATCACCTTCCAAACTAATTCTCCAGGCGAGAATGCCTTAGGTTTTACTTTTTTATTGTAAGAGTCTTCTACTCTTTTCTTCTGAATCCTTAGTAGGTCGAGAGCGCGTAGTCTCTCTTCGTATAAATCTATTAGTTCGTCTAACATCATATCCCAATAAACCTCAGAGGGGATATCATGATGTCTCTGAACCCTTGCAGATTGAAGACAAATTTCCGCTGGCAACACTGCGTCATGACCAAAAGTTAGCCGATACGGTGTTGTACCTATGGCCTCTTTTGGGGACGTTCGACAGGCCCACAAGATCTGGTCTAACGTCTTATGCCAATTTTTTGGCTTCTTCCCTACATGCTTTTTTATCAAGCCAATCACTATTTTATTCGCTGCTTCAACTTGACCGTTTGCTTGTGCATAATAAGGCGTTGATGTTAGGAGTCTAAAGCCTGTTTCTTGAGCGAATTCCTGCATCTTTCGACCGGTGAAAACTGATCCTTGATCAGTCGTTATAGTTTCAGGGATTCCAAATCTAAAGATAATGTTCTTTTGAATAAATTCAATGACCTTTTCTTGGTCTACATTGACTAAAGGAATAGCTTCGATCCACTTAGTGAAATAATCAATGCCTACCAATATATATTTCTGGCTCTTTGATGATGCTGGTCGAATCTCTCCAATAAGGTCCAACGCCCATCCTCTAAAGGGCCAAGGTTTCACTATTGAGTGAAGTTCGCTTGCTGGTACATGTTGGATGCCTGTATGGACTTGACATTCCTGGCACCCCTTCGCGAACTCGACACAATCTTTCAAGATGGTGGGCCAGTATAGTCCTTGTCGAAACAACAACCATTTCATCTTATGGCCTACTTGGTGAGCCCCACATGCTCCAGCGTACATAGTCCAAAGGGCTATGTATGCTTCAGTTTCACTTAAGCACTTTAGCAATACCCCTTCAGGCGTCTTTTTAAATACCCATGAGTACGTAACTCAACGCCCTATATTTTATTTTCCGTTCTGTCGAAGCTGCTGGATTTTGTAGATAATCCACAATGGGTTTCCTCCAATCTTGCTCTGACAAATTGTCTATGAACGATATTTCAAAGTTCCTTTGATCAGCATACCCTAGTCTTGTCGATTTCAAATCTGTTGGTGACAGACTAGTTGCTTTTATTTTTTCTCGGACTTCGATTGCTCTTTGTAATCTCGTTTTTGAAATTTTGTACCCAGATGCAATTTGTGCCAAATCGTTGGCTATTTGATTTTCCAATCTGGGTATGTGTCGAATGTTGATCATTTCGAATTTTTTCAATAAACGATTTGTTATCACAAAGTACATAATAAGATTTTCTCTTATGCACTTATATTCTTTTGTGACTTGCTTAATGACTAACTCTGAGTCTCCCATTATTTCGACTCGAGTTGCCCCCAATTCCAACAATATCTCAAGGCCAGTAATTAGAGCTTCGTACTCAGCCTCATTGTTCAAACAAGTACCTGATATCTTGTACTTGAATGTTGTTGGAATTTTCTCTGGAGAAATAATCAAGACCCCTACTCCTGTTCCATCTTTATGGCTGGAACCATCGAAGTAGAATTTCCAAGGTTCTATCTCCACATAATTTATATTCTCAACCTGAATTGAGTGGTCGACTATAAAGTCTGCCACCACTTGCCCTTTCACTGCCCTAAGAGTCATAAAGGTCAAGGAGTACTCAGTTAACGCTAGCGCCCACTTGCCAATTCGGCTGTGCAGGATGGGTTTCGACAACATGTACTTGAAAACATCAAAATGAGACGAAACATACACATCAACTGGCTTTATATATTGTTTGAGCTTTGTACAAGAGAAATAAAGACATAGACATAATTTTTCAACTTCGCTATATCTGGTTTCTGCATCGTTCAAAACTCTACTAAGATAGTAAATGGGTCTTTCGACTCCATTTTCATCTTCTTGGGCTAACATGCTTCCCAAAGTTTTGTCGGATGCAGCTATGTACAATCTCATACTCCTGTTGTTGCAAGGAGGCACCAAAATAGGTGGCTTTGTGAGATACCCTTTGATTTTGTCGAAGGCTTCTTGTTGCTCTTGCCCCCATTCAAATCTTTCCTTATTCAGTCGAAGTAAGGGTGAAAAGGCTTGAGCTTTCCCACTTAAGTTATATATGAATCTCCTCAAGAAATTTATCTTGCCTAGCAGAGACTGCAGTTCCTTTTTGTTCGCTGGCGCTTTCGCTTCCAGAATTGCCTTCGTCTTGTTCTGGTTGATTTCGATTCCTTTCTTGTGGACGACGAAGCCCAAGAAATCTCCAACTTTTACACAGAATGCACACTTCAAAGGGTTCATTTTCAGACCATGTTCTCTCATTCTTTCAAATGATTGTCGAAGGTGGTCTATATGGTTCTTCCTGGCAACAGATTTTACAACAATATCATCAATATATACTTGCATAAAAGTGTTAATAAAATCATGGAAGATAGAGTTCATCGCTCGCTGATATGTTGCCCCAGCGTTCTTTAGGCCAAAAGGCATCACTACCCATTCGTAAGTGCCTAAAGCTACGGGGCATTGAAAAGCTGTTTTCGACACATCTTCTTCAGCAATGAATATTTGATTATATCCTGAATAACCATCGAGCATACTCAGGTACTCATAGCCAGTGGCAGAATCGACTAGCATTTCCTCCACAGGCATAGGATATTCATCTTTGGGTGTAGCGGCATTCAAATCTCTGAAATCTATGCACACCCTCAATGTACCATTTTTCTTAATCACTGGCACAATGTTTGCAATCCATTCGACATACCTCGTAGCTCGTATGAATTTGCACTTCAGCAGTCTTTCGACTTCCGTTTTGATCTTCGACAGTATTTCTGGAGCGAAGCGTCTTGGACTTTGCTTGACTGGCTTCTTCCCAGGTTTGATTGGCAACTGAAGTTCTACCAATCCTCTGTCGAGACCAGGCATCTCGTCGTAATCCCATGCAAAACAGTCCTTGAACTCCTTTAACAAATGGATTACTTCCAACCTGAGTTCTGGGTCTATTTTTGCACTAATGTAAGTTAGCTTTTTCTCTAACCCTTCGCCCAAGTTGATTTCTTCTAAAGGATCCTGCGCTAACATTTTGATGTTGTTGGCTAAGGGGTCCTTTTCTAATCCCAAAGGCTCATCGTCGTAGATGGCGTCGAGCCTTTGTTCCTGCATTCCTTCTGGCATAATATTAGGAGGTTCTGGATCGAAATCCTTTCCAGGACCTGCAGAAGGTAACTCTTGATCATTGGCCTGTATGGCCATATATTTTACTTCGGCTTCGAGAGCCGTTAACATCCTTGTTTCGGCTACGTAAGCCGAAATTCGCTACAGTGATTGTGACTCAGTCATTGTCACTGAATTCACTTCCCCAACCAGTTGGCTGGATGTCAGTTATCCCACTAAAATCAATGTGGGACAAGTCTTCTCTGTCCCATTGAAAACCATGCTCAGGGTGCAGGTATAAGGAACAAAAAGCATTTGGCGCTGGCGCCAAGTCGAAGTCAGGTGCTGGGCATGGCCCAATGTGAGCCAGATTTTTGTCGAAGTCTGCCATCCCTAGGTGATTTACTTCGCCCAAGTAATAGCTTTGATCCGCTTCTATGTTTTCGACCATTCCATCAGGACGCCATAGTATCAACCTTTGGTGCATTGATGATGGTACAGCTCCAACACCATGTATCCATTCTCGGCCCAACAAAAGATTATAATTTGGTTTGGCCGATATGACCATAAACATAGTTGGTCGAAGGATGGATCCCACCTTGATGTCCAGTTGGATCACACCCATAGTTGTCCCTATGCCGCCTT
Organism: Vicia faba; assembly: GCA_948472305.1. Classification (NCBI taxonomy): domain Eukaryota; kingdom Viridiplantae; phylum Streptophyta; class Magnoliopsida; order Fabales; family Fabaceae; genus Vicia; species Vicia faba. The sequence goes on along the minus strand of OX451737.1, from coordinate 1,319,585,445 downwards.
CATAATTCGACAGGACCATGTTGTGAGGCTTGATGTTTTCATCGCTCTTGCCTAGTTTTCTCAGCATAAAGTGAGGGATGATGTTGATGGTTGCCCTACAGTCCACCAAGATCTTATTTACTGTGGTTTCTTCGAGTTTAGCCCTTATAAATAAAGGCTTGAGGTGATTTTTCATCGCCTCTGTAGGAGGTTCGAAGAACCCATTTTGCTCTTCAGTAGCGCCATTATCCATGACGAAGTAGCATACTGGCCTATGTTTGGCCATTTCTTGTTCGACTTCCCAGTCGCTTGCTTCGACCTCCACCTGGCGGTTGAACTCTCTTGGCAAAACTGAGACTATGTTCACCATGATATCTAGGGTGTCATCAGACTCAGAGCCATCTTCGTTATCAACTTCACCCTGGTTAGGCCAGACTAGCCTATTGGTCACTGGTTGTCTTTCCAGAGGCTTCCTCTACTTTCTCTGAGGGACATTTGAACTTGATTCTGGCTTTGGTTCATTAGCAGCTTCCCTCTCAGCCTTTCGCCGCCTCTGGTATCTTCTCTATTGGGATCGAGACATGGGATTCTTTCCTTTGTAGTTGCTTGATACCTGGGTCACTTTAGGGGTAGCAACCTGAGGTTCTTTCTTATGTGTAAAAGATGAACCTCTTGGCACTTCGAAGGAGTGCCATCTTTCCTCGCTTGGTCTCTTTTGACCAGATGTTTTGTACCATGTATCAACTGGCACATTGGTTGGAGGCCTGAAAGTCAGTGGCCTCTTTTCTTGATTTGAACCCTTTTGGTAGGTTCTTCTGGGGTCATGTTGAGTATCAACACTTTCCCTTTTTCTGTTTGCTGCTCTTACACCTTGGATATGTTCAGCAGCTTTTTTGTCGAAAATCGAGCTGCATCGAGGACACAGCATCACTTCTGACTTCTTCTTCTGGCATCTTTGCAGGAAATCTACCAGATTTTCATTTTCCCGAGGGAAAGCTGTTTTGTTGGCTTGCTCTTGCTTAGTGGCTTCCTCTGATGCTTTTGGTTCAGAGACTTCGACCATGTTGACATTCATGGTGTCTTTGGTGGCAAGAGTCAACTGATTCATCTGAGTCTCCAAGTCCTCTGTCTGGCCTTGAACTGCAGCCAAGTAAGAACTGGGTTTTGTTCCAGATTTTTGGGCTCCAACTGTCTCCAGTTTTGGGCTTTCGATCGCTTTTTGGACCGCTTCAATTGTTTTTCTAGATAGATTCCCAGAAAAACTGCCAAAGATTGGCATGTTGACATGATCCTTGGTGACTTCGACCATAGTTATTCCTGGCCTCTTCGCCTGGCTTCTGGATGCCTCGATCATGTTCACCTCTGAAGGTTCAGCATAATGGGCTTCAGCCTGTAAAGGGTTAGAGTCCACAGTCATGGGGGTCTTGTCAGCAAATTTCAGCCTCCCTTCTTCGATAGCATCTTGCACGAGATTCCTGAAAAGAAAACATTGAGATGTTTTATGGCCCAGAAAATTATGATATTTACAAAAGCCTCTTTTCTTTCTTTGATCAAGAGGAGGTACTTTTACCCCTGGGGGTACTATCATTTGGCCATCTTTTACAAGTAAGTCAAAAATTTCATCACATTTTGTAATATCAAAACTGTAAGTCTTTTTGGGGAACCTATCGTTGGTCCTTTCCGGACCAGTGGGATTTTTTCCACTTGAGGGGACTAACAGTTTGCAAGAGTATGGTGGCCCTTGTTTTAGTTCCGCTAAATCGACCTCACTTTCTTCGACGGTTATAGTTTCGTCGAAGGTTTCTGGATCTTCATCATCCATTTCGACATACGCTATCCTTTCTCTTTTGTGAGTTTTTTTCGCCTTGGCTTTTTCAGCCTTAAGGCGTTCTACCTATCGAACTCTATCGGCCAATTGGGCCATGTCTCTCAGGTATTGAGTGTCTAATTTCTTCCTAATGGAATAATCTAAGCCCCCTGCGGCTATTTCGACTAACTCATGTTCTGGCACTTGCGTAAAGCATCTTGCTTTGAGCAACCTAAACCTATTTAGATATTCGTCTATAGGTTCAGTGAAACGTCTCTTTACACTGGCCAATTCTTTCAGGCTTATCTTGGTTTGTCCCATGTAGAATTGCTCATGGAACAATCTGTCCAACTGGGTCCAATGATGGATCGAATTGGGGGGGAGAGTTGTGAACCAAGTAAACGCGTTCATTGTTAAAGAACTTAGGAAATACTTAATCCTCAGGTTTTCGTTGTTTGAAATATCTCCTGCTTCGATCAAGTATCTCGCCACATGTTCGACAGTAGATTCTGTCGTGTCCCCTGAAAATTTAGTGAACTTAGGGACTTTACATCTAGGAGGTAAGTTTATTTGTAACACATATTCTGACAGTGGGGATGTGAAGTTGGGCCTACGAAAGCCCATATTCATCCCATTTTGTGTTATGATTCTTTCGATCATGGCTGCCAGGTTATTTTCCAAACCCATATTCTGGTATTGGATGTGCTGAACTACTTCGTCAGCATTTTGGTTTCTGTTGACTATCCTTACCTCCGGGGCTATGACCCTAGGTTCTTCGACCCCGGGTTGCTCCAATCGTGCCCTAAGGTTTTCTTCGACAGGCTGCTGGACTTGGTTAATAGTGGTTTCTTCCTCTAGAAGTATACCTTGGTTTCCCCTTATTTGCGCCCTTTGGGGCTGTCGAATAGGTTGGGGTACCCCAAAGAAATCAGCCAGACGCGTCATTTGCGCTGTCATCTGCTGATTCGACTGGGTGGTGTTTTGTATTAGAGGATTCAGCACTGTACTTAAAGTTTGTGCCAACATTTGAACCATATCGTGGTTGCTTTCGTCCATTTGTTGCCTCAAGACTGATGTCGAGGCATTCGTAAGGCCATGCGCTACTTGGGACGTTCCTCCTAAGAGTTGGGTCCTATTTCTATTCGCCATACCAACTCCAGAACCTTGGAGTGGCGAAGAGGCACTCACTAAAGGGTCTGAAAAAGTGGACGTAGCGTTCGTCAGGCTAGCCAATTCAGAAGTTGGCATGCCATAGAGTGGTTCTCGATTTGGACCGCCTGTCATAAATCCTGGGGGAACATAAGGCCTAGTTCCTGGATTTCCCCTTGGTGGGGGAGTTCCCAAAGGCACTCTGGGGCCAGTGAACAGAGGTAATGGCCCCGTTTGTGTGACCGTTACTGCTGGTGTTGAACCAGCGGTTAGCGCTTCACTTACGGTTGGGATTACCATTGTTCCCACATTCGTTTGTGGGATTTCGCTATTGTTTGGCGGATTCGCCATCGCTTCTCTTCTTCTGGCAGTATTGGTATTGTTAGTGTATATTCTACCACTTCTCAATAACATGCAATACTTCTCGAAAAAGATGATATTCTGTACAAATACGGTTAACCTTCAAAATCAACACAAGGTCCCACCGGGTGTGCCAATTTGTTTACCGTGGAAATTGGTAAACAACCGCTGATCCTCCAAAAGGTTACTTATTTGGTGACTCGCAGGATCGATCAGATTGATCCTAAGACATGGTTGATTTTTGGGGTTTTGATTAAGTTTAATGATGGTTAATGACAAGAAAATAAAGACACTTTATGTAAATTGCATGAAGAAAACTTGGTAGAATGAAAGAAAGCTTTAAATAAAGGCTTCGACTGGGAAAAGTAAATGAAAGGAAATAAAGTTCTGGAAAATAAATGACTTTGATTAATTTAAATGGTGTTTCACACATACATTCTCAACAATTCTTTCGCTCACACTGGGTACTTGAATCTAAATGAGTGACTTGTATATAATTGTGAACACACGCAAAAAACTACGTGAACAACTAGTATTTATACTAAACACGTCTCAAGTAACCGTCGGGCAGTTACGCTGCTTCGAGATGACTCCACTTGGCATGCTCACAGCATTCGACGCTCCTGATCTTGGCACGTTGCACTTGGTAACCGCTGGGAACCGTTTTCCCTCCAAACATTTGAATCTCAAACCGTTCCACTCCGAGCATCGAATACCTTTGTCGAGAAGCACCTTCGACGTCGAAGGCAACAAGATTCCTACTTAGAAGAAATTCTCTAAGTACATTGCCATCTTCTGATGAGCATTTCGACAGAATCAGCTGGTCGAAACCGTCCCTCATGATTAATGGTTTATATTAATAAAAACAAGGGTGTCAAGTTTAGGAGCCAACACCAACTCTCTTTTAGATAAGGGAGGTTGAACTCTTCCGATCAAGTTCCTCCATTTTTATGCATAGTCCTTGAAGCCTTCACTTAAAACCATGGCCATACTCTGGAGTTGAGTACGGGTAGGCGCAAGATCAACATTGTATTGGTATTATTTGTAAAAAGCTACAACAAGATCTTCCCAGTTATGAACATTTGCCCTTTCTAACTGATAAAACCAATCAAGTTGAGTTCCAGATAGACTCTCTTGGAAGAAGTGTACCCATAAATCTTTGTCAGCGGTATGAGGCTGGATTTTCCTCACATAGAATCGGAGATGCATTTTGGGGCATGAGACTCCGTCATATTTGGAGAACACAGGTGCTTTAATTTGAGAGGAATGACAATCCCCGACACTAAGCCCAACTCCTCAAAGTCCAAGCCATGCACTTTTTGGATTTCCATTGCATTCAACCGTTCTTCTAGATGCTTATACTTCTTGTCAGCTGGAGGGTATTGTTCTTCAGAATAGTCTTCTTCTTCCTCTTGCTCTTCTGAATCAGACTAAACAATTGTTTCCTTGCCCTTCCCATCTTGATTGTCTTTCTCACCGGATGTCGTTGTAAATTCGAAGGCCCTTCTTATTTTCCCTAGGAATCTTCTTCCCATGTTCAGAATTCCGGTTATTTTCTTCGTCTTCTTTTTCTTCTCCTCAACCAGCAAGGTCTTCAACTCTTCTTGTCCTTTGACCAGAGTTAAGAACAACTGTTGAAATTGTGCATTCTGAGCTTGAAGGTCCTTCATCGTTTGCTCGAGATCCATCTTACTGAAATAAACAGTAGAGAGATGAGGAGACTTGTTGCAAGAAAGCTGCTTATGTTATGATGAATGGTAAATGCATATGCAATGATTTCAAGGATCTTAAGATTCAAATTTGTTTTAGACAAAAAGGAAAAACACATTATATTAATAAGTTAAAGCTTTGAGTACATCAATTCCTTCTTGGGAAAAATAATACAAGAACTCTAAGATAGAAAGGTAGTATGCATCCTCTTTGGGTGTGGTGTAGGAATTCAAAGTATGCTCCTCATGAAGTAGTCTAGTGAGTTCCAAAACTTTCTTCTCGCTTGCGTAGAATTGGGCTTCGAAAGTATCTCGCTCCCCTTGAGTTGTATCCAATCCCTTTGTAGGTATTCAAGAGAGGTGGGCATGTCAGGATGTAGGATAGTATATGGAACATCTCCTTTCATGGCAGGCTCAATGATTACCAGGAGAATGGAAGGATAAGGCATCACAAGACTCTGAGCACGAGTTCATACCCATTTGAGGTAAGGCTCAAGAGGTATGGAATTTTTATGCCCCGAGGTCTTGCTATCTACCTTGTTCAACATCCTCCAAGCTCGGATAAATCTCTAGCGAAGACCTTGATCGTCGTTGTCGTAGTCAAATACCAAACCTTGAATCAGCATCTCGTACGGGCCATCCCTTCGGGCATAACCAAACTGTCTTAAGGCTAAGCAGGGGTTGTAGGTGATACCTCCCCTAATTCCAAGTAAGGGGACATTAGGGAACTCTCCACAACGGTCAACAATAGTAACATTCTCTATGGATCGGGAGCACTAATGGATGTCTGAATGTTTGAGCATCATCAACCTTTATGACCACCTTGAACCTTGCTCGTTCTTTAATACAGATTGGGGAAGATGCGAAATAAACCATCTTTCCAAGAGAGGAGTACAACACATAAGGACACCTCTTTTCCTCATAGTGCGAGTGTGAAAAGAATGCAGAATGTCCTCTATCAATGTAGGTATCGGGTTACGGGATATGAAGATTTTGACGGTGTTCACATCTATGAGTTGGTCAGGATTTGGAAACAAAACCATCCCATAGATGAGGAGAGCCACAATTTCCTCAAAGGCTTGCAAATCCAAGGAGTTCCAACAATTTTGGGCTTTCTCAAACAAGAACTTTGCTAGGAAACCTTTGACACCACTCCTTGTTTCCCAATGAGTAGTGGCATCAGATGAGTGCAAGTGTAGAGCTTGAGCAATCTTTTCTGGCTTTGGGTCTCTTTCCATACCGTTGAAAGGTAGTTGATTGAGAATGGGAATTCTCAAGAGTCGGGAGAATTCCTCCAAAGTAGGCACAAGTTGATAGTCGGGAAATGTGAAGCAATGGTGTAAGGGGTCAAAGAACTGAAAGAGCACATTCATCATGTCCTCATCTGTGTTAGAGGTGACCAAGTTAAGTAGGCGACCATGTCTCTCGGTGAATGGAGAGTTTTCAGGAATCCTTGAAGCTAGTTCCTTAAGTTGTGGAGGGATCCTTACAAGGTTGACTTGAATAGTTTTCCTGCGAATTGAATCCATGTCCTACAAAACAAGAACAAAGATGAATCCCAAAATCCTTGAAATGGTTAGTGAATGTGTATGATTTTATGATGTTGTGATGTTCATGATGTTATGTACAAGTATATATATATATATATATACAAACAAAACAAACAAATCCTTAGGTTTAGGCTTGCATGGAGTCTCATAGGTAAGTACCCTCTTGAAGTTTAGTTGGCTCAACCTGTCCTAGTAATAGTAACTGGGTTCTAAGGAGCTCAATATCACTGGTTTGTTTCCTTGGTAGTTGTTTTAGCACAAGCCTCTTTAATGGCGACCAAAATATCCCAAGAAACCAAATCTCAATGAGTGTAGTATCGAGTATCTACCAACTTCGGACTGTACCAAAGTCGGTCATCTCACTACATCCTAAAGGCCAAGTTGGTAAAGTAAATATTCTAAAAGTTCATTAGTGCTTCATGACATCACTCAGCGGCCCCGTATTCTCCTTTATTAACTCAAGGGCTACTGGTACCCACAAATATATCGCACTAACATAACTATTTCTTAGACCATGTCGGTATACCCCGCACAGTTTCCACAATGTATTGTTACTTACCTATAATGTATCCCAAATCCAGGTAGAGGATTCAAACCCAAACAAAGAACCAACATGTAAAGCATACAAGTCAAACAATGAAAGCAAGTACATATGATCTAACCCTAAGGTAACCCCACTTTTTGAATTTTCCCCAGCAGAGTCGCCAGTTCTATGATACGGTGGGAGAACTGGCTTAAAGGTTTTGAGTTTGATCGCAAATGTTGGGGTTAGTAATTATCGCCACCGAATTTTCTTTTATCTAAAAAGGAAAGGTGAAAAAGCACAGGAAAGACCTTTGAGATTGTTTCTTGAGTTCGGGGGGTAGATTATGAAAAGGGAAGGTATTAGCATCCTTTTCATCCATGGTTTTCCATGGGCTCTTAGTTACTTGCTAGATCACTTGCTTTTGTTTGAAATTGTGCTTTGTGTGGTTTTTGAAAGTATTTTGTAAAGAGGCCATTGTTTAGGCAATCTTTGTAATGATTCTTGTTTGTAAGAATGTATACAAAGATGTTTGATCTTTTGAAAATGTTTTCAATTCGTAAGATGTTCTGAAAGTGTAGGTGTTTGAAAATAGTAAGGATATTTGTTTGAAATTGAGCAAGTAATTAGGAGCATTCTACCTACTCAAAAGTCTTTCTTGTTCATTTTCCTTTTCCTTTGACATTGTTATCTTACCATTGATTTGGTAAGTAACCCTATCCTTGGATGTAAATGGGATGGGCGTGGGGTCATCGTATAACCATGATTAGCAATGTTGCGAGGTATCTTATCATTCTTTTTGAGGGACTAAGATCATTTGAAAGGAAACTTAGATAGCGTCATCGAGGGACTATGATCTTGTATTTGCTTTGTTTTTTCTAAGATACCTTACATGTGTAATATGGCCATTTTGTATAAGGCAACCAAGTGGTATAACCCTAGGCGTGCTTGTGTGCAAGTGTATTGTTTTCATGCTTGTTTTTGTCTTGAATTAGGGCTTTCTAAGTATTGGTTTTAGTCTTTCCATACAAACCCTAATTACTAACATGTTATACATAAAGCGATAAATTGCGGAATTTAAAGTTACTAAGCTATTAATGTAAACCTAGTTAGTATATTACAACCATATTGAATGGGTATCAATGTACAAGGAATTAAATGGATACAATGTACAAAAGTGAATAAATATATAAAAATATAAAATGTGAAGTGAATGGATATATGTTTGATTTTTTAGAAAAAATGGATTTTGTCTTAATATAATTAATTTAAATAAAAATAATTAATAAAAGAAGTAAACCCTAAATTAGTTTAAGAAAAGATTTTTTAACAAAACCCTAAATCTATTAGTTAAAAATAAAAGAAAATAAGTTTATGACAAAAGTGTTTTTTTGTATTTTTATGTCTTGAAAATATTTATAGTATTATAAAATATTTTTAGCCTTTTTTATATTAAAAAAATAATATATTTAAAATGGTGTGAAATACAAAAAAATAGTATTAATTAAATTTACAAGATAAATTAGTAAAAATAAGTAAAGTATAGTTAATAAAAATATTTTTTGTGAGGAAAAAATAAAATAAACTAAGTTAAAATGAAAATCTAATTTTTTTTTAAATATTTTTTATGATTTTTAATATTTAGAAACTATATTAAGAAAATAAAAATGAAATAAATAAAAAAATAAATAAACTTGAGCCAGGGGTGCCAGTAGTCTACTGGGGGGTTAGCAAGCAGGAAATAAAAAAAACAACACAAGCCCAATAAGGCCCAAGCGCCTATAAAAAAAGTCAGAATGGAAAACATGTAAAAAATGCAAAAGGGTACCACTGGGGCTCGAACCCAGGTGCCAAAGGTTATAGGCGCGCGCTTCTATCACTAGGGCGGCTATACATCCGTTAACATAAGCAAAACAATAAATATACAAGGCAAAATGTGCCCTGATGACTTCATCTTCAACCTCCAGCCAGACCAACTGTAACTTGCTCATTTCTCATCAAAAATGAAAACTATAAACATGAAACTTGTAGAAAATTTTCTCAAGGTTTCAGAAATGTAAAGCATTAAAACTATAGATCAGAGATAAGCATGAATTTTAATGGCCCTAATCTAAACCCGAAAAATCTCAAAAATTTCAGTTTCAAAATTCTCTAAGCTCAAGCAAAATTAATGGAAACTGTGGACATGGTTAGCTTCAGGGTAATGATATCTACATGTTTTGTTCATAAATAAATCATTGATGATGCCTGTATAAAGAGTTCCAAGTTGAGAAAACTTACCTTAAAACTGGAAATCGTGTTTTGAGTTTGAGCTTGTTTCAAGTGATGGTGATGATCAGGTTAGCTTCCTTGAGGTCCTAGGAAGCTAATACAATGATTAGCTTGAACAATGGATGGCTGAAATGGTCTGGAGAAGTCAATGTGCAGAGCTGAGATTTTGAAAATGGAGGATGGTGTTAATGGTGTTACAGTTCTAAAACAGGGTGTGGGATTGTGTGATACGGTGGGAGAACTGACTTGAGGTTTTGCGTTTGTGTTTGCAAATGTTGTTGTTTAGCAAGAGTCGCCACTGACTTTTATTTTATCCAAAAGGAAAGGTAAAAAAGCACAGGAAAGACCTTTGAGATTTTTTTTGGGTTCGGGGGGTAGATTATGAAAAGGGAAGGTGCTAGCACCCTTTTCATCCATGGTTTTCCATGGGCTCTTAGTTACTTATTTTTGATCACTTGCTTTTGCTTTTCAATTGTTTGAAATGGTACTTTGTATGGTTTTGAAATTATTTTGAAAAGAGGCCATCGTTTTGGCAATCTTTGTAATGATTCTCGTTTGAATGTATACAAAGGTGTTTGTCTTTTGAAAAATGTTTCAATGTTTGAAAGTTTGTTTGGAAAATGTTTTGAAATTGTGTGTGTTTGTTTAAAAATGGCAAGGATCGTTTGAAAGAGATCAAGTAACTAGGAGTTGTCTACCCTACTCAAAAGTCTTTCCTACACATTTTTATTCCTTTGACATTGTTGTTTTACCATTGTATTTGGTAAACAACCCTATCTTTGGATGTTAAACGGGGTGGGCGTGGGTCATCGTATGACCATGATAACAATATTGCCAAGTATCTTAGCAAGTTTTTTGAGGGACTAGATCATTTTTGTTTAGGCAACCAAGATAGCATCATCGAGGGACTATGATCTTTTGTTTTTGTTTTGATTTTTGCCAAGATACCTAGCATGCATACCATGGCCATGTTAAGGCAACAAAGTGGATGAAACCCTAGGGGTGCTTGTGTGCAAGGTGTTGTCATTTTTCATACATTTTTTTCTTGTATTTAGTCATGCTATTTGTTTGATTTTTTTGTCTTTGCATACAAAACCCTAATTTACTATCATGGCATATGAAAGCAATAAAATGCGTAAAGTAAATCTAGACTATTACAACATTATTATGGGGAGGGGGGTACAAGTTTTGAATAGGGGATATTGCTCAAAATAAAACCCTAAAACTATTACAACCAAATTAAATTTATTTGTACAAATAAATAAACAAGCAAATATATAAATATGCAATAAAATATAAATATGCAAGAAATGTTTTTATGTATGTAAAAATAAATTTATTTAAGTTCTAAAAATAAGAAAATAAAATGATTATTTTTGAAAGGGTGAACACCCTAGTTTTTGTTTTAAAAGAAAATATGCTTTATATTATTTATTTATTCATTTTTTGTTTAAGAAAAATAATAATAATATATACAAAAATGTTAAAAAATTAAATATTATATGAAAATATTAATTTAAGTGTATAAATAATAAAAATAAAAATATATAATATTTTTTTTATTATTTACAAGTTTTATTTAGAAAAATAAGTTATATTATTATTAATAAACTATTTTTATGCCCAAAAAATAATGAAAATAATAAAATAAAATGCAAAAAATAATGAAAATATTTTTGAGATTTTTAAATGTTCAGAAAAAATAAATAAAGTCAGAAAATATAAAAGAAATGAAAAATATACAAAAATATAGAAAATGGGCCAAGGGGGTGCAAAAAGAAAAAAGGGGGTGCAGAAAGAAACAAGCCCAAGCGCGCCAGGCCCACTTCACTTCATCCCTGTCCTCTGAACAGAGCCAAACGCGCGCGCCCTGTGTTCAAAACCTGTTCTCTCTATTGCTTGTATGAAATAAAAAATTTACAACATGAAAGTTATAGCATTTTCAATCACGATTCCAACCATATAAAAAACTTGACCTAACTCTCAAAGATCAGAGAGAATTTTGTCACCCCTAATTTATGACCTAAAAATTTCAGCATGTTCATCATCCAAATTCTCCTAGCTCAGTTAATATAAATAAGAATTATGCATATGTACAGTTCAAGCAACTTAAAGACTACATTTTTGCTTCACAAACCTAAGCCTAATGATGCCTAAATAAGGAGATAGAACTTTGAAAATTAACTTGTTCAGTTGAGTTTGGTTATGGCAATGTAGCAACTTTGAGTGAGGCCTGAAGTATTTGTGAGCTTCCTTGAAGTTCTCTCAACCTTTCCCAATGCTCAGCTTGCTTTGAAATGGCTTGAATCTCCTTGTAGAAGTCAACCTGCAAACTCAGAAATTGAAAATGGTGAAGCTTGAAAATGAGGTTACAGTTGCTGACCAATGGCTTGGATAGTTTAGGTGTGTTGTAGGGAAAATGTATGAAGTGGTTTCAAGCAAAACGCACGAGGGAATATGAAGGTGGCTTGGTGTTGCAGAAGTTGCCCTGTTTTGGGAAGAAATGGAGTTTTCTGTGTTAGAGGGTGTTTGAGAGCTTATCAAATCGTGTTTTGGCTTGTTACAATATGCTGAAGTTGTTTCAAATGATAGTCAGGCTTGGTTTTAACAGATACTCAAGTTATGGACCTTTTGCAAGCTTACTTGCTTTTGAAGCAAAAGTGAGTTGACAAAGCTCAAAGCCTGTACAGGCTAGCTTGATGTCTGAGCATAGTTGGTGTAATTTGACTCAAGTTTGTAGATCTTGTTTATGGCCATAGATCAGGTTCAATGCTCAAGGAATACAAAGTTACATAAAGCATGCTTTGTCAAAATAGCATTGTAACCTTTTTGCCATTTTTGGATTAAACCTTTGTACAGAGCTTCAAAGATCAAAACAATGCCATTAATCATTGTATTTGAATTCAATTTTGGAGTGTAAAAAAGGACTAGGGCCTGTAATGCAAGTACCAACATGATTCAAACTGATTTGCAAGTTGTAACATGGTGCAAAATGCCTTGGACAAAAGTGAGAATTTGCCATTTTCTTTTCTTCGATTCTCCCTAACCATAAATGATCTTGGAGAGTTCTTTGACATTTTGGAAAGCTTGTAAAATTCTCTACAATCCATATTTGAAATTAATTTTGATATTCCTCTTGGAACAAGGTGAAAAATTTCCATGAAGATAGGTCAAAAATCTGTCTAAACTAGGGCAAATTTTCACTAAGTTAAAAGTTTCATGGACCCCTATTCACAAAATCATAACTTGAGATCCAAGCATCTTTTGGGAAAACTTTGTGAATCAAAGTTGTATATTTCATGGAGGAATACAACTTTCATGTTGGAAGTTTTCTTTGAAACCAATTGCATCATGGTGAAAAAGTTGGGAAAAGTTGGGAAAAAATAAGAAATTTTCATAACTTAGAAATTTTCTAAGTTATGAAAATTTTCAAACTTAAACCCTAATTTTCAAAATTAGGTTTATTGGTGAACAAGTTTCATGTTTTGTCACATCTTGATGAAAAATGACCCTTGGCACTTGATTTTGACCAAAAAGTCAAAGTTTGACTTTTCAGTGTACAATCAATTTTTGATCAGTTGACTGAAAAATTCATCTGTCAATCCAATGCTTTTGAGATCTTTTGAACCTTGTGATTAGGTCAAGATGATGCTATTGAGTCCTTGAAATCATGCTTGACCCAATTGGTCATTGGCTAGGTTAAAAATCAGAAACTGCCCTTTCTCAGTCAAAACCCTAATTTTAACCATTTTGCCCTTTAGATGATCTGATCAAATTTCGAGAGGAGTTGTGGTCAAAACTTGATCAAATGGTAGATAGGAGCCTAGAATGTTGATGTGCATCAAAAATTATGAAGTTTGACTGCAAATTGGCCACAGTTGACTTTTTCCCCAATACAGTTGATTTTTAGGTCAATTGTCCAATTGACTGGTCCAAAATTTGATTCAAGGCTTGAAACTTGGTATGAGCAATCTTAGGAGTCCAACATGAAGTATGAAAGTCATATGAGGCATTGGAAGTCCAAAAATCCATGTGCAAACTCAAACCCTAATTTCAGGTCATCAGTGCAAGGAAATATCTTGAGTTGAGCAAACCCTGATCTGGTCTTGAGTCCAAAGAGTCTTGTGAGGAAAATCTTGATAAAATGAGAGGGAAATTTTTGGGGTACAACAAATTGATTCTATGTGATGTTTAGAAACTTTAGAAACCAAAAGGCCAAGAAACGCACGAGTAGATTATGAGTTTCAAGTTTTTGGTCAGTTTGTGTGAAAATGGATGTATGAAGTGTGATTCTGAGTTCTAGGTTCTTTCAAGGCTTGAGAATTTGTGTGTTTTTGTCAAATAGTTTGTCTATGTATAAACAAAAGTGTTTGAGTGCATTGGCAAGTCAGAAGTACAAGTTCTTAGCTTTTGGCTAAGTTACTTGATTTTGAAGAAAAGAGGGAAACAAGTTTCAAAAAGAGGTACAAGCATGGGATGGGTGATTGTAAGTGTTTGAAACATTTCTCATCAGTTATAGGACTGGTTTGATCAGAAGAGAACAAGTGCAACGCTCAAGAACAAGTTTTGTACAAAAAGTTGCTTTATCAAAATGGCAATGTCACCTTTCTTCCAAAAATGGATAAAAAGCATGCTCATGCATTGAATGCTTGAAGTGAGGCCTCTAACAGTTGTGTAAACCATTAATTATGGAGTGACTAACAAGTTTTAGGCCTTCAAAGTAGAGTTAATGCAGCACAACTTTGAATTTGAATTTTGTTCATCACTAAAATGACTTGTAATTAAAGTGATAAAACCCTAACTTCATCTCTTCGATTCTCCCTACTTAAGAATGATCTCAAGGAGTTCTTTGACATTTTGGAAAGCTTGCAATGTTCTCAACAACCCATATTTGAATTTCTTTTGAATATTCCCATTGCAAATATATGAAAAAGTGCCATGAAGTTGGGTCAAAATCCTGACCAAATTAGGGCAAAATTTCACTAAGTGTTTTGTTTCATGACCCTATGTTCATAAAACTATAACTTGAGATCCAAGCACTTTTGGAAGGAGTTGTATGAAGCAAAGTTGTAGATTTCATGGAGATCTAAAACTTTCATGTTGGAAGTTTCTATTGAATCATCTTTCATCATGGTGAAAATTTTGCTCAAAGTTATGAAAAAATAAGTAATTTCCAACACTTAGAAAATTTTCTAAGTTTAGAAATTTTGACTTTTCAAAATGAAATCTTGAATTTTTTATTTCTTGATGAATAAGTTTCATATTTTGACATGTTTAGATGAATTATGATCTTTGGCACTTGAATTTGACCAAAAAGTCAAAGTTTGACTTTTCAGTATACAATTGACTTTTGATCAGTTCACTGAAAAATTCATTTGTCAATCCAATGGTCTTGCAATGTTTTGAACCATGTCATTAGGTCAAAATGATTCAATTGGACTCTTGAGATCATTCCTTAAACCAATTGACTATCTGAAGGGGTGAAAAACACAAGAAGGGGGGGTTGAATTGTAAAACTGGAAACTTAAAACAATTGACAAGATATTTTTATCCTGGTTCGTTTGATCTCAAACTACTCCAGTCCACCCGTCAAGGTGATTTCGCCTCTCTCCAACGAGGTCTTAATTCACTATATTCAACTGAATACAAATCTGCTTTAACAACTGCTAAAGCCTTCTTGATTCAAACCACAATCCGGTTTGTCAAGGCAACACTTTCTTACAAAGGTATAAAATAATGTGTGTGAATGTTTTCTACAAAACTATATCACAACTGTGATGTTTACACAATTGAAGCTTAGAAACTTAGAATGCTAAACACTAATGGAGTATCAGAGTTTGTTGGTTTAGCAATATGGTAGATGAAGATTATTGTTCAGCTTTGTGCGTGTAGAGAGTTTGGAAGCATTAGCCGTGATAATCTTCGAAGCTTGGTTTATATAGCACTTGAGAAGATGAACGTTGATGCAAATATTCTTGATTCAATGCTATTAACAAGCTTTCCTTTTTGAGCAGATCTTGTCTGGAATGAGGCCGTTGGAATTGATTAGCGTTCAATGCACAGTACCGTTGCTTCTTCAATGCACGATCTGGCTTGGCTCATTCTGATTCTGCTTCGCTGCTGATGAACTATTTGATTCTGTATCAGAGTGTTTTACGCGCAGTTCTGTTCATCAAGCTTCAGCATGTGCAAGCGTTGATCATCTGATTTTGACGTTCTGATTCAGCAACTTCTGATGCTGGTGTATGAAAACATATTCTGATGCTGAGAACGTGATCTTGCTTATTTTAATCAGCATATCTGCAAATTAGAGCATAGTAATTTTAGGCAGCATATAATTCAATCATGAAATATTTAACTACTATATCTTTTCACTTTGTTATCATCAAAACTTAAATATAGGGTACTAGATTCAAACATTGTTCTAACAATCTCCCCCTTTTTGATGATGACAAAAACTAGATATTTTAAATGAAAAATAACGTGAAAAGTTATCAGAGCTATGTATCAGAATAAGAAGTACGGAGAATTCAGAGTTTAAGAGATACTCCCCCTGAGTTTGTTACTTCCCTTTGCTATGCGTGTTCTTCAGAGTCAGATCTTTTTTTTATCTTTGAGCATCAGATTATAGGTCTTTGACTTATCAGAAAGCAGAGCTTCAGAGCTTTTCCTGTCAGAGCTTTGCTTCGGATCAGAGTGTTAGGACAATCAGAGCTTCATATATCAGAACTTCATATTTGATCAGAGCAACATGGGCTTCTAGTTCTTAGTCTTCATAGTGTTCGGAGCTTCCTTGTGCATGTAGACTTAACAACAAAAAAGAAAAACATTTCAAGTAATAGAGTTAGAATGTTTGAGAGTTTCTGTCTAGTTAGCCGTTATTGATTTTAAATATCATTCCTGTTCTCCCCCTTTTTGTCAGCAATCAAAAAGTGTTAGTGATGTGCTAAAACAATTTAGATCAGAAAAACAAGTTATATTAAAATAGTTCAGAATCAGAGCAAAATAGCATTACAAAACATAGTCAAAACATAGAATGAAAAATTATGCATGAAAAAGATTTTAAGGTTGTGGGGGCATGCGTGAGAACAGGCTTTCCAGCATTGCTTGAATCTTTTCAGAAGTTTCATTCTGCTTCTGAACCATGGTGACAACAGTGTCAATCTTGCTGTCCTGAACATTCATTCTTGCTTCCATCTTCTGATCATTCTCTTCCATCCGCTGCTGTAGACGCAAGTCATTCAGCCTTAGTTCTTCCAGAGCCTGCCTGTCCAAGGCAGCTTGAGAACTTTCAGCAGGAGGAAGTTTCTCAGAACTTTCAGCTACATCTTCTGCTGGATTTTCTTCCTGAAGAGTCTTGTCTTCTTCTGATGGTTGCACCTGTGCAGCTTGCTCTTTCTCAGACCAGGATTCACTGTCCAGAGGGAGCACAACTTCTTGAGGCAGCTGACTCTCAACTTCCTTCAGCAGCATGCTAAAGTTCTGTTGAGCCTGCTCGTAGTTGACGTCCTGCAGCTTGAGTGCTTCAGTATGTACCCATACTCTGAACTGTGACCAGAGCTGATCAGAAGCAGCTGGGTCGATCATCCCCGGACAGACTTGCTTCAACGAAGCAATCCATTGCAGCATACCTGTTTCAAAGTCCAAAATACCAGAGCCAACATCTAGTTGCTTTGGTTTGGGAATGGCCAATTTGTGTCTTAAATCAGCAAGACGTTCAAGACTTGTTAAGTCAATGAAAATTTTGCTGGGGTTTTCAGAGGATTGGTTTTCAGAGGTTTGCTGAGGTGCTGTTTGTTTTGGAGGATGGTTATCAGAGTCAGAGGATATATCTATTGGAGTGGTTGGAGTTTTTGGAGGTGTTGATTCCTCTGATGATGGTAACTGGGGTCTGACAATGGTGGTTCCACATGGCAACTGTATTGCCAGCGGTGAAGGTTGAGGTGAGTGGGGATCAGAATGATGAGGAGATGGGGTTTCATAGCGGTGAAACTCTGGTTGAGGTGAGGGTGGATTATTTTCTGGTTGAGGAGGGGGAATCTCTGATTGCTCAGGGATCAGAGGTTCTTCTGTGATTGGTTGTTGAGATTGTGGTTCTGGTTCTGGTTGATGTTCTGGTTGTATTTCTGGTTCAGGTTGAATTTCTGGTTCAGGTTGTGGAGGAGGAATATTTGGTGGTTCAGAGTGAGGTTGAACAGAAGCATGTTCATGCTCAATATCAGCTAGCACTCTATCAAGTGCTGGTGTTGTTGAAACAGTTGGTTGTTTGGTAATTTTAATGGGAATTTTAATTCTGGTTCTTCTGAGTAGTAAGGCCTCAGAAGGGTCTTCTGGTATGGTTTCATCAATAGAAGGGATTGGGATGGATATTCTGTGAGAGGTTTGAGGAGGGGCAGCAGATGTTGGAATAGTAGATGAAATTGAAATAGGAGCAGCAGATGTATTACCTCGTTTCTTTGGAGTCTGATGAGATGATCCTTCTGCTTTCCTTTTCTTTGTCTTCTTCTGAGTCACTTCAGGTTGAACTTGACTCAGATCTTTGATCTTCAGCTTTGAACCTGCATCTTCTTCCTTGTATGAATCTGGATACTTGGGAAACATATCAGGTTGGGATTCCATTTCAGAAAAACTTGGGAAATTACTCAGAGGCACTCTTCTTCTGGAGATGTCAGCAGTTGAAGAAGCTCTGGGTTCCTTCCTGATATTTTCTATCAGCTTCATCTTTTTCAGGTTCTTAGCGTTCAGCGGTTTTCCAACAGTTGGTTCAAAATTGCCCAGCACTTTAGCTTCGCTCAGATAATCTATCAGCTTATTCTCTGTCAGAATATCTGATATGAGCCTCCCAAACGGTATCCAGTCCCTTTTGGTCCTTTCTTCTTCTCTAGTCTCTTTCACACTAGTCTTCAGATGGTTGAACAGGAAGTGTGCCAGATTGATCTTCACCTTCTGATCAATAAAGTAGATCAGAAATTGCTGATCCACGTTTATATAATCAGGAGAGCTTGTTGGCTTCCTGTGATTGAAACAGCCCAGAACAATCTTGGCCCACACTCTGCAGTGATCCTTCAGATCCTTGATTTTGCTGCTGGGAAAACCAAGAGTGAAAATGCAGTTTGCTACCACACCTATATCAGGGCATCTATCAGCCATGTCCACACAACGGACTCCACCACCACTTTGACCAATTAATCTAGCAATGAGGTCTTCAGAAATTATTATCTTCTTTCCCATGACAGAAGAGATGACTAAATGTTTATGAATCTTGGCGTGAATCCAAAATTCCTTGACAAGCTCTGGGAAAGTTGGTCCAACCAACCTATCGAAATACCTCTCCCACTTTTGAGCCCTAACTTCCTCAGTTAGGTCAAATCCATTATCCTTCAAACTTTCGAAATCGATGATTAATTCAGAGAGAACCTCAAGATTCTTTACCGGTGTGAGAAGAGTTCTGGTAGGCACCTGATATTGCTCAGAAGTTTCTTTCTTCTGATTCCCTGCAGAAATGCTGGAGGATGCCATTGTTCTCACACAACAAAGATTTTAGAGTGATTTGAGAGAAAAAGAGGTTTTAAGCAGATAACTCAGAAATATGCAGAGAATACTTAAGAGATTATGAGAAAGCGTAAAGAATAAGAATGAAGAATAATGTGCTTAAATAAAGTTTTCAAAAATTATTTTGAAAAATTAAACGTTTTTAAGAGAGAGAAAAAAATAATGATTGCCATTAACAAGCGTGATTACTTTTGCATTAAATGCTTGCTGATTTTGGGGGATTTGAGAAAGATACTTAAAAACGGTTACCAGACATGTGTCTCAATGCACCCAATCAGCGCTTTCCTTTCTCAGAAGCGTGCACGCGTTCTGCTTCAGGGATTTGCTGATGATTGGATGACACTTGTTTGATGTAGTGATCAGCACGTCTGTCTTTGAGATTAGACTCTCAGATCTTTAGACTTGCATCTGATACAATCTGCATGTTCTATCTTTCTGAAAGAAGATTGATCAGAAGTTCACAGTAATATAATTACATTCTGAAGATAAATACATGGAATTAAAACATTTTCATTCTGGGCATACTTTCATGCTGAGATGTTTCAGAATGAAATTAAACCTATCTTCTGAAAGGGGTTTAGTAAAGATATCAGCCCATTGATGGTCTGTATCTATAAATTTCAAGTTTAAAATACCTTTCTGAATATAGTCCCTAATGAAATGATGTTTTATTTCTATATGCTTAGCTCTAGAATGTAAAATAGGATTCTTACTTAAGCAGATAGCAGAAGTATTATCACAAAGAATAGGAATGTTACTCTCAAAAATCTGGAAGTCTTCAAGCTGACTTTTCATCCAGAGCATCTGTGTGCTGCATCCAGCTGCTGCTATGTACTCAGCTTCTGCTGTTGACAGAGCAATAGTTGATTGCCTTTTGCTGGACCACGAGATCAGATTTTCTCCCAGAAACTGGCAGCTTCCAGAAGTACTTTTGCGTTCCACTCTGTCTCCAGCAAAATCAGCATCACAGTAGCCTACTAAGCTGTAATCACTAGATTTTCTATAAAACAAACCCAGATTAGTAGTACCTTTCAGATACTTGAAAATTCGCTTAACAGCTGTTAAGTGAGATTCTCTAGGATCTGATTGGAATCTAGCACAAATACATACGCTGAATAAAATATCAGGTCTTGAAGCAGTCAGATAAAGGAGAGAACCAATCATACCTCTGTAGACTTTCTGTTCTACGCTTTTGCTTACCTCTTCTCTTTCCAGAATGCACGTGGGATGCATTGGAATCTTTGATGGCTTACATTCTGAAAGGTCAAATTTCTTCAGAAGATCTCTGATGTATTTGCTCTGATGAATGTAAGTTCCCTCTGGAGTTTGATTGATCTGAATTCCTAGAAAGAATTTCAGTTCCCCCATGAGGCTCATCTCAAATTCTGCCTGCATACACTTAGCAAATTTTCTTCCAAGAGAAGGATTAGTAGAACCAAAAATAATATCATCAACATAAATTTGACAGACTAAAATGTCACTCTTAACTGTTTTACAGAATAGAGTAGTGTCCACTTTCCCTCTGGTGAATTCATTTTCAAGCAGAAAGTTACTTAGCCTTTCATACCAAGCTCTGGGAGCTTGTTTCAGACCATACAGTGACTTTTTCAGTTTGAAAACATGTTCTGGATGTTTTGTATTTTCAAAACCTGGGGGTTGGTGAACATAAACTTCTTCTTCTATATAGCCATTTAAGAATGCACTTTTGACATCCATCTGATACAGAGTGATGCCTCTATTAACAGCAAATGAGATTAAGAGTCTGATAGATTCTAACCTGGCGACTGGGGCAAAGGTTTCTGTATAGTCTATCCCCTCTTGCTGACTATAACCTTGTACAACCAGTCGTGCCTTGTTTCTGACGACTTCACCTTGTTCATTAAGCTTGTTTCTGAACACCCATCTTGTTCCAATGACGTTGAATCCTTTTGGTCTTGGAACGAGATCCCATACGTCGTTTCTGGTGAATTGATTCAGCTCTTCTTGCATTGCCAGAATCCAGTCATTGTCCAGAAGTGCTTTATCAATAGAAGAGGGTTCAATCAGAGACACAAGTCCCATCAGAGTTTCTTCAGAGTTTCTGAAGCTTGCTCTTGTTCTGATTGGATCTTCCTTTCTTCCTAGGATAGTCTCTTCTGGGTGATTCAAACTGCTTCTGGGTAATCTCTTCTGAGGTTGATCAGCAGCAGTTGTAGGATTTCTAGCATTGCTTCTTTCAGACGTTGAAGGAATGTCTGTGTTGAGAGCTTCTGATGACTTGTCTTCAGAACCTGCAAATTCAATTTCTATACCTGCAAGATTTTCATTCTGCTTTGACTTTTCAGAGTCAAGCTTGTCATCAAAACGAACACTGATTGATTCTTCCACAATCTGTGTTTCTGTATTGTATACTCTGTACCCTCTTGAGCGTTCAGAGTATCCTAACATAATACACTTCTGTGCCTTAGAATCAAACTTGTTCAAATAATTCTTAGTGTTTAACATATAGCAAGTACATCCAAATGGATGAAAATACGAAATGTTGGGCTTTCTGTTCTTCCACAATTCATATGGAGTCTTTTCCAGAATAGGTCTTATTGAGATTCTGTTCTGAATGTAGCACGCTGTGTTTATTGCCTCTGCCCAGAAAGTCTTAGCAACGTTTGTCTCGTTGATCATGGTTCTGGCCATTTCTTGCAATGTTCTGTTCTTTCGTTCTACAACTCCATTTTGTTGGGGAGTTCTAGGACAAGAGAAATCATGCAGAATGCCTTTGTCATTAAAGAATGACTCAAAATCTTTATTTTCAAATTCTCCACCATGATCACTTCTGACTTTAACGATTCTAAGATCTTTTTCATTCTGAACTTGGTTACAGAAGGTAACAAACACAGAGTGTGACTCGTCCTTGTGTCTTAAGAACTTTACCCATGTCCATCTGCTATAGTCATCTACGATTACTAACCCATACTTCTTGCCACTTACAGAAGCAGTCTTAACTGGTCCAAATAAGTCAATGTGCAGAAGTTCTAATGGCTTAGAGGTAGAAACAACATTTTTGGATTTAAAAGAGGGTTTTGCAAATTTGCCTTTCTGACATGCTTCACACAGAGCATCTGAATTGAACTTCAAATTTGGAAGTCCTCTGACCAGATTGAGTTTGTTAATCTGAGATATTCTTCTCATACTAACATGCCCCAATCTTCTGTGCCAGATCCACTGCTCGTTGTTAACAGACAGAAGACATTTTACATTCTGACTTTTTAGTTCAGAAAGTTTGATTTTGTAAATGTTGTTTTTCCTCTTTCCATTAAATAGGATAGTCCCATCTTTCTGACTAACAGCTTTACATGTTTTTTGATTAAAGATTATATCATAACCGTTATCACTTAATTGACTTATGGATAACAGGTTATGCATCAATCCATCTACAAGCAGAACATTATTAATAGAGGGAAGATTTCCGTTACCTACAGTTCCAGAGCCAATAATCTTTCCCCTCTGATTGCCTCCAAAGCCAACGTGGCCTCCAGGCTTAAGTTCCAGGCTTTGGAACATATGCCTTCTTCCCGTCATGTGTCGTGAGCAGCCAGAGTCCAGGTACCATGACTGGTGTTTCTGACTTGCTGCTAAAGATATCTGCAACATGTATTATTTTATCCTTAGGTACCCAGATCTTCTTGGGTCCTGATTTGTTAGTTTTACCAAAACTCTGGTTGAATTTTGGTTTCACAGAGTGCTTACTACTAGTATATTTGATGTCATGTGTGTGACCATACACAAAGTGTGAATTTAGAGGAGTGTGTTTAATAACTAAATCCATGACATTCTTAGGTGTAGGAACCTTACCTTGGTATCCTATTCCTTTCCTGCCGTTTCCGCTAACTCCATAGATCATTGAAGCCATTCTGCTTCTATCTATGCTTTTAGCAAGGAACTTCTAGAAACTATGATCATACTCCTTGATGATCTCATCAGCGTTGCTGGGAGTTTCAGAAATTGGTACCTTCTGAGAGTTTTGTAAAGAGTTTTCTAATTTTAAAATTTTATCTCTCAGCTCAGAGTTTTCCAATTTGAGACTTTCAGACTTATTAGAGTCAGATTCAAGAGTCCTTTTCAGGTCTCTGAATTTAGCTCTAATCTGCTGATAACGTTCCAGAATTTCATTGAGGCTTTCAGCAAGTTCAGCCTTTGTAAAATTAACAGCGAAGTTAGGAAATACCTCTTTTGTGTCTGATTCTGAGTCTGAGTCAGAAGCTTCACTGTCATCTGGAATGCTAGCCATGAGCGCTATGTTCGCCCTTTCATCATCTGATTCTGAGTCAGCTTCAGACGAGTCAGAGTCATCCCATGTGGCCATGAGACTTTTCTTCTTCTCTCTTCCAAACTTCTTTTTGGGCTTTTCCCTCTGAAGCTTTGGACAGTCACTCTTGTAGTGTCCTTGCTCATTGCACTCGTAGCAGATGATGTCTTTTGTATTTGGCTTCTTGCTACCAGAGGAGCCTTCAGATCTTCTGTATCCAGAGGAAGAATCTGTCCTTCTGTATCTTGAAGAAGACTCGTTCTGATCAGATCTTCTGGGATTCCTGAACTTCCTTTGTCTTTGCTTCCACAGTTGATTTACTCTTCTGGAGAGAAGGGAAAGCTCGTCTTCTTCTGATGAGGATCCATCAGATGTTTCTTCAATTGCCTGCAAAACTTTAGATTCAGATTTTCTGTTAGATTTTAAAGCTATAGGCTTACCTTGCTTCTGAGGCTCGTCAGCTTCCAGCTCTATCTCATGACTTCTGAGGGAGCTTATAAGTTCCTCCAGAGTGATTTTGTTGAGATCTTTCGCCAGCTTCAGAGCAGTAACCATAGGCCTCCACTGCTTGGGTAAACTTCTGATTATCTTCTTGACATGGTCAGCAGTAGAGTATCCCTTGTCCAGAACTTTGAGACCAGCTACCAGAATCTGGAATCTAGAGAACATAGTTTCAATGGATTCAGATTCTTCCATTTTAAACGCCTCATACTTCTGAATGAGCGCCAGAGCTTTTGTTTCTTTGACTTGAACGTTGCCCTCATGCGTCATTCTGAGAGAATCAAAGATGTTCTTAGCTGTGTCTCTGTTGGAGATCTTCTCATACTCAGTATATGAGATGGCACTGAGGAGGATGGTTCTGGCCTTATGGTGATTCTTGAAATCACGCTTTTGTTGATCAGTCATTGATTTTCTTTCAATCTTCTGACCAGTTGCATTCACAGGGTGCGTGTATCCATCTGTCACCATATCCCACAGATCAGCATCATGTGCTAGAAAGAAGCTTTCAATTCTGTCTTTCCAGTAGTCAAAGTTTTCTCCATCAAAGACTGGAGGTTTGCCGCTGAATCTGTCTCTATCCTCATTGTTGTCATTGCTGAAATGAGAGTTGTTTCCTGCCATTGTGTTTTTCTGACGCTGGATCTTGTACTGACACGGTTAAGTGTTTTAGCTCAGAACCAGGAGCTCTGATGCCAATTGAAGGGGTGAAAAACACAAGAAGGGGGGTTGAATTGTAAAACTGGAAACTTAAAACAATTGACAAGATATTTTTATCCTGGTTCGTTTGATCTCAAACTACTCCAGTCCACCCGTCAAGGTGATTTCGCCTCTCTCCAACGAGGTCTTAATTCACTATATTCAACTGAATACAAATCTGCTTTAACAACTGCTAAAGCCTTCTTGATTCAAACCACAATCCGGTTTGTCAAGGCAACACTTTCTTACAAAGGTATAAAATAATGTGTGTGAATGTTTTCTACAAAACTATATCACAACTGTGATGTTTACACAATTGAAGCTTAGAAACTTAGAATGCTAAACACTAATGGAGTATCAGAGTTTGTTGGTTTAGCAATATGGTAGATGAAGATTATTGTTCAGCTTTGTGCGTGTAGAGAGTTTGGAAGCATTAGCCGTGATAATCTTCGAAGCTTGGTTTATATAGCACTTGAGAAGATGAACGTTGATGCAAATATTCTTGATTCAATGCTATTAACAAGCTTTCCTTTTTGAGCAGATCTTGTCTGGAATGAGGCCGTTGGAATTGATTAGCGTTCAATGCACAGTACCGTTGCTTCTTCAATGCACGATCTGGCTTGGCTCATTCTGATTCTGCTTCGCTGCTGATGAACTATTTGATTCTGTATCAGAGTGTTTTACGCGCAGTTCTGTTCATCAAGCTTCAGCATGTGCAAGCGTTGATCATCTGATTTTGACGTTCTGATTCAGCAACTTCTGATGCTGGTGTATGAAAACATATTCTGATGCTGAGAACGTGATCTTGCTTATTTTAATCAGCATATCTGCAAATTAGAGCATAGTAATTTTAGGCAGCATATAATTCAATCATGAAATATTTAACTACTATATCTTTTCACTTTGTTATCATCAAAACTTAAATATAGGGTACTAGATTCAAACATTGTTCTAACACTATCATGCCGTAAACCAATTGCCCTTTCCTAGTCAAAACCCTAATTTTGACCATTTTGCCCTTTTAGAGATTTGATCAAATTTCTTGAGGAATTGTGATCCAAACTTGATAAAATGATACATATGAGTTTAAAATGTTGAATTGGATTAAAAATTAAGAGGTTTGACTGTAAATTGACCATGGTCGACTTTTTCCCCAATACAGTTGATTTTTAGGTCAACTGCTCAATTGACTGAGCAAAAGTGTGATCCAAGGCTTGAAACTTGACATGAGTAATCTTGGGGGTCCATAATTATCCATGAAAGTCACAAGGGACATTGGAAGTTCAAAAATTCTTGTGCAAACTCAAACCCCAATTTTGGTCATCAGTGCCAAAAGAGGTGTCTTCAGTCAAGGATATCTTGTGAGTAAATTCTTGATAAGTTAGAGGGAAATTTTTGGGGTACAACACTTACTAATAATCATGAGTTGATATCATATTCTTACAAAAAAAATTTTACTAAAAAATGCATTTTTTAAACTTCAAGACAGACATAAGCTTTGCATTTTAATACCACTGTTTGCATATGACTAAGTGTTTAACAACAGAGAAATTCGCATGACGAATATTAAATGAATGAAAATCCTCTCAATGGACAAAATTACTTCAGAGGATGGGTCAAAGAGAAAGACACTTCCAGTAACAGGCCTTTCATGGACACAATTGGTTATAATTCAAGGGGCATGACATGTTATTGTCCAACTCATCTGTGGCAGTCAAGACAAGATTCAAAGAATCTCTCAAAAGTGTTGAATTGCCAGGGGTAGATCTCCATCTGAATCACTTGGGGCATGTTACATTGATCATGATTTTCAACAAAATCCACTATGAAAATTGAATCTTCGGTATCACCAAATTACTTGTCTATGTCAGCAATATTAGATGGTGTCATTCTGCCGTGACAGTTCTTAGAAAAATACTGAGAAAGGTGAAGATTATCAGAAACCTGGTAATCAATGGTTGATGAATAACTTCAAACATTATGTGCACCAGACTAATCCCAGGGGAAAATGGACTCCTGCACATGAAGGGCCACGTATGATCAAGAAAATAATTTTTGGCAATGCTACAACACTTACTACCATGGATAATGAAAATTCCCCGCACCCTATGAACGCGGACATAGTCAAAAATACTATGCATGAAAAAGAGACTCGCTAGGTTGATTGTTGTGATCGGTGGAAATAGAACTGACTGTTTTAAAGCTGGATCGTGTATGTCGCGGTAAGCAAGAGTCGCCACCATCTTTTATGTTCTCCAACATGGAAAGGACAAAAGCACAGCAAAATTCCTTCTTTGAGATGTCTCTCGGTTCGGGAGGTAAATTTATAGAAAGGGAAGGTGTTAGCACCCTTTCTATCTGTGGTTATCCACGAGCTCTTAGGTACTTGCTCTTATGTTTTCAAAAGATGTTTGCTTTTCAAATGTGAGTGGGTTTGAAAAAAGTTTCATTTTTGAAAGATTTCTAAGTGACTCTTGTATCTGTCCTCAAGAGTGTTTGAAAAATTTGTTTTGAAAACTTTTGAAAGCGTCAGTGTGAAAAGATTGTTTTGTTTGTTTTTTAGAGAGCAAGTACCCATGAGTCATCTACCTACCCTAAGGAATTAGGCTGTGTAAGAGTCCTTTAGATAGTTCCATCCCACCATTGAGAGGTAGGTAGCACCACCGTTGGAGGTGTTCGGGTCAATTCGATTGAGGGACAGTGTGGTCACCGAAGCAATAGTAGGACACCTTAGAAGTAACCCTAATGTCCTAGATCCTTTTTAATCCGAGGAAACCATTTCGAGGCAACTGGATCTTAGACATAAGGGCGACCGCTAAAACACCCTATACTTGACGACCACGTTTGAGGCAACGAGTGAGGCGTACCCTAGAAGTGGCATGTGCTTGTGTGTTGTTTTCAGATTAACATTTATCTTTGATCATGCAATTGTGAGCTACGAGTTGTTTTTTAATTATCATACATTCTTTCATGCAATTTAGCAGTTAGGAGTGCGGAAAATAAAATACGGAAAGGTAAAAGCTACACTATTACAAGGCGCAGGTCTATACATCGCCAAAAAACAAAGACCCGTTTTGATAAAGTGCGGAAAGTAAAGAAAGCAATAAACCTAATTACTATTACACTCTTGGAAGTAGTTACATAATAATCCAATAAAAAATAATGCGCGAAAGAATTAAATTGGACGTCCTTGGGGTTTTTGACCCTTTTGAGCAAATTATGAGTTTTTGTCTTTTTGTATTAAATTAAAATTAAGCCTAAATCTAATTATTTAATTACTTACAAGAAATATATATTTTTTGTTTTTTTGTATTTAATGAAAATAAAATAAATTAAAAGTCAAAAGAAAACCCTAGTTCTAAGTTTATTTTAATTATTATAAAAATGTTAAAGTTAAACTAATTTAAACTAATTAATTTATATGTTATTTACAAAAATAATAGTAACCAATAACTAATAATAATAATTAAGAAAGTATGAATGAAAGTGTTAAGCCTAATTCTACATAATTTTTATTTATTGAGACAAAGATTAAAATTAAAACCTAAATTAAGCTAAGTTAATTATTAGTATTTATTTACAAAAAATAATAGTTAATGAATTTAATAAATAATAAAATATATTTACAATTTTGATTTATGAATTTATTAGGAAAAATTAATTTGTTGTGAATTAATAATAATAATTAAAACAATTAAAAGAATCAAAAGAAAAGAAAATAAAAATTACAAACCAAAGGGGGTAAGTTGGCCCATATGGAGGTTTTTATGAGGAATTCTGGCCCAAGACATTCCAAGCTTGGTTGACTTTCCTGGCATTGCCTATGCATGTGTTGACTGGAGAGTATCATGCTCCTCCTCTCCTGGCCACTGGATGGATTTCATGGCCACTTGGCAAGCTTAGGCGTGAGGGTGTATGATGGAACTTTGGATGAGGCGCTGCACCTGAAAGCTTTAAGAAAAATATTAACAATTATATGGGGGACCTGGGAATCGAACCCAGGTCCCAGTACTCCTTGCCTTAGTGCCCTTGCCAACTGAACCATGGTGCGCATTTGTAATATGAATGGATAATAAATATTATATAAAAAAAACAAACGTTATGATAATAAAACAAAATAACGCGCGCTATATTCAAACCCTCCAACCACGTTGAGCCACGCAATCACCTTCTTCGTTTCACCTGTAAAAATATCAAACAGATAGCGGGGGTTTTAAACCCCCACTAACTACAACGACAGAAAATAGCGATTAGAGTTAGGGATAACATAAATTGAGCGCGAGGGTTGGGTTGAATTCATCTGGCCTTGACGAATTCAACCATTCTTGTCTCAAGGTCCAATTTTTCCTTATGTGCAAAGCCCTAAATTTCAAGCTTCGAAACCCTAGATATCTCCAATGGTGGATTTCGATTCAGAATGCTATAACCAAATTGGTTTATACCAATAGCTTCAGAATGTCCCTATTAACATAAATCAACCAAGAAAATGGATTAAAAACGCATGAATTATGATATGTAATTTTGGAAATATATTCAAACCGTGGGACTTGTATTCTTTGATTCTGATGGTGTTGGGGCTTGTTCTTGATGGCAACAGGTTCCTGGAGACTCAGGCAAGGTGTTTGGATCAAAAAGAGGCTTTGAATTCGCCTGGAAGACTGATTTCAGTTTCACACTTTTCTTGAATTTTTTAGAATTTGATTATGGTGTTCTTGCAGCAATTTCACGTGTAGGGATTCAGGGTTTGCTTCAGTACATATAGCACAATAGAATTAGGGTAAATCTTGGCCCAACAATCCATTGCATTCATGTTTTGCATCCTTGATTTTCAATCAAATCTTTTCCATATTTTTGATTGGTAAAGCTTTCCAAAATTGGATGATTTTGCCTTTTTGATTGGGAAACGAGATTGCCAGCTTGCCCTGATCAGATTTGCTTCACAAAAGATCTAAAAACCATATCTTTTGAATTTTCCTACAATTAAAATCAATTAAATGAATTAATATTAATAAAAATTCAATTAATTAATTAAAAATAAGAAAATAAATCATTTTAAGTTCAATGGTCGTGCATAGGCCTTGGGCAAAGATTCAAGAAGGAATTTGAGGCCCATTAGCAAAAATGAAGTGTTTTAGGCAAAGTTGACTTTTGAAAGTTCCCAAAAATTTCCCAACTTCTCCAATGCATATCTTGCTCAATTTTGAAGATATGAACATGTTCTTGGACATTTTGGAAAGGTCTTGAAGTCCTCTAACCAATGCCTTTGGTCCCATGTCATTTTTATTTACCAATCTCAAGTTATGGTCTTTGACTTAAAGTACCTTTTTGTTGACTTTTGAAAATGACCTATAATGTAGAAATTGATAACTTTTTATGAGAGCATTTCTTGGACTTGGAGTGTGAAGATGAGTTGTAGGAAATGTCATCCCCTTCAAAATGAGCATTGGATGGGATTTTTCTGATGAACCATGAAAAAGTTATGCCTTGGTCAAGTTACAGTTGACTTTTCAGCTGTCCAAAAATAGAAACTTTTGCATCTTGAGACTTTTTGAGCCATGCTTGTGGAATCATGATCAAGAATTGATCAAATGATGATTGTGGCTTCAAAATAAGATGTTGACCAAAAATTTTGACTTTTGACTATCAAATAACCATTTTACCCCTGCAGTTGACTGTGAAGCAATTAGGGCTTTTGACTGTGCAACTTGGTGCTGTGAGTCTTGAAACTTGACATATGGATGTTTGATAATGTATATAGGCATAGGGGACTTGATTGGACCCTTGGAAGCCTCAACTTCCTTGTAAGAACCAAAACCCTAATTTTGACTGTGTTATGAGGGTGTTTGCACTGTGCAACCCTTGAGAGATTTTGAACCATTTGGAGATTGATCTTGACAAATCTTGAAGAATATGGGAGGGAAAATTTTGGGATGCAACAATTGTCCTAGGAAAAAATAAGGGCATCCCGAAGAACCAAAAGGGTTCAGGCAAAAATTAGGGACATATAAATAAAATGGTACACCCAGCAATTCGAAAACCTGAGAAGGCGGCTTGGGAAAAAAAGGGTATCCCGGTGGACTGAAAATATGAAAATACAATCTAGGCAAAATTTAGGGATTAAAGCGTATGACTGTGTCCCGTTATCTCATCACTTGTTTATCACTCTGATCAGCATTTACTAAAGACTCTAGAAGTTGGGATAATGTTCAAGTCACCCACAAATCCCCACAGAGCAATCTCCATAGAACTATCTCTATAAAGTTATCTTCACAAGCTCATCCCCAATAGAGATATATTCCCCGATAAGTCTAATATACCCTCGGGCAGAAATTGGGGCATCTTCCAGCAGTTCACCTCCATATCCCTAATAGATAGCTTGACCTGATCATCATCCTCGATAGGTCCCCTAGCGGATAAGGAAGTTTGATCATTTCCCCAGCGTACAGTGGAGACTTCTTCAGTGCAGCCTATAAGATTCCAATCTCCATCAGAATTTATTTCCTCGACACGGTTTATAGGAATTTAATTCCCCAATAGAGTTTATTACTCCAACACCATAAAACCCTAACGAAATTCTCTTTTCCAACAGGGTTTAATAAAATTGGATATCCCCATAAGAGTTGCTACAGTATCTGAAACCTTGAGAGATAGCATAACAAAGGACTATCCATCTCTTTTATCCCTAGACAGGGGACGTAAGAATCAAATCCTTCAACAAAAAGAACGACGAACGAACGACTCTCCTTAAATGCCTTTATCCTCAAGCAGAAGTTGAAGATCCCCAGCGGAGTATCCTTAAACAGAAAGCGGGAATCCCCAGCAAAAGTATTCCCAGCATAAATTGAAGAATCACTTTCTTCATCCCCAGAAACAGTCCAGGATTTATTTTCCCCAACTAGACATTGTTACAAGGAGATACCGATACACTTCAACGACATATTGTGTCCATACATCATTTCACAATACATCATAGCATATGCATACCGAAATGCATATAACATTCTCATTTATTTTGAGAGCATCATTATGTAATGCATTACATACATCATGATATTACATAAATCTAATTTTGTCTTTTCAGGTAAAGTTTGCAAATAGACGAATATCATCAGCAATTTCCAAACAGGTCGCAGTTTAATTCCCGAAATAGGACGAGGCAACTATCTATATGACCAGGCGGTATGAATTCCCAAAACAAGACGTGTTTACCAATAAAAAATAGGTCACAAATTAATTCTCGAAACAGGGCGGGGCAAATATCTATATGACCAGGCGGTATGAATTCCCGAAACAGGACAAGTTTACCAACGAAAAACAGGTCACGGATTAATTTCCGAAAAAGGACAAGGCAACTATCTATATGACCAGGCGGTATGAATTCCCGAAATCGGATGGGTTTACCAACAAAAAAATAGGTCGCAGCTTAATTTCTGAAACAGGATGAGGAAACTATTTATATGATCAAGTGGTATGAATCCTGAAACAGGACGAGTTTACCAACAAAAAATAGGTCGCAGATTAATTCCTGAAACAGGACGAGACAACTATCTATGTGACCAGGCGGTATGAATTCCCAAAATAGGACGATTTAGCCAATGAAAAACAGATTGTAGATCAATTCCGGAAATAGGACGGGGCGACTATTTGCAATATCAAATGATTTCCTTTAGAGACTGAATTCTGATAAGAATTTCCTTCAAAGTTTTATTCTGAAAAGCATATCCTTCAGATACAATCAAGACATAAGATTCATTCTGACACTCCCCAGTACATCTGCTAGATACAGTCGAACACAGACTCATTCTAGTATACTTTTCAGACACCATCGAACATAGACTCGTTCTAATACTCCTATCAACAGTTACTTTAGATGGCATCTATAAGCCCATCTCCAACGATACTCTGTCAATTTTCCAAATGGCATATTTAAGCCCATTGAAGCAATATAATCAATCAACAGTGTTATTTCATGCACCGGCGAGCACAAATTTTTGGGCACTTAAGTGTTCAATCCTCTTCCACCTTCAGACCACGAATGGCGAGCATGTCAATCTAACTCTTCAGGTTTAAGAATATTGGACAGGGGAAGTTGTTGTACCCCAAAATTTTCCCTCCCATTTTCAAGACAAATTACTTCAATAGGTCTCCTCATACTCATGAAGGTCTCAAACACTCAAGACTTATCAAGGATTGATCAGATGGACTCTCCTCCTAAGAAATTGACCTACAACTAGGGTTTTGTTTTTATCAAGGAAAATTGAGCTTTTAAGGCCTTAAGTGGATTTCATGATTCCTCATATGCTTCAAAGAATCCTCGTGTCAAGTTTCAAGCCTTACATCACAAATTTGTTCAGACAATTTCTCAAATGATTGAAAATAAACTATATTGGATCAAAAGTCAACATTGGTCAACTTATAGTCAAACTTCAATATTTTTAGTCAACATCAATACTTTGAAGTCACATTTATCATTTTATCAAGGGTTGATCATGATTCGTCAAGAAAACTTAAGATTCATCAAAAGATAAAAGTTACCGAATTAGGGTTTTCTTAAGGAGAAGTCAACTGAACTTTTACCAAGCATAACTTTCACATGCTTCATCAAAGATTCCTCAACCAAAGCCTATCTTAAAGTAAATTCAATTCTCTACAACTTAGTCTCTAGGCTCAAGGCTAAAAATGCTTCATTTGAGAGATATAGGCCAAAGAGTTACAAGTCATTTTAAAAGTCAACAAAAAGACATTTTTTGTCAAGGGAATTTACATCAAGTTAAAGACTTCAAATGAAAAAGTGACCAACATGAGAGTTGTAGGGAATGTCTTGGTATTTCCAAAAAGTCAAAGATCACCTTCATATGACAAAATTTGAGAGAGTTATGATTGGTACAAGTTGAGTAGTTTTAAGAAAATGCATGAACCACAATTGAGCAATTTTGGACTTTTAGGCTAATGGGCCTGCCTTTTGAAGTTCAAACATGTTTATGACATGTTTATAGACCCCTAAGTATTCATTCATTATTTTAATTTTTTATTTCATTTATTTTGATTTTATTCATTTAAATTCAAAATTAAATTAAATAAATATTAAATAAATGTACAAGGCATGTGAGCTTTTGTTTTGGATCATTTTGAAGCCCAAGATCACATGTCCAACATAACAAAACCGTGGGAGATGAAGAAGGAAAGAGATCTTCATGTTTTGGAATGTTTTGCAATTATTTTGGAAACAAATAATGACTTTGATTACACATGTTTCCTTCCAAGAATGTTAACTTAAAAAATCATCCATTATAAATAGAGGACACACTCCATAAGATAAGGATACAGATTGGCTTCCATAGAAAGAAGTTCTCAAGCACAAAATTTTCAAAGAATAGGTACAAATTGTATCCTAGTTTTCCAGCCATTCTCAACTGAAACGAAGCCTCGAATCATCATCCTGACATCCCCAGGAACCTCCTCAATTCCATAACCACTCTCAACCATGCCTAGAACGCCTCCCCTCAATCACACTAGGGGTAAGGATTTTCTAATTTCAAATTTCTTAATCCTTGTGTTATTAATAAGTTTCATATGTCCAGATGTGTTAAACAAGAAACATAGAACATGTTGAAACCAAGCGTGTGAAGAGAAGGGAGGAAGGGGGTTCGAACCCCAGCCATGCCAAAACCCTTTTATCCTTTACTTTCTTCATTTTCCTTTTCTTTTTATTAGTTATTTTATTGTTAATTAAATTTTTTTAATCAAAACTTATACATAAAAAAACAGAAAGAAGTCGTATAATAAAATCAACAAAAAATTAGCTTTAGGGTGTAAATTAATTAATTGTTTTTTTGGACAATTAGATTTTAGATTTTGTATTAATTTTAAAATCAATTAGAACTAGGATTTTAATTATTATTGATTAATACTTAAATTATTTTCATAAAAACACCAAAAATATGAACTTAGATTTTTAGGGCATTTAAACTTTTTTCCAACATTTTCTTATTATTTTTGCTATTTATTTTCTTATACAATTGTATATGCCGCACAGTTTAATGTAATAGTTTAGATTTATATTCCCGCATTTTTCTAATTATGCAACTCTCCCAATGCCCTGTAATAGCGTAGATTTACATTCTCACTTTATCTTTTGCCTTTATATATATATATATATATATATATATATATATATATATATATATATATATATATATATATATATATATATATATATATATATATATATATATATATATATATATATATATATATATATATATATATATATATATATATATATATATATATATATATATATATATATATATAACTGCTAGTAAATAGGCTTGTATGATAAGAATAAAATCAAACATAGATAACCTTAATTTTCAAGATAACATAACTGGAACCAATACACTTTGCACACTTCACCTCTAGGTAACCTCTCTTCGTTGCCTTGCGATACTAATGGTCACGTCCCACGAAAATGATAATAATTTAGCAATGACCCTCGGTTAAATAATATCACCATGGTCCCTTTCGAATAAAGATCATAATCCCCCGAAGATCCTTCGAGTTTCCTACAAAATGATCTAGTCCCTTCGATGACCTACAAGAAAAATGATGATAGTCCATTCGAATTGCTAAAAGTATACTTACATGTTGCCTTCTATGACCATATGACAACCCCGCGCATTTCCCTTCACATCCTATAGATAAGGCCACCTACCAACTAATGGTGTGGATACTGCTATCTCTAACGGAGAAGGAAAATAACAAGAATGGCCTTTAGTGGTTAAGACTCAACAAATTACTTGCTCATAACAATTTCAAACAAACAAATTTATTTTTACACCTCACGTTTCAAAACAAATAGTTTCAAAAAACACTTTGTATACATTCTTGAGGACTTATACGAAAATTATTGCAAAGTCTGTCTTACAATTGGAATTCAAAATATTTTCAAATCACACACACACAAAGTAAGTTTAAAGTGAGCTAAGCAATTAAGTGCTCGTAGATAACTACAGATGAAAAGGGTGTTAACACCTTCCCTTTTCATAACTTACCCCCAAACTCAAAATCTATCAAAGGTCTTTCCTGTTCTTTTCACATTTCCTCATTGGATAAAAGAAAAGTCGGTGGCGACTTTTGCTATCCGCAACATTTGTGATAAAACACTAAACAAGTCAGTTCTCCCGTCGTATTACACCACCAAAGTTGTTGGACTAAAACGTGTTCTCACTAGTAGCAGGAACAGAGCCGTCACCAGTCTCCTGCATTAACGTTGAGACCTCCTGTGATACGGTGAGAGAACTGACTTGGGATGTTTTGCATTTTATCGCAAATGTCGCGGTTAGCAAGAATCACCACCGACTTTTCTTTTATCCAAAAGTAAAGGCTGAAAAGAACAGGAAATACCTTTGATATTATTTCTTGAGTTCGGGGGGTAGATTATGAAAAGGGAAGGTGTTAGCACCCTTTTCATCCATAGTTATCTATAGGCTCTTAGTTGCTTGCTAGATCACTTGCTTTTGTTTGAAAATGTGTTTTGTGTGGTTTTTGAAAGTATTTTGGAAAGGCGCCTTCGTTTAGGAAAACTTTGTAATAGTTCTCGTTCGTAAGAACGTATACAAAGTGTTGGTCTTTTGAAAATGTTTCATGTTTTTGAAAGTGTTTTGAAAGTGTTGGTGTTTGTTTTGAAAATAAGCAAGGATTTTTTATTTGAAAATGAGCAAGAAACTAGGAACAATCGACCTACTCAAAAGTCTTTTGTTCATTTCTTCCTTTCCTTTGATATTGCTATCTTACCATTGATTGGTAAGAAGCCTTATCTTTGGATGTAAAGGGACGGGTATGGGTCATCGTATAGTCATGATAGCAATATTGTGAGATATCTTAGAATTTCTCTTTGAGGGACTAAGATCATTTTGAAAGGCAACATTGATAGCATCATTGAGGGACTATGATCTTGTATTTTTGATTGCTTTTGCTAAGACATACCACATGCATGATATGGACATTTTTATAAGGAAACAAAGTGGAATTACCCTAAGGGTGCAAGTGTGTAAATGTGTTTGATTCACATGTATTGTTTATCTTGAATTAGGGTTTGCTACTTGTTGATTTTATCTTTCCATACAAACCCTAATTACTAACATTTATATAAAAGCGATAAATTGCGGAAAATAAAATTAATACGCTATTACATCATTAGGGAATGGGGTATACAAATTCACAAATGGGGATTGCAAGAAAATTAAACCTAATTATCTATTACAACCATATTGAATATTGTACAAGGATTGAAAATATAATGCAAGAATATAAATGGAAAAATAAATGATTTTTGTTTGGTTTTTACGAAAGGGTTTAATTTTGACCTAATTAAGGAAATGATTAATTAAAATTAAAAAAAATAAACTTAAACTAAATAAGAAAGAAATTAAGTATGAAACATTTTTAGGGTTTTTTATGAAAATATTTAAACTTAATAACAATAATATGAAAAGTTAATTAATTAAAAGAAACCTAATTTCTAAATTAATTTTAGATAAAATAGAAAAATAATTAATTAAACCTAAATATAAATATTAATTATTTAAGAAAAAAAAGAAATTAATTTGTTAAGAAAATGTTTTTGTCCTTTTTATTTTATAAAGAAAATAAACACATAAATGTGAAAATAATAAATATAAATATTTTTGGATTTTCTATTAATAAAAAAAGAATAATAATAGTAGTAATAAAAATATAATAAAAAATAAAATAAGAAAAAGAAAATAAAATGAATTAAAATGATAAAAGAAAAAATTGGTTAGGTGTATGAAAGTGAGCAGTGGGGTATGGGGTAGAAAAAATGGTGAGGCCCAAGCGCTGCTTCCTGGAACAAAAAAAAAAGAAGAAAAATGTGAAAAAATGAACAAAAGGTAGCGCTGGGACTTGAACCACTGACCCTCAGCATACACGCGCGCTACCTTTGCCACTGGGGTGGTTGTACATCCTGTAACATAAAAAAAATAACAAATACATAACACAAGTCAAGTTCTGAAGATGACTTCATCTTCAACATCTAGCCTAAACATCTGCAATTTCACCATTTCTCATCCATTTGCAAAAATGTAAACATCAAACTTGTTCCAAATTTCACAATGATTCCAGAAATATAAATTACTAAAACTATAAATCAAAGATGAGCATGAATTTTGAATGGTACCAAATTTTGACCTAACTTTTTCAGAAAGTTCAAACTTAAAATTCTCACTACTCAAGCAATAGAAATGAAATCTATGGACATGTACAGTTTCAGGATAATGATATCTACAATTTATCTTCACAAATCAGAATCAAATGATGCTTGTATGAAGAGATAGAAGTTTGACAATTTACCTCTTAAAGCTGGAGTCGTGTATGGAGTTTGAGCAATCTTTAAGATGGCCTGATGATTTTTGTAGCTTGCCTGGACCTCCTTGAATGTATTCCAACTCCTACTTTGCTTTGAGGATGGTTGGAACTCTCAACTCAAGTCAAGTTGCAAGCTTCAATTTTGAAAATGGTGGACAGTGATAGAGGGGTTATAGTCTTGAAACAGGGACTTGGTTCACTTGTGTATGATGTATGTAAGGTGTTTGGATGATTAAGAAACAAAACGCACGAGTGGAAATGGAGATGGAGAGTTTTGGCTCAAAATTGTCAAGTTTGGGCAGTTCTGTGCAGCAAGGGTGCTTGGGAGAGTTTGAGGATGCTTGAAATAGTGCATTGGCTAGAAATAGACTTGTGCATATGTATGGAAAAGGTTGGAGATCAAATGCACTCAAGATTTCTGAATTCTAGCCTTTTGGCTCTATAGCTTGCTTTTGAAGAAAAGTGAGAAGACAAATCTCAAAGTGTTGTACAAGCATGATCTGAGTTGATAGATGATTTAGACATATTTCTTTTGGTTTATAGGGGTTGTGTGTGAAGAAATAACAATTGCAAGGCTCAAGAAGTTGACAATTGCAAAAGTGATGCTTTATCAAAATGGAAATGGCAACTTTGTGCCATAAATGGAAAATCATTTTGGACAAAGCTTAAACCAAGTGGATAAGGGCCTAAATAGTTGTGTAAACCATTAATTATGGAGAGCCAAACAAGTTTGAGGCCTTAAAATCAAAGATTATGCAGCCTAGCATGGATTTGGTTCATGTTCATCCTAAAAATCTGCCTTGTAATTCAAGAATGAAACCTTAACTTCTTGCCTTCGATTCTCCTTGCTCAAGTATGATCTCAATGATTTATTGGACATTTTGGAAAGCTTGTAACATCCTTTACAATCTCTATTTTTTACATTTTTTAAGATTCATCTTGGAACTATGTGAAAAGTTTCCATGAAGTTAGGTCAAAATCCTGCCTAAACTAGGGCAAAATTTCATTAAGTTTTTCAAGTTTCATGAACATGTCTTCTTAAAATCATAACTTGAAATCCATGAATTTATAGAAAAAGTTGTGTTCTACAATTTTTTAGATCTCATTGAGATCTACAACTTTCATATTGGAAGTTTCTTTTGAATCATCTTACATCATGGTGAAAATTTGGCATCAAGTTATGAAAAATGTGAATTTCCAACTATTAGAAAAAAATTCTAAGTTTAGAAATTTTGACTTTTCAAAATGAAATCTTGACTTTTTTATTTCTTTATGAACAATTTTCATATTTTGACATGTCTTGATGATATGTAATCTTTGAAACTTGATTTTGATCAAAAAGTCAAAGTTTGACTTTTCAATGTACAGTTGACTTTTAATCAGTTGACTGAAATTCATCTGTCAATCAATTGATCTTGAGAAATGTTTTAAGCCATGCCATTAGGTAAAAATGAAGCATTTGAAACCTTGAGATCATGTCTCAAACCAATAAGTCATTTGCTAGGTCAAAAATCAGAAATTGCACCTTCTCAGTTAAAACCCTAATTTTGACCATTTTGTCCTTTTGATGATCTGATCAATTTTCTTAAGGAATTATGATCCAAACTTGATCAAATGACATATATGAGTTCATGATGTTTATATTGATCAAAAATTGTGAAGTTTGACTATAAATTGACCACAGTTGACTTTTTCCCCAATACAGTTGATTTTAGGTCAACTAATCAATTGACTGACCAAAAATGTGATCCAAGACTTGAAACTTGACATGAGCAATCTTGAGGGTCCAAAATGATCCATAAAAGTCATATGGGGCATTAAAAATACATTTGTCCTTGTGCAAACTCAAACCCTTATTTGAGTTATTAGTGCTTGAGGAGGTGTCTTGAGCTGATCAAACCTTGTGCAGTCTTGAATTAAAGGAGATCTTGTGAGAGATTACTTGAGAAATGAGAGGGAAAATTTTGGGGTACAACAACTTCCCCGGTTCAATCTTCTTAAACCTGGAGAGTTAGATTGGAGGATCCGTCATTCGTGACTTGAAGGTGGAAGATGATTTAACACTAGAGTGCCCAGAAATTTGCACTCAAAGATGTATTGGGAATGGGCTTATAGATGTCATTTAGAGGAATGATGGTAAATACTAGAAGAGGTATCAGCATAAATATTTGGTTGATTTATAATAAAACTTAATGTTTCACTTGTGGAAAAAAGGGTTAGTAAAATGCAGATGTATGCATGATATTCACAAGATGTGGTACTATGTTAAATGCATTTTGTATGTATATGCTATGATGTATGAATGTGGGATGCATATTTATCCGGGAAAATAAATCCCTGACTATTGCTGAGGAGTTTTGAATCCCGGATTGCTGTTGGGGATTATCTCTTGAATGTTAGTTGTTATCTAGCGGGTCCAGGCTTCACAACTTGCTGAGGATGAGGAAGTCAACTACTATTTGGTCAGATCCAGGCTTCACGGTAACTTATTGGGGAAGAATAAATTAATTGTTATCTGGTCGGATTTCAGGCTTCGCAGAAAATTTCTTGGGGAGAGTGAAGTTAGGTTGTTATCTGGTTAGATTCCCAGCTTCAAAACAACTTGTTGGGGATAAGGAAGTTAACTGTTATCTAGTCGAATTCCAGGCTTTGCAGTAACTTGCTAGAAAGGATGAAGTTTAACTAATATCTGGTAGGGTCCAGGCTTCATAGTAACTTGAAGTGGTAACTACTATCTGGACGGGTCCAGGCTTCATAGTTTTTGAAAAGTTATACTATTATTTGGTCGGGTCCAAGCTTCATACTATCTTGTCGGGGATTTTAGTTAGTTGTTATTTGGTCGGACTCCAGGATTCACAATAACTTGCTTGAATAGACGAAATTGAACTGATATCTGGCCGGATCCAGGCTTCACAGATTTTGAGGTGGATGAAGTTAGTTGCTATCTGGTCGGGTCCAGGCTTCACAATAAACTTATCTGAAGAGATAGAGTTGAACTGATATATGGTCGGGTCTAGGATTTAGAGTTACTTGCTTGGAAATTAGTTGTTATCTAGTCGGATTCTAGGTTTCACAATGAACTTCTGGGGGGAATTGCTATCTGGTCGGATCCAGGCTTCACAATAACTTACTTGAAAAGATGAAGTTGAAAACTGATATCTGGTCGGATCCAGGATTCACAATAATTTGTTGGGGTAGAGGCGAACTCTACTGGGTAAAAGAAGTTAAACCTTGGTTTGGTTGAGTCCAGGTTCTTCAATATCTTGAAGAGCTAAAACTTTTATCTAGTAGGGTCTAGGCTTCGAAGTACTTGGAGAAGTTACACTATTATCTGGTCGGGTCCAGTCTTCATAGAATTTAGAAATTTGTACTATTTTCTGGTCAGGTCCAGTCTTCATAGTATTTGAAAAATTACACTAATATCTGGTCGATTCCAGGCTTCACATTGTTTTGAAAAGTTGATTATTATTTGGTCGGGTCCAGGCTTCATAGTATCTTTTGGAGATAGTAAAGTTTTTGTTGAAGACTTTACCGGGGATTAGGAGTTGTGGCCCTATGATTTGTAATAGTCTTAAAGGAAGACTCAAGCTGGAGAGTGTAGACTTAGGTGGGGAATATAGACTATGTCGGAGAGGATAGACTATGGCGGAGGAATACAAACTCAGCAGGGGAGTTACACTACTCATTATTTGTTGGGGAAATAAACCCTATTGATGAAGACTTGATGAACTGCTGATGAGGTGAGTTCTTTGAGGAAGATATCCATAAGACTTCTTCTTGTAGGATCAACTTAGATGGAGAGATAGCTGGAGAGATATTGAGACTCTGGTTGGAGATTAACCTGTGCAAAAAGACTTTGTGGGTAACTTTGTTGAGGAAAGGTTTATTGTAACCGGTCTTATGGGTATAATGCTAATGAAATAACTTTGTGGGGATATTTAATATACATTAAAGAGATACTCGCTGCTTAGAGGGACACATGTGCCAAATAGTTTTAATCATGTTCATATGCATATGTTCGTTCAATTTTAGTCATTGGACAATTTTGTACTCAAAACAAAACAGAAAGTTTGCACTTCAAAGTATAGTTGTATTGATATTTTTCCCATGAATATGCGTTTTTGTACAAAGAGACGGAGATCCTAGTAAGAGGAAATCGTCGAAAGGAAAACAAATATTTTGAAAACAAAAAACAAATAGCCATGTGGAAGTGATCTCATTGCATTTCAACTCTACTATTGCCCCAATGTCTTTGAATGCCCCCTGTCGTTGACAGAAGTTGATTGGATTGATCTTGGACCGTTTAAACTCGGACCTTGGTAATAAAGTCGGCTGTGGTGATTCCAAGGGACATAGTCATATGCTTTTAATCCTTAATTTTTGCGTGGACCGCCCTTTCGGGTTTGCAGCCCACCAGAATACCCATTTTTTCCCAAGTCGCCCTGTCGGGTTTTCAACTTTCCGGGTGTACAATCTTTTGCATATATCCTTATTTTTTGCCCAAACCTTTTGGTTTGTCGGGATGCCCTTATTTTGCCAAGGTGTGTTAACCTAGCGGGTCTCTTATGCATTGTATTTTTTAACTATGTCCACGTTTATAGGATGTGGAAAGTCTTCACCATCCATGGTAGTCACCATCATGGCACCGCCAGAGAACACTCTCTTGACAACAAATGGCCCTTCGTAGGTGGGAGTCCATTTTCCCCTGGGGTCGTCTTGTGGCAAAATGATGCGCTTAATCACCAATTCACCAACTTGATATACTCGAGGCTTGATCTTTTTGTTGAAAGCCTTGATCATACGTTTTTGGCACGTCTGACTGTGACAAAAAGTAGCCAGTCGCTTCTCATTGATCAAGTTCAACTGATCCAACCTTGTCTGAATCCACTCGTCTTCGCCTAGACCTGCTTCATTCATAATCCTTAGTAAGGGAATCTGAACTTCCACTAGCAAAACAACTTCCATGCCATAGACTAAAGAAAAGGGAGTTGCCCCAGTTGATGTCCTAGCTGAAGTACAGTAGCCATGTAGAGCAAATGGTAACATCGCATACCAATCCTTATAGGTTACTACCATTTTCTGCACAATCTTCTTAATGTTTTTGTTGGCCGCTTCGACTGCACCATTCATTTTAGGTCTATACAGAGAAGAGTTGTGATGCTTGATTTTGAATTGAGTGCAAAGCTCGGTAATCATAGCATTATTGAGGTTAGTCCCATTATCGGTGATGATCCTTTCTGGGATACCATAGCGGCAGATGAGGTTATGTTCGATGAATCTGGCTACCACATTCTTGGTGACTGAGGCAAAAGAGGCAGCTTTGACCCATTTGGTGAAGTAAACAATAACGAACAGAATGAAGCGATTTCCATTGGAAGTGGTGGGATTAATTTATCCAATCATGTCAATGCCCCACATTGCAAATGGCCACAGAGGGGTCAT
Source organism: Vicia faba (assembly GCA_948472305.1). Taxonomy (NCBI): domain Eukaryota; kingdom Viridiplantae; phylum Streptophyta; class Magnoliopsida; order Fabales; family Fabaceae; genus Vicia; species Vicia faba. Next base: position 1,319,542,235 of record OX451737.1, on the reverse strand, counting down.
AACATTTAGAGGGATAGGAGGCACACGGACCTTGTCAGCATATATTTGGCATTTGTGACAAGTTCTTGAATGTTGATGGAAATCAGTCTCTATTGTTGACCAATAGTAGCCAGCTCTCAAGATCTTCTTGGCCATGGTATGTCCGCTTGAATGAGTGCCAAAGAGACCATCGCGCATGTCTTCCATAAATTCCTTTGCCTCCTTCTTGTCCATACATCGGAGTAAAGTAGAGTCATGGTTATGTTTGTACAATATTTCGTTACTTTGGAAGAACTTGGCTGAAAATCTTCGTAAGAACTTTCTGTCATTGATGGATGCTCCCTCGGGATACTCTTGTGCTTCAAGGTGTCTCTTCACCTCATGGTACCATGGATTTTCTGTATCAGTGTCAAGCTCACAGCAGTGTGCAGGTTCGTCGAATCTCTCAATTATAATCATAGGAGCTTCGTTGTCCTATCTGACCTTGAACATAGAAGACGTGGTGGCCAAAGAATCAGCCAATTAATTTTCTTCCCTAGGGAAGTGTTCAAAGGCGATCTCTTCGAAGTAAGGAATCAGAGATAGCACAAGTTCCTTGTAAGGGATGAGATTAGGGTGCTTAGTGTCCCAATCTCCTTTTACTTGGCTAATCACTAAAGCGAAATCTCCAAATACGTTCAAATGCTTGATCCTCAAATCAATGGCAGCATTTAGACCCAAAATGCATGCTTCGTACTCAGCCATGTTGCTCGTACAATCAAAGCATAGTCTGGCAGTGAAAGGAGTGTGGCAACCTTTAGGGGAAATGATCATAGCACCTATTCTGTTACCCAAGGCATTGGAAGCCCCATCAAAGACCATAGTCCATCGGGATCCTTATTCAGGTTCGTCATACGGTCCAGGTTTTGCACAGTCGGTTACTAGAATGATGTTCTCATCTGGGAAGTCAAAGTTTATAGACTGATAATCATCAACGGCTTGATGGGCCAAATGATCTGCTAGTATGCTTCCTTTAATGGCCTTTTGCATTGTGTATTGAATGTCGTACTCAGTCAAGATCATTTTCCATCTGGCTATCCGCCCGGAAAGAGAAGGTTTCTCGAAGATGTACTTGATTGGATCCATCTTAGAAATCAACAGAGTGGTATGAGTCAACATATACTGTATTAGTCGGCGAGCAGCCCATTCCAGATCGTATCAAGTTTTCTCGAGTAGTGGATATCTGGTTTCACAGTCGGTAAACTTTTTCACAGGTAATAAATAGTATGCTCTTTTCAGCCAGACTCGTCATGTTGGCCCAAAACACACCCCATAGAATTCTCTAGTACTATCAAGTACATGATCAAGGGTCTTCCTTCAATTGGAGGCATGAGAATAGGAGGTTCTTGCAGATATTCTTTGATTTTATCGAAGGAAGCTTGGCATTCATCATTCCATCTAACTACTTGATCTTTCTTCAAGAGTTTGAAGATTGGCTTACAAGTAGCAGTCAAGTGAGATATGAAGCGGGCGATATAATTGAGATTACCCAAGAATCTTCTAACTTCCTTTTCAGAATGAGGGACTGGAATTTCTTGGATGGTCTTTACCTTGGCAGGATCAACTTCAATGCCTTTGCCGCTGACAACAAAACCTAGAAGCTTTCCAGATCGTACTCCAAATGTGCACTTGTTAGGGTTCAACCTCAACTTATAATTTTTCAACCTTTCGAATAGTTTGTACAGGTGATCGAGATGTTCCTCTTCAGTTTTTAATCTGGCAATCATATAATCCATATATACCTCTATTTCATGATGGATCATATCATGAAACAAAGCTACCATAGCCCTTTGATATGTTTCCCCTGCATTCTTCAATCCGAACGGCATGACCTTATAGCAAAAGGTGCCTCATTGCGTAACGGAAGAGGTCTTCTCCATGTCTTCGGGAGCCATCCTAATTTGATTATAGCCTGAGAAACCATCCATGAAAGCGAAGACTTTATGTTGGATAGTGTTATCGACCAAGACATCAATATGAGGTAGAGGGAAGTCATCCTTGGGGCTTACCCTATTCAAATCCCTATAATTTATGCACATACGAACTTTTCCATCTTTCTTTGGCACTGGAACCACACTGGCAACCCATTGGGGGTAAGATGTCACAGCTAGGAATCCTGCATCAAATTGTTTCATCACTTCAGCTTTTATCTTTTCAGACATGTCAGACCTCATGCGACGAACCTTTTGTTTGACAGGAGGACAATCTTCCTTTGTCGGCAGATTATGAACTAAGATGTCAGTATCCAACCCTGGCAAATCTACATATGACCAAGAAAACACTTCCAAATGATCATGCAACATCTGGACCAATCTGCTTTTGACACTGCCTTCCAGGTTAGCGTCGATCTTGACTTCTTTATTATTTGTCTCGGTACCTAGATTGATGACTTCAACTGAATCTCTATGCAGTTGAATAGCTTTTTCCTCTTGTAATAAAAGTCTGGATAGTTCTCTCGATATATCACAATCTTCCTCGCCTTCATCTTCGGCTTGGTTAATTGGACATTCGAAATCATAGTCGACAATAGTAGAGTCATTGGCAATGAGATCCAGAGTGGATGAGGACCTGCAATAGTGTGTGTGTATGTGTGTGTGTGTGTGTGTGTGTGTGTGTGTGTGTGTGTGTGTGTGTGTGTGTGTGTGTGTGTGTGTGTGTGTGTGTGTGTGTGTGTGTGTGTGTGTGTGTGTGTGTGCATGTAAGACACATGACTATTTTTAAAAATGTATTTGAAGAAAAAGAAAGACAATGAGCACAAAGATTTGAATGCAAAAGAGTCAAATGATTTGTATTGAATGATCATATGATAAGATGAACATAAATAAAACCCTTGACAAATGGACCATAGTGCCCCGGGCCAGGCACATGGCTCAAAAGTTATTGTTAAATATTACAGACAAAATGTTCTTGAATTAATAAGAAAGCAAAAAACAAGTGATTACTCCTCAATGCAGGAGATGGGAATGAAGTCCTTTGCATGCCAATTCTTGAGCTCCGTTGTAGTAGGATACACCAAATCTTCAAATGCAGCTTCATCATCTGAATCACCTACAACATTGACTTCGTGGCTTCCAATACGGAGTGGTGGCTTCCCTGCGCAAGCGTGCCTCACTTCCTTCTGAGCCTTGATGGTGAAACCCAAACCAAATTTGTCTGCTTTAAATTGGATCTAGAGGAGTTTCCCCAAAGTATCACAGCTTCCTTCTTCAATTACAGCACGAGCATCTTTGACTGAAACCATCTTCGGCATGACCTTAACATCTTTTGACACATCAGAGGAACATTTAGCATTGGCAATCATTGGTGGCATAACTTCAAAGGCTTGACACGGGATCTCAATAAATTATCCATCCATCTCCACGTATTTGAAAGAGTTAAGGTGGCTTACCATGAACTTTTCCTCACCACAGACGGTGACAATTCTTCCTTTTACCGGATACTTAAGCTTTTGATGGAGAGTTGAGGTTACTGCCCCAGCTCCGTGGATCCAAGGGCGGCCCAACAAACAGGAATAGGCTGGACGGATATCCATGATGTAGAAGGTGGAGTTGAAAGTTTGTGAGCCCACCTTGATTGGAAGATCTACCTCCCCATGAACTGTCCTTTTTGATCCATCAAAGGCCCTCACGATGATATCACTTGGTTTCAAGACTAAACCTTCACAGTCTAAGCGGTCTAACGCCCCCTTGGGTAGTACGTTCAAATAAGAGCCAGTGTCGACTAGAACATGTGCCAGGTTGGTACCCTTGCACTCGACAGAAACATGTAGAGCTTTATTGTGGTTCTTCCCAAGCGGTGTTAGATCGGCATCTGAGAACCCCAAACCATTATCAGCCGCCAGGCTTGCCACGTAATTCTCAAACTGGTCAATTATGGTCTCATGAGGGACATGAGCCTTCTTCAAGAATTTGATTAATGCCGGAGCATCGGCATCAGAACAGAGTAGCAACGACAACATGGAAATCTTGGAAGGGGTTTGCCCCAACTGCTCCACAATCTTGAAGTCACTCCTTTTAATAATTTTTAAGATCTCATCCATTTCACGAGCGGAAGGTTCTCCATCAACAATGTCTTTTACAGGTATTTCCGTCTCGACAGGATCAACAACTTTCTATTTCCCTCTTGTATTTGTACTTGGCTTAGTAGCAGAGATATGGACAGACGCCTTTGTAACACCTGGTGGTGAGATGTCGGGTGAAAAGATCCTCTCAGTTCCGGTCACTTTGCTTGAGCCAGTTATGTTACCAACATTATCAACATTGTCTTCTTCAATCCAGGCATCTTGTTTTATCCCATGGTAAAACACCTCAGCACCATAGTTCCATGGCACTGCCTTGTTTGAAGAGTGGGGAATTGGCCCGGGATTGGTAATTATTAGGGGAGCAATAGTTGGTTCATTTGAAATCCTCACAGGACCCTTGGAGGAGATCCTAAGAGGCTTGTTTGAGATGGTTATAATGGAGAGATCTTCACATTTATTAGTCAAATTCTTGGCGAGCGGATTATTCGCAAATAGGATCTCGTAGCTATCCATCAGGCATTGAATTCCTTCCTTCAGCCCTTCGCATCCATTGAGTTATTTGGCACAGTAAACACAGTCCTTTACACAGCCAGGGAAAATCCCAGCTTTCAACAGATTTTCTTTGATGATCATTAACAGAGTAGTCAATTCTTTGACAGAAGCAATAAAAATGGTATCTTCAACAACATTGACACCCTTGCCATGATTTGGCATAGGTGCGGTGATTACATTCAGAGTTGGAGGAGGATCAAATTCAATAGTCTTGTTATCGACCAAATCCTGAATTTTATTCTTCAAGGCCCAGCATTGGTCAGTCTCATGCCCGGGGCTACTTTAGTGGTAAGCACATTTGGCGTTCGGATTATACTTTGGTGAAGAGGTATCTAGATTGGCAGGAGGATCGTGCAATGTCACCAAATTAGCCTTTAGCAAGTGTTGTAAGGATTGGGATAGTGACATTCCTATCCTCGTGAATTATCTTCTCGGAGTTTCAAAACATCGATGTATTTGAGCAGGAGTTAGATTGAAAATTCGGACATCATTAACAGATGGATGGTCATTCTTCTTGGTACGGGCCCTTGCCCCATACACATCATTGATTTCTTTCTTCACGGAAAAAGGTTTCTTTACAAGATTGGAAGTGGAGGCAGATGCCATAGAAATCTTCCCACTTTTGATGTCGCTTTCAACTCTTTCACCGGTTAAGATTAGCTCGGTGAAACCAGAAGAAGAGCATCCTACTAATAAGTTAAAGAATGGACCAGATAAGGTTCCCATAAACATGTCAATGTGCTCCCTATCTGTCAAATGTGGTTAAACCCTACTGGCAAGGTCTCTCCACTTTTGTGTGTATTCTTTGAATCCTTCATTCTTCCCCATTGTCATATCTTGCAACTGAACTCTTGTCGGTGCCAAGTCAGCATTATACTGGTACTGATGGTAGAAAGGGGTGGCTAAGTCCTCACATGTATTGATACAGGAACCATCCAACTAGCAGAACCACTCAAGTTGTGTTCCGGCCGAGCTTTCTTGAAAAAAGTGAATCCAGAGTTTCTTATCAGCGGTGTGCGGCTGTATCTTGCGCACATAAAATTTCAGGTGAAGTTTTGGACAGGAAACCCCATCGTACATTGCAAAGACTGGTATCTTAAATTTTTGGGGAATAACAACCCCAGATATCAAACCCATATCATCAAAATCTAAACCAGGAACGACTTGAATCTCGACGGCCTTCAATCTGTCTTCTAACTACTTGTACCTGACATCGGCGGGGGGATACTGCTCGTCAAAATAATCATCCTCATCTGACACTTGATCGTTGATGCACCCAGCCTGGGTACTTCTAGCTTCTCCAATCTAATTCTCATTTCCTCATATGAGTCTTTCACTATCGGGATCTGATGGACTTGCTCTCGGAACCTTCTACCCATATTGACCAGAGCTTTCCTCTTGGGTTTCTTCTTGGCTACCAGCAATGCCATCATATCTTGTTTCCCCTTGGATAGGGCCAGTAGAGTCTCTTGGAATTGAGAGTTTTGTACTTGAAGGTCCTTCATTGTTTTCTCTATATCAATCTTGCTGAAATAAACAACAGAAAGATAAGGAAATTTATTGAGTCAAAACTTGTCATGTTATGATGCATGGAAGATGTGTATGTAAATGATTTCAAGTGTGATATAGTGGGAGAACTTACTTGAGGGTTTTGCGTTTGTGTTTGCAAATGTTGCGGTTAGCAAGAGTCGCCACCGACTTTTCTTTTATCCAAAAGGAAAGGTGAAAAAGCACAGGAAAGACCTTTGAGATTGTTTCTTGAGTTCGGGGGGTAGATTATGAAAAGGGAAGGTATTAGCACCCTTTTCATCCATGGTTTTCCATGGGCTCTTAGTTACTTTCTAGATCACTTGCTTTGTTTGTTTTGAAATTGTGCTTGGTGTGGTTTTGAAATTATTTTGTAAAAGAGGCCATGGTTTAGGAAATCTTTATAATGATTCTCGTTCGTAAGAATGTATACAAAGATGTTTGTCTTTTTGAAAATGTTTTCAATGTTTGTAAGTTGTTTGAAAAGTGTGTGTGTATTTTGAAAATAGAAAGGATGTTGGTTTGAAAATAGAGCAAGTAACTAGAAGCAATCTACTTACTCAAATGTCTTTCCTATGCATTTTCTATTCCTTTGACATTGTTGTTTTACTATTGATTTAATAAACAACCCTATCTTTGGATGTAAACGGGACGGGCGTGGGTCATCGTATAACCATGATTAGCAATGTCACAAAGTATCTTAGCATGTTTGAGGGACTAAGATCATTTTTATAAGGCAACTTAGAATAGCGTCATCGAGGGACTATGATCTTTTGATTTTGTTTGTTTTACCAAGATACTTTGCATGCGTAATATGGCTATTTTGTATAAGGCAAACAAGTGGAGAAACCCTAAGGGTGTTTGTGTGCAAGTGTGTTTGATTGCATGCTTTTGTCTTTGATTGAATTTTTGGTGGTCTATTTATTGATTTTATCTTGCATTTACATTTGAAAGCGATAAATTGCATAAATGTAAAGTCCTACGCTATTACAATATTTAGGGGGGTGGGGTACAAATTTATGAATGGGGATTACCAGCGAGAAAAATAAAGAAAATAACAAGGGAAAGAAAAAAAGAAGAAAAAAAAGATCAGTGTGCTGCTGAGAGGAAGTCAGAAGTTTTGACCCTGGCCTGCTGCTGAACAGCAACCTGTTAGTGAAAATGTATAGGTCAGAAGTTCTGACCCTGGTACGCTGCAAAACAGAAACCTGTTAGTGAAAATGTGTGGGGTCAGAGGTTCTGACCCTACTGGGAACACGGTAATTTTCAGAAGTTCTTATATTACTGATAACAAAACAGGCTTCAGAGGGGTTGGTGCCAATGTCAGAACTTGGTCTCCCTCTATGCTAGTCAGAACATCTGCAATTTGGTTATTTTTACACAAAACAGAAGACATGCCTAGGACAGTTTCAGCAGGTGTCATAGCGTTTCAGGAGTCAAAACCAAAAATCAGAGGCAAGTTCTGAACTGATTCATTCTCTACTTAAGCGTACAGATGCGTGAAAACCTAAGAACATGCACAACATCAGAAGCATGATATCTACATTATGTTTTTAAGCATGCAAATCTGGTGATGCTTAAGCAATGTGGTGAGGGTCAGCAAGTGCTTACCTTGCAGCTGGAAAAAAGTTCTGTGAACTGGAGTTAGCCTCAACTCTGATGATGTTCTGAACAGCTTCTTTGAATGGATGGATGGAGGGTATGCAGTAGTATGGATACAGAAGTTATGGAAGTTTCTAACGTGTGGGTCAAAAACTGTATGGGTGTTTTTTGGTCAAAAAATATTTTAAGAACAAATGGAGTTTGAACACAAGGGATCCAAAGTTAATGGTTTGTATGTTGTGTTTACAGCTTTTGAAACTCTGGGAATTTTGGGAAGAGGTTCAAGACTTTTCTTTCTCAAAATTTTGATTTCTTTCACAAATTTTTTGTCTGGGCTCTTTCAGCCATTTTTCTGGGTGTTTCCCAGTGACCAAAGGCATTCTATTTATAGGCAAAGCTTTGTGGGTTTTAAAATGTCAAGTGGCGCCAATATCATGCACTAGATGCTGACTTACCCTTGAAGAAAGTTCATAAAAAGTTGTGATGATTGATAGCTTTTAGCCTAGGCTGGAACGGTAAGCAAGGATTAAGGAAAAGTGACAACCATAAGCGAAAAGTAGCGCAAAGACCCATACCTAAATCTGCACAAAAACGTTGCTATGCTACACGTGGAGAGACTCTTTGGACAAATACTCAAAAGTGGTTGTGAGCATTAATGAGCATTAAATGGTGATGAGATTGGTCAAAAATCAGAAATCTTGAAATATGAGATTTGCATTATTACCTAAATCTAGGCCAGAAGTTCCATTTCAATGTAGTCTTAAACAATGTACCCAGGTTCTGATCTTGATATCCTGTTGCCTTAGCAAGTTCTGAGGAATCTCCAGGCTTTCCAGCAGGTTCCTTTGATTTGCCTCTGAAAACTATGAACTTAGAGATTCTGCTTCAGTGTAGCACCCAATCTTATGACCCTCTTACCTTCTGGTTCCAGCATGTTCTGAAGGGGCATTCAAATTTTTCATCACGTTTTATAATCTTCTGGCAACTTCTGACTGAGCTGGCGTAGATGCTGAAGAGTTACATTCTGACTGAATGTTATGTGTTGAGCTAAGTTTGCATCTACTGACTGCCCCTGCCTGGAGGTTGGTTCAAAAGTTCTGAAATGTCATTTTTCTTAAATACTTTTAGAAAAATTCTAAGTATTTAGACTTTAACTTTTCCAACGTAAAATTTGACTTTTTAGCTTCTTGATGAAACAAACTTCATATTCCAACATGTCTTGATGAAATATTATTTTTGTGTTTTGATTTTGATTCAAAAACCAAAGTTTGACTTCTCAGCATGCAAATGACCATGTTTCCCTTGTAAATGGCTTGCTTATAATTCAAGGCTTGGATTCGTTCAAGAGAAAACTTTGAAAATCCAGGGTGTTTTCTTGAGAAATGAGAGGGCAAATTTTGGGGTACAACATCAAGGATTTATGAGATTTAAATTTGTATAGACAAGAATGAACAAACGTCAATTTTCATTAATTAGTTAAAAATGACTACAACATGCCTCTTGGGCTTACAAAATAAATCTCTAAGATAAAAAGACCGAACGCATCCTCTTCGGTGCAATGTAGGCGTTCATGCTTTACTCTTCATGTAGCTGCTTTGTAAGCTCCAAGACCCTTTTCTCACTAGCGTAAAATTGAGCTTCGAAGGTATCTCGTTCCTCCTTTAGCTGAATCCAACCCTTTTCAAGTCTTCAAGAGAGGTAGGCATGTCAGTATGGAGGACAGTGTATGGGACATCTCCTTCAACCACAGGTTCCATGATAACTAGTAAGATGGAGGGATAAGGCATCACAAGTTTTTAAGCACGAACTCGTACCCACCTAAGGTAAGGCTCAAGGGGAATGGAATTCTTGTGTCCTAGTGTCTTGCTATCCACTTTGATTACCATCCTCCAAGATCATATAAACCTCTGATGGAAACCTTGATCGTCGCTCTCATAGTCGAATACCACTCCTTGAATGAGCATCTCATGAGGATCATCCCTTCGCGCATAACCAAACTGTCACAAGGCTAAGCAAGGGTTGTAAGTGATACCTCCCTTAATTCCGAGTAAAGGGACATTAGGGAATTCCCCAACACGGTCGATGATAGTAACATTCTCCAAGGATCGAGAACACCAATCGATATTTGAATGTCTGAGCTTCATCAACCTATGGGACCACCTTAAACCTTGCTCGTTCTTCAACACAGATCGAGGAAGATGCAAACTAAACCATCTAGCCAAGAGAGGAGTGCAACACATGAGGGTCCCTCTTTTCCTTATAGTGCGAGTGTGAAGAGAATGTAGGATATCTCCCAACAAAGTAGGCACCGGATTGCGAGACATGAAGACTTTGACAGCATTTACATCTATGAGTTGGTCAGAGTTCGGAAACAAAACCATCCCATAGATGAGAAGGGCCAAGATTTCTTCAAAAGCTTGTAAGTCCAAAGAGTTCCAACAATCTTGAGCTTTCTCAAACAAGAACTTGGCTAAGAAACCTTTGACACCGCTCCTTGTTTCCCAATTATTCATGATATCAGATTGTTGCAAGTGTAGTTCTCGGGAAATCTCTTCAGGTCTTGGATCTTTTTCCATACCGTTGAAGGGTAGTTGATTGAGAATGGGAATCCTGAAGAGTTGAGAGAATTCCTCCATAGTAGGTACAAGCTGATAATCGAGAAAAGTGAAGCAATGGTGTAGAGGATCAAAGAACTGGAAAAGCACCTTCATTATATCTTTATTTGTGCTAGAGGTAACCAAGTTTAGGAGGCAACCATGTCTTTCTGTGAATGAAGAGTTCTCAGGGACCCTTGATGCTAGATCTTTGAGTTGATAAGGAATTCTTACGAGATTGACTTGAATGGTTTTTCTGCGGATGGAAGTCATGTCCTACAAAACAGAACAAAGACAAATCCCAATAATCCTTGAAATGGTTAGTGAGAATGAGTATGATGTTATGATGTTTATGATGTTATGCACAAGTAAGCATATATACACAAGAAAAACAAGTCCTTAGGTTTAGGCTTGCATGGAGTCTCATAGGTAAGTACCCTCTTGAAGTTTAGTTGGCTCAAACCTGTCCTAGAAATAGTAATCGGGTTCTAAGAGATCTCAATATCACTGATCTGTCTTACCGAGCATTGTTTCAGCGCAAGCCTCTTTCACGGCGACCAAAATATCCCGAGAAGTCAGATCTCAATGAGTGTAGTATCGAGTATCAACAAACTTCATACTGCACTAAAGTCGGTTATCTCACTACGTCCTAATGGCCAAGTTGGTCAAGTAGAGGTTCTAAAAGTCAGTTAGTGCTTCATGACACCACACAGCCGCCCCATATTCTCCTTGATTACTCAAGGGCTACCGGTACCCACAAATATGTCACACTAACGTAGCTATTGCTTAGACCATGTCGGTATACCCCGCACAGTTTCCACAATGTATTGCTACTTACCTATAAGGTATCCCAAATCCGGGTAGAGGATTTAAAACAAGCCCAAACAAGGAACCAAAATGTAAAGCAAACAAGTCAAACAAAGCAAGCAAATAAATGTGATCTAGCACTAAGGTAACCCCACTTTTAAGTTTATCCCCAACAGAGTCGCCAGTTATGTGATACAGTGGGAGAACTGACTTGAGATGTTTTGCGTTTTATCGTAAATGTTGCGGTTAGCAAGAGTTGCCACTGACTTTTCTTTTATCCAAAAGGAAAGGCTGAAAAGAACAGGAAAGACCTTTGAGATTATTTCTTGAGTTTGGGGGTAGATTATGAAAAGGGAAGGTGTTAGCACCCTTTTCATCCATAGTTATCTATGGGCTCTTAGTTGCTTGCTAGATCACTTGCTTTTGTTTGAAAATTTGCTTTGTGTGGTTTTTGAAAGTATTTTGAAAAGGCGCCTTCGTTTAGGAAAACTTTGTAATAGTTCTCGTTCGTAAGAACCTATACAAATTGTTGGTCTTTTGAAAATGTTTCATGTTTTTGAAAGTGTTTTAAAAGTGTTGGTGTTTGTTTTGAAAATAAGCAAGGATGTTTGATTTAAAAATGAGCAAGCAACTAGGAACAATCTACCTACTCAAAATTCTTTTGTTCATTTTTTCCTTTCCTTTGATATTGCTATCTTACCATTGATTGGTAAGAAGCATTATCTTTGGATGTAAAGGGACGGGTGTGGGTCATCGTATAGTCATGATAGCAATGTTGTGAGATATCTTAGTATTTCTCTTTGAGGGGCTAAGATCATTTTGAAAGGCAACATTGATAGCTTCATTGAGGGACTATGATCTTGTATTTTTGATTGCTTTTTCTAAGACATCCCACATGCATAACATGGCCATTTTTATAAGGCAACAAAGTGGAATTACCCTAAGGGTGCAAGTGTGCAAATGTGTTTGATTCACATGTATTGTTTATCTTGAATTAGGGTTTTCTACTTGTTGATTTTATCTTTCCATACAAACCCTAATTACTAACATTTATATAAAAGCGATAAATTACGGAAAATAAAATTACTATGCTATTACATCATTAGGGGATGGGGTATACAAATTTACAAATGGGGATTGCAAGAAAATTAAACCTAATTATCTATTACAACCATATTGAATATTGTACAAGGATTGAAAATATAATGCAAGAATATAAATGGAAAAAGAAATGATTTTTGTTTGGTTTTTATGAAAGGATTTAGTTTTGACCTAATTAAGGAAATGATTAATTAAAATTAAACAAAATTAAACTTAAACTAAATAAGAAAGAAATTAAGTATGAAACATTTTTAGGGTTTTTTATGAAAATATTTAAACTTAATAACAATAATATGAAAAATTAATTAATTAAAAGAAACCTAAATTATAAATTAATTTTAGATAAAAGAGAAAAATAATTAATTAAACCTAAATCTAAATATTAATTATTTAAGAAAAAAAAGAAATTAATTTGTTAAGATAATTTTTTTGTCCTTTTTATTTTATAAAGAAAATAAACACATAAATGTGAAAATATTAAATATAAATATTTTTGGATTTTTTATTAATAAAAAAAATAATAATAGTAATAAAAATATAATAAAAAATAAAATAAGAAAAATAAAATAAAATGAATTAAAATGATAGAAGAAAAAAATATAATTGGTTAGGTGTGTGAAAGTGAGCAGTGGGGTAGAAAAAATGGTAAGGCCCACTGATTGAGGCCCAAGTGCTGCTTGTTGGAACAAAAAAAAAGAAGAAAAATGTGAAAAAATGAACAAAAGATAGCGCTGGGACTTGAACCCCTGACCCTCAGCATACACGTGCGCTACCTTTGCCACTGGGGTGGTTGTACATCATGTAACATAAACAAAATAACAAATACATAACACAAGTCAAGTTCTAAAGATGACTTCATCTTCAACCTTCAGTCTGAATATCTACAACTTCACCATTTCTCATCCATTTGCAAAAATGTAAACATCAAACTTGTTCCAAATTTCACAACGATTCCATAAATATAAATTACTAAAACTATAAATCAAAGATGAACATGAATTTTGAATGGTACCAAATTATGACCTAACTTTTTCAGAAAGTTCAAACTTAAACTTCTCACTACTCAAGCAATATAAATTAAATCTATGGACATGTATAGTTTCAGGGCAATGAAATCTATAATTTATCTTCACAAATCAGAATCAAATGATGCTTGTATGAAGAGATACAAGTTTAAAAATTTACCTTTTGCAGCTGGAGTCGTGTATGGAGTTTGAGCAACCTTTGAGATGGCCTGATGATTTATGTATCTTGCCTGGACCTCCTTAAATGTATTCCAACTCATGCTTTGCTTTGAGGATGGCTGGAACTCTCAACTCAAGTCAAGTCGCACGCTTCAGTTTTGAAAATGGTGGACAATGATGAAGGGGTTACAGTCTTGAAACATGGACTTGGATCACATGTGTATGATGTATGTAAGGTGTTTGGATGATTAAGAAACAAAACGCACGAGTGGAAATGGAGATGGAGAGTTTTGGCTCAAAACTGTCAAGTTTAGGCAGTTCTATGCAGCAAGGGTGCTTGGGAGAGTTTGAGGGTGCTTGAAATCGTGCCTTGGCTTGCAATAGACTTGTGCATATGTATGGAAAAGGTTGGAGATCAAATGCACTCAAGATTTCTGAATTCTAGCCTTTTGGCTCTATAGCTTGCTTTTGAAGAAAAGTGAGAAGACAAATCTCAAAGTATTGTTCAAGCATGATCTGAGTTGATAGATGATTTAGAAATATTTCTTTTGGTTTATAGGGGTTGTGTGTGAAGAAAGAACAAGTTCAAGGCTCAAGAAGTTGACAATTGCAAAAGTGATGCTTTATCAAAATGGAAATGGCAACTTTGTGCCATAAATGGAAAATAATTTTGGACCAAGATTAAACCAAGTGGATAAGGGCCTAAAGAGTTGTTTAGACCATTAATTATGGAGTGTCAAACAAGTTTGAAACCTGCAAAGCAAAGATTATGCAGCCTAGCATGGATTTGGTTCATGTTCATCCTAAAAATTTGCCTTGTAATTTAAGAATGAAACCTTAACTTCTTACCTTCAATTCTCCTTGGTCAAGTATGATCTTAATGAGTTCTTAGACATTTTGGAAATCTTGTAACATCCTCTACAGCCTCTAAGTTGGACATTTTTGAAGATTCATCTTGGAACTATGTGAAAAATTACCATGAAGTTAGGTCAAAATCCTGCCTAAACTAGGGCAAATTTTCATTAAATTTTTTAAGTTTCATGAACATGTCTTCTTAAAATCATAACTTGAAATACATGCATTTATAGAAAAATTTGTGTTCTACAATGTTTTACATCTCATTGAGATCTACAAGTTTCATGTGGTAAGTTTCCTTTGAATCATCTTGCATCATGGTGAAAATTTGGCATCAAGTTGTGAAAAAAATGTGAATTTCCAACACTTAGAAAAAAATTTAAGTTTAGAAATTTTGACTTTTCAAAATAAAATCTTGACTTTTTGATTTCTTGATGAACAAGTTTCATATTTTGACATGTCTTGATGAATTTTAATCTTTGAAACTTGATTTTGATCAAAAAGTCAAAGTTTGACTTTTCAATGTACAGTTGACTTTTCAGCAATTGACTGAAATTCATCTGTCAATCAATTGATATTGAGAAATGTTTTGAGCCATTCCATTAGGTAAAAATGAAGCATTTGAAACCTTGAGATCATGTCTCAAACCAATAAGTCATTTTCTAGGTCAAAAATCAGAAATTGCACCTTCTTAGTTAAAACCCTAATTTTGAGCATTTTGCCCTTTTGATGATCTGATCAATTTTCTTGAGGAATTGTTATCCAAACTTGATCAAATGACATATATGAGTTCACGATATTGATATGGATCAAAAATTGTGAAGTTTGACAGTAAATTGACCACAGTCGACTTTTTCCCCAATATAGTTGATTTTAGGTCAACTGATCAATTGACTGAGCAAAAATGTGATCCAAGACTTGAAACTTGACATGAGAAATATTGAGGGTCCAAAATTATCCACAAAAGTCATATGGGGCATTAAAAATCCATTTGTCCTTGTGCCAACTCAAACCCTAATTTGAGTTATCAGTGCTTGAGGAGGTGTCTTGAGCTGATCAAACCTTGTGCAGTCTTGAATCAAAAGGAGATCTTGTGAGAGATTACTTGAGAAATGAGAGAGAAAATTTTGGGGTACAACACCTCCTAATCAGCCCGACAAACCTCATCCATCATCACAGTCTTCAGCCTTTTGGAGATCTTTGAGAAGGTTCTTCAACAGCCAGGACATTCTTGGCCGAAGACTGGGGTACACCGATGATGACGCCCGCCTTCGGGCCGATTCCCTTATTCTTCTTCTTCACCACTCTAAGTTCCAAGCCACTCAAGTTAGATTTGGACTCGGAAGGCCCTCCAGCTCCTTTCCAGACAGCATGGGTGTAGCGGTAGAAATATTGAGACTGAGCCATTGGATTGACTAGACTCGCACAGATCAAATTAAAAATTGCCACCGCGCTTTGTTGCTTCCAAAGGAATGGGAAAAGAGCCAATAACCAAAAAAAGAGGGGGAGAGAATCTAAGTTATGGGATTATTTATGTAAAGGGAATGTATTAGCACCCTAAACATCGATGGTACTCCGCAGGAACCTCTTTCAAAATTTGTGTATTTTGGCTATAAATATTGTACAAAAATAGATTGTGGAGATGAGAAAATAAGTATATTTTTATGATTTTTGCACCCACCGCTGTTGCGAACCTTTAGTGCCTATATACCACCTTCCATGCAATAGGGGATCAGGGTACACGTAGTTCACCTTTAAAAAATTTAAAACACAAGTGTGTTGGTTAATTTTAAGAGACGAGACATCATCATCTTATCCGAGTGGAAAACATACTTACTACCCACGATTATGAGAAAGGGGTATTTGCATCATCTAAAAGTGGAAGATACGGCTTGAATTTTAAAATAAACAAGAGCCTCACTCATCATCCAAGTGGAAAACATCTCACTTCACTACATGTCATAGAAGTATAGTAGTTCGCATCACTACAAGGATTGACAAGAGTTTAATCTTTTGAGAAAATTTTAAAGTAAAAAGCCAAAGTGGCAAAATGGTTTGAATGAGATTAGTTGAATTTTAGTCTTCTCACAAAAATGTCAAAGTATTATTAAATTGATTAAGGTTTGATTAAGAAAATGTTTTTGAAAATGTGTGGACCTAAGTCCAAGTTTATTACAAAAGTGATTCAAGTTTAAAAACAAGAAGAGTTTTCAAAAGGTGGGAGAAGATTTTTGAAATTAAAGAAGATTGGAGGAGATGAAGGGACTATCCTAAAGTATAAGGTAAAATCTAGGGAAAAGAACCATCTAACCAACAAGAAGCCAACACTTGACACAATGAGTCAATGTAGAATTGCCATCCTTTGGATTGGAAACAAAACAAGAAAAGATAATAAACCTCTTGAGAAAACTAAGCTTCAATTGCATTAAGTATTCATAAAAATTAGGCAGAGTAACGATTGTATACAGATGAATTCCCGATCTCAGACAAAGCATGTAATCATAATAACCTGAACACAAAGCAAACAAATAACCCAATGTCTTGAGGTTAACCCCAAGAGCTCCAAACAAAATAACAGTTGAGGTTACAAGGTCTCAAGGTAGGTCAAGGCTTCTAATCCTAAGTCCAAGAAGTCCATAATCTCCATAATGCCAAGGATAGTAAACAAGTAGTCCAAGTAACATTAAAGTTTTTTATGGTTCAAGTTGATTATTAAGTATCTTCAAAAAGAAATGAAAAGCTCAAGTGAGCAAAATAAAAATGACAAAAAAGTAAATGCTCAAACGAGCAAACATGAAAAGAGCATGAAATGTAAATACTAAAATAAATATGCATAAAGTAAAGAGCATAAAGTAAAGGCACAAAATAAACTCAATTGTTAGGAATTAGAGGTTAGTTGAATGACCATCTTGAAACTTGCATTTGAAACTCATTATAAGATTTATAAAATCAAATCCTCTCAATAATAAGTTTCATTTGCTTTTTGTCAAGTATATCATCCATTTAAAATTCTCAAGGCAATAATAAATGATCAACGATGTTTAAGTCATTCACTTTGACCAAAGCTTATGAAGATTCATTAGAGGATTGATAAGACCAAAGCCTCCTAACAATAAATCTCAAGGTTATTGGATAAAAGGATTCAAATTAACATACTTGGGCTTACAAAGATGGGTTTGGACCATGAATGATCATTTCTCAAATCGGGATAAAATTTAGCGTTGTGTTAAGAAATCATAAGTGGACTTATATAGAAGTCGCACCTATTTTGAGGCCGATCAATAGCAATCTATGTACTATTTGTTTTTAGAAATGGTATGTAAATCATTCTCCAATAACATTTAGTACAATAAGAAGGGGATAAGATGAAGAGGGATGGGGTAAGAATTAAACCACATTTGAACCAAAAATTTAATCGAGCTATTATTAAAATCATTCATTCATTTTTTGTGGAGTTAAACTCAACACCATGGATCCAATGATGTTAATAAACCTCATGATCAAAATCTCATAGTCCAAGATCAGCCAGAATATATACAAGATAAAATATATTAAAAAATAAATAAAGAAAAATATTTTTTTTAAATGGAAATAAAAGTAGAAAATAGCAACTATGTTCAAAACATCGAAAAATAACATAAGACCATTGAAAAATCAGAAATGAACTCAAATATTTATATAAAATATTTTTGGTATTTTTTTAAAGTCAGAAACTATTTTTAAAATTAAAAGAAATAGGCAAAATAAACCAAAAATTGTGAAAAATAGTAAAGTCAGAAATAAAAATAAAATGAGGTCACCAATATTTGTCAAGAGGTCATTGGATCCTTCCATATTTTTTTTTCCAGAATTTAAAAATTGAAAAAAGTATTTTTAAACATTTAAACAATTCAAATAAAGTGAAAAATTATAAAAAATATCAAAACATAAAATAAAATTTTTAAAAATTAATAATCAGAAAGAGAAAAATCAAAAGTATTTTTCATAATTTTTCAGATTTTCTAAAGTTAAAATGGATTTTTTATGAATTTTTGAAGTTTAAAACAAATAAAATATAAAAATCAGAAAATAAAATAAAGTCAAAAAAATGTGAATCAATGGATGAGAGTCAAAATGAGTTAGTAAGCTAATCAAATGGATCAGACGTGTTGTGCATGTCATGGTCTTTAGTGAATAAAACAAATAATCATTAATTAAATCAGATTTGAAAAAAAAAAGCGCGCCACGCTATCATTGGTTGAGAGATGACACGTTGGTCATCTTCAACTTCCAGCCACGAGATTTGCAGGTCCCTGAAACGATAAAATTAGAGCTCGAGATCGGTACCATTCGCTTCGTCTCTTCAAGACGATTCCAATTGTACCCTCACGAAAAATTTATATAAGGTGTAGCTCAGTCATTTTGGAAGGGAAGATTTGAAAAGGGATTTGAAATTTTATGGTCAAAATACACTTCCAGTTGAAAACAAATGTTGCGACTAGAATCAGAATGATGAGAGCTTCATAACAGTATCAAAGTTTGAGAGAATTGGTGAAGGAATCTACCTATTGAAGTTTAAATGCAGAGCTCCGAAAATTGACTTGGCTAGCACGATTTAGGAAGTCTTAGAGCTTGGTTCTTCTTCTGTTAGCTTCAGTGAGGTTCAAGGATGGTGAATTGACAAAGAAAATGGATTGAGGAAAGTTGTAAAAGAAAATTTGAATTTGCAGAAAATTGGGTTCAAGAAAATGTTTGGCAGGGTGATTTTGGCTCTCTAAGCTTGGGAAAATGAATGAGGCATGATCCTCTATTTATAGGGAAGCTGATTGAATGCTCAAGCGTGTAAAATGATGAGATTTGGAGGGATTTCATGTGAACCTGATACACAAGTAAGGTGTGACTTGTTTAGCATCAAAACTCATCCAATCCTTGCTGTGATACGGTGGGAGAACTGACTTGAGGTTTTGCGTTTGTTTTTGCAAATGTTTCGGTTTAGCAAGAGTCGCCACCGACTTTTTATTTTATCCTAAAGAAAGGTTAAAAAGCACAGGAAAAACCTTTGAAATATTTTCTTGGGTTCGGGGAGTAGATTATAGAAAGGGAAGGTATTAGCACCCTTTCTATCCATGGTTATCCATGGGCTCTTAGTTACTTGCTTAGATCACTTGCCTTGCATTTTCAATTGTTTGAAATGGTGCTTTCAATTGTTTAAAATGGTGCTTTGTGTGTGATTTTGAAAGAGGTTTTGAAAAGAAGCCATTGTTGTGGCAACCTTTGTAATGATCCATGTTTGAATGTATACAAAGGTGTATTTGTCTTTTTGAAAAGATGTTTCAAGGTTTTGAAAGTTTATTTTTGGAAATTGTGTTGTGAAGTGTGTTTTGAAAGTAGGCAAGTGTGTTTTGCAAGTTTGATCAAGTAACTAAGAGTTGTCTACCCCTAAATTCCTCAAAGATCTTTCCTATGTTTTAACCCTTTTAACAGTATTGTTCCACCATTGTATTTGGTGGACAATCTTGTGTTAGGATGTTAACGGGACGGGCGCGGGTGATCGTTTAGACCATGAATGCAATAGTGCCAAGTGTCTTTGGCAATTTTCTCAAGGGACTTGATCATTTTTGTTTAGGCAACTTGATAGCGTCATCGAGGGACTATGATCATTTGATTTGTTTTTGTTTTGCCAAAGACACTTAACATGCAACCATGGCCCATTTTTTGAAGGCAACAAGTGGAGTAACCCTAAGGGGTGCAAGTGTGCATTGTGTTTGTTTTTTCATGCATGTTTATCTTTGAATTAGGTCAAGATATTTGTTGTTTGATTTTGCATACAAACCCTAGGTCTATCATGGCATAATTTGAAAGCTTTTAAATGCGGAAATTTAAAGTCCTAAATTATTACAACATGATTATGGGGATGGGGGTACAAATGTTTGAATGGGGGATATTTAGCAAGAAATTAAATCTAAAACTATTACATCCATATTGAATATACAAATATTTAATTTGTACAATATTAAGACAAATAAATATGCAAAATGTAATATGCACAAAAATGATTTTTTTATGTATGAGAAAATATTTTTTAATGTGAAATATAAACAAGAGTAAAAAGTCAATTTTTGGACCTTTTCATGGTTTAGGGCAAAAACCTAGTTTTCTAAATAAATAATATTTATTTATTACTTATATACAATGTTTGTTAATTATATACAAAAAATAAAAAAAAAGGGAAGTATATTGTAAAAAAGTATTCTTGATGTCATATATTAATAAAAATAAAAATGTATTATTTTCATATTTTTATCCTAAATATTCTAATAAATATACAAGTATTTATATTATATATATTTAAATATACTAAATATGTACAAAAATAAAAATATTAATTATTTATAAAAAAGTATATTTTTAGAAAATGTTTTTAAAAGGTAAATAAAAATAATGGCTGAAAATATATTTTTGTGTTATTTTTAATGTTTTAAATAAAAGGGTATTCATATTTATTTTACATGTATAAGTTTAAATAAAACAAATAAATTCCAAATAAAATGCAAAAATGGGTGGAAAAATATTTTTAATATTTTTTATATTTGAGCAAAAAATAATAAGTCAGAATCAAAAAGAAAAAATCAAAAATGAATAAAATATCACACAATGGGCCAGGGGGGTGTAAATGGAAAAAGAGGGTGCAAGCAACAAGAACAACTCAGGCCCAGCCCAAGTCCACCTTCTTCAACCTCCAGAAATCTGTTTGAACATCAAAAACGCGCGCTTCTTGTACAACAGCTAACTCCTGATTCTTTGACTTTTAACAAAAACTCATAACACAAACATTATAGAGCATGAAGAGACGAATTCATACATATAAAAATCTTGACCTAACTCTCAGAAACGAGGGAGAATTTCTTCATCCCCAATTTCTGACCTAATTTTTCTTCAATGTTCATGGCCAAAATTCTCACAGCATACTTAATATAAATGAAAAGTAAGTATATGGATGGCTTCAGGGCTATGAGGAGAACATGTTTCATTCACAAACTTAAGCATAACTCTTCCTATATTGAGAGATAGAAGTTCATGTTTTTACCTGTTTCAGCTTGAGTCGTGTACAACAATGGAGGTATCTTCAATGGAGTTTGAGCTTTGGTACAGCTTACCTGAAGTCCAAGGATGCTTCTCCTATGCTTGGCTTGCTCTGAAACTGCCTGTATCGTGCTATGGAAGTCCACCTGCACAGCTTGAAATCAAAAATGGCAAACGATGTTAAGGATGTTACAGCTTGGATTTAATGCTTGGGATAGCTTCAGTGGATGGTAGGGAGTGTGTTTGAACAAGCTTTGGCCAAAACGCACGAGCAAACTGAGTTGTGCAACTCAATCTGCAGGGATGCCCTGTTTCTTGCAGAAAAATGGTGTTTTGGTGAATGAGGAGGTTTGGGAGGTGGTTCAGTCGTGCCTTAGGTCTGTTTTGATGTGTGTAAGATGAGAACAAGGTTTGTGTTTGGCTGTGTTGACAGGAATGAGAGATTGAGAGTTTTGACCAAGTTTTCTTCTAATGTAAGCAAGGATAGTCAACTTGTGATATAGGCCTGTCCAATGTCCTCAAGCATGCTACATATCTTGTTCTTGATCAGAGGGATTTGTGTACAAATGCTAGCCTCAAAGATCTGGCCCATGCCTCTTGGATTTGTTATTTGACATAAAGCACTACTTTATCAAAATGGCAAATATGCTTTTTCCATTTAAAGATTAATCTTGCATGTAATGACCAAATGAACAAAATAACAACTTAGCACAATGGTTAGGCATTTAATTATGGTGTGTGAAACTGGTTTTGAGGCCTGCAAGCTAGCTTGTACAAGCTGATTTGAAAAATGCCAATGTATGAACATGTATTTGGTTATGAACAAAAAATGGATTTTGCCCAACTTTGCTAATTCGATTCTCCCTAACCACAAGGGTGTTTGAGTTGTTATTGGACAATTTGGAAAGCTTGGAATGTGTACTACAATCCATATTTGTAATGCAAATTGAAATTCCAAGTGGAAGCATGTGAAAAATGGCCATGAAGTTGGACAAAAATCCTGCCTAGAATAGGTCAAAATTTCTCTAAGTTAAAAATGTTTTGCACCCTTATTCCAAAAATCATAACTTGAGCTTCAAGCTTTATTTGAGAAAACTTTGCGAATCAAAGTTGTAGATTTTGCAATGGACTACAACTTTCATGTTTTGAGTTTTGTTTGAATCTATTTGCATCTTGGTGAAAGAATGGGACAAAGTTAGGAAAAAATAAGGAAGTTTCATAACTTAGAAAAATTCTAAGTTATGAAATTTTCTCATTTTAAACCCTAATTTGCAAATTTGGATTTCTTGATGAACAAGTTTCATAATTTGACATGTCTTGATGAAAAATGAATCTTGGCACTTGATTTTGACCAAAAAGTCAAAGTTTGACTTTTCAGTATACAGTCAAATTTGATCAGTTGACTGGAAAATTCATCTGTCAATCATGTGCATTTGAGATCTTTTGAACTTGTTGAATGTTTCAAGACAATGCCATTGAATTCTTGAGTCCATATGTGAGCTTGGTTTGCCATTGGCTAGGTCAAACAGTCAAAAATTGCCTTTGTGCAGTCAAAACCCTAAAAATGACCATTTTGCCCTTTTGGTGATCTGATCAAATTTCTTGTGGAATTGTGATCCAAACTTGACCAAATGGTTCATATGAGTTCATTATGTTGATGTGGGTCAAAAATTATGAAGTTTGACTGTCAATTGGCCACAGTTGACTTTTTCCCCCAATACAGCTGATTTCTAGGTCAACTGTCCAATTGACTGGGCAAATATTGGAATCAAGGCTTGAAACTTGATATGGATAAACTTGTGAGTCCAACATGAAGCATGAAAGTCACCTTGGGCATTTTAGGTCAAAACATCTTTGTGCAAACTCAAACCCTAATTTGGATCAATAGTGCAAGGAGGGGTCTTGAGCAGAGCAAACCCTAACTTGATCTTGAGCTCCAAGAGTCTTGTGGTGAGAAAATGTTGATGAAATGAGAGGGCAAATTTTGGGGTACAACACTTGAATTTCAAAGTTATAATCCACTTTGGCAAGTTGGTTAAACATGTTTAGACCAAAAACGCGTGCTAATTTGATGTTTAGAAGCGACAACATGAATTTCAAATTCTTACTTGAAGTGAAACTTCAGTTTCAATGTACCGTTTTTGAATCAGTGGCATTCTCATCTCAAGGAGTCTTAGGACATGATTCTTGAAGCTTTAGAAAGATGAAATCATAAGCTTTATAATGTGCAAATAATGGAATCAAATGGATGCTTGAGATGAAAATTATGATGAGTCAAAGTTGAGAAAAAGAGGTTGACTTTTGTACTTTGAAAAATTCTAAGTTTTTCTTCAAAAAATGACTTACAATATCTTGCATCCAAACATGGCCTTCCATTTGAAATTTGCTCTTGACCAAAAAAGATGGAATGAATTAGATCTATTGAATGGAATTTTGAGACTTGAACCATTTAAAATCTCCAAAAAATGAGAAAGTTATGACTTGTTGAAGTTGGAAAAAATTGATAAAATGACCTATAATCTTTTGCATTCTTAGGGCATCTTCCATCCATTTTCAAACTTTGCACATAAAAGAAGAGTTGAAGTTCAGATATTCAAGATCACTTTGGAAAAAGAATGGTCTCATGGAGATAAAAATTTACCAAGTTATGATCTTTTGAAGTCACCTAAGAGAATTTGATGGCTTATCTAAAGGACTTGTAATCTTTCTTCATCATTAGGCGTCTTCCACACAGAATTTTCTTGAAAATTTTAAAGTGATTTGTTTATAACCCTTTTAGGAGAAGCACGTTTTTGGAATCGCTCAAAAATACCAAAAGATGAGCAGGATATAGCCCTTAGAAGTTCAAAACCCTAGCCCCCTAGAGCAATAAAATGCCTTGGAAACCCTTTTCAATTTTGACAAGCCTCCTTGCATAAATACTTTTGTCATGTAAATAGAAGTTGTTGAGGATGATAATGAGGAACCATAGCAACCATCACCACTTCCAAATATTGATAATTGAGGGAAATATGCACTTGTGACCAAGAAATCAAAAAATTGTCCAATTAGGTCAAATTTCTTCAATCAACTCTTGTATCTTTGAACTATCTTTGACAACTTGAGGCATGATGATTCATAATAGACTTTTTCATGATATTATCTCAAAGCATCTTCAATTATGAATCTTGAATATCAATGAAGCTTTGTTGAAGAAGGCATGGTAATAGACTCATGAACTTGTAGATCAAATTGAGGGAATGCATTGTGCTTTCACCTATAACATCATCAATTAGGGCAAACATTTATTATATTTATTAGCTAAAAGGTTAATCAATCAAAAACATATATGATCAAAAAATTACAAGTCAAGGTGATTAGTGATTCCCCATGAGCAAAGCTAAAGATAAGGAGAAGAGCCAAACCCTAGTTTGTAATCTTGTTGTATTGTGATGGTATGAGATGATAGAGGAATCTTAGGGGCAAAAATTAGGGTACAACAATGGGCAGAAACCATCAACTTCTTTTGTTCTTTGACAGAAAGTCCAATCCTTTTATGTGCAAAAACATCAAAAAGTAACATGTGAGGAAGGAATAAAAGATCCATAGGTGACGACGAAATAAAAGGAGCCTTACCCAGAAAGGTCGGAACCTCCTTGTCAGGAAAAGGTAATAGGTCCTTGACCTTGAATAAATGGAACGAGTCTAGCACTTGCAGAGATTGAGTCTCGGTGTCACTCAATTTGTCATAATTAAACCCATATATGGGTAATGGGTTCCTAATCCAGTATAGAAGAAACTTAGGATGACCATCAATGGAATAGATGACTTGAGGGAACCTCGGTACACACTTAACTTGAACTAATCTTTGAATCCCTTGTAATTAGTGGTATAGGCTTGAAAGAAACTCTTACGAGGTACACCACTAATGGAAACCCAACTTCCAGACTCTACATTTTTAACTTCAAAGTAAGAGAAAAAAAAACCAATGGTCGAAGTCACATCCAATGTTATACAGACCATCTCGAAGGCTTTGATAAAGCCCCAACTATTAAGGTGAAGTTGAGATGGGGCCACATTCACTGTCTTCAACACGTCTATCTTAAAGTCAGTAAAGGTGATGCAGATAAGCATATCCTCTAACACCCGAGAATAAAAGTAAAACCATTCCTATTATACTCCCTTTGGTCAGGACATACAAACCCGTTCACTGGGAATACAAGCCTCCAAAATAACATCATCTTCATTTTATATCGAGGACACCTTTCGCAAAGAGCGAAGCTTCGCTATCTATACCTCATCCATGGAGCTTTGGTAGTAACCCATCGCCTCCTCACTAAAAGAGCCATAAGTTTCCATCAGGATTTTCATGGAACCTGGTGAGGAAGATTCATAATTAGAATCGCTAAAAGAAGCATATATAACCCCATAAACTTCCAACATAATACAATCGAACTCTTCTCTACCTAAGCCTTTTTTACAATCCCTCATACATGCACGCCACAATGCATATCTCTCTTTAGCATTTTGGGCTTTTAGAACTACACCCTCTTCATCACACTCGCATAAAACTACCATCTCTCAAAACAAAAGGAAATGTCCAGGAAAAATAAGGTAAAAGGAATAGATAGATACCTGGAAGCAGTTGTCGTTTGAAGAAATTAAAGAGATGAATTTAGGGCACTTGCAAACGAAAGTAGGAGAGTCTTTTGGAACATAAGAGGAAAGGTTTTTATAAAAGTATAAGTTATAGTAAGTAATGATTGAAGAAGAGGAAACGTGTGTAGGTTTCAAAAAATCGCCTTAGTAATGATTATACCTAAGAAAACTAGGTGACTATTGGGAAACTAGGGCGTGGGCGACATGCACGTCGAGGTATATGATCGACCATCACCCAGTTATAGAAGCTCGGCCAGAGAAAAAGATCAATATTTACGTTGACCGAACATAAGGATTCAGATAAAATCCATATGCTCGTGGGGCTTATGTTCATACATAGATCCATTGTATGGGTTAGGAGAGATAAAAAGGCAAGACGTGAATAAAAGTCCAAGAAGGACAAATAAATGCTTAGTCGGTTAATAACTAGTTTTAAGATCATCATGCCTGAGTTGGGTTGTATAACTAGAGGCATGTGTGGTCAGCCATCAAGAAAGATGAAGAGGCACCAGCCAGGCTTATCCCTAGATATAGAGGTTACATAGAGCCCGACCTTGATGAGGCCGTTATCGAGTGATCGGCCCATTAAGGGTGTAAGTGCTCATCAATACATGGTGGAACGCATTATGCTAACATCCATCATTGGTGATGATGGGCATTTATTTCCTTAATGGCAACTTAGTTATGTATGATGGAGAGTCACATCAGTTACATGTAGTGATCAATAAGGTCCAGATACCTCTATATATAGGGATCCCAACTGAGAGGTAAGAAAGATACGTCGCTTGGAGCTCACGCATACTTATGTGACCCTCAAAATCCATTAATATCATAAACAATTCACTCCCACTTGCTAGAGGCTCTCCCCGATATCCTTCAACTAGCGGGGAAGTCACTCATTTAGTGTTTAGCAAGAACAAGTATAGTTAGTACATAATAAATTAAGGACTTATCCCTACCCAATCATACAATTGGCACTATATTTAGATTAATCCCCCCTTTTACCTTGAATTTCTAGAATCAACTTCAAACTCTAACAATATATTCTCCTTCTCTCTCAAACCCTTGCTCTCCTAATCATAACTTTCTTCTAAAACCTAATATAATCTTTTTAATTTATACTACTTTGGCCATACTCACTTTACTTATTATTGTAACCCAAAATTTTCCCTCTCATTTTTACTCAAGACATGCTCATGGAGGTTCCCAATTGCTCAAGGTTGACTAAGAACTGATCAGATAAATTCTCCTCCTAAGCAATGAACCTCTAACTAGGCTTTCACTTTTCACCAAGATGTGTGAGCTCAAAAGGTATCAAATGTTTTCCATGGTCCTAATATATCTTCAAGATTTTCCATTCCAAATTTCATTCCATACACTACAAGTTTGCTCAGCCAATTGCTTAAATGCTTGAAAATCAACTATATTAGGCAAAAAGTCAATTGTGGCCCAAATACAGTTAAACTTCATGATTTTTGGTCAACATCAACATTTTGAAGTTATATCCATAATTTGATCAAGTTTTGATCATGATTACTCAAGAAATGCTCCTAATCTATCAAAAGTCGAGAATTGTTAAATTAGGGTTTCTATAGGAAAAGTCAACTAAACTTTGACTAGGAATAAATTTCACATACTTCATCCATTTTTCCCCAAAAAAAGATCATTTTGAATATAATCCAATTCCCTGCAAATTCTCTTTTTTCCTCAAGTTCAAGAGATGCACCATTTGAAAGATACAAGCTCATACATTACAGGTCATTTTCAGAAAGTCACCAAAAGGCACTTTTTGTAAAGACCATTTAAATCAAAATAAACTCTTCAAATGAAAAATTGATCAAAATAGGGATTGAAGTAGACATCTTGGGATTTCAAAAAAGTCAAAGATCATCATCATGAGATAAAAATTGAGCAACTTATGGGTTACCCAAGTTGGGCAAATTTGTGAAAATGCAAAAAGTCAACTTAGATCAAAAATGCATTTTTTAAGTTCATGGATCTATTCTTTGGGATTCAAGCATACTCATGACTTACTCAAGGACCCTTAAACTCATTCTTACAATGCCTTGCAATTTATAGCTATTTTATTCATATTTTATTTTATTTTATCTAAATAAATATAAAATAAAATGCATAAAATAATATATATTTGTTTTGGACATATGGGCTGGTGTGTTGGGTCATCCTTGGGCCCATAAATTCGTGCACAATTGTCCAGGTACATGCAAGCATGGAAAGGGTAAGTTTTGCAAGTTTTGGAAGTTTTTTAATTTGTTGGATTTTGGTATGAAAGCATGGTTATGAGCTTGATTCTTTCCATGTAATCATGTTCCCTCCACCTCCTCTATATATACATCACATTTGCAAGCTTCATAAACACATATTGTTGTACCCCAAAATTTTCCCTCTCATATTTCTCAAAACATTGCAAGAAAATCTCCAAGTTGCTCAAGTTTGCTCAAGAGTGGGTCAGACAAATCATCTCCTGAGGCAGTCAACCCCAAATTAGGGTTTTGTGTTGCATCAAGATCCTTGAGTCAAAATGACCTCAAATGCTCCCTAATGTCCTAATATATTCTCAAGGTCGTCCATGTCAAATTTCAAGCCTTGCAGAGGAAGTTTGCTCAGTCAATTGCTCAAAGGGTCCAAGAATCGACTATGCTAGGGCAAAAGTCAATTGTGACCTATAAACAGTCAAACCTCAAGATTTTTTGTCAACATTCTAATTTTGAAGGATATTTCATCATTTTATCAAGGGTTGATCATGATTCATCAAGGATTGCTCAAAATTCATCAAGACTCAAAAGTTGCTAAATTAGGGTTTTGTAGGAAAAGTCAACTCAACTTTGACCAAGCATAACTTTCTCATACTTTATTAGAAATGACCCATCCAAAGCTCATTTTGAAGAGGATGAAATTTAATACAATCCATCTTCATAACCCAATATCAGAAAATGCACTCACAAGAAGTTATAAATTTGGACATTATAGGTCATTTTTAAAAGTCAACAAAAACACATTTTTGCCAAAGCTTATAACTTGATCATGGAATATCAAAATGAGATGAGACAAAAGGGGTTGGTTAGAGGACATCTCAAACTTTCTAAAAAGTCCAAGAACACTTCCAAAAGTTCAAAATTGAAGAAGTTATGCATTGTTGAAGTTGGGCATTTTTGCAAAATTGCCAAAAGTCAACTATCCCCAAAACTTCAAATTTTGTCAAATGGGCCCATTCTTTTCCACTTGATTTGATCTTGCAACATTGCACACGTGTCCTAGATTCATCCTTGTGTCAATTTGTCAATTTTGTTATTTTATTTGATTTTTTAATGAATTATTTCATTTTTAATCAAATTAAATCCAATAAAATCCAAACATTGATTACTTGATCTCCTTTTGGCTATTTCAGGATTAAATCATCATCATCAAGTGTGTCAAATTCGTATCAAGCATTCCATGTGCAAAAAGATTGAGCTTTTGATAAATTTGGCAAGTTTTCAATGGTGAATCAAATCCAATCTCATGGCATTGATGTGCAAGGATTCAATCCACAAATGTTGACCTAATACATCCTATCATACATATACAAGCCAAAGCACACGAAATTGGGACCTAGAGGCTGCAAGAATACTGAAACCCAAACTTGAAAAAAGGTGGAAAAAGTGTGAAACCAAAATCACACTTAGAGGCAAATTCAGAAGCCAAGAACGATCTCAATCGTTTCCTTGACAATCACTGAAGCAGAACCAACCCAAAGCCATTCTCCATACACATTCAAAAGCTTTGTAAGTATCTCAAAAAACTGCCCTTCTCTTGAATTCGCAACTCTTATTTCTTGCATCTTTTGCACAAACTATGGGCATATTCATAATCCTCGTCCATTTTACAAGCATTTTGCATTAGCCAATTGCATTTTTCTGGCCTAGATGAAGAACCCCCATATCTAGGGTTCTTCGTTCGTGTTTTGGGGTTTTTCTTTTTTAGGGGAAATCAAGACTCAAGAAGGATATAGGTTTGTTCAGGAAGCCTAGACGAACTCGACCATGTGCTTGGAATTGATTTTCATGGACTGGGATGGATTTTAGAGTGAGCCTACGAATTTACCTGCGGAACTAAATCCGCAGGTAAATTTACAGGGTTAGAAGGTCAGGGACGACAAACGTGTCTCTCTCTGATTGGACCATTCGAATCTTCGCGCTTTTTTTTATTTTTTCTGTCATATTAATATGTTTTCCCTTATAATTATTATTTTCCATTATATTAACAATTGAAGCGCGTTAGCCTAGTGGAAGCAAGTGTTGGCAGTCATGTACAGGACCTGGGTTCGAATCCCAGGTCCCCCCATTTGCATTTGTTATTTTTCTTCAGGTATTCCAGCGCGCCTAAGGAGTTGTAGCACACCATACTCCCTCATTCAATCAATGGACATATGGCCCCAGGCCAGATCTGGTGACCCAGATGGAATGTCCACCATGGAACCAAGTCAAAGGCGCACATTGAATCTCTCAAAGTCAGCCAGGTCTGCGCCATTTGGGCCATCAAATTGTTATTCCAAACCTCCAAATCAGGCCCAAACCCCCCTAAGTCTTTCTATTTCATTTTTTTATTTAATTGTTTGTTTAATTATTTTCATGATTAATTAACCAATCAAACTTTTTCTTAATAAAATTAAAACCAAAAAATATTTTCTTTATTAATTAAAATTTTAGTATTTTCTTTTTATTAACAAATCAATTAATTAATTTAGTTTTAATTAGGAATAACTTTAATATATTTTTTGCAATAATTAAAATTAACTTAGACAATTAGGTTTTTATTAACATTGATTAAATTTATTTTTATTTCTTTAAATACCAAAAACCCAAAAATATTTTTATTAATTTATTTATTTATTAATTTAATAATTAACTTAGATTAATTTCTTTCTTAATTAAAAAATAACCAAAAAATCTTTTCTTTAACAATTAAAGGGTCAAAACCCTAAAAACTTGCGCCCGATTTAATTTCCCGCACGCGATCCATTTTTATTCAATATTGTATTTGTTTCTGGAATGTCATAGATAATTAGGACTATTTTTATCGCTTTATTTATTTTCCGCATTTAAATTTCAAAGGGTTGTTTTTGGCGATGTAAATACCCGACGCCTTGTAATTTAATTTCCACAATTTAATTTCCGCAAATATAACTGTTAGATGTTTGATAATAGGAATGCATGACAAGAATGAATGTTTAACCTAAAATCAACATAGATCACCATTAACATGTACAAAGACAAAATTAACTGAAAACAACACACTCGCACATGCGCACTCTTAGGGTACACCCCACTTGGTTGCCTTCGTACGCGGTCATTGAGTATAGGTCACTTTAGAGGTCGTCCTCTTGTCCAAAGATCATAGTCGCCTCGAAACGGTTGCCTCGGATATTGTTGCCTCAAAACAAATGATCTAAGACATTAGGGTTACCGCTAAGGCGTCCTAACATTACTTTAGTGACCGTAAGTCCCTAAATTCGAATTGACCCTTAAACTCCAACGACGGTGCTACCTACTCATCAATAGTGGGATAGCATTGTCTAAAGGAAGATAGCATAGAATGATTCTTTTTTCGAGTAGGTAGATGGTTCTTAAGTACTTGCTCTTTTAAAAACAAAATCTTTTTCACACTTACACCTTTCAAAACAAAAACTTCTTCAGAACCCACAAGCACAAAGAAAACCATTTTGAAAACATATGAGCAATTACCTAAGAGCCAGTGGATAACCACGGATAGAAAGGGTGCTAACACCTTCCCTTTCTATAATCTACCCCCCGAACCCGAGAAATATCTCGAAAAAGGAATTTTTCTGTGCTTTTTTCCTTTCCTTGTTGGATAAAATAAAAGACGGTGGCGACTCTTGCTTACCGCGACATTTTGAGAAAACAAATGCAAAACGCAAACCAGCATTCCAAAAAAACAGTCAGTTCTCTCCCACCGTATCACAAAACTGGCGACTCTACTGGGGACGCTTAATAAGTGGGGTATACCTTAGGATTAGTTCATAATGTTTTCAATTGATTGACTTGTATGCTTTACTTTTGTAGGCTTGTATCGGAGTTACTATAGATCCTAACCCGGATCTAGGGGATACCCTTTAGGTAAGTA
This sequence comes from Vicia faba, assembly GCA_948472305.1. Taxonomy (NCBI): domain Eukaryota; kingdom Viridiplantae; phylum Streptophyta; class Magnoliopsida; order Fabales; family Fabaceae; genus Vicia; species Vicia faba. The sequence goes on along the minus strand of OX451737.1, from coordinate 1,319,510,130 downwards.
GCAATAAACTGTGAGGGAACTATACAGCATAGACTGATACGGTTGAAGCAGTAGCTACGTTGGTGTGGCAATTTAGTATGTACTGATATCCCTTGTGTTGGAATGAGGAGAATATGGGTCTTCTAAGGGGTCATTAAGCACGAACTGACCTTAGAACCTTTAAATTGACCAACTTGGCCATAGAACAGTAGCAGTATGCTACACTCATTGAGACTAAACTCTCGCAATGATTCCGGCCGCAAGAAAAGGTTGCTAAACTGGAATTATGACTGATTGAGGGTAGTCAGTGATATTGAGATCCTCTAGAACCCGGTTACTATTTTTAGGACAGGTTTAAACCAACTGAATTGAAAGAGGGTAGTACATAAACTCCTTGCCAGCCTGAAATCTAAGGGCTCTCTCTGTGACTTGTATGCCTTTACCATGTTTGCTATTTGTGGATACTTGTGGTGTGCTTTCTATCATGACATCATAACATTGCATACATCCTGAATTGGACTAACCTATTTCAAATACGGGAGGGATTCATCTTTGTTCTGTTTTGTAGGTCATGGCACCCATGCATAGGAACACCATCCGGATCAAATTTGTCCAGGTTCCCACTATGCTTAAAGAATTAGTTGCAAAGATGTCTGATACTACCTCTTTCATCAGAAGACATGGGCATCTTCTTAGTTTGGTCACCTCCAAATTGGAAGAGCAGATGATGAGTGTCCTAGTCCAATTCTATGATCCATTGTACCATTGCTTTACTTTTCAGGACTACCAATTGGTCCCCACCTTAGAAGAATTCTATGATCTGCTTGGTATCTCTATTTTGGAGCAGACCCTGTTTACTGGTTGGGAGAAGATTCTTAGGCCAGAAGAGATTTCTTCATCCCTTCATATGACAAAGGACGAGGTAATGGCTAATTGGGAGACTAGAAGTGGAGCAAAGGGCTTTCTGACTAAGTTCTTGGTTGGTAGGGCTAATTATTTCTGGGATAGTCTAGACTTCAAGGCATTCGAAGATATTCTGGCTCTTCTAATATATGGCTTGGTATTGTTTCCAAACTCTGACTCCTTTGTTAATGTGAATGCGGTGAAAATCTTCATCTCTCGTAATCCTGTACCCACTCTCTTGGGTGACATTCTTCATCAGCTTTATGCCCGTACTGCTCGAAAGTGGGGAACCTTGATGTGCTGTGCTCCATTATTGGCAAGGTGGTTTATTTCGCACCTCCCCAAATCAGTGATGAAGAACAAACAAGGCATGGGCTAGGCCTATAGGGTTATGTCTCTCTCTTATAATGACATCATCTGGACTATCAAGGGTATGGACGAGGTGGTTATTATTGATCGATGTGGGGAGTACCCCAATGTTCCACTGATAGGAACCAATGGAGGAATTTCTTATAATCTGTGCTTGGCCTTACGTCAGTTTAGGCGTGCTAGGAGGGAAGGTCCTCATGAATTGCTAATGCCTAGTATCATCTTTGATTTTCAATAGGATAGTGACGAGCAACGCCGCAGATTCATAAGTGCTTGGGATAGAGTTCACAGATCTGATCCACACGAGCTGGGTCCAAAGACTTCTCTTCCGATGGAGCCATATCTCAGATGGGTCCGTATTCGTGCCCAAAAGCTGGGTATGCCGTATGAAGTTGTCCAGCCTATCATTATTGAAGTTGCTGATGAAGAAGGGGTTCTTCCAACCATCCTCTACCCTCATATGCCCACTGACATTGGGGCACTGAAAAGGTCTTGGATGCAGCTGAGAGAAGAGAGGGATGCTTACCGAGAGAAGTTTAACGAACAAGAGTAGAAGATTCAGAAGTTGACAAGACAGTTGGAGAACGAGCGGATCCTCGATGACTATGTCCGCACCGACAAGAAGCGACCATGGGAGCACTGATTGTCCTTTGATTATTTCCTTTCCAGTTTTATTTACTTTCCAGTATTCCCTTTCTTGAAACGCCTCAAGGGCGTTTGTTGAAAAATTTGAATTTTAAGTTTATCTAATAAAAGTGTGTTTCATTTCTTGTTTATGAATTTGAATCTCTCGATGTCTTTGAAATCATATCATACGCATTTCATTCCATGCACCTCATAACAGGTACCCCTACAGGTTTTCTCATCTTCTTCACGGTTTATTTCAGCATCATGTCTTCTGAGCCATCAACTGAACAAGCAATCAAGGCTCTGTAGGCCCAAAATGCCCAATTCCAAGAGTTGTTCATGAATCTAGCTAAGGGTCAGCATGATTTGAAGACCCTTATTCTGAAAGAGAAGAAGAATAAGAAGAAGAAGAAGAAGAGGTCAGTCCTGTTTAACACAGGTCACAGGCTTGGGAACAGGCTACAGGAGGAAGTTGATTTGACCACCTCATCTGGAGGGAAAGATAGTCAAGAAGAAAGGAGGGCTCCTAGCCCTGTGGTTTCAGACAACGAGACGGACTTCGACGAAGACCAGTATCCTCCGGCTGAGGATAGATACAAGCAATTGGAAGACCGTTTGAATGCGATGGAAGTTCAGAAGGTGCCTGGTCTGGACTTTGGTGATCTGGGTCTATCATCTGGAGTGGTAATTCCCCACAAATTCAAAGCACCAGCTTTTGCTAAGTACGACAGAGTTTCTTGTCCGAAACTGCACCTTCGTTCGTATGTTAGGAAGATTCAGCCGTACACCGCTAATAAGAACCTATGGATCCACTTCTTTCAAGACAGACTCTCAGGGACTCAGCTTGAGTGGTTTTACCAGTTAGAAGGAGCCAGTATCCACGGTTGGGAAGATTTGGCCGCTGATTTCTATAGGCAGTACCAATATAATGCCGACCTCGCTCCTACGCGTACCCAACTCCAGGGTATGTCAATGGGTGTGGGAGAAGGTTTCAAAGATTATGCTCAAAAGTGGAGGGACCTTGCTAGAAGAGTGCAACCACCCTTGGCTGATAGGGAGTTAGTTGATATGTTTCTGGGGACCTTGTCTGGTCCATTTTTCAACCATCTGATCGGAAGTTCTTCATCTGGGTTTACAGAGATAATTATGACCGGTGAAAGGATTGAGGCTGGTATTAAGTCTGGTAAGATACAAAAGGGTGCTTCATCGAGCACCGAGAAAAAGCCTTTTAAGAAGGAGTCCAGTGCTGTTTACAATTCGAAAAGCAAAAATAGACCTGAACGCCGCCAAGCTGTTAATGCGGTTATTATTTCAAGACCTGCTGGTGCTCCTCAGCGCAACAATCAACAGAAGACCGAGAGACCTTGAAGGCAATTCACCAAACTCAACATGACTTTGTCTCAGATTCTGCCGCAGTTATTAAAGACCGATCTAGTGACTCCAAGGGAGGCTCCGCAGAATCCCAACACTGCATCACCAAAGTACAACCCTAATGCCCGTTGTGCTTTTCACTCTGATAGCTCGGAACATAATACAGATGATTCTTGGGCTTTGAAGAACAAGATACAGGACTTAATTGATGCTAAGGAGATTGAGTTCGAGGTGCCCGAAAGACCTAATGTTGTGACTGCTCATATGCCCAAGCATGGCGTGAATGTTATAGATGAAGACTCGTTTGTGGTTTCTGTGAATGACATTGTTACTCCTTTGATGACTGTGAAGAAGAACCTTTTGTTAGCCGGTTTATTTCCGGGTTATGACGAAGGTTGCCGTATGTGTTCTGTCCTACCAACTGGTTGCCATCTTTTGAAATCAGGTGTCCAACGCCTGATGGATAGTAAAGAAATTCTGTTTGAGAAGACTATTGTCCCTTTAGTTCATACTGAAGAAGTTGCCATCATCACCATTTTCGACAATTCTTCCAAGGCTTCCTCGAGAAAGCCTGTTAGAATTACATCTGTTCTAAGAGTCGCACCATTGATCATCACTATTCCTGGGCCTATCCCCTATACATCTGATAAAGTTGTCCCTTGGCATTACGGGGCTGATGTTTATTTCCATGGAGTTAAACAAGATTTTGATGCTGATACTGACGTCAGCAATATTGTTGGACCTACTAAAGTCACCCACGGCGGAAGACTTTTCTCACCTGATATCTCTCCCCCAACTTCCCGGAAACCTATTGTTATTACACCTGCCAGTGTACCTGCTGCTATTCCTATTCAAGTTCCCGTTCTTACCCCTGTCGCCGAGTCATCTGACACTCGGGGCAAAGGGACCACTGATGAGCCTGCCCTGACGGAGGCACCGAAGACGATTATTGTTGAAGCTTCTAGACAAGAGATGGAAGAGATTTTAAAGATCATCAAAAAGAGCGACTACAATGTAGTCGAGTAGCTGGGGAAAACCCCGTCCAATATTTCCATGTTATCTCTGTTGCTATGCTCAGAAGCCCATGCCAAGGCTCTGATTGCTTTCCTGAAGACTGCACATGTATCGTAAGAAACATCAGCCGATCAGTTTAAAGATTGTGTGGCAAGTCTGACTGCTGATAATGGGTTAGGTTTCTCTGACGCCGACTTGCCTACTAAGGGGAGAAATAATAATGATGCCCTGCATGTCTCCATTGAATGCAGGGGCACTACTCTTGCTCATGTATTGGTGGATACAGGTTCCTCATTGAACATTTTACCTAAGAAAGCTCTAGATCGGTTGGACTGTGAAGGTTTAGAACTGAAGCCAAGTAACATTGTTGTCAGGGCCTTTAATGGGTCAAAGAGAATGGTACATGGAGAAGTGGATATCCCGATTAAGGTTGGTTCTCAGGTTTTCACATCTACATTCTACGTGATGGACATCCGACCATCCTATTCTTGTTTGCTGGGTCGCCCATGGATCCACAAAGCTGGGGCAGTCACTTCAACGCTCCACCAGATGCTGAAATACCCAGTCAAAGGGAAAATTATGACAGTGCGAGGGGAGGAAGAGTACATGGTGAGCCACCTCAACTCTTTCTGGTATGTAGAGATGGATGGGGAGTTCATTGAGACCCCGTTTCAACATTTTGAAGAGGTTCCCCAGACGCTGGCATCAGCTGAATTGTCAATGAAGATCCTCCTATGAAGATGGCTTCCTTTAAGGATGCCCGGGATGTTGTTGAGAAAGGTGGGTGTGCAAAGTAGGGTCAACTCCCTGATTTCGCACATAAGACTAACAAATTTGGTTTGGGTTTCACTGCAGAAGCTCAAAGGGCTGTTCGGAATGCACGAATCGGAAGACCTCCCTTGTTTATCAGCAATTCAGGAGTGAATGCCATTGAAGACGACGTTGAAGAATCTGAGTTCGACAGCTGGATCTATCCCACTACTGATGGAGGACTAAGCAACTGGACTGCAAAGGACTTCATTCCAATTTCTTTTGTTACCCGGTAATGAGACTTTTGTTTTGAATTTGTAACAGACAATGTCTTAAACTTTATGGTCCGGTGTCTTACCCGAGGCACCGTGGCTTCATTTGTGAGGGTTTTATGTTTGTCATTTTCATATATCATTAATAAAAGCATTGGACGTTTTCTTGCATTTCAAATTTTGCGCTCCTTGTCCTTCTTTTATTACATATTGCAAAACAGCTATTTTACACACACTCACATATACAGGTCTACATCCACTCTGGATCTCACTGGTAACGACTCTGCTACTGCCAGTTATGACTTTGAAAGTCCGATCAACTTAGCCGGAGAAGAAGGTGAAGATGATTGTGAAGTGCCTAATGAACTTGCTAGACTGCTACTCCAGGAAGAGAGGGTTATTCAGCCGCATGAAGAGCCAGTGGAAATAGTGAATCTGGGTACAGAGGTAGACAAGAAAGAAGTTAAGATCGGTGCCAATCTGGAAGCTAGTGTGAAGCAACGGTTGATTCAGATGCTGCGAGACTATGTTGAGATATTTGCCTCGTCTTATGAAGATATGCCTGGGTTGGATACCGATATTATGGTTCACTGCCTGCCTACCAAGGAAGACTGTCCTCCAGTAAAACAGAAAGTCTTCTGAATGCACCCAGAGATGTCTAATAAAATTAAGGTTGAAGTTATGAAACAGTTTGACGCTCGTTTTCTAGAAGTTACTTATTACCCATAGTGGGTGGCCAACATGGTTCCTGTACCGAAGAAGGATGGTAAGGTTCGAATGTGTGTTGACTATAGGGATTTAAACAGGGCGAGCCCCAAGGATGATTTCCCTCTAACTCATATCGACGTTCTGGTTGACAACACCGCTCAGCATAAAGTCTTCTCCTTTATGGATGGTTTCTCCAGTTATAATCAGATTAAAATGGCTCCCGAAGACATGGAGAAGACGACCTTTGTTACTCAATGGGGTACCTTTTGCTACAAGGTCATGCCTTTCAGATTGAAAAATGTTGGGGCAACATATCAGCGTGCCATGGTTGCTTTGTTTTATGACATGATCCATCACGAGATTGAGGTATACGTCGACGACATGATTGCAAGATCCTAGACGGAGGAAGAACATCTTGAACACCTTCAGAAGCTGTTTGACAGGTTGAAGTTGTACAAGCTAAGGTTAAACCCGAACAAGTGCACCTTCGGGGTGAGATCTGGTAAGTTACTGGGCTTCATCGTAAGCAATAAAGGTATTCAAGTGGATCCTGCAAAGGTGAAAGCTATACAAGAGATGCCAGCTCCCCAAACAGAGAAAAGAAGTCAGAGGTTTTCTGGGACGTCTGAACTATATTGCCCGATTCATCTCGCACCTGACTGCTACTTGTGAGCCAATCTTCAAGCTAATGAAGAAAGATCAAGTGGTAAGATGGAATTATGAATGTCAGGCCGCTTTCGAAAGGATCAAAGAATATCTCTAAGAGCCACCCATTCTGATGCCTCCAGTCGAAGGGAGACCTCTGATCCTATACTTGACAGTACTCGATAACTCAATGGGGTGTGTGTTGGGTCAGCATGACGAGTCTGGCCGAAAAGAGCATGCTATTGATTACCTTAGCAAAAAGTTTACCGACTGCGAGGCTCGATACTCGTTGCTCAAGAAAACTTGCTGCGCTTTGGCATGGGTTGCTCGCCGGCTGAGACAGTATATGTTGACTCACACTACTCTATTGATATCGAAAATGGATCCAATCAAGTATATCTTCGAGAAGCCTGCCTTGTCCGGAAGAATAGCAAGATGGAAGATGATCTTGACTGAGTATGACATCCAATATATGACCCAAAAGGCAATTAAGGGAAGTGTGTTGGCAGACCATTTGGCACATCAGGCAGTGGAAGATTACCAGTCTATGAACTTTGAATTCCCGGACGAGAATATTATGTTGGTAACTGACTGTGAGACACCTGGACCGGATGAAGGACCTGAGGAAGGGTCTCGATGGTTTATGTACTTTGATGGAGCTTTAAACGCTTTGGGTAATGGCATTGGCGCCGTGATCATATCTCCTAAAGGCTCTCATACTCCGTTTACCGCCCGACTATGTTTCAACTGCACCAACAATATGGCGGAGTATGAAGCGTGCATTATGGGTCTTCGAGCAGCAATTGACCTAAGGATTAAGTTTCTAAGTGTCTTCGGAGATTCCACTCTCGTGATCAGTCAGATCAAAGGCGAGTGGGATACGAAACACCCAAATCTTATTCCTTACAAGGAGTATGTGTTGACATTGCTTCCACACTTCGAGGAGATAACCTTTGAACACTTCCCTAGAGAGGAGAATCAGTTGGCGGACGCGTTAGCTACGATGTCTTCTATGTTTAAAGTCAATTGGAACAACGAAGCTCCCCAGATTATCATTGAAAGATTGGACGAACCTGCACATTGCTGTGACATTGAGACTGAAGAGGTAACAGAAAAGCCCTGGTTTCACGAAGTAAAAAGGTATCTTGAGGCTCAGGAATACCCCGAGGGTGCATCTGTTAATGGCAAGAAGTTTCTGAGGAGGTTCGCAGCAAAGTTCTTCATCAGCAATGACATCCTTTACAAGCGTAACCATGATTCGACCCTACTGCGATGTGTGGATAAGAACGAAGCAGAAAGGATCATGGAAGATTTACATGAAGGTACTTTTGGAACTCATTCCAATGGACACACCATGGCAAAGAAAATTCTTCGGGCATGATATTATTGGTCCACTATGGAAGCTGACTGTTATCAGCATTCCCGGACATGTCACAAGTGCCAGGTTTATGCTGATAAGGTGCACATACCTCCAGTTCCTCTGAACGTCTTAACAGCTCCTTGGCCTTTTGCAATGTGGGGCATTGATATGATCGGCGAGATCAGACCTACAGCGTCCAACAGGCATCATTTCATCCTGGTAGCAATCGATTACTTTACGAAGTGGGTTGAAGCAGCTTCCTTTGCTACAGTAACCAAGAACGTCGTAGCACGGTTCATTCAGCACAATCTGATCTGTCGATACAGTGTACCAGAGAGGATCATTACGGACAATGGTACCAATCTCAACAACAAGATGATCATTGAGATCTGTAAGCAATTCAAGATACAACATCACAACTCTTCTCCCTACCGGCCAAAGATGAATGGGGTTGTTGAAGTGGCTAATAAAAACATTAAGAAGATTGTGCAGAAGATGACAGTGACATACAAAGATTGGCACGAGATGTTACCGTTTTCTCTTCATGGGTACCGTACCTCAGCACGGACGTCAACATGGGCAACACCCTATTCCTTGGTTTATGGCATGGAGGCGGTCTTGCCCATTAAAGTTAAGATACCCTCTCTTCGGATTATGAAGGATGCAGGTTTGAGCGAGGATGACTGGATTGAGACCCGACTTGATCAGCTGAACCTAATCGACGAAAAGAGACTTACTACTATTTGTCATGGTCAGACGTATCAAAAACGGATGATCAAGGAATTTAACAAGAAAGTCAGACGACAAGAGTATCAAGTTGGGGATCTGGTAATCAAGCGCATTATTTTACCTCAAGGCGATCCCAGGGGTAAATGGACCCCTACTTATGAAGGACCATTTGTGGTTAAGAACATTTTCTCAGACGGAGCTATGATTCTAACCACCATGGATGGTGAAGACCTTCCTCACCCCGTCAATGCAGACATAGTAAAAAAATACTACGCATGATCAAAGACCCGCTAGGTCGACTGGCCTAGGCAAAAATAAGGGCTTCCTGGCGAACCAAAAGGGTTCGAGCAAAAATAAGGGATGGAAATGAAAAATTTGTACACCCGGCAAGTCAAAAACCTGAAAATGCGGCTTGGGCAAAAAAGGGTATCCTGGTGGACTGAAAACCCGAAAGGGCGGTCCAGGAAAATATTAAGGATCAAAGCGTAACACTATGTCTCATTGGATCATCTCACATCCAGACTTCGGTATCAACTATCATGCTCGGACGGTGCTAATCAATCTGACTCATCTTCAACTAGCAGCAAAGTGATGAGATGCTCGAGGACATAAAGGCAATAGCAGAGTTGAAACCCAGTGGGATTATTCACATATCTGTTTTGTTTAGCTTTTCACAAATTTTGTAAATTCTATTATTCGGCGGCGTTCTCTTACTTGGACGTCAGCCTCTTGTACAAAAAACGCTTATTCACAGGCCAAACTTCAAAATCAATACAATTCATTTTCAAAGAAATTTCAAACTGTTTTTCCTTTATCTGTATTGTTTTGCAAAGAACGTCCAATGTTCATTTTTGATATATGCACTTGACATTAATTGCCGCTCATAAATATTTGCATGCGAAACAAAAATATGATTACTGGTAACATCAGAAACAGGGGCAATAAAAATTGTCCAAACTATACAGTTGCTCTGTCCACCAGGTACAAGGTAAATTCAGCTGAAGAATATGGCCCAAGTACTTTCACTCCCTGCAGAGTAAGACAGTAATGATAGCTCTCCCCAGCTGAGACTTGCAACTGTGAATGAATCGGTAATATTCTCCCTAAGCAGAGTTTATCTACCATCAGCACTAAAAAGGCTTGATACCCTCGACAGTCTTAATATTCCCCAACAGAATATAAGAATGCTCCCCGGCAGGGTACAAGATATCCTCAGTGGAGTTAAAATTTTCCCAGCGCAGTCTGAGAAAGCTTCCCCAACGGAGTTGGGAGAATCATCCCCAGTAGACTCTGGAAGTTTATCCCCAGCGGAGTACAAAGATAAATCTCCCCAGCCGAGTTCAAAGGATCATTCCCAGCAGAACTCAAAGGATTATCCTCACAAGAGTCTAAAAGGTTATTCCCAGAGAAGTCGCAACCGAAGATCATCCTCAGCGGAGTTCTTTCCTTTCACAAACAAGAATTCAATCCCCAACAGGATTCAGTATCACCAGCAACGGTAATTCATCCCCAATGGAATTTATCAGTGGAATCCTTAGCAGAGCATCTCTTCCCCACGGAGTAATCTCCTCATCAGTTTATTCCACCAACGGAGTCATCCTCTCCTGCAGGTTTATTCTCTTTGTTCGCCATTCCCAGCGGAAACAAAGAATCCAGCTCTATTCTTCAGCAGCTATCCGGGATTTATTTTCCCCAGTCAGAAACATTACATTTCCATACATCATGATACAGGCATATACGCATCATACCACACAATCTCATTTATTTTGAGAACGTCATTGCTTGATATATATCATGCATTTCATACATCATGACATTGCATATGACTAACTCTTTACCTTTTCAGGGAAAGACGGATCAATAAACACCATTGACTACTTATATGACCTGGTAGTCCCCTCAAAACTACATCTATTGAGGGCTGTTTCAGCGGATTCCTCAGAAAAATATCACAAGACTTTCGTATGGTTCAGTTAAATTGATTCTAAGATTTTTCTGATTCTTATCCAGTCAAAGTTAATCAAAGACCTTCTCTGGTTCAGTCAGATCGATGCTAAGATCTCCCTGATTCTTATTCCAGTTGAAGATATTCCAAGACTTTCATCTGGTTCAGTTAAATCGATTCTAAGATTTTTCTGATTCTTATCCAGTCAAAGTTAATCCAAGACCTTCTCTGGTTCAGTCAGTTCGATGCTAAGATCTCCCTGATTCTTATTCCAGTTGAAGATATTCCAAGACTTTCATCTGGTTCAGTTAAATCGATTCTAAGATTTTTCTGATTCTTATCCAGTCAAAGTTAATCCAAGACCTTCTCTGGTTCAGTCAGATCGACGCTAAGATCTCCCTGATTCTTATTCCAGTTGAAGATATTCCAAGACTTTCGTTTGGTTCAGTTAAATCGATTCTAAGATTTTTCAGATTCTTATCCAGTCAAAGTTAATCCAAGACCTTCTCAGGTTCAGTCAGATCAACGCTAAGATCTCCCTGATTCTTATTCCAGTTGAAGATATTCCAAGACTTTCATCCGGTTCAGTTAAATCGATTCTAAGATTTTTCTGATTCTTATCCAATCAAAGTTAATCCAAGACCTTCTCTGGTTCAGTCAGATCGACGATAAGATCTCCCTGATTCGTATTCCAGTCGAAGTTCATACCTCCTATCAACAGTCTCCAAATGGCATCTGTAAGCCCATTCCTGGCATCACAAGGATGATACCACTTCATGCGAGTGCAAATTTCTGAGCACTCTAGTGTTTAATCGTCTTCCACCTTTGGATCACGAAAGGCACGAAAGCTAATCTATATCCTTAGGCTTAAGAAGATTGAACAGGGGAAGATGTTGTACCCCAAAATTTTCCCTCTCATATTTCTCAAAACATTGCAAGAAAAATCTCCAAGTTGCTCAAGTTTGCTCAAGAGTGGGTCAGACAAATCATCTCCTAAGGCAGTCAACCCCAAATTAGGGTTTTGTGTTGCATCAAAATCCTTGAGTCCAAATGACCTCAAATTCTCCCTAATGTCCTAATATGTTCTCAATGTCATCCATGTCAAATTTCAAGCCTTGCAGAGGAAGTTTGCTCAGTCAATTGCTCAAAGGGTCCAAGAATCGACTGTGTTAGGGCAAAAGTCAACTGTGACCTATAAACAGTCAAACCTCAAGATTTTTTGTCAACATTCTCATTTTGAAGGATATTTCATCATTTGATCAAGGGTTGATCATGATTCATCAAGGATTTCTCAAAATTCATCAAGACTCAAAAGTTGCTAAATTAGGGTTTTGTAGGAAAAGTCAACTCAACTTTGACCAAGCATAACTTTCTCATACTTTATGAGAAATGACCCATCCAAAGCCCATTTTGAAGAGGATGCAATTTCCTACAATCCATCTTCATAACCCAAGATCAGAAAATGCACTCACAAGATGTTATAAATTTGGACATTATAGGTCATTTTTAAAAGTCAACAAAAACACCTTTTTGCCAAAGCTTATAACTTGATCATGGAATATCAAAATGATATGAGACCAAAGGGGTTGGTTATAGGACATCTCAAACTTTCTAAAAAGTCCAAGAACACTTCCAAAAGTTCAAAATTGAAGAAGTTATGCATTGTTGAAGTTGGGCATTTTTGCAAAATTGCCAAAAGTCAACTATCCCCAAAACATCAAATTTTGTCAAATGGGCCCATTCTTTTCCACTTGATTTGATCTTGCCACATTGCACACGTGTCCTAGCTTCAGCCTTGTGTCCATTTATCAATTTTATTATTTTATTTTATTTTTTAATGAATTATTTCATTTTTAATCAAATTAAATCCAATAAAATCCAAACATTGATTACTTGATCTCCTTTTGGCTATTTCAGGATTGAATCATCATCATCAAGTGTATCAAATTCGTATCAAGCATTCCATGTGCAAAAATATTGAGCTTTTGACAAATTTGACAAGTTTTCAATGGTGAATCAAATCCAATCTCATGGCATTGATGTGCAAGGATTCAATCCACAAATGTTGACCTAATACATCCTATCATACATATACAAGCCAAAGCACACGAAATTGGGACCTAGAGGCTGCAAGAATACTGAAAACCAAACTTGAAAAAAGGTGGAAAAAGTGTGAAACCAAAATCACACTTAGAGGCAAATTCAGAAGCCAAGAACGATCTCAATCGTTTCCTTGACAATCACTGAAGCAGAACCAACCCAAAACCAGTCTCCATACACGCTCAAAAGCTTTGTAAGTATCTCAAAAAACCGCCCTTCTCTTGAATTCGCAACTCTTATTTCTTGCATCTTTTGCATAAACTATGGGCATATTCATAATCCTCGTCCAATTTACAAGCATTTTGCATTAGCCAATTGCATTTTTCTGGCCTAGATGAAGAACCCCCATATCTAGGGTTCTTTGTTCGTGTTTTGGGGTTTTTCTTTTTCAGGGGAAATCAAGACTCAAGAAGGATATAGGTTTGTTCATGAAGCCTAGACGAACTCAACCATGTGCTTGGAATTGATTTTCATGGACTGGGATGGATTTTAGAGTGAGCCTACGAATTTACCTGCGGAACTAAATCTGCAGGTAAATTTACAGGGTTTGAAGGTCAGGGACGATAAACGTGTCTCCCTCTGATTGGACCATTCGAATCTTCGCGCTTTTTTTTTTATTTTTTCTGGCATATTAATATGTTTTCCCTTATAATTATTATTTTCCATTATACTAACAATTAAAGCGCGTTGGCCTAGTGGAAGCAAGTGTTGGAAGTCATGTACAGGACCTGGGTTCGAATCCCAGGTCCCCCCATTTGCATTTGTTATTTTTCTTCAGGTATTCCAGCGCGCCTAAGGAGTTGTAGCACACCATACTCCCTCATTCAATCAATGGACATATGGCCCCAGGCCAGATCTGGTGACCCAGATGGAACGTCCACCATGGAACCAAGTCAAAGGCGCACATTGAATCTCTCAAAGTCAGCCAGGCCTGCGCCATTTGGGCCATCAAATTGCTATTCCAAACCTCCAAATCAGGGCCAAACCCCCCTAAGTCTTTCTATTTCATTTTTTATTTATTTAATTGTTTGTTTAATTATTTTCATGATTAATTAACCAATCAAACTTTTTCTTAATAAAATTAAAACCAAAAAATATTTTCTTTATTAATTTAAGTTTTAGTATTTTCTTTTTATTAACAAATCAATTAATTAATTTAGTTTTAATTAGGAATAACTTTAATATATTTTTTGCAATAATTAAAATTAACTTAGACAATTAGGTTTTTATTAACATTGATTAAATTTATTTTTATTTCTTTAAATACCAAAAACCCAAAAATATTTTTATTAATTAATTAATTTATTAATTTAATAATTAACCTAGATTAATTTCTTTCTTAATTCAAAAATAACCAAAAAATCTTATCTTTAACAATTAAAGTGTCAAAACCCTAAAAACTTGCGCCCGATTTAATTTCCTGCACGCCATCCATTTTTATTCAATATTGTATTTGTTTCCGGAATGTAATAGCTAATTAGGACTATTTTTATCGCTTTATTTATTTTCCGCATTTAAATTTCAAAGGGTTATTTTTGGCGATGTAAATACCCGACGCCTTGTAATTTAATTTCCGCAATTTAATTTCCACAAATATAACTGTTAGATGTTTGATAATAGGAATGCGTGACAAGAATGAATGTTTAACCTAAAATCAACATAGATCACCATTAACATGTACAAAGACAAAATTAACTGAAAACAACACACTCGCACATGCGCACTCTTAGGGTACACCCCACTTGGTTGCCTTCGTACGCGGTTGTGATACGGTGGGAGAACTGACTATGGTTTTGCGTTTGTTTTCGCAAATGTTTCGGTTGAGCAAGAGTCGCCACCGACTTTTTATTTTATCCTAAGGAAAGGTTTAAAAAGCACAGCAAAAACCTTTTGAGATGTTTTCTTGGGTTCGGGGAGTAGATTATAGAAAGGGAAGGTATTAGCACCCTTTCTATCCATGGTTATCCATGGGCTCTTAGTTACTTGCTTAGATCGCTTGCCTTTTGTTTTCAATTGTTTGAAATGGTGCTTGTGTGTGTGGGTTTGAAAATGTTTTGAAAAGAAGCCAATGTGGTGGCAACCTTTGTAATGATCCATGTTGGGATGTATACAAAGATGTATGTCTTTTAAAAAGGTTTTCATTTGTTTTTGAAAGTTTGTTTTGAAAGTGTTGTGAGGTGTGGTTTTAGAAAATAGGCAAGTGTTTTGTTTTTGCAAGTTTGATTCAAGTAACTAAGAGGTTATCTACTCCTAAATTTCTCAAAGTTTATTGCTATGTTTTAACCCTTTTAACAAGTTTGTTCCACCATTGTATTTGGTGGACAATCTCATGTTAGGATGTGAAAGGGACGGGCGCGGGTCATCGTTTAGACCATAATTGCAATGGTGCCAAGTATCTTTGGGCAATTTTCCTTAAGGGACTTGATCATTTGTTTAGGCAACATTTTGAAAGCGTCATCGAGGGACTATGATCGTTTGATTGTTTTGTTTTGCCCAAAGAGACCTAACATGCAATATGGCCCATTTATTGAAGGCAACAAGTGGAATACCCTAGGGGAGGGGGTGCAAGTGTGATTTGTGTGTCCATTTTCATGCTTGTTTATCTTGAAATTAGGTCAAACTATTTTCGTTGTTTTTCGCATACAAACCCTAATTCTAACATGGTATAATTAGAAAGTAATAAAGTGCGAAAAATAAATTTACTAAGCTATTACAACACCATATATGGGAAGGGGGGTACAAATGTTCAAATGGGGATTTTGACAAGGAATTTAAACCTAAACTATTACATCAATATTGAATTATTTACAAGATAATTTAATTGCACAAATTAAATAAAATAAGGATAAATATGCAAGATGCAAAAATGGTTTTTTGTATATATGAAAAAAAAGTATTTTTATATGTCAAAATAAACAAAGATAAAAGTATTATTTTTTGGAGTATTTTCATGTTTAGGGCTAACCCTAATTTTATTAAATAAAATGTATTATTTATTTATTATGTATAATATTTATTTATTATATACAAAAATAAAATAAAAATGAAGTATATTTGTCAAAAGGTATTTTTATATTAAATATTAATAAGGAAAATAAAAAGTGTGTATATTTTGTAATTTAACCTAAATATATTAATATCTATATAAATATTTGTATTATTTACTAATATGTATTATATATGCAAATTAATAATATTTAATATTTAATAAAAAGAAGTATTTTTTTATATAAAATATTTTCAGAAGATAAAACAAAATAAAAAATGAAAATAAAAATGTGTTTGTATATTTTTAGTATTTTTTAATAAAAGATGTTTATATATTTATTTCTATACAAAAACTAATCTAAGCAAATAAATACCTAATAAATAGGAAAATGGTGAGAAAAATATTTTTCATTTTTTTAATATCATAAGAAAAAATAAATAAGTCAAACCAAAAAAGAAAAAATCAAAAAGTCATAAAAATAAGCAAAATGGGCTCATGGGGTGTAAAAGTAATAAAAGGGTGCAAAAAGAAATGTCAAACAGGCCCAGCCCAGAACCAAGTCATCTTCAACCTCAGAACATCTTTTGTTCAAGCAAACACGCGTTTCCTATCTCCCAATTCCTGGACTTTTAAGCAAAACTTTCAACATGAAAAATGTAGAGCATGAGAAGACGAATCCAGGGATATAAAGAACTTGTCCTAACTCTCTAAGATGAGGGAGAATTTCTTCTCCCCCAATTCCTGACTTGTTCAGTTGGAATCGTGCCTTGCAATGGAGGAGCTTTCAGGGCAAGATGATGATTTGTACAGCTTCCTTGAAGTGTGAGGATGCTATTCCAAGTTTTACTTTGTCTTGAAACCTTCTGAATCGTGCTAGAGAACTTCAACTGCAAAACAAGAAAATGAAAATGGTGAAGTGGCCTGGGAGTGTTACAGGTCGTGTTCTAGCTTTTGGTTAGCTTCAAGGGATGTTAGAGAATGTGTTTGACAAGTTTTTAGTAAGAAAGCATGGAAGGTTTGAGCTATGGAACTCAAACTGCAGGGATGCCCTGTTTTGAGCAGTTTGAAGGTGATTCTGGGAATGGGGAGGTATTGAGGATCTTAGGGTCGTGCTTCAGCTTAGGATGAATGTTTGGAATGTGTTTGATAACTTTCTCTAAGCCTTGGTTAACTGATATGGAAGTTGGTACATGTTATGATGTGTTTCTTAAACTTTAAGCAAGCAATGGCCACTTTGTGTTCTAGACAGGTAGAGGCCCCCTAAACATGCTGCAAAACCTTGTCTTGATCAGAGTGATTAACTCATAAACTTGTGCCAAAGAGATTTCCCTTGTACCTTCTTGATTTGCTTTAAACATAAAGTGTAACTTTTGCAAAAATGGATATAATGCTTTTTCCAATTTGGGATTAATCCTTTAGGCAATGCTTGAACACATAAAACATGGTCTTGGAACAAGGGATTGGCATTAAATTTATGAGTGTAATTGAGATAAAAGACATGTAATCAAGTTGTGCAAGCTGAGATTGAAATGCATAGTGTTATGAACATGTAACTTGGTCAATTCAAAAGTGAGTTTTTTCCATATTGCAAAATTCGATTCTCTCTAACCATGAGGTTTTTTGATGAGTTCTTGGACATTTTGGAAAGCTTGGAATGTGTACTACAATCCATCTTTAAAGTGAAAATTGAAATTCCAAGTGGAAGTGTATGTAAAATGGTCTTGAAGTTAGGTAAAAAACTTGCCTAAAATAGGTCAAATTTTCACTAAGTTAAGAATGGTTTGGTACCCTTGTTCCAAACATTGTAACTTGAGATACAAGCCTCTTTTGGGAAAACTTTGTGAATTAAAGTTGTAGATTATATAATAGGCTACAACTTTCATGTTTTGACTTTTGCTTGAATCCAAATGAATCTTGGTGAGAAAGTGGGGCAAAGTTGGGAAAAAATTAGGGTTTTTCATAACTTAGAAAAATTCTAAGTTATGAAAAATTCTCATTTCAAACCCTAATTTGCAATTTTTGATTTCTTGGTGAACAAGTTTCATGATTTGGCATGCTTTGATGAAAAATGAATCTTGACCCTTGATTTTGACCAAAAAGTCAAAGTTTGACTTTTCAGTATACAGTCAAAATTGATCAATTGACTGGGAAATTCAACTGTCAATCTTGTGCATTTGGGATCTTTTGAACTTGTTGAGCATGTAAAGATAATTCCATGGGGTCCTTGAGTCCATATGTGAGCTTGGTTTGCCATTGGCTAGGTCAAACAGTCAAAAATTGCCTTTGTGCAGTCAAAACCCTAAAAATGACCATTTTGCCCTTTTGGTGATCTGATCAAATTTCTTGTGGAACTGTGATCCAAACTTGATCAAATGGTCCATGTGAGTTCATAATGTTGATGTGGGTCGGTTTTCATGAGATTTGACTGTCAATTGGCCACAGTTGACTTTTTCCCCAATACAGTTGATTTCTAGGTCAACTGTCCAATTGACTGGGCAAAATTTGGAATCAAGACTTGAAACTTGGTATGGATAAACTTGGGAGTCCAACATGAAGCATGAAAGTCATCTTAGGCATTTTAGGTCAAAATATCTTTGTGCAATCACAAACCCTAATTTGGGTCAACAGTGCAAGGAGAAGTCTTGAGCAGAGGAAACCCTAACTGGATCTTGATCTTCAAGGGTCTTGTGATGAGAAAATGTTGAGGAAATGGGAGGGAAAAGTTTAGGGTACAACAGCGGTCATTGAGTATAGGTCACTTTAGAGGTCGTCCTCTTGTCCAAAGATCATAGTCGCCTCAAAACGGTTGCCTCAGATATTGTTGCCTCAAAACAAATGATCTAAGACATTAGGGTTACCGCTAAGGCGTCCTAACATTGCTTTAGTGACCGTAAGTCCCTAAATTCGAATTGACCCTTAAACTCCAACGACGGTGCTACCTACTCATCAATAGTGGGATAGCATTGTCTAAAGGAAGATAGCATAGAACGATTCTTTTTTCGAGTAGGTAGATGGTTCTTAAGTACTTGCTCTTTCAAAAACAAAATCTTTTTCACACTTACACCTTTCAAAACAAAAACTTCTTCAAAACCCACAAGCACAAAGAAAACCATTTTGAAAACATATGAGCAAGTACCTAAGAGCCTGTGGATAACCACGGATAGAAAGGGTGCTAACACCTTCCCTTTCTATAATCTACCCCTCGAACCCGAGAAATATCTCGAAAAAGCAATTTTTCTGTGCTTTTTTCCTTTCCTTGTTGGATAAAATAAAAGACGATGGTGACTCTTGCTTACCGCGACAATTTGTGAAAACAAACGCAAAACGCAAACCAACATTCCGAAAAACAGTCAGTTCTCTCCCACCGTATCACAGATACACACTGCCTAAAGAAGCCACGAAAATTGCAAAAAGTTCCATAAAGTTGTCAAACTCGAAACCATTGATCCAGTCATACTCAGTCTGTTCCAGGCATTCCATCATCACCCTAAGGTTCCCAAGAGTTTATTCCAACCCTCGATCAAGTCAAAACGTGCCCAGGATCTCTACCCTGAGTGTCACCGGTTTGGTATAGTTCCTTGACCTCAAAACTTTTTATTATGCAATATAAATGATTTCCATGTGCATATTCATGTTTATACTTATGATTATGTGTGTTTAGAGCCATCGTATGGTTGATTTAACGCAGGGATGAAGCTTTTCCATTGTTAGGGAAAAGTTTCATCCAAGATTCGTATCTCAAAATACAAGCCTCTACAGGACAAACCAATTGTGCCATCGTGTTCGCAAGGGTCTAATTAGTTCAAATAGGATTATTTCCATGCTTGTTTTCTTGAAATTTCGCAGGATTGGGGTTTTGGCCAACCAGAGGGGATGACCGGAACCCCTACATTCGGTGGCTTCACTGGCGTTGACTAAGGTGTGGCAGAAAGGGATGTTATGATTGGTCCATTCAAATATCTAGACCCCACTGGAGCGCGCGTGTGTGACGAATCAGCATTTGGACTTATTTTGTATTATACACATTTCTTTGTGTACATATTAACGGATGTAAAGTCGTCCCAACGGTTGGGTGTGTGAGTGTTAAGACGTTGCGTGTGTGAGAGGTCAGGGGTTCGACCTCTGCCTCTTGCATATTATTTTTCCATTTCTTCTTTGCAGATCCAGTGCAGCCAGGCTATACATGCGCGCCATAGGCCATCAGATCCATGCCTTCCAATGTCAACGCAACCAGATCCAAGCGCATTAAATACGCACCCTCATCATGGACATTCAAAGGATCCTCTCACTGGATCCATGCATCCTCTGGGCTCCCTCATACATGGGCCTAACAAATTCCAGCGCACCCCTCCATTTGCTTTATCTATCAGGCCCAGTTTGATCTTTTTATTTTTTTATTTTTACCTTTTTTTAATTTATTTTATATTTCACTTTTAAAACCTTTTTTATCAAATCATAAAATCAAAACTAAAAATAATAATAATTAGACTTAGGATTTTTCTTAAATTAATTTTAATTTTGTAAATTAATTGGATTAATTATGTTGACTTTATTTTATAAATTTAAAATCAATTAGAACTAGGTTATTTCATTCAAATATTTTTCTTAAATAAAAATACAAAAATATTATAATTAGGTTTAAATTCACTTAATAATTATTTTTTAATTAAATTTAGATTTAAGGTAGTTTAATTATTTTCTTAATAAAAAATATTAAAAAAGGATTTCTTTATTCATCTAGAACTTTTTAGGTTTTTAGACGTTTCTTTCCATTTCGCACGCGTTGTTTATTTTCACATTTTCTATACTAATGTATCTGCTGATGGAATGTAATAGAATTAACTAGGGCTCTTTATTTCTTTTTCTTTATTTTCCTTTACTGCTTTATTTCCCCAAAAGTTTGGACATGTAAATACCCCTTCCCCAAAAGCCTTGTAATAGCGTAGGATTTACGATTCCCGCACTTTAAATTTCGGCAAAATATTAATTGTTAGTGTTGTACCCCAAAATTTTCCCTCTCATTTATCAAGTATTTTCTCACAAGATCTCCTTTGGTTCAAGACTGCACAAGGGTTGCTCAGCTCAAGACACCTCCTTAAGCACTGATGACTGAAATAACGGTTTGAGATTGCACAAGGATGATTGAACTTTTAATGCCTCATATGACTTTCATGGATCATTATGGACACTCAAGATTTCTCATGTCAAGTTTCAATTCTTGGATCACATTTTTGCTCAGTCAATTGATCAGTTGACCTAAAAATCAACTGTATTGGAGAAAAAGTCAATTGTAGTCAATTTACAGTCAAACTTCATTATTTTTTATCCATATCAACATTATGAACTCATATATGTCATTTGATTAATTTTGGACCATAATTCCTCAAGAAATTTGATCAGATCATCAAAAGGGCAAAATGGTCAAAATTAGGGTTTTGACTAGGAAAGAGCAATTTCTGATTTTTGACCTAGCAAATGGTTGATTGGTTGGAAACATCATCTCAAGGATTCAATTGAATCATTTTGACCTAATGGCATGACTCAAAACATCCCTCAAGATCAATTGATTGATAGTTGATTTTCAGTCAACTGATCAAAAGTCAACTGCACACTGAAAAGTCAAACTTTGACTTTTTGGTCAAAATAAAGTGTCAAAGATCACAATTCATCAAAACATGTCAAAAAATGAAACTTGTTCATCAAGAAATCAAAAAGTCAAGATTTTATTTTGAAAAGTCAAAGTTTCCAAACTTAGAAATTTTTCTAAGTGTTGGAAACTTCATATTTTTTTACAACTTTGAGCCAATTTTTCACCATGATGCAAGATAATTCAAGATAAACTTTCAACATGAAAGTTGTAGATCTCAATGAGATCTAAAACATTTATTTACACAACTTCTCCTAGAAATTCATGGATTTCAAATTATGATTTTGTGAATACATGTTCATGAAACTAAACACTTAGTGGAAAATTTTCCCTAGTTTAGGCAGGATTTTGACCTAACTTCATGGTAATTTTTCACATAGTTCCAAGGGGAATTTTCAAAAGTGATTCAAATAGTGGTTGTAGATCATATTACAAGATTTCTAAAATGTCCAAGAACTCCTTGAGATCATGTTTTAGCAAGGAGGATCGAAGGCATGAAGTTGGCATTTCATTCTTGAATTATAGGTCAATTTCATGATGAACAAGAATGAAATTCATGCTAGGCTGCACAATCTTTGCTTTGCAGGCCTCAAAATTGTTTGGCACTCCATAATTAAATGTTTTCACAGCTATTAGAGGCCTCAACTCAAGCATTCAATGCATTGCCCATGCTTAATGCCATTTTGGGAAGAAAGTGCACATTGCCATTTTGGAAAAGTAGCTTTTATGCACAAAATCAGTTCTTGAGCTTTGCACTTGTTCTTTTCTGACCATACACAATCTATAACCCAAAAGAAACTTGTCTAAAGCCTCTAAACAACTCAGCCCATGCTTGTACTTTGCCTTGAAACCATGTTTTCACTTTTCTTCAAAATCAAGTAACATAGCCATAATTTGTACTTGTGTGATTCTGACCCTCTCAAGTGCTAGAACATTTTCCTTAATTATGCACAAGTACAGGCCTTGGAAGCATGTTACATTATATATTTATCATTTCATTTTAATTAACGGATGTATAGTCACCCCAGTGGTAAGGCAGTGCGCTGGTAACCAAGAGGGCGTGGGTTCAACACCCAGCGCGCTGCTTTTGTTCTTTTTCACACATTTTTTACATTTTTTGTCTTCTTTGCAGCGCCTGGGCCCAGCATTGGGCCTTCTCTTTATTTTGCTGGCTCATACCCCTGGCTTTGCTTCAGCACCCCCCTGGCCCATATTTTCATTATTATTTTCTTGTTCTTATTTTATTTTATTTCTTTTTCCTTTATTATTATTAGTATTATTATTAATACTATTTTTTTACTGTTTTTATTAAAAACCCAAAAATATATATTTTATTTATTATTTTTACATTTATTTAGTTTATTTATTTATAAAACTAAAAGAATAAAAACATTTTCTTAATAAATTAATTTCTTTCTTAATAATTAATATTTAGGTTTAGGTTTAACTATTATATTATTTTCTTACAATTAAAATAAATTTAGAACTTAGGTTTCTTTTAATTAATTAATATCCATATTATTTTTATTAATTCAAAACCTTTTCATAAATAAAACCCTAAAAAAAATTATTTAATTTTTTTTCTTATTTAGTTTAAGTTAACTTTATTTTAATTTTCATTAACCATTTTTCTTAATTAGGTT
This sequence comes from Vicia faba, assembly GCA_948472305.1. Classification (NCBI taxonomy): domain Eukaryota; kingdom Viridiplantae; phylum Streptophyta; class Magnoliopsida; order Fabales; family Fabaceae; genus Vicia; species Vicia faba. Next base: position 1,319,487,079 of record OX451737.1, on the reverse strand, counting down.
TAGGTTAAAACCTTTTCATAAAAACCAAACAAAAAAATCATTTCTTTTTCATTTGCATTTTTGTACATTGTTATTCATTCAATTCTTGTATAATATTCAATATGGTTGTAATAATTATTTAGATTTAATTTTCTTGCAAAAATCTCCATTTGTAAATTTGTATACCCCATCCCCTAATGATGTAATAGCTTAGTATTTTTATCTTCCGCAATTTAATGGTTTATATACAAATGCTAGTAAATTAGGGTTTGTATGGAAAGATAAAATCAATGCTTAGAAAACCCTAATTCAAAGACAAAATAATGCATGTAAATCAATACACTTGCACATTTACACCATTAGGGTAAATCCACTTTGTTTCCTTATGAAAATGGCCATATTATGCATGTGAGGTATCTTAGCGAAAGAAATCAAAAAATACAAGATCATAGTCCCTCGATGACGCTATCAAAGTTGCCTTTCAAAAATGATCTTAGTCCCTAAAGAAAATGCTAAGATATCTTACAATATTGCTAATCATGGTTATACGATGACCCTTGCCCGTCACTTTTTTTTACATCCAAAGATAGGGTTTCTGACCAAATCAATGGTAAGATAACAATGTCAAAGGAGAGAGGAAATAAACATGAAAGACTTTCGAGTAGGTAGAATGTTCCTAGTTTCTTGCTCATTTTCAAACCAAAAACATCCTTGCTATTTTCAAAACAAACACCAAACACTTTCAAAAATATATTTCAAACTTGAAAACATTTTCAAAAAGATCAACACTTTGTATACATTCTTATGAACGAGAATCATTACAAATTTTGCCTAAACAATGGCGCCTTTTCAAAATACTTTCAAAAAACCACACAAAGAACATTTTCAAACAAAAGCAAGTGATCTAGCAAGTAACTAAGAGCCCGTAGATAACTACGGATGAAAAGGGTGCTAATACCTTCCGTTTTCATAATCTACCCCCCGAATTCAAGAAAACATCTCAAAGGTCTTTCCTGTTCTTTTCCACCTTTCCTTTTGGATAAAAGAAAAGTCGATGGCGACTCTTGCTAAATCGCAACATTTGCGATCAAACCTAAAACAACCAAGTCAGTTCTCCCACCGTATTACAGAACTGGAAAATCTACTGGGGAAATTTTAAAAGTGGGGTTACCTTAGGGCTAGATCACATTTACTTGCTTTCATTGTTTTATTTGTTTGCTTTACATTTTGGTTCTTTGTTTGGGCTTGAATCCTCTACCCGGATTTTGGATACCTTATAGGTAAGTAGCAATACATTATGGAAACTATGAGGGGTATACAGAAATGGTCTAAGCAATAGCTACGTTAGTGTGACATATTTGTGGGTACTGGTAGCCCTTGAGTAGTCAAGGAGAATATGGGGCCACTGAGTGATGTCATGAAGCACTAACTAACTTCTAGAACCTTTACTTTACCAACTTGGCCATTAGGACGTAGTGAGATGACCGGCTTTGGTGCAGTCTGAAGTTGGTAGATACTCGATACTACACTCATTGAGGTTTGATTTTTTGGGATATTTCGGTCGCTATTAAAGAGGTTTGCGCTGAAACAATGCCCGAGAAAACAAACCAGTGATATTGAGCTCCCTTAGAACCCGGTTACTATTGCTAGGACAGGTTTGAGCCAACTAAACTTCAAGAGGGTACTTACCTATGATACTCCATGGAAGCCTAAACCTAAGGAGTTGTTTGTTTTGATTGTATATATTCACTTGTACATAACATCATAAACATCATAACATCATACTCATGCTCACTAACTATTTCAAGGATTTTTGGGGTTTATCTTTGTTCTATTTTGTAGGACATGGATTCTATTCGCAGGAAAACCATTCAAGTCAATCTCGTAAGGATCCCTCCTCAACGTAAAGATTTAGCATCAAGGGTTCCTGAGAATTCTCCATTTACCGAAAGACATGGTCGCCTCCTAAACTTGGTTACCTCCAACACGAATGAAGATATGATGAAGGTGCTCTTCCAAATCTTTGATCCTCTACACCATTGCTTCACATTTCCTGATTATCAACTTATGCCAACGTTGGAAGAATTCTCCCAACTCTTGATGATTCCCATTCTCAATCAACTACCCTTCAACGGTACGGAAAGAGATCCAAAACCAGAAGAGATTGCTCAAGCCCTACACTTGCAACAATCTGATGTCACAACTAATTGGGAAACAAGGAGTGATGTTAAAGGTTTCTTAGCGAAGTTCTTGTTTGAGAAAGCTCAATATTGTTGGAAATCTTTGGATTTTCAAGCTTTTGAGGAAATTTTTTCCCTTCTCATCTATGGGATGGTTTTGTTTCCAAATCCTGACCAACTCATAGATGTAAACACCATCAAAATCTTCATGTCTCGTAACCCGATGCCTACTTTGTTAGGAGACATCCTACATTCTTTTCACACTCGCACTATGAGGAAAAGAGGTATCCTCGTGTGTTGTACTCCTATCTTAGAAAGATGGTTTATTTTGCATCTTCCCCAATCTGTATGGAAGAACGAGCAAGGTTCAAGGTGGTCACATAGGTTGATGACACTCAGACATTCATTGGTGTTCCCGATCTGTGGAGAATGTTACTATCGTTGACCGTTGTGGAGAATAACCTAATGTCCCCTTACTTTGAATTAGAGTAGGTATCACTTACAATCCCTGCTTGGCCTTACGAAAGTTTGGTTACGCCAGAAGGGATGGTCCACATGATATGCTTATTCAAGGTTTGGTATTTGATTACGAGAATGACGATCAAGGTTACCGCCAGAGGTTTATCCGAGCTTGGAGGATGTTTAACAAGGTAGATAGCAAGACATTGTGGCACAAGAATTCCATCCCTCTTGAGCCTTATCTCAAATGGGTGTGAACTCGTGCTCAGAAACTTGTGATGCCTTATCCTTCCATTCTCCCAGTTATCATAGAACCTGTTGTGGAAGGAGATGTCCCATACACTATCCTTCATCCTAACATGCCCACCTCTCTTGAAGACTTGCAAAGGGATTGGATACAGCTTAAGGGGTAGCGAGACACTTTCGAGGCCCAATTCTACGCCAGCGAGAAGAAGGTTCTGGAACTCACCAAGAAGCTTCATGAAGAGCGGAGTCTGAACGCCTACATCGTACCAAAGAGGATGCGTTCAACTTTTTTATCTTAGAGTTTTCTATTTCTTTGTAAGCCCAAAGAGGCATGTGTGGTACGGTGGGAGAACTGACTAGTATTTTGCGTTCGTATTCGCACTTGTGCGGTTGAGCAAGAGTCGCCACCGACTTTTTATTTTATCCTAAAGGAAAGGTTAAAAAAGCACAGCAAAAACCTTTTGAGATATTTCGTGGGTTCGGGGGGTAGATTATGAAAAGGGAAGGTATTAGCACCCTTTTCATCCATGGTTATCCATGGGCTCTTAGGTACTTGCTTAGATCAATTTTGCCTTGGTTTTTAATTGTATGAAATGGTGCTTTGTGGGTTGTTTTGAAAATGTTTTGAAAAGATGCCTTGTGCTAGGCTAACCTTGTAACAATTCTTTACTCGAATGTTTTACAAAAGGTGTTTTATCTTTTAAAAAGATGTTTCAAGGGTTTGAAAAGTTTGATTTTTGAAAGTGTTTGTGAAGTGGGTTTTGAAATTAGGCAAGTGTTTTCTTTGCAAATTGACAAGTACTTAAGAGTTTATCTACCCTAAAGCTTTCTCAAATATTTTCGTCGTGTTTTTAACCCCTTTGACAATTTTGTTCTACCATTGAAATTGATAGGCAATCTTGTATTTAGGAAGTTTATTCGGGACGGGCGCGGGTCATCGTATGGACCATGAATGCAATGATGCCAAGTGTCTTTGGCAATTATTTTGAAGGGACTATGATCATTCCATTTAGGCAACATCTTGAGGGACTTTTGATCATTTTATTTTGTTTTGCCAAAGATACTCGACGTGCAAGCATGGCCCATTTTGGAAGGCATCATGTGGGATTACCCTAGAAGGTGCAAGTGTGATTGTGTATTGATTACATGCGTTTGTCTTATATTAGGTTATCTAGCGTTTGATTTTATGTACATACAAACCCTAGGTCTAACCATGGTATAATTGAAAACTGTAAATTGCGGAATGTAAAACCTACGCTATTACAAGATAGTGTACGGGAGTGGGGGTATAAATGTACAAGGGGATGTGACTTATAGTATCCAACAAGTTACAACCAAATCGAATGTGCGATCGAAATGTAAATTTCCAATATACAAATATAAGATAAAAATGTATATAAGGCAATGTGAATGTATTTGTGTAAGTGTACAAGTGTATATGTATATGAATTGTGTAATTATGTACAAGTGCGAATTGTGAAGTTGAAACGTATTAGGGTTTTTGACCTAGATACATGTTTTAATCTTGTATTTTTGATTTATGTGTTAATTATGTACAAAAGAAAAAGATGTTTTAATTAAATGGTATGTTCAAATATTAAATTGTATTATGCATAAAGAAAGTATTTTAATCACATATTTAATATTAGAAAAATGTATATATTGTTATGTACAAAAGTAAATTAATTAAAAGAATAAAAAAAGTATTTTCAATTTTTAGTTACATGATATGTACAAATGTATTTTAATTAAAACAAGTTTCCAAGTTAATTATATGATAAAAATGATATGTATTATTTTATATACAAATATATTTTAATGTGTATTAAAAATATTTTCAAATTAATTATGTATAAAAAGTATCTTGTTATTATATACAAATATATTTAAAAAAAGGATGTTTTAACCATATGATAAACAAGATATTTTATTTAAGTTAGTATTTTACAAGAAATAATAAAAAGTAAACATTTGTTTATAACATAAAATAAAATAAAAAGTTAGTATTTTACACAAAAAAACAAAAGAAGTAAATATTGTTTATGAAAATAAAGAGAGAGTTAGTGTTGAAAAATGGTTAAGTGCTAACTTGGGCTTCAGAGGAAAATGAGGACGGGTCAGGCCCAAATTTGGACATTGAACGAAATTAGGGTTTCACATTTGTTTGTTCAGTTGAGGAAAGAAATGGTTTTAGGCGAAGCAGCGGCGGCGTTCACTGAGTTCCATCGTTCTTCTTCGTCCTTGCAAGCTTCCTGAGCAAAAGCCTTTCCTCCGGCCACCGGTGTCACTCTCGAATCTCTCTTCCCTCCATGGCGTTAATTTCGCGTCCTCGATACAAGGTTCGTTTTCAGTATTATACTCTTATCTCTCTTACGAACTTCGCATGTTTTGTTTTGATTTGAGTCTTAATTCTTATTTTTCATTATGAGATAAAGGAGAAGAGAAGAGGGAGAAGGTTGGCTACCTTCGTTCTTTGGAGATGGAGGAGAGAAGAGTGGAGGCACTGAGGAGGCCGGAGCGAACGGAGGAGGGTTTTGCGCGATTCTTCGCTTCTTGGGGACCCTGGTATCTTTTATCTTTTTGATATTTTAGGGCTTTGATGATGATGTATACTGAGAAGCCTTCTTTAATTCACCTCTTTATCTTCTTCTTTCCTACTGTGATGCCTTTGGGAATTTGTATGCTTCTCCTTTCGTGTTGCCTTTGCTTCTGTTTGTCTTGAATATTTTGGAACAGTTATTGCCTTGGTGGATTGGATATAACGCTTTGAGATGCCCAGTGATGATCTCAGAGATCTGAGGGCCTTGGTTGCCTTCGATATTTTTGTTTTCTGGATGCTGTGTATTATCTTGAACTGAATGAAATTTCTCTCTTCTTCTGGAATGCTGTATGCTCGTTTTCGTTGCCCAATGATGTTTTACTGAGGGCTTAGGCTGGGGATGCTATGGCCTTGAGTTGGATAGGCATGGTGCTGGTATGAAGTTTTGGTTGGTTGTGATATTTTCGGGTTATGGGTTTGTATATTCTTGAGGATGAGGCTTTTTGCATTGGTTTGAATAAGTTTTCTTTTTGGACTGATAAAGCTTCAACAGGTTGGAGTTTAACAGTAGGCTTTTTTGCTGTTATCGTTTTTTAGGATATCAGGTTTTTTGAACTTGGTTTATGTTTGACAGGAGGTGGGGTTATGCTGGTTCAGTTTTGGTTTTTTGGTGTTTTTTGCATTCTGAACTGGTTTAACAAGGCTTCAGGTTATGGTTTTTATGAGACTTTTGCTAATGGGTTTGTGTTTGACAGTATGGTTAAGGCATTAGCAGGTTATCAGTTTTTTGAAGCTTGAGGTTGTATTTCAGGTTATGGTACTGGTATGAGGTTTGATTGTGTTTTGATAACTTGTGTATTTTAGACAGGTATGAGCTTATTGGCCTCTATTGGTTCAGTTCTGAGTTATATGGGTGATATTGGTGCTTGGCTCAATCAGTCTCTTTTCTTGTATTATTTCGTCCTTTTGCTATTGGTCTTTGGCGCCTAACCATATTTCAAACTTTTGTTTTCTTCTTGATCCACGCTTGCTGGGTAGTTTGACAAAATTTCTTGGCATCTTTTCCATTTTTAGTAACTGTCCATGCTGTATAGTTTTGAACAATGCTGAATTGTGTCTTCTTTTTTGTATATCTTTTCTGCTGTCCTACTGCCTATGCCTAACCTGAACTTTGCCTATGCTCTTTATCTCTCTTTTTCTCACTCATAGTACAGTTCAGAATTATTATATGATTTTTATTTGTACTATGGTTCTGAAGGGGCCCCCTCTTATGCTGGGAAATGATGAAACAGATCACCTTGTTTGCATATACTTCTCTGCATTCTTATTTTGCTTTTGACAGCTTTGCATTTCTTTGATATCTTGGCATTTTGACTTTGCAGCAAGTGTACTTTTGGGTAATCCTTAGGCATTTTGACAGCAACTTCTTTTTTGCTTTGGATAGAAAGTTGGAATTGGATTTTTTCAGTTTAGTTTGAATTGGAAATTGAGATTCTTATGCAGTCTTGAATTTTTAGAAATTATGCATTTGCATTTCATAAACAAAAAATCTTCCCTCTCTGTGAACCGGGAGAAATCCCGTGATTTGCAGAGAGGGCCACTGATCCCAGTCAGTGGCCCCTAATGATGAGCAAATTAACTGTCTCTTTTAATTAACTGATTTCTGACTTCCTCTTCCTTTTTGCAGATAAAGAAATGGAGCACCGGTATGAAGTGGAGAATGAAGAATTTAGAAAATAGGATAGAATTTCTATTTTCAGTTTAATTCTTGTACATTGTTATTATTTAAATACTTTGTAATAAATATTAGTATCCAAATAATAACAATTGTAACAATTATTAAATGTGAAATAAAAATTCATTTGATATTTAATTTTCTTTCAATTCCTTTTCTTTAATTGTTTATTTGTTATTTATAGTCCCTTAAAATAAAATAAAATGAAGGTTTAAACTTCAAATATTTTAATTCTTAGAATCATAAATAATCAACTAAACCTTCAATGATCAAAATAAATGAATTCGACGTATCTATTATTCAAAGCAACGCACAGTCGAACACAAAAACTTAATCAGATGCAATCCCCCTTTTCTTTTTTTACTGATTCTTTTATCAAGCACTGCAACTCCACATTGCACATATCCCTTTTGACTGGTGAATTCAAACCAACTGCCTCATTTACTGATTAAATCAAGATAACGCGAATTTTAACCCGAATCTTGGAACAAACTGCAAAGCGCGGTGGAATTTAAATCCTTCTGAGAATATGCCCATAAAACCTTAATTTCTGATTAAATGCTAGATAACGCTCGCCTGATCAAAATTGAACCAAAAATCATCCCAACCCTAAGCCAACTGTACGAGACCAATCAGGGCCCTGAACATCAGCACAAACCCTAATTTCGCTTGACTGTCAAGAAAAGTCTGTTTGTCCGATTCTTGCGCCAGTTTGAAAAGTCAGGAAATGTCTGAAGCTGAGATTGTTTGTAGCAAAATGCGAGGGCAAATTTTGGGGTACAACAGTTGCCCCTGTTCAATCTTCTTGGACCTGAAGAGTTAGATTGGCAAGTTTGCCTTTCGCGACTTGAAGGTAAAAGGAGATTGGACACTAGAGTGCCCGAAAATTTGCACTCACCAAAGCACTGGATGCGGGAATGGGCTTAGAGATGCCATTTGGAGATGGGCTTAACGATGCCATCTAGGAGAGTGACAGAAACTTGTCGGGGATGGGCTTAGAGATGCCATTTGGAGATGGGCTTAACGATGCCATCTAGGAGAGTGACAGAAACTTGTCGGGGATGGGCTTAGAGATGCCATTTGGAGATGGGCTTAACGATGCCATCTAGGAGAGTGACAGAAACTTGTCGGGGATGGGCTTAAAGATGCCATCTGGAAGGGAACGGTAGGAAAGTGTACGAGCTTTGGACCATTTCTGAACTGGGGGTCTGAACAGGCAATAGGTTGACATCCGTGGTTGGGAGGAACCTGCACGCCATTTTCAGGAAGTCGCATCTAAATAAGTTGATAGATTAACATCCGTTACCTGGGAAGAATCCACGAACCGCTTTTAGAAGTCTGGAAGAAGAAACTGAACAAGCGATAGGTTAACATCCATTACTTGGGAAGAATCCATGAACTGTTTTCAGAAGTCTTGAGAAGAATCTGAACAAGTGATAGGTTAACATCCG